>OX438924.1:35786022-37261022 GCA_949316025.1 Lapara coniferarum | reverse complement strand
GAACAAGTCAATGTCAAGGTTCAGAGTCGACTTATTAAAGCCTTTGCAACTTCGCAAAAGAAAAGCATTATCTCTGTATTTGCTCGTAGCAAGGGATGTGGATAGCAAAGGTCTATGTCTAAAGTTAAGCTGATTAGTGCGCAAGGAAATTTTCGATAATAAATCTGGACAATCGATTGAACCCTGAGCTAGTTTCATGAGAAAACAGATATCTCCTATCATTCGTCTTTTTTCTAGGGGAAGAAAGTGGTACATTTTGCAACGCTGGTGGTAATCCAAGTTTGTTTGACGAGCTTTAAAATCTAAATATCTAAGGAATTTCTTCTGTATTTGCTCAATCCTATTAATATAAATATTATATTGCGGGTTCCACACTTGCGAAGCGTATTCTAAGTGGCTACGCACAAATGAACAGTAGAGGACTTTTATGGGCTTCAGAGACTGGAAACAGGCAGAAGATCTAATTATGAAACCTAATGCTTTAGATGCTTTATTTATGATGTGGTCAATGTGCATGTTAAATAATAACTTTTCATCATGCAAAACTCCTAAATCTTTAATACTGGACACTTTTTTTATTGAATTACTAGCGGCCCCGACAGACGTTGTCCTGCCCTAAAAAGGAAATGAAATCCTAGAACCCGAGTACAGCGCCACCTACCGGATCTAATTGTTAATCGAAACTATTCTCAAACCCACCTGAGGACACAAAAAAATCATTAAAATCGGTCCAGCCGCTTAGGAGGAATTCAGTGACATACACGTTTAATATGGCGGTTAAGTATTCTTAAATTTTCAAATTTTCCGCGTAATTTTCTTGCAAAAAACCTCCCTGCCACCAAATGAGTCCTTATTTAACGAAATTTTAAAATCCCTAAACACCCCCACCCCCCCGTAAATAATATCTAACCATATTTTTTTCCGGAAAAAAATTCCGAATAAAATTCCCGGTGTCTGTTTTCCGGGATAATAGTAGCCTATGGGCGGTATTAATAGGTCAATCTCAAGTTTGAGTTACATCTCAAGTAGACATAATGTATTGAACTGTTCATACATTATGTCTACTTGAGATGTAACTCAAACTTGAGATTGATTTCCTTTGGATCACAAACTATCTCCATACTTATTTTCATACGGTTCCACTGGCAAAAAACTATTTTCCGGGATTATGGTCCCGGTTTATATTTTCCCGGGATATGAAGTAGCCTAGATTCTTCCCAGGTTTTAAACTATCTCCCTGCCAAATTGCATCGCCATCGGTTCAGTGGTTTAGTCGTGGCGGCTCGATATAATTCCCGGTTTATCTTTTTCCGGGATAAGAGTAATTATGTCCTCAACTGGATCTCGAAATATCTCTATACTTGTTTTCTTGCGGTTCCACTGGCAGAAAACAATTATCCGGGATAAAAGTCCCGGTTTATATTTTCCCGGGATAAAAAGTATCCTATGTCCGTCGCCTGGTTCTAAGCTACCTCTCCACCAATTTTCAGGTAAATCCGTTCAGCCATTCTTGAGTTATAAGTGGTGTAACTAACACCACTTTCTTTTATATATATAGATTGTAAAAAGTGTAATTTGAGCCTATAATATACCTTGATCTAGAGAAAGTTATATGAAAGCATTTGGAGACATTTAATTGCAGTTTATTACGCGTACAATAGTCGGAAAATCTAACAAGGTCCTCTTGGAGTTCTGTAGCGTCGAGAGTACTACTAACAGATTTAAAAATCTTCATATCATCAGCATATAGCAAAATATTAGAATTTTGAAAACATAATTTAACGTCAGATATAAATATAGTAAATAGCAATGGGCCCAAAATTGAGCCCTGTGGAACACCCGATGGTATGTTTATCCACTTAGAGGTATGGCCATATACAACCACAGCCTGTGTTCGATTCTTTATGTACGAAATAAACCAACGAAGAAGATCACCGTGTATACCAGCTGACATCAACTTCTGCAAAAGTACCCAGTGATCTATCCGATCAAAACACTTACTGTAATCTGTATAGATGACATCAACCTGACTACCCCTAGCCATATACTCAGTAATATGTTCATTAAAAAGCACTAAGTTCGAGGTAGTTGAGCGGTTTCGAAGAAATCCATGCTGCTCACCACCAAGTTTAGCGGCTAGTGTTGAATAAATTTCAGAATGGATAGTTCTCTCTAGTATCTTGGAAAATAAACATAATTTGGAAATCGGCCGGTAGTTAGAGACCTCAGCTTTATCACCACTTTTAAAAACAGGGGTGACAAACGCGGATTTCCATATTTTAGGTACAGTGCCCTCGGATAAGGAACGCGTAAATAGGATACAGACTGGTGTTAGAAGACTCTCAGCACATTTAATAATAAATATGGGTGGGGATAAGATCCGGGCCACCAGATTTATTGGGATCTAAGGATTTTAAAAGTTTTAGGATCTTATCTGAATTTATCTCTATGGAACTTAAGCCAGTGCTAACATCGCGATCAGTAGTACAATTCAACACAAAGTCACTTGAGTCCGATTGTTGAAATGTTGAAGAGAAATAAGTTGCAAACAGGTCAGATATATCTTTTCCTGTCTCAGCAACTGTTTCATGATATCGCATATGTCATATTAGTTTCATAACACTGATAAGATTTCTGTTTAATTTATGATTGATAAAATGGATCAAGTTTATTACCGGTTTTAAGATATTTTATCGCTTACCTGTTCAGTGGCAGAGTTATTAGTGGCAAAGGTGAAATTGATGACGTGGTAGGTTCGAAATTTAGAAGGGATTTTTTCCGACTAGAAAACACAATATGGGGCGTGGGCTTGGATTGCACGATAGTCTAGTTGGTAATGGAACGGTCTGCAGAGACAAATGTCCACAAGTTCAAAACCCAAGGCACACAACTCTGACTTTTCGAAGTTACGAGTATATTGTTTATCAATAACTATAATTTCCTTTAATGTTAAAGGAAACCACCGTGAGTAAACCTGCATACCTAAGATTTTTCAAAAATAATGTTGAAGGTATGTGAAGTCTGCTAACCCGCACTAGGCCAGCGTGGTGGTCTAAGGCCTAAAACCCTCTAAGAGAGCAGTGGCAGTACCTATATAATAAAGGATCCGTATTATTATAGCTTTAGCACGCCGGTGGTAATAATAATAATATTAATTATTATTATAATGTAAGCTAGATGAACATTGTATTTAAGTGGGAACATTCGTCAAAGAATAAATGGAACGAGCGTGGAACTTTATCATAATGAATTTATACATTTCATAAATTTAAGATTGTATATTTTGTTCGTAACCACAACCGGCTCGTTGGTCTAGGGGTATGATTTTCGCTTAGGGTGCGAGAGGTCCCGGGTTCAAATCCCGGACGAGCCCAACATACTTTTTGCTTGTCTCATTCATTAAAATTTATCTTTAACTAGTATTTAGATTTATATTTTATTTCGTAACAAGGTCATATATTCTAATGGTATTAACGTATGCGTATGGTATACGAAACTACAGTAAACCGATGGAACGGGATATACGAGTATTTTTGTTTTTCGTGAAAACTTAAAGTAGGAGCGTCTAGTTTCGCGGACGGAGCTGTTAGGCCCAGTGGTCTTACAATCCAGTATTAAGTAGCCCAGATAAACTTATAGCGCTACCAAGGGCGGATCCAGCTTTGGCGCCAGGGGGGGGGGTCACATAGTCGTGGTCAAGTCACAAGAAGTTATAATTTAATTTTGAAAAGTAAAGCATCGCCTGCGTGAAAAATATTTTCCGGTATAAAAGTCCCGCTTTATATTTTCAGGGAATAAAAAATGGCCTGTGTATTAATCCAGGACATGATCTACCCACGTGCCAAATTTTATTGAAATGCTTTCAGTAATTTCGGAGATGTGCAGTAAGAAAAAAACAGAAAAACACACAGACAGACAGAAAAGAATTACAATAATCGCTGATTTGTGTTCCATTACTCTTCTGTAGTCACTGCCTTTCTTTTTTATCACATTTCTTTAAATGTACGGACATACTGATTTTACTGCTTTATTAAATACACTTAGTATAGTACTATACAATCTTAGCTGGCTGGTATGACAATTAAAAATTTTCGCGACGCGAAAGCTTTGTGAGAACGTCTAACCAAAAATTCTAAAGTCGGCTACATAATTACAAATATTTATCATGTTTTCTATACATTATAAGAAATAGTATCATACTTATTTAACATATTTGATTTAAAATTGTATAAATATACTGAAATAAAGAATAACATCTTGACTCTTATATCAACGCTTTTATAGTGTTGTATTTTTCAGTTTATGAGCGTAATGTTTCGAAAGTTTTAAATCGCTTGGTAACGAAACGTAAACGATTACTTTAAAAAATCTAAACTTTGGATGCAAATAAAACACAGCTGTATATTTAAAAATTATGTTGTAAGTATGTTTTACAAACATATTTAAACAATGAGTTAGATATTTAAATTTAGATATAGAAGACTGAAAATGAAGATCTCCAAAGTAAATAATTTACCGTACCACTAAATTTGTGATTTAAGTTTCAGTACACACATTATTTCTTTGTAATGTCCAATAACCAAATTAAATGTTATGAAAGGATAATCGTGAAATTCTATCGATAAATCAAAATGAACGACTAACAAAAACTATTATAATAAAAAAACCTCTTGATTGTAATGTGTAAGATTTGATAATAATCTAACTCTATTTACATATGATAACAAAATCTTTGAATATAAAATCAATTGCATTCAAAAATCGATTATTTGTTGCAACCGATTTTTTGTTCTCTTCCCTACACACTATCCGACCTATAAGGAGTATTGATATCTTACTGATACTTCGAAGCAAATCAATGTCAAAATAACTTTCTACGCCTTTTTTAGTCTAATCAACAAGTTCAAAAACGTGAAAAATAGAGATAAAGGGCCTAAAAATATGAGCGATGGCTCATTCGATTCGTAATCACCTCTAGAAAAACTTTTTTGAAGGATTTTGGTGCAGGTTAAAAATTGCAACTGTTATTAACAAAATACGATGAAAAAAAAAAGATATTTCGTTTTTTGTTAATAACTCGAAAAATATTAACATTTAAGCAATTTTGAAAAAGTTCGTTAAAGAGGAAGAAATTTCCAATAAAAACGTCCTAACTCTTGGAATTCTATCTCTATTATTTATAATTTTAAATAGACGTTGAAAATAGGGCTCCGCGCGGCAGTTACGGCATGCGCGTGTTAGATTTTAGAACATATATGTATTAATATATATGTTATACAGCAATCGCTTATATAAGCAAATTATATTTAAAAGAATATAATTATGTATTAATACATCGAATCGCTAATATACCATCAGGATACTAGCAAATAGAATGTTTTAAGGGTGGAAGGGCGGATGAGTTTGGTAAAATACAAGAACCACTATATTCTTTACATAATATATTTATTATATTTATTAGATACTATAATCCAATAAGCATAGCTCTATAATCAATATCACATCAATGTGTATATAACAATTATGTACCTTATCATAGGTACCACTTCTAAATCACATGACCCTAAATTAAATGTTTATTTATACAAATACTTAACATTTTAAATGGTTAGTAAACTAAGGATCAAATAAAGTAAATTACTTAACTTGCCAGTGTCCTAGTACTGCTCAGCTCGGCGGCCCACGATAGAATGTTCGAATCTGCCGTCCTCCATCGAGCGACGGCAGCGACTATATAACCCCTAGACTCCTAATAACATGCGATCGGCTTCGGGCAACACATCTGACAAATAGATCCAATGTAGCTTACCGTTCAAAATCTTCAAATCAGTTGCGACCACAACTGTGAGCTGTAAATACTTCCGTGTTTGTGAATAAATAACTATTGTAATGAACCCGTGCACAATAAAATGGTGTGTTATAAATAGCCATAATTCAAATTTTCAGAAAAATGGCATTACATTTCACAGGTAAGTCAATAACGACACATTTTACGGAGTTCACCTTAGACTGGCCATGTTGGGTGTCACGCGCCATCTTGTTATATTTGCATCTCTTTCCGACGAAAGTACTTTTTACATTTTCTATTTCGTTTTGTTTTTTAACATTAAAAGTAAGTGATACACCAAAAGGATATGTCGATAGTTCTATCGATAAAATTAAAAATAAGAGAAACTATCGCCCGAATACTCAACTAATCAATTTATCTGAGGCCTATTTAATTTTAACAGGCTTCTTATTTTAAATGGTTAGTTCATTAGTAATAGTTAATTCATTTTAAAAATGATTAGGATATATTTTTGACTAGCGGTATCAGAAATAAATGTTATTAGGATAATTTTTTATTTTGTTTGTTGATTATAACGATTGTTTTGAGTTATTCTTTGTTTTATTCCTACAAGTCAGCTCAAATATTCTTGTTAATGTCGATGAGACTTACTAAGCGCCATCTGTCATTCGATAACATAAAGAGATTCGTTAAAATATTAATATGTTTAATAAATAATAATAATATTACTATAAAACTTTATTACATAAAAGTTATATCGATAAAAAAGTCGTGTTTTCATTTAACTCGTCCCATCCCTATGCCTATGTTTCCAAGGTTATATAATGCAATAAGGTGTTGGAAGAACCAATCATAATGCAGTACCCCGCTTCCTCAAACCTCAGGTAGTTGACAGAATTAATTTGAAGAGAAATATTGAACATTAGGAGTCTAGGGGTTATATAGTCGCTGAGCGACGGGTATTTATACCATATCAAACGTCAAAAACACTATCGTACTATTGACTCTTTATATGGATAATTTACAATTTAATATAATAATTACCTAAGTGAGTTTGTCTACAATTATTTTCACAAATAATCACGTGTTATGAAGAATAATAACTTTTTATAATTTATAATCTTATATTCTACGCTAATACGCGCGCTGCCGCAAGTTTAATCACCATTTTTCTAAAAGTTATTCTATAACTATATATATTTTATAACTATTGAAAAATTACAAAATTTATAAAATAAAGTAGTTATAAAAAATCATAATTAACAAATTAATAAACTTTAATGAAAATTTACCGCAGGATCTTATAAAGTACATGTATCAAAAGGGCTCCACGAAGTTTAATATTTATAGGCCAATTATTTATACCTTTCATCACATTGTTTATGCCAATGGAGATAGGGAAAAAATTGGTTAGTTAACAATAGAATAACTTTTAGAAAAATGGTGATTAAACTTTTTTTTCTTCAATGCGAGATTCTTTCAAGTGTTAAGAAGATACTAGAATTTTTACAAATTTTTAAAATCACATTTTATGTTATAAATAAACTATTTTTATTGCTGAACTCTCTTTAGCGGCAGCACGCGCATGCCGTAACTGCCGCGCGGAGTCCTATTTTCAACGTCTAAGTAAAATTATAAATAATGGAGATAGAATTCCGGGAGTTAGGACATTTTTATTGGAAAATTTCCTCCTCTTTCGTTAAAGAAAGCTTTTTTCAAAATTGCTTAAATGTTAATATTTTTCGAGTTATTAACAAAAAACGAAACATCATTTTTATTTCATCTTATTTTGTTAATAACAATTGCAATTTTTAACCTGCACCAAAATCCTTCAAAAACATTTTTCTAGAGGTGATTACGAATCGAATGAGCCATCGCTCATATTTTTAGGCCCTTTATCTCCATTTTTCACGTTTTTGAATTTATTGATTAGACTATTTGACCCCATTAGGGAAGGAATTTCAATAAAATACGAAACATGTCTTCCATCAATTGTGTTAAAAAAGTTTACGCTAAATTTGAATTAGATTGGACCAAGGAATCGCGTTGCCCCATACAAACTTTGCCCCCCTTTTTCATCTCCTTAGGGGTAGAATTTCGGAAAATCCTTTCTTATCGGAAGCCTACGTCATACAAGGAACACACCCTCCAAGTTTCAGGTCTCTACGATCAGCGGTTTAGGCTGTGCGTTGATCCGTCAGTCAGTCAGGACTAAGCCTTTTATATGAATAGATTAATTAAATATTTAAAGTACTTAAATAAAATTTATATTGTGACAAAAAATATATAAAAACATAATGTTTAATAATTTTAATTAGTGGTCCACCTAGGTTCTGGACTCCGTCCAGGGGGGGGTCATGACCCCCATGACCCCCCCCCTGGATCCGCCCTTGAGCGCTACCGCTAGGCCACCAATATGCTCTTTGCAACTGCATAACAGTTAAATATCCTAAATTATTTATTTCATTCCTTCAAACTCAACTCAAACTCAAAACTTTCTTTATTCAAATAGGCTTTCACAAGCTCTTTTCAATCGTCACGATCTACCACCGCTTCGTAACGCGTTATCGCTGTGAAGAAGAGGCGCAAGGAATTCCCTCAGCAAGACGATCTGTCAAAATGATATATATTTACCTTGTACTGCATTACACCGACTATCATAGACATAGTAAAATATCTACCGTAGTGGCTCGTTCCGATTCGCATTCCGGCGTCTAGTATAATGTAACGACCTGCGTAGGTCGTAGTATTTTGTTGATTGTAATAATTATAGCCTCCTATGCAAGCCTGGCTAGGTAGGTAGTAGGTTTGCGCCAGTCACCAGCATAAGTAGCTGAACAGATTCAAAATTTCAAATTACCTACATACTTTTATGTTCTTTTTTTTTTTGCTTACGCGGAGAAAGTGACTTATTACTACCGCCCAGTGTTCAAGGGGAACGACTGCGCGGTTATGTTGGGTTCACCGTGCCTTACGACCCGACGTTGAGCCGTCCGGAGAGATGGAAAACGTCGGGCGACCGCCGGGCCGAGTCCCTAACCTAGTCCTAACCGCACGGCATACCAACTAAAACTCCGCGGTGGCCATCTTCGGCGCATTAGGGAAGGCTGCGGGCTTCCTCCGACTCACGTCTGAGTTGTCGTCCGCAACCGCCCCTGCACGTACCGCTGTTGCGGTCCGCCTCCTGTTGTTGCGGGGGCTCAGAAGCCCCCGTACACCGAAGGACGCCCTTGGCGTCAGAGGCAGCGTGAGGCACGCTGCCGGTACTTTTATGTTCTTACTAATCTTTTTTTCTCAGTTTAACTTAACGCGTATCTATAGGCGATTAAAATTTTGATTTTGTACAGATATTTATGCTGCTGAATTTTGCAAATACTATCTTGTTGCCCCAGTCTGAAAAATTCTTCTGTAATTATTAGGCATTATGACATCTACACCAGTTGAGAGGAAGAACTAAACCAAGTAGCTAAGCTCAAAAAATATTCGTAGAACGTTTCTTAATTTACATAGTTTCCGGTCCGCACACAAGTATGAAAAATATCCCATTACAGATTCAGTTTTTAGCCTGAAATTAACATTAAGATCGGCTAATTTCTCAGCATAACGAGTGATGCTACTGCACTAGATTCGTGTTACTAACCATGAGACGAGAGGCTTATTCGTCTCGTCATTTAGTTACATAGCAATATCTTTTCTGTCAAATATAAAAGGGTCCCCAAAAATAAGTGTTTGCTTGTAATAATGGGACAAGCGGTTAAGGGTACTGAGCGATTGAGGTCAAGAATAATGGTATTTAATTTCAAATATAGACCGTATGACGAAATTATTTAATTAAAATTTGCCGCTAATTATAGTCGAATTTAGCATTGCTATGAATAGTTAATTTAATGAAATCATTAGTCAGTTATTTAGTGAAGTCGCTTAAATAATGAGGTCGATATAATCATGCTGTAGAAGTAACTAGGTAGGTAATAATTATAAAGTTCTTCTGCAATCCTAACCTAATAGCAGCGTGATCGAGCTGTACCCTGTCAGGTTCAGGGTCCCATATCCAGGATGAACATCAAAATGTGTTTTTTAATTTAAACAAATTTGTCTAGGTTTGATATGCAGACATAGAGGCGTAAGTCACAGTCTTTACCACAATAATATCATAAAAGTATGTACTATGTATATGAGGCATATTTAAGCAGTATTAGTAGTTGGTCTACTTTAAGCCTCAAATAGGTGAAGCGAGTTTCCTGCGGCAAGTTTCTTTCCCGCCTTTCAATGTAATTTTTGCCTTGTTTTTGATGGCCTTTCAAGAATTTCATGTGAGAGGCGAGAAAATTGCTTCGTTTAATCGACGCTTTATCCCTTAATTCATAATGTTATAATGCATCAAACCACGAAACTGTATCAGCGTAACAAACTATCCAAACGCAGTCATTCAAAATCAGTCAAACTAAACAGCGAACTAATCAACATGAAAACCACGTAGTGCCAGCGTTAGGGTAGCGTTTCCAATTTGGCAGATCATTCAAGATAAATAGATGTTATTGTTTTGCAGAAATGCTGCCATTTTTGATGTCTTATTTAACTTTGGATATATTTCTATTATATATTTTATTTTATTATACTTCGCTTCTTTAATCCTACAAGCCCCGCCTATATATATAGATGTAAGGGAAAACCCTATATATATGGGCACCGGTGTCCGTCGCGGGGCTTGACGAGTTAATATTGGATATATTTTGAATTTTCGGGTTGGGAATTTGGTAGATTTTTGTGTAAAGGGTAAGTAGAAGGAAGTAGGAAGTAAAGTACGAGTTACTTACAATAATTTTATTGCATCATCACATAGATGTATAAAACTTATAATCAAGTGGGACAAGAGGTGATGTTAAAATCTCTACAGACCAAACCTCTCTATCTATAATAAAGAAAAATATAGATGCTCCGCTAGCCATAATGGTACTTCTAAGCCAGTGGCGTACCTAGTGTTTTGGATGAGGGCAAGCCCAAGCAGACCTAAAAAAAATTCGCATTTCCGATTCATATAAAATGTGCACCTATAAAGAAAATCAATATATAAAAATAAAATAAAAAACCACAATCCGTACCGGGATTCGAATCAGGGCCTCGAAAGCTATATTCATACCGCGCATACAATACAACTATGCCATGGAAGCGTTTAATTACACAGTAAAATTAGGTACGAATTCAAAAACGATTTTGGGCCATGGCAACATCTGAAAAGTTTTTGTCCTAAAGATAAACTAAGTACTTATTATACCTGTATCGTCTAATGCAAGAAGAAGTAAAAATACTACAATAATAATTAAATAATTTTACCAAATTGTACCTACCTATTCCAAACACTTGTTTCGTTCGAAAAAAATATGCAAGACTAACAATACAATTTGATACATAGTCGTATTTTACGTATTAGAGCTTCCAATAAGACAATTAGTTATTAGTTTTGTATACTCATCTACATACCTTTTATGTTTCTTCAAATACATTTCACGCCTTTCGCAAACTCGTTGAAAGTTGTTGTTTTCCATCATAACCTAACAAATTTACCTTATTCTTGCCGATCAAACCTTTCACATACTACAAACTATTACGTGGAATAATTTCACTCATACTTTAATATCTCAAAAACCACGTAATAAACACAAATACTTCAAAATGTATCATTCACACTCATTTATCTAAATCACAACAAATAACTGGTGTTGCCAGGTCCGCGTCAAAATTATACCGTGAAATTAATGCTGAAAATGTGACGAAAACTTATTTATAAATAAAATTATAGTGTATTACCTTAAAAATTATAAATAGATATGTAATTATAATTATATTAATACTAAAATCCTTACATAGTCATGATAAATAAAAAATACGCATTTACATTAGGTATATAATGCAGAACAAAAGAAACCATATTAGAGGTAACTCTTTCAATTGGCAACCCGAGGCATTAAGTCTGGATTAATTTCCAGTACCGATTGCTATAGAAACTTACTATAGCTATACATTTGTGGTAGCAGTTGGTGCGTATTCTATCCATAAGTGTGAATGAGGCAGAAATATAGCGGCAAAAAGCCAGGTAAAACCCAACGAGAGAGAGAGTGATGAGTATATTTTGTTTGCACTTAGCTGTTTTGTACTAATAATATTAAATGCGTGTACAGCGCGGGTGTGGTGGTGTGTGTGTGGGTATATTGGTGTGTTCGATGGTGCGCTCGAGGCGAACTGGTTCAGCGAACCGTAGCGCGGGAATTTTAAGATTGTAAAGAAAATTATTTCGAAGAGTTTTGACCGTAAAATGTTGGTTATTTTTCCACATTTGGTTTTAAGTACTTAGGTAAATTATTTTAGGGCAAGCCGGGCTTTTCGGCTTCTATGGAAGGAACGCCACTGTTCTAAGCGGGTTTGCATTAACATAAAATAGGCTACATTGCTCCCCAAATAAGGTCTCTCGCGCGGGCAAATCTGCGAGCCTAATACCTAGTACAATAAATACTTCGACTATTACTGCAGATGACTAATACACCGAACACAAACATTTGTCACTTCAAACAAATGGTTTAGACCATCCATCGCAATCAGCATATTCCATTTGCAAGCCACTTAAATTTAGATAGAATTCACTAGTATTTCCTGGACAGTTCATTTGTTTGCGACGATTCTCAGATCGATAATCCTACAGCTAGTTTGAACTTTAAATCTTTAGGTCCGCTTGTAGAAACATTTTCAATTAAAACATTAAATTCAGCACCTTGAGACGCGCTCACAATGTTTGGAAATGGTTTACGTCGTGTCTAAATGGATGCTCAAATGATTTGATCCGTCTTTGCAAACTTAAATTAGTACAACATTTTTTAGACTGCTTCGGTGGCGTAATTGTATTAAGGTACGACTTAGATGCTGATATCCGTTTTGATCCCAGGATCGAGCATAGCCTGAAAGGTCTATGATTTAGGTGGAGATGCGGTTGGAAGCTAGTTTATTCAATAAATATAATAGATGATAAAAATAAATAAAGAACTGTTTATATAGCATAAGTAAAAGAAAAAGACAAAACCAAATTACTCTCTCGCGGCGCAAAGTTTGATTTCGTCGGCTGTAATCCACAAAAATATATTTTATACGACGTTGAAAGTGCAAATAAATATTTTTACGTCATTTTTATACCAAAAAACAAGTTTTATAGTCCATATATCGCGGCCGTACCGTTCGCTTTACGACTCGATTCGTCTCGTTTGCAGAAATCGTTCTGGGTGCAATTACATTGGATTTAATTGCGTGATTACCCCTCCTCTCTCCACACTCCACATCACAACTCCTGCAATACAATCAGCTACAAAATATACTCTGTTCAACGTTTTGTTGATTCACCTGTTTATTCTTTACAAATACATTAAACAGTATAGTTGTAGACCGACCATCAGGACCAAATTTTTCGTCCAAAAGTTTTTACCAATCGGTAACACACACACACATTCACGCCTTTTATCTCCAAAGGGGTTGGCGGAGTTGCAACTAATGCATCCACTTTTCGCCGTACGTATTCCATCCGATGATGTAATGGGGGTCAAGCCAATCGCCATATCAGGCACGAATACCATATTACGGGCTGATACTGAATAAAAAAATCCGATATCACTTTGCCCAATCGGGCACCGAGGCAGAGAGGTGGTATTGGCAATTTTATCGCTCAAAGCAAGGTCTTTTAGTTCTCTATGTCTACACATCCCAAATCCACAAGCTGTTTATAATGTACGGATTTTGAAGATACATTATATTACTTGCTTATTTTCGCCTCCTAAGTCCAGCGGCAGCGTGTGTGGACTGACCTCCTGGTCATGGGATTATGAACCCTGAACATGGGATTTGAACCCTCCTGGGTTTTAATCCCATGTTGACCAAACTAAGTATAATATTAATTTTACAGCATGCTTAAAAGTGGATTGCACGAATACTAGATTAGAGAAATAAACCAAGTAGAAGATTTTTATGGAAGGTTTATTTGTTTTAAGTTTCCTTAACAACACCATTCTCCAACATTCAGCATTATTTCGTTTTGCATACAAAACGTTAGATGTGTGCTCTAAATGGGACAAGAGGTCGTTTTGGCGCTTTACACGCATTTACGACAAACTTTTAAAGGATTTATGAGTTTATGGGGTATCTAGAAAAACGTAGAATGGTTCATAGCCATTTAAATTGGGAATGGTTAAGGAAATCGTAGACATGGCAATGGTTCTAAAATTAGTATTAGATCTAAGACGTAACGGCAGCATACAAAGTGATACGGCAATGACAATTTGCAATCAGATACTAGGCAGAGCAGATATGTCACGCGTTGGTAAGTGTAGTTCTACTCCTAGGTTTAATGCCTAGTTGATTTAAATTTGTTTTTTGGCGTTCTAAAAAACAAGTGAAGTAGAAACAGACTATAATAAAACGTCAATTTCTGCGGACCATAATATGCTGCCTATCATCAAAAATACATAAAAAAACACACATCACGGTTTTATACTCGAAGGGGTAGATAAAGTTGCAACAATTTTTGCCGTTTATGTTCTGTCCCATAATGTAATAGGAGCCAAGCCTATTTAATACTGAGCAGAAAAATCCAATATCACTTTGCCTATGTTCGGAGACAAAGTATTACATATTCCTTAAGTCCTGACTACTCCAAACATCATCCTTCCATAAGTTTCAGTTTAAATTGGACCCAACCAACCTCCTAAATTACATTACACGTTCAAATTGATTTCGAATACGGGACACTAAAATATCGGGCACTCACTGGGCCGGTGGTGTATGTCGCCCCTCTTAAATGGATATTACAGTAGATCGATCTTGGATCCATTACCCACACCCTTGGAGTGGCGGGTACACACGGGAACGTAATTGGGGCGGGCACGCACATGTTAAGTTAGTTGGGTAAACAGCTGTCGTGTGTAATTTTTCAGTTTAGTATAATTAGTTTGGCATGATGTATAGTTTAAAGTAATAGAAAAAGTCTGGAAGCTATAATTTTATTTTTACCGCTAAACTATATGCAAATAACATTGTCGACTATATTTCATTCATAGACGTTATAATTAATTTATTATGAGATTAAAATTTCTCAAGATACGAAAGATCCATTTTGTAATCAATATTTCTAATTACTGTCGCTACTGTTTATGAATGACCGCGGAACTTAACGTCTCTGAACGAGTCACTATAATTCACCTTTTTTGAGAAACCAGCTAGGTACAAAATATATTAGGTACACTTCCTTCACCAAAATAGCTATTTGCTACATGTAACAACTTCAATTACCCCAGCGTCAAAAACAAAACTAGCTCCCGTATATCCCACAACAATGCTATGAAAATCGCAATAAGAATTCATGTCTTCAACCCTTGGAATGACAAATTTTCAGGAAATGTTTATACTTTCCACGCCCTATTTCAATTTCAGTCGTCTTGAACGCTTTCGGGTTTCATTCTGCGAAAGGTTTCGCCTGAAAATCGGTCACAAAGGAATACTGTCTGGAACGTAGATAAGGCATCGTTTGGTACATCCTTCCCTAGGTTTTAAAATGGTATTGCTTTTAAATCTGAAAATTTGACCTAACAGGCGAGAGCATATAAATGTCCATAATATTGTCGTCCATTGAAAATCCCTTATAGAGATTTTTTTGAGTAATTAAAGAAGAAAAACAAATTCGTATCGAGGAAATTATTAATCAAATTGAAAATAATAAACTCGAAGCGTAGTAGCACCAGCATCTCTGTCTTCTACTTTGTAGATAAATATATAAATATAAACGATTACTTCAGTTCCTCCGATCTCTAATAAGAGCGATACATGCACACGTTACAGTTGGAAACTCATTAGAGCAAGAAGTTAACATCTTTAACTACCGTTAACTCACCAAAACTTTGATACGCAGTGAAAGGCACCGCTGAATATAAGGTACCGTACGCGTTTCGGCTACATATTATGCCTTATAACTGCCTTGTAACTGTTTTAATTTAACAGATTCCTCACGGCGTCCCTTTAAAAGAATAGGCAGAGGTGCAGCAACAGTAGGGCAATTCGAAGAGCTGATACTATGATATGATAGCGGACAAATACTACATATTGTGCAGAAATTGTAATTCCGCATGAGGCAGGTGTATTTTTAACCCCCGACGGAAAAGGAGGAGTGTTTAATGTAGTCTGTACGTATAGTGCGTAACCAGCTTTACAATATCTGTGTCAGCATTAATCGTTTGCGTAATAATGTAACATTTTATATTTTGTGGAACACTAATAAATGACAACCTAAACTGGCTTCACGTATCTTCTTAATTCGAACCTTGGACCGTGTGTCTGTACTAAGATACACCACAACGAGTTTAAGGTGTGTATCTGTATGTTTGTCTATAGCGTCGTTGCTCCCTAGCGAATGGCCAGATTTTGATGCATTTTTTTCTAAGCTGATGTGATTGAGCTGGTTCTTAGCCATAAATTTTGAAAATCTGTAAAGGCGTTTGATATCGTGACCTCATTTTATACTTCCATAATTCCAATTGATTTGAAATTTGGCGTACTGTTACTTCGGTGGTATTTCAAAACTTGGTAACCGAAATCAATTGATAAACTTGCAAGAAATTTTGCCCACTCTAAGCATCAAAGCTAGGACCCTACAATTCCATGCCCAAGTACATTACGAGTAACCAATGCGACGACATTAACACTAAATTATTTATTTTCTATAATAAATATATCTATACTTATATAACAAAGAGGAAAGATTTGTTTGTTTGCATTGAATAGGCTCCGAAACTAATGGGACCGATTTGAAAAATTCTTTCACCAATCTAAAGCTACATTATCAGAGAGTAACTCAAGTCACTTTTGATCCCGGAGAAATATAAGTGTACGATGGCCTAGTCGGGAATGGAATGGTCTACAGAGACAATGTCCAGAGGTTCAAAACCCAATGCACACACCTCTGACTTTTCGAAGTTATGTGTGTATTGTTTATCAATTATCGTTTGCTTTAACGGTGAAGGAAAACATCGTGAGGAAACCTACATGCCTGAGAATTCTCCATAAGAATTTCGAGGGTATGTGAAGTCTGCCAACCCGCACTAGGCCAGCGAGGTGGAATAAGGCCTTAAACCCTCTCAGTAGTAGAGGAGGCCCGTGCTCAGCAGTGGGCAGTATATAATACAGGGCTGGTATTATTCATCATCATCATCATCATCAACCTTTATCAGTCCACTGCTGGACATAGGCCTCCCCTAATGAGCGCCATAGCGCCCTGTCTTCAGCTTGCCGCATCCAACATCTGCCTGCAGTCTTTCGCAGATCGTCATCCCACCTGGCCGGAGGGCGTCCTACACTACGTTTGCCCAGTCGCGGTCTCCACTCAAGAACACGTTTACCCCAGCGGTTGTCGGTTCTTCGTGAGATATGGCCAGCCCACTGGTATTATTATATATTATTAATTCATATAAAGCGGGACTTTTATCCCGGAAAAACTAATTCACGCGGGCGGAACCGCGAGCAGAAGTCTATAAAACATAACGACATTAAAAGCTACTTTTCCTTACATTTTGACCACGAGCCATTTAGAGGTCATGAATATTAAGAAAGGCTGATGAATAACAAATTTATTAATAAATTTTGTGTCGAGGATGGATATAAAATAAAATTACAAAACAACATTAGAAAGATATATAATATATAAGATTTTAAATTATCGAACTTGTTTTTTGATAACTAGATCTCTCGTGCAACACCGTTTGAATAAGTACCGCTGCAGTCTATTATTGCCACTAAGCATGCAAGAAGTGTGTTTCAGTTTAAAGGGTATGTTAGCTAGTGTTAGTGACTAGTTACCGTGATAATATGTCTTAGGTTGATAAAGTAAGTAATATAACA
Organism: Lapara coniferarum; assembly: GCA_949316025.1. Lineage (NCBI taxonomy): Eukaryota > Metazoa > Arthropoda > Insecta > Lepidoptera > Sphingidae > Lapara > Lapara coniferarum. Next base: position 37,243,312 of record OX438924.1, on the reverse strand, counting down.
CAGTTTTTCATCAAAAAAATCTTTCACACAGAGAGACACTCACGCCTATTATCCTCTAAGCGGTAGGTAGAGGCGCAACCAGTGCATCCACTTTTCGCCGTGCGTATTCCGTCCCATGATGTGCTAGAGGGCGAGCCTATCGCCATATTGATGGTGTCTTTTTAGAGACAATCGCGTCGTTTGTACCATCAAGCGGGTTTATCGTTTTGTTTAAATAACTTGTTTAGTATAGTATACTTCCCAGTACTGCGACTATCTAGAAAGATCCATTATAGTTTTTCATGAAAAGGTACATCATTTCAGTCTAGTACAAAACATTCCTAACATAGCGCGATTTAACACAGCAAAAGTCATATCAATCTGTCAGAATATTTAGAACGTATGTTGCCAATACGTCGGAACACAAAAGCGGCTTCTATTGGCCAAATTGAATCGAGGCCTGTCTGTCGATCCCAATACTTTGATGCGAGGCTTTATTTGAATTAATACGAAAAATCTCGCCATTATGTGTTAAGGGTTTCGGGTTAGGATCCTTATTTAATTGTATTTGTTATGGTTTTGTGGTGAGGGATATGAGGGTTTGTATAAATTATATTATTAAATTAAATAAGCCCGTATAATTCAAATGTAGTTTGGAGTTAAAAAAAAGAAACAATTGGGGTTCAGAAGTGGAACAGGAATTATGTTACATAATATTATTTACAATGATATACTTTCTTTGGTTCTTTTTGTTTATTGCATTGAATGACGAGACGACCATGCCTTTCGCCCGATGGTAAGCGATACGACCACCCATAAACAGTAGCAACACCATCTAGCACGTTGAGTTACAAAGTACTGTGTGGCATTCCACTGCGCTCGTCATCCTGAGACATAAGATGTTAAGTCTCATTATGTCCAGTAGTTACACTGGCTACAATGGCTTCAAACCGAAACACAACAGTGCATGCACACTGCTGCTTGGCGGTAAAAAGAAACATTGCGGTGGTACCCACCCAGACGGAGTCTTACATATGAGAGACCTACCACCAGTAGAGCGCGCCTACCCCTCGCGGCCCCTCCAGTGTGACTAATCCCAGGTTAAAATTCCGCTTCTTATTGGTGAAAACATTTCGTAATTCGAATTAGCGATACCACATCCCCCTTAGAATGTGGCCAAAAACGCGAAACGAAGGTTACTGGTGGTAGGTCTCTCATATGTGAGAGTCCGTCTGGGTGGGTACCCCAACAATGTCTATTTCTACCGCCAAGCAGCAGTGTGCATACACAGTTGTGTTTCGGTTTGAAGGGCATTGTAGTCCAGTAGTGTAACTACTGGACATAATGAGACTTAACATATTATGTCTCAAGATAACGAGCGCCGTGGAATGTCACACAGTGCTTTGTAACTCAGTGTGCTGGATGGTGTTTCTACTGTTTATGGGTGGTCTTATCGCTTACCATCAGGCGAACGGCATGCTCGTCTCGTCATTCAATACAATAAAAAAATTACAATAATGACGTTTAATGGTGATATTGGTTATACAATACGTCAGTCACGTGTTAGTCTCTCGACCAATAACAATGTAACGACAGGGACTCGTGATGTTATTTTTTTTCCACATTCTAAGCTATCTTGTACCATAGACTAAAAACCTTGTTAGCGTTAGACAAGTTGTGCGCTGTCACGTATACAACAGAGAAATATCTCACATTGTCAATAAACTTTATTTACCACCTAAATAATGAACAAACAAGAACAGAATAAGAAACCGTCTCTCACATAATGATGTTCACTCGCATCGCATTGACAGATCGTCGAAGCTTCGAGTAATGTATAATGTGACAGTGTGTCAGGTTTTTAACAAAGTATGTCACCTTGTAACCCTTGTCGCGAAAAGGGTGTTATGTTTTATGTATGTCTTTTTTTTTTTTTTTTTTTTTTTTTTTTTTTTTTTTTGTTTTCGCGGAGAAAGTAACTTATTACTACCGCCCAGCCTTCAAGGGGGGCGACTGAGCGGTGATGTTGGGTTCACCGTGCCTTACGACCCAGCGTTGAGCCGCCGGGCCGAGTCCCTAACCTATGTACACCGCACGGCATACCAACTAAAACTCCGCGGTGGCCTTCTTCGGCGCATTAGGGACAGCTGCGGGTTTCCCCGGACTAATAGTGTCTAAGTTGTCGTCCGCAGCCGCCCCTGCGCGGTGCCGCCTAATGCAGCCCGTCTCCTGTATCGGGGGGCTCAGAAGCCCCCGCGCACCGAAGGACGCCCTCGGCGTCAACGGCAGCGTGAGGCCTACTTGCCACACTGCCGTCCATCACGGGGGTCGCAGCACTGTGCTAACAAACACGCACAAAACTAGAGACGGACAGCCCCCTGCCGCCCGCCCGCGACCCCCGGTGGCCCCTATTAGTCGCCTTTTACGACAGGCAGGGGATACCGTGGTGGAATTCTCCAAACGCCCCCAATCCACAGGGCGGGAGACGCCGGTCAGTCGTCCACCCGGCGCCTCCTTCGTCTCCTCTGGCGGCGGGAGGGATCTTCTCGCTCCCGATCCCTCTCGGCACTCTCCTTCTGCGAGAGAACCACCTCGCAGAAGTGGGCCACCGCACGCCAGGCCTCCCGACTGCCGACCATGGAAGCGACCACGGCCGGCAGCGAGAGGTCTCCTCCGACGACTGCTCTGAGAGCGCTGCGTTCCTCGTCCCAGGCTGGGCAAAACTCCAACGTATGCTGGGCGGTATCCAGCGGGCAGTTGTCACAATGGTGACACACGGCCGACACCTCCTTCCTCACTACCCGCCACAGGTACTCACCGAAGCAGCCATGCCCAGTAAGCACCTGTGTCAAGCGGTACGTTGCCGCACCGTGGCGCCTGTCCAGCCATTCGGCAAACACAGGACGCACTGCCGCGACGACCCTGAGCCCCGCTGACGGGGCCTCCAGCCTGTGACGCCACTCCTCCACGGCGGCTCGCCGTAAGGAGACCCTCATGGCCTCCACTTCCTTCAGGGCCGGACGCTGCCCACGACTGGATACCTCCTCCCGCCAATGAAAGACATCGGAGATGTTTTATGTATGTCTGTGGCATTGTAGCTCCTAAATTTATTAACACATTTTGATTTAGGTATTTTGTGTAGCCTACTTGATTATGCGATACTTTTTTGTGTAGTACCTTTTTGATTCTCCAGTCAGGCAAATCAAATTGTTTACTAATTTCACATACTCGTATAATTTTCCTGCAATTTCAAACACCTTTCATGGCGTTATGCTCACTCGCTGTCACATCAAAAACCTAGTACCCGGTCTCTCTGCCCGTCCATTTGAGATAAAAGTGTGTGTACTTTTGGTTTCAGTTGCATTGCTCAATTAAAAGAGTGGCTTTCACAGCATCAAAAGAAGAGCTCAGTGACCATACTATACCAGCCCTGTATTATATACTGTCCACTGCAGAGCACGGACCTCCTCTACTACTGAGAGAGTGCCTTAGTCCACCACGCTGACATAGTGCAGGTTGGCAGACTTCACATAACTTCGAAATTCTTATGGAGAATTTCTGAGATATGCAGGTTTCCTCACGATGGTTTTCTTCGCCGTTAAAGCGAGCCATAATTCTCAAAGAAAAGACACATAAGTTTTTAGAAAAGCCAGAGGTGCGTGCCCTTAGGTTTTGAACCCGCGATCATTCGTCTCGACAGTCCGTTTCACTCCCAACTAGGCTATTGCCGCTATGCTCAGTGAGCTCAGTAACAAAACAGACAAATAGACAATGCTATTACAGACGACCTGACCTTTCCAAACTTTCACCTTAACAATAGAAGCCTATAAAATATTTAAAATGAACATAAAGTCTCCATTCCAACCGTAAACCCTAAGTACAGACGCATAAAATCTAAAAACAGTAGTCAATGTTAGAAATCGCAAAGATTTTTCATACTGTAGACAATTTACCGCTAATTGCGCTCGAGGTGTAGATTCCAGACGAAATTGTTTATTCAGCTGTTCTTTACATAGTACTGCAAATAAGCTTCAGTCTCTGTTGTCTACTTAGTCCTAGTTTAATTTTGTTTAGATCAATAATTCAACAGTTGTCTCTAAGTAATTTGTACTATTTGTTCTTAACATTTGTCGCCTATTTGGAGTAATGGCTGTTCATATCAACTGTGGAACGGGAGGATCCGATACCTTAGTTAAGAAATATTTTATGAGGCATTTTTTATAACTATATATCTAGGAATCCCTGGCGTATATCGCCGTAATATATGTAATTTAAGAAACTAAGAAAACCAGACCTTATTTGGATGATTATTCAAGAAGTTTGTTATGACCTAGTTAACACTTAGGAAATCAGACCATGTTGAAAAACGAGAAAAATTCATACTCATAATTCCAAAAGGCATTACTCTAATCTTTTCCCTGCCCTTGCGAGGGTGGTCATTATTCCCTCGTTCTTTATCAAGTCTATCGAGTTTGTCTCTGTCAGTCGCCTAAGGTATACAATTAAAACAAAAAATAGTCCGTTAATGCATTAACTTACTTGTGTGGCGCCTAATGTAATTACTATAAATCACCTTTTTCTGTGATCAACGGCTACATATATTAATGGGAGATAAAATAACTTATATGATTAATCAGTGGACTACAATTAATCTTACATCTATTTATAATCCTGTTTTGATGTATTAAAAACGTCTAAACGAATTTAGACGCAGGTTTAGTATTTTAACTGAAATACTAGTAATAAAAAATGTATTTAAAAAAATATATAACCCGACTGCGTGAAGAACTGAAAATAAAAACAAGATTTTAATTTGAATATTTTATTTTGGTTTTGAATAATTTTAGTTGACAGTGTTCACAAACGCAGTCGGAGGCATCTGCTCACTCCGAGATTTTGTTGCTCCAACCAAATTATGAGAAGTGAGCGTGTTATACATGCACATATACACTCGAAAAACATAATCCTCCTTCTTTCGCAGTCGGGTAATAAAGGCTTTTAAAAATAAAAGGGGAAGGAATAAAGGGAAAGGATGATAGGCATTACTAGACAGCAACCACTGTACCTATTGTATTGTGTAACGGTTGTAGGTGTGTAGTCTGCGAGGGGCCTTATGGGTAGGTACCACAGCAGTGTCTATTTGTTCTGCCAAGCAGCAATGTGCATGCATTATTTTCCATTTTGAAGGACATTGTAGCCAGAGTAATTACAAGGCATTATGAAACTTAAAATCATATGTCTGAGGGCGACGAGCGCAGTGGAGTACGCAGTATTTTGTACTTAAAAGCTCTGTATGGTGTTGCTAATATTTAGGCGCGGTTGTATCGCTTACCATTACGTAAGCGTAGGGCTGCCATCATCTAAATTGCCGACGCCGGATAAACACGGCAAAAATCCCGGACATTTGGGCGAAATACGGGTATTTTCCCGGACACCTCTGAAAAAATATTTTGCCGTTCCTTCTTGAATGCGGGGAAATGCATGAAGTTACAACTAAGATTTATTTCAATTTGTCGCTCATCTATAAAAAATGGATTTCCCCTAACAACAAAAGTGTCAATTTTTAAAACCCCGGCCGGACGGCCCCCGGACGCCCTTCAAACTAGGACAAATCCGGGGAAATCCGGACGGATGGCAGCCCTACGTAAGCGGCATACTCGTCTCGTCATTCGGAAGCAATAAAAAAACTCATGACCGTGTAGCGCAATGGCTGTTCTAGGACAGTCGCATTCAGGTTTAAGGTATATTGTCTGTCCTGCTAAACTCCAAGACCCCCAGCTTCAAACCGCGACACATCCAAACGAGGATAACATTTATTTTCTATCTTCAATTTAAATTTATTACTATTCTTAGCTGTCTAACACATTAGCAAGAAACATTGTTACACGTACGTTGTAAACAAAGTTTCCGAACTGCAGGTTAGGCTCCACGACGACAATTGCGCAATGCTGAGATATGTCAAATTGGAAGTTGGACTAGATTCTAGATTTTGAATTATATCACAAGACTTTATTGATTCTTAATATGGCAGAAATTGTAGATGTTTTACAGATTTTAATGCGATGAACTACTTGCAAGCCTGAGTTTTTATAAATAGAGTACCTATCAGTTAGATTTTGCATATCCCTTGCAGGGAAATGCACTTGTTTTTCTGATAATAACAATACATAAATACTGCTGTTACTATTCAAAACACCTGCAAATACACACACTTGCCTTTTATCTCCGAGAGGTAGGCAAAGGCTCTAGAAGCGCACCAATTTTCGCCATTTATTTTCCAAAGAAATAGGCAATTCCACTCCATCCCCTATTTCCATGTCGTTGCTGACAAGTTGAGCATCCATTTTATGTATTTGTCACCTCAGGACAAATCGATAGAATATAAAGATACAGTGTCTTGGCGCTCTGCCAGCTTGTCTCGATGCATCGCTGGCAGTTCTTTGTATCTATTAGCTAATATCATATGTCAGTGAGCACGTGCAGGTTTTATTTTCTGAAGCGAGCTTTAATACTGTACTTAAATCGGTTTATTGGTTTGAAAATGCATAGATAAGCTACATATGTATACAGTGTTGGTTTCGTATATGAGATTATGTCTGGCACTGATGCCAGATATCTGCTTTTGCCCGCAAAATAAAGCATTACTAGAAAAAATGTCTTTCAAAAAATTATAGAGCATGTGAACAATAAATTGCCAACCGAATGTATTTATGCTGAAAATCAGTTATTTTCTTACCGCCAAAATTCACCCCAAAAACTGAGACGTCTGCATATCAAGACTGAAGATAAAACATGAACTGCAAGAGCTACTGAATTTGGTTTGAAGACCGCGATGATTACCTACTGGTAATTATGAGATTTAACATCTAATTTGTCATGAAGACGAGCACAGTGTCAATATACACTATTTACTATAACACAATATGCTCGTCTAGTGATTAATAAGCTTGCGGCATTCAAAGGGTTAACTTACTTGACAAGATTTACGTTTAAAGATAACCCTTCGATACCAGTTTCAACGAAGCCTAATCGAATTCACTCCGTAAAGTATTTACTTGAAGAGTGTCTAAAGAATTTTTAACCCCTACAAGTCCAGACAAATAAACAATATTTAGTTAGGCGCGAATAGGGTCGATTTGTGTCAAGTTGAGGACGACGCGGTCGCGGGGTTAAGGTGGGCTTTACGGTCCCGGGTTCAAACTAATATGAAGCTTACCGCGTTGATGTTTTTACTTAAATTTGATTACCCGTTAGTTCTTGATTTCTTCAGTAGCTATTCGTAATTCGAACTTAATGTTATTAGGTTTCGTGAAAGCATACAATTTTGAACAGTATTATAAAGTATTATTTTATATTGTAATCTTTATAAAAATGGGTTCAATAGGAATTCGATTTTGAATACAATATAGGTTTTCAATGACAGAATATGAATAAAACTTGTTTTTTGATTATAACATAGATGGATTCATTACAACGTGCTCTAAGATTAAATAAAGCTCAAATTGGGAAAATTGTCATACAAAATTTTTGAGCCTCTTTGTCAGTAACTCAATCAACCGTGAAATATTAAAACCCGTATGTAAAACATACACAATGAATTGAATTAGAACATACTTTGACATGATCGTATTGAGCAAATTGGCATATTTCCTTCCACAATAGAACATACTCTGACATTAATGCGCAAATTGGCATATTTCCTTCCACAATATAATTCTGTTTATTACATTTGAGAACACCGAGACGTCATACGGACGTGTCAGATAAGACCATAGATAATACACTATATATGACGATAAGACAGCGACATATTGCCGATTGGTAACAACTTTTGTAACTCCTGTTTTTTGTAATTTGTTTCCATTCGACCGCCCCAAATAGAGACGGCCGCGTTCCGTATTAACCGATCCAGAGGACGAAATCATTCTGGCCATCCGCCGTAAGAACGAGTTCTTGAAACTCCAACACTCCACAAGACCGCAGTTCCGTCCTCGCTGTCGAGGACCTCGCCGAGTTCCCCGTCGCCCCCCCGACCACCCTAGTACTTCCGGCCCGCGTGCCGATGACAATAACACGAATTAATAGGATTAGGTCTAAAAACCAATCTTTCCCTAATCGTTGATGTCTCACCCTCTCTCAGTGGCCGTCCTGAGCCGAGGTTCGTAACCCGTTAGTGGGTTGTCCTCAGCATGGTCACTAAAGGGTTGCGAGCACCTTCTGCGTTCACCCTAAAGACCGGTGTGGACAGAAAAGCCGACTCGCGTCAGGTTACTGGCAGTAGGGCGATTACAAAAAAAAAAACTTTTGTAATAATTTGCTCCTGATGTCCGGTCTATAAATAACTACACTATTTAATGTCTTTGATTGATTATAATGTTATTAAAAGCCTGATTGTTGCTTAAAGTTATAATATGGTACCAGTTTTATATTATACTAGCTTATGCCCGCTGCTCCGCCCGCTTTAAAAAGTTTTCCGGGCTAAAAGTCCCACTTTATATTTTCCCGGGATAAAAAGTAGCCTATGTGTTAATCCAGGATATGATCTATATGTGTGCTAAATTTCATTGAAATCCGTTCAGTAGTTTTTGCGTGAAAGAGTAACAAACATCCATACATCCAAACATCCTAACATCCATACATTCTAACAAACTTTCGCCTTCATAATATTAGTAGGATAGTAGTATAGTGCCCACTGTTGAGCAAGTGCTTCCTCCAGAACTGAGGACACTACTATGATAATACTACTGCTCATAGTTACAGAAACTTATTTATCAATTAGATAAAAATAATATCTCATAAACAAAAAAAAACACGTAATCTGTGTTTTTTTTTAACCTTTATCCCCGATGGCACAAATATGCCGAAGGGGTGGGCAGAAATGCGATCAGAGCTCCTACTTTTCGCTTTGTGTGTCCCATGATGTGATAAGTCTGTCTATCTCTATATCAACCACAAATTACGAACTCCGAGATGATACTGAGTAGAAATACTTAATAACATTCACGACCCGGGATTCAAACCCGGAACCTCAAGAACAGTGTTGTATTGCGCAAGCTCACATATTTATCATTGAAATTAAATGAATTAATTCATGTAATTCGACGTAACCATTGCTGCCCTTGTTGAATCTTCTATCACTACTTACCGCATTATACGGTTCTTTGTACAACCTGCCTCGACTCCTAACCACTTTCGCCGGTTCTTCGTACGTTCTGCAGTCGGTACAAAATCGCTATAACATCAGCTTATAATAGAAAATTACTGAACTGGTAACCAATTTGCAGCTTCAAAGCTTGGCAGATGAATGGCTATTGAACGCCATTAAAGTGAGGTGATAATGATTTCTAGAAATCTAAATGGTTTCAAATGTTGAATTGACAAATTCTAAGATCCCATAAATATCTCAAGGTTTTTTAAGCATAAGTGGGTGATTTAGATAGGCGGTTTATACTGTACTCTTCTATACTAATTTAGCGCCACTAGATGTGGCACACTTAGCGAATTTGAGCGAATATTGTGTTATTTGGCCAACCCAACATCAACTTTGTAGGTACATTTAAAATTCGATTGCTTTGGCGTAATTTTTTTTGACATATGAGCCAAGTGTAGTGTTGGCATAAGACTCGTATTAATTCCAAGTCTAAAAATTTTGGTTGTATAAATTTCGCCTGTTTGAAAATATTTTCTCGAAATAAAAGTTAAATATTATTTAGTTCGCCGGCATAGAAATTAAATTCTATCCATATTCCAATTTCATCCAATTCAGCAATTTATGCGCACCAAACATTCTCACAGTTTTTTACATTTTGCGGGATTAAAACTTGATTTTATTCTTTGACCTGTCTTAATTCCAGGGGCGCCGATTACAAGGGTAATCTGGGTCTTCAGCACCACTGAAAGCTGAGTAGTGTGTGCAGAGCATGACCAAAGAGATCCTAATAAATGTATTTTTTATTTACCACAAAATTAGTGACGTCACGACGTTCAGTTGTTGTACACGGTCTGCGTAATCTTTACAAGTAAAAATAGTAAATTGCAGTAATTTGTCAAGTATTTTACTGTAATACATCATAATCGGTGCTAGGAACAGTATCGCGAGTTGGTGTGAAGTGTGTGCAAAAATAACTGGCTTTTCTGTACAATTGATTAAATTGTATGCTCTAATCAAATCACGTCTACCCTAAACACTCAATTAAGTTACAGTTTATAAAACTTAGTGTAATCTCCATAGTGAAATTTTCACAGTGTGTACGCGTCATAACTCTAAGGTGGAGTGTCGCCCTATGGTGTGAAATTACCATTAACGCACCATAAGTCGCCAAGACTCAGTTAAATAATAGCGCCATCTAGCGAATCGTCATTGAACCAGCTGGACGGATCAATAATTGCGAGCTAATAAACTGCAGCATGGCTAAGTGCGGTGGGTGTGGCAAGTTTTTATCGCCGTCAGAGGCCGCCAAGTGCGATAATTGTAGCGCCGTGTATCATCGCGCATGCGTGGGAGTACTCGCAAAAGGCGCCTTAAATTCCCCGTGGCATTGCCCGGAATGCAAAAAAAATATTATAAGGGACAATCGGGCAGAAACGCCGGTCAGAGGAACGGCACAAGCCCCACAGAGCAAAAGCGCCATCGCTCCGGTGCATAATATTACTCCACCTCGAAAATCGCCGGAAGCCTCAAATTCAGCTTTTATAATGAATGAACAGTTGAAACTGGTCATGGATGGGTTCATGCGCACTATACAGCAGGAATTCCAGTTAGTACGAGATGATCTTGCCGACCTCAAAACTGCATTAGGCGCCTGCAACGAACGCATGAGCAACCTGGAGGCACGGGTTTTGGCTTTGGAACATAAACAGGCACAATCTCACCTCGCCCCAGAAGTGAATGATATTATTGCTCAACTAAAGAGCGATATAAATGACCGAGACCAAGAGTTACTGGCCAATGACATTGAGGTTGCAAACCTGCCGGAAGTCTCTGGAGAAAACCCAGTTCACACAGCGCTCCTAGTTGCTACTAAGCTTGGGGTTGAGTTGGAAGCACGGGATATTGTGAGCGCTGAGAGAGTTGGTCCAAGACGTATAAATGCTGCGGAACAGTCGTCATCGGGGGAAGCTCGGACGGCTCGACCTCGCCGTCTTGTTATACGTCTTACGAGGCGTGATTTGCGTGACGAGATGTTGAGATGCGCGCGAGTGCGTCGCGGAGTTACCTCTGCAGACCTTAATATATCAGGCCCTGCAGCCCGATTTTATGTTAATGAGCGCCTGACAAGAAGTAACAGGCAATTATTTCGGATGGCACGAGAGACTGGTAATCGTTTTGGTTGGCGTTACATATGGTCAAGGCGAGGCCGTATTCTTGCCCGCAACAAACCTGGAGACAACACCTGTGTCATTCGTTGCGAAGCTGATATCCGTCGCATCTTTGGCTCTGCAGCTGAGACCAGCACTGAATAGCGGCACCAGACTATGTTCTGTCACACTCTTTTTACTTATATTAAGTTATTTAAAAATTAGATTTAATGTTTTGTATTCTTTATATTTACCATTTACTATATACTTTATTGTCTTGTCAGTTTCTAAGTGTTTTTTTGTTATCTGCATACAAACTTCTACTGTGGATGGTGTGTGTCCCTGCACAGTAAACACATTCGGCCATATACATATTCAAAATAACAAGTATAATACACATATAACATGTTACACTGCACATATCAGTACACCTTATTTATATCTAGTTATAACTTCTATACATAGTATACACTTTATTAAACAATCTCACTTATATAATTTAAATGCAATCCAAACAAAATACCTCACATACCTTTACATTAGAACTAAATTGGAAAAAATAAATCATATTACTTACATGACATTACTAATAAAATTTTTACAATATATTATATACAATATCTTAACCTATAATTACAATGCCTAAACTGAACAACCATCTTAAAGTTGGTTTTCTAAATGCTGGATCCTTAGGTACTAATCATGATGAGTTCAGCTCTGTTGTGCTTAATCACTGTTTCGATGTTGTCGCGGTCAACGAAACCTGGCTTCGACCTAACGAAGATGGGCGTGCACCCGTGATACCCGGGTACCGGCTACGGCACACGCCCCGACCGGCCACCGTGCGCTCGGGCCGAGGTGGTGGAGTCGGCTTTTATCTGAAGCGCGGTTTAAACGCGCGCGTGTGGACTGTGCCCACCGACCCTAGGTACGAATCGGTTGAACAGATGTGGTTGCATGTAACGCTGAACAGTAAGAAGGTAGCGGTGGGTACAGCTTACCGCCCACCATGGCTGGACCTTGACCTCTTTCTGGATGCTGTCACTGACACTGTATGCACACTGGGAAAATGTGATCACTACTTATTAATGGGTGATTTCAATGTAAATTTACTAAATAAACCAGATTATAAAACCAGAAAAATTAATGACTTCCTTCAATGTATGGGTCTCACTCAACTGATTACAACCCCAACAAATTTTACAGATAGTAGTGAGACATTAATTGATTTAATGTGTACAGATTTGAGCAGTAGTCACACAAGCGTGGAACCTTTTGCATCACTGCATGGCCACTGTTTCCTTGTAGGCATACTTAACATTAAAAGAGATAGTTATAAACCATACACAATTATATACAGACCCTTAAAGGATATATGTCTGGACAGCTTTAATATTGATTTACAAAATATAAATTTGGAATTTATTTATACACTTCAAAATACTAATGACATGGTAAACTTCTTTAATCATCAGTTAATAGCTTTGTTTGATTTTTATGCACCAATTAAAAAAAGCTTAATAAAAGAGAAGTCATATCCATGGATAACTGAAACCATAAAAACTATGATAAGACTGCGTAATGAGGCACTTTCCATGTATAGATTAACTAAGTCAGATATAAAAAAACAATATTATAAGGAGTTTAAATCTCTTGTAGTTCGGTCTATAGATAGTGAAAAGCGTGCATATTTTAAATTCAATATTAATAATAAACTTAATAACCCTAAACTGCTGTGGAGAAACATTAAGAGTGATTTACTGCCATCTCATCACGGTCGAGGCCAAGACCTGCCACCGCAATTTAGTAATTCTGATGAGATAAATACCGAATTTCTAAAAGTGCCTGGTAAGTCAGAACCTTCAATATCATTGTTGACTTACTATGAGTTTCATAGGTACAGTCATGAAACCTTCAAACTTACACCAGTGGATGTACAATGTGTTGAGCGCATTATACTAGCACTGAAGTCAGATGCTGTAGGTTTTGACAATATATCACGTAGAATGTTAATGATGTGTACCCCTTATGTTGCTCCAATGGTCACCCACATTATCAATAGCTCATTTAAATCTTCAACTTTCCCAGACACATGGAAGATAGCTACTGTAAAACCTTTGGGAAAAAAGCCCAACCCAACAGCAGTGGCTGATCTCCGACCCATTAGCATTCTTCCATGTTTGTCAAAAGTGATTGAAAAGATAGTATGTCGTCAGCTGACAGAGTACCTAGAAAATTATTCAATTTTGCCAACAGTACAATCTGGTTTTAGAAGGCGGAGAGGTACAACAACAGCTCTTTTAGACGTGACAGACAATATACTGGCAGCCCAAGATAAAGGTATGTGCACACTCATGGTCCTGCTAGATTTTTCACGTGCCTTTGACTGTATCATTGTTGCCTTATTGTTGTCTAAGATGCGATATTATGGTTTTGATGATGTTACTTTGAAATGGTTTCACAGCTATCTTAGTAACAGAAACCAACGTGTTGAACTGCGGCTAGCAGATGGCACCTCCCGAATATCTCAGCTCACCACAGTACAACGGGGTGTACCACAAGGCTCCATCTTGGGTCCTATTTTGTTTAATCTATACTGTGCAGATATAGTAAACAGCCTACGTCTATGCAGCTACCATATATATGCAGATGACATCCAAGTTTACATTTCCTTCAAGCCAAATATGTACCAAAAGGCTGTGGCTGATTTAAATGAGGATCTGAAAAGAATTGCAGATTGGTCAGATCATAATTGCCTGGTTCTAAATCCAAATAAAACTAAATACATGCTATTTGGCACAAAAGCACAGTTGAACTCATTACCTGTATCATTTGATGTGAGATTGCTGAACCAGCCAATAGAAAGAGTTCATGAAGCCCGCAATCTTGGACTATTTGTGGACAGCACATTGAGGTTTGAACGGCATATCGCTAATGTGGTTCAGAATTGTTTTTATCGTTTGAAAACTCTATACAAAATAAGGACATATTTATCCGTCAAACTGCGCGTGCAACTCGTCGAAACGTTGGTTTTGTCTAGACTTAATTATGCAGACACTGTCTATGGACCACGTTTGCTGGCTCGTACGAATCAGCTTATACAGAGAGTACAGAATGCCTGTGCCCGTTTCTGTTTCTCCATCCCTCCGAGATCTCACGTTACACAGTACATTAACCAGCACTCATTACTAAAAATGAAGTTGCGTCGCAAATTACATCTTGCGTGTCTTCTTTTTGGGGTTGTCAAATATAAGGAACCCTCATACTTATATAATAAACTCCGGTGGATATCAGGCGACAGAGATGGCTCACGTAGGGAATGTTCACTACAAATCAGTATTCCGCAGCATAAAACTGCTGCTTTTAAGGGTACTTTTCGCTACGCCGCTGCCAAAATTTGGAACAACTTACCCCCGCCAATTAGACAATCTGGTAGCCTTTTCACGTTTAGGACACGTCTTCGTAGATATCTTCTCGAATCCCAACAAGAACTGGGCAACGTAAACGTTGACTTGTCCTTATTATTATAATATAAGTTTCCATGGTATCATAGTTATTATTATTTGTAAACTAGGCGTATATATACGATCTTTGTACATTTGAGCAAATTTTAGGTTATGGCTCAAAAACACAGCTCAATAATTCACCTAGATATGATTTGACGTGGCAACCGCATGGTGCCAATGACACTGACATTAGCAAAGAGCATTATAGTACTGGAAGACATTAGTGTCTAGGCACAGATTATCCTTTATTTATTTATTTTCCTTGTACTGGTAAGGCAAAGGATTTAAGACCATATAGCTCGCCATATGTGTAAAATAAATATATTTTATTTTCTTATAATTTACAGTCTACACACATGCACTCACTTACACGTACACACACACACACACATACACTTGCAAGGGCAGGTGCGCACTCGCGCACTATTGTGTATATATTTTTGGTTGACGTTGCTCTAGGGTCTAGACGAAAATCAGCGCCAAGCATTGCTGTTTGGCATTTTTGCTGATCTAGATCCTATTGCCACGGTTGCGGTGGGACATATACCATCCACACTGAATGAGTATTTGAGTACTTTTTAAAATTGTTAAAATTGTATTACGTAACTCACCACTCACCACTGTTGTTTTAAGTTCACCACCCAACTAGTGGTCAATAAATTTTTTTTTCTTTCTTTCTTTCTTTCACTAGCATTTGCCCGCGGCTCCGCCCGCGTTAAAAAGTTTTTCCGGGATAAAAGTCTCGCTTTATGTTTTCCCGGGATAAAAAGTAGCCTATGTGTTAATCCAGGACACGATCTACCCGTGTGCCAAATTTCATCGAAATCCGTTCAGTAGTTTTTGCGTGAAAGAGGAACAAACATCCATACATCCATACATCGATACATCCATACATCCAGACATTCTTACAAACTTTCGCCTTTATAATATTAGTAGGATTTTATTGTAAAACGCTTAATGTATTTATGAAATCAACAGAACCCAAACTGCCTGCGAAAACAATGCTTATGAGCACCCATGGGAATTTATAAAAGCCGGCGCCTCTGCCTATTTCTACTTATGATAAGCCCCTGAAACTTCCACTACATAAACATTTGCCGGTCCCGAAATCAATGGATAACTCGGTGGAGTATCAAACAAAACAGAAATATTTTTTTCCTCAATCCAGAATCGAACAACTTGCGCGATAAATTTTAACCTTATTTACTAACTTCCTGTGTCATAATTAAAGATGAAGAGAAG
Source organism: Lapara coniferarum (assembly GCA_949316025.1). Taxonomy (NCBI): domain Eukaryota; kingdom Metazoa; phylum Arthropoda; class Insecta; order Lepidoptera; family Sphingidae; genus Lapara; species Lapara coniferarum. Next base: position 37,227,287 of record OX438924.1, on the reverse strand, counting down.
GTCTACTATTGGATGTATAGGGTATTGTTTGTACAGGATTTATGTTTTACCTCTCTTACAATTGTTCGAATTGGTATGACTGTCTCTTTTCGACGTGATTTCAATGAGATAGATGAATTTGAATTATATCGACGCATATTTATAGCTCGATTTCAAAAAGCTAAAAATTATTATTGAAAATATTACTTATCTGACCAGAATAATTATATTTTATTAGATATGCGAAATTTGATTAAATGAAATGACAAAAAAAAACAAAAAAATTACTTGGGCTCGTCCGGGATTTGAACCCGGGACCTCTCGCACCCTAAGCGAAAATCATACCCCTAGACCAACGAGCCGGTTGCAACATATGTTAAAATTACTTTTTATAAACTTGTATGTTTTAAAACTGGTAATCCATTATATCAACCGTTATAGATATTTATGGCGTGGTGACGTCATAGGCCGTATTATGTAAATATCACTTATCAATATTGAATAATACGCCGCTATAAAACTTAATTATCCGCATAGACCAAAAGAGGTAACAATACAATATGAAGCGCTCTAAATCACAACATTATGAAATTAAATTGAGGATAGGAACTTGAATAACATATACAATTTAACTTTCCTTTTCTTAACATCTAATGTCTTAAGATAAAGAGTTTTGGGTGGTTCGCAGTCAGGGACGTTTGAATCGAATGCGTCAGCAAAAAATGTCGACTTGTAAAGAATCATTCATCATCAGCCACTTTGCTTGCCATTAGCGCATGCGCATGACACATATATGTCGGAGTGACTAAAATATTATAAAATAGGATGCTGGTTAATTACCAGTATTTCAATATTGCACAGTGAGATTTAAAAATGAACTATTTATTTCTAAACGTAGTGTAATACACAATGTTGCAGATTGATTTGAATTTGTAAAATAAGTTGTTGATTTGACTATTTTTATTTATGAATATTGTATTACTGTTGACTTCAATGAATCAAGTAGTATGAAATTATGTAGAGGGGAGCGAACCTTTATAATGAGAGTGCAGACGCGCTTCAGGGCATTCGAAGTTTAGTTGGCTAGCTCAACAGAACGTTGTTATTACTCTGTATTGTTGTTCAGACGAAATATATTATGTTTATATGAGAAAACCGGCTTTTAATTATTATGGAAGACTTAAGTCATGACGAAGTCTAAAACATGGACATACCACCTTCGCCCATACCTCCATCATCCAACTCCGAAATATATACGAGTGCATGTTCTTTGTTTTGAGAAAATTCATCTGATTCCTCGGGGTTGGTATTTGGGCCCGATATAGCAACATATTCACCCCGATCACACCGTGCTTTATAAATATGAAAGAAATATTTATTGTTGATATGATACAATAAAGGTATGTATAAACGTTAAAAAATTAAGAAAAGAAAAGTGTTGGTAATAATAACTTATATAGGTACACATGTTGTGTCAACAACGGGACCTTCGTTCAGCTCTATACTGCGGTACGGCCTTCCCGATACATACATACACATACATATACATATACACTCACGCCTGTTATCCCCGAAGGGGTAGGCAGAGGCGCAACTAGTGCACCCACTTTTCGCCATTATTCCGTCCCATGATGTGATAGGGGGCGAGCCTATCGCCATATCGGGCACAAATTCCTGAATAGAAAAACTCAATACCTTGCTTGCCCGACCCGGGGATCGAACCCGAGACCTCAGCTTTGCAGTCGTACTGTAATACAACTACGCCACCGAGGCAGTCTTCCCGATGTGAATGAATTACTTACGCCTCAACCTATTCATTTGGCAATTAATTAATGAGTTAATGCAAAAACAATGCGATTAGTTGAAACGGCTTCCTATGTAAAGTTTATTGTTTAGATTCGGTGGCTAGCCAAGTACAATATATAGTTACTACCATGTTTCACTTTTTTTTTCACACACACACAAACACACCTAACCTTCTGTACATCATTGATACATAACAGGGGTCCAAAGTGTAGATTAAACTAACTGTAGTTAAGAAAAACAAGTTAAAGTTCGCCAAGAAAATGAATGAGAGTGAAGTTGGAACTGTTGTTTCATGGGAGACCTCAGAACTCAAATAATTAATGATGAGGAAACTGAAGTAAACAAATTGTCTTTGTTTATTTTTTGGTTTTACTTTTTTTTTTTTTTTTATTCGGGCACGGCAAAGTGACTGCACCTCACCTGATGGTAAGCTTTACTAACTTTATAAAAAAGAGTCCTTTAAGGAATACTGTAATCGCGGCTTTAAACTTACAAGAGGGGATTTATTTCTAGTAGTATTTTATAGTAATGTGCTCTATAAGAATTTTGAAGCTTTGTGAAGTCTGCCAACCCGCACTAGGCCAACGTGGTGAATTTAGGCCTAAACCCTTTTAGTAGTAGAGGAAGCTATTGCCCAGCATTAGGGCAGTATATAATACAGGGCTCATAATCAGTGCCGGATTAACCACGTAGCAAGAGTAGCAATTGCTACGGGCCCCGCGCGAAAGTGGGCCCCGCATATTTAAACCCACTCATCTCTGCCTGAGCGTAATTTTTTGAGTGAAACTTTTTAAGATGTGGTATGTAAATTTTTTTTTAATTCACAAAAACGTTACAACTTTTAACTAAGACAATCCACGTCAGACACTCGATACCGACTATTTCCTTGGCGTAAATAATTCAAATAATTTCATACGGTAAACACACAAGTTCTACAAAAAGTTGCTTGTATATGCAAGCTCTCTGACCCAACACTTAGTGTGGATGTGTAGCAGAATTGAAATAGCTCGACTTAAATTGTTAAAATTTTCTATTTATTTATAAGATTTACAGTCTACGTTATTTTTAATATAATTTAGTAACCATATACCAAAAATCTATTTTCTAGAATATAAATATACTAGCAGCCCGCCCTGGCTTCGCACAGGTAGAAAAGCATAATATTTGCACATTTAATTTTCTGTCGTACAAAATACTTATGAATTATACACATAACCCTTCCTCTTGAATCACTGCGTCCATTGGTGAAAAACATATGAAAATCCGTTCGGTAGTTTTTGAGTTTATCGCGTTCAGACAAACAGATGCGATGGGGGGACTTTGTTTTATAATATGTAATGATGTAAGGACATATCCTTAAAAATAAAAAGATAAAAGTAACCTGTCCTTCCTTGGCTCTCAAACTATCTCCATATTTATTCTCTCATGGTTCCACCCGCAAGAAAATATTTTTCGGGATAAAAGTACCGGTTTATTTTTTCCCGGGATAAGAAGTAGCCTAGGTCTTTCCCAGGGTCTTAAACTATGTCCCTTACAAATTTCATCGAAATCGGTTTATTGGTTTGGCCGTAACGACTCGCGAGAATAAAAAATCCGGGATAAAAGTCCCGATTTGAATTTTCCCGGGATATAAAGTAGCCTATGTTACTCAGGGACACATGAGCATTCTAATGGTGAAATATTTTTTGAAATCGGTCCAATACTTTTTAAGTTTATCCTTGTCAAACATACAAAAATATAAATCTTTTCTCTTTATAATATTAGTATGTAGATTGAGACTACCTCGGTGGCGTAGTTATATTATGGTACGGCTGCAATGCTGAGGTCTTGGGTTCGATCCCCGGGTCGGGCAAAGTGATGTTGAGTTTTTCTATTCAGTATCAGCTCGGAGTCTGGAATTTGTGCCCGATATGGCGATAGGCTCCCCCTATCACATCATGGGACAGAATAATGGCGAAAAGTGGGTGCACTAGTTGCACCTCTGCCTACCCCTTCGGGGATAAAAGGCGTGAGTGTATATGTATGTAGATTGAGTTATAGAAGCTATAACAAAAAAAATACTTTATTACTTCAAGAGAGATTCTCATGATCACTAACTGCAGTGGCTAACGTTCATTTTCGACAAATGACTTAAGGAACGCTATGAGTCAAAGACGTCTGAATTGTCTCGCTTTGATGAATATAGAATATGATTTGCTCAGAGAAATTAATACAAATAGTATTATTTCTAAATTTGCCCACATGAAATCTAGAAAAGCAACTTTGTAAAAGTTTATAAAATAATAAGTAAATATAACATTAGCTATTCCTAAAAATATAATATACTTTGTGCACACACACTCACGCCTATTATCCCCGAAGGGGTAGGCAGAGGCGCAACTAGTGCACCCACTTTTCGCCGTTATTCCGTCCCATGATGTGATAGGGGGCGAGCCTTTCGCCATGTCGGGCACAAATTCCAGACTCCGAGCTGAAATTGAATAGAAAAACTCAATTTCACTTTGCCCGACCCGGGAATCGAACCCGAGACCTCAGCTTTGCAGTCGTACCATAATACAACTACGCCACCGAGGCAGTCTTATAATATACTTTGTATTAAATATAAACTTATTTTGTGTAGTATCATCTGTTTTCAATTGTTATTTTCCTATCAAAATTATTTTAAACTAGCTTTTGCCCGCGGCTCCGCCCGCGTTAAAAAGTTTTTCCGGGATAGAAATCCCGCTTTATGTTTTCCCGCGATAAAAAGTAGCCTATGTGTTAATCCAGGACATGATCTACCCGTGTGCCAAATTTCATCAAAATCCGTTCAGTAGTTTTTGCGTGAAAGAGGAACAAACATCCATACATCCAGACATTCTTACAAACTTTCGCCTTTATAATATTAGTAGGATTGCCAGGAAATCACATCTCAGGCTTTTTGTACTTGTCAGAGCCTAACAGCGCCTATAGTAATTTACTACACTATTAATTACCCACAAAATTGTAACCTATAGATATCAAATAAACGTATTGAGTATTGAATTGTATCCTTACCGTTTTATACTTAAGAACCTATAGCAGATCAAGGGCTCTTTGAAAGAATTTGCTACGGGCCCCGCGCTTGCTTAATCCGGCACTGCTCATAATATTATTATATTATTATTATTTTATGGTATGTGTTAGGTCTTTCGTCAGCGACAGTTGATTTACATCTAGGTACCCCACCATTATTTCCGAGGCAGATGACTTGGCTATTACTGTTGTGTTCATATTTTTTATGATAGAAATTAATTACTGCAAAGTAGGTATACTGGTGAGCGCTCTCTCATATGTAAGAGCCCGTCTGGGTGTGTACCACCGCAATGTCTATTTCTACCGCCAAGCAGCAGTGTGCATGCACTGTTGTGTTTCGGTTTGAAAGACATTGTAGCCAGTGTAACTCGTGGACATAATGAGACTTAATATCTTATGTCTCAGGATGAATAGCGCAGTGGAATGCCACACAGTATTTTGTAACTCAAGGTGCTGGTTGGTGATGCTACTATTTCTGGGTGGTCGTATCGCTTACCATCAGGCGTACGGTATGCTCGTCTCGTCATTCAATGCAATAAAAAAACTTTAAAAAATCTAAAGTCCGTACAAGGAAATTTCATTCCAATATCCCAAAACTGTCTGCTATATTCTTATGAACTAGAATATGGCCCTCCATAACTGTCAATACACCAAAAATATGGAAAATATAATCCAAATCCATATTATCTATAAAGCCCAGTAAATAAAGCAGAAGAGGAATCCTTCAACCGATTTAACCATATAAAAATAGTGGTATAAAGATACATTTTCTGTTTTTTTTAATACAGAAAGAGAAAAGAAAACTGCAAGGCATAATATTTTATGATCCAAACAAACCAAAATAGACGTAGGCAAAACAAAACGATCTCCATTGATGGTTATTCAAGCATTGTAAACAAACCACCCTCTAGAAAAGAGGCTTTCGACTGCAAAAAGATACCGCCTACAGAGAGTTCCGTAGGAAAATATCACCGTAGTTTTTTTATACGCTCTAAGTAAAATATGTCAGTATAGTAGCGAGCAACTGTCACATGATTGTAATTATCAACGGCCATGAACTACCTCTACTCTAATTACTCTCAAAGTATTTAGAGTAGTTTGACAATTTTTAAAGAAAGCAAAATATTTTCAACCAACAAACATTATAATACTATATTTAAATTAATTAAATTTGTCGCAATAAAAAATAATCTACTGATACCTATGCTAGGAAAACCTGTTTTATAGGTATTAGTGAATTCTCCAGCAAAAAACTTTATGTTATAGTATCATACTAACTGTAGCATATAATATAAATATGGAGAACATAATAACTCTGTCACTCTGGACTGCCTCGGTGGCGTAGTTGTATTACAGTACGACTGCAAAGCTGAGGTCTCGGGTTCGATCCCCGGGTCGGGCAAAGTGATATTGAGTTTTTCTACTCAGTATCAGCTCGGAGTCTGGAATTTGTGCCCGATATGTCGATAGGCTCGCCCCCTATCACATCATGGGACGGAATAATGGCGAAAAGTGGGTGCACTAGTTGCGCCTCTGCCTACCCCTTCGGGGATAACAGGCGTGTATATGTATAATAATATGTAGGATAAGTGATGCTCGCGGGCGAGCTCGAGTGGAAATGTTTTTCCGGGACAAAAAGAAGCCTATACCATTCAGGAGGGATGTAGCTTCCTATTAGTGAAAGAACTCGCAAAATCGCTTCTGTAGTTCCTGAGATTAGCGCGTTCGACCAAAAAAATCAAACTCTTCAGCATTAGAGTTTCTTGCCTGTTCTTCTTTGGTGGAAACTGCTTTCCGAACTGGTGGTAGAGTAAAAATTGACTGGATCTAGGTAATGTTTTACATTTTATGGATTCGAACAGTTTAATGATTTCATTTCATTTATAATATTGGTATAGATTGAAGGAGGCTTTATGAGGCTCTAAAAATCACATTGATAAGGAAACTATAGTCCAAATCCGAGGCGCCAGTTTTATTGGCCTCCGAAAACCTGGCGGGGATTTTATCAGATTTAAGATGGTGTCTATCAAGTCGGTCACAAAATTTGGGAAAATGTTCAAAGGTCCTTATGACACGGATCCCAAAAGCAATGTGAAGATACAACGGAATATATTATGCAAATTGTTTGCACGCTCTCCGACGAAACTTTTTATACTTCCATCCGCTGCATAGTTGAACAGCGCTGTTTTCGCTTCAGCTATAAAACCTTGTACAAGTTGGTAAGAAATTTCATTTGATTATTGCATTCCTTTTTTGTGTTTGTGGACTTTTCCCGCCGAATTTTGAAGTTTCACAGAAGCTTTGTTGGTTTTGTTGGATTTTTTTTACTCGTGTACGGTATCAGACATTTCTACAACCTGCCATTATTGTCCGCTACGATTATAAACTCGCCTACTATCATAGTTTACTAGAAAGAGTAGGTACATGAAGTATGGGTGCATTAGTTGATTTTACACCAATAGCTTGCTATATTTTATTCATTCGATCAACTGCTTTTTAACCGACTTCATTACTCTAACATACATACTACTCACCAATCACCATAAGGATCTTTGCCGTGACAGGATTAAATAAAACAAGAGAAAGAGACATAGGCACATAAAAAGTATCAACAATAGTCTACATATGACTTTTTTATAACATAAAACGTGTATAAAACGGGCAAATCAAGAGAGCAGGAACTTTAACAAAACACATAATCCAGCTGAGCCACAAACTCCTATATTGCGTCGGATGGCCTAATTCTATCGTAAACCGAATGCGAAGTAACATTTCATTACGGTTTATGCCTGTTGGGGGACACACAGACTGTTTAGCACCTTAAGCTGGGGGTACTGAGCGTATTGCATGAGAAAGAGCGATTGGATCAGTTGAAATCTTATTTCATCCTTGTCCTATTTCAATTCGGGGTCAGCGAAACACACTTATTCAAGTATGATACAGAAAGGCTTTACGAGTTTTGTCGCCAGGCGATCTGCATCTTCGTCCTTTCTAGGGAATCCATTATCGAAGCAATTTTGTTAAAATCATGTGATGCCCAATTTTGGAATGAAACTCGAGGTTTATCAGTTTTCGCCTAAATCTCTTACAGCTTTTTCGGGGATAAAAGGCGTATTTTGACTAAATCTCGCTCCGCCCGTTAACACCACCCAAGCATTACGTTTAACGCGAGCCACACGCTCACACGAGCTGTCAAAATTTTATTATTAATATGCAATAAAAGCGAATCGCGATGCAAAACCAACTTTATGTTCGAACGGCCTTAATGATGTGGCTTTATGACGTCATCAATTTAACACTCACCTTAGGAGTTCATTTATCATGACGGTAAATATTGCTTTTATAGCTTATAATGGAGGTGAATCGACTGTTACCTGTCAAAAGAACAGACGTAGGCGTTTCGTGTTACTGATTTTTTCGTGAAGATTTTTCTTGAAGTATGATGAAATGAATCAGACAGCGATAGCGTGAAACTGTTTCTGATGCTGATCATGAACATTGCCAAGAGAAGGGGAAAAGGTGACATATACTACTGCTACCACTATATATTTCCTGTCATTTTTTTTTTTGTTATTCCCTAAATTATTATTTACCCACTTTTGTTCACCAATATCTTTTGTAGAATTTATTTTCTGGAATAAAAACACAAATAATATTTATAAACTAAAATTTATATCTAAAGGATCACACTGCTGTTTCGATTCAATGTCGCTAAAATAATGTTTTTTTTTTCAGGTAAGTCCAATTGACAAATGTTAGCTGGGTAAGTATGAAATAATTTTAAAATAACCACCGAATGATTTACCTGCTTTGTTGGATGATACCTAAAAGTAGTCACAGGCGACCTGATTTGGTGCGGCCGCACCATGAACCTGGTGCGCCAACGGACCATATGCGATCGTGTGGGGCACGAACCGCCGTCAATTATTATCCGGTAGCGCACCAGGTTCGTGGTGCGGCCGCACCAAATCAGGTCGTCTGTGACTACTTTAATTGTACGTTTCTTTGCTACCTGAAAGTTAATACGGACATAACAGAAGAGGAATAACACGATCTTTCGGTTAATAACTAAGAATCTGATTGAACATTACTGTCTACAGCGGCGGATTAATTTAAAAACGAGTCTACATACACATAGAGAAAAGAGTCATTAATTCATCTGTACTTTGAAACTAAAACCACTGCTTTTATGGGAATACACGTATTATATAACATAATGTTACTTAAAATCAAATCGGAAAATTTAAATTAGATTTAATTCTGTAAAAGCGGCGATAGCCTAGTTGGGAGTGGAACGGACTGCCGAAACGAATGTCCGCAGATTCAAAACACGAGGCCACACACATCTGATTTTTCTAAAAAATTATGTGTGTATTCTCCAATCGTATCTGTGTCTCTCTAAAAGTGAATTATCGCTCGCTTTAACGGTAAAGGAAAACATGGTGAGGAAACCTGCATACCTGAGAAGTTCTCTGAATTTCGAAGGTAGGTGAAGTCTGCCAACCCCCACTAGGCTAGCGTGGTGGACTAAGGCCTTAACCCTCTCTGTTGTAGAGGAGGCCCGTGCTCAGCAGTGGGCAGTATATAATACAGGGCTGGTATGGTATGATTAATTCTGTACCTATGTCACAACAACTATGAAAAGCCAGTCAATGAAAGACCTGATCCAGATTTTGATGCCTCCAAATTTCAGATAACTAAATCATTTTATTATTCCATACTTTCCTTTATCAAATTTGTGTCCCGGAGGAATCGCCGGGATCCCGTTCGATGTTAACTCGATAGCACACGGCCTTCGGAATACGACCTTCTGTAAATCTGATGTCTTGGTCGCAATTATTATATTACGCTATATATCGTGGGTAAGAAGGATATTATTGGAACCTGTTTGAGATTTTGGATGAAAAAATTATTTTTTTCTGCATTTTCTGCTGTATCTATCTTTTTTATGTCCTTGGGATGAACGGTTATTTTATAATTCTTAAATTATTAGTTTTAGAAATGAAAACTGTGTTTCGTAAGAACAACCACGCTGTAAGCAAATATATTTAGAGGTATGCTAACCGACGTGTAGCTTTGACTTGGTGAAGTATTCATGCCGTAAAAATGTTCCTTTATAAAGTTACCGGATAACGACCTACAAATTCTAGAAAATCGAGTATATCAACGTGGAAACTACGAAAGCTATCACAATAACTGTTACGATCAGAATCAGTGAGTTAATCTTTGTTGAGCCAAAGTTAGCCACAGTCTGATATTGTCCAGCCCGGATGAAGGACACGGTTACCTGTTGAATTCAATTATGAAGTGAAACTTTGCTACTTCGATGTCAGATCTTGTTGATGAAGTTAGTTCTTTTGGTGAATTAATAGCTCACTTTTATGAGGTGTATTTGTTGTTATCTCTTTATTTGCTAATTATTACTGTAGCTATATTACTAATATATGAAAAAGCTGTAGGTATCCTTTTAATTTACTCAATTTTTTTTCATTTACTCTTTTCCATATTTTTTTCGACTAAGTAACTATTTTGTTATATCCTCAACTGGTTTACAGCTTCCATACTGTAAATACCTGTCATTAGATAAAAAAAAAACAATCAGAAACTGTCATAGCCCAATTAACACCATAAATCAAAAGCCTATCTCGCAAATTCCCTTCATATAAACGAAGAACACCCATTGTATTCCTATTGTTAAGCATTCGAAGACAATTTTTCCCTTATACCATCAATAAAAGGCTTAAAAGTGATTTATGGCAGTGGGCGCGTCAACCGCATTGCGTTGTATACTGAGCGGGCGACATCTCTCATTTCGTTTGACACCGTCTAGTCTGTACAATAGATGCGAAGAGACAGTGGGTCATCTTTCCTTTTTCTAGTTCTTTCGTTTGAGGAAAGAGGGAGGTGGTTTTATATATTCCTAGTGCGTTTCAATTCCAGATTTTTATTTAGACTTCTACACTAATGTTATAAAGAGGAAAGATTTGTATGTTTGTAACGAATAAACTCAAAAAGTACTGAACTGGTTCTAAAAATTATTTAACCTATATAAAGCTGCGTTGCGCTGCGAGTAGGTAGTATAGGCTCCTTTTTTTCCGGTAAAATATAAAGCCGAAGTTTTATCCCGGAAAAACTTATTCAAGCAGGCGAAGCCGCGAGCAAAAGTCTAGTAATTTATATTGTAGTCAAATAGCAGGACCAACGCCTAATCAAATTTTAGTTATAAGGCAGTCCCGTGCGTTCTCACCATAGTACCTATTTGATCTAGAATATTGACTTCAACTCTTGTATTCACTTAGTCTTAGCAGGATAAAAATATTAGAGCAATTATTCCAATTTCGGACAACACGTCTCACTCTTAATAAAACAATGACCTTATCCAAAATTTTTGCTAGATGAGTTTTAGCATAATATGGACCCTAAAGGGCAAGCTGCAGCGATTAAAAAAACATGCATCTTTTCAACTAATGGAAATAGGGTCAAAATTGTTTGAATTTATGTTCGTTCCGTGCCCAACTTAAAAAAAATGTCGTATACAGTTAGTTTTTGTAACGATTCCCACAAGTCAACGATTTTAGATTAGGTCATTGTTTTGTTAAGAGTGCGACGTATATGAAAAAGAATACAATATAATACTTACCCAAAACTGTCTCAATCTCCAAGCCATTCCCCAACAAAACCCAAAGCAACAGAAATATTTTGGCAAAAGATCAACAACACTCCCAAGCCTACGATACCAAGCATTCCGTATGCAGTCCACACGATGCAACGCAAGACACTCACAATGATCTCGTCGTGCGAAACCGGCTTAGCTTTTAAAACGCGGCGTGAGGCACAGACAGCTCGTTCGGAACAGCTTTATCCTGGCATTATGTTTGTATGGGATTTTAGTTTGGAATCAGATAGTTGGAGATAGAAATTGCATTCTTATAAATTCGGATTTGTGTTTGTTGAGTTATTAAGATGAATTTCAATGTTTCGTAAAGGGATCCTAGACTTGGTTGGTCTGTGTGGTCAATTAATTTAAATCTGTTGAACGGTTTCGCGTTTACTTCTAGCAATATCCAAACGTATTTACAAAATTATGGAATTTTATTAGTCGGATTCTTAGTATCTACGATAAAAGACTTATTTATAATCATGACTGCCTCAGTTGCGTAGTTGTATTGCGTGCGAAGTACGACACGGCTGTGAGGTCCTGCGTTCGAATCTAGGGTCGGGTGATATTGGGCACAGCCTGGAATCTGGAATTTGTGCTTGATATGGCGATAGAGCCGAACCGCCCCTTAAGGGCCCATTCATTTATTACGTAAGACTATTTTCGCTAGTTTTTGACCCCCTCCTGCTATTGTAAGAAAAATAAAAATAAGCCGACTCCCTCCCCCCTGTTTAATATTTATTATGTAAGAATCTAAAGGAAAAATGAATACACGTGAGGTTTGTTTGAATGTTTATTTTTCAAAGTAAGAATTTTTAGAAATGTTCATTTGTACTTTGGAAATCGTCTATCGATACGCATCCGTGTGAACCTCGGCACACGCGCGGTTCTCCGTACTTTTTCAAAGTATAATTTTAACTTTGCACATTTTTGTGATCTTACGTAAGAACTATCGAGACTTCCTCCCACCCCCTTGTACGAAAAAATAAGACATGGTCGACCCCCCCCCCCCTTCCCCCTTAATCGTCTTACGTAATAAATGAATGGCTACTAACAGGTAATTGTTCCGACACATACACACGGTGAAAAGCGGGTGTATCTACTAGTTGTACCTTTGCCTACCACTTTGGAGATAAAGCCGTGTATGATTCCATCTATAATACTATTACTATATGACTTTCTTTAAGAATTAATATTAAATACTTTATTTTATGATCTGATATCCATAACACAAGACATCATTCTGATCCAGGATTACGTTTGACTGCTCTGTATTTATTTTATTTAATACGATTTCCTCGCCCTCCATCTAGATATTAATCCATTTACAATCCAATGATGTTTGCATTCCCCTTTACAATATAACTTTTATTTTTCCATATTGAGCTTTGTTTCTTGTTTATTATTCCCGATGTTTATGTAAAGACTCACGTCGAATGACTTTAAACGTTCAATTGTTAAATTAGGACATAATATGTTTACGATCGATTTTACCGCTTGCAAAAAAAACATTTATTTTCAAGGAAATTGCAGGTCCATACCAGACAACGGTCTGACCATAAGCTTTTACAGTAGAATAAGCATTTAGACATTTGTCAAACGCACGAATAGACCGGCTCTATTGAGATAGTAACACTCTATCTCCTACAGTAACAAACTAATGTGAAGTGACAATACGTAACTGCAGTTGGTGGTCAATTTAAGATTTTCCGAGTCCCTAACCTCAGACTCCTATACCTATTTCTTACTTTAAAAATTCATCCACGATTTCTATTTTATGTGGGATTTTCTTTATATTAAGGACGTTTACATACGTTAAAAAACAACATCACGAGAGTGGGACTCATTCACTGGTTTCCCTACCTATGCAATTAAAAGTTAAGCAAATGATCTGGTGCGTCACTTAATGATAAATTATTATCTATAGTTATTTATAATTTATACTAACAGAAGACAGACGATGCGTTGCTGAAGTTTTTGAGAACAAGGGGTTTAGCTGGACCTCGGGCTGAATCTGATAGTACTGATAATACAAATAGAAATAATAAGCTACCACTTCACAATCATATACTGACAGGATCATAGACAGTGAAAAGATGGATAAAGTGACATAAAAACAAGTCCATACATCAAACATATACACACAGTGACTACCATTTACATTAGAATACCGTTTTCTCCTACGATCATGTGTGTATACGACCTTGATAAGCGTTACTCAAATTCTGCTTCAATAGACAGCCTATTCGACCTACACCCGGCCCGATAGTAATCAAATATAAATTCGATTGTCGACACTCGACAATTCGGCGGGCATTTACGACGTGTCCGCACTAAAACATCGATGTTTACGGCGCATCACTAAACGGCCATACTCGGTGTAATTTATTTAGTCGGGGGCTTTTGCTGATTATATTTTTTTTTTTATTTATTCAATTCGTCATTTCATGTGATTATAAAATGTTAAATGAGATTTCTGGTGGTCTAATGTTTTAGTTTAGTGAAGGTCGTAAAATGATGGTGTAGTGGAATTAGCAATCAAATTCAATAACAACATAATATTATTCTTGCTTTTGAAGCGTTGTTAGATGAGCTCGCAGTTATTTTGTTTTTTTATTTTGCAAGGAGAGAAAATATACATAACAAAATACATAATTCAGGAGCATAAGATGGTTGTACAATGGCACTCGATATATGACACTCCGGTTTCTAAACTGAGTACAGCTCGTATTATAGAAATCGGGAGGCCTCCGTTATATATTGCTATATTATATTACCATGCAATGTGGACATAAAAAAGAACAGGCAGAAGGCAGTAGCATAGAAAGCAAAATTGCAAGTAAATTTTCGTAGTCGAAACTACAAGATCAGAGCCAAAACCTACCGTAACGCTACATGGTTTGTAGTGAATACTAACCAGCAAAGGCCAATGTACCCTATATTGAACTTTTGGTTTTCGCCTTAAATCAAAGGATTATATTCGTTCTCCTAAGCCAATACCCCGTGTAAAATATTATTCCACGGCGACGTAAGTGATTTATAGGCAGGTCTTGCGTTCAATACACTTTTTGTAATATCTCATAAGGATCTTACTTCAGCTAAGATTTATTTCTTCAAGATATTTTCTGCGTATTAGATTTTCAAAAAGCCCTTTCTCCTGTTAAAAGTCGTGGTGTTCTTTTTGGGTTTTATCAAATTTATGGTTTTATTTTACTTATGATAGATTTGTATGAGTTTCGTTCTTGGAATAATCGATGATACTATTATCTTGCGCACGCCTCGTGGTTTCGTCTCTGTGAAATATTTCACTACAATAAAGTTGATAAAATAAAATTATATCGCTGTTATGAAAAAAGAAGAAGATTAGACTTACAAACAGTAAAGCTATATATGTATATGTAGATTTTTATAATAGGTCAGTAATTGTAGAAATTTCCTCTACAATCAAACTTTGCTTCTTTATTGGTGTGTAGGGAAACAATATATTTTTTGGCTCATGCAAGTATCTTGAATTTAATACTTATCAATACAATTATAGTTCACAAAATACCCTCCACGAATATCAAACACATTTGTACCGCAATACTCGTGTTCCTTCTTATTCAAATAAAGCTTTTTGCTGCGAAGTGACAGAGTAGTCACGAGTTTTGAATACTAAGCAGACCAGCTGGAGACCTTGCCAAGTGACCTATTGAAGTCGCGCTCGTACTTTTAGTTTTACGGAGAGTTATTTCTCTCTATATCTAAATATCTTATCTCCCTTCCGTTGCCTTCTGAATTGTTATTGCCTCCGGTGGCAGAATAGCTAATGGTCCATCTGATGATAAGTGGTCACTGTCACCCATGGACATCGGTAATGTTAGGAACACAGCACAGCCGCTACCTAACTTAAATAAAATAAACTTTAAATAAGAACACGTGAGAACGCCTAGAAAATACCGTGAGAGAAAGTTTATTCCAGGTGCACAAGTGAATTTTGTATAACACTATTCCTGGACCACTGATTTAGTGTTAATATTGCACTAATTATCTCTAATTATGATATCAGAACAAACCGAATGCCAACTGAGTAGCAAATTATCCAACTGTCTCTTCAGTGTCCATCATCCCCAAAAATTCAAAATCACAAAACAGATGTCCGATAGCCCCGCTGCCGCATCACGGCACATCGACAAAACATGCAGAAACATGTAAAAAGCGATCCACGGAGCGGTCACGCAACAATGCTCATATTAAATTCGCTTTGTAGCAACATCTGTTGGCGACAGTTGTCTCCCTGTTTATTCAGATTCGCTGCTTGCGAATTCACTTTGTTTCATATTGTGTTAACAAGCGATAAAATAGTTGGATGGCTTTTTTCGTTCACTGTTTTGTAACGAAAGAGGTAGCGATTACCAATTTGAAAAATTGGAAATTTTAAGTCAAAGCCTGTAATCAAGGATTTTTAAGGAATGGATGTTGTTCTCGGCTTCGCACCCGTGACAAAACCTTTGCCTGCTACGAAAGTCCCTAAAACACTCTAGCGACTCAAAGTGCCACATCTAAAACGCCAGCGCCATCTAATCAAAAAATCATTATGACTTCTAATCCAAGTCATTGTCTACCCGAGCACCGAATTTCATCTAAATCCCTTAAGCTGTTTCTACTTCTAACTCGCATCCAAACAAAACATTTCACAAACCTTTGCATTTACATATTATAATATAAGTAAGAAGTAACGTAACAAAAGGTAGTAAATTATTTAACAGATCCGATAGCAAACGTCTTCAACTTTACTTGACCGTATTAATCCTCAGGGGATGAAGGTTCTTGGCATATTTATTCGATCTAAATAATTACCTCAGTTCTGTAGCGTTTGTAGAGATTTCAACTACTGACTTCGCGCCATTGGAAACTATAAGAATTGCTATACTTTTAGCTCAGCTATATTGTTTGCCAGTATTATACAAAATGAATAGACTAAGTGTAAAACTACTATCAAATCAAATAATTTATTTGTAAATGTAGATACATATTTTACAATAGATGTAGCTAGGTAACCAACCTATACTTAAATTTAGTTCGCTACATTTTACTTAATAGAAAAGTATACAAATTTAGGGTTCGAAATCGAATAATTCATAGTTTGGAAAACTTGAACCTTTACTTGTATTAGCATTAAATATTGAAACCAACAAACATTCGGAACAACCACTAAAAGAAAGAGCTTACACAATAAAAAAACAGATATGAAAACGTTGGCAAGCCAAAAATTAACAATTTAATTTGTACCGTTATTTTTTGCCGAGACTAAGTCGTTTCATGTTTTCCTTTCTGTTAAATTCAATTTTGCCGTGGAGAGGGCAGACCTCCGTTTGTAACAGAGAGGTCCTTGATTCAATTCTGTGGCTAAGGAAACCGTTTTATTCCTGTGTACCTTTTTGTGATTTTAGAACAACTTTTACTGCTTTGGCCAGTTATATTTTATTTAGGAATTTGTGGAGGCGACTCGGTTCAAAGCGGATCAGAGTGGTTGGTTAGTTTTCGACAAGCTGGTCGATTGTTTCGCAGTGGGACAGCTGTTAACAGTGCTGCATGTGCGATTCCTTATATAATTTCGTTACCTTTAGATTCTAAAGTCGATGATGTGCGTGCATTAGCTTATATAACTATTGTGACTTTGTAAACGAAGGACTTTAAAATAATAAATGCATACAAAATATAGAATAGATAATTGATGGCAAAGAAGCAAGCCCAGAGTTTTTTCTGCCTTATTTCTTCGGGTAGCCATCACTTTGGTAGCTAGTGGAAGGCTAATAAGTAATCTAGGCTATATTGTCCTGACCAATGAGGATGGTGACGCGGTCTTGCTCTCTTTCAATAGTACTACCAACAACTTAGCAATAAATCTTATAATTTTGCAGTCCTCCGATTTTCATAGTTATGGAATTTTATTTTGCTTATTTTTTTTTATTGCTTTGAATTACGAGACGGGCATGCCGTTCGCCTGATGGTAAGCGATACGACTACCCATAAACAGTAGCAACACCATTTAGCACTTTGAGCTACAAATCACTGTGTGGTATTCCACTGCGCCCATCATCCTAAGACATAAGATGTTAAGTCTCACTATGTCCAGTAGTTACACTGGTTACAATGTAGTTCAAACCGAAACACAATAGTGCATGCACAATGCTACTTGGCGGTAAAAATAGACATTGCGGTGGTACCTACCCAGGTGGACTCTTACATATGAGAGATCTCTACCACGAGTAAAAAACACAAATGGAGGGGTCTAAAAATATTTTTAATGGATTCAAGAGCCTTATTTTTGCCCTTTTGAAATCCATATAGTTTGAGCATGGTTAGATTTTGAAGCCCATCATCCATACAAAAACAGACATCTCCTTTATTTTGAACTTGAATCCATTATCCTTACTTAGCAAATTCTTGTTTTGAGATACAAAATTCACGCAGTTTCACTAACAATTACAGCTATTCCAGATTACTTTAAATAAATGGCTACCCTATAAAATACGAAATCTTTAGAAGAAACTTAAATTAGTCCATTACACAAATTATTCTAGGTTGATAATAGTTTTTTCGGATTCCGCTTAGCATTTAGATTCTAGCGTAAATATACCAATTGCGGTTACTAGTGTGCCGTAGGCACATAACTCCAACAATAATTGCGTTATGTAATCTATGGCGTATGTAAATGTATTTTGCGCCTCTACCTTATATACCTACTCTATGTAACGTTTTCATATTGGTAATTGATTATTGTGATGTTAGGATGAGTGTGTCAATGGTACGTACAATAAACGGTCGTCTTTCTAAATTGTTTAATTAACACAACGACATCCTGCACACTAGCTTTAGCAAACACTCCAACTAAATTAAAGACCTGATCTTGTTAGCATCAACCTTTTTTTTCGCGGGGAAAAAACGCGTTATCGCTACCACCAGAGGGGGGTGAGTGGAACGGTTATGTTGGTTTCACACAGTCTTACAGCCCAATGTCGACACTCGGGAGTATAGCATCATCCGAGCGAACATTGGACCAAGTCCCTAACACTATGTACACCCTACACCGGCATACCAACCAAAACCCGCGGTGGCCTTCTTCGGCGCTTACGAGACGACCACGGGGTATCTTGTGCATCATCCTTGGTTAAACCAGGAATAACTTCTTGCCGAATTAGGTAACTATTTTTTTATTCTCTTGAATGGTAAGACGAGCAGTGGGCTTAAAATGTGGCAAACAACGCAGCTCGTTAGACGATGTCGTTTAATTGTGATGTTTGTGATTGATTGAGAGACCAATACGTCAGTTATGTGTAGTCTCTCAACCAATCGCAATGAAACGAAACGGAGTCGTGTCGTGTTTTTTTGGCACATTCTCAGCAGATGCCTTTTTTTACGAAGAAAAACCCCTTTAATTATACTCGGCTCCCACTATGTGGTGGTTGGAGGAAGTACCCTGATGATAATATCAAGACTATCCATATACACTAGAAAACCTAGATCTTTGTGTTACAAAATATAACTGTTTATACAGTACATAGCGATCGTCACCCGAAGACAATAAGTCGCGTAACTAGCAGTAATTACCAATTATAGTAGAAGAAATGGTCTTTAAGGAAAGGGAGTTTCTTAAAGAAGGCCTGTCCCTATCACAGAATGACCGAGCCATCTGCCATGGTGGGACATTGTGCGTAGTTAATATTATCATAATATCTGGAATTAATTGAATAAAATCCGTGTATAATCGTATGAGAATGATTTGTGCATAGCAAAATCATAAAAATTATCCCGGAAACAAGCGGACAGAGCTGCGACCAAAAGGTACTTAAAAGATACTATCAGTTATAAAATAGTTTTATCGGGGTTATCCAACAGAGAACCAGTCACCGACATAGCACACAGTATTAGTAAGCTGAAGTGGCAGTGGGCTGGTCATATCTGTCGAAGAACCGATAACCGCTGAGATAAACGAGTTCTTGAGAGGAGACCGCGAGTCGGCCAGTGTAGTGTAAGACGCCCTCCAGCCAGGTGGAGTGACGATTTGCGAAAGCTCACTCACAGAAACCAGATGCGACAGGCCGAAGACCGGGTACATTGGCGTGTATCGGAGGAGGCCTATGTAAGCGCAGTGGACTAAAATATGGGCTGATAATGAAATATATTTATGTGTAAAGTAGATATTTAACGGTAAATAAAAAACATTACATCCACCGTTAACAATAGCTCGTGAATACAAATTCAAAGATGTTCAACGAAGCGCGGGAGGTAAGTTGACAGTTATCCCACCACCGAATTGACATTTAGCGGATGAAAAAATATAAGATATTTTATGTTTCGGGCCGAATTCGCTAAGCTTCGTACCGGCTGTCGTCGGGTACCTTTGTAAATGTCAAAGGTACCTTATTTTATTTTACCTTTCACTGCTTTCATACAGGCCTCTTAAGGATCCAAAAGACCTGTGTTTGAAGATCGTATGACCATGAAATGCGAATTTGGTACTGGCAGCAACAATATCAACATGAAGTTGGAGTTTCGAGTATAGGTTCTATTAATTCTATGTAGCTGATATAATAAACTGTCTATAGAAAGAGAGCTACCAGTTTATATATAGTAGGAAAATGTTAATATCTTCTATGCTAGTGTTGATTCATACTGTACGACCTCTAATTTATGATTGGGCCCTGAATATGATAAGAAAATTAATAATATCTTTACAACGTAATGAGGGAGAAGTACATATATTAAATGAAGAAAGGCTATATCTGGAACTGACCAGAAAATAAATCAACTTTCAAACACAATAAACAAAAACATGATACATATGCTTTAATCTCCAAGGGGGTTTAACAAAAACATTACTAGTGCCTCTAAATCTCGCGTAGCTTATATACGCCTTATGATAGGGGGCGATCGTATATTGCTATATCCTGTGTACTTTATTGTTATCAATAGACATGATTCTAACTCACACCCACATCTAAATAAAATCACCCACACGTATACTAAAATAATGGATAAGAAATTTATATACATCCATGGATTCAGATTAAAAAATCTAATAATTTATACCCAGCTTTCAATAGAATAAATCAGGATTCAGCATTTAAAAATCTGTACAAGTACATATAATTCCATAAAATATCCACATATAAAACTACATAGTAATTTCCCGGCGAGGTCAACATCTCCATTCTAATGGATACGTGACACGAGCTCAAGGTGTCTCGAAATTAATGGACAAGAGGTCAAAGGTGCTTCCATTTCTAACGAATCTGGTGCGGTCATTAGTTTGAATTGCTTTTGGCCAGCGTCTAACAGAGTGCCGGCCAAAGATGTCTGGAAATGGTACTTAGATCTTAATAGATATTTTTGGCGAAGGTTTTAATGGTGGATTCATTTGCAAGAACGGTTTTACTAAAGTGGGAAATATTTTTGTGTTAAAGTGTGTACCATACCATACAATTCCAGTCCTGTATTATATACTTCCCACTGCTGGGCACGGGCCTCCTCTACTACTGAGAGGGGTTAGGCCTAAGTACACCAAGCTGGCCTAGTGGGGGTTGGCAGACTTCACATATCCTCGAAATTCTTATAGAGGAATCCGGGTATGTAGGTTTCCTCAGGACATTTTCCTTCACCGTTAAAGCGAACGATATTTGATAAACAATACACACGTTACTTCGAAAAGTCAGAGGTGTGTGCGTCGGGGTTTGAACCACCGGGCATTGTCTCGGCAGACCGTTCCATTTCCGACTAGGCTATCGTCGCTATAGACTATAATACTACAAACTATAGTACCTAGCTATTAAATAAGCATAGACAAGATTTTGTGTGAAAGTAACAATATGGAATATGCCTATTTAAATATTTTTTTTTTTTTATATTTGATATATTACTAAATTTTGTTATGAGATAGCGGGATCTCCTGATACAGGCATTCTTTATGCCTACTAGGCGGCCCCAACTTTTCCCTAATGTTTTTTTCCTATTGTGTAACGAAATAAACATTTTTATTTTATTTATTCATTTTCATTACGGGCACAAAGGCAAAAGAACAACACACGAGTTATTTTTATTCTGGATAAACGCATCCTGCTGTAGTTTTCTGGAGAAAATTTACACACAAAAAAAAGCCACGAGGAAAAGGCACCATCATTATACTTTCCTTTTATAAAAATAGCTCCATGAAAAATAGCGAACGTTAAAAATGAGATACGTTTTGATGTAACAATAGCGAGTTATAATTTCAAAATTGTCGCTTACACGCCGCGCTGGAAGTATAAAAGGGGCTTGTTCGGCAGCAAACAAGTGATCTTCATCATCATCATCAGCCATATGACGTCCACAGCTGAACATAGGCCTCCCCCAAAAATTTCCAGATGGACCTGCCAAAAACGGCCTGCATCCAGCGCGTTCCTGCGGCCTTTACCAAGTCATCGGTCCACCTTGCAGGTGAACGGCCGACGCTGCGCATGCCAGTACGTGGTCTCCACTCGAGAACTTTTTTGCCCAATCTGCCGTCAGTTCTTCGAACTATGTGCCCTGCCTATTGCCACTTCAGCTTGCTTACCCGTTGGGCTATGTCAGTGACTTTCGTTCTTCTACGGATCTCCTCATTTTTGATTCGATCGCGTAGAGAAACACCTAGCATAGCCCTCTCCATATCTCGCTGAGTGACCGTGAGCCGTCTTAGGCGGCCCATAGTCAGAGGCCACGTCTCAGTGCCGTATGTCATCACTGGTAACACATATTCATTGAAGACTTTTGTCTTCAGGCACTGAGGTATTTTGGACGAGAAGACCTTGCTTAGTTTCCCGAACGCCGAAATCTTATTCTTATACAATCACCTCTTAGTTCAGTTGCTGGGAACTTAAGGTGCAGGGCTCAAACCCAACATCTCAATTTCCCAGCCAACCCAGCTAAACTTAAATAGTCCAGGAGTTTCCTGGGCTATGCAGGTTTCGATTTTTGTCTTTTCAATCATCAGATAAAGAATGTCATTAGGAATACAATTATCAAATTAAACACATAATTTATCTTCATGTTGAATAGTATTTTTTTATGTAAACGTTTAGTAACATTTACATAAGTTAAAAAATTGTGTCAAAAATATAAAAAGTGTTGTATGAATATATTTTTTTCGTGATATAGTAAAACAATATAACGATGTAAATGAGAAAGTTTACGAAGAATATAAGTATTTTTCAAAAAAAAACATAAATGTTTATAGATTTGACTGAAAAACACGCAGATATCCAAGAATCGGATTAGCATTTTATTATGAAAATAAATTTTATCTCGGTAAGAATCAGTGAGACTTATAATTAGAACTTTCTGCGGGCTTACCTACGTATCAAAGCCAGTTAAAAATAATAGTTATTGTGTGAACGCCAACAACTCATCCACGTCCATCAAGAGTAATACTGACACCGTTAAAATACAGTTGAAATATTTAAACCGCGCTTAATGCGATGAGTTTAACTATCCGAGATGCACCGCGATATCTAATATTGCATTATCACGCTGACGCTGGTTAAGCATTTCATTCTAAGTGGTAACAATAGTGTTGTTCTGACTTCTGTTTCGTGTTTTCGGGTTGGTCTTGTATAACTATAGGAATACTAGCATTGCCCGCGGCTCCGCCCGCGTTAAAAAGTGTTTCCAGAATAAAAGTCCCGCTTTTCATTTTCCCGGGACAAAATGTAGCCTATGTCTTAATTCAGGACATGATCTACCCATGCCAGTGCTAAGTGCCGAATTTCATCGAAATCCGTTCAGTAGTTTTTGCGTGAAAGAGGAACAAACATCCATACATCCATACATCCAGACATCCATACATACAAACTTTCGCCTTTATAATATTAGTAGGATAGGATAGTAGGATATAATTTGATGATAAGTATCTTGATTTATGCCTTTTACACTTAGAGTCGTATGAATAGATGCAATGCAACTCAGTTTCGGTGAGAAGTGGGATATCGGCTGAGACGCTGTCAAATTGACATAAGCATCTTAAAGTCATCGCTATTTCATAAAAAGATAATAACAACATCTCAAATGATATCTTAAGTCACAGCATACGACGGATTTTGATAGCTGTTTGTTTGTTATTAATCAACGTCGACTAAGCTAAGAACATGCTCTTAAATGGTAACTTAAGTTTTGTTTATTAAATAGTTCGATACATGTCTAGTTGAGATCCTACTCAAAGGTGAGAATGGTCTATTAATACGCCCCTTATGACGAGAAGCTTACTTTTCTGTTAGTATTTCTGTTTAAAATAGTATCAACATCAAATGTAACTGAGTAAGAAAGTACAAGGCTCTTTGCTGTGAGGTATTAGACGTCGAATCTTACAATACTTATTTACACTCCTTCAAAACACAATAGCAGCCGCTCGTCAGAAAACAGACGAGTTGGTACTCAAACTCGGTGGCATAGTTGTATTACGGTACGACTGCAATGCTAAGGTCTCGGGTTTGATCCCCGGGTCGGGCAAAGTGATATTGGATATTTCTATTCAGTATCAGCCCGGAGTCTGGAATTTGTGCCCGATATGGCGATAGGCTCGCTCCCTATCACATTATGAGACGGAATATGCACGGCGAAAAGTGGGTGCACTAGTTGCGCCTCTGCCTTCGGGGATAAAAGGCGTGAGCGTGCGAATTACTCAAACGGACTCGAGTACACGACCAAGTCATATCTAGTCATATTATATGATATCAAATTTCTATACCTTTAAACCATAATTTTCAAAAGAAAAAAAGCAAAACATAACGTACTTGTGAAGAATACGAAGTGAAGAAGGGCATTATAATTTTCGTCCATTCAGACCGACTCCGTTTCGGTCATTATATTGTAGCATCCCTACCCCTTGGGTGTCTAGTGACATTAAAGAAATGAGACTCGTCGTTATATCGGTAGGATAAAAACCCACCGCTTTCCATTTAACTTGTAAACCAGACAAATGGCTAAATGCTAAAATGCTCTGCAATTTTTCTGTTTTCCACATTTTCCGCTACTTCTAGTAGAAGACCAAATAAACTTATGTCTAGTGGTATGTTATCTCATTTGAAGATTCCCAATGCTAAGATTTTCAGAATTGCGTAACACATAAGGAATTTTTGTATTAGTAGGATTGTGAGATTTTTGTTCTTTATTCTATTTGTGTAGATTAAACGAGCAATAAATTATGCTCGTCAGCTCGTAAGGATCATAATATTTTTTGCTTATTTTTAAAGCTGATAATTATGGCATCAATCAGCATTTTTGTCTTAATCTTTCCCAAAAACAAAATGAAAAGTCAGCTTTTCGTCGAACAGTTCTATTTTTTTAACCTGATTGTTGTCATCTGCTACAACTATGTACATATAATCCAAATATTATATACTGTCTACTACTTAATATGAAACATTGTATCCCTCGACAATAGTCAGAAGCCTTAGGTCGTCGATGCCTTAAGTTTTAATAAAACTTTGTTTTCATTCTACTGGTCTATTGACATGGAACTTCAAATTAATCAATTCTAACGAAACTGATATTTGTCATCGCCGTCTTGGCGCTTTTGTCTTCGTCTCGCATTCGCATTAATCTAGTTAATTCAGAATCTTAAACGTGCCGTCAACAGGAATGCATTAAGGGTTCATCGCTGGGGGGTTTATTGAATTTCACTGTTTCTATGATATTTAGGCAGTAGTCATTGTGTACGTGAGAGTTCACTTCACTGAGTCACCCTTTGTCTATTTCTGCTACAAAATAGAATGTAACTATGTGCTCAGATCGAAGCAAGTATCTTTATAGAGCATCATCACAGTTAAAACCTAATGTTTTAGACAATAAAGGCAGAGCAGGAGTGCCATACTTCAATACTCGACATTTTAATTATTCAAATTTTCGGGCGCTGTTACTACATACATAAAAACACTCATTTCTTTTATCCGTGTATTGACCCCATGATATGATAGAAGGCGAGCCTATCGCCATATCGGGCACAGATTTCAGACTCGGAATTGATACCTACTGAACAGAAAAACCCAATATCATTTTGCCCAACCCGGGGATCGAACCCAAAACCTCAGCATTTCAGTCGTACTGTAATAGAACTGCGCCACCGAGACAGTTATACATATTTATGTGAAAATCAAATCATTTTTTTTACTTACCAATTATTTGCAAACAACTTTACATTCTTAAATTTTACAGTCATATAAAACGGAGAAAAATCTACATTTAGCCCAACCATAGAGAACGATTACCAAAGCAATATTTACCCTCACAGCCCCGCAGTAAATCCACCCCCTTAATTCCCCCATCGGCCCATCAGCATACCTGGCCGGGTAGGCGCAGCTTTGTCGTATTTGCAATACAATAGAAATTGACACGGCAAGTCTCTTCGGAGTGATAAATAACCGTGGTGCCTTTGTTCCTCTATTTATATTTTGTAAATTCGGCACATTGTTTTGGTAAATGGGGGATTGGCGTTGGATTACTTGATTCGTGAATTTGCTTGATCATGGGCTTGTGACAGACGTGCTAAATAAGTCTGATTGTCATAAGGGTGATATTTCGATGATAAATGAGGAATATGCTTCTCAAGGTAAGTGTGTTATATTTATTTACGGAAGAGGGGATAATATGTTGAAATCCTCCTAGCCAGTTTCGGCCACGGCGGCCAATCTCAACGGAGATCATCCAGGTACGCAGGAGATATTATAGTGCACAAGTGTGTGCGCAATACACAGGTGCACTCACTATTCCTTCACTCTCATAGTCCGGTGAGACGGCAATCCGACATGACCGGAGAGAGATCAGGCGCAGGACCAACGGCTTTACGTGCTTTCCGAGGCACGGGGGTATCACACCGCCAACTTCCTGACTCCGAGCTGCGACTGAGTAAATTTTAAGATGGAAAAACCCAGTCACAATTTTTTTGGCTCGACCCGGGATTCGAACCCAGGACCTCAGCGCGCAAATCGTACTCGTAATGCGTACGCAATACCACTACGCCACCGAGGCAGTCGGATAATATGTTACCTATATTACAAACTAGTATATCCGTTTTACTCAATGGATCTGTTTTATTTTTTTAATATTTTGAAAGCAAATTTAGTTATTATTTTCATTCGATTTTCAATTTTCATCCCAACTTGTTTCTGTTCATTCTCTATTCAAAATTAATATACGTTACCTACACAGCAAAAAGCAATCGAGTGTGGAGTTTGAAGTGGCAATCGTTTCAACTCACTTTATATATTAAAATCTAAAAAACCATTGATTCGCGAAAGAATCGCGCGAAATATCTTAAACGGCTCTTTCCGAATGGATGAGCGATTCAATTGCGCGCCACGGTCAGGGTTGCCCACGCGGTGATATGTGTCTTTTTTCAGGCTCTGTCCTGATTTTGGGGTTGTCAATTAAACTTGTTTTGTTTGGAAGACTACACTGCAGTTGATATGTAAAATGCATTTCAAAATGTTATAATACAGACAAGCATCCATTGTTAAATTGATGTACTGATTTGTTTTAATCATGCTTTGAGTAAATTAATAATTAATTATAACTTTCTTGTATAATTTTTTACTGCCTCGGTGGCGTAGTTGTATTACAGTACGACTGCAAAGCTAAGGTCTCGGGTTCGATCCCCGGGTCGGGCAAAGTGATATTGAGTTTTTCTATTCAGTGTCAGCTCGGAGTCTGGAATTTGTGCCCGATATGTCGATAGGCTCGCCCCCTATCACATCATGGGACGGAATAATGGCGAAAAGTGGGTGCACTAGTTGCGCCTCTGCCTACCCCTTCGGGGATAACAGGCGTGAGTGTATATGTATGTATATGTATATAATATTTTCTTACACGATTGGTCCAAAACTTGATCCTGCAGATGGAGTTGACGATAAGAGATCGGTTTTAAAAATAAAACCAACGTTTCTTAAACATGCTTATAGACTTGCGCAAATGGAATTCGAGAACGGCATATTATAGACAATATCTACACCGAAAAATAAGAGCACCATACCCAACCCTAGTTGAACAGTGCACGCCCGGGGCCTCCATGCCCATTCACAACGCAGGCTTTGTCGGCATCCCCTTTCAGTTATTGAAAGAATCTTCGGCCGTCTTGCAACTACGTGACGCGTTTGTGATCGAGTGAACGGTAAATAACTTGATCGCACCAATGAGATCTCGGGCCGGATTAGTTCGTATCACTGGCTTTCGAGAATTGAGTTGATAAGACAATAGAAGTGTTGATGGACTTAGTTTTTAATTATGTGAACGGACTCTAGTTTGTCCTGATTGAAAATTAACGTGACAAACCTTTATTGATCCAAAGTTGGCCATGAAATTAATACGAGCGAGAATCTATTTTTCGGTTCATTGGTGACAAGCACTGTCCTCATTTTTTGTAACGAACACTGTTGGCGACGCGCCGGCTCCCATTAGCCGCGTGCCGACCCCTCAGAACAATAGTGTGTGATATTATTATTAAGTGATTAAGTGTTGTGCCTACCCCTTAGAGACTATAGGAACATTATATGAACGATACAGACGTTATATGTGAAAGTGACATTATGTAGTAAATAAGTGCAATGTGTTTTTTGATCAGTATTTTGTGAATAACTTTTGATAGTATTAATGTGTAGTGTTACTTATTGTTTTGTTTTATAGAGCTAGTTAAGAGCTACAATTTGATATATGACTTGTGTATGTGTGTTTTATGGTTTCTGAATAAATCGCCGAAATTGTCGTTTGCCATAGTAAAAATCTTATTAGAAATTGGGTCAAATAGGACTTGGGTCTCTGTACGGTATAGCCGGCGAGTACTTAAGCTCGCGCACTATGCCGTATCGTCGGGGTTCTACCGAAGAAAGAAAAACGGAATCAAGACTGCAAGAGCGAGAAGGAAAACTGCAAGAACAAGCGAGACAGAAGACTGCAAGAGTGAAAAGGAAGATTGCAAGAGCGAAAAGGAAGATCAGAAGAGCGAGACGGAAGACTCGCAGTATCGAAGGCCCACGACGTACGGTGGCTTCGATACGGTACCCGGGGGTGCTTAGGGACGTAGGGTTAGGTGGTTGGCAAACGACAACGTTGACAAGCTTCGGCAAAGTTAACAAGTATACTGTTTCTTATTTTTGCCATCCCCTACACTTCACCCTTACACACTTCGTACTTGTCGCTGTTGCAAGTACGTCGTACACACCCACAGTACAGACAACATTGCAATCGCACTCGCTTCCCTCAGAAGCTTGTAACATCTCGATAGTGCGGGGATCATTACGGGCTGGGTACCGGCGACTGAATTTATCAATTCAGATTCACGCCCAGCACGTCTGTGAGTGCCGAACGGTCTCACAGGCACCCCAACAAACACGTAGTACTATTCCCAATTTGAGCCTCAAGTATCAATTTTTAGACACTGACAACGTATGCGTAAATAAATTATTTTTATTTAAAACTATCTGTTGCTCGCGGCTTCGCCCGCGTGAAAAACCTTTCTCGCCACAAAAGTCCCCAAACCACAGTACGATGCCACCAGCGCTATCTACGTAAAGAAACAGATTAAAAATATCCATGATTTCCCATGGGAGCAAATTACCGGGATAAAAAATACCTTATGCTTTAATCCAGGACAGGATTAACACATACCCAATTTCCCCCTGTGTGCCAAATTTCATCCAAATCCGTTTATTTGTTTTTACGGTTACTTCTAACAAACATTCAAACATTTTCACCAACTTTAGCATTTATAATATTAGTATGTTAAGAATTGTAATGTCAGTAAGATAAACATTGTTGTACTAGAACATTATGAACGTAAAGAAACAAATAAGAATACAAATCATTGACTCGTCAAGCCCCGCTACGGACGCCGGCGTCCGAGGATATAGGGTTTACCCATACATATTATATATTATATAAGCGGGGTTTGACGGGGTAGTACCTTAAAATAAAAATATAAAATATTTTCCGATCCTTAAAGTTACCCTAATAAACAACTCATAAATAAACACGAAGAGGACTAATTAAATAAATTTAAATATAAACAGTGAAACGGAACGACACTCGCCGCCATATTGGCTATAAAAAATGGCGCGCGTTTAAAAATACGCGGCAATTTATGAGCTAGCCACCATTAATTAATTGCGACAAATGTACTGTGTTTACTTGGCAAGAGCGGTTTATTTTTTCGAATTAAGGAAAAATGGAAGGTCGGCAACTGCCACCACGTTATTAGGACAATTGGGGCTTAGCATGGTAAACTTTGGAATCATATTTTACTTAATATAATATTATTCTAACATTTTCACACTGCAATATATATAAGAAATTACAACGGCATTGTCGTTGTGGTGCTTAATGCCCAGCCTTATAATTAGGGTAAGTATTAAAAAAAATGTTATTTTGTACAAACATGATTTCCAAATTTTGTTACAGCAAAAACCCACAATAAATGGAAGTATTATTAGTTAACGAGCAATTAATATTTATTTATTTTATTAACCAGGATAACAGCAAACGTTGGGATTATAATTCACCAAGATTTAGATAACTTAAGTAAAAAAATTAAACCTCGTGTAATTATTATGCTATCAACGCTAACGAAATAAAATTATCTTTAATCCTCACAACAAATCACTAACATAAAACTACACGGATTTATCATAACTTTTAAAAACAAAAAACTAGTCCATGGCACTTGGAACATACGGCCGCACGTTAAAATTATTATTTATCCCTATCATTACCTAATGTCTCCTAGGTATGAGACAAAGCGAATAAAGCGTAAAAAGCTCTGTACCCTTATCAAGCTCGCGCTGTCAAGTGCACAGCGGTATGGCGGTAAATCGAATTAATTATCGGTGTAAAGCTAGGCAGTCAATGCGCTATTGTAGCGTGCGTTTGAAGTGTCTGCGTAAGAACTTGTTTTTGTTATAAACTGTAGTTTACAAGCATTGTTGTTCGCACATTGTTTGGCGATTTGTTGGAATAGCTTAGAGCTAAATAGAGATGTTATTGATATTATATGTAATTTGAATGTTGGGAAAAGCAAATACAAATTTTAGCTATCAATGATTGAAATTATATGGAATTTCAATGTTGGGAAAAGCAAATACAAACTTTAGCTATCAAGGTAGGTATATATCAAGAAAATTATCGATCTTGGTCAGATATTTCCATTCTGTAATACGGTTGGTATATTTTATCATTTCATGCATAACAATCCATTTCTTAACCCAGATAGTCTTAAATTCAACAGTTACACATTTGTGAATTCTAATCGCGACATCAACAGTGCCTTCTCGAGTCTAATTAAGAAATTACATAAAGTCACGAAATCCACTTAATAATTCAGAAAACATTCATATTTGAGTTATGTTTTTTGAGTCTGATACCAGGAGGCTCAACAGTAATTTACACAGTCTGGGTACATACCCGCGTTAGATTATTAAATCTCTTTTGAAATCTTGATTAAACTTAATTAATTTGCACAGTTGACATGTTTAACATTGCTATTTGCAAATGTTCTGACGGATATTTTATTTAGTATTATATAATTTGATGAATTTTAGAAAAGGAATTTATACGTACATACTTGGAGACATTCTTGATATTCTCAAAGCGTTCTTAAGATTCTATGCATATGGAATACCTTAGGAGTAGGCAGAGGCGCAACTAGAACACCTAAATTTAGAAAAGTTTATTTACCGTCTCATGATGTGATACGAGCTGTTCCCGAAATTGTGCTATCCATGACATTTCATGACTTCGTCCAGCTTCTAATAGCAATGTCATTTGAGTCATCAGTCCAAAGAGTTTAAAGTGCAGCTAATGTTAGTTATAACCAAATCTTTCAACCAAAAAGTATTCCTTAAAACTGAACCTTTATTTACATCCTAATAAATGTCGAATAATGTTTAACGATAATCCAGATTTTAGAGCATCATTAAAGAAATAAAAAAAACTCCTTAAATAAATTTATGCTTAAAACTTGTAGAATATTGATAGACGAAAAAATATTAAGTAATTAAAACAAGCCAATAAAAAGCTCTCGGTGCCGAAGGTTAATTCCTCAGCAATCTGTAAAAATTTCCATTTTCTCCGAAACTCGGTTAAAAATGGCATTAATTATAACCCAGGAGGGGAGGATTTGCTCTCCGTGGGTGGGAATCGAGCCTCGCTAACGCTGATGGATCTTTTAAGGAAATGCTAAAACAAATGCAATGGCTCATGTTTAAGTGTGGATTTGGTTTTTTGTTAATATGAATAAATATCCAGATTGTCAAATAAGACTATTTTACGGTTCCGTGACCATGAAGGCTGTAAAGTCTTCGAAACGTTGGGAGAAAATGTAAATAAGAAAACCGCGATAATATCCGTAAAATAGTTTCATTTCAATATCTAAAATTCGCGTATCCATAAGAAATCATAACATCTAGACACGTTCGGAATTCACTTGGTATTCACCAATTGGAGAAATGTGGATTATATGTATCAGGATGGCATTCTGGTTAGTGTTATGATCATACCATACCAGCCCTGTATTACATACTGCCCCATGATGAGCACGGGCCTCCTCTACAACTGAGAGGGTTAAGGCCTTAGTCCACCACGCTGGCCTAGTGCGGGTTGGTAGACTTCACATACCTTCGAAATTCTAATAAGGAACTTCTTAGGTATGCAGGTTTCCTCACGATATTTTCCTTCACCGTTAAAACGAGCGATAATTCACAAAGAATGCACAAATATTCTTTTAGAAAAGTCAGAGGTGTGTGCCCTTGGGTTTTGAACCTGCAGACATTCGTCTCTTTACTCCGTTCCACTCCCAGCTAGACTATCGCCGCTTTTTCTATGATCATGCCAAAATATTGTTAGTGTAATTCTTTCCCTTTTTTAACACGCTTTTATTAGCTTAGACGTATGTATGTATGTATGTATGTAACTTACACTTTGAACATGATTTTGATCCATTTCAAAACGTCGGATTAAATCGAAATTTGGCATACTTATCAAGGACCGATGGCAATACAATATTTTAAACTAAAAAATACGTTTATATAGAAATCAAACTAAACAAATAATTCTTAAGTTTTGCTTGTGCTTCAATAGATGGCGTCAGCACAGAATTAGATCGCGCTATGGTTTACAAGCAAACGAAACTATATAAGTTAGCATTTTTAAAAATCCTATATGCTTCTTAGTAAACTAAAAAATGAAAAAAAAAATAGTTTATAAAAACTAAGAAAACACGCTTTATAAAAATCCAACTAAAAAATTGAAAATAATTTTTGATAGACTTTAATTGAGAATAGTGTAAATAAGAAAAACATGTATTTTATTGTAAAAAAAAGCGTGGGGTGCATGGCGTCAATAGTTATAAATATTTTATTGACAGATAATATGAGTAGAAGAATTATGTAATTCTGATAATATCTCAAAAAGCACCCCACGCTTTTTTTACAATAAAATACGTGTTGTTCTTATTTACACTATTCTCAATTCAAGTTCATTATTTTAATTACGTATTTAGAAATAAACAAAAAAAAGTCCTTCGAGAAGTAACAAGAATAGTTCTCGAGATGTGATTGAAGCTGAGTATTTCTAGCTAGCTCGTCCACTTCTTGTGAGCGGAGCCTAGTGAGGCTCTCTTTATATTAGTGTAGACAAAACGTGATAGATGTCAGCGCCCATTGAACACACCCTTCATCCAAGTCAACGGATTGTCATAAACGTCATCGTAACAGATTGTACCTGCCAATGGTCGCGTGACGAGGACCCGTGTCACCGACGCCCGCCGTTGTCCTAATTGACTGCTTGAAGATTTCACACTGCGTACCTTCTTCTTGTAAATTGTAATAGTACCAATGTTTCATGTTAAATTTGACTGTCATATTATACTTCCTGTGTTGGAATATTTAGATTAACATAGGCTTTATTTTATCCCGGAAAATGTACAATGAGAATTATCTATACTAATATTATAAAGAGAAAAAAAAGATTTTGATAAAACCACTGGCCCGATTTTAAAAAATCTTTCACCAACATAAAGCTACATTATCAGGAAGTAACACTGTTTATCCTGGGAAAATGTAAAGCGGGACTTTTATCCCGGAAATTACTCATCAACGCGGGCGGAGCCGTGAGCGAAATATTTTATAAACTTGGCCCAAACATGCAATACCTGGTCAAAATATTTTGATGGTAATTCCACTACATCCCTACTACATTTATTTATTGCATCATGCCTTTTACTAATCTACCTTTGGGAAGTATGCAGTCAATGAAAAACGAGTTTACGACTTTCCTCATATGCTGCAAAAGTAAAAAAAAAAGATCGTTACGGAAGCTAGTGGTTCTGTAACAGTCGGTTAAGGAAACGGCTAACTGGTTAGCTGCTAAGTGCACGATATCCTAGTTAGGAGTGAAAATGACTGAAGAGACGAAGGTCTGCAGGTCCAATTATCGTTCGCTTGAACAGTAAAGGAAAAATTCTTGACTCGACCTGCATACTTGAGACTTCTTCTTAAGGATTACGAAAGTCTGCACTAGGCCGTTGGACTAAGACCTAATCTATCAGTAGTAGAGGAAGCCCGTGCTCAGCAGTGGGCAGTATATAATGCAGGGCTGGTATTATATATAATAATGTTACAAAGCTGAAGAGTTTGTTTGGTTGAACGCGCTAATCTCAGGAACTACTGAACCAATTTTGAAAACTCTTTCACTATAGGAAGCTACATTACCCCTGATCTACTTTTTATTCCGGAAAAACTTATTAAGGCCGGCGGAACCGCGAGCCATATTAGTTATCTATACTAATATTATAAAGAGGAAAGATTTGTGTTATTGTATGTTTGACAAGGATAAACTCAAAAAGTACTGCAGCGATTTCAAAAATTCTTTCACCATAAGAATGCTCCTGTATCCCTGGGTAAAATAGGCTACTTTATATCCCGGGAAAATTCGAACCGGGACTTTTATCCCGGATTTTTCATTCTCGCGAGCCGTTACGGCCAAACCAATAAACCGATTTCAGAACCGACAGACATAGGCTACTTCTTATCCCGGGATTTTAATCCCGGAAACAATTTTCTTGCGGGTGGAACCGGAAACAAAAAAGTATGGAGATAGTGTGAGACCGAGGGAAGAACACAAGCTACTGCACATCCCAAAAAAATATAAAACGGCCAATCCACTCGCCTGATTTTAACGAAATTTGGTAGGGAGATAGTTTGAAACCCCGGAAAAGACCTAGGCTATATCTGATTCCGGGAAAACATAAACCGGGATTTTATCTCGGAAACTATTTTCTTGCGGGAAGAACCGCATAATAATAAGTATGGAGATAGTTTGAGACCGAGGGAAAGACATAGGCTACTACTTATCCTGGAAAAATATAAACCGGGACTCGTATCCTAGATTTTTTTCCTCGCGGTTGGAGTCGTCACTCTCAACCGATTTCGATGAAATTTCGTAGGAAGATAATTTAAGACCTTGAGAAGCACCTAGGCTACTGCTAATCCCAAAGAAATATAAACCGGTACTTTTATCCCGGAAAATATTTTCTTGCGGGTGGAACCTTGAGAGAATAAATATGGAGATAGTTTGAGATCTAAGGAAGGACAGGCTACTTTTATCTTTTTATTTTTATTTTTAAGGATATGTGCTTACATCGACATGACACTGTATATATAGATGCAGTCTTGCCGACTTGCCGTCAAAGTAAAACATCGACTAACCACTATCTCCTGTACCTGTCACGTTGTAGCGATCGGTAATCAAGTGTCTGACACGCAGACGGCAATTAATTGAATAAACGTGTTACGGACGGCTGTCACGCGGTTGGTAATCACGCGTGTCACGCTCTCATGTAAATGGGCTTAAGATTTCAGATTGACGTGATGTTGTGTAATTGGCGTTTAACCTATTGTTTTAATGCATGCGTAGGTTTGTATGATTGATTTAAGTAATAATCTGTATAGAAGATGGTGTATTATGATGTAGCATGGAAAATACAATGTTCCAGTTAAAGTATGCAGTCATTGTACGAATCGTAATAATAAAACAGAAGTATCAATAGTCAAGTCAATTTTTATATCATTTCGTTTTTTTAATCCATATTTTTATCAATGTAAAAAAAATACCACACTAAGAATTATTTTGAAAACTATGACAATCTTTATTGTATTTAAAACATTAGACAAAATATTTCAAGATAACATTACATCCAACATAATAACCAGGGTAAGGTACCTGAGACTGCCATAAGCCCACTGAGACGGAACTGAAGGCCGCCGGAACCATATTTCATTGCCAGTTGACACTTCAATTCGGAGGTTAATTACAATCTATGAGGAACGTGGGGACGTGTGCCGAGACTTTACTTAGCATGTCAGTAGGGTTGACAATTTTGTATCAGGATTTATATAGATTCTTAATGTTTTGTATTTTAGACTGCCTCGGTGGCATAGTTGTATCAAGGTATGACTGCAATGCTGGGTTCTCCGGTTCGATCACCGGGTCGGGCAGTGACATTGGATTTTTCTATTCAATATCAGCTCGGAGTCTGGAATTTGTGCTCGATATGGCGATAGACTCGCCCTAGAGAACGCATCATGGGACGTAACATGCACGACGAAAAATTGTGTATTTAGTTGCGCGTCTGCCTACCCCTTCGGGGATAAAAGGCGTGAGTGCGTGTGTGTGTGTCGAATTTTAGAGTCTATTTTATGTGTGACTGCGGAGTATAATAAATTTAAAGGTCGTAGGTTCGATGCCTAGGGGAATAAAAAATATGATTATTCGATTAATTTAAGATTTTCTTAAGTAAACATATGCATTCAGGATTTGGCGAAATACTTGGCCCATCACATCGTAGAACAGAAACAAAGTCTGCGTACTATAGCTCTTTGCGCTACATGCAATTTTATCAAAACGGGAGAACGAAATAACTCCAGCTGAGCGACAACCCTAACTTTATTACAATCAGTAAAAAACAAAAAAGTAAAATCTGACGTAAATCGCTTTAGTTTTATAGGCTACAAATCTAAATTAGTTTCTTAATCACGACTCATAGTGTTATCGATCGGACGTTTTCTTTTTACAAAGCCGAAACGAGCGGGCCGCTTACTTGGTTAGCGCCTTCTTTTTGTTTTTACTAGGAAAACCCTTTAACGCTCAACTTCAGGGAGACTGAGCAGTTATGTCAGGATCCCTGGCCTTACGACTCATAGTGTAACCGCCACGAGAGGTGAAAAACATCGCCCTTTTTTATTGCATTGAATGACGAGACGAGCATCCCTTCAGCTAATGGTAAGCGATACGACCACCCATAAACAGTAGAAACACCATCCAGCACCTTGAGTTACATAGTACTATGTGTTATTCCACTGCGCTCGTCATCTTGAGACATAGAAAAACATATTTATCATGACATTGACTTGGTTTCATCGGCAAGAAGTAATCCTTGTCGATGAACGCCGCGAACCGCGAGCAAAAGCTACTTACATATATTTATTAAGGTAATTCCTTTTTTTACATTGAACGCATATTATATTACATACATCGATCAAATATAATGTCCAGTTACTCGGTCAAGTCTTGCTGTTCTAAACTTAGTTTTAGGATGACGCACCGCGCCATCTAGACCTGTATATAAAGGGTCTGTACCCAGGAATTATAAATTACCAAAACAAGTCCTTACATATAAAAGGGGTTAATGGGTTCAGAGTGGCGGGAGACAGTGACCTCCACAGTATATTCGCCTCATATGTATTAACGAGGCTAAAGTATATCAGCCTCATATGTATTAGACAGCCAGGCCTTTTATCCCCGAAGGGGTAGGCAGAGGTGTGCACCCACTTTTCGCCGTGCGTATTCCGTCCCATGATGTGATAGGAGACGCACCTATTGCCATTTCAGGCTATTATCAAGCGAGCCACAAACCCTGCCGTAATGACCACGACCATTCTGCCAAGAGTGAAACGACTAAGAAGAAGAATGTATTAAATACCTGCAAATATTTACATACAATTAAAAATGGAAGTTATTACAAATACCTTTATAGACGTGGAATATATCGGGTTAAAAGTTTTTGTACGCGCTTATAAACGTCCATGTTCCCGAGGAAAACCTCGTAAAAATGCGAACTGACTAAGTCGGCTTATGCACTAATAGTTTCCTGACCTCACTGGCTAGATCTACAGGAAAGGCGAAAACATTTGTAGCCAGGTCGATTGCAGGAGTCTGCTGCACTTTTCAGGTTGAAGCCTACTTACGCCAACCGAAGGCCCCAATTCCGGGTTTAAGTTCAGAGTTTTCCTTCTACTAGACGGTTGCAAACCAATGCTTGAGAACGTCACCCCCGCTGATTGGTTGGACACTGCTTACTTCACTCGCAGCTAACCACTAAATCTAGTGGTCTTTCACTATCCGCCATCTGTAACCCCGATGGTAGCGTACAACACAGCCCCAACCCCCAATTTAAATATACCCAACGCAATACGACCAATCTGTAAATATAAATCTCACTTAACGTTCAAAACAAGCGTAAACGTAACAAAGTAATTAACATGTTTAATTGGACGTGAAGCGCTAAGGTGGCGCGCATGACAGAAAGAATAAGCGACAACTCGTTTACGCGGTGTTTACTCACGAATATGGTGGTGAGCGGAGCGGGAAGCGGGTAAATATTATTTTTTACTATTAAAGTTGTATCGACAAGTGACTCAATTTAAACCTTATAACACAGTTGATACTAGTTTTTTTTTCAAATCCTACTTATTATAGATGCAAACGATAATTTAATGTAACTATAACATATTGTTACGCGCTCTAGTACTCGCCGATAAACAGCGCCATCTATTGGCGAGCAGCGGGGCTATCTGACTGTGGAAGGTTCGGCGATGGAAC
Organism: Lapara coniferarum; assembly: GCA_949316025.1. Lineage (NCBI taxonomy): Eukaryota > Metazoa > Arthropoda > Insecta > Lepidoptera > Sphingidae > Lapara > Lapara coniferarum. Next base: position 37,188,877 of record OX438924.1, on the reverse strand, counting down.
ATTCTCGAAAGGTCTCGATGTCTCCAGACTACCGTGGAAACACCACAATGCGACTGCGGAGCACCTGACCAGACCCTTTTCCATGTGGTGACTGAATGTCCGCTTCGCTGTTTTTCCGGCGGTATAGCTGAGCTCCACGAATTCACGCCTGCCGTAGCTAACTGGTTAAGGCAACTAGACCTAGAAATTTGATCCATGCAGGATAATAAGCCATACGCAATGATGATGATGACCGTGGAAACGCTATAACCGACTTTAATTTGCGAGAGAGTTCCCGACTATTTTGGATACTTCGAGAATGTTCCACAAACTACGACGGTACCGGCGGCCGGCTATAAAAGGCGGCGTGTGGCCACCGCCGGGCATTCAGTCTTGTTTACAAGAGCGAGCGATAAGCGGACTACGAGCGATAACTCCAAGCGATTTCGAGGCGAATATTGCGGATTGGGTTTGAACGTATAGTGAGTGATTTTAATAAAGTGTATTTGAGTGTTTATTATAGCTGTATCTAGTGCAGTGTTTTTGTTAGTTTAGTAGTGTCCTAGTGCTAATAAAGTCCTAATTGCTTATCTCGAACCCCGGCACGTAACAATATTATAAAGGTAAATCTAAATAAACAGAGTACCTAAAACGTTAAATACTAAATTATATAAAATACTTATATTAAATGGGTTTTTCTATTTAATGTCAGCTCGGAGTCTGGAATTTGTGCCCGATATGGTGATAGGCTCACCCTCTATCATGCATAATATATCATCCCCCTATCATTATTTATCTGGGTATCAAACTTAGAACCTCACGATTCGTAGCCTGAAGATGTGCTACCATTCGACTAATAAAATATAAGTGGTTATGATGAAATGAAAAATACCATCAAACGCGTGCTAGAAATCAAACAATCTAACAAAACGATGTCATCTGCGTTACACTCTCTAAGACCCATTGTGTTACGCCGTCTGTCAATCGAAACTTCCATGGTAGTAATTGGAGATAAGATAATAGTTCTTGATACTACTGAATGGAACTATTCATTAGAGCAGTTGTTTCATTTTTCAAGAGCAAATCTGTGTCAAACTAGATGATTGTTTTTGTGATTTTTTTATAGCTTGATAAATAATTGTAACAGAATAGATATTGACTTTTTTACTTTCAGCGATTTGAATTTGATTAAATACTGAAACTTAATGAATAAGTTTATGCAGAGGCAGCTTTTATCCAATTAAGTCACACTTTCTTAGTTTCTGATAAACATTCATTATAATTATCAATCTAGGCAATCTTTCAACTCTAATTTAATGCTATAAAGACTGCCTCGGTGGCGTAGTTGTATTACAGTACGACTGCAAAGCTGAGGTCTCGGGTTCGATCCCCGGGTCGGGCAGTGATATTGAGTTTTTCTATTCAGTATCAGGTCGGAGTCTGGAATTTGTGCCCGATATGGCGATAGGCGCGCCCCCTATCACATCATGGGACGGAATAAAGGCGAAAAGTGGGTGCACTAGTTGCGCCTCTGCCTACCCCTTCGGGGATAACAGGCGTGAGTGTATATGTATGTAAAGATGTTTCATAATTTGTTGCTCACTTCCGTATAAACCGCTGATTCAATTTAGATGAAATTGGTACCTGAATGAATCAAATCTCGAATTGCTATATAACCCATACTTTTGTTTTATACCTAAAAGAATTCTGACTGCCTCTGTGGCGCATCTACTACCGCTCTAGTAGGTCTACTCGGTCTCGAGATCGTAGGTGCAAATTCCGGGTCGGACAATATGATATTAGGTTGTACTAATTGACTGCCTCGGTAGCGTAGTTGTATTATAGTACGACTGCAAAGCTGAAATCTCGGATTCGATCCCCGGGTTATACAAGGTTGCTATGATCCAGGGGCACTAAAATGGACAGAGTACTCCATATCGGCTCGGAAATAATTCGAAACGGTCAAAAACTCGATAAAGATAATAATAGAAAATCACTTTTTTCAAACAAGTTCTATCAATTTAATACGCAAACACCATTTATAAATATTTACAGTAACCTGCGGTCATCTGCGTGACAAAACGGCAACGTCGCATTCTGTTGTCTTTCATGTCGCCGATGAGCCGACCGGCAAATACAAATAGATAGGTAGCTCGGCGCAAAAGCGGGTGGGTCTCAAGTACAAATTTAAAAATTTTCGCTGTCACAAAGTTACAGAAACCAAACACAAACATACAAAAGATCGGTGCTCGTATCACACAAAGAAATAAATAAACACTATCAATTTTTAATACATTTACATTAGTGTCCTATTACATAAACAAAAAGCAATATTTGGATATTCTCAAAATGGCGCGTAAGCAATAATAAGATTGTACCTAGGAAGCGAAAGCTCAGGCGCTTTCGCAAGGCGTCTCATGTCCCGGAGCAATTACGGCGACACACAAAAAAAACTAAAACAGTTCTTTGAATTTTTGAAGATTAGAATGACCCAGGTCTATGTATTAATCGCTTCTTTGTTTATGTTACAAAGTTATGATGTAATGTTATTGTGTTTTCGTTCTTATTGTACTAAGATTAAGACTCACTTTGACGTGATTATTGGCTGATAGAGGGGCAACGTCTCCTAATTTTGTTGATATTTAAGGTCACGCACCTTACATGACCTTAGATAACTATGTTTAGACTCTCGGTCAGCTGTTAGGGCAGATATACATCCCGATGTAGTTTTGCAAACACGAAAAATCTATACTGTGGCTAAACTATTCCTCCTATTGAACTGAAATTTGGTGTAGAGCTTGTATATGGTACATTACATATGTAGCTAGAAATAAAGCCTCACCGTTTAATCAACCTTGTATATTATTATAATTTATTACATTTTATTCATGTCTGAGTGGGTACAATTTTTTAAAAAGTGTGGCATTGCATTTTTCAGAAACACATTCACAAATTTAATACGACACACACATCTCCTATAGGGGTAGACAGAGACGCAACAAGTGCACCCACTTTTCGTTCGTGTATTCCAGTATAAGTATAAAGTACTACTAAGTCCCGCCCTCGCGACCGCTTCTGTAGTGTGCTCCATCCACCATAGTAAGGGTCGTCTAATTGACTTTACGACGCTTTACGTCGGCCTGGGACGAGCCACAAGTTTTGTGGCTCCACCGTCCGTATGTAAAAAAACTCTTTTGTTTACACGCAAACATAAAAAAATTGCGAAAATACAGTTAAGTGGCTCTTTAGCTTTCAGGTAAATGGATAACATAAGACAAGGCTGCTACGCCTGTGCATAAGCACCTAATAGTAGTTTCAGGATTCTGAATTACAAAGGACACGTTCTAAAACGGGCTCAAAATTTTATTTACTTATTAACACCAAAACAGGTTACAATCAACTGTGCTTCAAACATAATGTATAAAACAAATTGCTGGACAATAATCAAAACCCATAACATGTGGTCCAAAAAGTAATAAAAAGTAAAGTTACACATTACAAAGTTGAATAGGTTCTTATGTGAATAGGGAAACGCGTATCATTGAAATATACAGTATTATATGAGGTATGAATCTTTGAAGATATGGTGAATTTGTCGTTTGTAAGAGTAGATATTATTGTTAAGTAAGTCTAAAATAGGATTATCTTTGCTTAACTCGTTGTATTGTCTGCACATACGTATAATGGGATTATAGAAAGAAGTATTAATATGATAAACTTTAAGGGAGAAAGTTTAACTTTAAGGCTTGCGGCATCTTAGATTAGTATTAGTATTTAAATAAGATAGTAAAGAAGAAGAATCAATTCTCGAATGCATTATTTTAAAGAGATATATGAAATCGCTTGTTTTCCGACTCGATTCTAAATATGATGACAATATATTGAAATGAAAATCTATCTTGATAAGATTTTAATTTACGGTGCAGATTGTAACGGAAGAATAATATTTTTAAGCAGTTTTGTTGGACACGATAACCAAGATACTTTGAAATATAATTATTTTGCGGATTTTATTGCGGTTTTTTAATTTATATTTTCCGCCCCATGAAAACGAAGTGATGCAAAGCCTTCGAAACGTCGGGAGAAAATATAAATTAAATAAAAACCGCGATAAAATCGCAAAATAGTTTTATTTCAATGTCTAACATTCGCGTAAATAGAGTAAGTCATTATGCAAGATACTTTGCGTATAGGTATTTGGATAGTACATCCAAAAACTAGACCTTTGCAATAAATCGTATAATTTTAAAGCCCTCCAATTTTGAGATTTATATAATTTTATTTTGCTTAAAAAGTACACACAAAATGAACGTTTTCAATATTTTTTAGTTATTAATGGAGGGTTATAAAAATATATGTTTAATGATTCCAAGAACCATATTAATTCATTCAGTTTGAGCCTCGTTATATTTTGAGGCCCAGCACCCATACAAAAAGCGGAGATCTCCTTTTAAGTATCATATTGCACTGAGATCACCCTGACCTAGGGTTGCCAACCCGTCTGTTTTCCCAGGACACTTCTTGATTTTTAGAGGCGTCCTGAGGCCGTAGCCAAGACTCCTTCCTACAATCGTCAATGCCAATATAAAAAAAAATGTATGGGAATGCCGTATCCGTGTGATGTCTTAGATTATATTAGACAGATTCCTGGACTTTCAGAGCGCCCCGATAAGCTTGTGTATTTTAAAATTTAATTTGATTTAAACTATAATCATTGACTCGTCAAGCCCCGCGACGGACGCCGGCGTGCGAGTATATAGGGTTTCCGCATATATCTATAGTATATATAAGCGAGCCTTGACGGGTTAAATATTGATTTAACTATGACTACTCCACTACTGCGTTGTGTTTCTAAAGTGAATTATCCTAGATTTTGCAACTTTAATTCCTAGTTTGAAATTTTCAGTTGGGAACCCTACCTTCATCAAAGTTTAACAACTTCTCTAAGATCCAGACAGACGTCCACATACAAGAGATTTTAAAAATATCAATAAGTCTTAAACGTAATTGTAATTTCAGAGAGTAATCATTTTATCTCATTCGTGGACTTGAACGGCAAACCGCGAACACAAGGTATGCACAATCAAAAACAAATTACCTAAACACGAAAAGCCAAACAGCTTTCTGTTCACCGAAATTATTTAATAAGCAAACTAAAATGGAACATCAAAATATATTTATAGGAAAACTTTGAGGCTTAAGCGAAACCGAACGCCCGTCGGAAAACCGATAAAAATATAAGGGTAGGTAACACAAATCCTCGAAGAAAAAATATAAAAAGCCCGTTGTTACGCTTTGTTATTACATCTATAATGTACAAATTACACGTAAATATAAGCGAAGATAAGAAATAGGCATCTGTTTCACGTGGTTTGTAGTCTCCTTGGTCTCGTGATAGCGTATATTATAGCCGGGAGGTGCTGAGTTTAAAACCGAGGCTGGGCAACATTGCATGGGTTTATATAATTCTACTTAACCAGAACTGTATGTTCCCAGAGAGAATCGATGACAACCAATCAGCAGTAATAACTTGCTTGAATGCATTTTAATTTGATAGTCTGTCCATACGTGATGATTGCTTAAACTTTCTTCAAACCGTCCACCTCCATCCCCGCTCATTCCAAACTACGCCCCTAATATCTAAGGAAGATAATGAGGATTAGGTACACAACACGCATAAGACTAAAATAGTTGTAACTTCAAACTTCTGAAGTGGATTGTACATTATAAATGAGTGTAGTACCAACAGGTTGCCATGGCAACAGGTGGGTCTTCCTCGAACAAAATAACATTTAATCCCATTCCAACGTATCATGCTCCCGGTTATCCACTTGGACTTTCGTTTGCATCTATTCGGTTATCGTTTCTGTAAGAATGCACCGGATTATATAAAACTATATATTTATTCCGAAGTGGAAGCAAAGAGGTAATGATTTTAACATCCTTTGTATGCCATGTATGTATGTATGTATGTGTGTGTGTGTGTTTGGATGTTTTACTTTAGCCTCGCTCGTAGTGAACCGATTTTGTGAAACGAGGTGTCTACAGATTTTTTACGATTTTCTCATGGATATAGGCCACATCATAGCAAAAAATTTTATTACATAGGCTCTCGTATGCGAGATTCAGTCTGGGTGGACACTAATGCTTTATTTTTACCTGCACGATTGAGTCTTTGTAATCATTACTGGAAATTATGAAACTTAACAACTAGTAATATCTGTGTCATAGAGAAGTTTTTCGTTTGCCGTTTCCTTTATATCTCAACATATAATATTTACTATGTAATACTTAAACCATTTGACTAAGTTATTCCATACAGTCCGTATCCCGCACAAGTTGCCACAAATGTGTGCAGATTTCCCAGTGGGCTCGACCCGACTACCGGCTTCTTGCTATAAAAGCTTCGCGAATCACTTCTTGGCCGCTATTCATCGATATTCCTTACGTATTTCTGATATCCTTACTCGTCTTTATGTATACTTTAGGTGCTGTTTTAATGTATTAGGTATTATACAGTCAGCTATGTTGAACAAATTCAAAATTTTAAATTGCCCATACGCGTTAATTGATTGGATTATTTTATTTTTATATATTATACTAATATTATAAAGCTGAAGAGTTTGTTTGTTTAAACGCGCTAATCTCAGGAACTATTGAACCGATTTTGAAAATTCTTTCACTAATAGCTACATAACTCCTGATAGGCTACTTTTTATCCCGGGAAAATATTTTTGTCCCGGAAAAACTATTCACGCGGGCGGAGCCGCGAGCACTACTAGTGTGGAATAAATTAATTCACTTTTATTTTATTTTTGCAAAAGGAGCAATAGTAAGAACCAGGGTTCGATGATATATATCAGCGGGATATATATCTTATTTTTTTTTTTATTTTTTTTTTTTTGATCTTGATATTTATCACGATATATATCAATTGTTTTTTATCTTGATATATATCAATTGATTTTTTTCTGTCTAGTGAACTAAAAAATTTAAAGATTAAAGTTTACCCTGGCAACACGTAGCGAAAAACTACAATTCAGCATAATTTAGATTGTTTCCTAAAATGGCAACTTCATTTAATTTTAAAGGTCGGGAAATTCCCTTTAACTAAACCAGCACGGATAGCTTTTTATTCAAATTCAAACCTTAACTTTATATAGTATAAGGTTTATTTTATGAGGTAACAAAAATGGGGATTCCCTGGTGCTCCTAGCATTAATAATTCTCACTTTCTAGGATTCCCCGCAAGCGTGACAATCGAACGAACGAATCCCCACAAACAAATAAAGATTATTAAAAGAATATGTACTTGATTTTCTGTGTGTGTTTCTATGAAGTGTTCATTAAAAAAATATTTCCCAAATAAACACTAATTCTTTTATTACCTACTACTACTTAGGGACTTACATTATTTTAAAAATTCCTCTCACATTTTTAAGTGTTTAATCCAATTACAGAATTAAATTAGCTTCTTTTTCTTGACCTGGATATATATCTGATATATATAAAAAAAACGTATTTTTGATTTATATTATAAAAATCGGATTTTTTCGAACCCTGGTAAGAACACAGTGTATAGGCAATTCAAAGTTTTAATTGGTTTAGTTACTTATAGTGCTGACTGTACACACACACACACACACACACACACACACGCACACACATACATGATGTGATAAGGGACTGGATGTACATACACGTTAAATTAAGTAATGTCTAAGACCGGGTTTTTTTAAACTGCAGTAAACTTTTTGTCATGGTCTTATTAAGCTGGACGCGCTCGCAGGGCTTCGAGTGCTCCAGGTGCTGCGAGTGCGTCCAGCTTAATAAGACCCTGACAAAAAGATAACTACAGTTGAAAAAACGGGGCCTAAGTCGCAACATAAAAAACGAGAGTTACAATTGAGTTAGACATTAAAAAATAAAACCGTTTTTCGGATTTTGTCGCGGTTTTTAAGGCGGTTTGTCTTCAAAACCTCAGCAGAAAATATATTTAAAAAACCGCGATAAAACCCGAAAAATAATTTTATTACAAGAGTTACAACTGTCATTGTTGTAAACAGTAGCTCAATCTCGTCAAACAAAAAACAATGGTGAAATTATGTCAGTCTTACTTGGTGTATACCAAGGCTTCTGAACCACAAGTCCGCAGCCTCGGGCTACAATTAGGCCCATGAAAGAAAGCTAGATGATCCGCCTTGACAAGTTGCAATTCGACGACGGATGATGTCATGTCTTTCTCATTTTGTATCCCAAAGTGGCAAGGCATAGCAAAGTAACCTCACTATGCCTGCTAGTAAACGCAGAGTGGTTCAGATAAACTGTCGGATAACGAGCGATGAGTAACCCTCGTCAGTTGACGCAATTATGCCGGCCTGCTTGAACTGAACATACATAGACTAATCCCAGATCGCGGCACACATACAATCAGCCACATAAGTACCTAAAAAATTCAAAATTTCAAATCGCCTATACGCGTTCAGTTCAATTAAAACATTATTTTTTTCTTTGTGTAAAGTAAATCCCTTTAATTTAATTTTTTTTAAAAAACGAAAATTGGTAAGAACATAAAAGTGTAGAGGCGATTTGAAGTTTTAAATTTGTTCAGGTACTTATGTGGCGGACTGTACATGGGCCGCTGTGACAGATTTTTATTTATTTATTTATTTAGAACAAAAATACTTGACAGAGACATTGAAAACAATTGTATGTTGCTAACTACAGTAGTTAAAAAGATAACTGTGTCGCAGCTAGCAACGCCTACCTCCAGACGCACATAAACATAACTAGATTAATTCCTGGAACTATAGTATTTAAATAAAATAAAAAATAAATTGAATATTAAAATAAAAAAGAAGATAGTAGGTATGGGGGAAATATAATAAATATGAATTTATTTCACATCCCCCACCCCCACTTTACCCACATTTTAACAACTTATGTGCGGTGGTCGCTATCCAGGCGAATATATATCTCCACCAGTAAGTCACCATTCAGTGCGCCAGTGAGCTTTAATTCATTTTGGTCCCACTGTTGAAGAGATCAGGCGGTATTTTTTTTATTGCATTAAATGTCGAGACGAGCATGCCGTTCGCCTGATGGTAAGCGATACGACCACCCATAAACAGCAGAAACACCATCCAGCACCTTGAGCTACAAAGTACTGTGTGGTATTCCAATGTGGTCGTCATCTTGAGATATAAGATGTTAAGTTTCATTATGTCCAGCAGTTACATGGGCTACAATGTCCTTCAAACCGAAACACAACAGTGCGTACTGCTGCTTGGCAGAACTAGACATCGCGGTGGCACCCACCCAGACGGACTTTTAAATATAAGAGACCTACCATCAGTAAATCAGGCGGTACCTATATGAGAATGAGTGTTAGTTAAGTCTATGCTCCGTACTATTATCATAAAACAGCGTCGTCTTAATGAGCTTGCTATGAGGCTGTACTCGGCTTATACAATTTCCTGTGGCGAGTGTGGCGGACGCCCCGGCCGCAGACAGGATGTCACTTTGCCTTGTGGTTAGCGTTCAAACTGAATATGTTCAATAAAGGGGTCAAGTTTGTGTGTTTGACATATATTTAACAACTTTTCGCACGCCTTTTATCGAAAAGGTTAGGCAGAGGCGCAACTAGTGTAATTTTATAACCGACTTCAAAAAAAGGAGGAGGTTCTCAATTCGACGGAATGTTTTTTTTGTGTATGTTACGCGATTACTCCGCCAATTGTGGACCGATTTTCAAAATTATTTTTTTGTTGGAAAGGAGATACTTCTGAAATGGTCCCATAGTCACCAAGTCAGGATCTGATGATTGAATCCTGGAGAAATCGAGGGCAACCCTCAAATTTTATAGTCCCACACATCGTTTTTTTCGCAAATCTTATTAAGTAATTTATTGTTATGTATTTTCGCGTAAATAACATCAAGCCTTTTACGTTTTCAGGGGTAGGCAGAGGCGTAACACGCGCGATAGTCGTACCGTGTGCCCAATACAACTACGCCATCGAGGCGGTATATTTCTTACTAACACTAAAAAGCAACAAATAAAAACCTTTTTAACAAAAAATTAAACCGCCTTCAAAAACGACTATAAAAACTAAAAACCAAAAAATAATTTAATAGTGAATAAATATACGATAGCATTACTTATACACTGGTAACCAATTTTGGAGTCGGTGCCTAATTAAAATTACTAGCTGAGCTAGATAGATACATTAATAAATATGCAAGAACAATGTTTAATTTTAAATAGGCACTAGCCCCAAACCAGTATATAAGTAATGCTATCGTATATTAATATTCACTATTAAATTATTTTTTGATTTTTAGTTTTTTTACTCGTTTTTGAAGGCGGTTTAATTTTTTGTTAAAAAAATTTTTGAAGTTCATGTGTGTCGAGTATATTCTTTCCCAGAATGTGATAAGAAGCGACCCAATCGCCATACTGCGCACATATTCCAGACTCCGGGCATCAGTCAGGAGTCGGGAATCTGAAAATGTAATGATGATCATTTTACTCAACCCGGAAATCGAACCGCAGATCTCAGCACGGCAATCTTACTGCAATATGACTACACAGAGACAGTCTAACAACTTAATTTTTATGGCGAAGGCTGACGACCCTCCTAGTGGTAAGTGGTCGACCATAGACATCGGCAATGACCGAGGCAGTGGTGGATAGTGGGAAAAGGAAGCAAATAGATAGTATAAATTAATAAATAGAGTTAAGTATAGTTACACAAAGGGGCGATAGCCTAGTTGGGAGTGGAACGGACTGCCGAGACGAATGTCCGCAGGTTCAAAACCCAAGAGCACGCCCCTCTGACTTTTCTAAAAAAATATTTGTGTATTCTTTGTGAATTACTATGCCTTGGGTTTTGAACCTCCGGACAATGTCTCCGTAGACCGTTCCATTCTCAACTAAGCTATCGTCCATTTTTCGACCACTTTGCAGCGGCACAAGCGTCCCAAAATAATAATAATAGTTTAATCCTACTAATATTATAAAGGCGAAAGTTTGTAAGAATGTATGGATGTTTGGATGTAAGGATGTTTATTCCTCTTTCACGCAAAAACTACTGAACGGATTTCGATGAAATTTGGCACACGGGTAGATCATGTCCTCGATTAACACATAGGCTACTTTTTATCCCGGGAAAATATAAACCGGGACTTTTATCCCGGAAAAACTTTTTAATGCGGGCGGAGCCGCGGGCAAAAGCTAGTTATAACTAAGGAAATTCGGAACGTCTTAAAGTGCAGCGTGTGGGCGGGGCGCGGGGCGCGGGGGTGGTTCGAGCCGTATACCGCGTTTGATTAATAGCCAACTATCAATATCAACCATGCAGAATAGTTTATCATAATATAAAAAAAACAGTTACGTGTGCAACGATGTAAGTACATACTTGATTTTATTTTATATATTTTAGCCCCGGATATTACGTAAAATACTTATAACAATTTGCATTTTCTCAAGTGTGTTAGTTATAAATACATTATACTAATGTGATACTTAGGAGTTCAGGCAAGATAAAAAAGACACAGGATCATAAACACCTACTGCGAGGAGTATTATCAGCTACAGACCCCAGCGGACTGAAAATTAAGAGGGCCATATTAAACAGGTAGGTATCATGAGTGTAACATTTTTATCTATCTCTTTACGCCTGTGATGTTCATACATAAATTGAATACTGCTATGTATTGCGCTGCCAAAACAAGTAAGTACACCCACCCCTACAATATCCTACTGATATTATAAACGCGAAAATTTTTAATAATGTATGTATGTTTGTTACTCTTTCACGCAATAACTATTGAACGGATTTCGATGAAATTTGACGTACGGGTAAATCATGTCCTGGATTGACACATATGCTACTTTTTATCCTGGGAAAATGTAAAGCGGGACTTTTATCCCGGAAAAACTTATTAAAGCGGGCAGAGCCGCTGGTAAAAGCTGGTATGGTTATATGTATTTAAATCGCCACCTTTCGTTTTAGGTCTCCATTCTTTGGTACAACAACTGGGTACGTTATCGACCCTAAAGTAAGATATCTAGATATACCCATAAACTACTTTTTGGTCCGACAATAACTGCTCGCAAAAATAATGCCAATTTCTGCTAAATTACCACACTAATACAATAATACTATATTTATGAAAATATTCTGCAAGCGAGAATCGAACTCGTGACCTCTGGTTATGTGTAAAACATGTAGCTATTTACTCGGCGAACCGTAAAGACAGGTAAATGCTTAACTAAGTCGGTATACATTTACTTATTCAACGCGACAAGTTTGTATGTCAGAATATTAAATACAATGCGATCCAACGCGTCGTCACTAGTCAGTGGGAATAGGCAACTGACCTGTGTCAGATCACTCGGAGTTGATCACTCAAATGCGCGTGAATAAAATACTATATTTCTTTTAAAAAAAGTGGCAACCCTAATCTGAATCCAGCATTATAGTACAATTTTAATTCAAGAGATGGCGCCAGTAATACGATATTCTTACCATCTTCTAGCGTTTCCTATAATACCTAATGAACTTTCAGCAATACCACAATGAGTAATCCTTATGACTTTCTATTGGTCCATAATATAAACTTGGAAACATTTATATAGATTTTGTTGCTGTAAATAGGTTCCCTGATAAACTACTACACGTATAATATGATAGTTATCAACTCATATTCTTAATGCCAAATTAAACTTTCTTTATGTTAAAAATATATTAACATTTTTATAAACATAATAAAATAAAAGTGCCTTGAATACTACATACTGGTATAAAAATTATATCAATCTTCGTAAACATTTTTAAAACTCCGGTACATTCTAAACGTACGTTGTTAATATAAAAAAATGAAGGTAGACATTACATTAAATTACTTGAATACATTGTGAATTATGTTTGAAATGATTTTCTTGCCGTTGGAAATGTGTAAAAATGAAAGATTTTGCTGAGGTAAGTAATAATTACATTAAGTTGTCTATTTCTTATACGCCATATATCCTATTGTTGGTAGGTTACTGAACTTAATATTTTCTAATGTAGAACTGTCCTTCATATGTGGCAGATAATAAAATAATTTAGTAGCCTAATTATAATGTACTTTTCTAAATTTACTTTAATAATGTTTAATAGGTAGCTAGATTATGGCCATGGTATTCTTTGTTTCTTTCCTGAACTATAAGTAAAACATATGACGTCCGTTGTAATGTAGTGGTATTATTTAAGTCCCCGTAATTAATGTTTAACGGATATTTATAATTACCAACGACAACCTACAAAAAAAATTAAAATTCGTTAACCAACGATATGTCCTGCATGTTTTATAAACTATTTAAGTACGTCTGTTTATAGATAGATAGACAGATAAACAATTATCCTGGCCACAATTTTCACACACAATATGATTTAGGATTTATTACATAGACAAAAAACATCAAAACGGATCACATAACAAAATAACATAGATTTTTTGATAAATATTAATTCAATATTGTTGTAGCGATAATTACTTATGTTTATAAACTTTATTGTTTGAAGAAAATTTTAAAGCAAATCGTTCCTCTAAAGAAATTACATGTCTTTGCAAATTACTTGATTTTTAATCTAGTAAGTATTATATAACTACTTCAATGATTTTGGGAGAAAATGCTACAAATAATAGCTACGCTAAAAATAGTTCAACGAGTTAATTACTACCGAAAACGCAACCACAGCACCCACTTAATTACTATAGTATTGTACCAAAAATAAAATAAATACAACTTTGTGGCGCAGCGTGTATTCAACCGATGATGTAGCAAGGGGTCGCGGGTTCGAGCCCTACTCTGAGACGATTAGACCAGTTTGCAGACTTCATTTTTATTGTTATCACTTCCTGTCCTACCTACTACTACTTACTACCTGAGAATTTCTGTATAAGAATTTCGAAGGTATGGGAAGTCTGCCAACTCGCACTAGGCCAGCGTGGTGGGCTAAGGTCTAAACCCTCTCAGTAGTAGAGGAAGCCCGTTCCTAACAGTGGGACAGTATATAATATAGGGCTGATATTATTATTTATTATTACTTGCTGTTCAAAAGTCAAAAGCTATTATGAGTGTTTAGGGGTAAATGATTGTATTATCATATAAAATATATTCTCGTCTATGCTATCTTATTTGTTTGCAGTATAAATTAGAAAAATATGACAGTGACGTCTGCTATTTTAGTAGTAGAATAAACTCGACCGATAAAGCTTTTACGAAGCTTAATACAGATACAATTTTAAAATACGTAAACTAGGCCCCAATATCGATACATAAACGCATTACAACATGGCAACAGAAGATAATGCTATTTAATAGCATTAAATAAAATAAAATAAAAAGCCTTTTATTTCTTGCAAGGTATTACAGTAGGTATCATAGTTACATAGTTTTTTTTTATTACTTTTTTTTTTTTTTATTATTATTATTATTATTTGAAAAAAGTAACAAAAACTTAATATCTAAAAAAATTCATGTGCAAGAACCCCTCTTCTAGGTGAGTGTGAAGGCCTCCTCTAAAGAAAACCATTTGTCTCTATCTTGAGCAATTTGTGGCCAGCAGGGGCCAGCTACTTTTATTAGTTCATCTTCCCATCTCGTGTGAGGTCTGCCTCTGCGTCGTTTCCCGTATGGACCCTTCCATTTTGTTATCCTGCTAGTCCACCTCTCGTTCTCCAGTCTCGCTACGTGTCCCGCCCACTTCCATTTTAGCATATAACTAGCTTTTGCCCACGGCTTCGCCCGCGTTAATAAGTTTTTCCGGGCTAAAAGTGCATAAAAACCTTCCCGTTGAATCACTCTATGACTATGACGTTGATACAACTCTTAACAAATAATGCATTAATTTCGACCAAATTTCATTACCATAAAAACGGTTCTAGTAAGTTAATCTTAGAAGATAGACATATACTGTTGCGGACATTTTTTTAGATAATTTCAAGAGGAATAATTCTTTCATACATATATTTTTGATATCTTGAACCGTTTTCGCAGCGCACGCAATGGAAGCCCTCAAGGATGAATAATTTTCCCCGCTTTTTTCACATTTTCCATTATTTCTTCGCTCCTAATAGTTGCATCGTGATGTTATATAGCCTATAGCCTTCCTCGATAAATGGTCTATTCAACACAAAAAGAATTTTTCAATTCGAAGCAGTAGTTCCTGAGATTAGCGCGTTCAAACAAACAAACAAACAAACAAACAAACAAACTCTTCAGCTTTATAATATTAGTATAGATAGCATTACCGATTGATATTTAAAATACCAACTGTGTTACCCAATGATAATTCGGCCCAAAGCTGTGTCGTCTTGACTCCTTTACGCCGCTTGGTTTAACTCGGGAATTTAATTTGCTAAATGGATTCGCTTCCCATGCCCCAGGTATTCAATTTGTGCAGCTGTTAACCGAAATATATTGCATTATGATTTATAACTTCTATATCTACTTAATATTTGTTATAACAATAATACACCCAACAATTGAACGTAATTCTGATCGGATTTTTAGCTATATTATTATTTTTTTATTTTGTTTATTTTTTATTTTTTCGTGTCAATTATCTTTGAGATAATAATTGTGGTTGACCACAAGGTTTTATTTTCGATCTCAAAAATCATATCAGTTAAATTTAAGGTACCTATTCACAAATAATAGCAAACTGAATTCGAATCGACTGCGTATCGTTTTTAAGTTTATAGTCCATTGTATTACAGTCGGCCATTTAACTATGAATAAATCTACAAAAATACCTAACTGCAATTTCAGGCCCGTTGCATAGTTTGTAACTTGGTATTCTGCTGCGCCGATTGTCGTTGGAACCACGAACAAGTGACACACAACCTTACGTACGACTGCCCAATCTGCAGAGGTTATAAATATCTTTGCAGGCCGGAACATTTAAACCAGGATTTCCTCAACCACATCTCTGAAGAACACTTGCCCCTACATTGCAGCAAGTGCTCAAAACATTTCAACAAAATGGAAGACTTATTAAGCATACAAGAATGTTCTAGCATTTCTGAATTAATAAAAAATGAAGAAATAGGACACAAAGTTGACGATAAATTCGATTCTCTTTACGAGAAAATTACTGTCAATGATGAAGGTAACGAAGAGGTCAATAAAGTAACTAAAACAGCTATAATAACTCCTACAGTTAGAAAAACTAATATTGTTGATTATGATACAAGTGATAGCGAAGAAGGCACTTCAAGAATTGGTAGTAGAACGCCCCATCCTAAATCTTCTAAGTTGAAGAGGCAGAGAGCTGCTACACCTCACGCGAAGAAACTCCTGAGCTTGATGAGGCAGAAAGTTGTGGAAGAGTACGAGGAAACAATGGACGACGAGGCTCAATTTAATGGATATCCTATTAGCAGTACTACTCCTTCGAGACCCGAAGTGGACGCAGGTAAGATTAATATTTATTTCTTGCTCTTTATTTGAATAAGTATGATTTTAATGATTTTACTTTGACTGAACCATCATTAGTCACTTAAAATCTTCCAGAACTCCAGAAAGAGATGACCACACCTACATCCCATCTCCCACATTTGATGAAACTGGCACAAACGGTAACCACCAGCACGCCCACGCATCCAGCCTGTGGTGGATGGTCGTTATTCCCTGACGCAGGAGCAGACTCTCCACTCTCGGAGATTGAGAATACTGGCAGCCCAGCACAGAGCATGGGGAATGAGGTATATATTTTCTTAATGATAACCTATCGTATCAGTTACAGAGAACAGAAATATTATGTTGTTGCAAATCATCACCTAAATAAGTTTCTCGATTTTAAGGTAACATAGGTGATTTTATAAAGTTTAATTAAAAAAAATTGTATAATAAACCTTATTTACAATACATATAAGGTCAATACAATTAGGTATATTATAGCAATAAGCCTAAAATTATTACTTTTACGAGTCGTCAATTCAATATTTTTATTGCATCTTTCTAGCCGTCCAAAACCGACTCTGATGCCGTACCTCCTAAACTAAAGAGCATCATCATAACTGCCAACCGCCTCCGTCTTAGTAGCCAAGATAGCTCTGAGAAGCACGTCACCTTTCAGGACTCTGCTAATGTAGAATCATCTATGAAGAAGAAAGTAAAGTTCGCTGAAGACACAGTGTTCGAACAGGAGGCCAAACCGAATCGAGGTTAGTTACGCAATTGATTGCCGAATATCTGCAGATAGCTTGTACCAATTAGATTGGCCACTAATTCGCAACGTAATGTATATGCTATCTAGTTAGCCTATCAAGACCGCCTTGTGTGCGGCAGCGTATTTGGGCTGTTAATGGGGATGCTTACATTCGATTATAATTAGTTAATTTTAAATTAGAATGTTTAATTAGTAACATAGACTTCTAGAAGCTTAATATAAAGTGATAAAGATTAGCGCTATCACATTACGAATCATAAAACGAAAAAAATACTATCAAATATAATATTAATATTATAATTTCAAACTCGTAACTACTTTTTAAATTTAACAAATTATGTTACGGTAAATACTTTTGTATACAAATATATATTTACTAAAATAATTGTAACTATTTTATTTCAGTGTACCGAAAACCAAGACGCATGCTGACACCAGGCCCTCAGAAACGGTTTTGCTACAACCCTCGCTTTCAAGCACTGATTAACCGCTTCGAGAACCAAGGGCTCATCCTCACCAGAACCCCGGTCACCAAAAAAGAGAAACTGCAGGAGAGCACTCCACCCATGATCGAACATGGCCTGCCAGCAAGAGCAATAGACTTCGTAGAAGAAAGTCCACTGGTCAATTTGTCAAAAGACTCAGAAGATGCCTACAAAACGTGCATAGATTCTTCAGAACTGGGCATGAATACTGCAATCACAGCCCTAACAGCCAACATCGCAGGATCTCTTCAAAATTGCCTAAGTACTGTCTTCAGGACTACTGAAGAAGAAACAGAAATACAATTCAAATTCACCATCACAAAGAAGACTGTAACAAAAAAACAGGTGGAGAATGAAGTGATGGACGAAAAACACGGTGAATCGGCGAAGGAAAACATGTGGTCCTGCGTCGCCAGGGCTGTCCGCAGCGTGTTTTGGGGTGGCCAGGGTAATTTATCCGAGACACTTTTATTACCTTTTCTCATTTCTAAATGGAGTCGTTTTAGTGTTTTTCGAGGTCCCTTTAGGGTCCCGTGTTTTTAAGGGTATTGTTTCGGTTATCCCTTTCTTTGATTATTTATTGCTTTTGTTGTAATTGGTACGTTGTGTTAAAACGGAAATTACTCGTAGATAAAAATAACCTGAGAGAAAAGATTTTAAATCTTGTTTATGGAATGCGAGTTCATTTATTTTTATTTCTGACTAAAAATATTCAGGAATTTTGCTGTTCTGAAGTATTATAATTATTTACTTTATAATGAATGACTTTAAAATGCAATTTCAAAAGGCAACAGCTATAAACTTAATGCAAAATCTCATGATTTTTTTACCTACTATAAGTAGATGCAAGCTAATAAAGAAATGACGTAGTCGTTCTCTTGTTAGTAAATGTCGGACCTTCCCACAAATAGTTGCAACAACACTCAGAACTATGAACTATAAAGTACTATAACAAATCATTTCGCTACGTTCATTGCCCTATGACATAATCCCTAATAATTTCACTAGCTCTGAATCCCTTTAAATCGGAATACAACAGTGCTAGAATACTATCGGTTGAAAGAATTAAGTGATATAACTATAGGCACTCTTGTTTATGAGTCCTACTAATGAAAGTATATTAGCATACAGTCTATAAACCTGTCAATTTTTCGGGTCTTAATAATGTAGATTGGATGAAGTCCAATTTTTTTGTGGTCTCCCTAAAAAATAATACAATCTGGAACAGTTCCAGGGAACGGGTATATAGAATTCACGTTGTAAATTTTGAAAACGATGTCATTCTTGCTGCAAGAGCGTATCGTATTGTAAATTACTGGAAGCCTACGTGATAAGTTTACCATAAACTTTAATTTCATTTAATTACAAAATTTAGCCATACCTTTTTAAGCTTGAGTATTTTTATGAATTACAATCTGTATGAGATTCCACTTCTTAGTTAGAAATTATTGTAATTTAATTAAACTGGCAATAATTACGTGAAACGGAAAAGTAATTACATTTTATTAATGTACAAAATAATTTCTTTGTCGTCAGAATTTAATTTTACTTATTCAACATCCGACAATATTTTTTTACTGCTTCACACGTAGGACATTTCCAGCTTCCCAATAGTACGTTGTTGCTGGCCCCATGCTGAGTGTAAAAATGAGAATGTATATATTTTATCTGCTAAAACATTTGGCGTTAATTGCAGAGGCCAGTCCGCAGACCCGCGCGTAAATTTAACATGAGTGGGTACAAATTATAAATGTGATGTACTCTGAAAAATTTATGTAAAAATATAAAAACAAAAGGTGTTTAATGTAATAAATGTGGTTTCATAGGCTGAGAGAAGTGGCGACCATCATTTCATTTGAGTAGGACAATAGTTTGTGCTTAGTAAAAAGAATAGCATCTATAACCTTAAACCGAGTTCAAAATTTGTTCCCAAGATAGCATTGATGTATTAAAAAAACCCAATACATCAATGCAAGATAGCGAAACACTAGCTTTCTCTAACATTTCAATCTCATCTGAGAAGGTAACGTGTTTCGAATTCGAAAAACACCTTGTTATAACTATTATGAATGGAACTGGCAAGTTACAAGCCTAAATATACCGCCACAGCACCAAAGAAAAAAAAAGACTAAAACATCCATCGGAACCCCTTCCTAAAAAATTCGACTAACATTTTCGTTTAAGGTTTTAGGAAATAGCACAGAATAGGGAAATTTTGGACCGTATTCAAGCTACATAGTCTGCCGATCATTTGATGACTTCATGCGGACGGGCGAACTTTGTTCAACCGCTTTCTGGTTCCACTTTTTATTTTCGGAAACTACATAGCTTTTGCTTCTAAAATTAAAGGGTTTGTGCTTCCAGAATACACACATTCATGTATCATCTTAATCTGTTATATCACCACGGCAAGAAAAATCGCAAAAGGCAGTTGGTCTCTCGTGTGCGAGTCTGACTGCGTTGGTACGAAGTGACTACGAACGTGTTCCTCTATGCTAAGCAGCAGTGTGCTAACTATTTTGATTTAAAATCAGTGGATTTATTGAGCACGATATATCACATATGAATAGTGATTTCTCAGGGTAAATAGCGCAATGGAATGGTATGCAGTACTTTATAAGTCAAAGATTTACGATCACAAGTGATCAGATCACCTTAGTATAAAAAATTATGCAAACTGTTATATAAAATATAAAAATCTATTTACTTGATGTATAAATCTCATCCGGCAATGAACTTAAAATTAACAATAGGTGCAGCGGATTCTACTCATGTGAGACATTTTTTCTCAGTACGTGACATACATTTTATTTCAATTACATAATTTCAGGTTCTAGTCCTCAAAGCCCTCAAGACACATTCAACTCCACTTCATCTTCAACATCCAAACGGAAATGCGAGGAGATGGATCCAGGAAGTCCACTGAACCACAAAAGGCATAAGTACGAAGGCAGGATAAGAGCGAGACCTCCTCTCAGACGAAACAGAAGCGCGGTATCAGGTCTGAGGAGTTCGCGATCGGCTGAACAGCAATCGATATTGAATGAGATCCCCATGATGCAAGATGATGCTGTGAATTTAAGTTTTTAGGATAAACAAATATTTTAATTAGTATTTTAAGGCTTAGAAGATTTTGAATATATTTTAAGACGTCTAATTTTTGTGGAAAACATCTAAATAACGTTTTAAAACTGGCACATTTGAGACCATCTTTCTAGTTCATCTAAATTTGGCGGAAAACGTCTAATGTTTATACTATATCTTATTCGTGTATTTCCAACAGATTATTACCGCCAAGAAACCTGATAGAAGATGAGAGGATTTTAAAATTCTTAAAAAGTGCAATAAAGATAAACAAAAGTAGGTTAGGATCATAAATAAAACAAGCATACACTTATTGTTAAGAATGTTCTGTATTCATGAAATTGAGAGTAAAAGCAATTCGCAGCGTCCTTGATTTACTATAAGAGATTCAAAGATTGTGACTATGCTAGAGAATATGAGCTAAGACATCCAAACATTACAAAACTTCAAACCTTTATTACTAATAAGATTTTACTACTTGGTCATTGTTTATAACTGAATTTGAGGTCTCAATTTTATTTGAATTTTTTAAAAACATAATTTTGTCCACTTATAAATTATCTGATTTTGTTTACATTTTTTCATAGCAAATTATCAAATGTAATGTACGAGATCAGCAAGCTATGATCAATTCGTAGGTACGGCTTTGCCTACCAAGCAAAATTATTGAGGCCTAACTTTAGTTATACGTTTCGAATGAATAAATCTAGTATTGTTACTCCCAGCGCAAAATTCCAAGACTTATTTCATTGAATATTGGGAATTGGTATATACGGAAAGTTTTGGACGAATGTTGACAATATTCCACATGTTTTATTTCCAGAGCCCCAGAATCTTTTCAAATGTTCATGGCTATTTATCAAGATTTGACTTGAATCAGATTTATGGAAATATTCGATCTTTGCTGCATTTTAAGGGTTGTGTTGTGTTGGTTTTCGTTTCTTTTTTGTTTGAGTTAATTTAACGAGTAAATTTAACTTATTTAGTGTTTTATTTGATCTTCCATATCCTGATCATATCTTAATGATTGCTAGTTTTCCTTATCTACCTATAAAAAAATATTTTCATGTATTGAAAGAGAAGAATATACTAATGACTGCCTCGGTGGCGTAGTTGTATTATGGTACGACTGCAATGCTTAGGTCTCGGGTTCGATCCCGGGGTCGAGCAAAGTGATACTGGGTTTTTCTCAGTATCAGCCCAGAGTCTGGAATTTATGCCCGATATGGCGATAGCCTCCATATCATATCATGGGACGGTATACGCACGGCGAAAAGTGGGTGCAACTAGTGGCGCCTCTGCCTACCCGTATTGTGAAAATATTATTTGTTGAATATGGTTTACAGGATTTATTATTATTATAACGACTTACCTTAACAATAACTTACACCTTAGGATACTTAAAATTAATTATAATTATACACATTTTTAACTTAACCAATTGTGCCTGCATTACCAGTAAGATATGTAGGAAGATGCCATTAATTTTGATTTATCACATATATAATTAATACCATCTATACAGCCGAATAATCTATTATAATTATCATTCACCTGCACGTGTCAATCTGATTTAATTTTGTTTTATCACTAACAATTATAATTAATACCAACTACACAACAGAGTAATCTATTATAATTATCATTCACCTGCACGTGTCAATCTAATTTAAAATGAGTAACAATTTGATCAGGATATATGGTAGCAGGCGACTGATTTTTATGACCTTGTCTTCTCTTGATATCTTTAGAACAAGTCGTCCGATAAAAACGGTGCCCGCAATAGAATACAAACGACAACACGAAAAATTGTGGATCATAGCCACATAACTGTTAGATGTCACATCAGGTAATCCAGTTACTGGCTTAAGGCATATAAACTGTGGTAAGTCAAACCAAAATTTTTAATCATGACTATGAAATAGAAATCGCAGTGCATTACTAGACATTTGATGTAACTCATAGTACCTAGTAACATTGAAGCGCAATGTACTTACCGGAACACAATCTATACTAATATTATAAAGCTGAAGAGTTTGTTTGTTTGAACGCGCTAATCTCAGGAACTACTGAACCGATTTTGAAAATTCTTTCACTAATAGGAAGCTACATAACTTCTGAGTGCTATAGGCTACTTTTTATCCCGGGAAAATATTTTGTCCCGGAAAACTTTTTCACGCGGGCAGAACCTCGAGCACTACTAGTGTTAATAATAATAACAATAATCTTTATTGTCACAAAAAATAATTATTACAAAAACTGTTTACATCAGTCACTGCACTAGGCTCCAGGCCCGTATCGCAGTAGACCAAATAAGATTTAATGTTGCCTGCATACTACTTAAAATCTGAAATAGACAAATCGCTACTACTTTCTCAGTCCCTCACTACTACTAACCAGATCACTTAAATATTTGCGTAGTTTACAAACAGCTTAAAACAAGCTGCATTAAATAGACGTAAATCGAACCTGTATCCCTTTACAATCATTGATCGCCAAAGGTCGCGTGACCCACGAGACACAATAAATCAAACAGATGTTTTATGATTCAATAGTTTTACTACGCACTTCTTGTTCCGGTATCCTCAAGTGAATATATTATAGCCCTTATTGACAGAGATTTATGATGTACTTGCTAAAATACGATGGATATGTAGAGTTTATTTGGAGTTGCACTGTAGGGGTTTCTATTAATATATTCGATACACAAGGTAAATTACTTTGTGTACCAATAGGTAGAAAAAGAAGCACAAAATAATCGAAACCCATATTACAAGCATAGGTTAGCTTCTAAATTAACATCCTAGTTCCGAAGAATATTAAAAAAAATGATAAGAATGTTTGTGAAGATTTTATGTAGATATTTAAGAGTCCTAGCATACTTGATACCTGAATATTTTGTTACCCACACAATCCAGGAAACAGGCTCAAATTCAATATTCAAGCCAAAGAAAAATAAAACAGTGAAAGCCCGAAAAAAAAATTGAATAACAATCACCTTTTAAACTCCTTTAAAAATGAATCAAATCAATCATTCCAAATTTTAATCTCCGTTCCATTTTCGAAAATAAATAAAGTGAAATTCTGTACAAACGAAAAGCCTGTTCGCGAAATATCATTCGCAAAATGTAACAGAAGTCGGCAAGTTATTGCGGCGGTATTCTGATCACGGACTCGGTGCAGCACTATCTCAAAATTCAAAGGGTAAAAAGCAGAGACTGTATTAAAAGGATGGCCCACTTGTCATTGGACAGAATACTAAATAGTGAGGCGCCGGTAGTGCGGTGCCGGCTTATTGAAAAATATCGACTCTTGATGGAATTTTATGTTTTGGAAATTGTTTTGATAATAAAAAAATTCAATATTATATGGAATAACTCTTAATAGACGGCCTTGGTGGCGTAGATGTATTACGGTACGACTGCAATGTCAAGGTCTCGGGTTCGGGTCGAGCAAAGTGATATTGGGTTTTTCTACTCTGTATCAGCCCGGAGTCTGAAATTTGTGTCCGATATGACGATAGGCTCGCCCCGTATCACATCATGGGATGGAATAGGTATGCATGGCGAAAAGTGGATGCACTAGTTGTGCCAATGCCTCCCCCGTCAAGGATAAAAGGCGTGAGTTACCACGCTCTGGCCAAGTGTGGGTTGGCAGACTTCACATACCCGTATTGTGCCTGGTGGTAAGTCTCTCATATGTAAGAGTCCGCCTGGGTGGGTACCACCGCAATGTCTATTTCTACCGCCAAGCAGCACTGTGCATGCACTGTTGTATTTCGGTTTGAAGGACATTGTAGCCAGTGTAACTACCGGACATAATGAGACATAACATCTTATGTCTCAGGATAACGAGCGCAGTGGAATGCCACACAGTACTTTGTAAGTCAAGGTGCTGGATGGTGTTGGTACTGTTTATGGGTGGTCGTATCGCTTACCATCACGCGAACGGCATGCTCGTCTCGTCATTCAATGCAATAAAAAAAATTAAAACAGGTTGAAAAATTTAGAATTAAACGTAATATGCATTATTATAGTGTCGTCTGATTCCAGATGCTTATGAAAAAGTTTAAATATAAGACGAATAATCGCCACCACAACAGGTATTCACACACACGTCAGGTCTTTATCTCCGAAGGGTAGACAGGGGTGCAAACCAAGGAATACGGAAGGAACCAAGGAAACATTTCGCCTAGTGTAATTTGTCGCGTTGCGCGAGCTTAACATTATTTCGAGCACAAATTACAGACTTGCGACTAACCTAACGTAACCTCACCCGGAATTCGAACCCAGGTCCTCAGAGCGTTGTCGCACCACGCACGCAGTACAACTATGTAATGCCACCGAGATAGTCAGTCAACAGCTATGCTAAAACTTCAACTTTAGAACATTATAAAAAAAATAATGAAATATCGATATCAACTTCATCCCAACTCTAAACCCCAGTGGAATAGTTCTACTGCGATCAGTGATCGTGCGGAGTCGCTCCTTCGGAAATACTTCTATTAGTATTTTCTACCCGTTTCTTTGAAATACGGCTTATTTTCGCTCGGCAAATGTGATTGTGAAACTCTCTCCAAGTTGCCGATATTCTGTGAATACTTCGTTTTTGTGATGGATGCGGTATAAAGGCTTTTAGTTTAGTTAGTGCCTTGATATTGTCGTCCATGCTGAAAACGACCCTTGATTTTAAAAACATGCAAGATATGCAGCGTTCGTTCAATGTTTATATTTTCACATTTTAACAGTCCATTTCTTGGTTTTTACGTTTCAATCATAAGGTGTCTGAAAAGTAAATACCTGAAAAATAATACAAGCGAGAATGTGACACTGTTAACGCGTGCTGTGTTTTACCTACTGAGGTTAAAGCCTCTAGATATTTAACATGTAGATTCAGTTAACATCCTAGTACCTATATCGAAAAATATTCCGACATTAACCTTTATGATGCCAGTTGCCAGGAGACTATATTTATTTTATTTTTTATTTACCCGCAACAAAAATGCTCGAAGCCCCTGCCAAGCAAATAATAGCTCTAAATGCATCGTCTGACTCGATTCACTTTAATTTATTAAAGTTGGTTCAATGATATGCATTCAAATGACAGCAGGGAGAGAGGAACTGCTAAATTATTTAGTGTTTCTTAAGAGTTATTGGTCCGGAGAAAGATCAGAGTGTAGTCAGGGCGGTGGCATTTGGCAGGCTAGTTTAACATACGTCCACCGTCGAGACATTCTATTTTTACCCGACTAGGATGAAGCACGGAAGCTTAATTTTCTTTCGTTAAAAAGTTAGTAGCAAGATGCTAAGTAACTTGCCTATAAAACTCATGACAACCTGAAACGCTGGCTTAACAAAATATGATTTAAACTATGCATACCTACTGTACCTACCGACAAGCGCTGGGGTAATCGTGTTCTTGAGTGGAGACCGCGCTTGGGCAAACGTAGTGTAGGACGCCCTCCGGCCAGGTGGGATGACGATCTGCGAAAGACTGCAGGCAGATGCTGGATGCGGCAAGCTGAAGACAGGGCGCTATGGCGCTCATTAGGGGAGGCCTATGTCCAGCAGTGGACTGATAAAGGCTGATGATGATGATGATGATGATACCTACTGTGATTTCCAAGAAATGTGACCAAAATCTTGGAACAAACAACATACATAAAACACTCTCATTTATAGCAGCAACTGCATTTCAGCCAATTAATTAAACATCATCGAAATATTAACTATCAATGTAAAAGAGAAAGAACATAAAAACAATAAAAAAGACATACAGATATCTGAGTTTTAAAACTGGCGCACGTTAAAGGAGATACCGACTGATCACACCTCCCGACGGATTACAGCTCAATAGTTCTTTGATGCTGTGCCAACATTCTACCTTGTTGACTTCGGCTTAAAAACTGAGCTAAGATCTTATTATTTGGATATTCCGAAAGATTTTAGGAGCTTACAAATTGATGTAGCTTGTTAAATATTTTGGATAGCAGAATTTGGCGAAAGTGCATAATTATAATATTAAAATGTGGTTCAATTTTTTGTTAAAAAGAATTTTAATTAATTTGATGAAGACGTCCCTCAGAAGTTAGATAATATCTTTGCAACAACACATAACGCACAAACTTTGTTTTCAAAACTTTGTACTCGTATCAAGCAATAAATATTAACAGATTATATCTCAATTGAAAAAAAACACATACGTTGCAGAATCACTTTAGTTTCGAAAATCTCGACTGATGGCGATAATAAATACGTACAATAATCCTATTAGTGATTTCTGGTTTCGTACACCAGGAAACTCACGCAGTTTGTCAATTATCGCCTACGTAAACACAGGATCTTCCCCCAATATTAACTCGTACAAAACACTGGGCATTTCTCGCCTTATAACGTCACGTTTCGTCAAAATATTTGTACATCGTACATTCGCCTGATGGAACAATAAATTATGTGAAGAAGCAGTAAGTTTCCGAGCAGATGTCATAAACATAATCCAGTGTTGGAGTTACCGCGCACGGAAACGCTGTGCGGTACGCCGATCTTTTTACACTGAACGATATATCGGTGGCATTATTTTTATCGTGACAGTTTTAGTTTACTTGGAAGGTTATTCTGCTCTTGCGGCTAATTAGGTCGTTTATGTCACTAAATTATATAACCTAAACGCCTTTGTTGCTAACATCTATAAATATACCTATATAATAATATGTTTTTGTAACCTTTATACGTTAATAGTACGAACCATTTTAATGCCTCTAATATCACTGCTATACGTCAACACGAAATCATTATTATCAGAATTAGAATCGTTATTATTTGTCATTTATTATCAGAATTAGAATCGTTATTATTTGTCATTTATTATCAGACTTAGATTCTGCATATAAAGAGTAGGTACTTACGAAATTATGATCAAAGACACAAAATGATAAACACAAAATATAATTTCTCTAATTATGTAATTATATCTAAAACTTCAATCCAACTCTTCCTGTTAATTACTAACTTTATAATTAAAGGCTTTCAGTGTATGGCTTAATTATGTTTGGTGTTCCATGTAGGTACTGATAGAAACTCATTACTTATTTCTGCTATCAAAGCTAGAATACTTAATTTAGTAGAAAATGAACGAATAAAGTATTTAAAGTTATTTCTGGCAATGCTGATGGCCGTATACCTAGTCTTGTACTCGATAGAATAGAACCTTACAAATGATGTATGCTTTAGGGCCAAAAATACAATCGTGATTAGACATTACTTTCAGGGCCGCGCCGACCCAAGACAAGGCCTGTGCGAAATCTATGAAGCGCCTCTGATTTTTGTCGTCCTGTTTCGACATTAATATTTTTTATTGTTAACCTTTCTTGGCTCATTGTGCTCAGTTTTAATTTGGAAAATGACCTTTTGTAAGGCATTTGCAATAAGATATGTAGTTGGCTATTGTAGCGACTGCGGCGGTTCTTTTGATTTTTTAACACAAACCCCTTAAACATTCGAATCAAAATTCAAGTAGTGTAAAGTTAAACTACAGGCGTGAGTATTGCCATGGGAAACTTGTACCTTCTTTGTTATATGATGTAGTATAACAAATTCAAGTTCAATAATTAACGCTAGCGTTTCATCCTGATTCCGACGCCCCTATTGGCTTGGCGCCTGTGTGCACCGCACACTTCGCACATAGGGACGGCGCGGCCCTGATTACTTTTTAGTAAGATTGTAAAAGCAGTATCCATTGAGCTGTTTCTAGATGATTTTGGTTAAACAGAGTAAGTTTTATAATTTAGATTGAGGTTGATTTTTTGGGAGATAGGTATAGGTATCAGATAAGCAGCTGATCGTATAAACAATCTGCAAAATATATAATTTTTATGCATCTTCTATAGTGAAATAAGGGTAAGATCAACATAAGCAAACATTGTACTTAATAGTATAAGAGTCGATCATATCGTGTCGGACACGGGACATTTAGAAATCCCTTCAGTAAATCCACCTTAGGGGAAGCAAACTAATAAAACGAGAAAACACAAAGGGCAGTGGACAATGGCCGCACGTAACATCCGCCGGAAGTCGGCCAGACAGCCGATGTTGCCAGTTGTGACGTCACGTCCACGCCAAATTGGACCTGGGGACGGACCCCGGATTTTCACACTTTATATTTTTCTCTGATTTTTTTGTAGCGATTGTGAAGACTCTTGTCACGTTTTCACTGATGGTAAGGTAATCCTCACCGAAATTACGCATGCTATTATTGTATTTTTCTAACTTATTATTTCTGTAATTATACCTGCACTATCTTATTTCTGGATTAAATATTACTTATTAGTTTTTATATACTTACCCAACATTTACGAAATGAATCGTTTTTTATTATTAATAAGGGGTTTGATGGGCGCAAAGAATATTAAAAATTGATAGTTACAGAACCTGGGACCTTAGAAAAGTGTTAATAACAGATAATAATCATCTAGAACAAATGAAGAAGCCAAATACGATAAGATTTCACAGAACCTAAAATGGTATAATAACTAATATTTTGATCTCTGAAATAGAACTTAGAAAATACAAAATTGGATTCGCCAGGTTTTACTGCTGAAAATTAAAGTGATAATGGAATTTTTAATAAAACGTTATGACTCCAGAACTGTTGCTTTTATTTCATTGGCTTAATGAAAGTCTAGGTTTTTGGATGACGCAATAATCTGGATTGCTTTTACTACGTTTTATTACTTTGAAACACCCAAAGTTAGTTTTATGTTATCTTAACTTTTTATTGAAGCCACTTGATATGCATTTTATCGAGCTACAAAGTTGTTTTATTATGTGTAAAGGGCTTTTAACTATTACTTATTTTCAACGGTTTAAATAGAAGGTTCACCATAGTAAATTGAACCGTGACTGTTCTGCGCTTTTCACTTCAAAACACCAACCGAGTAATTTTATTTAAAAAAAAAGAAAATTAAACAAAAAAAAAAGTTGTTAATAAATCTTTTAATTTAATATTCCACTGCAAACCATATACAAGTGTATCAGGAGGTTAAACTATACTTAACTTTATGACGATTGAACTAACTCTCAGTCCTTTTGTTCCAGGTAAATGGCTCGTGGGGTCTGCCTGCGTTCGTGTGCGACGTGTACATCGCAATGGACGTCACCTCATCAACCTCCAGCATATTCAACCTGGTCGCCATCTCCGTCGACAGGTACTTCTGATCATCACTTTTTGATTGTATTAGTTGTCATCACAATATTTTTTTATATGCTCATCGTAGAGTTACTCCATGTCATGATGGTAAGAATCCGCCCTGTGGTTTGGGGGCGTTTGGAGAATTCCACAACGGTATCCCCTGGGGGACCAGGGGGGGTCGGGCCGGTCGGCGCGGTGCTGTTCGCCGCAAGATAATATGTGTGGCCCCTCACAAGAGGAGACGAGCTGCATTAAGCGGCACCGCGCAGGGGCCGTTGCGGACGACAACTTAGGCGCTTCAGTCAGAGGAAGCCCGCAGACGTCCCTAATGCGCCGAAGATGAAAAAAAAATGGTGAGCATAGTAGGGTGATAGAGTGCCGACTGGCCTATGTTCAGCAGTGGAAGTAATGTGACTGATGAGGATCATGTACGGTGGTCGCTACAAGTATCCTACCACCAGCTGAAACCAAAGAATCATAATAAGATATAATTATAATCAATTAGTTCCAATCTATAACAATAGATAGAAGCTTAAAATTGATTTTTACCCACTACGGTTGAGGTCAAAATCCAAAGGATTTTTTATTCGTATCCTAAAAGGATAATTAATCATCACTACAAAGCATAATCACCACAAAATGATTTCAAGAACTAGTAATATCCGGATTAATAACAGAAATTATGGTGTGGAAAAAAATAGGCTAAACATACATAACTTAACAGAACTAATTCTATAAATTATATGAAAGCAATTTACTAAGAATTCACTGTTAAAATTAAACCGTAGCATCGCATTGGCTAAATAAATTCATGCTACTTAGGTAAAACCAATCAATAAGGTCCGTGGTTCATTCCCAAAATACCACCAAAGTCACCATGTCACTGGTCGACATTGAATTTGGATTTTATCATACTTACCATCACGCCCATAAAATAAAGACCAACGAACTATGGAAATACTAGTTCTGAATACCCTAGCCATGAGCTGGGGCTATATTATAGTCATATACATCGAAAATTGATTGTATAAAATTCTCACAAAATTGACCACTCTGCAGAATAAAATCAATTACCCTTCCTCGCTTCGCCGTATTCGTGTAAAAAGAGACACAGCTTATGTGACGTCAATATCTATCTATATTCTTTAAGTGTCGTTCAAAATTCTAGAAAAGATTCATGGCTGCACATTTATCTCGCTCACACTTCTTCAAATATTCACTTGCCAGCTGAGTAGAATCTATTCTCTACAGTTATGATAGCATTTAAGTTGTAAACTACGATAATGAAGCAAAACCCAAACTATATTTTAAACATTCCAAATTTTGTCAACGTTGGAAATTCTATAAAGCCGCTGAGTTATTTCGCGCTGATTAAGTAACTATTAAATAGAATGCAAATTTCCTAATGCATATTTTAATTAAAATCGCTACCACCGCCTCGAACCAGCCATAATTTATACCAGTCGCATCATTATAGGATAATTAGAATAGAGCTAAGAAGTATATTCTAAGTATAAGATGATGCATGTGGGAGAGTACTAATCGATATTTTTTAGACTTGACGGCATAGTGAAGTCACGCATCATAAAAAGCTACAGTGGCTCGTTTTGACGAATCATCTCGAAGTTAATGGGTGTAACAAAAGCAACTTAATCTTATATCGGTCGCCATAATTACACTGCCCTTATTTGTTTTCGGGAATAAAGTGTACTTTGTGCACACTATATTGGGCGGTGCGACCTGGCGGCTCGAGTAGCCCGGAAAGACGGAAAGCTTTTAGCGACCTGGCACTGGCTCAAGTCCCCAGCACTGTGTAATGTGTATATCCTTACGCACAGTAAGTAGTACCAACTAAAACTCTGCGGTTGCCATCTTCGATGCATCAAGGACGGCTGCGGGATTCCTCTGATTGAAAATCTGTTGTCCGCAGTCGCCCCTGTGCCGTGCTGCCTAGTGTGGCCCGGCCCGTCTCCAGTTACACTGCCTATGTTTTTAATAACTAATTTTTAACTATCTTATTCGTTTTGTTTGATGCTACGAAATAAAAGTTTGTCTGTTCTTTTATGGACTGGATTACGTATTAAATATCATAAACATAATCTCACCGACTTTATCTCAGGGGTTTTTTTTTAATTTATTCAATCATGATTCCCCTTGAAACTGTCAAGGGATCTTATCATTAACATTAATTGATTAATAATCAGTAATTAGTTACTTAATTACTAACAATTAATTTTAATTTTAATTAAATTATTCATAACATATAAGTATATACATACATACACATATATACCTACATACACATACATTTATACACATACTTGTATATAAATATTCTTTTCCTCTCTTTCTCTTCTTCCTTTTCCCTCAATTCCCTCTCTTTTCCCCTTCCTTTCCCTGTTTCCTTCCCCCTTTTTTTTTTCAAATCCCTATCTGTTTCAGTCCATAGTCCAAGTCGCCGTACTACCGTTCTCCCGGCAAACCTTCCGCATTATTATTTTACAATATTTTAAAAATGTATTCCTTGTCTCTCTAGAGTTAATTAGATGCGGAAAGTTTACCGGAACAACGACTGTGTTCGTCTCGCACTCTAACTCGTAACGAGCCAGGCAGAACCGTGGACATTCAGCCGGAACGTGGACGACATCCTGCACATATCTCAGGGGTTATCGGAGATGCAATTAGTACACCGACATTTTCTCGTAGTTATGGATAGGAACTCATGATTTAGGGGCAAACGTATCGCCATATTGGGCATAAATTCTAGTACTGCCCAACTTAGATGATTTTATTAAAACTTTACTGTTTTCTACCACAGGTACATTGCAGTCACGCAGCCAATAAAATACGCAAAGCACAAGAACAACAGAAGAGTGTGGTTCACAATAGTGCTCGTGTGGTTGATATCGGCCGCCATTGGAGCGCCCATAGTGCTGGGACTCAACGACACCCCGGACAGGAACTTCGACGAATGTCTGTTCAATAGTCAGAACTACATAATCTACTCGTCCATGGGCTCCTTCTATATCCCTTGCATTATGATGATGTTCCTTTACTATAATATATTTAAGGTATGTGGTTGAACTCAATTTTAAGTGTTATTCATTTTCAACTTGTATAGACTTGAAAGTTATAGTTTATACACAACCAGAATTATAGTTATGAGTTCAGTCTTTTTAATTTAGTCCTATTTATTTCTTAAATTATATAAGAACAGTATGATAGCTATAATTAAAAATATAAAACTCTATTCTCAAGATTTTTCATGAACACAATTTATGTTACTAAAATACAAGTAAGTAATCCAGCAATAACATTATAGGCTTTAAGAAACAGAGCAAAAAAGCAGAGAGCAGCAAAAAAGCCGCCAGTTTCCGGTGACCCCAACGTAGGAGCGACCGCTGCAGTGGTGATAGAAAACGTGGTACAAACGAGGCGGCTGGCAGAAACAGCGCTTCACGATGACAGGCCTACCAACACTGGCTCTGGCAGCAATGAAGATGACCATGAGGACAGGTATACAAAATTAACAGCGTCATGATCAGTTCGTCTAGGGAATAATTCAGACATTTATCCTATTCTGTTTAATATGGTTGATTATAATAATGTGAAACGGTAACTGAAGTGATAAACTAACATTCCATGTTACGGGATGTCCGAATCCTACTATTATTATAAATGCGAAAATTATTTCTATATTTGCAGTAACTATAAAGCTCAATAAAGTATCTAGATAGAAATTCTTGCATGCCATATTTTATGGATTCTAATAAATGATTAACTATAGTTAGTGAGCTACTTCTTCGAAAGACATTAAAATTAAACTGTTTTTACGTATTTTATCGTAACAATAACTTTTCGGACCACCTACACCTCAGTCCGCCCCGTGACCACGAAGTGCTGCAAACCCTTCGAAACGTCGGGAGAAAAGATAATAAAAAAAACCGCGATGAAATCCGTAAAAATAATTTAATTTCAATGTCTAACATTCGCGTAAACGTAAGGAATCATTCTTCGAAAGAATAACAAAAACTCAGGGAATTTTAAGAAACCACTTCAAAAGTATAAAGACAAAAACTATGTGAACATTTAAAAGTAATAAAGTGCAAGAGAACTCTGCGTAAAGAACTAAGTTAGTAACTTAAGAATAGTGAAATGGAAAATTCATTTTCACTCTTTACTTTAGTTTGAAGGCATTATTTAATTACGGGTCTTTGCTCTTTACTTACTGAGGATTAAAACAATTTATGCAATGTGAAGATAGTAAGACAGATGAAGTAAAAGATGCTAAATAATAAACGTTTATTAGGCGTTGTAACGTCCAGACAACAAATATCGTATATTTAGGCTAAGTCAGCAAATTAAATGCAATACTATACATTGCGAACGGCTCAAGAGTACGTTATGGAATAATGCAGAATACATTATTGATAGTCATTAAAAAAGGATTTATCTATACTAATATTATAAAGCTGAAGAGTTGGTTTGTTTGTTTGTTTGAACGCCCTAATCTCAGGAACTACTGAACCGATTTTGAAAATTCTTTCACTAAAAGGAAGCTACATAACTCCTGAGTGCTATAGGCTTTTTATCCCGGGAAAATATTTTTGTCCCGGAAAAACTTTTTCACACGGGCGGAGCCGCGAGCACTACTAGTGTAATATATGGCGTAGTTGTATTATGGTACGACTGCAATGCTGAGGTCTCGGGTTCGATCCCCAGGTCGGGCGAAATTATATTGAGTTTTTCTATTCAGTATCAGCTCTGAGTTTGGAATTTGTGCCCGATATGACGATAGGCTCGCCCCCTATCACATCATGGGACGGAATAACGGCGAAAAGTGGGTGCTCAAGTTGCACCTCTGCCTACCCCTTCGGGGAAAAGGCGTGAGTGAGAGTGTGTGTGTTATGTAATATAAATATTAGCGTGATATTATATATTTGCTTACTCTATAATATAGATGCCCGTATGTTACAGTACAAAATGACATTTAATGATTTGATAACCTCTGTCTTTTTCATATGCAGTTTCGACAAAAGATCAGCGGACTTGGAAGCAGACGCCGACAACTGCCACGTGATACCCAACGACAAATCCACAGAGTTCATGTTAGCCACGGTCACTGAGGAAAACGCTAAGTAATTAGATTCTATTGCTATAATTATTGGGTTTACGGAGTCTTATAATATTAAAGATGCATGTGATTTGTTGGTTAATAGACGAGGCTTTGGTGAATCAGTTCTCATTAGAACAGTAGTGCTATAGCAATCACCAGATCTTATTCTGTCGTAGGAGGAATTATAATATGGAGATACATTTTCGACTCGTCATGGTTAGGCTTTATTTTTATTTATTTTTTTGGGAGTTACCAACGGTTTCCACAGTATCATATCATATTGTATTTCTTAATACATAGTTAATTTAAAAGTTACAATCTGACTTATAGGTAAACACAGCTTGCATTGAAAATTCTACTTCCTACTAATATTATAAAGGCGAAAGTTTGTAAGAATGTATGGATGTTTGTTACTCTTTCACGTAAAAACTGCTGAACGGATTTCGATGAAATTTGGCACACGGGTAGATTATGTCCTGGATTAACACATAGGCTACTTTTTATCCCGGTAAAATATAAAGCGGGACTTTTATCCCGGAAAAACTTTTTAAAGCGGGCGGAGCCGCAGGCAAAAGCTAGTATGGTTATAATTTAAAACTAATTGACAATTACAAAGGTTGTGCAAGAAAATAAATTAAAACTAAAGAAAAACAGAATTTTGAAAGAATAAATTAATTGGTATTGCCCATAGTGCCAATTTAAAAAGTAGAAACAACAAGGAAAAGTGCAGTGTAGAGTAAAACGAATAATTTCAATAAGCTACCATCAGCAACAATGCCTGCATCATCAACATCCTCCAGTATGTATTTTCGGAAGTGGTCGAGACTCTAATAGTTGATGTCTACAATGTCACGGTAATTATTAAATAGTTTGCTCAATCGACTTATTGGAGAATTTTTACTTGTGATAGTGTTTCGAAAAGGGGGAACTAGCGGTTTTAGTCTAGATCTAGGATACCTACAAGGCACCCTAAAACTAATTTTCTCCAAAAGCGATGTGCATTCAATTTGATTTCATAACAATTTCAATTATAAATCTAAAAGCTCTCGCCTTTTGGTAAGTGAAACTAATTTAACATGTTTCAGTTTATCATAATAAGAAAATGTTTTTTTGAGTATTTGTGAACCGACTGAGATGCCATACAAACCTCTTTCCCGTCAAGCCCTGCTTATATATATATAGATGTATGCGGAAACCCTACGGACGCCGGCGTCCGTCGCGGGGCTTGACGAGTCAATATATATAGGAATAATATAATGTGAGCGCCATATGACACTGCGCACGAGACTGTAGTAAAGGATTTTTATGTCGTTCGTGCATTGCTAAAAACTTTGTCGTTTCTAATAATAAAACCAAGCATTTTCAATGTATTTTTGACAATGTTGTCCATGTGAGGTTGGAATGTGAGTTTACTCTCAAAAATGACACCGAGATCTTGAATTTGATTAACTTGTTCAAGACGATGAGAATTATCTTTTATCATGTATTGTTTATGTTATTGGTTTATTTTTAGTGAATCCTTGAAGAAGCACTTGCTTAGACTTAACAACAGATTATTGAGATCATTTTGTAAAAATGATAAATCACTGTTGGAGTAAATAATTTTTGCAATTTTTTCATTATCAGTGTAGAGAAATGGAACAGAATGTTGAAAGCAATTAGGAACATAATTTCCAAAAATAAGTAAATAAGAAGGGCACAAGATGAAGGTTTTGATAACATACTTGACATAAACTATAAAACTAGACTAAATGAAATAAAATCACATAGTACCTAATATTTACATTAGACGCATTTCTTTATTTATAACCAAACCAGGGTACGGAATGATACTAATTAAATCAAATATTTCAGCACGCCAAAGAAACGTATAAAGTCCCAACCAATTCCCGATCCCAATGGCAACAATGATTCTGGATACGCCCCTTCAAACTTAGAAGATATGATAAGAGAGCATGTATCCCCGCCAGGATCACCTGGTATTAAAGACGCTACTGTTTTAAAAAACATGGGCTGCGACAAGTGGAAGAAGAATGGGAAAACTGAGAAATTGAATGAGACGTCGAGGTAAGTTAATATACTAGTAATAGAACTTTACATGAAGTTTAACAGCTGTAAATGGAATATTATGCTGACACCAGGGATTTTTATTACATATGCAAAGATAGCTACGATACGCAAACGATTGCGAAACATTTTTAAGTGTCAGCCAAAATAAACACCCAGTAAGACAAGCCAATATATTAACGACCATTAACGTTCTTCCCAATTACATTGAGACTAAACTGCACTCATCATCATTAGTCACTTCACTTGGTCAGAAAAAAAATGAGGATATCTGCAAAATTTTATGAAATTATTTTAAAGAAACTAGATAGTCGTAGAACGTTAATAAACTGAAACACACATTCATAACCACCTTTTGTGTTTGATATTTTATTCCACCAGCGCTAGGCAAATCCTATTAACATTATAAATCCGCAGGTAATTCTTTTGTTGCCTTTTATCCATGAAACCGAGCAACCAATCCTTGCCAGTTTGCATATGTTTATGTAAATGAAAGGATCATGGGGAGTAAATAACAACGCATTCAAAGCCGTTTTGTTTGCTAGATTTTAGTCTGGTTAAAATGTTTACTGTTGGGCACAGATGCCAAATAAAAGATGCAAACGAAGATTACAGTCATACCTTCTGGGCTACTGGAGTTTGAAACCCAAAAATACAAAGATTTTATAATGTATATGTCTAGCCATGATTTGTGGAACGTTAGCCGTATATTGTCGTTGGAGCCTTTGGCGCATTCTACAGTGTGCAGAGGCTTGTAAAGCTAATAGTAAACTTACTTATAAAGCTATGAAATCATAAAAAACTCTTCGTTCAATCTCCAAAACTAACTTTGTTCGCAAATAAATTAAAGGTATTTACCTTGAGACTTAAATAATTACCCAGAAACTAATGATACTATCTCTTTCAGAAACGTCTCCTTAGCTCTTCGTTCAGAAGACGATCATGAAGCGAGCACGTTTGATCTACGAGACGGATCATCGACCAAAAAGGAGAGAAAAGCAAGCGCCGCCACGGCCAGGTTCACGATATACAAAGCAAACAAAGCGAGTAAAAAGAAACGCGAAAAATCCTCAGCGAAAAAAGAAAGGAAAGCCACTAAAACTTTAGCGATCGTTTTAGGTGAGCGAGACGAAGTTTTCGGGCGAGTATTTTTACGAAAGATTTAACACTTCTGTAACGCTAAAAGTTGAGCGGCTGTTAAAAGTTTGGTTTGTGGAGTTTTATCGATTGAAATCCTAGACAAAAAGCACTTTCACGGATAGTTTCTAAGTGGTCTTAGCGCTGGATCTGGAATCTAGACGTCGAAGATCATCGACTTGTTAAAATAGATAAAAAATTGTTTATTTACACACTTGAAGTTTCTTTGGAACTGTCTATTAGCTCCAGCGTTCTTAAGAACAACTTTTTTAATACTTCGACATCGATATACTGAAAGTGCATTATATTCGCAATGTACTACATACACGAAACAACATTCCAACTTTAAACTGTTGGAAGCTGACTAGTAGTTTTAAATTTTATTACAACTATTTTAAAGCTGTATTTATTTCGGCAGGTGTTTTCCTCTTCTGTTGGGCGCCTTTCTTCACCTGCTCCGTCCTGGGCGCCTTCTGCGACAAGTTCAATCTGCCCTTCTCTCCGGGGGTGACGGTGTTCATCCTCACAACGTGGCTGGGCTACATCAACTCGTTCCTCAACCCGGTCATCTATACCATCTTCAACCCTGAGTTCAGGAAGGCGTTCAGGAAAATACTCCACTGCGGCACCTAGCCCGTGGACTATTTGGTCGTCTTCACGCAATAGACCTCATGATGAATATATTTTTATGTTCTTGCATTGGATGAGTCATTTAGAGATGTTTTTCATAGACTTTGAATGGCTGGTAAATAAAATACCTTTAAACGAACGTATTACAAACAATTTTTGACACATAATTAAAATATATTTTTTAATTTTCATATTTCTGGTCTCCGAGGCATATTATTTTTTATCTTTATTACTGTGAAGTCCAAGAATTTTATACTTAGATAATATTATAAACTTCTTGGTGAAGTCTCAAAACAAACTAAAATGACCATTTCAATGTCAAACATCCTTTGACACTTTATTTTCTGTGATTTATTTTCGAATTGTGAAAGCGTGTGGAGAAGACATATCGTATGATGCATTAACTCTTCAGACAGACTTTAATAGTTCTTACTGGTACAAAAATAAAAATGATATTATTTTCGTAACAAAAGCTGCAACTTATAAAATTCTAACTCTCTCGATAGCGTAGACGTGTTATGTGCGCGATGCGGCATTTGTTCCGAGATCTTGGGTTCGAATCCCGGAGTCTAATTTCTTTACTCTTTTTGTTTTCATTAAAATAGAATCTGTTTTATTTGGGAGTTATCCCGCCACAATACTTATACGTTTATTGTTTATCCCTTACTTTTATATTTATTAAGGTTTTTTGAGTGTATGAGATAACGGAATTAAAATTCTCTTAACACATTCACTTAAAGTTCAAATCTTTGAATAATGTAAAAATAAAACTGCATTAAATAAATTCACGCGAATAAATTTCACCAAATTTAAATTTCCGCGTCAAAAAATCTACGAGAGCTATTCATGCTGAAAATGCTGAGTTGTTGGCGAACGAAGTGAAATATCTTGTCGGGCACTATGAATATTTAAGTATTCAAAGTTTTCTTTAATCTTTTTAATTCATTTTATTTTCTTATTAAAACTACAACGAAACTTTAGCGTTTTAATTTCATCATGAGATCTATTAGACGGCCAAATTGTGGACATTCGTGAACAAAAGTATTAATATTAATGTGATATATTTATTGTTAGTTTTAGAATATGTAGCATATCATATAAGATAAAGTCTCTATAAATTGTACAAAAATTTTTACTCTCTAGTCCTGACAGTATTGTGAAATATGCCAAATACTTGTAGATGGTAAAGTAAGCTTTTTTAGTTCTGTGCCAATTACGCCGTCGTTCTGGCTGAATGATGGCGTGCTTCTGGCATTTGGCTTTTGCATTGGCATTAAGGTTGTGATTTTTTTTATTATCGTAAAAATGTTAGAGGTTTTCGTATACTCAACCGATGTACAGCTATGAATAATTTTATTCGAATCATAATGGAATGTTGATGCATTTTTTTGTTTTTCTTATTTTTATTGAATTTGTTGCACTTTCTCCGTCCATATTATTTTAAAATCTTTATGTATTAGCATTACAATATAAATGTAGGTAAACGTATAGCGAATAAAATGTCTTTCGACGACAAACGTTGCACTGCGTGATTTGATACAGTAGTGTAAATATGCCAAAAAATAATAATTTTGATCATATCAAAATATATAGATGTATGATATTATAATATGTTAGTAGTCCCATATTATCGACTTATTCTGGTTATTGAATTGGTTTTAGGACTTGAAAATATAGTAAAGACATCTCTATTGATATTCTAAAAATGAGTTTAATAAAATATCCAGCTTACAGTAGTAAAGCACTTGACGAAACGAATCCACTCAGAGTCTTTTACTTACACTTACAAAATATTTTAATTTAAAATTGATCTACTATACTATTAATCACTAGGCATCTCCTTTAAAAAGATAAAGAGAACTTGAAATTAGACAGACGAAGGTAAGGTCGATATAGCTCAGTTGGCAGAGCATCGGCACGGTGCGCTGGAGGTCGCGGGTTCAAATCCTGCTTTCGACTGTGTCTATTTCAATGTTTTCATTAAAAATAAAATCATTGATTAAACAAAATTATTACAATTGCAACTGCAAAGTCACAGAACGGATTTTAAACTTTATTGAACAAACGAGTAATCTCGTTTAACTTCTTACTAGCCTTCGTAATGGGATCCGTCGGGAAAACCTAACGGATGAAACCCTTCCTTTGGGTCCTACCTACGCAAATGTACCTCTATTAAATATATCCAGGATAACAAATAATGAGAATAAGTCGAGGGAATATAATATAAATATTAGACATTTGTAATCAGTGATCTTCCAAGTATTATAAAGGGAAAATAAATGTACGATATTTTAAACGCCTTATTTGATGTTGATTTATTAGCCAATCATTCGATGTTACCTAATTGATTGTTAGTCATAACTTACTCCTAAGTAATGCTCAAATTAATTATGCTCAAAATAAACCAAAGAAATCTCACCAAAGACTTTTAAGTTGTTCCTCATAGTTAGACATTGTTAACTAGTTATTTCTTTAAAATTATTCTTACAAATGATCTCTGTTTTACTCTCAAACTTCTAATTTGTAAGTAAGTAATCCTTAATCACTTTTCCTTGAATAAGTTTATTCTACTCTTGTAAATAGTATTCTTAGATATTATATCCTTAACTTTCCATTAAGCTATACCAAGCTTATACTAATAAGTTTTGTTTAAGTGTAAGTAACAAAATATAACAGGGTTCCTAAAGAATCCAGAATTTGTTAAAATCTAGTATAAAAATGTACATGTTGTCTAATATCTACCCTATAATGTATGTAGACAATATATTTGGCTTAATAGCATACCGTCGGTAGTAAGCTGCTAAATTTGACTGGTCTTACTTTCATTAACAATGTAAAAAGTCTATGTAAGCTATGTATATAGTAACTTAAGTGAGTTTAGATATGTTTATTTTCGAGAATGTTAGGTACGGTTGGCAGATGGTTACTGTGGAATCATTTTTTGGTTATGTGACAGGAAAAAAAATTAATCTTCCTCGGCAACCCTAATAAAATAGTAAAAAGCGTGTTAAAAATAAGCTCCATACTTAAGACTATAAAAAATAGTTAAATAAAATACAGAGTCTAGTAAGTCAAGGCGAGTTAATCAGTATAAAACAGTTATAATGCTTACACAATTTCAAAAACTCCAGTATGAAAATTATGGGAATATATTCCTTTCTAATCAATATTTTAACAATGAGTTTTTCATTGCTATAAAAGATAGTAGGTATAACTTGTTAAAAACATGTCCATAAGTTTATTTTCTTGTATCCTTATCACATAAACTCAGCATT
Organism: Lapara coniferarum; assembly: GCA_949316025.1. NCBI lineage: Eukaryota > Metazoa > Arthropoda > Insecta > Lepidoptera > Sphingidae > Lapara > Lapara coniferarum. The sequence continues at coordinate 37,146,696 of OX438924.1, read as the reverse complement.
GGTCTGAGCAAAGCAATAAAAAAACGGAAATCCGTATGAATATGACACTTTTGACGCCAACTGTACCAGACTAAGTGACTCAGTATGTAATTTTTTCTATGTAATGTAGTGTTTTTGACATTCTACGCGAAATTGTGATGATGAGTTAAAGATATTCTGTTTTTACATAATTTGTTTTATTTTACTCCCAAATATCCAATAATTAGTTGGAATGAGTGTACAAGATGTTTTAATCTTTTCTAATTAACCATAACAGTACACGTAAAATACTTAACACATTGGAAAAACACATACACTCACGCGCAACTTGTGCACCCACTCTTTGCCATGAGCATTCCATCCCGTTATATGATATAAGTAGTCGAGCGTAATCCCCTATCGGGCACAAATTCCAGACTTCGGACCGATACTGAATAGAAAATCTCAATATCAGTTTGCTGGACCCGGGATTCGAACCCGAGACCTCACCGCAGTAGTCGTCTCGCAATAAATAATAATAATAATATCTTTCGATGCAAAAAAAAAACTATGACACCAAATCAGTCGCAGACGTATTGCTGATTCCTATAAACGACCAAAGCAAAAATGGCCCAGCAGAATTAAAATTATTGATGGTTATTGATTTATTTTGCACTTCATATACAAATGTATATCGGTGGACTTAATGCCAAAGGCATTCTCTGCCAGTCAACCTTAGGGTGGTGCAGAGATACATAGGATAGGTGCATCAGGTACTTAACATGATATTTAGATATATGAATAAACGTACATAAAAGTAAACAAAGCAATCAATAATAAATGTGAGAAAATTATGATTAAGTAGCTTTTGCCCGCTGCTTTGCTCGCCTTAAAAAGTTTTACCGGGATAAAAGTCTCGCTTTATATTTTTCCCGGGATAAAAAGTAGCCTATGTGTTAATCAAGGATATGATCTACTTGTATGCCAAATTGAGTGTAAATAATCCTTGCCAAGTTTCATAATGGGCTCGGAAGTCGTATAAGAGCTAGACCAGATACAGTGCTGATGCGCGAAAAATTTCAATCAAACACAATACACTGTAGCCAGTACAACTACTGCAGATAATGAGACTTAACATTTTATCTTAGGATGACAAGCGCAGTGGAATGCCACACAGCACTTTGTAAGTCAAGTTGCTGGATGGTGTCGCTATTGTTTATGGGTGGTGTCGCTTACCATCAGGCGAACGGCAGGCGCGTCTCGTCATTCAATGGAATAAAAAACCCTTTAAAAATCTAAAGCAGATCACATCAAATACAATCAACTTCCAACCCCAGTCTAAAACAATTAAAACAGCATCACAAGTCAACATAATTTCACTTTAGCAATTAAACTTTTGGACAAATAAATGTAAATTCATTCACACGTGCCTCTTTATCAAAAAGTTAAATGTTTAAACTTTGAAAATACATAGCAGTGTTATGGCTCTCAAATTTTTTCGCGCTGCCCTTTACTTATGAAAGAAGCGATGTATACAATTATTTTTGTTTATACAAGCTATTGTTATTTAACTTAAATAAAAAAAACATGATGCGATTGCTCATCATCACCATCAGCCAAATTATGTCCACTGCTGAACAGTGGCCTTACGATTTCACATAAGTAACAAAATGTTGTCATATTACTCAAGGCCTAAGTCACTAATAGAACAAGGGGCTTAGAATGGAAAAAAAACACGATGCGTCTCCGCTTCGTTTTATTGTGATTGGTTGAGAGACTGTCACAAACATCAAAATACCGATATGTCAGTCTCTCAACCAACTACAATAAAACGAAGCGGAGACGCGTCGTATTTTTTTTTTCATATTCTAAGTCCCCAGAACAATATAATTATCGTATAAATTATACGACAATTGTATTAATACTAATAGTAAAACTAAAGTTGCCATTTACCAAATAATTATAGTTCATCATCTTCAGCTTTTAGAATTCCAATACTGAAGATAGGCCTCCTCTAAAGATTTTCAGACCAACCTGTTAAAACGACTGGAATCCATAGAGTTCCTGCGTCTTTATTGTGTTGATTCAAATTTAGACCAAACTTAAAATACCGAACTGATTCTGATGATAATTTCATGGGATCAATCTGAAAATATGTCTTTTCAATAAAAAAAGAAAACTGAATTGGTTAATGAATGTCGGAGTTCTGAGACAACAAATAAAAAATATACTACTAACTGAAAACCTTCTTTTTAAGTCGCGCCAAAAATATTTTTCTATAGGACAATTTCATTATAAACGCCCTGCATGAAGATTTGCCAAAAATCCATCTTGATTTTGAGCCCAATACAAAGTTTGAGAACTCGTATGTGCGCGGCACATAATAAATTTAATTCACTTTCAGCTTTTATGCGCGAGCGTACCCGTGACTTCATTAATATCAAATGTATCACGGACGGACGGTTTTTATTTACGTTTCAATGTCTATTCACATAGCTAACTTATTAAACATAATAGATTGAACGACTTGTATACCATTGTGGACCAAAATGTTAATTATCATAAGGGCGACATTGGCGCAGCAAATCACTTACCATCGTGTAATGTGAGGTCACTTGATCGTTCATCTTTTATACATAAAAGTAAACGTTCGAGTGTGTAAAATAACATGATATATTATTTCATTAAAAATGAAAAATGGTATTTTAAAATCTATTTAAGTTTGAATGGCCAGTGGACCATCAATCAATCATAAACATTCTACATCTCAGTGATTTTGGTCATTATTTATCGTATCAATGCTTAAGTTTCCATTAATATTATCATTTAGAGAACATAATATACAGTTGTTTTTGTTCAAAAAAAAAATATCACGCTGTTTTTACTTTTCAAGCGTGGGTAGAGATGTAACACACCCATCTTTATTGAAGATCCAGTTCCAAGTAAATTGTGATAGAAAACCAAGGACAATAACACATGCATACGTACATATCATCATGCATTTTCCTTTTTAGGGGTAAGCAGATGTATAACATACTCAAATTTCGCCAGCTGATAGGTCTTTTGAAATAGGGAGAGAGCCTCTTCCAATTACGGTACACATTTCCATGATCTGGGTTGACACTGAACAGAAAACCCAATATAAATTTTCCTGACCCACGAAACGAACCGGGCATCTCAGCGTGATGGTCAAAGTACCCCAGATGTACAATCTATAAACTAAATGCGAACATGTTCATGTTTGTTACTCAATCACGCCAGAACGGCTGAATAGATCTAGATGAAATTTGGCATAGAGATAGATTATAGTCTGAAATAGCACATAGGTTACTTTTTGTCCCGGGAAAATATATAGCGGGACTTTTTTCAGAGGATGAGCAAAAAGCCTATATATAATAGGTTTTTCTTTTTTTTTTTAAAGCGTAAGGTCCCTCACCTACTCACTAACTCATCACGATATCTCAGAAACTGCGAGTGCTAGGAATCTCAAATTTTGCATGGGGGTTCCTTTTAGGACGTAGGTGCTTACTGAGACTGTGATTTTGCGAAATTCAACCCCTAAAGGGTAAAAAAGGGTGGCAATGTTTATACGCGATAAACTCAAAAACTACCGAACGGATTTCGATGAAATTTGGTATCGAGATGGTTTGAGACTTTGAAAAGGTTTCAGGCTACTTTTTATCCCGGGAAAATGTATAGTAATAATTCCTTTATTTCAGACAAAATGTTATAGTCCATAATATAGCGCACTTAAATCCTGATAAACTCTCTCATACGGGCGAAGCTGCGGGCAAAAGCTAGTAGTAACGTAATATATTTAATCTGTAACACATAATACCTATAATTTTAACCTCAACCAAATGGCTCAGATAATCGGATCCACGTTGATTGATTACGTTACCTAATACGATAAATAAATTGATATCAATTATAATTGGTAGCATTTACCGAGCCCTGTGATACATGGGACGACCTTCGTGTATCACACACATGTCGAAATATATGAGACAGGAGCAAATTTAGAGATGTCATTTAATAACACTGATAATTGATACATTTAATGCTTGCGTGGTTTACCAAAACATAGCATACCAGTTTTATATTATGATTTTTATACATGTTATACAAGGAGATGATGATAAGAGTTTAGCGACTCGTTTCGGGTACTTACTCCTGTAAAGGAGTTATGCTGAGTTAGTAATTGTAATAATTGCTAACAGATGTCGCTGGTCATCTCCTTTAAGAGAATTAAATAATGGATCTTGAAATTAGCAATCAAAGGCAGGGTCGAGGTGGCTCAATTGGAAGAGCACCGGCACGGTACGCCGGAGGTCGTGGGTTCGAGTCCCGCCTTTGACTGTTTCTTTTTCAAGACTCCATAAAAATATAAAATCATTATCCAGGCACTACATGGCCATTAACATGTATAAAAAATCATAATATAAAATTAGAAAAAAGTTTAGCGACTTGTTTCGGTTACTTACTCCTATAAAGGAGTAATGCTGAGTTAGTAATTGTAATAATTGCTAACAGATGTCACTGGTCATCTCCTTTAAGAGAATTAAATAATGGATCTTGAAATTAGCAATCAAAGGCAGGGTCGAGGTGGCTCAATTGGAAGAGCACCGGCACGGTACGCCGGAGGCCATGGGTTCGAGTCCCGCCTTCGACTGTTTCTTTTTCAAGATTCCATAAAAATATAAAATCATATCATACCAGCCCTGTACTATATACTGCCCACTGGTAAGCACGGGCCTCCTCTACTACTGAGAGCATTAAGGCCCTAGTCCACCACGCTGGCCTAGTGCAGGTTGGTAGACTTCACATACCTTCGAAATTCAGAGAACTTTTTAGATATGCAAGTTTCCTCACGATGTTTTACGTCACCGTTAAAGCGACAAAAAATCATTGTAAATGTTATGAATGGTTAATCAATGACGCATACCACTCACTTTCAAATGACTGCCTCGGTGGCGTAGTTGTATTGCGTATGCGTCACGAGTGCGATTTGCGCGCTGAGGTCCTGGGTTTGAATCCCGGATCGAGCCAAAAAAAACATTGTGACTAGGTTTTTACATACTTATTAAAATTTACTCAGTCACAGCTCGTAGTCAGGAAGTTGGCGGTGTGATACCCCCGTACTTCGAAAAGCACGTAAAGCCTAAGCCTAGGACCAACGTCCTGCGCCTGATCTCTCTCCGGTCATGTCTGCCGTCTCACCGGACTACGAGAGTGAAGGAATAGCGAGTGCACCAGTGTATTGCACACACACTTGCACACTATAAAATCTCCTGCGTACATGGTTGATCTCTGTTGAGATTGGCCGCCGTGACCGGCTAGGAGAATTACTCTCAAATGGACTCTACAGATATGTATATCTTTTGCATCGCGAAGCCTTGTCTATATAATAAACTAATAACACAGAATATTAATATAAAAAGTCCCTTGGGGAGAATAAAGTGTTTATGTAGGTATGTATAATTGTTGTATTCAGTGGTAAAAACTCTAGACTGTACGTATTGAACAGCACTGCTAGTGACCCTCTTACGCATATGGATAAGAAAACTAATTCAAAATCATTAACATTTCTCAAAGAACAGTCCATTAAAGTCGGTGTGCAAATGAGCAGATAGGCCATCGGTGAGTGACCAATGAACCCCTATCCAAGAGGAATTATTATAAGCATGTCATAACTCTTAAAGTGAAAGGGAATTGGGAAGGATAAATGAATAAATGGAACGGTTTGCCGAGACAATGTCCGGAGGTTCAAAACTCAAGACACATCTCAACTCTTCGTAGTGACGTGTGTTTAGTTTATCAAGTACTTATGTGAAGTGTGACAACCCGCAATAGCCAAGCGTGGTCGATTAAAGCCGAATCCCTCTCAGTAGTAGAGGAGGCCCGTGCTCAGCAGTGGGCAGTATATAAAACAGGGCCAATTGCATTGTAGATGGATAAAAGAAGAGTGTGAAGGGGAAGGAATGATAATTCGAAGAGAAGAGATTTGTAGGTACTTCAATAATATTGATCATACGAAAAAGGCGTCTTCAGCACTTCAGCAATTGTCAGTTTCATAGTAGTATAGTGTTTTTTGGCAATAACTTGACAGCGTCCGCGCGGCGCCTTATAACTGCTATATTAACAATATTATACTGATGATGTAATTTTAAAAAAATTATACTCTGCAAGTTCTGACTCCACACCTGTCCAGAGTTAAATGCTCTCACCAACTTAATAATTCACAAATAATATTAAAAACTCAAACTGATGTGAGGTTTTAACACTTTAGTAGATACTTTATTGACATCAAAGCATTTTGAAAACAATGGGATCAGCTAAATGGAAATTGTTTCGAAATTAAAATCTTTAATTTTGCATTCGCTTACATCGAGGTGAAATGTCTCAAGCTTCTGCTTCAATTCAATATACTTCATAATATATCATAGAGCTACTCTGTAGACAATATTGTCTACAGATATTGCCGGCTACACCGCCATGACATCCAAAGAAACCTGACGCGAAGTACGTGTGTACATGACGTGCTTTTAAGCGTTCACTGTTGCGTTTCATACAGTAAATTCCCGAGGTCCAATAAACCTCCACTTGCTTATGTTCTAAAGTTCATCAATAGAAGCACAATTCCTCTGACAACGGGTGTGAAAAGAAATTATTTATTTCAGTAAGTATGTTGCAAAAAGTAATAAAAAATATTTGAAAGGGAAGAAAATGAGATCCAATTTCGCGACTTCTGAGTAAATGCTACTTGTGACATGAATGTATAAGGCCTCGTTTTCGGAGACGCGGGATGCCGCTCATCGCAGCACGTCGGGCGATTTTTCTAGTAGAGGCGTCGCGTACAACGGTTCGCGTCATCGCACGCGTAAACACAAACACATGGCAATGTACGATGTTTATAAAGATGCGGGACGCGAAGAGTTGCGATGCCCGCCGCGGGTGTCACTAGAACCACACTACAACGGAGAATTGCCGCTGCCTGTTACGCCACATGGGACGTGAGGTTGCCATCGGCGGGCTCTGCCGCAAACGCGTGTGCAGTACAATACAAAAATTGTAAAATTGCTTCACCGTAAAACACATTCATAAAACTACATATGTTTGAATTTAGTGAATGCTACCCCGTCCAACGACACGTGCGACGCCCCGCGTCTCCGTAAATGAGATTTAAGACGACCAAATACAAAAATCACGTTCTAATTTATGCTACCAAATAAATGGTAATCAAACGAGTACTTAAAAATGCCTTAAACGACTCTTTTCCGGTACTTCTCTCATCTCCATCCCATGGCTGTATGTAAGAGATTGCCACGAACATTGAGACTGCCTAATTATTTTATATTTACACAGTATTTTTTAGTACGCAATAAAGTTATCAATAAACGAGTACTATCTACTTTTGCTGTTCAAACTGTCAAATAAAATTTACTTGAAACTTGTGAAACGGGCCCTACTACTTAGTTCATATTGAACTACCAGCTTAACCAAAATAAAAATTACCTGCCGTAGAACCTCAGAAAATGACCTGTTAGCAATCCCGGCGATATGAACAATCGTGACTATAGCAGCAAGCAACCATTGTCGGCCGCACAAAGCGTCGCCTCTGTGAGAAGTTCCACTTTTCTGTTTAGATTCGGTTTGGGTGAAAAGCGGTTAGCGTGCATGGCTAGATAATTGTATAATGTTATTATTAATAGAGCTTATACATGGTCATTTTTACATTACGTTACTAAATGAAACCACATATTCGTCTATACTTCTGCTAACTTTGTGCCAAAAATCAATGAATAACGAATACTTTCACCAAAATCCCGGTTGTAGTATTCCAATTTTTTTATCATTTTGTAGGTTAGTGCGAATATGGTGTGTGCGTAAGTGCATTTTTGACTGATCGTTATTTTCAACAAGATAAGTATGTGGCTTCATTTATTAACGCAATGTCAAAATGACTCTGTATAATTTAATTTTGTTGTATGATGCCATAATGTAAAGAGGTCGCTGTAGAGAAATTTGATTTTTCTTTATTTATTAATTTATTTTATAAATTACAAATTAGACCCTTCATTACCGCGATACCAACAAAAAGCTATGCTTATATATCGTGGCTAGTCACGATAGACAATCATTATGTCTAAGAATAGTTTAACCATGATGTTGGACTGCGTCCGCCACCTTAACATATTTTATTCCCTGGAGTAATTGTATTACACTCAATAATATTTATTCTAATTGTTTCCATTTTGCAATTGATCCAAAGATATGAAGATCGTGTACCAATTTTGTTTATAACGAAGAACAGAAAAAAAGAAAAAACATTTATTGGCCACAAATTCATAATATCAATAATATCACAACTATGTTGAAAACTGAAATCCTCCTAGCCAATTTCGGCCACGGCGGCCAATCTCAATAGAGATCAACCAGGTACGCAGAAGCTATTATAGTGCACAAGTGTGTGCGCAATACACAGGTGCACTTGCTATTCCTTCACACTCATAGTCCGGTGGGACGGCAATCCGACATGACCGGACAGAGATCAGGCGCAGGACCTACGGCTTACGTGCTTTTTGAGGCACACGGGTATCCTACGAGCTTCGACTGAGTAATTTTTAAGCTGGAAAAACCCAGTCACAATGTTTTGGCTCGACCTGGGATTCGAACCCAGGACCTAAGCGCGCAAATCGTACTCATAATGCCACCGAGGCAGGCATGTATGGCACAGCAAAGGTAAACACTACTCCGCGCCACGTAAAAATTTACGCCACACAGTCCCGGATAATGGTCGAGTTGTCTCGAATCCTGAAGTCAATTCCCGGCATATTGTCCCGAGAGAAAAGGCCGGGATTACATCCCGCGGGACTCGCGAAAATGTACTTTCACTACAATTTTATTAAACTACTGCAACATTTTTATTTAATATTGGCGAAGTAAAGTATTTTATCTCTCTGCATTCATGCGGGATTTAACTTTGGATGTCTGACTAATTTTATATAAATTATGGATGAATTGAGGCGCATGACTTGACTCCAAATAGCTGTTACGGTTTTATGAATTCTGTTCTAAGTATGTGATTTAAAAATAAAATTTTGTGTTAGTAGTTTGAGAATTTTTTATATATTTAAATGAGCCGAGCACGTCATTCGTCTGATCGTTATCACCGGCTTATAGACACAGCTCAGAGATCTGAATTACGAAGTACTGTATTAGTAAACTGAACTCGTCATCTTGAACCATCAATGAGAAGTCTGAAATCGTCTACAATTACACATGCTGAAATGACCTTCAAACTAACACAGAATGCCATGGAGGTAGAAGAAGTTAATATTTCCATGCTGAATTTACGCAGCTTTCAGACAGAAACATACGAAGCAGTGATTCGTAATACGCTTGGATATAGGGAATGTCTACATGAACTACAAAAACTTGACGAGTATGGACCGCATAAACACTTTACCTCTTTCTACGGAATCATCAATTTTGTAAGTTTACAGCTGATTCAAATCACTACGTGATACAAAAAGGCTCTTGCACTTTAAATAAAATACTTTAATTTTACTGCGCAATTCTCAAGATCAATGAAACGGAATCTCAGGTGAATTCCATACAGTTACCTATAGCATATTAAATTCTCCAAACGTTGCCTGAAAGCGCCCTCACATCAAGAATTCACACAATAGTCTTTGGCTTACAATGCGCTTTCCTCGATCCAACAAAGAGTTTTGAAGTGAAATGGTTGATCTGAGCGTCGCAGCTCTGAAAGGAAGCCTTTCTTCAAACCGGTGCAGCCTCGTATAATGAAGCGCATTGATGAATAGCCAAAAAAGTTGAATTTCATAAGATACGTTTATTTTGAGAAGGATTCGTCATTGTTGACGTTCATTTGCTTAACGGTCTAACTGTGTTGAATAAAGGATGATTATTATGCTTTTTATTTGGGTTTTGTAATTGTATTAGATTATGGACTGGTGGGGTAACTGGTCAATGTCAACATTCATGGCAGATCTTAACACTCAGTTTTTATCATGTGGTATGCATATAACGGCGTAACTATGGCGAGCTTGGACGGAAGCATGGTTGTCGTGGACATAATATATTTTCAACACTGTACTTAATGGATATCATCAATTTATACTTAGCCGAGATCAGCTAGAACAAAAGTTGAAGGCTTTTTTTTTTTTTTTTTTTAAAAGGCCATCTTCGGCGCATGAGGGACGGCTGCGGGCTTCCTCCGACTCACGTCTAAGTTGTCGTCCGCAACCGCCCCTGCACGTACCGCTGTTGCGGTCCTTTTCCTGTTGCGGGGGCTCAGAAGCCCCCGAAACACCGTACCGTGTCCGCCTTTTAGTGTCCGAGGCAGCGTGAGACACGCTGCCTCGGACATGTCCATCACGGGGGTCACAGAAGTTGGCTAGACTAATAGGTGGGCGGCACCTCCCGCCCACCCGTAACCCCCGGAGGCCCCTATTAGTCGCCTTTTACGACAGGCAGGGGATACCGTGGTGGAATTCTCCAAACGCCCCCAATCCACAGGGCGGGAGACGTCGGTCAGTCGTCCACCCGACGCCTCCTACGTCTCGTCTGGCGGCGGGAGGGATCACCACTGCGCTGGCGATCCCTCTCGGCACTCTCCTTCCGCGAGAGGACCGCCTCGCAGAAGTGGGCCACCGCCTGCCAGGCCTCCCAGCCGCCGACCATGGAAGCGACCACGGCCGGCAGCGAGAGGTCTTCTCCGACGACTGTTCTGAGAGCGCTGCGCTCCTCATCCCAGGCTGGACAACACTCCAACGTATGTTGGGCCGTGTCCATTGGGCAGTTGTCACAGTAGTGACACACGGCCGACTCCTCTACAAAAAGTTGAAGGCTACATTTTTATTTCAAAAGAACTAAGAAGAAGGTTTCATAAGATCTTTGAAATAAACAAAATTATATCTTAAGTATTGAAATTAATTGTGCCTATCTTTGAACCACAATCTTCACGCGATTCCCTCAGGGCGTCATTGTGATCCACTATTCCTTAGTTTGTCTAAAGAATTGTAAGCTTTTGTAGAAAAAGAATTACACTTTTATTATTTTGCTTATTGTCAAGAGTAAAATCAAGTTTGACTTAAGTAAAAAGATATTCAATTTAACAAGAGGTTGAAAGAGGAGGGAAATGTACGGCTAAGTAAGACTATTGCCCATTACGGTCCTAAAAGAATAGCGAGTCTGCTACCGACTTTGTTGAAGGGAGGCTACCTAAATTATATTTTATCGACCATCCAGCAGTTACCGTAAATAAGATTAAAAAATCCGCTATTAGATTTGTTTGGACGAGTCGGTTGGAGAGTTTTCTTAGCCTTAAGTAAGGCACGCAGACATAATTCTGGAAACGGTAAGAAGACGGAGCATCGCTCATTGGTCGATAGACTATTTAATGTACTTTTTCTCGAAACACGGCTTAGTGGCTCCACTGCACCTGATGTTAAGTGAAGTGAAGCCCAAAGAAAATGTCGACCGGTAAAAGATCTCAATGTAATCATTTTGTCATGGCAATAGAAAAAATAAAGACTTCAATATAAGAGATTGGAAAGGGTAGAATTTATAAGGATCTCCATCAACTGCAATTCTACATTTGAATTTGCAAACATTCATTTCACCAAAATTAATGACTCCAAAAATTATAACAGACGGTTGGCCATCAAAATCCACATTAAGGAACAAGGGACTGTACCCCAAGTTACACGGAGGCAATTAAGATATTATTGGAAGGGCCTCGTGGGCGGGTCCAGTGGGACCTTCTCGGGTATCTTACATCTCAGGATGACGGACCTTATTGTTAGACCTTGTAGGTACGTCGTAAATTGCCACTGAGGTAGTTTGTCTTGGAAAGATGAATGGTAAGTGGTATAAAATAATTATGATTGAAAGTGGGAATTATTCTGTAGAGGAAATATTGTATGAGCCATCTCGACCCGGAAATAATCCTTGACAAAAAGGACGTCAAGAGATTTTTGGGATTCGTTCCGTAAGGTGGGTAATATTTTTGGACACGAAAATATTCCTCTCTTTATCCATCTCTAATTTAAGTTTCAGATGTATGTATTTAGGCTTTAATTAACTGTATATTAACCATGTTCTATTTAGTAATAATTACAGATGACGGATGATGTAGATGTACACAAAAACTTAATCTAGTTTATGCTATATCTCTTGTAAAATGAATTGTTAATTGTTTTGATAATAGTAATAAATAAAAAAAAAAAAAAAAAGATATAGTTAGATTGTCCTATAATAAAATACTAGTTCAAATACACCAAACTTCTAGATATTCGTATTTTCTAAATATGCAATGCAATACAATAATGCTCTCATCAAAATACGATCAGTAAACTGAAATTCCTCTTAAAAATTTGAAACACCCAATGTTCGGCAAAAAAAAGCTACTCAAACTGATCCTTCGACTAGTCGAGCGATAAATCCGATTAAGCCGAGGATTAGAGCTCAGACTAGTTGTTACTAATGAACAGTATTACAGAATTGTACGACCAAATTAGTTCTTTACTAAGTACACGTAATGGATTAATTTTTCAATAATGTTCAGGACTACGCGGGTTTTCACTTAGTTAATTAATGTTCAGTAGTACGGCGTTATATTAGTGATCTTGGTAATACGTAGGAGACTATTTTTGGGAGTTATAGAGCAGGTACGGCTGACGTTAAAGGATAACTTATGACTTAATGCTTTAGGAATGATGAGTACGTTACTCCCCTGAAAGGAGAGAAAATGGGGGTTGAAAGGGTGTGTATTACGTCAGTGCATTTTTTGTGTAAAACTTCGACAATCTAGCTACCACTTTTACCCCACACAAATGTGCTATCAAACTCAAGAAATTGCATGAATGTTCTTGTTTGTAGTTGCTTGTTTGTAGTTAGTTAATGATTGGTGCCGATACGATTCTGAAACTTCCGCTAATGAGGATACTTTTACTTTTAATTTAACACTATGCAGTATATTATTAGCGTAACCGTGTACAGGAAAAATAAAAATAGCACCGTTGCCCATGGAAAGATTGAACTTGCGTTATGGGCACCCGAGCCACTTCACAATACATCTAATGCTAATAAATAGTACAGTCAGCCACATAAGTGGCCACATAAGTGGTTAAGTTTACTTAAAATGTTTCCTTTTTTGTTGTGTGAAGTTAAGTTAATCCCTTTTATTTTATTTTAGTGAAGAGAAAACTAAAATTAATTAGAACACAAAAGTGTAGAGGCGATTTGTAGTTTTGAACTTTTGAAAAGTCAGAGGTGCGTGCCCTAAGGTTTTGAACCTGCGGACGTTTGTCTCGGCAGTCTGTTCCACTCCCAACTAGGCTATCTCCGCTTCTTAGTTTCTTATATAACTATCCACAATTCACAACTAGCAATAAAAATTTCGACTTTAACGTGCAAATTCCGAAACAAAATTAAAGTGTGTGCCTGCATTAAACAGGCAAATTAACTGTTCGAAAATGACAGTTGCAAAGCGAAACTGATCTGTTATGCAGATTGTACTCTGCATTTTTGAAGCACAAAGTCGCTGGGACGAATTTTGTTTCGCGTTTTGGGTGGTCCTCTTTTTGCGGGACAAAATAGAAACAGTTGGTAATATCATTAATTACATAATGCTATGCTTTTGTGACGCATTGAAAAGTTGTTTTAATGGACTAATAAACGAAATAATGTTTTTAAATGATCTGTGTGCTTCAAATGTCTCCAAAAAACGCAACTTGTAAGTCGATGTCGTTTAATTTTGGATATTTGTAATTGATCAGGAGACCAAAACGTCAGTCACGTGTTTGTCTCTCAACCAATCCTTCGTTTTATGCCACATTTTAAGCATTTGTTCATTTGTATAAACCGCGAACAAACTATTGTATTTTAGGTATGTTTCTAACCTTTGCTTGTACTATGACACTATGTGCCGTGTGGAGTAGCCGTCACCAAATTGCCTATGTCATTCGCTAAGTTATCACCACATCGTTCTGGTTTACGACTTAAAAGGTCGTTTTTTCTATGAATTGTACAAGTAAAAGTAACAACTAAAGTAAAACCCGTATCATTGGCCACGGCTCATGCGACATATGACGCTAAAGTAAAAGCTGTAACATTGACCATGGCCCATGTGAGATACCTACATCGCTAAAGTAAAAGCTGTAACATTGGCCACGGTCCATGCCACATATATCGCAAAAGTAAAAACCGTAATAGTTATCACAACATTGTATTTTAGGCAGAAGCAACAGTTACTTTAAATATCAATAAAGAAAATAAATTGGTCATACGTGTAGGAACGATACATTTTATTTTTCTACAAGCCCGCTATTATAGTTCTGAATCCGGACTCACCAGTTCCCAAGGTTAAATGGTCACTTTAATGCTCGTTAAGTTAGTTACGAGCATACTTAACCATGCAGCACTATTACATGATAATTACATGATAAACAAAAATATTTTTGTTATGAAACGACAATGTTACAACAAACAGAATACTGTTTGTGTGTAATTAAAATTACCTCTGGTGGCACCAAAATGTAAATGTTATGTTTGATTCCTATATAGCAGAAAGTTTTGTGTAAAGCTAAAAACTCAGATTGAGTGCCTTTCAACAATCATTAGAGTTAGTACAAAAAGCTATGGGAATGACATATAGATACCTACTAGCGATAGCCTTAGTCGTCCATGACCGCTGGGATTAAATTGTGGTCTACATCGCTATAAGTTCGATGCATGATAAGGATATAGCGGCCGCGTTCCGTATTAACCGATCCAGAGGACGAAATCACTCTGGCCATCCGCCGTAAGAACGAGTTCTTGAAACTCCAACACTCCACAAAACCGCAGGTCCGTCCTCGCCGTCGAGGACCTCGCCGCGTTCCCCGTCGCCCCCCGACCCCCCTAGCAGTTCCGGCCCGCGTGCCGATGACAACACAATCTAATAGGATTAGGCCTAAAAACCAATCTCTCTCTATTCGTTGATGTCTCATCCTCTCTCAGTGGCCGTCCTGAGCCGAGGGTCGCAACCCGTTAGTGAGTTGCCCTCAGCATGGTCACTTAATTCAAAGGGTTGCCATCGCCTTTTATGTTCACCCTAACGACCGGTGTGGCTAGAAAAGCCGACTCGCGTCAGGCTACTGGCAGTAGGGCCGCTAACAAAAAAAGAAAGCGGATATAGCTCATATAGCTATCATTAGTTGCACATATAGGGACGGAATACACATGGCGAAAATTGCTTCCTTATTCAGGGATAAAAGGCGTGAGTGTGCGTGTGCTACTATATTTACCATCAGATCTATATAGTATTTTTATCTGAGTCCTAATTGCTTTATAATTATTTATATACACAGGTGTGTATAAAGTAAAAAAACTAACGCCCCTACAGGTACTATTACTCAAGTTTCATTACGCTGACAACCATTGAAATAACACCTCCTTGTATTTCAGCCCTACCCCAGGTCGCATGGCATAGAAGGCATTCGACATTCAGGCCGATTAAACAACAAAATTGTTTGAAGTATGTAAAAAACTAAAAGTGTAATCCGTATTAAATCTTACCATTCAAAACCACCAAAGCGTATTGAAATCACACGAACACATAGAAACAATGAGATAGCTAAGAATTATTAATATAATAAAGCTCATGCGACTGTCTGTGTGAGTAGCTGAACCTTGCACAATCCTATTAGAACGATTCAGAGCGAAATTGTTCTTAGAGCAGGGTTTATTCAATCCAGTTATATTGCACTGCTTGTTTCTCGCGACTTCGTTTATCTACTTGGTTATACTGCTTAGTACAGACAGCAATTTTTTAAAATTATGCAATCATACCTGTATTATATATTGCCCACTCCTGAGCACGGGCCTCCTCTATTACTGAGAGGGTTATTATTGGGATATACATAAAAGAAAATAACAATACTGAGAAACCGTGCGAACTCCTTGGTGCTTAGTTCTTCTGTCGGCGCTAGATGGCGTTAGTTAAAAAGTAGATCGCGCTATGGTTTCTTTACAGTACGAACACAGAGTGTAGGTTTTATGAAACTTCTAGGACCTCGAATTATATTAGCCCGCTACATTCATCCAGCGCATCGTCACCGAAGATGCGTAACTAAAGGTGGTAATAATAAATTCTATTAATTCTAGGCGTTGATCGGAATTACATTACAGAGTTATAGTGACTAATGAAACTGTTTTTCAAAAATCAATAAGGGCTGATCTGTCCGCTTGCTGATAAGTGCTATTCGCCACAATCATACATATTATATAAGCCGACCAAATAAAAAGTCACACTACCCTAAAGTCACCCTTCAACTACTGTAGTTACCAACACACGATTGTACTGTATGCTATTGAAAAAGAAGATATTATAATTAGGTATTATCTATGCTCCCATTAAATAGTAATAATATGAGTGTCTTAATATTATGCTGCTTAATGCAATAACTGTCAAAGAACATATACTTGAAACCTTTGAAACAGGCCCTAAATCTCTTTTATATTATACTATAACCGATTTTACTAATACTAAATGCCGGATTTTAATTCAATGCCTCCCATATTATACCCTTACTAAGGTATTACACATCAAGCAAGTATTAAACAGATATTATAAATACGTAAAGTAAAAATTTCAAACTATTTTATAAGAATATTGCGCACTAGATTTGTGATATTTGGCATAGAAAAGTTTGTATGGAGAAAAACGATAAAATTTATACATGTTATACAAAATTTAAAAAGAAAGGAATGCGGTCGAGTTTCGACTGGGCCACCATTAATGTGCATCAACATTCCTAGTGTTACAACTTACAAACATATATTCAAACTACTCGTCCATATCTGGAATTAAGATGTTAACCATCGCGTCCTCTTGTTTTAATGTCTACATTTGTGTTTATTACGAACGGTTCAGTAATTTCGTGCTCACACTGGAAACAGCTCATGTTTGAGTGGAGAGGATCATCCCATAATCATGTAGGAAAAGTTTTGAGAACTTAGACAGTAAACAATATTTCTAATAACCGCTGTAATAAATAAATTTCTTTTATAATTTCTCGTAAATCAGTGTGGTTCAGGCACGCTACAGAAATAATTTGGCTAAGAATTTAGATTTGACCTTGTTAATCTCTTCTGATAAAACCATTTATAGAAAAATCCACAGAAAGCTTACGCAAAGATTTTACACCAATAAAGATTTTAAAATTAGTAATAATTGGATATAAAATTTACCTAATATCTCAAGATAAGGAGCGTGGTACAAATCTATTGTTATTCTGTCTTTCAACTGCTTACCACCTGGCGAGCGTCTTGACTCCTCCCCAATGCCTGTGGCATAGTCCATAGACGGGGGTAACGTCTTAACAAACAGGCTGCTAACTTGGCTCCATATCCTACTAATATTATAAAGGCGAAAGTTTGTAAGAATGTATGGATGTTTGGATGTATGGATGTAAGGATGTTTGTTCCTCTTTCACGCAAAAACTACTGAACGGATTTCGATGAAATTTGGCACACGGGTAGATCATGTCCTGGATTAACACATAGGCTACATTTTATCCCGGGAAAATAAAAAGCGGGACTTTTATCCCGGAAAAACTTTTTAACGCGGGCGGAGCCGCGGGCAAAATCTAGTAGGCCATAAGTTCTCTCAACCTTATTTCCTCTACTGCCCCCTTGACAAATATATTTTTAATTTTCAATACACTTAGTCCTACTAATATTATAAAGGCGAAAGTTTGTAAGAATGTATGGATGTTTGGATGTTTGGATGTTTGGATGTATGGATGTAAGGATGTTTGTTCCTCTTTCACGCAAAAACTGCTGAACGGATTTCGACGAAATTTGGCACACGGGTAGATCATGTTCTGTATTAACACATAGGCTACTTTTTATCTCGGGAAAATATAAACCGGGACTTTTATCCCGGAAAAACTTTATAATGCGGGCGGAGCCGCGGGCATAAGCTAGTGTATCATATGAATCTTATCCCTTTTCTAGTTAATCCATCATCCGTGCTAATGAATGCCTCGGGCACCCACAGGAGGCTCTGTATTATAGATAAGGAAAAAATCTCATCTCGACTCGCGACATTCCGAACAAAGGTGACAATTCCAAACACTTAAAATCACAGTTTAAAAATACACGACGGAATCTAGTTCAACTTATAAAACTTTAAATTTGTTTTAGCGCTGCCGTATAGTTGATATACGTAATAAATCCATCGGGCCATCTCGCGGAACTCGTAAAACTTTACTGCGTGCTTTTTCTGATAGTCCTATAAAATGGTATCTTGGTGAACAAAGCCTTACATGTCATAACGGTTCAAATAAATTCTTCCATGATCTACATTGATATTATAAACAGATAAAATTTTTGAGATTTTTTTATGCAATTGAATGAAAATCATCATCATTATCATCTTCAAATTCTTGAAGATGATAATGATGGTAAACTCGAGGATAGCACCGAAATATGCTCGTCATTGTGGGACAATCGGAATTATCTCTTATTGCGCTGTTACGGTGCTTGCTAAAATTATTTCAAACCAATACGCAACAGTGCTGGCATATTCGTGTCTGCATGTCAAACAGACAAACCGATGATACCTACCCGATTCTTTTTTGCGTAAAGAAGATCAGCCATCTACATAGCAGCTACATTCACCACATGTAAAGGTATTGAGTTCCCAGATCGACTATGAAATAATATATCATTTATTATTTAAACATATTCATTGGTACGTCAAATCTGTCTCTTCTTTCTTAGTTTTTTATAGGCTTTTTTAAAAACGATGAAAGGAGCCATTTTATTCCATTAATGCTTAGGTATATGTTCCCCAAAAGGTAGAAATATAAAACCTTAGACTGTTGCACTTTTTGAAAAAATATATCAAAGACACTTGCTCATATTTTCTCTTCATTAAAGCCTTACATTTTGCGAGGCGCAGTGCTCTATTTTGATTCTTCCTAAAATATATGAAGCGCTTCATAATTAAAAGTGTTTTAGTTGCCGTTCCTCTTTTAAGTTTCTTATTATCGCTCCTCAAGCAGGTGGAAATAAATTTATTTGAAAAGTAACTCAGAAGCTAGAGTCTCTATACTTTTAAGATGTAGAAGTCAAGTTTGCTACGGTTTGATTATTATTGATCATGTTTTTCAATCCAGTCTTCTTTGTAGATATTTTTTATTATATCTGATTTGCTTTTCAACATACCTCCTATTTTTTTATCTCCTTTTCTTCAATTCAGGCACACGGTAACATACCATTCTCTTTACTTTAGTTCTCTTACTGCCATATTTAGTGGTATACAGTACAACTAGCCTTCTACTAAAAAGAATCTAAGAATCATAACCGCAGCAATATAAGGTGTCTTTTAGCGCATATTCAGCAATAATACAAAATATTTCGTTAAATTTCTCGTAACCAAAGTACGTGACTTCGGGTTGATAAAGCAAATTTTGAGCAGCACTCATATTATGTCGGATATTTAGAGGTCGACCAACATCTAGATCTAAGTTTACATCTGCACGTGATCCATTTAAGTAGCTAATAGACAAGGTGGTTTTGGTTCTTTAGCGAAGCGGATTAAAGCCCAACATCTATGATTGAAAATAACACATACACACTCACGCCTTTTATCCCCGAAGGGGTAGGCAGAGGCACAACTAGTGCACCCGCTTTTCGCCGTGACTATTCCGTCCCATGATGTGATTGAAAATAAGGACAAGTTCTAATTATATTTTCAAAACCTGTCAGGTTTTTTGTATAGGTAATGCCATCCACGATGACGTGCCCAACTACTTTCCGTAATCGCCTACTACCATGAATATGTCTTATTTGTCACTGGGATCAATCACCTTACCCCACGATACTCCCTTTCAAAAGTAGTGAGGCGCGTCTTCGTAGATGGCATTCCCTATAATGGATTTTCTTAATTTTTCATGAAATCTTTCTCCAACAGCATCAAAATAAATTTTAAATATGAACATTAGAATATCAAATCCAAAGCATTCTATATTTTCCGTTGGTTATTATAAAGTATCTTATTGTTAAGGGAATCGACTTATATTCCACCTTATTACCTATTGTTGAGTAAATAAGGACATAGCGACAGTTTCATATAGAATATTCTAACGGTACAGTTAAAAGCCTGACCTCGTAAATTCCTTAATGTTTGCGGTCACCGACGCCCGCGCCAGATATTCGAGATATTCCATTCTGTATATTACGCGCATAACACCATTCTATATCAGATGGTGGGGATTGATGAAATTTTAGTTCATTAATGACATTGAATATCTAAAGCTTTGTTTTTCATACGGCTTGATGTTAAAACTCGAAAACAGTTCGCATGAGGGTTGGAGCCATAACTGTAACAACACAACCGAGATTTGCACCAAAGTACCACATAACATTGCGTACTTAACATACCTCTCTTACATTTCACAATTCAAAATATACCATAAAACATCAAAATAAAGAACAAAAATATTTCTAAATCTCTATTCACAAAATCTGCTTCTAAATATTTCGTTTGAAACAGTAGAGGATCTTCAACTCTAAAAGCTGAGTATACGATATGGCTAGATTATAGATGTTATCTGGCTTTCAAACTTGAGTCCCTGCTTACCATTTTCCCTGCAGATGTATAAGTTAACGCATAACAGTTTGAGTGCCCGCTTTGCATACCTTGAACCTTGGCAGATGAATTTGAATAGTGAAACACGAATAAATTTTGGGGTACATTGATATTGGCGAAAATTTATCATTGCTCTACCAAACTGTGGATCTCGTCACGTCCAAGCTTCAGTCCTTAATTTGAAAAAGCTGTGGTTCTAAACTCGATCACACTTTTACGGGGCAGATTGGATGAAGGCTGCAAAGTCTTCGAAACGTCGGGAGTTGATAGCATACGTAAGTTGTCAAGTATTTGTAAGTAAAATAATGACAGGACTTGCCTGTTAGGCTGAGACATAATAGTTCTTAAAATAACTTAATGCATCTCTTTCTCCTTTTGTCTGCCTCAGACTCATAGACCCGCCATTGCATCATGGGACGGTACACTCTTGGCGAAAAGTGGGTGCCCTGTTTGTAGTTCTGCCTAACATTTCCAGAATAACGGCGCGATGTGTATTTTTTTACATCTCTTTCGATTACCGTATTAAAGCAATCGAACAGTTAGATCACTTGGTGGTATTCATTCGTTCTCTTTAGGTCACTTAATGCACCTTCGTCGCTCTTCAGGTAGACTGATAGATAAAACTCTCAACTTTCTTTATAGTTACATTTCTTGTAATGGAAAGCTAAATATAGCGCATCCGTTTCCACCTAAGACATTCAATTGCCAAAACTCCAAAAGCCTCCAAATCCATCTAATTTCGATGACCTCAGCGGAGGTCCAGTTGAATATTCATCTGAGCGCTGTAACAAACTCGTGTACGTGATGTACTAGGATACGGCTACGGACAGTGGACACGACCGGCCTTGTCTTATTAACATATCCCCAGCCCGTTCTGCATTCATAATTATGTATGCATTTCGGATATTGTATATTACTGGTATTTTGAAGATGGCTGATCTAAAGGACCTTGGTACGTTCTCATTTTAAAATAGTCTTTGATTTACCACTGGGCAAACCTTTAAGTGTTAGCATTTTTTTTTCTACCCCAACTGAAAAGACTTGATGATAAAGTATAATACAACTAGAATACCGATCAAAATAAGACTCTGCATCATCTACTAATGACAGAATTATTTATATCATATGTAAACCGCCCATTCATAGAAGGCTGACATTAGGCAAGTCACAAAAACTAAGCCAAAATGCTTTTGCACCACACTTTGATGTGTTATGTTGACTTCACAAGGGAAGGTGGAAGATTATCTATCCTAAATCAACTATGAACCTTCAAAGAATCTTAGCGCTAAAGAGTTCAAGTTTCGTCACCATGTGCCATGGTCTTCAAGGATACAAAATCTATTGAATTCAAAATACCGAAACGCATTTCGCCAGACGACCCACTAACTTGTTCAAAGTCAAGAATGTTTCTGATTCGAGTGGTATTGATTGATACAAATTTTCGTTCAATTACTTTTGCTTAATGGTTTGAAACAGTAATCAAGAGTGTTGTAAAGACGTTAGCTGTTATACTTTTATTTAGACCGTAAAGAGCCGGCGCGACCGTGAGAGGAGCTTTTTAGCGTTTTCGAAACATTAAGTGGTCTAAAACACCTGAAAACAATGTTTTAGTTTGTGCCTCGGTGGCGTAGTTGTATTACAGTACGACTGCAAAGCTGAGGTCTCGGGTTCGATCCCCGGGTCGGGCAAAGTGATATTGAGTTTTTCTATTCAGTATCAGCCTGGAGTCAGGAATTTGTGCCCGATATGGCGATAGGCTCGCCCCCTATCACATCATGGAACGGAATTACGGCGAAAAGTGGGTGCACTAGTTGCGCCTCTGCCTACCCCTTCGGGGATAACAGGCGTGAGTGTATATGTGTATGTATATGTATGTGTATATTAGAACCATCAACAGAAACTACAATAAAAATTACATTATTACATTAATTTGTATGCTATTACTTTTATATCGACATGATCAAGTCGCTTGCTTGATGGACAATGTATGTTTATTTCGAAGCAACTTCATACCGAAAATATAATAACGAAATTGTGCCTTACAATGCGCTTATTGCCTTGACAACGTATGAATTGTTATTTATTGTATAACTACGTATTGCTCGCGGCTTCGCCCGCGTGAAAAGCCTTTCCCGCGACAAAATTCGCTAAAGCACCAGGGCTATCCATTTAAAATCGCAGATGCTAAATTCGACTATTTGTCATGGGTCAATTTTCATGAAAATCCGTTCAACTGTTTCTACGTTTACTTATGACAAATAATAATAATATAATAGTAATAATAATTCTCCTAGCCAGTTTCGGCCACGGCGGCCAATCTCAACGGAGATCAGCCAGGTACGCAGGAGATATTATAGTGCACAAGTGTGTGCGCAATACACAGGTGCACTCGCTAGTCCTTCAGTCTCATAGTCCGGTGAGACGGTAATCCGACATGACCGGAGAGAGATCAGGCGCAGGACCAACGGCTTTACGTGCTTTCCGAGGCACGGGGTTATGACACCGCCAATTTCCTGACTCCGAGCTGCGACTGAATATTTTTTAAGATGGAAAAACCCAGTCACAATGTTTTTTTGGCTCGACCCGGGATTCGAACCCAGGACCTAAGCGCGCAAATCGTACTCGTAAAATATACAAACTCTTATGACAAATATACAAACTTTCAAAGATCTCAACAGTTATACAATCATTCGTATTTATAATATTATTCTTGAAACGTTTTCTTCAACGGAGCAATATGAAATCCTTTACAAGGGAAAGACCCTATAAATTTGTCGTCTTTGAGGTGTGCTATAAATTTCCTTAAATGATGTAGAGACATAACAGCAATGTTAGCACGTGCCTTACCAGCTGCATATTTCATTAATCTAAACTAATTTTCTAAGAAATTTTATCAATTTTGTGAAGAATAGCGTAAAGGTAAGAACGTGTTTACTCAAAGGGAATATGTTGGGCATTATTTTGTGCAATGCGAAGGTTTGCCCGAACCCAAAACCCTTTGCGGGCCGACCCATTATGGAGATAATGCGAAATATGTAAGGCATTTGTTGTGGGCAAATAAAACAAGATGTTGATTTTTTTTTAATTGCTTTGAGTGACGAGACGAGCATGCCGTTTACCCGATGGTAAGCAATACGAGCACCCATAAACAGTAACAACACCATTCAGCACCTTGAGCTACAATGTACCTACTATGTGGCATTCCACTACGCTCGTCATCTTGTGACATCAGATGTTAAGTCTCATTACGTTCAGTAGTTACACTGGCTATATTAAAAATAAAAATAAAATAAAATACTTTATTCATCACGTAGGCGAACATAGTTGCACTTATGATAAGTCGAGACACATTTAATTATTTATTATTAGTCACTTACACCACTACAGACACTTTTATTACGAGTAAACTAAATAATGAAAAATAAGAAGTAAGAAGCCAGCTCGGGCTGGCAAGAAAAGCAATATAAAACAAGAGATAATTTTGTTAACAAAAATAATAATAATAGTAATGATAATGGGAGGAACGCGTCGCGATCCTCACCGGTGAGGACACTACAGGCCCTAGCCTAACTAACCTACCAACCTTTTACTAGCTACGTAAGCGATGACTACCCGAAGAAGAAGGGCAGAAAGAAACTCCGGGCTTACTTTTTTGTCATCATTTGTCCATCATTTATCTTTATATTTCTTTTTTTCAAGTCTTTTGCATACATAGTCAGATTAGTTATATAAGCTAATGCACACACATCACCGTTATATTATCATTATTGTCCTCGCGTTAACATTATTGACATACCTACTTATTATAATTTTGTAAATGACGGCCGACCGATCATTGTGTTGCGCTTGCCTTTAAACTTTTAAATTATAAATTGTGCGTATTGTGTAAAACCACGAAAATTATAAAAATAAAACAACAAAAATTATGTTTGTAAATATAGGCGTATGCACATTGTACACCGTTCAATTATAATTTTTTATTTATGTTCCCTCGTTTTATTATGAATTCTTAGGTGTAGTGTTTAGTGCTTGTTAAATTCTTTCAATTGGATTTTATCGCAATTTAACGGTCATGTGTGTGCATTAGCTTATATAACTAATCTGACTATGTATGGAAAATTCTTGAAAAAAAAATATATAAAGACAAATGATGACAAAAAAGTAAGCCCGGAGTTTCTTTCTGCCTTTCTTCTTCGGGTAGTCATCGCTTAGGTAGCTAGTGAAAGGCTGGTAGGTTAGCTAGGCTAGCGCCTGTAGTGTTCTCACCGGTGAGGATCGCGACGCGTTCCTCCCATTATCATTACTAATATTATTATTTTCTTTGTTAACAAAATTATCTCTTGTTTTATATTGCTTTTCTTGCCAGCCCGAGCTGGCTTCTTACTTTTTATTTTTCATCATTTATTTTACTCGTAATAAAAATGTCTGTAGTTATATATGTGACTAATAATAAATAATTAAATGTGTCTCGACTTAACATAAGTGCAACTATGTTCGCCTATGTGATGAATAAAGTATTTTATTTTTTATTTATTTTGTATAATGTCCTTCAAAAAGAAACACAACAGTGCATGCACACTGCTGCTTGGCGGCACAAATAGACATTGCGGTGGTACCCACCCAGACGGACTTTTACGTATGAGAGACCCACCACCAGCAAACGTATAATCCCAGTATCCTAAAGGAGCAAGCAATCCAACAAGGTTCGTCGATTTTTTTATAGTTTATTTAATTTGGCATAATTATAATAAAATACACAAGGTGGCATTGGAAATCAAACTCATTATTTCATCAACATGAAAACAGTTGGCTTAATGATGATCTGTAAAGTGTCTAGTTCAAAGAATCATATACATTCGGTATATGATCAATACATCCAGTAAGGCAGCATAGTTCCAGCGTTGTGCAATGGAGATGTAGAAGAATACCATCATGTCGCACTTCGCCTGTTTATCTGATGGTTAATGAGATGAGAGAGCATATACTCAGGGCTTGCTATTTTATTTAAAGACTTCCTGAGATAAATCAGTTGATAAGGCTTGCGACTTCTTGACGCAGTGATGGCTGTCCTTTGTGTTTGGGATTAATACAATCTCCAGCTGACTTCAAATGATTGCTTATGTGATATGACGAAGAGGTAGTTTAAATAATAATGAGTCCAGTATTAGATGTAATATTGAATCAATGGTTCTTCCCCTGATTTCGACCCAAAATAATATTACTATAATTCGTGGAGGGCCGCAACGTCTCTCGCCAACCTATAGTACACTTAAACAATTTACTATCAAGTCCATAATAATTTTTGGTTCATATAAAAAGAACGTCATTAAACCTAAGTATATTTATTACCTAAATCCCTCAAGAGTCCTATCTTATCCACAATATAGAATGGTCGTTTTTCACCGCGCGATATTTTGCTCAGTTTATTTATATTTGTGTGGGTAAATATCCGTCGTTCGAGGAATATCCTCCAGAATCCACGTCGCTTCCTGCCAATATGTTCGAGATTGATTTGTTATCAAATATTATATCTATATTTCGTAAATCACTTACTTTGAAATTGATAATACCCAAATCGTCTAAGAAATAATCTCGTTGCATTGCATGTAAATGTCATTTACAAACGGAACAGTTGAACAAATTCCCAATTTATACGTACCCAGTGTATTGGAAAATCCATCAAAAACTCCCAAGTTCAATCACGTTCGAAGGCACAGCTCGGCTACAAAGGCCCAGCGAACTATTTTTAACAACTCTAAACGAGTAAACTTTTGCACTTAAATATAGATTTAATCTCTTCTAATGTTAACTGATTTAGTTCGACATTGAATTATTAAAGAAATTAGTTTTTTTCTCAAATGAATAATATTATGAGCGAAACGTTTGCCAACTTTCAAATACAAAGCGCATTGTCGTTCTTAACTTGTTTTAGATGTGAAACTCCATAATTTCTAGTCATTGCGCTGGTTATAGTGACCATAAAATTGTTTCAACACTATTGCTTGGCATCAGAAATAGATGAAAGCTACCCAGGAATACTTTATAATATTATTTGCTGTTGTTTAATATATCTAGTGTGAGGATTCAGTAATTTGTAACGGTATTTGGAACGTACTGACCTGTTACTAAATTCAGTCTAAATGTCAAATGAATCGTGGAAGTAGTAGTTGGGTGTATAAAAAGTGTGCCATATCGATATTCGCTCTCATTCGCTCTCATTCGCGCTCAGTCTCGCATTCATCTCAGTGGCAGTGGAGTAAATTTATCTTTGACTTACATACTGGTCGGTTAGTTGCAGATATCTTTGAAAATTATTTCTGTTAAATGTCTTTGTGTAAAACCAGTGATAAATGTTTATGTAAAATCTGTGATAAATCGTTTTTATTTAAATCCAAATCGCTTCAGTTTCTAACACTAGACTAATAGGCTTTTGAGTTTGTATACAGTAATTACAAACTAATCAATCGATTCTAAAACTTAACATATTAAAAGAAACTACAGAGCTACAGCGTCTCAACGTATGTTTATTTAAATAACTTATATTTCAAAGATAAATGGTCAGTACCTATCGAAAACATAAGCTATTTATAATATTATTTATATAGCATAAACTTATTCCTCGCGTCTCCTAGTTCTTCTATAGTAGATGCAGAAAGGTTTCGATTTATTATATGAATGGATAGTATTGCTCGCGGCGCCACCCGCGTGTTCAAGTTTTTTGGGATAAAAGTGGACGATAGCTTAATTGGTAATGGAACGGTCTGCCGAGACAATGTCGGAAGGTTCAAACCCAATGCACACACCTCTGACTTTTCGAAGTTACGTGTGTATTGTTTATCAATTACCGTTCGCTTTTACGGTGAAGGAAAACATCATGAGGAAACCTACATACCTGACAATTCTCTATAAGAATTTCGAGGGTATGTGAAGTCTGCCAACCCGCACTAGGCCAGCGTGGTGGACTAAGGCCTGAACCCTCTCAGTAGTAGAGAGGCCGGTGCTCAGCAGTGAGCAATATATAATACAGGGCTGATTGCATTGCAAAAGTATTGTCCCGGGATAAAAAGAAGCCTGTAGCACTCAAGAGTAATTCAGTTTCCTATTAGTGAAAGAATTTTCAAAATTGGTTCAGTAAGTCCTGAGATTAGCGTGTTCAAACGAAAAAAAAAACAAACACTTGAGCTTTATAAGGGCAGGTGAGTATAGATTAAGTAACCTAAATACTTTTTTTTAAATATAATACAACCAATAAAAAGGATACAATATACTTACAGCTATAACTTATCATGGTTAAACAGAAATCGACATTCAATTGAATACAAATTGCACGGGTCGTATGCAATGAGTCCGTGCGGGCTCGTGCCGGGACATCCCTTGTCCGGGCAACTTTAACTATCCCAAGGGAACACTTGGCAAGGCTTTATGGAAACACGAGGCGAATTAACTTCCGTTGATGAAAGCTCCAATTGGGCCATGGGGACTGCGAAAGCTTCACGTTTGATTTCGTAAATTGTTTTCGGCAATAGTTTTGTACTAAATGATAAATTAGGTTATGCATGTTGCCACCTGGTATCAATTTAGTTGCGCTTTTGTGATCTGTAAGTTAAAGATGAAAATAAATATTGTAAAGCTGAAGAGTTTGTTTGTTTGTTTGTTTGTTTGTTTGAACGCGCTAATCTCAGGAACTACTGGTTCGAATTGCAAAATTATTTTTGTGTTGAATAGACCATTTATCGAGGAAGGCTTTAGGCTATATAACATCACGATGCAACTATTAGGAGCGAAGAAATAATGGAAAATGTGAAAGAAACGGGGAAAATTTTTCATCCTTGAGGGCTTCCATTGCGTGCACTGCGAAAACGGTTCAAGATACCAAAAATATATGTATGAAATAATTATTCCTCTTGAAATGATCTAAAAAAAAGTCCGCGACAGTATATGTCTATCTTTTAAGACTAACTCACTAGAACCGTTTTTATGGTAATCAAATTTGATCGAAATTAATGCATTATTTGTTAAGAGTTGTATCAACGTCATAGTCATAGAGTGATTCAACGGGAAGGTTTTTATGTACTTTTAGCCCGGAAGAACTTATTAACGCGGGCGAAGCCGTGGGCAAGAGCTATTAAATATAAATAGAAAATAAGGTTCGATGAAAAAAATAAGACAAATAAAGAACTGAATTATTACGCTAGTATTGACCAGGAAATACGCACTGAGTCTTCTACCAGATATTTTATGCCATTAATACCACGAGCAGAATCTGTTTTAAAATATTCGTATGATAATTCTAAAAGCATCTGCAGTGCTATCGATTTGGTGTGGAAATTCGGAGTGCAACCAGCAGGACAAAAAGTCCGAGAGGGTATAAACCACGCTTCAGAGGAACGACAAGACGACGTTCGTCCGAACGTAGTCTGACGGATACAGAACTAAGAAATGTTTGATGTGGTATCCAATTATGTAGGTAGTAGAAAAATATTACATGGTAAGTTTAATAGTGGTATGGCCTCTAGCGTGGTGGACTAAGGCCTCAACCCTCTCAGTAATAGAGGAGGCCCGTGCTCACCAGTGGGCAATATATAATACAGGGCTGATTGCATTGCATTGCATAGCCTCTAGTATGCAGGAGTTTTATATGACATCACCAATCATGGTTCTTTTTGTCTTTTTTTTTTTGGGTGGTTAGTGATTGGGTGTATGACAATCATAGATGGCCAAGATAATGAATTACAAAAAGAAATAAATCACAAGTTTACTTAATTTTTATAGGACCGGAGCCATGTTTACCAATACCGGCAAAAGTCACGAAGGGAGTAATCAGCAAGAAGATAGCTATAGAAACAAACGTCAGATGGAGAGAGATGAAGGGCTGTCGCCAATCTAAAATCTTCATCAAGAAGCTAGACCAGAAGAAAACAAAAAGCTTACTCCGATTCAGGAAGGAAGATATAAGAACTATTATAGGAATCATGACTGGACACGGTACGCTGAACAGGCACTTAAAAATAATAGGTAAGACCCAAGACGCCTCGTGTCCAGAATGTGGAGAAGAAGAGACCAGCATCCACTTTCTGGCAGAGTGCCCAATGTACTCTCCTGCCACGATGGGAGATACTGGGAACGGACAGACTGGAAGCAGCACAACTACAGGAGCTAAAACTAGGAGATATGATCAGGTAGTGTAGAGCAACAAAATGGTTTGTAAGATCAGAAGGGGGCATACTGCAGGAGCACCAGTGAAACCAGTGCTAACTTTGGGACGCTGCCTGGGGGGTGGGAGATTATGTGGGCAGACTGGGCCTGGCAGCTTGTGCGTTCTTCTACGTACAGGCTGAGCGCTGCCCCCTGTTGGCTCCTGCCGCAATGATCAATCAAGGTCAAAGTGGCGGGACCCTCAGTGCAGGGCGGCGCTGGGCAGAGATCGGCTAACTGAAAGGTGCAAACCTGGAAGGAAGCCTCAATGCCTCCTAGGACCCAGCTGAGCCACAGCCGAAACTCCCTATAGTGTGTGGCCCTTGGGCATGATGCCGGTGAAGCGGGCCAACCCAAGGTGAAACTGGCGGTGCCACCCAAACTGGGATTAAGGGTGAAATAGCTCCAATGAAGGCGAACTGATCACCCGTCTGCGCGACTGCGTACGTCCCCACAAAACATACAAATACAATACAAGTTTACTTAAAAAAAAGAAATCTCGAAAGCTTTATAATATTTATTACTCAACTTTGATACCTTACACGAAAAAAAAATTGTACTGAACTAGGCTGGCATGTCTAATAAAAATTTGGCACATTTTGTGATATTCAAATAAATAAAAAATAATAATTTACAATTTCTATTAATGCATAAAATGATACAGTACAAGTAATTATTGTTTGCGTGTAAGCAAACATATTAGTATACATTTTATATTTCAATGTAACAAAGGTCATGGTGCCAATTACTGAATATGGCGAGACTCGACACTTAAGTTTAATGTACATCAGAATTTTTAACTTCAATCAGTACCATTTACTATTGTTACTTAATGTGTTGTTTGGTTCTGTACTGTAGTCTCATAATTCTACCAAAATTCCTGAATAATACCTTTATTCGTTAAATTTCATTGTAATATGCATTTGACTCGAACATCTACGATCCGACAGCTCATCCATCGCAGGCACAGAGCGTTATAATCGCCGACAGCTGCTTCGTCGCTCATACCGACATACAGTTTTTATATACTTGTCGGAAATAACGGTTCGCTGCGTTGAACTGACGGCATGACGCCTGATTCCAATCTTCTCATTAAACATTTATAGATAGATATATGGGGAAACCCTACTTATTCGGACGCCGGCATCCGTAGCGGGGCTTGACGAGTCAATAATAAGATAAAAAAATTGACACACATGACACACGCACATTCACGCCCTTTATCCCCGAAGGGATAGGCAGAGGTGCAACTAGTGCACCCACTTTTCGCCGTGCGTATTCCGTCCCATGATGTGATAGGGGGCGAGCCTATCGCCATATCGACACAAATTCGAGACGTGAGCTGATAGTGAGTAGAAACCCAATATCACTTTGCCCGACCCGGGGACCGAACCCGAGACCTTAGCATTGCAGTCGTACCGTAATACAACTACGCCACCGAGGCAGTCATAGTAGGTAAGATAAGAAGTGTGTGTGTGTAAAGAATGAAATTTAAATTGGACGTCTGATGAAAAGACTGCTTGTAAACAGTGACAGCAAACTGAAAACTTCGAATATTGTTTGGATTGGTACTAGATTACGGTCATTCTGAGATTTAAGGTATGAAGTCGTAATTATGTATTTTTTTATGGCATTGAATGTCGAGACGAGCATGTCGTTCGCCTGATGGTAAGCGAGACGAGCATTTCGTTCGCCTGATGGTAAGCGATACGACCGCCCATAAACAGTAGAAACACCATCCAGCACCTTAAGTTACAAAGTACTGTGTGGCATTTCACTGTGCTCGTCATCCTGAGACGTAAGATGTTAAGTTTCATCATGTCCACTAGTTACACACAACAGTGCATGCACACTGCTGCTTGGCGGTAGAAGTAGACATTGCGGTGATACCCACCCAGACGGACTCTTACATATGAGAGTCCTACCACCAGTGTTGCACTTTTTCATAGGAAATTTGGTAAAATTATCTTATTATGATTGTGTGTCCAAACCTACCATAGTCTTGAGATCTATACATAAGTAGAATAGTCAGTCAGTAGTTAGTCCATCTGAGGGTCACATAGATGATTTATCCCAAACGCTTGTTGTCAAATTCTTTCATTCGTTATTTCTTCGTTTTGCTTTCTTTACCTAGTGGATATTAGATAGATACATTTTTCTCATAAGTTCGTCACATATCAAGAGACTCTTAAAAATACCGGATATTAATCCAGCCAATATCCGGTTCATTGATATAAAAAAACGTTGATGTACGCCATCCAAATATTGCTTTGAGAACCAACATATTACATATAAACTTAAAGAATACGGGCACTAAGAAGATTATCATACCATAGCCCGCGACTCGGCCTACGCGAAAACCTCCCTGGAATAATAAAATAATGTTACAAAATGAAATGAAACAATACACATATATAAAGTATATTTCGAATCCATAAAATGTTAAAAATTATTGAGATTCATCAAAATATTTTTACTCTACCACCAGCTCGGAAAGCAGTTTCCACCAGAGAACGGGTAGAGACTCTGTGCTGCTCTTTTCAAAATCAGTTCCGAGCTATAAAGCAGGTACAGTGTACCTATAATAAAAAAAATACTCTGTACTAAATACTCTTTATTTTATTTAAAGCAGCTCAATTATTTATGTACAAAATAATAAAAGAACAATTTCTATACGAATACGCGGACCTCTTAGGAATCATAAACATATAACTTAATGATCTAAAATTTTACTAATACAATTAGTACTTAGACATAATCAGCTATAGGGTTAAATACTATATGCGGTATATTGAAAAGAGACTTATTATTAATTGCCAGGACTTTATCATGCAGACTGCATAAAATTCAAATTGCGTAAATGTTGGAACACTCTATATAACAGTACCTAAGTTCGAACTGTAATACACATAACTCAATTTAAGCTAAAACAAGCCCTTACACCGAACAAGTGCCAGAAATAACTTGCAAAACGCAATCCAATTCAAGTGAGCATACAATAAAACTTTGCTAATTACGATGGAGATTGAAAGAATGGAAATCCGGCTCCCCTCCCTAAATCCCCAACTTCGTGAAATATCACCTTTTACTTCCAACTTCGCATACGGGATTAGGGAGCCACCTAATCTCGTTCGCGTAATGTTTTACGATGTATCTTTATATTATAAAATGTACCTAGGTATCTTGCTTGTAATTAATTTAAAAGTGTGGGTATATACTGCCGTGCTAAGTGCAAAAGCGGTATGCCAAGGAATGCTAGTTTCGAGAAAATTTAAATTTGGTAAGGATTTTATCTTAGAGCATGGTAAAAACTCAAAGGTTTATACATCAATGTTTTGTAAATATAATTTTCTTTTCACTCTTTGTCATTTAAGGTAAAACTGAGATAGGGACAATTTTCTTAAGGTTTTTTACATGTTTTAACAAATGTACCGCTATTTGGCTATATTTTTCATGATGTGCATTTTTTAGGCTATCTGATGCCATAAAAATAAAGCTTACGATATTTTTAGAGATACGGCTTTTGAGCTTAGTACGGTAGTATAATAACTAGCTTATGTTCGCAGATCCTTTTACCAAAAAGTCTTTTATTCTATACTTTTTGACCAAGAGGTACGGTTTCTTGAATTAGACCTTATAAAAGTAGTTTTCTTTACTTGTAATCTGATGACTCTTAATGTAAAAATGATACGAGCTTATGAGGCTTGGCATTTTTACATGTAATCATATATCATATTATAATAGGAAATACTATACATGCTTTTCTATTTTTACTCGCAATATTTTGTAAAAATCAGACCAAAAACCTCATTTGTAGTCATCGCAGAAATTCAAACTTAAGGATGAAAATTCACATGTACGTTGATGAATGTATTAAAGCTATTGCCATATAACCGTACAGGGTCCGTGCGGTGTCAGGGACGTGCGCTGTCAGGGACAAATTAAATTAAATTAAATTAAAAATTCTTTATTCGGGTTATTAACAAATTGATAATTGTTCACAAGGAAAACGAAAGCATCTACATTAGTATACACTGTGTCGTAAATGCAAGCGCCCCCCTCCATACGCAACTGGGCGTTCCAAATAAAGTCTTTAAAAAGTACAAACTAAAAATAAAACTACCAAAAATAAAACTAAATTAAGTAAAGTTTGTGCGTGTTTGTGCGTGCGTGTGTGTGTGTGTGTGTGTGTGTGTGTGTGTGTGTGTGTGTGTGTGTGTGTGTGTGTGTGTGTGTGTGTGTGTGCGTGTATGTGTGTGTGTGTGCATGAGCATTTCCAATTAGCACCAAAGTTTAAGAAGATTTTCAGTTTCTGTGTAGTCAAGACCAAGCAACCATTTAGTAACCGATAATTTACATGCACGATAAGTGCAGGGATATATAGTGAGAATTTTATTAATTTTGTTATATAAGCGAGGAGCGAGAAAAAGGAACTGTTGAGAAGTAAGAACCGTTCTACATGGTAAAGTTTCACAGACAATATCAGTTCTTCTTTTCGCGGAAGTAGTTATATACGGTAGTTGGGAGTGGATACGAAGAACTGATTGTAAAATAAAAATTTGTCTAACTGTTAATACATTGGTAAGAGCATATAAAACGTTAGTTGGAAACAGCATGGGCTTTGATGTCATAACCTTTAGGACACCTCTTTGTGCTCTCTCAAGTGTTAACATTTTTGAAATACCCGTTCCTCCCCAAACTGTAATGCAGTATGATATAACGGATTTTACTAATGCAAAGTAAACAGTTTTTAAGGTTGTTAGGTCTAGTATAGATCTAAGATTCCTAAAGACATACATAAGTCTTCTGAGCCTGTTCGCAGTAACTTTAATGTGATCATGCCAAGACATGACGTTGTCAATCCAAACACCAAGGTATTTTATTTTTCCTGTAGCCGCTATAGTTTCGCAGGAGCAGTTGGATAAACAGTGACAGTCTAATTTATGAGCTTTTAGTGCAAATAATGAGGAGGGTAGTAAAGGAGATTTAATAGCAAATGGGATGAATTTTGTTTTTTCTATATTTAACGTTAATAAGTTGCAACATAACCACTTTTTTACCGTGCATAAGGCAGATTCTGCTAGAATTTTGGTATCTGCCCAACTGTCACCATGTATGAGTAAAGCTGTATCATCTGCGTATGTAATTATTTGGCAGTTAGGTAAAGACAATTGGCATAGATCATTTATATAAATGTTAAAGAGAGTGGGGCCGAGAACGCTGCCTTGTGGCACCCCGAAATTGAGGGATTCGTCATTGCTTACCACATTATCGATTTTGACATACTGAGAACGGTCACTAAGGTAACTTTTAAAAATATCAAGGGCAATTCCTCTGACTCCAATGTGCTCAAGCTTTAAAATAAGTGTGGGAATACAAACAGTATCGAAAGCTTTTGATAAATCAAGGAAGATGCCAACTGTTTTGCGTTTATCATCCATATTTTTAGTAATTGTTTCAGTCAGTTTTAAAACAGCATCTTCCGTACATTTACCACTTCTGAAGCCATATTGATTATTTGAAATTATATCATTCTTATCGAGGAAACTAAGAAGCCTATTATTCAATATCTTTTCTAGTATTTTCGATAATGTAGGCAGCACCGAAATGGGTCTGTAATTATTAACGTTATCATATTCACCGCTTTTGTGAATTGGGTGAACAAGACCTTTCTTAAACACCTTCGGGAATATACCAGAGGTGAGGCAGAGATTAAAAACATGAACAAGTACTGGTATCAGTGTGTGTTTAGCAGCTTTAACTAGAGATGTAGGTATACCATCCCATCCACTAGCTGAAGTGTTTTTAAGATTATCTATAAGATATTCAACTTCTGTATTATCTGTAGTTAAGAGGGTCATTGAATTGACATTTGAAGGAGGTAGAAATTGTTTTATAATTACGTTACTCATTAAACTTTTATTACTTCCAGAAATTTTAGAGGCTAAGTTCTTTCCTATGTTAGCAAAATAATTGTTTATTGCATTAATTTCGCTAATAGGATTACTAGACTTATTTATCAGTTCAGAAGAGCTGTTATAAGTTTTACTAAGGTTGCTTACTTTTTTAATCAGGTCCCAAGTAGCTTTAGGATTTTTATTTACTTTTTTAAATTCTAAACGTTCATATTCCCGTTTGACTGTTTTGAGAAGATTGTTGCAGAAATTTCTGTACCGGTTGTATATAGTTTTCGCTGTACTATTTTGAGGGTCTTTTTTAGTATTCCGAAAGAGTTTATCCCTATGTCGTATACATCTTAATAAACCGGGTGTCATCCACGGTTTAAGTAATTTTCTTTTACTGGGTATGGATACAGAACAAGTGTGCCTTACTATAACGTCTGTTAAAGTTTTATAGAGTAATGCGACAGCTTGTATTGGATTATAACATGACAAGATACAGGCGTAATCGACCTTTTTAAGATCATCAACACAAGCTATTACATCAATACGTTTAGAGACAGAATTCATTTTCCGCGACTGAATTTTAGTATTTAGTATAAATAATACGGGTGCGTGATCAGTAATATATGAATCAATAACCATCGTAGTAGCAAGGTTCTTTGATTTTAACATAACATGATCAAGGCAACTAGAATTTCGAGTAGGAAGGGTGTGAGCTGGTATTAAAGCGTGAGATGAAAGCATATTTAAATATGTTTCGGAAGCAGGATCGTTGGTATCAAATGATATATTTATATTAATGTCTCCGATTATAGCAATATTTTGATAATTATTTATTGAGTGTAAAAGAGAATCTAATGAATTTAAAAAGTTATCAGCATTGTTAAATGACGGTGAACGGTAAATCGCAATAATTGCAGTATTGTTGTTTTTTAAAACTAAACAATTACCATCAAGAAAATGAGGTGTTTCAAACATAAAGGATAGATTCTGTCTTACATAGGCTACAACCCCATCATTTTGATTTGTATGATTCGACATAAAAGAATTATAACCGACTAGAATGGGGAGAAATGGGCATTTGCTCAACCAGCATTCAGATAAAATTATTATATCTATATCAATTTTAATCCTTTCGAGTAAAATTGTGAAATCGTTAAAATTATGGTTTATGCTTCTAATGTTGATGTGTAATATATTAAAAGCACCATCAGTATATCTCATGTAAAATTCACACTGTTCTGGGGAGCAGAAATATGTTTTGGAGATCCGGAACTCCTCAATTTCATTCAAAATATTTATACTATCCATAAATATATTTCAGGGAATAACAAGGTATAGATCTGAAATAGGTAAAACATAAAACTTGTGTGCTATGGGCATTACGGAAAGACGGTGAGTTTGTATGTGTAAGTGTGTTAGTTTTATTTGTATACGAGTGGGTGCAGTATGAGCGTAAATGCATGGAGTGTAAATAATTCAACGCTAAAGTTAAGTTACAGGAATACAAATATTTCCTAATTTTAATCATTATACTAGGCTCTAACCTTAAGTACTGGTAGTTAGACACAAGTATCCGAGTAACATCTAATGAATTGTAACATGAATAACATTTTAAATATAAATAAATGAAGTTATATATCTTATTTTTAGTAGACAAACAATGTTTACATTTGAATTTTTTAGACATATGATTATAATATAAAGCTATGTAAATTATCATAGTACAGAGTAATATACATTTTGTATTGTATAATATGAAACAATTGCCATAAAAACAATTATACATAGTTGGTATTCTAAGTTGTGGCCAATATGGTTGGGTTATAAGCATGTTTGTAGGGTAGGCACGGAACAAAATTAGATAGCGGAGTGCAGAAAAATAAATTAAAATAAATATGCTAAATTCTAATCTATAACTTTGCACGTTAAACATGTTCATATGCACTGTAATTAAACTATAAGAAAAACAACAACAATAATTGCAATAACAGTTAATCTGTGGTGAACAGCAATAATATGCAATGGTTATAATGCAATACAGTATATGTGGCGGAAAGTAATACCTAGTCATAAACATGAATGTTGAATACCATGCATTACAATATGAAACACAATTTAAATAATACAATTGAATTACAAACCAGAGTGTGATTTTCAAAAATAGTCATGTTGCAGTTTTAATAGCATGTAAATCCTTCTCAGTTTTAATTAAATAAACTGAACTGCTATCAGCCTTACGTAAAAACAACTTGCCCTTCGATACCCAACAATATTTATAACTATTCATCTTAGCAAAGTCCCGACATAGAAAAAATAACCTCTTCATTTTGGCACTTAAGTTTTCCGCAATAAAAACAGGTTTACATGGTCCTTGTATTTTAAGGGATGCTGTGGTAAGTTTTGATTTTTCTTTATTAAACTTCTTGTACATATATATCATATTTTCCTTCATCAACACACTAGTGAAATCCACAATAATTGTTCTGCTTTCTTGATCTTTGCCCTTTATTCTGAAAATATCCCTTATATTATTTGGTTGGATAGACAGGCCCAAAACACTTCCAATGGAAATAATAGTTTTTAGCAGCATTTCTTTCGATTCCTGAGTTTGCAGTGGTATGTTTCTAATTTCAATGCAGGTAGAACGTCCCGCAGTCTCAAATTTATCCAACTTATCTTCCAGCTCTTTAACATACAAAAGGGTTTTTTCGCGATCTGATTCCAGTGTATTTATTTGTTCCTTCAAAGAACCATAAGAAGCAGACTGATAATCTATAGATGAAC
The DNA here is from genome assembly GCA_949316025.1 of Lapara coniferarum. NCBI lineage: Eukaryota > Metazoa > Arthropoda > Insecta > Lepidoptera > Sphingidae > Lapara > Lapara coniferarum. Next base: position 37,108,182 of record OX438924.1, on the reverse strand, counting down.
GTATTTCAGAGTTTTGTTTTATGATAGCTTCAAATGCTGAGTGCAATTTGTCGAACTTCTGCTCTTGTTGGTTCTTAAAGTCAAGAAACATTTGTTTCATTTCACTGATTTGCACTAACAAATCCGTATTTTTGCCATCATCAGTCTGTTTGCATCCTTTCCGCGTTGTAACATTCGTTTTTTTCAAATTTGAATTTGAATTGGGTTGTTTGTCCGAGCACGATGACGAGTTCAACATATTTGTTAGGGGTCTTGTTACCTGGGCACCTCGCGACGAAAATCGTACAAACAAGCGATCCGTCAATATAAGCTAGACCTCCGGTGGTACGAGTCGGAGTAATTGGAAATATGATCTTTCGGTAAACCACGTAAGGCTTATATTCTACTGTTGCACTTTAATATTTTAAACGGCTAATTTGTAACTTTAAGTGACACGGAGCAAAAGACACGTCTGACCGCCACAGAGGCGCGCGGAGGGAATGTATCATAGTTCTTCTGCCAATATGGTAAATGGTGTAAAAAGTAAAACTATATAAATGGTGTTAGATAGACATACATCTATATATAGAAAGCATAGGGTCACTCAGTCACTCATCACGAAATCTCAGAAGTTAGAAGTGCTAGGGGTCTCAAAAATTGCATCGAAACCTCCTTTTAGGACGTGGGTGTTCATTAAGACGTGATTTAGCGAAATCAACCCGTAAGGAGGTAAAAAGTTGTGTCAAAGTTTGTACGCGATAAAATGAAAAACTACCCAATGTTTGAAATTGAAATTTGGCATGAAGATAGTTTGAGACCCTGAAAAGGTTTTAAGCTACTTTTTATCCCGGGAAAACGTATAGCGGGGCTTTTATCCAGGAAAAACTCTTTCTTGTGGGCGAAGCCGCGGGCAATAGTTAATTATTTACATTATATTAAAATATAGATAGACAAATATATAGTAAAGCCCACCTAGAATTGTGTGTGCCCCCAGTGTGGCTCCACGGAAAGCATATTTTTTTTGGAATACAATGATGTAGATTTTAACGCCCACCCGACTATGACGACACCAAAGTTTAAACAGAAAAGCAATACCATATTTACAATACTTTAATAAAGATTGTATGACACTGACAATGTGAAACCACCCCGGAACCGACCCGGCTATGTGTGACCAAAGATTTATTCAAAAAACAAATAAAAAATCTCATATTCGTTTTCGCAAACATTCTCGCCGTTCGTTCTACTCAGGGAAATGAGAACCGTCCCGGGATAATCCTGGAGGCGTTCAAGAGACTTTGAATCTTCAGGGATTAAGGAAAAAATCATTAGATTTAAGTAAAGTTCGCAAAATTTGAGCTGGTAATAAACTTGGGTTTGATAGAGATAAAAATACATTATATAATGATGTAGTATCTGTATGTCGCATGTTTCCGTTTTATTAATCTCATTGAGTGTCTGAATATATTACGTCGTGTACGATAAAATGAAAACCATGAGTCCAATTTCTTAACGATCAATAAAAGTATCATTAAATTTAGTTCAGTGCATTGGTTGCGTTGGCCAAAACAAACAAAAGATAAAACTCTTATTTCCATTTAGAAACGTGCACACAGCTTACCTTCTTTGAATCACAGACAGTATTTAATTTATTTGTATATTATAGAATAAAATCACGTTCTAATATAAAGTCTGTACAAGACTTTATTACATTATTCCACAGAATTCACCGGGACGTGTGAGAAACTAATTTGTATTTCGCTCTGCAAACTAACGTTTTGTCAAAAAATATAACTTTATCTTCGCAGATATTCTTTGCCAAAATTATGTACACGAAAGGCGTATCTTTTTTTTGCAAATCTAAATGACTGGATACGCTTGTTGCATTGATTTTCGTGATACATGCCTTGAGTGTAGTGGAAAGATAGCCTGTACTAATTCTATAATGGTATAACTATCTGTAATTTATTTTTGACATTACCTATGTAATTGTTTTTCACTTTTACCAGAAAATTTATATTATTATTGCTCCTCTGATTAGAAACACAATGTTTGAATAACTTTTTAAAGGTAATGTGTCTACTGCACCTAAAGAAGATGCAGTGAACATAGATTATCCACTGGTGAGAGAAAATATCGTTACCAATTAGGCCACTCCGAAATCGGATAAAGACATGCTGCTCCCGGGATCAGTGGCCACCACCACAGTGCCACTGTACTGAATTTTGCACCTTGTGTAGTGAGTACGTTCAACGATGTTCGTCAAATTTCGCTTAGCTAAGCTAAATACATGAATATATACACGAAAACAATGTTGAAGGTGGAAAAAATAATTAAATTCGGCACCGACATTGCTCGTGTTTTTATATAATCTTATAAACCCGTATACAGTGGAATTTTCACATTGCGTTACTGTATGATACTGTATACCCACCCTCCTAAAAATAATATCGCTATTCATGAATGACTTTTGGCAAGTTGTTAGTAGTGATAAAGACGAGTATATATGTGGATTTATTTATTAATAAAATGTAAAAATGACCCTGTATAAAGTGCTTTTTTTTTATTGCATTGAAGGACTAGACGAGCATGTCGTTCGCCTAATGGTAAGTGATACGGCCACCCATAAACAGTAGCAACACCACCCAGCACCTTGAGCTACAAAGTACTGTGTGGCATTCCACTGCGCTCGTCATCCTGAGACATGAGATGTTAAGTCTCATTATGTCCCGTAGTTACACTGGCTACAATGTCCTTCAAATCGAAACACAACAGTGCATGCACACTGCTGCTAGACGGTAGAAATAGGCATTACGTTGGTACCCACCCAGACGTACTCTTACATATGAGAGACCTACCACCAGTTAAATTATTTCTTGATATGTAACGTTTTTAACTATTTTTTAGAAACACTAACGCCCTTTATCCCCGAAGGGGTAGGAAGAGGCGCAACTAGTGTAAGTACCCACTTTTCGCCGTGCATATTCCATAATCCATGCCATTATGTGATAGAGTAAGTAGTTTTTATTTATTATTAATATTTAATTTGCTCCATAAGACTATAGGTACATGTAATATATCTAATAGACTAGTAGTAGTGGTAGACTAAGGCCTAACCCCTTTCCGTACCTAGTAGAGGAGGCCCAGCTCGGCAGTAGGCAGTATAATATAATACAGGGCTGGTGACCACACCATAACATACCAATGTTATGGTATCCAATAGTCCAAATCTCCATCCCAATGTATATCAATGCATTGGTCTACACTTTATCAAAGAGAATGTAGCCACTACGTTAAATACTTTACTGACAGTGAAGTAAGGCTATGATCGATACTCGGGTTAAATAACAAATATTTGTACTAGATTTTTGATCCATAAAATACATCTGAGTTGCCCGGGAATAGAAATAACTGATTTTGTAGCGATTACGCTTATGACGTCAAAGGACTGATATATTTACGAAATGTAGGAACAGTACTTGCGCCTCTGCCTACCCATTAAGTGTAAGAGAATGAGTTTATGCACCCACGAATGCATAAAATCGTCCCTCAATCAATCTGCTTAAGTGAATTAAGATTTTTTTCACAGGAAGTTGCTATGTTTTGCATCTATAAGTTGATCTAGTACTTTAATGTGTGTTAGCCATACCTTTATAGTATTTAACGTCATCTAGTGGAGAGTAGCTGCATTCCGTCGCCTAGTTGGTAGTAGAATAATTTTGTGTCATCAAACGTCATCTAGTGTTGAATAGCAGAACTAAATGGTTTAATGTTTTCTTAACACAATAATGCTGTTAGATTTGGTATTACACTATATTAAGAGATGTCGCTACCATGCATCTTTTTTCATAAAATAAATGTAAAATCGCATAAGCTCACACCTTTTACTCTCGAAGGGGTATGCAGAGGCATAGCTAGTGCGCCCATTTTTCACCGTGAATATTCCATCCCAGGATATAATAAAGGACCACGCTGAGTTTCTTGGTGCTTCTTCTCAGGTCAGTGGGCTTTTCCGAAGCACTGATAGAATCATATAGTTTAAAAAAAAAAAACATTGCTAAAAATGACGTGTAAAAGTGCCCCTAGAGGCCTAATTACATAATAAATGATTTGAGTTTGAGTTTGACTATACCTATGGTCAAGGCAAACACACATTTTAATGGCGATCAACATACGTAGGTACGTAATTTTTTTTCTAATCTCAACACAAAGTATAGTTCGCCTCTTTGCTTCATAAACGTGATATCTTGAAAATAATAATCTTGGAGGAGAGTGTTTCCCACCATTTAAAAATAATAAAGTGTCAAAAAAATTTAATTATAAATTTAAAAATTTAATTCTATTAAATAAATAAAAATCTATGTGTGTTGGAAAACAAAATCGAACACGGTTTTAATTATCAAATAAAAATATATGATTCTTTTATTTGGACTTATCACGTTATTGAAGCAAAGACGCGAGTTATTAAGGAAATCACAATTACAAGCCACACTTCTCTGCCCCTAAACCAACAAGGTGCTGGTTTCTGATAATTTTCCACTTCAATACTATGTGGCTAATGCAATGCACCAGTTCTACGCATATTGCAGAAACAATTTAGCTTAGTTTTCAACAAGAAACCTAGCGATAATCCAATATTATGCGGTTCCAATTCCGAGTAAATCGTGTTTGAGAAACACAGGTGTCACCGGACCTAAGAATCGAACTCAATACCCCAGGGGAATTGATTTATTTCAAAAAAGTAAAAGGTGCAATTTTATTATCCAATTAAAACCTCAAAGCAAACAGTTATTTTTATCAAAAATCTAAAACAGCCATTACTTTGTGGGCACGCGAGACCGTAATCACCGGCCACGACAGGATTACATCAATTTACAGACTGACGGCGCACCTATCTCTATATTACTCCTAAATTAGATATTAAAAATGCCTCAGAGCCTATTGTACGGCATCTATATATTAATATGTGAAGAAAAGCCTTTGTACTTCTTTTTAAGCACATTGTGCGCATGGAGGAGTGTGATATTTGGCATATTTAACACGTTCCCTGTGCATGACCCGTCGATGGGGCATTTTGAGATCGTCGCGCGTAGTTAACGCGTACTCGGCGTCTGTATAGGCGCTATGAATTGATTAGGCTTAATAAATATAATGTTTTATATAATCGTTGCGCATTTTATATTATTATAATAAATAAATATTAGTATCTATACTAATATTAGAAAGAGGAAAGATTTGATTATTTGTTTGTTTGTCCTGAATAGGCTCCGAAACTACTGGAACGATTTGAAAAGTTGTTTCATCAATATAAAGCTACATTACCAGCGAGTAACATAGGCTACTTTTTATCCCAGGGAAATATAAAGCGGGACTTTTATCCCAGAAAAACTCATTCACGCGGGTGGAGCCGCGATCATAAGTCTCGATTTTTATAAAGGTAATTTTTTTGTTTTTTTTTTATGGCATTGAATGACGAGACGAGCATGCCGTTCGCCTGATGGTTAGCGATACGACCACCCATAAACAGTAGAAACACCATCCAGCACCTTTACTTACAAAGTACTGTGTGGCATTCCACTGCGCTCGTCATCCTGAGACATAAGATGTTAAGTCTCATAATGTCCTGTAGTTACGTAAATATTTATAAGGCTAATATTTGAAACTACCGAAGCGATTCAGGAAATTCTTTCCCAATATAAAGCTTTATTAATTCTGAGTAATATGACTTCTGATATTTTTTTAAATTAGATTTTGTTTGAGAAGCTGCTATTTTTAAACGACTTCAAAAAAGACTTAACTCAATTTGTTGTTAGTATTTTTTTTATAAAATGCAATGTTATAAAGGATGATATAATATATTTTTATTTGACTTTCTTGTGCTTTGTAATTCTTAGTTTTGACTAGTACATACATATACACTCACGCCTGCTTTCAAGTACAATATTACTTTTTTTTGTAGCATAGAATGACGAGACGAGCATGTCGTTCGCCTGATGGTAAGCGATACGACCGCCCATAAACAGTAGAAACACCATCCAGCACACTGAGTTACAAAGTACTGTGTGGCATTCCTCAGCGCTCGTCATCCTGAGACATAAGATGTTAAGTCTCATTATGTCCTGTAGTTACACTGGCTACAATGTCCTTTAAACCGGAACACAACAGTGCATGCACATTAATGCTTAGCGGTAGAAATAGACATTGCGGTGACACTTACCCAGACGTCCCGTCGCACACGAAAGACCTACCGCCAGTTTTATATTTAGTTCATATTGCTCGCGGGCGTTTCCCGCGTTTTTGAATTAAGTTACTTTAGATGTGAATAACATTTCTTGTGTTATTCGGCAAAGCGACAATGAAGAAAATGAGAATATAATCAAAACAAAACGTTAATTATCGCGCGGGCCAACCTTACTCAATGCAACAATTTGAACAAATCACATTCATAACTCAGACGGAATGACAAATGTACAACGCATCACGGTCCCGGGCTCTATCCCCGGGAGAAATTAAACTCGCTCCGGTGTAACGTTACAAGGGTCGCCAGGCTTCACCCTAATTTGATTTGAATCGGTGACGGGTTGATGAACCCGGTATGTTATTTTTTATACAATAAAGATTGAAAGGTATACTGAGATGGCTTGGGCACGTGGGGAGGATAAATGGTAGACGAGTCACGAAAGGTATTTATCGAGCGAGCGATGTGGATAATACAGAGGAAGTAGTGCACCCCAGGACAACAAAAAAATTATTGTCAGGATAAAAGTTTTGTGAGGGTATTTGTAACGTACAAGTTATGAAAACCAGTCGAAATGTCAAACTAATAGTGGAAGTGGCAGTTGGGTATATAAAAAGGCTTCCGTATAATGTCCTTCTGACTCTCGCTCAGTCTCGCAGTCGATCTCAGTCGTAGTCTTAGTGGCAGTTGAGTAAGTTTATTATGGACTCTCATGCTGGTCGGTTGGTTGCTGATATCTTTGTAAAAGTATTTCTGTTAAATGCGTTCATGTAAAATCAGTTTTTTTCAAATCAAAATCGCTTCAGTTCCTAATGGTCCGTGGGCCAGTGACAGATTTCGATGACCAAGTTTCTCTCAAACGATAATTGGTGAGACGCATCAGAGACGTATATCATAAAGCCTCGTGAACGTCAGCTTCGGCTCCGTGGGTGCCATGAGCGGTGGTAGCCTCCCAAAGATGTAGAAAAAAAAATATTATTCAGTCATTTCCTCCCAACTAAGAATCATTTTAAATTGTAGCTAACCCGATACCTTGAAGAAAAAAAATAATCAGCTGACTGTAACTTGGGGCATTATGCGTCAGCTGGTTAATCAAACATGTAAAAAAAATATATCATTTCAGTGATTTCCTCTCAACTACAAATTTACCTGATGATAGCTTATACGCAACTATGAATAAATATATATGTCAGCTGGCTGTATGCCGGGGCAAAAACCGTCAGCTGATGCCTTGAAAGTTATAACGCAGGTGTTAGGCGAGAGCTTCTATTACATAATTACATGCATCAGCTGACAATGTTTCCCTCCAGTTACTGATAGTAGATTCTCTTTATTAATTACAGCATTGTATTATCAATCTATACATGTAAAATGCTTTGTCCTGAATGACTGACTGACGGTTAAACGCACAGCCCAAACCTCTGACCGTAGAGATCTGAAACTTGCAGGGTGTGTTCCTTGTATGACGCGATGTAGGCATGCAACACTTTTCTAACCCTTAGATTAGAAACGTGTTGCAAAGGTGGTACCTGTAGTAGGTTGTGTTAATCTCAAAAGGCTTCTGCTGACCACTTCATCTTACTCCGGAGAGTACAATAAACTATAAATTCATAATCACTGTTCTTAATATTTCTTCAGTTATTTAATTATATACGTATTAGTCGTAAAGTATTTATACATTTCATCAGAAAACTCATATCTGAGCGTAAAGTCAAATATTTAAGATACATTATATCTTCCCAGATGAAAATTTATAAGCTGACTAGCTTTTGCCCGCAGCCGCGGTCGTACGAAAGAGTTTTTTTTTTTGATAAAGGTCCCACTTATACATTTTCACGGGATAAGAAGTAGCCTAAAACTTTCCAGTTTCCCAGATGCTCGAATTATCTCCATACCAAATTTAATCAAAATCCGTTTGATAGTCTTTGAGTTTATCGCGTACAATCTTTTTACCCCATTAGGGGTTTAATTTCGCAAAATCCCGTCTTAGTGAGCTCCAACGTCCTAAAAGGAACCTCCACAAAATTTGAGACTCCTAGCACGTGTAGCTTCTCAGATTTCGTGATGAGTGAGTTAATGACCTTTCGTTTTTATACATATTATATATTACGGGATGAATTTCAATAAAACATGAAACACGTCTTCTATCAGTTCTGTTAAAAATAAGTTTAAGCAATATTTGAAGTAGGTTGGACCAAGGAATCACGTTGGCCCATACAAACTTTGCCCCCCTTTTTCATCCTCTTAGGGGTAGACTTTCGGAAAATTCAATCTCATTAGATGCCTATGGCATACAAAGAACACACCCTGCAAGTTTCAGGTCTCTACGGTCAGAGGTTTGGGCTGTGCGTTTAACCGTCAGTCAATCATTCAGGACAAAGCATTTTACATGTATAGATTGATAATACAATGCTGTAATTAATAAAGAGAATCTACTATCAGTAACTGGAGGGAAACATTGTCAGCTGATGCATGTAATTATGTAATAGAAGCTCTCGCCTAACACCTGCGTTATAACTTTCAAGGCATCAGCTGACGGTTTTTGCCCCGGCATACAGCCAGCTGACATATATATTTATTCATAGTTGCGTATAAGCTATCATCAGGTAAATTTGTAGTTGAGAGGAAATCACTGAAATGATATATTTTTTTTACATGTTTGATTGACCAGCTGACGCATAATGCCCCAAGTTACAGTCAGCTGATTATTTTTTTTCTTCAAGGTATCGGGTTAGCTACAATTTAAAATGATTCTTAGTTGGGAGGAAATGACTGAATAATATTTTTTTTTTCTACATCTTTGGAAGGCTACCACCGCTCATGGCACCCACGGAGCCGAAGCTGACGTTCACGAGGCTTTATGATACACGTCTCTAATGCATCTCACCAATTATCGTTCGGGAGAAAATGACTGACGAAATTTTGCACTGGCCCACGGTCTATAACATTATTTTATCTGAAAAGGGCAGGTAAGGAGTACTCGTAACCGGCGAAGATGTATGAGAAGAGCTATAAAGTCCGAAAAGGTGGGTAAGATTTAATAATTTTTGAAACACTATTGGTGCTATCGAGGGCTTGTGGCAATCATCATGACTTTTCGCCGTTATTCCGTCCCATGATGTGATAGGGGGCGAGCCTATCGCCACCTATCACAAATATCCATAAAAAGGATATCCTAACACCAGTGGCGTGCCTAGTGTTTTAGATGAGGGCAAGCCCAAGCAACCTAAAAAAAATCGCATCTCCGATTGACATAAAATGTACACCTATAAGAAAGAAAAATAATATCTAAAAATAAAATAAAAAACCACACAACCCGTACCGGGATTCGAACCAGGGCCTCAAAAGCTATTTACATACCCACGCGCGCAATACAACCATGCTATGGAGGCAACTAGACCTCTTGTTGAATTTAGGTATGTAGCTTTATTCAAAAACAATTTTGACCCATTGCAACTTATGAAAAGTTTTTGTCCCAAAGATAAATTAAGTACTTAGATTATACCTGTAATTAAATAATTTTAGTAGATTGTACCTATTATCTATTCCAAACACTTGTTTCGTTCGAAAAAATATGCAAGGCCAACAATACAACGTTAGTCTAAGAATACAACTTGATACATAGTCGTATTACGTGTTAATGCAATAAGACAGTAATTAGTTTTGTTATTTGTATACTGATCTAAATACCTTTTAAGTTTCTTTCGCGCCTTTCGCCAACTCGCTGAAAGTTTTTGTTTTCCATCATAACCTAACAAATTTGCCTTATTCTTGCTGATTAAATCTTTCCCACACAATAAGGAATAATTTCACTTATATTTATTGCACCTTAAATGCTTAAAATAACTCAAAAAATACTTAATAAACACAAATACTTCAAAATGCAACATTTACGTTCAATCAGAATAAATAACTGGTGTTGCGAGGTCCGAGTCAAAATTATACCATGAAATTAATGCTGATAATGTGACAAAAACTTATTGATAAATAAAATTATACTGCAAACCTTAAAAATTATAATTAGATATGTAATTATAATTATATTAATACTAAAATCGTTACAAAGTCATGATAAATAAAAAATACGCATTTACATTAGGAATATAAGACAGAATAAAAGTAAGCACATTAGAGGTAACTCTTTCAATTGGCAACCCGAGGCATTAAGCCTGGATTAATTTGCAGTACTGATTGCTATAGAAACTTACTATAGCTATACATTTGTGGTAGTAGTTGATGCGTATTCTATCCATAAGTGCGAATGAGGCAGAAACATAGCGGCGAAAAGCCAGGTAAAAGCCAACGAGAGAGAGAGAGAGAGAGAGTGATGAGTATATTTTGTGCGCACTTAGCTGTTTTGTATTAAATATTAAATGCGTGTACGGCGCGGGTGTGGTGGTGTGTGTGTGGGTATATTGGTGTGTCCGTAACTGCGCTCGAGGCGAACTGGTTCAGCGAACCGTAGCGCGGGAATTTTAAGATTGTAAAGAAAATTATTTCGAAGCGTTTTGACCGTAAAATGTTGGTTATTTTTACACATTTGGTTTTGAGTACTTAGGTAAATTATTTTAGGGCAAGCCGGGCTTTTCGGCTTCTATGGAAGGACCGCCACTGCCTAACACGTCACAAAATGGAAAGTAACTAGCTCAGCGACTCCTGATTGCACAAGGCACATCAAGGGGTACAAGCATAAGGTTATAAAATGTATCATCATGTTCGTAGTTGAAGCAACAAAAACCAGGACGGGATACTTGTTATTAAACTTTTAATATCGGGTGACGCTGTGCATACGCGAGTAACATAAAATGCTGGAGGTTTGAGCACACATAGCCGTAGAGTATCCGGGCTGTACTAAGTTCAATGGAGTAGGGAGAACATAATTCTATCCCCGAAGGGCAAAGCAACAAAGTAATTATTGCGTTTACATTAGTTCCTAATTGATAGAATAGTATCTTATCTTAAAAATGTAGAAGGTTGTGAATGTAATTTGGCACTGAAAGGCCCTAGATGTTAATGTAAGGCCTTTTCCTATATATTAATATAGGCTGCCTTTACATAAAAAAAATATACAGTCAGACTTCTATCCTGGAACATTTCTTCTGGAGCAGAGAGCCATATTGGTAAGTCTGTCAGAGTGTAGCATAGCTTCAAAAGGAATATATCAATTTTAATACCTGAATAAACTTATTATAGCATACTTGCTGTTGATCGCGGCTTCTCCCGCGTCAGAAGTTTTTCCCGCTAGAAAAGTCCCTAAAATACAGTGTGACGCCAGCGCTATCTATATAAAAATCAAACTAAAAAGTTATTTCTTATGAGAGCAAATTACGGGGATGAAAAGTACCCTATGTATTAATCCAGGAACTGCGCGAAATGAACCCGTGTGCTAAATTCCATCCAAATGAGTTCAGATGTTTCTGCGTTTACTTCTAACTAACATACAAACATTATCATAAATTTTCACATTTATAATATTACCACAAGATACTGTATCATCATCATCATCATCATCATCAGCCACATGACGGCCATTTAAAGGATACTGAATAGCACTACGTAATATTACGTTATTCAGCAGAGCTCTCATCTTTTAATATCTCCTGGCATCCCGCACGGTCCTGTCTCGCCCCGGGCCCGTGGTATGTGGCAACACCATTAATTTTCAACATCAAAGCCAGTTTTATGGCTGCACCCGGTGCGTCCAAGCTCCCGTTTCGTGTTTTAGCACATTTCAGGAACTGTCTTTATAATATTTTAATAGTGTGCATAAAATCTTCGGACAAGCTTACGAAAGCATTTTTGGCAAGTAGTGGTAATAACATAATTTTTATATAGGTTCAGCGATGTGACCATGCACTTGATGGTAAGTTGATTAGTGTCCAGGTAGATGATGATCGAAGTGGACGATAGCCTATTTGGGAATGGAACGGTCTGCCGAGACTATGTCCGGATGTTCAAAACCCAAGGTACACACCTCTGACTTTTCAAAGTTACGTGTGTATTGTTTATCAATTATCGTTCACTTTAACAATGAAGGAAAACATCGTAAGGAAACCTACATACCTGAGAATTCTCCATTAGAAGTTCGTGGGTGTGTAAAGTCTGCCATCCCGCACCTGACCAGTGTGGTTGACTAAGGCCTAACCCCTCTCAGTAGTAGAGAAGGTCCGTGCTCAACAATGAGCAGTATGTAATACAGGGCTGGTATTATTATTTATTATTATAAAGGATGATCATCCCTAACCAATAGACACAATCATGTCAACCTATTCGAAACCGCACACAGGCTTATCCCAAAACTGCCACTTTAGCGGGCTTTACACCTTTCCTTTGGTCGCTATCCGGATTCAAATATTCAACTACCAACGAAATCCATATATAAATTATTCGTCTCACTGTCTCTAAGAAGAAAATTACACGAATTCTCGGACATGGGTTCTTGACCATTTAGCTAATTATTTAGGAAAATATCATTAATAATACCCCAGTTTGTTTTAATACATTACACAGCGTATTCCTTTAGAATCGTCAAAGTGGCATCTTGTCTACATTACTTAGGAGATAATGCAAACAAGTCCATAACTCATCCTAACTAATGACGGGTGCTTCACAACACGCGAACTCCTGTGAGATTAAGAATGTGTCAAACTTGGTGGAGCTGATATATTTTGTTTTGAAACGTACAGGCTACGAGTGAGTAAGCTTCTAACAACTTTGGTCATCAATTTTTTTAATGAAATGTTTTATTATCTTAAACATTGCATAAATGGTGGTAGCGTACTTGAGATGTAAGATGTAAAGTTTTGGCTTCGATTTCAGGTACAACGACAAAACTTAAGAGTGTCTTTCGAACTAAAAACATAGCTGGCTTTGTAAATAATCTGGGACTAGAATTTGTAACGATAAGATCAGCACCTATTCCAAAATAAAATAATATAGGCTCGAATTTCGGCTGCACAAATTGTACCTCTACTTACCCCTTCGAGGATTAAGTCATTGTGTAATTAAATATAATACTAGACTGCCTCGGTTGCGTAGTTGTATTACAGTACGACTACAAAGCTGAGGCCTCGGGGTCGATCCCCGGGTCGGGCAAAGTGATATTGAGTTTTTCTATTCAGTATCAGCTCGGAGTTTGGAATTTGTGCCCGATATGGCGATAGGCTCGCCCCCTATCACATCATGGGACGGAATAATGGCGAAGAGTGGGTGCACTAGTTGCGCCTCTGCCTATCCCTTCGGGGATAACAGGCGTGAGTGTATATGTATATGTACTAGAACCCTGCAAATAATCACAATTGCCCTCAAAGGAATAGCGGGAATCATTTGCTTCAATTCGCAAATGCATTACACGAACTAGCAGTATGCATTACAAATAGCAAGTTCACTGTTGACCTCTCGATATACCGCGTCGACTATTCAAACTAGGTCCCTGCTCCTGTTTTAATGACTGTCTGGATTCTGGAATATTGCTTGCATATTTTGAGAACAGCGATAGCCTAGTTCAAATGGAACGAATTACAGAGCCGAAATTTCGCAGGTTCAAATTCAAGGCACATTCTGGCCTTTCTCAATCACAAATGTATTGTTTGACATAAATATTACCTACATAGTATCACGCCTTTTTAACTTTTCAAGGGTAGGCAGAGGTGTGAGACACTCACATATTTCGCCAACTATATTAAGGTCCCATTTTATAGGGGACTGGGCTATTGTTATTACCGGCCATATTACCAGACTACGAGCTGATACTGAGCAGAAAACCCCAATATCATTTTTACCGACCCGGGAATCGAACCCGACACAGCACTGCAGTCGTACCTACCGTAATACAACTACGCCACCGAGGCAGTATTGTTTGACAATTACAATTATTTCTTGTTGTAACACACACACACACACTCACGCCTGTTATCCCCGAAGGGGTAGGCAGAGGCGCAACTAGTGCACCCACTTTTCGCCGTCATTCCGTCCTATGATGTGATAGGGGGCGAGCCTATCGCCATATCGGGCACAAATTCCAGACTCCGGGCTGATACTGAATAGAAAAACTCAATATCACTTTGCCCGACCCGGGGATCGAACCCGAGACCTCAGCTTTGCAGTCATACTGTAATACAACCACGCCACCGAGGCAGTCTTGTTGTAACGTAGAAGAAAAACTATGAGAAGATATGTACAGTATTATACGTAAGAAAGCGAAGGTATGTATTAAAGTTTGCCAACTCCCTGGGCCAGAGAACATAGACCCAAAACCCTCTCAGTAGTAGTAGACCGTAGACGAGGCCTGTGTACAGCAGTGGTACTATACATGCAGTGGAGAGTAATTAAAAGTAACAACTAGTGAGTAATAGTTTGTTGTTCTTTATGCAGGCAAGGCCTATGCCTTAGGTTACTATTAACGTCATTGCATCTGATGGTAAGTGTAGCGAGGTCCAGATAGAGCTTCGACTGATGAGAAATTATTGATAATTAATTGATTGATTGACCTCTCGCCATTCGAAACTATTACTGAACCTATTTGTACCGGATATACACTGGCTGAAATAGAAACACGACAAGTCTCGTGGTCCGTGGTCACTATTCAGGTGGACAAGAAATATACCCTACTAGTTACTACCTAGAAAATGTAAGCATTGCGGGCATAGTTTGCCGTGAACTGAAATACTCGTCGTTATGTGAACCTTTACTTGTTGCGGGTCTTGTCTGCACGCGAGCGACGCGGGCGGGTCTCGGTGACCCCACGCAATATAAATTACGTTTATGATATTCTTTGTGGGTTAATGTTATTTTATTTTTGTAATTTTACCTAACCGAGGAAGATGGATACCTATTTTGAGTGTATATGATTTCTTTTTATGGCATTGAATGACGAGACGAGCATGCTGTTCGCCTGATGGTAAGCGATACGACCGCCCATAAACAGTAGTAACACCATACAGCACCTTGAGTTACATAGTACTGTGTGGCATTCCACTGTGCTCGTCATCCTGAGACATAAGATGTTAAGTCTCATTATGTCCAGTAATAACACTGGCTACAATCCCCTTCAAACCGAAACAGAACATTGCACGCACACTGCTGCTTGGCGGTACAAATAGACATTGCGGCGGTACCCACACAGACGAACTCTTACGCATGAGAGACCCAGCAGTACATTAAGTACATTAATATTCGTTTACATTCATTGATGAAATAAAAACCCACATATTAATGTTTACATTAAATGTATTTATATCAAATTAATTATAATCGAATATTAATTACTGCTTTTCCGTGAACGTGTTTTTAGCTGTCATATTATTAATTTTATAGCATATGGTAAAGAAGCTATGGTGGTATTCTGTAAGATCTGACTATCGAGCTCACTTCTGATTCCTTCACTAACGCCATAATATGATGAGAATGTCGGTAAAACTACACTCACGTACTAATAACAGAGATCTTACGTATATACAGTCTTACGCTAATCGGATTCTGTACACAAAGTTTTCGATCGTCACACTGGCTTTGTCACCGAGATGTCGAAGTCACCTCACTTCACACTGTTTCTACAGAATTGCATCGCAGATCTGTAAATACAAAAATTACCGTCACTATTAGACACCATAATCTCATCATAGGATACAAGTATAATGACGATTGCTGAAGGATCATATCTCTGCATTTAGTTCAAATATACTGGATAGAATTTTACCTACCAGACATATTTTATGAAATATATTCGCAGAATGATCATTATATCCAAAACTATTAAACGAAGAAGAAAGGAAGATTTATTGCGGGCATAATTTTATAGATGTTATAGTTTTTAAATAGTTTAATTCCATATTGTATAAATAATAGCGAACGTATACGCAGAGAAAAACACCTAAACTCACAAAAAGGTTTGTTCTGAAGAGTCACGTTCGGAGTTCCGTCAGTGTACAATGTACATACAGTGTGAAAGGAGAAAATAATTGGTGTCTGTCTATGAACAGACGTTGTATACAATGTCTCCGTTGAAGGTCATTTGTACTATATTATACTTATCATCTGTTTTAAAATGACGTAAATGTACCAAAAATAAAATTCATTCAAATCTCATACGTAGCCTGACACAATATCACTAGATCTTTTAACCCCTTCATAGATTACACTGCGACTAGTGCAATGCAGTCATTCATGTATAAAAAAAAATCTTCAAAAATCATTTTGGAGATGCCGGGGATCGAACCCGGGGCCTTTCACATGCAAAGCGAACGCTCTACCACTGAGCTACATCCCCTTCTATATGTTCCGTCAAATATAACTATAGGTTATATAACTAAAAGAATATTTCCTTTCACCGCTTTGACATTGACGGTCATGCAGAATTCGGCATGTGCAGCTCCTGAACGACAGTTTCAACCTAAATTGACGATCGCAAAACCTAACCTGTGAGCCTAACCATACGATTATACCGAAATTTATTGTCACAATGTAGTTCGAGTAGGCAATTAATTTATGTCCAGTTTCAAACGCATAATTGTAATCAAATTGTGAAAATGGTGTATCTGCTTTATATTCAGCTCTACTTGTAAGTAGAGTCAGAGTCCAAAGCTATGCAATCTTATATGCAATACATTTAAGTTTAAAGACACTCACGTGCGAACACACACGCCGTCGCGCGCGCAAGTTTGGCGCAACTAGTGCACCCATTTTTTGCCGTGTGAATTCCGTCCAATAATTTTGTTACAAAGCGGGCGAGCCATGGGCAAATATCTTTTTAGTTTAAAATATTCCTCAAGCTCGAGCCGCGAGTAAAATATAGTCTAATTGACTTATCAAGTGTAGTACACTTGTCAGTGCAGTCATGAGAGACGACGAAGTGAGATCAGTTGGTGCGCGCGACGCGGATTCAAATTACGATGTGGATGTGGAAGACGCTTTGGATGCCACTGGTAAAATTTAACATTTATAGTTCTACAAATTAATTAAAAGACGAGCATATACATATAATGAAGAAAATGACAAACACAGTATATTGTATGACAAATACAGTATTTGCATAAATAAAATATCAACTACGGGCTGTTTAGTAACAAAGTACGCCATTATCACCTCAAAATTTTAAATATTAGATATCTCAATTACACTCGCATCGATACGTTGAACGTCTGCCGACATTATAATATTCGAACTGTATTTATTACTAAGATCAATTTTTATAATAACATCCCTGTAGGCTGTATTATATACTGTTCCACTGTTGGACACGTGCCTCCTCTACTACTTAGAGGGTTTTTAGGCCTTAGTCCACCACACTGGACTAGTAAGATCAATTTTCTAATCCTTATTATGCCACGAATGTATCTATTAATTTTATATTCCAGGACATGGTCTCTATAACTACCTGATTTTGCTGGCCGCCTGCACTATCCACCTGGGGACGGTGGTGGAAATGCTCGGCTTCAGTCTGGTGGTACCAGCAGCGAGCTGTGACTTGCAGTTAGGGTTGCAGGAATGCGGAGTTCTGACTTCTGTGTCTTTTGCTGGTATGGCCACTTAAATTAATCTTTCCAATTTAATTTTTAAAATCTCATGAATAGTTTATAGAATAATGAGCTCTAGAGCCATTCGGGAACTATTTTTTATCACAGAAGTTGGCTGATATATCTTGTGAAGCTCTTACAAATAGATATAAATTAGCGATACAATGTATTGCATATATTTTCCAATTTTGTACACAACAAAAATTAGTCACATAGTTTACAGTAGTTATGAAATCAGCATTATCACTTCAAAGTGTCTACTAATAAGTGTCCACTTAATGATTTCCTTATAAGTTTCATATTATGTTCATGATATCTCTACTAATATATAAAACTGGAGACATTGATTTTTGTTCGAACAAAAAACGCATGGAATGATATTAGTCCAATTCTAAAATTCTTTCGCTTATATCAATTTACTTTATATCTTATTGACTACTACTATATACCATTATTGTACTTTTATACTATTGTGAACACAGTTATAAACGGAGCCGCGGGTTGACCAGTAAGACCTTTGCTACTGGTTTAAATATTTCATAAACTTACACACTATAATTAATATCCTACGATATCTCAATTCTATCACCTGCCAATATCTGAAATACGTCTGCATTTCAGGCTTCATATTTGCTCAGCCTTGGGGCTACATCGCTGACACGCGGGGCCGACGTAAAACCTTGCTCATATCAGCGACTATAGGATTCATCTTTGCGATAGCCTGCAGCATTTCAATGAATTTCATCATAATGCTGGTTTTGAAGTTTATAGCATGCAGCTTGTAAGTACATTTTCGAAATTTTAAAATAACATTGTGAAGTAAGTTGTGTGGTTCTTCGTTACGTTTCCGGTTGTGGGAAACATTTATTTTTTCAGTTGTTCGATGCGAAATATGTGAGTTAAGTATATATATTTTGTAGCTGACTACAATTTCTATGTGATTAGTTCTTGAAAAAAATCTCTTATTGGATATTCCTACAAAAGAATTTGTACCATTTATTACCCGACAACGAAAGAAGGAGGGTTAGGTATGTTTTTCGAGTGTATGCACGTATGTATAATTCTTTGGTACGCCCTAGAGCTTAAACGGCTCGTATTTTTATGTGAGTGGTATCAATAGATTCGTCTTAGTCGTGAGTGTGGCAATGGATTTTTGACGGCAAAATGAATCTCAGAAAAATATTTTCAAAATAAATCGAGTATGGTATCAAAATTAAGAATTTTTAACGGTGATTACGAATATATATTATATAACTTATATTTTGTATTCGAGTTTGGAATAGGAAATGTTAAAAAATATGGAAAATAAAAAAATATTAAGAAAAGAACAAAAAACCCGACTATGCCAATATCCGCCATCTTTATTAAATTCATTGAAGAACTGAAAAGATAAAAACAAGATTTTAATTTGAATATTTTATTTTGGTTTTGAATAATCTTAGTTGACAGTGTTCACAAACGCTGTCGGAGGCATAACACGCTCACTTCTCATAATTTGGTTGGTGATATATTATGTAGTGCTATAAAATCTCGGAGTAAGCAGATGCCTCCGACTGCTTTAAGGAAAAGGGGATGACTAAAGAAAAGTAATGGAACACAAATCTGCGATTAATGTAATTCTTTGCTGTCTGCCCGCCTGTCGGTCTGTTTTTCTATTTGTTTGTGCAGTAGCACATCTGCAAAATTACTGAACGCATTTCGATGAAATTTTGCACACGGGTAGATCATGTCCTGGATTTATACATAGGCTACTTTTTACACCGGGAAAATATTTGGACCTTCATCCCGGATAATATTTTTACAAGGGCGAAGCCGTGAGCAAAAACTGGTTTAACCTGTCAATATTCACAACGTGTTCACGGGGGAACAAACGTCCCTTGCCAATTAAGCGAAAGTCGTTTTTATGCGCCTACCCATAGGGTTCTAATTAGAGGTTTGAAATAACAGCTGTCAAACTGACATGAAATATTGAGAAGTTAAAATTTAATCATTGTTTTTTCAGTTCAATGGCATCCCTAACCCTCACTATCACCTATCTCGGAGAGTGCACGCCAAAGCATCTCAGGAGTAGGTTCCTCTTCATACAGAACTGCTACGCCGTCGCCGCAGACCTCGTTTGTTACGGTAATGTTGTCTATATCCTGTTTTAGAATACACACACACACACACACGCACGCACACACGCACGCACGCACGCACGCGCACGCACACGCACACGCACACGCACACGCACACGCACACGCACACACACACACACACACACACACACACACACACACACACACACACACACACACACACACACACACACACACACACCATATCGGCCACAAAGGACAATGGCGAAATCGTATTTATAAACAAATTGTGCGTTTAGAAATTCCATACATAGTAAGCTCAATATAATTATTTTGTATGATTTTTCAGCATACCAATTTTACTTGTATAAGTGTGTATAACATGCATAAATTAAAAAGAAACTTAATTGACTTTTCATTATGGCATAGGATCTTTTAGGCTAACAAAACATCATTTTCATCAAGTCCCTAAAAATTGCTAAAAATATATCTGACTATGAAATGTTCATTAAGAATAACAACATTTTTACCACATTTTAATTACTATGGAATGAAAATGTGGTGTGTATGGCTTTACAATAAAATATCTGAATTTAATTTAAGAGGCAGTCCGGATACCTCAGTAATAAGAGGAAAAATAAAATCACGCCATATTTCAAGAAAACAATACTATGTATGTATATGTGTTGATTGAAAACAATGTACCTGGTCGAGCAGGTATTGGCTATTGCTGTAGTTGCTTGGTCGGGCGCCCTACTTGTACGTTACTTCACTCATACCATGACAGTTGTCTGGTATTTGGGATGGGCCACACATCAAGGCAATGTATCTGCCCAGGGAGAATTTTTAGATGAGATATTTATCAGAGAGAATGATTATGAAGAAGATGGATAAACAAAAAAAATAAGGGTTTTATTTTTCTCCAAGCTCGTTTTTACCAATTTTGCCCCCAAGTAGAACTTAGCGTCTAAACGTATTTTCTCCTAATAGTTTCAGAATTTACTACAAAAAAAAAAAAAAAAAAAGAAATCTTTATTATAGTCGGAGGAGTTT
This sequence comes from Lapara coniferarum, assembly GCA_949316025.1. Lineage (NCBI taxonomy): Eukaryota > Metazoa > Arthropoda > Insecta > Lepidoptera > Sphingidae > Lapara > Lapara coniferarum. The sequence continues at coordinate 37,087,321 of OX438924.1, read as the reverse complement.
TGGCGAGAATGTTGAAGTGTCATGAGGTTCTCTTGTTTTAATTCATTATTTTGGGTGATACTAATTGTTATATTGCATAATTATGGTGATATATTATCCAATATAGTTCTATTAAAGAGCTCGAATGAAGTGAATTGAAATAACTGTGCCAATCAAGTGTTTTTCGTTGCCGCCAAAACTCCTGGATAAAGTCTTGGTAAGGTAGCCACTGCTTTACTACGACATAGTACATAGTAAAAAAAAACAAAAATATCACATAAAACGAGGCTGTATGGGCTTGACCCCTTTGCCTTCCCTATGAGGGAAAATTATTAAAAAAAATTACGTTGGTAGTGGAGTTTTGGCGGGAATTTCGAAGTGTTATGAGGTGCTTTTGTTTTAATTCATTATTTTGGTGATACTTAGTGTATTATTGCATAATTATGGTGGTATATTAGACAATTACCAAATATTTTATGAGATCTACTATTCATATTACTTGTTATGTAAAATACAATTCATAAAATATGTCAACTAAACCATAACCTCAAATCTTTAAAGTGAAAAATCTTGAGATTTACGCCCGAATACTCAAACGCTACTCAACCAACCAAGTTATCTGAGGCCTACTTAATTTTAGCCGGCTTCTTATTTTAAATGGCATTCTCAAACGCACTTTAAAAGATTTGATTGAATACTCAGCCGAGGAGCAGTCATTTTGCTACAGATTATAAAAAGTTTGTTTTCGATTACAATTTTAATAAATTTGATATTTATGTGTCGTTTCACGCAGTATAATTTTTAAGATGTTAAATATAAATAAATCGAATAACACAATGCACAGTTTGAAAATGATTTACAATGTTATAATATGTCTATTATATTTAATTTTCGTGAGTAATTTATGTACTATGTGCAGATGCTACATAGTAAAAATGGTAAGTACGTTTAAAAACCATCCTAGGTTTTTAATATGTAGGAATGGCATATTTATTATTAGAAATAGTTTATTAATTATTATATTCTTAACATTGATGTGATGAGCTTATATTGGCATTATATTGCCACTTGGCAGTATGTCAGGGTTGACATTAGCCGCTTTAGAAAAAAAATAAACAAGTCAACAACAATAATATTTATAATTCTTATTTCAGTTTTATCATCAGAAGTAGGCATATTTACAAACATTTGTTACGATGTACTACTGTTGGTTGTTTCCCGTGAAAAATAACCCCAATGACCTTGGGCTATCGGTTGGATAGTTTGGTTTATTTTTCTGTTCGGCTGGATATAATCCCGATTTTAAAGAACATAAATGAAGAACTGTTTCCTTGCTGAGTTGGAATCTTCTTTTACGATAAGTTAAGATATGATATATTTATTTGTCAAACATTAACATTAAATTATCATTATTGTATTCTTTGAAAGCGTTTAATTTCTCTCGATTTCTTCCTTTGACACCACACTCCTCTTCAGACAATGATGATAATGAAGAAAAAACGATTTATTAAATCCAAAGAGAATATAATAGGTAGTTATTACGCAATAAAATTATTAAAGATTTGAACGTAAATATTTGAGACTAGTCTGAAGCACTCTCAAATTGATCTCGATTACCAGCCATATTTGGAGGCCTTACATAGCTGTCAAACTTTAAGCAGTGTTTGTGAATACCGTTTGAATCAATAAGCGGACCTTAAACTGAGTCGCCTTAAATTTAAGGTTAAGAGATAAGTGACGTTTCAGTATACCAATTTCACCAATAACGAATGCTTAAATCCGTAAAGCCATCTCAAATATTTAAGTAGCGTTTGAGTATTCGGGCGTTAGACTTTTGTTACTAATAATCTTGATACTAACTTGTTTAAGCATTGCTGCGGAATATATATATATTTTTTTTACTTCTAAACGCTTCACATTTAAATCAACTAAAATCATGTTTGGAGACCTGCCATTGTCCTTTCAGGCTCCGGGCTGATACTGAAAAACCCAATATCACTTTGCCCAATCCGGGGATCGAACCCGGGACCTCCTCAGCACTGCAGTCATACTACGGTATGACTACAATTTTATAATTCAATGCCGTATTTACTCACCAATTATAATCACTCAATGGGATGCAATTCCCAAACAAAAACTCAGAAACCCGAGAGAATGCTAGTTCCACCTTAGCCTCTCTTCTGCGAGAAATAAACCTAATAACTATACCAGGATAATCTAGGTTATAAAATTAGCGACCGCAGTACGCTTTAAAATAGCTATTATTTTATCTGTTATCTTTATCGCGGTTTGACAGACAGGAGTTTAAAAAATTGCGATGGATCACGCCAAGGTTTAATCTAGCATATGTTTTTAAAAAAAGAAACTTGGTGGACGTCGCCATTTACTATGATTCCCATTATAAAGTCTCACTCGTGCAAAATGTTATCTGAAGGACGTTCTGTTATTTATTTATTTTTGAAATCCGCGTTACGACTACCGCCCTAACTTTTTGGGTTTACCCGCGTCAGATAAAGTGATATGGAGTTATTCTGTTCAGTATTAAATTAGCCCGGAGTTTGGAATTTGTGCCTGATATGGCCATAGGCTCGCCTTCTATCACACCATGGGGCGCACTCGCATGGAGAAATCTGAGTGGCCTGGTTCACTGTCTACCTCTTCGAGGATAAAGGCGTGATATGTGTTTATTTTTTATTATAGTAGCTTGGTTCTTTGAGGCATCAGAGTGCCAGTGTGCATCTACAAAGTCAGCCCGAAATACATTGTCGATCGAATGCATTTGCGATTAGTTTATTAGGCAACCTGGTTTATTAAGCTTACGCTTTGCTGCACAGGATTTAAGACATAAAATAGAAACTAGCTGCATTCATCAACACCGCATCGGTTTTGCAATCTGCTAAGCTTTGTCTCTTTGAAAATAAATTCATCAACCGATGTTCCATACAGATTTAGAATATAAAACCCCTGTTGTTTGCTTTTCGTTTTTAATCTTGTAAATGTTCTGGAATACATAAATTATTACTGTTTGCTAATTACATTAAACAAACTAACTTTGTAAGCTGATTAACTTTACTCCGCGCAGTGCGATGTCGTGTGCAAAGACTAGACGGTTTATACTATATTTTTATTATGTCGTTTTTTATCAAATGAGACGTTACGTCGTTGAATGCCCGAAATTGTGGTTTTCACTATACCATGTATATCACTATCGAGTCAACTGAGATCCAATCAATAAAATGAACATTTACTTAAATGTCCGGTACACGCGCGCTGTACATTTAGCTTACACACACACTTCTTTAATCGACGAAGGGATAGGCAGAGACAAAACTAGTGCACGCACTTTTGGCCACGACTATTCCGTCCCATGATGTGATAGGGGATGAGCCCATCGCTACATCGCGCACAGCTAATACTGAGCAGAAAAACCCAACATGACTTAGCCCGAGCCAAGATTCGAACCCAAACCTTCATAGAGGTAGTCGTAGCGCGTACAATACAACTACCCATCGAGGCAGTCAATTTAACTGAAATGATTTGAAATGTTGCTACAATCCTAAAATCGACATTCCAGGTTTAGCCTATATCATACTTCCGATGGAGTTCAACGTACCCATACCCTTTATCATCAGCATCAGACCCTGGCGGCTGCTGATAGTGGCGATGGCTCTACCTCTTGGTATCGGAGCCCTCATGATGGTATTTCTAGAAGAGAGTCCTAAATTCTTAGCAAATGCTGGACAGACTGATAAAGCTCTACAGGTTCTGAGTAGATATTATAAAATGAATAAAGGGAGTGACGATTATCCGGTAAGTTATTGCATCAAGCCTCCGTGGTGCATGATGCTGAAATGACTTTGAGAAATGCATTTTCGTTCAGACAAATGTTTATATGGTCGTTATACTTGAGTTTTTGTCGATCATTCGAGGAACTGAATGTTCTGAAATAAAAAATACACGACTTATACGTTAGTGTAGAATTAAGGTTGGATTTCGCTTAAGCTTAATATTGACTAATAAGTTAGAAAAAAAAACAATCAGTTTTGAATTACTTTTGTTTTTGTAAAATACCAGTGTCATAATTCTGCTTTTCTCGTTATCTCTATCCAGATAAAGTCAATAGCAGGGAATAATGACAAAGAAGATTCATCATCGTTTTGCAATTCGATAATCAAACAATCATCACCCATATTCAAACCACCGTTGCTTTGGAGGACTCTGCAACTATTTTATTTATTTTCTATATGCTGCAGCACGTGAGTATTATGAAGTATAAATATTAGAAGAAATTTACCGTTGAAAATGCTTCATGAAATGTTCTGGAACAATAATAATCACCGCAAAAGTGATATATGAACGGACATTGAGCATACACAACAAGGATTGGACCAAATTCTCTTAAAAAATCAATGTACATTGACAGATCACTGTGAGAAAAATAAAATATTCCACCAAATAGTCACAGTATAAAAATGTTAATTTACAACACTTCTGTTTCAGAACTAATGTGTTTTTCATGTGGTTTCCTGCTTTGGTCAACTCGTTTTTTTATAGCAGTTCTGATGTCCCTAAAAACTTCTGTGAGAAGATTATTACCAAAATCACACCATCCATTGACGATGTAATGGTAAGTTTTATGTATTGAGGCTTATATGACAACTGGGACTACTTGTCTGTGGTAACAATATAACCCAGAAGTTTATTGTGATTGTATGGCGCTGCACTATAACGTCACCATGTGCCATTAGACGACTCATCTCACAATACCTATGAACTAAAATCTAGATGTCATGTCCGTCAAACTGTAATACAAAAATGTTTGCACACTGCAGGCAGTTGGGCGGCAGAAATAGATTTGAACTATCCCAATGGTTTTATAGTTTTTTATTTATTGTTATGCATAAGCCTGTCTTATATAAATTCTTATACATGTCTATCTTATATAAATCCCGTCCCGTCTATATTATGAACTAGCTGTTGCCCGCGGCTCCGCCCGCGTTAAAAAGTTTTTCCGGGATAAAAGTCGCGCTTTATATTTTCCCGGGATAAAACGTAGCCTAAGTTACTCCTTATTCCATCAGCTACCTGCCAATAAAAGTCCCGTCTAAATCGGTTTAGCCATTTCAGAGATTAGCCGGAACAAACAGACAGACAGACAAAAATTTAAAAATATGTTATTTTGGTGTATGTTCATATACATGTAGTAAAAAACGGTTATTTCAATATTACAAACAGACACTCCAATTTTATTTGCATGTATAGATGTATAGATTACCTATGAAACATTCCGCACTCGTGTTTTGTTGTCCGAACAAATAAATAAATACTATAGGCTAATTATTATACCGGGAATTTTTTAAACCCAAGAAAACTTTTCCGCATGGACGGAGTGGCGAGCGCCTAGTTGGGAGTGGAACGAACTGAACTGAGATGAATCTCCGCAGGTCCAAACCCAATGCACACATTTGTGACTTTTCTAAAAAAATATGTGTGTTTCTTTGTGAATTATGCTCGCTTTAACTGTGAAGGAAACATCGTGAGGAAACCTGCATACCTGAGAAATTCTTTGAATTTCGAATAAATGTGAAGTCTGCCAACCCGCACTAAGCCAGCGTGGTGGACTAAGGCCTTAACCCTCTCAGTTGTAGAGGAGGCCTGTGCTCAGCAGTGGGCAGTATATAATACAGGACTGATATGGTATGATATGGATTGGTGTGCAATACTAGTCTTATATAAATACAATTTTCAGGAGCCTTGCATAGACACTACACCAATGAATACCATCTACAGTGGCATTCTATTCACTTTATTATTCACTATTCTCAACATAGTGATCGTCGCGCTGTCCTCGTGGAGGAAGATACTCTTGATAGCAACCATCACCATCTCAGGCGTTAGTGCTGTGTTGGTTAACCTAATTGATGGAGACATCCCCGGAATTATTTTCTTCACAATGATTCAGTTTACTGGCGTCTGTGTGGGGAATGTGGGATCTTATTTCGTCGATATGTATCCCACTTCTTGCAGGTAAAATTTTCAGTTGAAAGTGGTCGAAATTACTTTTTTTTTATTGAATCGAATGACGATACGAGCGTGCCGTTCGCCTGATGGTAAGCGATACGATCACCCATAAACAGTAGAAACACCATCCACCACCTTGAATTACAAAGTACTGTGTGGCATTCTACTGCGCTCGTCATCCTGAACATAAGATATTAAGTCTCATATGTCCTGTAGTTACACTGGCTACAATGTTCTTCAAACCGAAACACAACAGTGCATGCACACAGCTGCTTGGCGGTAGAAATAGATGTTGCGGTGGTACCCACCCAGACGGACTCTTACATGAGAGTCCTACCACCAGTACTACTTCATAGTCTTCATAAGTACTGTTTCATTAAAAGTTACCAACAATATAGATCATGCTGCGGCTGTGAATCTAATTTTTTATTTATGAATACGAAATGAGCATTGAGAGCGTATTTGTTAATGATTTTGGCCGGATAAGTTTTATATTTATATCAGCGCAAATTTTTATAATACAGGACTATACATTCCTGAAAATATGCATCCCCGGAAAAGTTTTTCGGAATGAAATGATCACAATCCCGCAGTATCATAGTCTAAAAGCGAATAGCCGACTACGAAATTATCTTCTAATTCTCGCTTTGAAATATGTTGTAAGCTAATTTGTTTTTTTAATCTGATTACTATACGCTGCCGCAAAGCCAGGGAAACCATAAATAGACTGGCCTTGATAAGGGAATTCGAATACACTAGCGGTTTTAAAGAAAAGAAAGAGATGTTTGGGATGGGGAATGGGGTTGCATAGGGCTCACTTGACTGTCTACAACATTGGTTCTGGGTTTTAACTGTTTACATTTTTAGAGGTCTAGCAACTAGTTTGGGCATGATGGTGGCGAGATTCACGTGTCTCGCTGGCGTTAACTTGGTCGGAGCACTTGTGGTGGATCATTGCAGCCTTACATTTTATTCCTGGGCAATATTTATTTTAAGTAAGTATTTTTGTGTTGTGCTTTAAGTCTTGCAGCATTGGGCTGTGGACTGAGAGATCCTAGGGTCGAATCCCACTGGGATACTGTTTATTTTTATTTGACCGGGAATGGATTCACACACCATGATCAACCGGAGTTGCATCCTACGATCAACGTTAGCCCGTTTCACTGAATGCATGTGTATGATCGGAATGAGTCACTACATCGTATTCATCACCAATTTACACTTTTAATTATTAGAGTATGGCTAGACAAAATACTATACCATACCAACAACTTTTTTGGTCTAAACCAATAACGGGCCAAGTCGTTGGTAAGATCACCATATTCAACAGTTCGTTATTTTTCGCTTTATCTTGGACTAGTATCTACCGGCCATTGTATTTAATTTTATTTGCACAGGTGGTGTTTTCGTCGCCCTGCCACTACCTTCGGATGGAGCGTCTAAACAAACGACATGATATTTAAAACTGATGAATGGATATTTTAAAATTTCTCTGTAATTATGTATTTTGTAAATGTCTGTCTCAGTGAACTAATAAATGATTTCGGCGTATATTTTTGTTTTTTCGTATTCCATAACGTAGGTGGGTATACCAGTAGGTAAAACAGTGATTTTACGAAATTGAAATGTTTGTTTATTATTTGAACAGATTTAGCTCTCGGGTAATTTTCAACAGATTCGAACGCGGATACGTGTGATTCGCTCTACTGACAAGTATTACTAATATTCATAAACAGTATCAAATTAGCAGAAGTTTAAGTTACGACTGCATGACAGTGCAGAATGCTCATCATCTTGAGATACTAGATAATTATTGTATCATAACAGGCATATGAATTTTACAAAATTTGAAGTGCATTCTTAACTAACACAACAATGCTAGCAAATTGCTTACAAGTAGAAATAATTAAAGAAACACCAACCCAAGTTGGAATATAACTGCCTAGAATGAAAAGCTTTCCCAAATTATTTAAAAACACGAGTACCAAAGATGAAACTGTAATAAAACCAAACAAATCTTCCAAGAATGTGCTTAAAATTATTAAAACAAAACTGAACCAAATATAAAACACCTAAAGGTATGCAAAACTCAGATACTGAGACAGCAAAACAAGCAGTTACTTCAATCTATATATATAAAAATCAATTGCTGTTCGTTAGTCTCGCTAAAACTCGAGAACGGCTGAACGGATTTATCTTATCTTGGTCTTGAATTATTCGTGAAGGTCTAGGGAAGGTTTAAAAGGTGGGAAAAATTCAAATAATTGCCGGGAAAATCCTCAAAACAGCATTTTTCTATTTCCCATACAAACGTTTTCTAAATAAAATGGTGTAATTTATTACCGCTGCATAAAGTTCAAATTCGCGTGCGCGTTAGAAGATCTAATATCGCGTTCTGAAACTCAACAAAAGTGAAATTGAATCGCGAACAATTATAAATGTTAAGTTAAATTTCTATATTATACACATTTGCGATAGTTTTTTTTATATTGAAATTCAAGCAGGAATCCTACTAATATTATAAAGGCGAAAGTTTGTAAGAATGTATGGATGTTTGGATGTATGGATGTTTGTTCCTCTTTCACGCAAAAACTACTGAACGGATTTCGATGAAATTTGGCACACGGGTACATCATGTCCTGGATTAACACATAAGCTACTTTTTATCCCGGGAAAACATAAAGCGGGACTTTTATCCCGGAAAAACTTTTTAACGCGGGCGGAGCCGCGGGCAAAAGCTAGTATTAAATACATTTCGAAGCGGAGATACCAGACGGAAAGTAGTGGGGATGGGAAAGGTGGGTAAGGTTGTCTTTGTTAGTTTGGCCACGCGCACTCAACATTTAATGAACACTCTTTATTATGTTTGCGACTTGTTTAAACTTTACCCAGGTAATGTCAAGTTTATAAATGCTTTGTTAGGCTTTTAAATTGTATTTATAAAAAAAATTATAGGCTAAATTAGATTCTTACTGATACTACAAGCCGAGATGATCATACTTGAAATCGATTACAATAACTAAAAGGAAATACAGCCCAAATCAAATCTTTCCAGAACCAACGTCCACAGCTGAGTACGATTATCGAACCCCAAAAATACCTTATCTTAATTCTAATACCCATCCTACGACTGTCAAGTCCCATAACACATTTGATACTATAAAGAATTTATAACTAAAATTTCTACTCAAAAGCTATTACTCCGCGAAGCCATATGCCGTCATTCAATAAGGGCCCTGCGGTTGCTGACGTCACTGGGTCCCGCAGGATCATCACCTCGCATGAATTATGTAGGAAACCTTTGTGCGCGATTGTACTCGGAACTCGCTTTGAGAGCTAGGGATTCTCTTAGGAATACCATTCGGTCTTTTTATAGCGTAGACCATCAAGTTAACAAGCACAAAATGTTAAATTATCTTTTCGCTGTAGAAGAATCCTGCACAACTAAAAATATCGAGAATTGGAATTTGGATGAGAAATAGTGAATTTAGGTCTGCCGAAATCTCATTCCATGGCATAATTCAATCGACTTTGTTGGATGACAAGGCCACTGCATTATACTTGGATTATACTTTCGTTGTCATTCGGTTTAGTATACTAACTACAACTTAAGACAAAGAACTTATTTTTCCGCGGAGAATGTGAATTCTATACCGCTACAACCCAGACCCAGAGAGCGACTAGGTTATGTTAGGTTAGCTTGCCTTACGACCAAACGTTGATTCGCCAGGGTAAACACCTGTTACTGTTGATATACAAATCAGCTTATCGAATTTCTAACAAATCATTTTATAACAAGGTAGGTATGAATCTGCTAAATCGATAAATTAGATCAAGTATTGCTTCTCCTAACAAGCTCCGAGACAATAATATCATGTACTGACCGCGCTATCCCTTCCCTTCTGCCGCCCTCCCCTCGCCAGTTCTGCTAAATTATTCAATTTTACACAATATCGCCTCGTCTAGTCGTGTTCGTATTTGGATTATAATATTCTTTTTCATTACAACTCTTTGAGCATAGTTTAAATATGTAATGTTGGATTAGGTGTTTTACTATGCATAAAGATTTTAGTTTTTGGTCACAACAGTTTTGGAGAAATTTGTGCTACATTACACAATAAGTAGGACCTTTTTATGTGTTTCATTCTGGCTTTATTATTTCTTCTCGTTACGAAACGGAAAAAAATTAAAATGAAAGTTTTTATTACAGAGTTTTAAGTAAAAATATAACAGCCACACAACGTATTTTATATTATACAATGAGAACATATGACAACGAATGCATATGAAAAATGAGGTAGCATAAATAAAGGATGGTCACGTGGGTGCACGTACGTGTGAATTTTCAGCTGCTCTGCAATAACGTACACTTTGTTGACGCGAACGCAGTCGTAACTCGGTATAAACTAAGAAAGGTTTTCATTTTATCACATGTACAAAGAGATATGTCCTCACTCCCCGATTCGGTGAACAATCAACACTCGGCCCAAACCCTTGAACCTAGAAAACCGATATTTTGTAAACCTATTGAAAAAAAAATGGGAAACACTTGCAAATTTCGCAATTAAAACATTTAGGGTGTATTTTTATGGAGAAAAACACGTCTTTATACTTACCACAATACAGGCAATTTACAAAAATATTTCAGAACCTAAAATCTATAAACTAAAAAACAACATTACTTTTTACATAAGGGTTAAAATGCACACACTAATTAAAAATATCAAAGAAGCTAAACAATACGTCAGCTCTATATAATTGTGCGGTCGATGTAAACCACGGATGTTAAATATAAAAATTCGGACGTATATTCTAGAAAATTTCACTGCGTTAACAATTTAATTTTGTACGATTTTATATTGAAAATAAAGAAATGGTCGCGTTTATCCTTTAGGCGACTTTTATAGCAATAAACAGTAATTTTCGTTAGTTAGTTTCGAGAACGATTTTGATTGAAAACGGCAACAAGTTTGAGTCTCCGTACAACAAAATTTCTGAAACAGACGTTGGAACTTGGTGGATAGATTGAAATTAAAGAAAGATATGAAAAATGTGGCTAGTTTATCATATTAGTCGTGAAATAGTCTTTCCGATGATGTATTATAAATTAAACAGATCAGTTTATTTTTGAAAAAATCACGATGACAAGTTGACTGAAATTGTCGAAATTTTAGAAGTGGCCTCTTAAAACGGCTTACCCGATCCTAGAGAAAAATGTCAACAGAAACCGATGATAAATACACGGTTTTACTACGCCTTCCGAGCCAATGGTAATAAGAACTAATATTTTTAAAGTAGTAGTTTCTTAATGATAATAACGATATAACGATAATAAATACAAGGCAATAAGGAAGATATTTTTGATTGTAATGTGGGTTCTTAATTAATTACTCGAGGGTCTGGGTGAGTATGTCCGCAATGTCTATTTCAACTGCCAAGCACCAGAGTGCATGCTCTGTTGTATTCCGATTTGAAAGACATTGTAGCCAGCATAATCACGGGGCATTATAAAACTTATCTAATGTATCAAGGAGACGAGCGCCGTAGAGTTCCACGAAGTAATTATAGAATCTGTATGGTGTTGCTATTGTTTATGGGTCTGTCTATGGTCGTATCGCTTAATATCAGCGAGCGGCAAGCTCGTTTGGTCATTCAGCAGCAATAAAAACTACTCTTTGTGTAAAACTGTTACCCTTAACTTTTCTGTTCTTACCTACCGATAAATTGACCGTCAGTTTACCGGCAAATCCTTAATTATTATCAATTCGTTCTTCAGTCCATGTACATGTTATAGCTGCACTACACTACTCGCGAAGTTGATCGAGGTTGGCCGAATAAGATAGTGTGGAAGGGCACTTCGCTTCGCCTCGTGCAACCTCGCCTCGCCTCGGGCGACTTCCAGTCGTTGTCGGTTTTTGCGCCCGAGTCAAAGTACTCGAAGTGTCCCGAGGTTCGAACACGAAGCGTCTTACTACACTACTCGGCTCACTTCAGTTCGCATCGAGACGTCATGAGCACAGGTTGTATTCAACGTTCCGTAGGTAGTTTACAGAACACGATTAACAGTACTGTTATAATCTTTAAAACTACGCAACGAATTTTGATGCGGTTTTTTTATAAATAGATAGCTAATAGAGTGATTCAACCGGAAGGTTTTTATATACTTTTGGCTCGAAAGAACTTATTAACGCGGGCGAAGCCGCGGGCAAAAGCTGATCTATAATAATATATTGCAATTAAAACAACGATATTTATTTAGAGCTTTGCGGTATAACGTTACAAAAGCCCCTTATTCACTATTGCACCATCTTTACAACGCCAGCACCATCTACCAAAAAACCTGATTTAAAATTAAAATATTTCCTACAAAAAAAAAGCAAGATCCGGGGACAAAATAGCCGATCTATAATGTGTTGATCCAGGATTAGGTTTATCCATGTGCCAAATATCATCGAAATCCGTTCAGTAGTTTTGGCATTTACTTCTAAAAAATATCAAAAATATTAGCATCATACTACTGCCTCGATGGCGTAGTTGTATCGTGTACGACTGCAAAGCTGAGGTCTTGGGTTCGATCCCCGGGTCGGACAAAGTGATATTGAGTTTTTCTATTCAGTATCAGCCCGGAGTCTGGAATTTGTGCCCGATATGGTGATAGGCTCACCACCTATCACATCATGGGACGGAATAACGGCGAAAAGTGGATGCACTACTTGCGCCTCTGCCTACCCCTTCGGGGATAACAGACGTGAGTACGTGTGTGTGTGTGTGTATTAGCATCATGCATCTATTTCTTTTTAAATTTCGTTGAATTATAAATACGCACGTAGCTGCCGTTGCAATGTGTACTCTCGCGTATTAAGGCGAGAGTACACATTGCAACGGCAGCTGCCACTTGAACGTCATCCATGATGCCTATCGTGCGGGCGCCGGGCGACTGAGCTCCTCGCGAGGTTGCACGAGTGTGTAGCCACATACTTCGGACTTCGGTGAACTTCGACGAGTACTTCGTCGAGGTAACTTTGCGAGTAGTCTAGTGGAGGCTTAAGAAGTAAGAACCAATCAGATAGACAAGCATAATGATGGTAATAGGAGAGATACAACTTCTCTCACTGAAATGTTTTCTAGGTCTTCAATGTATTTAACATCAGCAGTCTTCACCAGGAAGATCGTAAACTAAAATATTTTACTATTAATGTCTCAGCGTTATAAACACGCTTTTGAGAAGGAATGTAATATCGTCCGTAAACAATTTTAATTGAATTTCTCCTCTTACGAGCGTGACAAAAATTATGCGAGGCCATGCGTGCAGGTACTATGGGGCCGTAGGTTCGTTCACATGCTCAGGTTTATTAAAATGGCGACACGTTTGGTATGTGTCGTTCACATAATAATAAGTGACAGCGACGCGCTCTTAATACTACTCGGTTTTGCATGGGTTTTACCTGTAAAAGAGGAATACAGTTCCATCGGTCTAAGTGCCAGTGCGTTTTCTATTAAGAACATAAGGTTTTTTTTGGTGACTAATTTGCCTACTCAATGAAAAAAGGTTATAAACCACAACACCTTTAAACTGTAATGTTACCAAGAATTTTAAACCGCGAAGTGCTATCTGATATTGCAGTTTAGTCAACCAAAGATATTAGAATGCGTATTAGACTTTACGCTAGATATGATATTGTTTAAACCGAGACAAAAATGCTTGGACAAAACTACTTGATGGCCATAAATAATTATCATAGCGTAGACGAACTGTCATATACAAAAAACCTACTAGCTAGTAATATTATCTTCAATTTTAGAATAATCATCAAACAGTTACCAACAACAGAAAAAACATTAATTATGATTCTTATCTCCTTTCCGTTTCGATACCATGTGAACGCACTCGTAATAACTAACGATCTTAAAACCCAGCGTTGCGTGAGCTGCAGTTCGCATCGGGCTGTGTGAACCGACCTCGTCTGACAGCTTATTATGTTTGCACTGCATACAGAGACAATTAGTTTTGTACGACGAACCTAGTATTTTGGTCGGTACTCAAAGAATGATGGCAAGTTCCATACAACGTTTTACCTGATATCAATTTGGCGCGTCTTGGAATGAAAAATGAAAGAACGATAGAATAAAAATAAAAATGTTAGAACGATAGAATATACTTATCCTGAACCCAATCAAAAAGATTTTTTTTATTTGGAAGCCACAAAAAAAAGTTATGAGTTATTTAACATTTTCATATAGAGTTTTGGCGGGAACTTTAAAGTGTCATGAGGTGCTCTTGTTTTAATTCATTATTTTGGTGATACTTAGTGTTATATTGCATAATTATGGAGGTATATTATCCAATATAATTCTATTAAAGGGCTCAAATGAAATGAATTGAATTAACTGTGCCAATCAAGTGTTTTTTCGTTGCCGCCAAAACTGCTCGATAAAGTCTTGGTAAGGTAGCCACTGCTTTACTACGACATAGTACATAGTAAAAAAAAAGAAACAAAAATATCACATAAGACGAGGCTGTATGGGTTTGAACCTTTTCATCATTATCAGCCCGTTGCAGTCCACTGCTGGACATAGGCCTCTCCCAAGATATGCCACAGAGCCCGGTCTGCTGCTTTGTGCATCCAGTTGCTTGAACTCTTTGCCTTCCCAATAAAAAGGGAAAATTAAAACAAAAGTCATAGTTAAAGGTTATCACTTATCTGTCAATGAGATATGATAGCAGATATAGGCTGTATTTATAGTGGTCTCGGATGACAATATGTGAAATCGGTAGAGTTGCCAAGAAAAATCGGTATATTGGAGCAAAAATCGGTATATGCAAAAAAACAAGCGATATTCAATGAAAACCCTCTTAATTTTAAAGTCTAGGGACTATTATCAAACAAATTTTGCCGTCCATTTAAAAATACTGTCCCCCGCCGCCCCAAACAGCAATATATTTAACCAAGTAATCGCAAAATATGAAAGAAAAAGGGGATTTAAATCTTCGACTCGCTGAAAATCGGTAGAAAAATCGGGAGAATCTTCTAGCTTTCAAAAAATCGTTGAAAAATCATGTCATTTCGGTAGGACTGGCCCAAAATCGGTAGAAATACCGAAAAATCGGTAGGTTCGAGACCACTGGCACTGATGTAAATATACCGAATTCAAAATGTCATAATAAGACGCTCACTGTCTTCGGCTGGGTTGCTATTACTTCTTTTATAATTACTTTCTAGCGTGAGAAATGGAACAATCTTTTACGCCAACTTAACACTGAATGGCAAAAAATCCATTCGGTGTTTATTTTAATACAGTATTAGTATTCAAGAATAATCGTTACATATTATTATCACTTCTTTGATATAAAAATATAATGTAATATCTACCGTGTTCTGCCACTTTTATTCTTAGGTGGCAACACTTTTTATATGTCACTACCACGAATTAAAGATAGAATGGATAGAGTTTAGCATCAATTTACTAAGAAAACCAGTGTCGCCAAACTCACACATGCATATATTCGCATACTATCATCTCTTCATTATGATTGGCCAAAATCACCAATAAAGATAAAGCGTATAATACAAAATCATTTGCATTAAATTTAACCTTAATGCCATTATATAAACTTCGTATTCTAAAAAGTCACATGACTTCATACGACATTATTCCTTCAGTCTGAATTTTCATTTTAATTCGATTTCATACCGCTAGTCCACGCGAGATGGCGTATAATCGCAATGGCATTCATAAGAACTCAATGGCAGTTGTTTTAAGATAAGTTATTGAATGACACCCAGTACGCTACGCATGCCGGTAATAGTGTTGCACCCATACGTTACCTTTTTGTAAACCTATCGATGGTGTTTGTTTTATAACTAACATTAATAAATGAAATGGACTTATAACAAAATTATATAATATTAATTTGATAAGTACTGGAAAAGTTGTTCGAACTGTCTTGAATACAATTTTAACTCAGTAAATTAAAAATTATTTTAAATTTTAAGTATATATTTTAAATTCCTACTTTATAATTTCAATACTGCAGATATGTATGTTACACATACTATATTAGCTACACAGCTTATATAGCTAGTTTGCAATAAATTATAATGAGTATATATACTTATCATAGTGATTTCACTGCTGGGGTTAAGAGAGTAAGAGTAGACTTCACGTCTAAGCAAAACGTCAACCGGCAAGGCAAGAAAATATCCTTTGACGGACAGCAGAATTATGCCGGCCTGCTAATAGCTTCTGCAAGTTCCGTTTTAAGGACCCAATATCATAAGACTTGGAAACATTCGTGCCCGGCAACTGTTCCACAGTTTAATAGCAAAATTACGAACTTCTTAACCCGATTGATATGGGCTGAGATAGAAGAAATCACTAAGCAGTGGTTTCGCAAGCCAGCACGCGTGGTTCCCTTAAGGAAGTGTGAGGATGGCCTAAGGTTAAACTTTTGTCCAGAGCACTCACCAAGACACGGACGATAGAATACACTAAGTGAGGCAATGTCTCGGCGTAACTGCATTGATTCCAAACTGAATAGTGCTTTGTGCTGTTTATGAGTGGTCGTATCGCTTGTTGAGCGACATGCTCGTCTCGTCAAGCAAAAGTTGTTTAATTTTGTACCTGGATCTGACTCGGTAATATTTTACGCTTTTTGGGGGCAACAATTTCTTGTGCTTCGTTTGAAGAAGATACGCCTGCGTTTAAATTTATGATTTCAGGTTTACTTTGGAATCCACCACCCTAAGAAATAACATTAACGATGAGATATCAAGTAATACTCATAATATAATATCAAGTAACATAGCTGATCAAACATTGTTAACCTATAAAGCAGACAGGCACATTTATATGTAATTAAAAACAATTATTTAAAACTATGTGTTGTCTCAATAAAAAGCTTTTCCCGTTAGAAAAGCCCCTAAAACGCAGAACGACGCATAGAAAAAATATCCATTATATCCCATGGGAGCAAATTACCGGAATAAAAGTAGCCTATATGTGTTAATCCTGGGTATTATGATCTGGCTGCGGACGACAACTTAGACACTTTAGCCCGGGGAAACCCGCAGCCGTCCCTAATGCGCCGAAGAAGGCCACCGCAGAGTTTTAGTTGGCATGCCGTGCGTTGTACATAGGTTAGGGACTCGGCCCGGTGGCTCAACGCTGGGTCGTAAGGCACGGTGAACCGAACAAAACCACTCAGTCGCCTCCCTTGAAAGGCTAGGTGATAGTAATAAGTCACTTTCTCCGCGAAAAAAAAGGGTATTATGATCTACTCGTGTGCCAAATGTCTGAGTTTACTTCTAAGAAACATACAAACCAAACAAACATCCCGACATACAGAGATCCAAAAATTTCCACAAACATTTGCATTTATGATATTACTAAAATAAGACAAGCAGTAAGATAAGATTAAAAAGGGTATTTTAAAATAATAACCTATAGTTTTTTTAATAAATTTATGTAGTAAAATAAAACAATAAAATAAATATTATGGTGTGTGGCTTTCTTATAATTACTTATTGATTGATGAATTAGAATATTTATATGAGATTCTGCATTCACTTTAAAATATTGATTTCCCCTTTTTTTTACATTACACATCTTCTACAAAATGTTCTGAACATATTACGGAAAATTTGGAAGGAAACCAATTTAACCTTCCCGTAGCATTGATCCAACTTTCCTTAATAAATTGATCTTTTGGAAAACTGAAAATTAACAATCTAGTATTGTTTCATTAATTAATTATTATATCGACCACAGCTATGCATCACAAGCGGATCATGCATCAGATAACTTTTCGTACTTTTCTGCATAACATAACGCTTCAGTGAAAAATTAATAATTATCGATAATATTTTATCGACCACGCATGCACTAATTGAGTAGCGATGACATTATGAATTGGTGACAAATCATTCTAGAACAACTGATTTTCGTTTGCGACAATTAACCATATAGTGAAAAGAATAAGGAACATTTTAAATTGTAATTTTTGTGTCATGTTTGACATAGAAAATCAACATACATTTTTCAACTAAATAGCAATATACCAGAAAATATTACTTACCGATGGTACGAAATACCTCAGTGGGACACATTTTTGGTACGGCTATTATTTTTGCATTCCAGAATAGCATAATAAGGCATTTTAATATTTTTAAATATTTTTTCCAATCATTAAACCTTTGACAATGCGCAATGACGACTGAGACCGTTCAAACAGTGAGTTTGTGCTGCATTCTAAACTAGTGTATCAAAGGTTACGCCCACTTTATACTTCTATCTCTATCTCTGTTCTGTGGTCACTACTGATCAGAAGTAACGAAAAGGAAAGTACAATTGATTTACTTTTAATTATAAACATAATTTTGTGGCTTTTAACAGTAAAACTAAAACTGTGGAAAATATTACATATTTAAATTATATTTGATTTTACATATCTTAATCTTAGACGCTAACTGAAACACTCAGGTAAAAACTTGCCATGATTCTTTTAACATAAGTTTACGCTTGTTTTCTCAAAGGTAGACAAAAACTCAATTACTGAGCATTTCATCTTATAAACGATAGCAACACCACAATTCAGAATTTTAATTACAAAACACTGGGTGACACTAGACTTCTTGATATTCTTTTTGCAGCCTTATGTATAATATTTAGATACAGTTAAATGCTATATCTCTATTTTGATTGCCTCTGTAATTCTGCGTATTCATCGGAAAAACATTTTATAAATTCATCGCGAAAACGATCGCTTCAATAAATAATTTTCACATTACGTAGAAATTTCTGGAAATGTACAGAAAATTTTCCATATATATTTCACAGCGGAGTGTAGTTGAACTTTGTCAAATAAATATTTCAATATTGTGTAATATCAGAATGGAGTTCTTCCGCAAAATAAATTAATATCACATATAAAAATGCGAAAGTCTCTGAAAATGTTTGGATGTTAGTAATGTATGTAGAAATCACTTAAACTTAATTTGTATGATGTTTTGCACACAAATCATAATATCTTAGAATTTCTAGATTAACATATAAGTTATTTATATTTTAGAATAGCACACAGTGAGACTTCCATTCTCGTAGACTCTTTCATGCGGGTGGAACTTCAAGCAATAAATAGTTTATAATGTAAAATGTATTTTAATATTCTTGTAGTTTCCTCGTTATTTTATGGTCCTGGCAGTTTTCTCATATTCAAATGCTTGGTTAGCTTTGGACCTATTTCCCCCAGCGTTGTGTTGGAAATGTGTATAAATATTGAGTATTACGAGACTTTACGGTTTCACCACTTGCTGATAAACGCTATCGTCACATCCCAACTAACATTTTGGTGTTAGTTACAGGTAGTTTTATAATTTTTAGTGCTATCGACATTTAACGGTTTCAATAATCGGTAAAAGAGGTAGAGGTGAGTTAAAATATTAATTTGGAACCAACGGCCGCATTACATCTTTAATAAAAGATGTAAAACATCCTTAAGAGTTAAATAGTGGTAATGGCAGCCAGTAGACTTTAAATGTTATAACTTTGATCTGTCTGTAGTACTTAAAGCTGTCTAACGATATTTATGAACTCCCTTTCTTTAAGAATTGCTATGAAATGTCATATGCATCTGTACGTTGTATACTGACTGTAAGTGCCGCCACTGGTTCTATATTAGTGATGTAGCATGCTATAACTCATTTATACAGCAATGTTAACACTTTAAGATTTGAATTCAACCAATATGTAGTCCTTATATAGCTATTTTTAACGCTAGAATGTTAGTTGAGATGATTGTATAAGCCGACCAAACACAAAAGTAACACTCTCACTGACTTACTATAAGGTACAGTGGGGTTATTAGCCGTGCAAAACTTTACTACTAAACGAAGAGTAAAAAAATGTCGTATGGTGCAATTTGCGCGTTAATTTACCTACTAGGAACTAGGAGAGACTTTCTGTCATACAACCCAGACACAAAACAAATATTTACAAATTATACAAAGGTTTGTTTCGGTGTCGGACGCCTAAACGACCGTTTATAGCCGGTTCATCACTCCACATTTAACTTGTCAATGGAGAATGACGTCAAACTGGTCGTAAATCTTTATTTTAAACTTTAACGTACATATAATTAAAACTGTTATAGCACAAAGGCAAATAACAATAGCCTCGTCTCTTATTTATATCGTTTTGAAGACACCTAAGTTGCACAGAATCCACACTATTTAAAGACACCATTACGCAAACTGCTGATCGACATTTAATATAATAAAGCTACTGGAACCCCCGAGGCAGATATAAAATTATAAAGCTGCAGTAATCTGCACATTATTCTAACTAATCTAATAAATCCTATTACAAGATTAAAATGTAGCAATTGTAAGGTTTTATTTTAATCCAATTATTCGGCTTTGCGATTTCTATGACAATTAATTAAGGATCTTAGCTTGCAACAGCATAAGTACAATCAGGGTCAACGGTGCTACTGTCGAAGTGATGTCAAAATGATCCGTAATATTTCAAGTTATACTGTAGAAAATTCTAAGATCTATAAGAATTCAGAAACCCAAAAGAAAAAAATGCAAAAAATATTCCGTAATTCCATTTTTATGATCATTTGGATTTTTCTGTATCGTTGACATTCAACATTCTATGAAAGCCAGCTGCCGAAATTCAAAAAATATTGCGGATGAAATTGATTCGCCCGTATTTTTCAATTTATAAAAATGAAATTCGTGGGGTTTTTGAAAACTTATTACAGCGTGAGAATTTTAGCTTTAAAAAACTGCATCCACGATAATAAATAAAAATATGATAGGATTATTTTTTATTAATTTAGGGTTCCGTACCTCAAAAGGATATAAGGAAACCTTATAGAATCACTTTGTTGCCCATTTGTCTGTTTGTCAAGACCCTATTTTTCAGGAACGGGTAAAGATACCAATTATAAATTTATATCAAATACTCGGATCTACGGTCTTTTACAGCTGTGTAAAAATCAAACTTATAAGTCAACGCAAACAACAATGGCATAAGAAAAAAGGTGAAAAGGGGTGACAAATTTCCAAAAAAAATCCTACTATTATAAACGCGAAAGTTTGTAAGAATGTATGAATGTTTGTTACTCTTTCACGCAAAAACTACTGAACGGATTTCGATTGGCACACGCGTAGATCATGTTCTGGATTAACACATAAGCTACTTTTTATCCCGGGACAATATAAAGCGGGACTTTTATCCCGGGAAAACTCATTCGCGCGGGCGGAGCCGCGGGCAATAGCTAGTTAGCCAATAACTCGTAAACTATGGCACTTTTACAGAATTAAATTTTTATTTATTTGAGCAGTCATGAGGTCCCCCACACGCTGGTAATGGATTATCCACTCTTTACGCTACACCCTGTATACTTAGATGCCTTACCTACAAGTTTGTACGGAACCCTCAGTACGTTAGTCCAACTCACGCGTGTCCGGTTTTATTTAAATAAATGCCATGTATTTTTGCATTTCGTATCCATCAAGCCATTGAAGAATTTTTAACGTTTGTACGTTCAATTTGTCCATACAATCGAACCTATAAAAATAAGCTTTCACATTATTATAATAGAGCACTTAAAAATTACAATACTAGCCAGGACTTTGAATAATAAAGTTCTGCGTAGCACCGAACATGCTGAGACATTAAATATTAATTCATGATGCCAAGTTCTTGCACTGGTTACTTAAGGCCTTCTGGAAAACAAAAGTGCTAACCCATTGTTGGATGAGACGTAAACAATACGTTGATATTTGATATCTGATTAATATCTGGCCGCTAAGACGTTTAAAGCTTTAAGAATTTTTTACTGAATATTTTTTCTTTTCGACTGTCCATACAGCTTTACAATGAGAAGAAAATGCAATTAAGAATCACAATTCGCGGTGGGATCGCAGCTAAAAGCCTTTTGTATGACAAAGGGACCTTTGTTATCCAACTATTGTGGTCGCTGAGGTTTTGGCAAGTCAATGGGTTCACGTGCAGGGAATTGTGCCTTATTTACCATTAATTCAAAGTTGAGTTTTGACTGATTATGACTTACTTGTTGGGAGGTATCTTGTATGCAACGGTTTATCCTTGTATTACTGCTTTATATTGACCGACTCGACGGCGTAGGTATTGCGTACGCGTTACGAGTACGCTTTGTGCACTGAGATCCTGGGTTAGAATCCAGGATCAGACCTTAAAGATTATAAACTGGGTATTTCCATATTAAAAATTACTGAGCCGCAGCTCTGAGTCAAGAAGTTGGCGGTGTGATACTCACGTGTCTCGGAAAGCACGTAAGGCCGTTGGTCCTGCGCCTGATCTCTTTCCGGTCATGTCAGATTGCCGACTCACCGGACTATGAGAGTGAAGGAATAGCGAGTGCACCTGTGTATTGCGCACACACTTGTGCACTATAATATGTCCTACGTACCTGGCTTATCTGTGTTGAAATTGGCCGCCGTGACCGAGTCCCTTTTCTATTTTTTACCGCTTTATTTCTGCCGTCAAGTCATATTCAAGCAATATTGTTTTATTACTCATCAACCTGGGGCAAATAGTTACATAGACTTAAGTATGCAAGTATATCTTTAAGAAACGGAACACGGTGTCATCCAATACTCAAGCCAATTATGGCGCCATTGCACTAAAGTTGCAAACACTAAACATATAATAAAGAAATTAGAACCATTAATTTGTCACTAGACGACGATTTTGAGAAGTTAAGTCTTACATTACCTCTGACATAACGCAATTTGATTACACATCTTCAAATTTAATTCAAAACTCTCAGGTATACGATGTTTTCATATACACGGACAAAACAATGATGCAAAATTAAATAGAACCCCAAATGACCTCTACATATAACCTCACAATAGCTGTTTTATTCCTCAGTGTAATACATTAAGAACAGAACTTATTTACTCGCTGAGCAGAGTCGCTGGGGAATGACTCTCGCTTTTTGTTTTACAAATTAAGTCAAGTACTATTGTATCATTAGTAAAAATGTATGAAGTCCATTGTTTTGAGATTTTGTTGTATGAAAACTAGATTTAATTTTAAAACACTGAGAGCCCCTATTTACTAAATAAAGAAGGGATCGAGGAAATACGCTCACAATTTTCCGAGAAATAAGTGTACATACATAAAAAAATACAAACACGCGAATTGAGAACGTCCTCCTTTTTCGGAAGTCGGTTAAAAATTTTACGTTGATTTTTGAGATCTTGTCGGGTTGATGAGCCCAATAGCACACTCGATAGGACTTTTCATTCGATTATAATATAAAATATGATTTTTTTTATGTATACAGAGAAAAAAAAACTGAAATGGTTTAAGGATTTTGCTGTAACAAAGCTGCAAACATTTGAAACTCTACCTAATACTTTTCTGTTACACTAAAGTCGTATATGACATGCGACATAACTTTCAAAATATATAGTAATATTGGAAATTGGATGCAATGCACCTCATAATTGAATAGATCTGTACATGCACATTAAAGGTACAAGTCCGAGGCGAGTCTCAGACCGCAGCCGCAGACCGCAAGCTGCAAGCGACATTACGGACTCAGACCCTAATATTTACCAAAGGCAGTATTTCTCAAAGTGGATGATAACGCCCCCCTGTGCGCTGAAGGCATTCAGGGGGATGGTAAAGGGTCTAGAAAAAATGAGTGGGACATGACATGTCCAAACTTCACCTAAATCTGTTCAGTGATGCCGTGAAAACATAACAAACCAATTCATACTTTCGCATTTATATTAGTAAAGGTGTAAGTTTTAACTCAGAAAAAGGATACTTATACCGGGTGGAAGGGAAACGCTCTCTATACCGGAACGGTAAGAGAGAAGAACCATAACATTAACGAAAAACTATATTCATTTGCAAAGCTAAGTGATAATACTTACGATTTTAGTATTTCCGTAATTCATGCGCGTGCAATGTAAAGCGTACAAAAAACTGGGCGGCCGCCGCGCTGCGCCGGCACCGGGCCACGGTCGTTAACCCGTCAGCTGATGTATGTGTTTCATTACGATTTTTTTGAAATATTGACCTTTTTTACTATGTTTTTCAGAATAATAGTTTGATTTATCTATCCATACGTGAAGCTGTACAGAAATTTGAGAAAATCCTACTAAAATTGTAACAATGCGATCGCGATTTTTTTAGTGCCATCACGTCAGGAATCACCAATACTATCACCTGTATTCGTTTCCGAGAGCGTTTCCCTTCCACCCGGTATAACACAATGACTATATTTAAAATAAAGTAATTTGGTGACCCGAAGGGCGCTTGAAAATTTGAGCAGTAGACGAAATAAGTTTGAGAACCTATAGACTAAAGTAATGCAGTCCCTATCCAGACGGTCGCTCGCATATGAGAGACCTCCTAGCTAGTTTATATAGAATTTATAGCTCCTAGATATTTTATAAATGTACTAAAAAGTAAATACTCAGCTCAAATCGCAAACGGTTTTTTTATCATTTTCAAGAATGCATGTAAAGCGCCGCGCAAAAGTTTTTAATGTTGTGCTTCACACAATACCAAGCTAGGAGTCAGGCCCTACCGAACGGAAGCCCATATAAGCCACTATACCATTCCAACAAAATTAAACAAAAACAAAGTTTTCAAAATATTTTTGTATTAAGATAAAGATAGTCTTACATAATTATATGTATTTGCGAAGGGCTTCACTATTGTATCAAAGAGTACTTACTACAAACTTAACAGATGCGAAGCGGAGTCACCTTCATCGGGGGCCTACTATGATACATTTGATATTCATAAGTACCAGAGGATACTTCAATGACAATCGTGTAAACGATACGATTAACAGGTACGGAGTTGGAACAACCCCCTTTTGGTTAAATAAGACCAAACTGCTGAACGAAGACGTTTATTTCATCGAATGAATCCTGCGAAGATAATCATAAGTAGCAGCATCGGGATATAAAGCAAAGTACATCATTATACGGATCATGTCAAAGTTTATTTTTTAATATTAATCGGATAGACTATTATTGGCTTAGATAGCTTTAGGTACAGCATTCATAATTTATGAAAGTATTTATGTTTAGTAAAATAAACGCTGGCATACTTTTACTTTTAATGGTGGTAGGACTCTTATATGTAAGAGTCCGTCTGGGTGGGTCCACCGCAATGTCTATTTCTACCGCCAAGCATCAATGTGCATGCATTGATAATAAAACTTAACATCTTATGTCTCAGAATGACAAGCGCAGTGGAATGCCACACAGTAAGTACTTTACAACTCAAGGTGCTGTATGGTGTTGCTACTGTTTATGGGTAGTCGTATCGCTTACCATCAGGCGAATGGAATGCTCTTCTCGTCATTCAATGCCACAAAAAATACATTTTTTTCCCCGACCGACCAGAGCTTGATGTTTATCACATTGTTTGCCATTAATAGGCATTAAAACGTCAGCTAAACAATCAGCACGTACTGAGTAAGAAAAGTCCGTAGCAAATGGCCAAGGAACCCATTCAAGATCTCTAAGTCCGTCCCTCACCAATCAATTATTCTAGGTGTTTATGTCACTCAGACGAAGAGTAAACGAACGTTCCAATGGGGTATCAACAAAATAATTGTTTACATTAACATATTTAACAGTTAAACACCAATTGGTATTTATATTATTCATTTTGAATGGGTTTAGCTCCTTGATTAATTTTGATATTACATGATAAGTACGCTTTGAGAATTTTGTGATGAAGAGATACCTTTGTGCTAAGTGGTATTTTTAGATGAATATACAAGGTGCCAACAGAAATTCGTTAAAGGATATGTCCAAAAAGGTGCGTGAACTTCTAACTAAGGCTGTTTAGAAATATTTTGATAGAATGGTACTGATAAAACCTAATATCCAAATCCGAAACATCAACCAACTGCTAATGTATATTATTTAATAATATTTTAATGTATCCTTAATTATGAATTAAAATGTACCTATATTATGTCTATCTACTTACTAATTATGTCTATTGTACTTGAAGTGAACTGTTACTTGTCGTATAATTCTATGACAACTATTACAATCCAGGGATTAGAAGATTACGACCTTTCATAGAGTAGGCAGCAACTTAATTCATAATTTGCTCCATCAGGCTTTATAGTTTTAATTACCCAAAGTTTCTGTAATGTTTTTAGTTGTAGTCCTCTCGTGTGTGTGTTCTCTTTCTGCGTTTTTCATTACTTTATTTAATTATGATGCCCAGTGTGAAAGCACCTATGAAAGTAATGTGGTTCCCCGATTTCATAATCATCGTAGCCGTTACTTAAAATCGAATATTCCGGTGACAAACACAGTGCACATAAAATTTAAACTCAAAGTTCTAGATGGAGTTGCTTATTGAGTATTATATGAGCGGCCTGCCCATTCACTCTATCAAATCCAAAAGCGGTTTTCGTACAACCATACATTTATGGTCGCCTGCGTTTATCATTATTCGTTTGGTAATAAAACGGTCGTAAACATCGTATTTCCTCGTGGTATTTGCCAGCCTCTGGTATTCAACCGCAGTGCCACAAATGCCGACGGCTCCGGAATAGCATGGAAACCCGGATTGAAATACGTATCTAATTAGGGCTACAGGACGAGAGAACAATCTGATTATACTGGAGATGACTGTGCTAGAGGACAAGAACAGACAATTTAATACGATGTATTGGTACCTGAACGTAAGGGTTATCGTTCAGATACCTAATAGTAACTTACTACTTAAGTATAATCCTATTTCTTTGAGCGGGTGTAAACACACACACACATACACACACACACACACACACACACACACACACACACACATACACTCACGCCTGTTATCCCCGAAGGGGTAGGCAGAGGCGCAACTAGTGCACCCACTTTTCGCCGTAATTCCGTCCCATGATGTGATAGGGGGCGAGCCTATCGCCATATCGGGCAGAAATCCCAGACTCCTGGCTGATACTGAATATGAAAATCCAATATCACTTTGCCTGACCTGGAATCGAATCCGAGACCTCAGCATTGCAGTCGTACTGTAATACAACTACGCCACCGAGGTAGTCAACCGAGGAAGTCACGGGTGTAAACAATCTTTTTAATTTTAGTCACGAAGGTTGGTTTGTTTTATTTTCTGTAAATAATTTGATAAAAAATGACGACATCTGCAACTAGTGTTGGTATTTTTTCTGAGATATAATATCGACATTTACAAATTGTTCATAGTCCTGGGTTCTCTTGTAAAAACATTTTGGGTTTTTCTAACACGGATGTCCGAACTGGATACCCAGGAAATAGAAAGCGACCAACTATGAAAATTAGTTCAAATCATTTCGGCAAATGCTTGAAGAAGAGTGCTTGAAACCAACCGAACTCCACACAGATAAAGCCGCGAGGTAAATCTATACACTAATATATTTCCTCAGTCAGCAACGTAATTACAAAAGCTCTTTTAATTATCCATATAATTAGACGTACTAGTCAGGAGGACAATCTGCTTGTAATCAGATTGTCTTTAACTTAATCACCGCAGTAATAATTATTACTGTGGTGATTAATTGAATCTTCACTTGTGCTGTTACAGAATTACTGAGACATATTAGAAAAAGAATTGTTTTGGTTTATTAAGTACAGTACTATAATTATCATACAATAGGTGTTCGTAGCTGCACGTCGTGAAAGACCATGATATCAATATCTCGCTGGCTACTGGATAACAAAGAACAGTCAGCGGCAATATTATCTGTACAAAATCAAAATTTCAAATCGCCTATATGCGCGTTAAGTTAAACTGAAACATTTTATTCTTCATTTGAATTAAAGTAAATCTCTTTTATTTTATTCTTGTGAAGAGGAAAAAAGATTAGTAATAACAAAAAAGTATGTAGGCAATTTGAAATTTTGAATTGTTCAGCTATGACGCTGATTGTATATGTCTGAAAACAAGAAAATGGAAGAATATAAGTCGATAACATGAATGAAAAACATATTATAATCTAGTTGTTGTTCGCTGCCTCATCTGTGTGTAAAGCCTTTTCCGCTGCAAAAAAAATCTAAATCACTGTAGCGATTTGTAGCGCTATCTATAAACTGGTAAAGCCAACTACCAGATTAATAATTAAAATGTTTTCCGAGGGAGCAATTAGCCGGGATAAACATATATACATACATACATATACATATACACTCACGCCTGTTATCCCCGAAGGGGTAGGCAGAGGCGCAACTAGTGCACCCACTTTTCGCCATTATTCCGTCCCATGATGTGATAGGGGGCGAGCCAATCGGCATATCGGGCACAAATTCCAGACTCCGAGCTGATACTGAATAGAAAAACTCAATATCACTTTGCCCGACCTGGGGATCGAACCCGAGACCTCAGCTTTGCAGTCGTACTGTAATACAACTACGCCACCGAGGCAGTCGGGCAGCCGGGATAAAATTAGAATAAAATCCGACATCCAAGATTCAACCTTACACCCGAGCCCTGTGTCCTATATATACAACTCCGAACTATTTCTCAACTCAGTTATGTGGAATCGAAAATCCAAAATTCGCTATCCCAAATTTCACCTTAGACTTATACGTGGTGACTTATTATAGTCAATAACCTTTGTCCTCCGATCTCGTATCTCTGAATTCTTGTATTTACATTTGAAACTTCTATTTTGCCAAAATTACCTACCCAAAATAACAAATATAGGTCATTATGATTTATTGTATCATTTATATGCTATAAATAACATAAGAATATTGTGTTCGAATGTCTCGAGTCAATAGGCCGTAAGTTTAATCCGCGCCTCGTAACAATATATCGTAGGAACAAAGGAAAGTCTGCAGGAAAATCTTTTCCGCTTCTTCGGTAAACCAACACTAATGTTCTCGCGCGTTTATGAAATACGGTTTGGGGTTTTCGACGTAGAAGCACTGACTATAGAGACATATCATGCAAATAAATATAAATTACTCTAATCATTTTATATACACACACACACACACACACTCAGGACGTCACTTGCCGCCCGTCATTTGCCGTCGTGTGCGGAATCGGTCTCATATAATTTAATACTGCATAGTAGTGCCGTCTGCCGTCGCGGCACTTGTCGTCTGCCGTTGACGTCTGCCGTCTGCTGCGTCCTGCGGAATCACAGCTTTATCCACGAAGGGGTAAGCAGAGGAGCAACTAATGTACCCACTTTTTGCAGTGCGTATTGCGTCCCATGATGTGTTAGGGGCGAGCTTATCACCATATCGGGCACAAATCCCAGACTCCCGGCTGATACTGAATATAAAAATTCAATATCACTTTGCCTGACCTGCAATCGAATCCGAGACCTCAGCATTGCAGTCGTATTGAATACAACTACGCCACCAAGGCAATCATTTTATACAGTAAAGGTGAATTTAGTCTCATTGTTTGGTTAGGAGCGATTATGCATATTTCAAGGGGAGAAGGAACAGTGGCCGGATTATACGCCATTAGAAAAGGGTGCGTTCACTATAAAACCGTGTTTAAGTATCTTTATACTTTTATAAATATTGCATTTATTATTAAAAAGCAACAGTTTAATTTGGCTTTTATCTTGTTTAAAGCATAAATAGAGCAAGAGATATATACCCTCTGCATAATGTAAGCTTAATAGTGGAATAACTTATCAACAAAAAAATGTCCAGTTCGTATGAGATGTATTCACCTGACGCGACATTTTTAAGTGGTGAAGGTCGAAAACGTAAACCACTTTTAAATGATTTTAAATACTATATTATGACATAAATGCAGTGATAGCCTATTTGGAAGTGGAACGGACTGCCAAGACGAATGTGCGCAGGTTCAAAACCCAAGGGCACCTCTGATTTTCCCAAAAAGTTATGTGTGTATTCTTCATGATTATCACTCGTTTTAACGTTGAAGGAAAACATCACGAGGAAACCTGCATATCTCAAAAGTTCTCTATAAGAACTTCGAAGGTATATGAAGTCTGACAACCTGCACTAGACCAGCGTGGTGGACTAAGGCTTAAAGCCCACTCAGTTGTAGAGAAGGGCCGTGCTCAGCAGTGGGCAGTATATAATACAGAACTGGTCGTATATGACATAAATGTCAAAAAAAAAATTACACATGCAACAGTATATTGATAATACACAGATGTCGCCAAGCCTCGAATCGCTATATAGGGTGCCGATATAAGTTTTGGCGTTACTTCGTGGTCGGAATGTAAACGTGACCTTAGATAAACTGTCACTTAAATTATT
Organism: Lapara coniferarum; assembly: GCA_949316025.1. Taxonomy (NCBI): domain Eukaryota; kingdom Metazoa; phylum Arthropoda; class Insecta; order Lepidoptera; family Sphingidae; genus Lapara; species Lapara coniferarum. The sequence continues at coordinate 37,057,034 of OX438924.1, read as the reverse complement.
TATAACTTGTACGAACTTCGGTTTTTCGGGTCGCAGTTCCTATGACATTTTACTGCCGTATTTTTTATCTCTGACAACTTCTTGGATATAAATTCAAATATCCAACCTAAATTAAGCGAGTGTTATGAATTGAAAAACTACTCACGATAAGACCTAAATACAGAACCTCCTTTTTGAAGTCGGTTAAAAATCTAACCTTATACAAAATATTCGATGATAATAAGTAAATAATTTCTAAGAAATAAAATAATAAACCTTCAGGGATTATACTACTTAATACTGACTTTAAATTGTGCATCACCATTCTTTTTATTTAATTCTAAATTTCCTTTCTAGTCTTATTGAGTCAGGACCTATCATTCTGTACCTAATCCTTTTATTGTTTTGCGGGTCTCGAGAAGCCATTATATCAGTGTTTTTATTTCATTCAAATTTCCGATTCGCAGAATATCTGGATTCCGGGATTATTGGTAACAAAATGAAGCACATTTATGTCCCGGATTTGAGTTCGTTTCCAAAAGGACGGCGTCCAAATTTACGCTGATGATTAGGGAAGATCGTTCCATTTTTAATTTGGATTTTATTACATTTCATTTTATTGTGACTTTTCGGAACTATCGTCTTTACTTTGTTTTGGTAAATGCATGACAGTTGTATCATAGTAGCTTATAATTTATCATTATGGATGTATGCGTTATTTGGGTGCATCATTTTCACGATGGAAAGTGTGGAAGTTTCTAAAGATGTTTCAATGTTAAAAGTAAACGCAAAATCTCTGAATACGACATCCTACTAATATTTTAAACGCGAAAGTTTGTAGGATTGTCCATACAATCTTACAAACTGAAAGGCCGAAAACGTAAACCACTTTTGAATGATTTTTAAATACTATATTATGACATAAATTCAGTGATAGCCTTGTCCGCAGTGCAGGGCACGCACCTCTGACGTTTCTAAAAAGTTATGTCTGAATTCTTTGTGAATTATAGCTTGCTTTAACGGTGAAGATAAACATCGTGAGGAAACATGCATACCTGAGAAGTTCTCCATAAGAATTTCAAAGGTAGGTATATGAAGTCTGCCAACCCATACTAAGCCAACGTACTGGACTAAGGCCTAAACCTCTCAGTAGTAAGGGAAGCCCGTGCCCAGCAGTGAGACAGTATATATTAGGGCCGGTATTGTTATGGTATTGTACAAATTTCCTGTAACAATTCATTTATTATTACAATAGCTATATTAACTTATGATTATTGCAGTAACCACTGTCATAGATAAAACGGTTTGCAATACTCATGAAGACAATATCACAAACAATATACCTACTTACCGCCATAATTATAAAAACACGGAAAGCAAAAATAGCGGAATAATACGTGGTTATTACATATTGTTACAAATTTCATCACTAGAACTTCATCAATCTTTTTCGATGTCGGCCTTTATAGAGTATGACTTGCAGTTACTGCAGTCGACAGGGGTTTAATTCTGGTTTAGGATCGGTTTTGATGAATTATCGGTGCAATTACCTTTGAACCTATAACCGAAGTATGTTTGGGTGAAAAATGCTGTAAGCTATTTGTGTTCAGAATGATATGCCTGATTGTTTTGTTGGCGTTGTTTTATTGCATGCACGGTATGACCATTGCTCTTAGGTTCGTACTTCAGATCCAGCACAGCGATATAGGATGTTTATGCTCAGTGATGCTCTATGATCCTGAACCATGAAATTCGTGCCCGATTTGGTGATCGTAGGAGGCTCGCCATCTATCACATCATGAGACGAACTGTTTGCGCCTTCGGTGATTAAAGCATGATATGTGTTTGTTTTATTTTATTTTTGCTGACTAAAGAAATAAGCTTGAAAGAAAATTGACGCGAAACAGCTTCATGTATTTTATAATACACATTTTCTTCCCTTAAAACTTGGTAACACTCCCGTAATAATATCTAGATCCTTAAATAATTATGGTCACGTAAATTCAGTTGACTTTTTCTTATATATTTACTAAATCTGTCAGGGGTGGAAACACTATATCAAGAAGATTTAAAATGGTGTCACTCTACTGCATTCTAAATTATTTTTGTCCTCGTAGATTGTGAAACCCAAAGTTTAGTTAACCTAGAGTTAACAAATCAATAAAAAAATCTACATATACATATACACTCACGCCTGTTATCCCCGAAGGGGTAGGCAGAGGCGCAACTAGTGCACCCACTTTTCGCCGTTATTCCGTCCCATGATGTGATAGGGGGCGAGCCTATCGCCATATCGGGCACAAATTCCAGACTCCGAGCTGATAGTGAATAGAAAAACTCAATATCACTGCCCGACCCGGGGATCGAACCCGAGACCTCAGCTTTGCAGTCGTACTGTAATACAACTACGCCACCGAGGCAGTCCAACAAAATCTAATCTCAACTTAATTGTATTCCAAGTTGAAAAAGTTGTTAGAGTACCTATTTTTCGTGATTATAAGTAACACAGTATCTCACAAGATTTACAACCCAAGTAAATAGCATTACATCGATCGAATATACTGTAAAATGTTAATATATTATCACATCACTGACGATACACCTAGTGAAAATACCACACTCGCCCGTCTGTTCACCTTTAAAGTTACCTGAACTTATGTTGTAAAGCGAGAAACTTTTAACAAGCATCGCTTTGGACACGTTCTGAAATGTCGCGCACGGTGTTGGCGATTTACGACGACGGAAAGTGATGGAGATAGTTTGTTATGAAGTGTGAGCAGGATAGCACGATGATATATAGCACAGGTGACAAATTTTTGATGCTTTTAGAATTGAAATTTGCTGAATATTGAGTTTGAAATTTTGAACTTTACCAACTTGTGGTGCTTACTTGCGAACAATAGCTGATGTAAAGGGTCTTTCTTAATTACAGACTACGGTGGAATTTAAAGCATTAAGATATGTACCTGCCTAACAGGACATCGAAGTTATTATATAAAACTCTGAGCAACTTGTCAAAATATTTGTAAATACGAAAGTCGTTTGCACATCTGTTACGCATTCATGGCTAAGCTATTGAACTGACTTTGATTAATTTGACACGGCATAACTTAGAAACCCAAAAAACATGGGATATTTGAAATGGAACTCCTTTATCGACGTACGGGAGAAGTATGTTATAAAAATCGTCACACGGAAATCGTCACATTTTCCGTCACTTTGGACCGTCACGCCGCCGTCTTCTAGCGTCATTATTTCGAAGAGGATCTTGACATCGGGATGTAATAATAAGGTAAAACTATACAGATCCATCTATTGTCAACAAGCGTACACAGTTTAAATATTATGGTTTGCTACACTTATCGAAATTCGCTTAAATAAACAGTGAAAGTGAGATATTATTTTTTTATGGTTTTTAAAAATCATCACGTGATTCTGATTTTGGTATTATTTTTGTTATTTTTATGTGAACCTCACTTTTGATTGTAAGTATTAATAAATATATATTATTATTTATTATATTAAGTTCATCATTAAATTAATGTGACTGTTAATTTAACAGACAAAATATTTAAATAAATAATAATAATAATAATTTGACTGCATTTATACAATAATTATTATAAGAACAGTGAAAAAAATAATTGATTAAAAAGTTTCACATCATACGTGTGTACGTTAATACACATACACACTTTTTATACGCATCCCAGAAGGGTAGGGAGAGGGGCATCTAGCGCAGCCACATTTCGCCGTGTGTATTGCGTCCCATGACGTGATAGGGGGCGAAAGCCTATCACCATATCGGGCACAAAGTCCAGACTCCGAGCTAATACAGATTCGATATTTTTAATATATGTCACAAATCAAATCCCACCTTATAAAACAACCATATTGACCAATAAGCTATGTCACTCCACAAAAACACTTAACAATTCTCGTAAGACCTACCTTTGAACTCCAGTTTCCGAAAGTTGTAGCGCATCTGCGCTTGTGCGTGCCTGAAGCCTTCAGTCTCGGTCCACCGCCCGAAGGCAGGGCGCGCGCCGCCCCTCGCGAAAACTTCGAAAACTTGTGTCAGTGTTGGTGGTTTGAGATTTGTGGGTTTCTCGAGTTTCGGTGGTGGTTGAGGTATGTTTTTAGATTAAGGATCGTTGGTACTTTTTGGGAAGGAGCGGAATTTTAAGTTTTCAATGATAAATAGTTTTTTTTTAGGTTGGACAGGATAGATTTTATTTTTTCTATGAAAATTCGTTTTTATTACATAGTTTAGTTGTATCCCTGTACGAGATCCTGGATTATATACGTGTCATTTTCTGACTCACGATGTATGTGGATTTTTCTGTTCTGATTTAATTGCATTTTTATAACTGTTTTGGGCAATTATCATATAACTTCAGGAGTTTCGGAAAGACATTTGTATTTTTTTATTTAGATATTTATGACGATAAATGACAATTTTACTTGTTGCATTCATATTGATATCAGCTACCTATAAATGATACTATAAAAAATATAATTCACTTTTTTAATAAAATTCTAAAGAAAAATTACTATTGACAATTGTTATCTCCATTGTTTGTGTTTATTAAATTTATTAAATAGCATAAATATTTTAGCTTTCACGTATGCGTATGCAATTTCTTATGAGCGTTAAGGTTACTTATTCAATTTTAACCAGCTTTAAGTAAACAATCTCTAAATACGTCGGCTAGTATGGCTACGGTTTTGTCACACGGGCAATTGTTTATTTTATCGTTTAATTTTATGTAACTAAACTCATTTGCAAAAAAAACGGGCACCTAAGCAATGAACCATTTCAAATGTTACTATTGGTTTGTTTGATAATTATAGGTAGTTTTACTTTCACAATTTTGTAAATTAATAAGCAAATAATCGTTTTCGTCAGTATTATCATAAAATTTTGATAAAATTTATGGGTTTTAATGCTAAAGTTCACGAGCATATGCACTACTAGTGTATGCTCGCTAGTAGTGCATATGCTCGTGAAGTAAAAGTTAACAAAGATTTTTGTTTGTTTTTTCTTTAATAAAGTAAAAGCAGATAAATGTTTAGTATCGAGTGTGACCCCCTCTAGCTGAAATCACAGCTTGAATTCGTCTGGGTATGCTAGCGAGGATATCCCGGATACTTGCTTGCGGAATACGATCCCACTCCGCGGTAATCACATTCTTCAGCTCTCTGATGGTTTGCGGAGCCGGTTGTACTGATCTCACGCGTCGTTTCAGAACGTACCAGACATGTTCTATAGGATTGAGGTCGGGACTTCGAGCTGGCCAATCCAAACGACGAATGCCGACCTCTTGCACATACGCTTCCATATCGCCAGACCGGTGGGCGCGAGCGTTATCGTCCATAAAAATTGAGTCTTCGCCTAAAGCGGCCAATGCGGGTTGTGCATGAGGAATAAGAACTTCCGTTATGTATCGATGTCCAGTCAGTGAGCCGTTTTCAATGAAGACTAACTCTGTACGATCCATCGAATTTATTCCTGCCCAAAACATAATAGAGCCCCCACCATAAGGTGTGATTTCTTCAAAACAAGCCTCTGCAAAGCGTTCTCCTCGTCTTCGTAGCACTCGCCGACGTCGATCTTCACCGAACAGAGATATCCTGGCTTCATCGGAGAACAATACCCTATTCCAGTCTTCTTGAGTCCATGACTCACAATTTCGAGCAAACCTAAGCCTGACAACTCTGTGCTCACGGAGTAACTTAGGGCCGCGGGCCGGGCGATGACTGCGTATATTGGCCGCGAGCAGCCTCCTCCTGACCGTCCATAGACTAATATGCACATTTCTTACTTCTTCGAGGTTGTTCTTAAGGTCCACATACGAAGACTTGCGATTTCTCAATGCGCGACTCACAAGAAAACGATCATCCCGTGGTTGGGTACATGGTTTTCTTCCAGAACCAGGCCTTCTCTCGACGGAACCGGTGTCTTGATACCGCTGCCAGGTCCTTTGAACCGTCGAGCGACTCACACTTAGCCTCTGAGCCACGAAGCATTGGCTGCAGCCCTCTTCGAGCAGCGCAATAATTTTGGTAGCTTTTACCACTTTCTCTAACATTATTGAAACAGCTAAACAGCAATAAATGAAGCTTTGACAATTAAGAATATGAAATAAATTCACAAACATTGACTAAAAGTTATGAAAACCGATATTATCTTTTGGAACTTCGCACCAAAAATGTAGGATAAAAAGTGGTTTTCTGTAAAAACGAGCATCAAACGAAAATTTTAATTTAGAACGTACTGTTTTAAACACCACGGCATTTTTAAAACCGGCCAGTAACATGTACAAGTGATTGAAATCATTTTGGTACCGTATTTTTTTAAAAAAGAATTAAAATCCAAACCGCCCGTTTTTTTTGCAAATGAGTGTATTTTATTAAACTATAGTTATTTAATCCTATAATGCAGAAAATTGTTTCCTGCATGCTCTAATAAGTGTTCCGAAAAGGTAACGAAAAATAAATGCCAAAAGACGCAACTCGAAGACGATGTTGTTTAATTTTGATATTTGTAATTGACCGAGAGGCATTATGTCAGTCACGTGTTAGTCTCTCTACCAATCCCAATAAAACGAAACGGAGTCGTGTCGTGTTTTTTGCCATATTTTAAGCCCACTATGGGTACTACTCAAAAAACGCCCGCTGGTAAGATTCTTTGCGGCTTAAATTCGTAGGCAATTAGATTTAACCACTTTCATTGTACTATGGTATAATGAGGTACAACAGTTTTCACATTATAGAATTAACATGCATGTAAACTTTATCGTTTAGCACTTATTAAGTAAGGTGAAACCGAAATTAAAATTCCGACCAGCAAGAGATTGAAACTTCTCTAGACGATTTATGTCCGCTTACCTTATTTCTTCTACACGATGCGCATTCTTACATTATTCTTATTTTATTGATAAAATACTGATTTTTCTTACGTTTGCGTGATTGTAAGACATCGAAATTAGGCTAGTTTTACGAATTTAGTCGCAGTTTATTTAATTTTAATCCTGACGCTTCGAAGGCTTTGCGGCACTTCGCAGCAGTCCACTCCGTTACTGCGGTAGTTCAAATTTAAATAAATTTCGGACAAAAAAAATTTGTATGAATTAATTTTTATACAAGAGTTTAGTCGATCCATGAGTATTAGTACAAAACCAGTTTCATCCAGATTTTCCCCGATATCCCCGTTCATCCCATTTTACAGTACGACCATTGATGTGGATTTTTAATACATCAATGAGTACGACATGTAATCGCGTGTTTAACTACTAGCCGACTTCGACTTGAGCCCGTCATGAACACGTTATTATCGAATAGATTGATAAGTGAGGTCCTGCCTTCGGCCGATATTAAGGTCTTTAATAAGGGTATATATTTATATAGTTGTCCTATGGTTGGTATTGTGGATAATGAAGGCGTTTATACTGCAGAATATATTACAGATTATTCCAATGGTATTCGTGAAATTTGTTAGCGAAATATTAAGTTTTATTACCTAATGTCAAAATTGTAACACGTATAATAGTTTTTGGGTAGTGGGTGTGGTAGATCACTTTTCTGTATCGAAAATTTATTTTAAAAATGTTTGATAAATTAGTATGGTAGATTTGTATGAAGATCGAAATCTATTTTCAATGCACCAACGTCGTGGAATGTATGTCTTAAAAAAAGTGAATCAAACATCGAACCTAACACCTCACATTTACACACTATCACATACACACATACACATACACTGACGCCTTGTATCCCTGAAGGGGTAGGCAGAGGCGTAACTAAAGCACCCACTTTTCGCCATCCGAATTTCGTCTCATGATGTGATAGTGGGCTATCGCCATATCGGGCACAAATTCCAGACTTCGGGCTGATACTGAATTTAAAAAATCCAATATCACTTCGCCCGACCCGGGAATCGAACCCAAGACCTCAGTTTTGCAGTCTTACTGCAATACAACCACCCCACCGAGGCAGTTACTATTACTGAACCATTAACTTTCATTTTAAATAAATAATTCATCACTAACAACGGCCATAAACAATGAGTTTTACAGCATGTTCGGTCGTATTTAAAACATAAAATTAAGCTATTTTATTTTCAATTAATAAAGTAGTGTGAAATTGTGGCACCTGGCGAACCGGGCCGCTGATATTAAATCCTGAATTTATTACACTTCTAACCAGAAAAGGATTGTTTTCAGCAAGTACTAGTAGTAGTACTCTCATATATAAGAGTCCGTCTGGGCGGGTACCACCACAATGTCCATTTCTACCGCCAAGCAGCAATGTGCATGCACTGTTGTGTTTCGGTTTGAAGGACATTGTAGCCATTGTAACTACTGGACATAATCAGACTTAACATCTTAGTCTCAGGATGACGAGCGCAGTGGAATGCCACACAGTACTTTGTAACTCAAGGTGCTGGATGGTGTTTCTACTGTTTATGGGTGGTGGTATCGCTAACCTTCAGGCGAACGGCATGCTCATCTCGTCATTCAATGCCATAAAAAAAATATTACAAAATTATATATATTATTGTAAATGAATGATGAGCACGCCGCTTTTCTGATTGTAAGAACTGCTTAAACGTAGAAATACCACAGGAGTTCGGATTACAATGCACTGCATACTGAGGGGTGCTAATCCTTGATATATTATTTGTTAAGTCACCTAATTAATGTCCTTGTGTTACGTTCCCTGTTTCATTCACACCTTCCCCTACAGATAGGACGGTAAGTGAAAAACAGGAGCGTGTTAGAAAATTTATTTTTTAGGACGAATAGGTAAAACAGGATCAGGGTACGGTTGCATCCAGGAGCCGAAGAGCCTTACACGACCGCTTAGGACACTGGCCTTGTAATCCCCGCGCGTAGGGTCCGCAGGGTGTTCTGGTAGAACCGCAGCTGGAGTAGTCAGGCACCAGGTGATGTTTCGGGATGGTAAGTAGCAAGGCGGCTCGACTGAGGCCCAAGCAAGAGACAGGTAGGCAGGAAACAAGCCGTGCGGGTGAACCCCAATTCGGGATAACACAAGGCACTTTCGAGGAGTTAAAATGCAACGACACTTATTTTGCGTTCGTTACAACCGAAGTTTAAAATGCAGAGACGTGCGTGCGCGTTCGCTCAGAGTCCGGCGGCAGCTGGCAGTTAGCCGTTTAAAAAATACAAGTAACAACCGTTAGTCGATTGCCCCCGCACCGCCGACGCGGGTCATTGGCCGGTACACCCAGAGTTACAGCTACGTTTGCAAAGACAGCTGATCGATTAATAAGTTAAGTACGTAATAGTATTAATGTGTTAATTAATAATTATTAATGATTTATGATTTTATAGTAATAATTGTGTACAGGAAATATATAATAGAATTTAAGGTTTAAGTTATAGCGCAATTTAAAAAAAATACAAAACGGTGTATGTAGTAACCGTTACATACCCCCCTTTTTAGGTTAGGATTTTACCTAAGAAAAATCCATTCTTATATCCCTAAACGAGTTTAAAGTCCTTAACATGCCACGTCCCTAGATTACGACCAGCCATGTCTTCAAGGTCATAAACAAGTTTTGACCTCTTTGCTATTATACGACATTTTATAAATTTAGGTGCTAATTTTTTGGAAAATTTGTTCTCTTTGTCGCTTTGATAGTATGTGCGTTTCCATATAATATCGCCTATATTAAAATCTACTTTTTTTCGGCGTAGGTTGTAATTGGAAGCACCGCGTGAATGTGCCTTAATAAGAGAGAGTTGCACCTTATCGAATATTTTTTGCAGCGCACCTAAATTTTCAGCGTAACTATCACGAGGCACAAATATAATTTGATTCTCCAGGTCTGCATCAATATAGTGAGAACCGTCACTTGGTAGTTCACGACCGAAAACGAGAAATGCGGGTGTGAAACCGGTAACCTCGTTAACCGCACTGTTTAAGGCAAATTGTATTTTAGAAATATTAGTATCCCAAGATCTATGGTCATTTTCGATGAAAGAAGATACAGTTGTCATAATAGTTTTGTTGTATCGTTCTACGGTATTAATTTGCGGCGTATAAAGTGGAGTATAATAGATGTTTGGGATGTTGTAGTGGGTGAATAAATTGCGCAACATGTTGCTAGTGAATTGCTTCCCATTGTCCATAATGATAGTGCTCGGTATGCCATGAACCAGAAAAACACTTTCCTCCAGGATCTTGCATATTACATCCGATGTGGCTCGTCTGATAGGAAAAAGCAAGCAATATTTTGAAAAGCAGCATGTTATGACGAGGAGGAAAGTGTTCTGTTTTCTAGACACAGGCAATGGACCAACCAAATCAGCACTAATCATTTGAAAAGGGCGGCAGCAGTTCTTTGGCCTACCCATTGTTCCTAGAGTCGTGTGATTTGGGTGCTTGTAGGAGAGACAAGTTTCGCAAGTAGTAACAAAATTAATCACATCTTTGTGCAGACTTGGCCAAAAATATTGTAAAGTAAGTCGTTTATGAGTTTTGAAAATACCAAAGTGGCCTGATGTGGGTTCAGAATGGTTTTTAGCGATAATATCATGTCGATATTCCATCGGAATTACTTCTTTCCATTCGAATTCTCTAGATAAAGGGTTTAAAGACTTCATGTACCGAAACAGTTTCCCATCAGTGACGCGGTAGTTAACAAAAGATGTTGGGGAGCTTTGACACCCTTTGAAGATGTTTAAATACCAGGAATCGCTGGTCCTATATGACGGAACGTCAGTCGTAGTATCGATGGTGGAAATCGGAACCAACCGGCTTAGGCTATCTGGTACGACATTTTCGGAACCTTTCTTGTGTTTAATCTCGAAGTCGTACGCAGATAGTCTGACTCCCCATCGAGCGAGTCTTCCCGTCGGGTTATTTAAGTTCAAAAACCACTTGAGAGAAGAGTGGTCGGTGTAGACCGTAAACTTACGTCCATTTTCTACATAGCAGCGCCAGTGCTCAATAGCGATGAGGACAGCTAAAGTCTCTCGTTCAGTAGCACTGTAATTGCGTTCTGCTTGGGATAGAGACTTGCTCATATACGCAATGACGACTTCTTGACCATCGATAGTTTGAGTTAGTACAGCACCGATACCATAATCGCTTGCATCGGTGTGCACTTCAAACGGTTTCGTGTAGTCTGGACAAGAAAGTATTGGAGGAGAGACGAGACACTTTTTAAGTTCCTTGAATGCCTTATCAGCCTCAAGGGACCACTTAAAAGGTGGTGCATTCTTGCTTTGGGATGTCAGCTTGTTCAAAGGTGAAGATAGGGTACTAAAGTTAGGAATGAATCTGCGGTACCAAGAGGCCGTTCCAATAAAACGCCGAACTTCCTTCCGATTGGTAGGAGTAGGATAGTTCAAGATACAATTAACTTTTTCTGGATCAGCATGTAATCCGTTGGAGTCTACTATGTATCCGAGGTATTTTAGCTGTGGTCTAAAAAAATGACTTTTCTCGAAGTTTATAGTCAGGTTGGCCATCTTCAATTTTTCTAGAACCCGCGTCAGTAGTGTGATATGCTGTTCAAAACTATTTGACGCAATTATGACGTCATCGATGAAAACAAAAACCCTGTGTTCAAATTCGGGCCCGTAGAATAGTGCATCGACCAATCTCTGTTGGGTAGCTGGTGCGTTAGTCAGCCCGAAAGGCATAGATTTGAACTGAAAGGTTCCACGGGTAGGTATATAGAAGCCTGTCTTCTGCCTATCCTCCTTTCGAATAAGTATTTGCCAGAAGCTCTTAGAAAGGTCTATACTTGACAAATATTTGGAGTCACGCAGATTGTCTAGAATTTCTGATATGTAGGGCAAACTATAGGCATCTTTTTTTGTTACAGCATTAAGTTTCCTGCTGTCTAGGCAAAAACGAAGCTCACCGTTCTTTTTTGGAGTTAGTAAGACCGGGGATGACCAAGGACTCTCGCATGGTTCAACAACATCCTCCTTCAACATCTCGTCTAATTGTTCAACCAGGATGCGCTGTTTCTCCGGCGACATTCTATAGTATCGTTGACGTATAGGAGTGGAATCTCCGGTGTCAATGGAATGAGTTATTAGTGAGGTGCGGCCTAACCCACGTTTTTCATATGAGATATCGTGAAATTGTCGTATGATATGGTCAGCTATTTCCTTTTGTTTGTTAGGTAGATAGTCATAGGGGCATATGAGCTTTGGTTTGGTGGCATCCACGTCCGTTAGCGATACTCCCGATTCTTCATAGAAGGTTATACGGTCAAGATTTTTAGGAAGCAACTCGAATAGTCGCCAAAAATCCACTCCCAAAATAAGACCGTGTTTCACTTCTGGGACTACATATGCTTGGAGATCATGAGTTCGACCTTCGAACGTCAGTGGTAGGTTAATCACACCAATAGAGTTAAGCTTCTCACCACCGGCAGCGACAAATTGTGTTGTGTCATTGGTTTCCAAGTTGAAACCAGCTTTAAGAAGAGGTTCATGACTCCCATTACCAAGTATAGTTGCAGATGACCCCGTATCTAGGAGTCCTGTTAAAATTTTACCAGCTACGTTGACGGAGACATAGAGGCGTGACCTATTAGTACTATTATTATCATGGATTGAAGAAACAGCGTTAAAAGTAAAAAATTTTGAAACAAAACTTAACCATTCCGTCCACTCAGTTAAAGTAGTTTTGACTCTAGGTGTATTCATAACGCGGTTTTTCCAATCCAGATTACCTAGTTTTTTGAATCAGCAGGACTTGGATTGCAGTTAGTACATTCCGTGAAACGAACATCTTTCTTGCCGCATTTAAAACAAATAAGAAACCGTTCCTCCTTACATGTTTTTAAAGTATGGTCGTTAGTTCTGCATCGAGGACAAAACATTGATTTATGACGGGAATCAGAAGCTATAGCGTTAATTGAAAATTTTTTGTTCTGGATATATTCGGGATTCCCATTATAGTTATTGTTAGAGTTAGATTTAGAGTAAGTATTTGCGTTAGTATAAGAGTTAATATATTTTTTACTATAATTATGGCTGTCTTGGCGAAACTTAGAATAACTTGTTGCAGTAACCGTTTGTTTATATGCAAACTCCGGGGCTAATGTAGAATTGGTTACTCTAGGTGGTTCATGAAAGTGAGTGAAACGTGTCTGAACATTTTCGTAATTACGACATACAGACTTGAGTTGGTCAATACTTTGAATACTTGACGAAGCGGCCAATGAACCCGCGTAACAAGGGCGAATGTTATGGAGCAAAATTTCCAGTTTTTCCTCCTCAGAATAGGGTTTACTGAGACGAGAGAACATTCCGTGCATTATTGAGAGATATATCGTTATATTCTCATCCTCACCCTGGGTACGCGATCGAATTTCAGCAGAGAATCTATAGTCATAGTCACTAGTGCTGAAATCTTGTTTTAGCAATTGGCATAGTTCTTGCCATGTCTGGATTTTATCCTTGTTGCATCTAAACCAATGCAAGGCATCGTCAACAAATATTTCAAATGCCAAAGACAAAATTTTTTCGTATGTAATACCTCTAGCGAGTACAAATTCCTCTACTTTTTGTATGAACGAGCGCACGCACGACTTGCCTGAATACCTCAGTTTGCTAATATCTGCAGTTAAGCTGCGTTCACAAGTCACAGCTATAGAAGTTGTGACCTCAGAATTAGCCTTGGAAGAACCGGCAACTGGAATATGTGGTTGCGTTTGCTGTGAGAGGGGTTTCAAAGCTGTAAGTTCTTTATATTGTGCTTTGAAATTAGTAATATATGATTTATAGATGTCAGAAACCTCTGGAACTACACATACTCTATTAAGCCTATGATGGATGTGGTTTAACAAATTCTCTGCTCTAGCAAACAAGTTTTTATCAAATTTAGATTTTAATGAGTTTACATTGCCTTGTGACTTAATCAAAGATTCTTTAACTTTACTTAAGTCATCACTAGGCTCTAGGTGCGATTCTAATATGTCTTCCGATGGTAGTAGTTGACCTAATTTAACTATCTGTTTTCGCAGCTCTTGCACCGATTCTCCAGAACCACCTCGAAGCTCTACCTCATACTCCAATTCCGCCTTTTGCAGGGAGAGAAATTTTATGTCGTAGGCCATGGTGACGATTGGGCGAGTGTAATAATAGACAAATTTCAATACTTATTTACACTATTCTTAAGTCTAATTGTAGAAGGGAATATAACCCAGTCACCTTAAAGATAATGAGCAACAAATGTGTAGTAACAAAAATTTTCACAGTTAGATTATTTTATGGTAAGGTTGCAGAGAAAAATATTTCAATAGGAATATTGACACATTGGTTGTTTCAGTACAATAATCAATCTTAGAAACTATTTTATAGCCAACACCGAAGAAAACTATTAAAAGCACAACAGAAGAGTAAATCACTTCGGTCGAGGATGCAACTTAAGTTGGGCGCCAATGTTACGTTCCCTGTTTCATTCACACCTTCCCCTACAGATAGGACGGTAAGTGAAAAACAGGAGCGTGTTAGAAAATTTATTTTTTAGGACGAATAGGTAAAACAGGATCAGGGTACGGTTGCATCCAGGAGCCGAAGAGCCTTACACGACCGCTTAGGACACTGGCCTTGTAATCCCCGCGCGTAGGGTCCGCAGGGTGTTCTGGTAGAACCGCAGCTGGAGTAGTCAGGCACCAGGTGATGTTTCGGGATGGTAAGTAGCAAGGCGGCTCGACTGAGGCCCAAGCAAGAGACAGGTAGGCAGGAAACAAGCCGTGCGGGTGAACCCCAATTCGGGGTAACACAAGGCACTTTCGAGGAGTTAAAATGCAACGACACTTATTTTGCGTTCGTTACAACCGAAGTTTAAAATGCAGAGACGTGCGTGCGCGTTCGCTCAGAGTCCGGCGGCAGCTGGCAGTTAGCCGTTTAAAAAATACAAGTAACAACCGTTAGTCGATTGCCCCCGCACCGCCGACGCGGGTCATTGGCCGGTACACCCAACGTTACAGCTACGTTTGCAAAGACAGCTGATCGATTAATAAGTTAAGTACGTAATAGTATTAATGTGTTAATTAATAATTATTAATGATTTATGATTTTATAGTAATAATTGTGTACAGGAAATATATAATAGAATTTAAGGTTTAAGTTATAGCGCAATTTAAAAAAAATACAAAACGGTGTATGTAGTAACCGTTACACTTGATCATGAATAAAAATACTGCCTCGGTGACGTATTTTTATTTCGGTAAGACTGTAATGCTGGTCTCGGGTTCGAACCCTGGGTCGAGCAAAGTGGCATTGGATTTTTCTAATCAGTATTAGCACGGAGTCTGGAATTTGTGCCTGATATGGCGATAGGCTCGCCCAGTATCACATCATGGTACGGAATACGCACGGCGAAAAGTGGGTGCACTAGTTGCGCCCCTACCTACCTCTTTGGAGATAAAAGGCGTGAGTGTGTGTGTAAAAAGAATTACAACAGTAATTGCCGATTGTTCGGTAGCATAAGTAGATCCAATGGTTGTAGCTAACAGACTTATAACAGAAACTGCTAGCTACCACCTAGATATATAACATATACCACTGGGTTTAATAAGCAATGTAACGCTAGATTCGTATTAAAATAAGATACCAAAATATCATTGTAGCAAACGCTAGACGTCGCGTCGTAAACTGTAAAAATTATGAAATAAGCTTAAATAACAAAGGAAGTGCTTCTGTTTAGATCCTTACAATATGCAGACGTAAAACTTTTGATAGGCTAAAATATTATAACAGTTTTTTTTTACAAGAACAGCGAGCAAAAGCTATTGAAGATTAAAACTGGTAAAATAATAACTTAATCAACTTAAAATACGTAAAATCTCAAACCATATATTAGTTTCAAAAGAAAGATTAATATTCATAATGTAATCCCAAATGAATTCTCGGTAATGCTTTAACCTTTAAAACCTGTGTACTTTGATGTGAAAAATTACATTAAGGATTGGTTACACAGTACTAGCTACTAAGCACACATAATCAGTTTATGTGATACCTACTTATCGTGGTAATATGTTGTTCATGTCTTAGTTTTGAAAGAAATATTAGAGCAGAGTAGTTTTGGTATTGATATTGATTGCACATTTATTTTATAATATCAAAAAAACCTAGTTAGCTATTAAAAAGCATTTTTATGTTAAGATTTTAAAGACTAATAATGTAATGGCAGCTGGATAAAAGTTACGGTTGAAACAGAATGGCAACACCGTGTCGACTGGAGTGAGATCCCTCGTCATGTCAACATCATCTAGATTCCACATTCAGGACCCCACTCCGCACTACCAGGTTCAGTGGAGTCATTTTACCGTACGCATCAAAAAAGTTCCAAACCCAATTAATAATAATAAGTTTACTGACCAAAAAATTACAGTAAATTTACACTAAAACATAGGCTGTAAATTTTATTGCGATAGTAAGACTCCATGTGCCGAATTAGGTTAAATACCTGTATCTCAGAACACAGCGCCGTTCCCCACAGTTTTACAATAGCCTCAAGAATTCATTTAATAACTATTGTAATAAGCATACAGCTACATGTAGAAGTATAATGAAAGTATAATGAACTTATATAGATATAAATCCCAAATCATGTCACTAATATATTTAAGTCAATATTATACTTCCGGAGGAACACTGTCAACCTGCTCTAGGCCAGCATGGTGGACTAAGGCCTAATCCCTCTCAGTAGTAGAGGAGGCCCATGCTCAGCAGTGGGCAGTATATAATACAGGGCTGATTGCATTGCATTGCATTGGAGGAACACTGTCGACCAAAATGAAGGTTAAATCTAGTTTGGGTGCCAGGGAACCAAAACCTTGATATCATTATGTTAAAATATTTTTTGGAAATGAATAAATTGTCTGTAATAATCTTTACTTACTGCAGTAATACGGTGTACAGTAACTATCTAAGCGACTCGCACGCTAACTTGCACTGTGTAAAAAGGTGTTAGCGTTTGGGATTTCACCCACACAGGTTCAATAGCATTTCCATTAAATTAATAAGAGATCATTTCAACAAATTGCGCATGACAAAGTTTGGCCATTTGCATTTTTGATAATGCGCTCTATTTTGGACATAGGCCAATTGTGTTTTGGTTGCTGCTTCATCTATAATTATAATATAATAGAAGATCAATCGGTTTGTTGTATAAAACTTATTTCATGCCCTGTCACATAAACACTATTCGTATTTTGCGGTATGAAACCAGATGAACCTAACTACAAAAAAATCTTTGTTTTTCTCATTAAACGGTTAACAATATAGTCCTTTATAAAATACCAAATTACATTGAATAACACTATACCAGAGTTGCTAAGGTTGTTGTAAAGTTGGGTATCCCGCAGACTATTGATGCTGCAGCGTCAGTTCATGTTGAAAAATATTGCCGGAGTCACAGTACACCAAACTTAAAATCCATTGGGCTTCTTAAGTAAATGAGCTGAAAATCTTCAAACGCCTGAATAGATCTTCATAAATTATAGCAAAGAACCATCGCAATCACATCAGCTTTCAAACAAAAATAAAACGCGTCAAAATTGGTCCATTTTGAAAGCTACGATGCGACAGATATACATACAGATACACAAATACACCCCCTAAACTTATAACAACCCTCTTTTTCTATAGGGGGTTAAAAATATATACATTGTGTCTATGTGAGCGTATATAGATAACTTTTTCAAAGCTCTAATAGTATACCCATATATTATGTATAAGTATAGAGTTTTCTCTTGTCAACTGTATATATTATCTCCGTTAAAAAAACGGATATAGTTTGAAGTGGCGAATTTTTACAGTATACAAATCTAAGTTCATTTATTACACCGTGATTTGCACTAGGCACAGAATGAAATGCTGTAACAAGCTATCAACCAGTTTAAGACAATTGCTACGAAATTGACAATGGCATCAATTAAATTGCTAATTAATCAGCAGCAAATTAGTTAACGGTTTCTAAAAAATTACGAAATTAATTTCAAGAATTGTGTTTCTTATAAGAAGCTAATGGCAGTGTCTGATAAAAGAAACGAATACTGGAATAAATCTTTATTAAACTCATAAAGATTCCCTAGCTCTATACTAAGTGATTACCAAAGTGGAGGGTAATTAAGGAGATCCTGCGCCAGCTGCATTAGCCATCCAGCTTACAACAAAATCTCTTAAATCAGCTTACATGGCTTATTATAGTTAGCTTGCCCGTTTGTGCTACCTCAATTATACGTTTTTGGGGCTGGAAAAATACAAGAGATCAAAAAATCACCCAAAAGTACATATCACAAACATTTTCATTAAATACAAAAATTCTCGAGATTCTAAGACTGCCTCGGTGGCGTAGTTGTATTACGGTACGACTACAAAGCTGAGGTCTCGGGTTCGATCCCCGGGTCGGGCAAAGTGATATTGAGTTTTTCTATTCAGTATCAGTCCGGAGTCTGAAATTTGTGCCCGATATGGCGATAGGCTCGCCCCCTATCACATCATGGGACGGAATGTCGGCGAAAAGTGGGTGCACTAGTTGTGCCTCTGCCTACCCCTTCGGGGATAACAGGCGTGAGTGTATATGTATGTATGTATATGTACTAAAATTCTCAAGGGTTCCCAAACTAGACGAAGTCCGTCTCTCCTCTAATTCGGCCTGTAATGGAGTGGTATTGATTTGGTGGTAGCATATAAATTGGGAGAACTTGGGTCGGTTTACAGCTCAACCCTCTGTTAGATAATCTCCCACGTCTCCATGGCACTCGATTCCGGCAGTGTTGTGGTCGTAAAAGTTACTCCAAAATCCTTTCTACATCAAAAACTATTATCTTACCTATAAATAAAACCCAAAATTTACTAGCCTAGATAGCCCGAATACTTTCCAATAAGGCCAAGAGATGTTTCCATGACTAATAAGGTACAGTCTGTCACATTAATAATTGAACAAATTCAGAACTTTCAATTGCCTATACCGGGTGGGAGGGAAACGCTCTCGGAAACGAATACATGTGATAGTATTGGTGATTCTTGACGTGATGAGTAGTAAGGGATTCGACGGTTCTGGAGCACGTTCGGGGGCCGGTTGGCGCCACACTGGCCTAGTTCGTCAATAATTTCGATTGCTCCAATTTCGGCGCGTACAATCCGCGAATTAACCCGCGGATTAAATTTATACCTACCGCGAATTTTTCCGCGGATTTATACCTACCGCGAATTTTTCCGCGGATTTCATTAATACCAACCGCGAACTAATCCGCGGATTCCATTTCATATCGCCCGCGAGATAGATATAAACCGCGAATTGGAGTTGCATGGTTTACGGTCCTCTCAAGCTTGTACCTTTTCCCTTTGTTTCGTTGTGCTTTTGTATTTCTACTTTCTAACAGCGACCCTTTTTTACTTTTTATTTGAAGAATACAAATGTCTTTGTTCCATATTCCTATGGACTCGTGTTTCTAGTTAAAAACCGTTTACAATTACCCATTACTCACCCTTTATGCATTACGGGCAGTGTTTATAATACATAAATCAATCGTTACAATACACCATACGTTTCTCAAATTCTAAGTAAAACCCTTCGGGTCTTCTCATTGTCAATGATTAATTGCCTGTCCATTATTTTTAACAACAGTTACGGATCCTATTATTCCCATTTCCTGATGTTACGTATTCAATGGAACGTTCAAAGTGAAAGTTGAACATGTTGGATCCTGTCTGCAAGGCAACAATACTCGCTCTCCATATAAAAGCCAAACTCAAAATCACATGATATCGTATTCCACTCTGTGCTCTCTTCGAAGTGTGATCTCCAGTTGTTGGTAATAGTGAAGTGATAGTAAAACAGTGTAATAGTAAATACTGAAGCTGATATAAAATGAATGTAAGTACCTTCTTATACTTTGATCTAAAATTGTTATAACCAGATGTTTTATTAATTGTATATGTTATGTGTTGTTCACTGGGTTAATGCATTTTAGTTGTATTTGATCTCTTATTTAATTTATCAAAGTTACTGTAGTGCATTTTATTTCACATACCTATAAGTGTTTATCATACAATACTTCCTTAACCAATTTGTTTTATTTACAGTTTTATTTTCGTTACATTTGATCTCTTATTAAATTATCAATGTTACTTTAGTGTACATTTATACTTCGCATACCTATAAGTATTTATCATATAATACTTCCTTAACCGATTTGTTTTATTAACAGTTTTATTTCATTTTATTACAGTTTTCGGAAAATACTTTCAAAAATTACTATTATGCTGAAGATATAGATGAACCTAGTGATGAAGAAGGTACACTCGCCTTTAAAGTCAAAAAAGCGATAATAGCAAACAAAAGATCCATGGAATGCAACAACATTGACGAATTTTTCGAAAAACCTAAGAAAAGGAAGACAACGACAAAAAAATCATCTAGTGTTGGTCGAGCGACGAGTGGTGGTGTTTCATACATAAAAACAAACAGCGATGACAGCAGTTCTGCATCACACCTCATAAAAATTGAGGTGTATGATGTTAATAAAATAAAAAACATCGCACCGACGGAACAATGGAAACATGCTGATGTGCGGGTTAAATATTACGCGGAAAACGAGAGTGACAAAAACTTGCAATCTATCAAGGACACGGTATACAATATAACCAAAGACTTAGCGAGTAAGGACGATTGTGTTAAATATTTTATAGACAACGACAAATGAACAAAGTGCCAGTGCGTATCAGTGTTTTAAAATCATAACTTTAGTCATATACTTTATTCTAAGAAACTATTATTGTAATAACTATACCTATTTTAATTTAATTTACATTGTATTGTATTTTAACTTTGTACTCTTTTAAGTTACATGCTTAACAGATTACTTCGTTTTTTATTCTAGAACTCTTTGTGTTGTTGCTAAGTATTAATGTAAATAGTAATAAGTCTTTTTAGTGTTTTTCATGTTCATGCTTACGATTGTAAAGTTATTACGAACATTCATTAATTGTTTGGATAGTTTAAAGTTAAATTGCATTGTTTAGGGTAGTGTTTATTATTAAAGTAAGAAGGTACTACGAAGACATTGCTCACGATGGATGCAATATCAAGCTGTGATTTACACAACATGGAACTCGTCGCACTTCTCGAGAACATTGAATCTATGGACCTGATGTCATCACAATACGACAAAGAACTTTACGAGCTCTGTGATAAAATGGAACAAACACAAGTTGAAACGTGAGTATAACATTTTTTATTATGTTAAGACTTGTTGCAACATGTTCTGGGCATCCACGAAGAGGGGATACAATTCAAGTATTTATAATGGTTGGGACATCTTTGCACAATCATTCCGCTTGTTTCTTCCGTTTGTATTTTTAACATTAGTGTGCAACCGAAATGTACCACTCGCTTGATATTTCTAGTTTATCTCAGAGTGAGATTGCTAGTTTCGATAAAAATATTATTCTAAATAAATATCATCGTTTCATACGGTTTTGGTATATACAAAATGTTTTGCCAGTGTCAATGTTGGGAGATCCTGATATTTCTCCTTATTATACGCCATGTAGTGGTCATAGAACCTCACAGCAAACTCATACCGATGAGGATGATATTGATGGTGTATTATCAATGAAAGCATATTGTTTTCAGTGTAAATAACAAAAAATGTTAGTATCTATTTAAAGAATAGAAATGTAGTAAGAAGCTTATTACGTGTGATCACAATTTTTAACAGTTTTCTTATCCATCAGATCTATGCAGAATGGAGAAGGTAGCAGAAAAAGGAAAAGATTAGCACCAACTGAGTTGTTTGAGGAGGATCCGTTAAAGAGAAGAAAAAATATTCGTCTTGAAGCTCCTTCAACATCTACATCATCGCTGGGTACCATTGTAAATGTAAGTACAGAACAGCATAATGATAAAATTGAATGTCCTGAGTGTCACGTACATGTGTCAAAAAAATATATGACCAGTCACTATAAGAGCAATAAACATAAAAATAATTTAATTAGAAGAGATAATAATCTACCTAATGTTCAATTGATTGATAGTGCTTTTGGTAATAGAATTATTACATATCGAGTGAAATCTAATTTAGTTTCTGATACGCAGTTTGAATCACCTGAATTATTTTTACAAAATATTAAAAATGTAATTTATACATTACTAGAACGATCTATTTTAGAATATTCTGTTGTAAAAGTTAATTTTATTCTCAATGCGGATTTCACACAAGAAACAAAAAATCTACTAAATATTTTTGATTTCCAAATTTCAAACTATCTTGTTTGTCAAGGTGATGATAAAGATATTATTTTCTCATCTATAATCACCGAAATTACAAACAAAATGACAAATTTTCAAAAAAAAGGTAGCGGATGGAGTTTAGTTAAAATAAATCACTTGGATATGAATGTCAACAAATTTAACCCATTGCGTGGATCTTCATACATAGACCTACCGTTAGATATAAAACACAAGAAAGCTGTAATCAATGTTCAAAATAACGATCACGAATGCTTTCGTTGGGCAGTTTTGTCAGGATTATTCCCAGTCACTCATAGTTCCAATAGGGTATCATCTTATATAATACATAAAAATAAGTTAAATTTTGATAACCTATCGTTTCCTATAAAAATTACCGACATCCATAAGTTTGAAAAATTGAACAGTATGAGTATTAATGTTTTTGGATTACAATATGATTCAATAAGCAAATCAAATAAAGTTGTAGGTCCATTACACTTTACGAAACGTCGAAAAACTACTCACTTAAACTTGTTGTATATATCTCAAGGTTCTAAAGGTCATTACTGTTTTATTAAAAACCTCTCGAGATTATTATCTAAACAGATATCGACTTCTGAACATGCAGTTCATATTTGTGATGGGTGTTTATTAAATTTTCCATCATTACATAATTTAAAACGACACCAAGAAAATGACTGTTTCAATGTGTGCACAAATTTACCATCGGAAAGCGATAGCAAAAGAAACTGGTTTAATGAATTAATACCATCAAACCAAATTTCATTTAACAACTATGAACGTAAATTAAGAGTTCCATTCGTTGTGTATGCTGACTTTGAAGCATTTTTAAACCCAATAGAGAGTTGTTCTAACAATCCAAATCAATCTTCAACTGTTAATATTCAAAAACATGAAACGTATAGTTTTGGGTATTATGTTAAATGTTCGTATGATGATAATCTTTCAGTATATAGATCTTATACAGGACAAGATTGCGCGCTAAAATTTATGCAATTCATTAACACAGATTTAGAAAATATCTGTAAAAAAAATTCTTTTGTAAGATCACCTTTACCGTTAACTGAAGAAAATGAAATAAATATCAGTCAAAGTGATTCGTGTTACATTTGTGCTACTAAATTAAACAAGGATAGCACAGTATCTTACAATTGGCATACTGGAGTATATGAAGGTGTAGCTCATAGAGTATGCTCTCAGAAATACAAAGCTCCTAATTTTGTACCAGTGTTTTTACATAATTTAAGTAATTATGACGCTCATTTCATAGTGCATGGTCTTGATTTCGAGAAAGGTGACATTGAACTTATTCCTGAGAACAAAGAAAAATACATTTCTTTTTCTAAAGTTTTACAAATCAACAACAGAGTTGTAAAATTACGATTTCTTGATTCTTTTAAATTTATGTCAAGTAGCCTTAACAAATTAGCTCAGAACTTACTACCCGAACAATTTCGTGAACTCAAGTTAAAATATCCATGTGAAGAAGATTTTAAACGTTTAATAAGAAAAGGTGTATATCCATACGAATACATGACAACATTTGATTCTTTAAAAATAACTTCTCTTCCCACTCGCGATCAGTTTTATAGTTCTTTAAATGATAGTCACATTACAGAAAGTGAATACCATCATGCCCAAGACGTGTGGAAACATTTTAATTGTAAGAATATGGGTGAATATTCAGACCTGTATTTAAAAACAGATGTATTGTTGTTAGCAGATATATTTGAAAATTTTAGGGATGTCTGTCTTAAAACATACGGTTTAGATCCTGCCCACTATTATACAGCACCTGGTTTAAGTTGGGATGCTATGTTAAATTTTACCAAGATAAATTTGGAACTCTTAACAGATATCGACAAGGTTACGTTTATAGCAAATAATATTCGGGGTGGTATATCACAATGCAGCAATAGACATGCAGTGGCAAATAACATATTTATGTCGGAATACAATTCAAGTAAACCATCTTCATTTTTGATGTACTTAGACGCAAATAACCTTTATGGTTGGGCTATGTCCCAATGTCTCCCGACAGGAAAATTTGAATAGGTCGACATAAATACAGATTTTAATATAGCCGATGATGCCAAACATGGGTTTATATTGGAAGTAGACTTAGAATATTCAAAAACTTTACATGATTTTCATTCAGATTTTCCATTTTGTCCAGAAAACGTATGTTTAGGAAGCAGCAAAGACAAGAAACTGATTCCAAATTTAAAAGATAAAAAAAATTACGTCATTCATTATAGAAACCTCAAACAATGTTTAAAAAATGGTCTTAGATTAGTTAAAATTCATAGAATTTTAAAATTTGAACAGTCTGCATGGCTGAAAAGTTATATAGACTTAAACACTCATATGCGATCATTAGCTACTTCAGATTTTGAGAAAGATTTTTTTAAACTTATGAATAATTCTGTTTTTGGTAAAACAATGGAAAATGTAAGAAAGCGAGTTCATGTCAAATTAATAAATCATTGGTTAAATCGTGGCAAAACTCAAGGTGCTCAATCTTTGATAGCAAGACCAGAATTCCATAGTTTATCTATATTCTCAGAGAGCTTAGTTGCAATACAATTAAACAAAACTAACGTTTTATATAATAAACCAATTTACCTCGGTTTTTGTATTTTAGATATATCGAAAACATTACTATACGATTTCCATTACGATTATATGAAACTGAAATATCAAGATAATATTAAATTACTATATACTGATACCGATAGTTTAATATATCAAATATTTACGCAAAATTATTATGCTGATATAAAACTTGATTTAGCCAACTACTTTGATACGTCAGACTATCCACCAAGTAATCAATATGGTTTACCATTATTGAATAAAAAACGGTTAGGATTTTTTAAAGACGAAAATAACGGAAAAATTCTTAAAGAGTTTGTAGGTCTTCGCTCTAAAATGTATGCAATGGATGTGCAAAATAAATGTATATGTAAAGCAAAAGGGATTAATAAAAGTGTCACAAAAAAATTTTGTCTCAGCGATTATAAATCATGTTTATATGAAAAGAAAACACAATACAGTGAAATGATAAGATTCAAATCTATTAAACATGCTATATATACACAAAAAATCAATAAGATATCTTTATCACACAATGACACAAAACGTTACTTAATAGAGAATTCGACAGATACTCTTGCATGGGGTCATTATAAAATAAAGGATATTTGATTTTATCAGTGAATTCTGTACTACGAAAATATGTATGTTAATGTGTGTGTGTATGTTTTATTTTCGGATTTAAATATTTTAATGTTCTGTCTTTATTATGTACTTTTTTTTTTTTTTATTGTGATACTATGACAACTATTTTGTGTATCATGAAAAATAAGATGCAAATTTGAATGTCTGTAGGAAGTTAATTCTTATATCTGATTTAACTATAATGTATATTAATTTTATTACTGTAATATTTTTGAAAACATCTTTGAATTGTATGTGATCATTTTTCAAACTATTTGAATATTATGTAATCTTTGTATGTGGAACAAAAAATCAAATATAATACATTCAATCGTATCTTCTTGTTTTATTCAATCCGAAGCGCTTTTCGAGTTCACACGTGCATTTAAAAATGTTTCACTTTTATCATCCTTTTACTGCCATAGTTGCAGGTCCAAGTGGGTGTGGAAAGTCTAATTTTGTAACAAACTTTATTAAATACATTAATGATATGTGTAACACCACTTTTCATCAAATTACTTGGTGTTTTGATGAGATGCAACCCTTATATGATGTACCAAATGTAAACTATTATCAGGGTATACCAGATATGAATATGTTTGATGGAAAGGAAGCTAACCTTATCATTATCGATGATCTTATGAGGGAATCTGATGGTCGCATTGTCGACATATTTACTAAAGGTAGTCATCATAGGAACTTGAGTGTATTTTACATTACTCAAAATTTATTTCATCAAGGTAAAGGACAAAGAGACATTTCTTTGAATTCAAACTACATCATTTATTTCAAAAACCCACGTGATAAAACTCAAATACGTTACTTAGCGCGACAAGTATCACCAGAAAATAGCAAATTCATAGAAGATTCTTACAGAGATGCTACAAAAGAAGCACATGGCTATTTGATGATAGATCTAAAACAAGATACTTTTGATATGTGTCGAATTAAATCAAAGATCTTTCCTTCTGATGGTCATCCTACAGTGTACATTCCCACAAAAGAGTTTAAATATGTCAAAAACCAACAAATACCCGTCATTTGCAAATGATGGATCGACGCTTAAAGACGCATGAACACTTATTAAATGCTCTTTATAAGCTTAAACCAAAACATCAACAAGCTCTTTTAAAAGTGTGTAACGAAAACGAAATTAATTTTATTTGTGAATGTATTCATAATGTTTTACAAGGAAATATAAATCTTGAAGAAAAATCGAAGAATAAACTTAAAAAATACAAAAATCTACTACGAAAATTAGTACGTAAAAGTACAAATAAAATAAGAAAGAATATAATAGTTCAAAAAGGTGGTGCATTTCTTCCGATAATATTGGGTTCTATTTTGAGTGGATTGATAAGTGGACTGGTTTAAAATGGAACACGCCAAAAAAATGCTGTTAGTTGACCCAAGTTTAATAGATAAGTTAAATCAAAAAAGAAATGAAAATCCTACCTCTCGTTTAGATAGCGAAATGGAAAAAATACTCAGCAGTAATATGGATGATCGAAAAAAGTGTAAATTATACTTACAAATTTTACAAAGATATCTCCACTTTATGGAAGAAGATCGTCGTCCCATTGAACTCCCTATAATAACTTCAAATGACGATAACAACAAACCCACATCTGAAAGCTGGAAAAATTTTAATATAAATAATGATATCAAAAATAAAGATGTAGTTGTCAGTCAGACACTGAGTGATGAACAGAAGCAACAAGAACATTTTACACTTGAAAAAAAACCTTTCTATTCAACAGAACAAATTTTAAATTTAATACCAAAAACATATGTAAAAAAAGGTGAGTTATTATTGAATTCGGTGTCGCTAAATAAAAACAAAATTTATTGGAATGATGCTGGCACAGTGATTGTGGATAATGAAGTAATTCCTAACAGTAACATTATCGATTTAATAAGCGATACACTGCGACCATTGAAAAACAACGACCCACCCGGTTGGGAAAAATTTGCTAAAGCGTTAAAAGATTTGAAAATACCTTTAACATACATTGGCAATCCAAAAAGACGTGAGTACATAGCTCAACTTCAAAAAGACATCGAAGAACAACCACCACAAAACACAGAGGTATATTTGACACCGACTAGTGAAATTAAACACGCAAATAAAATTAAGAAAAAGATTGATTGGGAAAAATGGACCCCTTATTAGAAATAAATCAAATTTATTATGATGTATCACACCCCGCTGGATATAGTAATATCGACAAATTATCAAAAGCTATGAAAGGTAAAATGAAAAAGGAGGACGTTAAAAACTGGTTGCAATCTCAATCTACGTATACACTCCATAAACCAGTACATAGAAGATTCGCTCGAAACAAATACGTTCTCTCTAATCTGAATGAACTTTGGCAAGCCGATTTAAGTGACATGCGAACTTATTCTAAAGATAATAAAGGTTTCAATTACATTCTTTGTGTTATTGATGTTTTTAGCAAATATGCATATGCCAGACCCTTGCAAAAGAAAAATTCAGAAACCGTAAAAAAGTGTTTCGATAGTATATTTAATGAAGCTAGCACCACACCTACACACATTCAATCTGATAAAGGCACTGAATTTGTATCAAAAGATGTTCAAAGATACTTTAAAACAAAAAACATTAATTACTATACGACAAATAATCCAGACATCAAAGCAAGTATTGTAGAAAGATTTCAAAGAACTCTAAAAATGAAGATGTGGCGCTATTTTACACACAAGAATACACATAAATATATTGATATTTTGCAGAACTTGATACACTCTTACAATCACAGTTTTCATTCTAGTATTAAAATGTGTCCTTCAGATGTTAATTCTAATAATATAATGACAGTTTGGAGTAATTTATATGAAAAATCTGAAAAATCATCAAAAAATATACTACCTATGTTTCATCTCGGTGATCATGTTAGAATAACCAAATATAAACATGTATTCCAAAAAGGTTATGAATCTAATTGGAGCGATGAAATATTTGTGATTTCTTCTATAATAGAACGTAGTCCGTGGCCCGTTTATACTATTAAAGATTTAGATGGTGAAGAGATAGTAGGAACATTTTATGAACGAGAATTACAAAAGGTCATTTATGACCCCACCATTGAACACAAGATCGATAAAATAATTCGCTCTCGTTACTCTGGCAACAGACAACAAGTGTTAGTTAAGTGGAAAGGTTATCCGAACAAATTTAATAGTTGGATTTTAGCTTCCAGTTTGAAAAAAATATGATGGATTTTTATTTAACTTTACTTAGCAATAGTTCAATGGAATACTTTCCTGAGAATAAAACATCAATTTTTTCAACAAAATTACCCAAACCCATAATATTGGAAGGAGAATGGTGTGTAGGAATCGTTGAATTCCAATATCCATGCACCATGTTTACTGTTCAAGATCATGAGAATGTTATTTACATAACAAAAATCATGAAAATGCCCCATGAAGACAAACTATCCACAGTATATTATAAAACTCACATACCTGCCACAAACTATGATAATATTAACCATATTTTATCAGCATTAAATAATATAAGGGAAAAAATCAAATTCCGCTACGATAACATATCCAAATTTGTGTCTGTTTCTGTATTAGACGAAACAATTAAATCTGTGACATTATCTCCTAAACTAGGCTTACAGTTGGGATTTGAACCAAACAGAAATCTCGTTGAAAAGAATTTAGCAAAATGTCCAGCTAATTTACATTTAGGGTTACCATCTCAACTATTCGTTTACTGCGATATAGTTGAACCTCAAATTGTAGGTGATGTAATGACACCTCTTCTAAGAGTTATACCATTAGATCCCTCAAAATACATCTATGGTGCGAATAAAATGCATGTATTTTCACCTCCACATTACTTATCAGTAATGCGAAGAGAATTCGATACCATCGAAATAGATATAAGGTCGAGCACCGGACAAAAGATACCATTTCAGTTTGGAACGGTGTGTGTTAAACTACATTTTAAAAAATTATAATGCATTTTGAACGCTCCGACATGTCGTGCCCTTATCAACGGTATTATTCTCATCAGGCTGGTTCAGGTATAGGGGTGGTATATAAAGGGGCACCTTATCAAAAAGGACATGGAATCGGTAGTTTTCTTGGGGGATTGTTTAGGTCAGTTTTACCATTACTGTCTAGCGGTGTTCGAGCTGTTGGTAAAGAGGCATTAAGTGCTGGTGTTGGGCTATTGACAGATATGGTTAGTGCGCGACCTATGGAAGATTCAATAAAAGCACGTCTTAAAGAAGTTGGTACCAACTTGAAACGCAAGGCCGATGAAAAAATAAATAAAATCAATATGTCTGGATCAGGATATATAACAAAACGAAAACGTCTACCTGGAGTCATTCCGTCGTTGACCGCGAAAGTGAAAGCTCTAAAAAAATCAAAAATTACTCCAAAACAAATTAAAGACATATTTTCTAACAATTAATTAAAATGTCTTTTTTACATAGTCATTCTTGTGAATGTATTAAGTCCGAATTGGATTTGTTTGCATTGCCATCGACTCAAACTAGCATTGAAAGTGGAAATTGGATCCATTATAAACCAATTTCATCTCTTGCCGATGATGGTCCTATAGAATTTCAAATTCCTGGGGCAGGAGATGACTACATAGATTTATCTCATACGTTAATTCACTTGAAAGCGAAAATAGTAAATCAAGATAACACCAAACTCACCGCATCTACGGTCGTTGCTCCCGTGACCAATTGGTTGCACTCACTCTTCAGTCAACTTGATGTGTACTTAAATCAAAAACTTGTATCACCACCCAATAACACATATGCTTATCGTGCGTATATAGAAAACTTATTGAACTATGCTCCTGCGGCAAAAACTTCTCACCTCACCTGTGGCTTATGGTATGAAGATACGGCTGGAAAAATGGATTCCACCGATGATACTAATAAAGGATTTACTAAGAGACAAGAACTAGCCAGTGAAAGCAAAGAATTGGAAATGATTGGTCACTTGCATGGCGATTTATTCAATCAAGAAAAATTTTTAATCAATGGTGTTGATATTTGTGTTAAGTTAGTTCGTTCTAGAGAAAATTTCAATCTCATGGCCTCTACAGGTGACCTTAAATTAAAGGTATCTATTACGGATGCATCTTTGATAATTCGTAGAGCACGAATCAATCCCAGCGTGTTACTTGCTCATCAAAAGGTCTTAGCTTCTACCACAGCCAAATACCCCATTACTCGAGCTGAAGTTAAAGTTTTAACAATACCATCAGGTGTTCAAGGAAAAACTCTAGATAACATTTTCTTAGGGCAATTACCTAAAAGGTGTATAGTAGGATTTGTAAATAACGCTGCTTTCAATGGAAACCTCACTAAGAACCCATTTAACTTTCAAAATTATGACATTAATACTTTTAGTTTATACATAGACGGTCAACAAATACCATCAAAGGCTTTACAACCCTCATTTGAGAACAATAATTTTACTTCAGTATATCATACATTGTTTTCGGGAACAGGTATACACTTTCTAAATGAAGGTAATGGGATATCCCGAGAACAATACGCTCAAGGGTATTGTATGTTGGCATTTGATTTGACACCTGATTTATCAGCAAACTCTTCAAGTCATTGGAATCTTGTAAAGCATGGTAGTGTGAGATTAGAAGTGCGTTTTGAAACAGCTTTATCACAAACTATTAATTGTATTGTTTATGCGGAGTTTGATAATGTTATTGAAATAGATAAAAACCGCAACATTTCAGTAGATTATAGTAGTTAAGAAAACAAAATTAACTGTTTAAGATTAGATTAAGTATGAATAATTTGATTCAGATTTGCTGTTAGGTGTAAGTTACGAATAAAATGAATTAAAAATATTAAGATTTTTGTTTTACCATAATCCTTGCAACCCCACAAAAATAGAAAACTTACCACATAAGTACCATAATAGTGTCTTCTTAACCTTATATACGACATTACCACTTTATCATTCGACTTGATAAGGTTCTGCAGCGATTCGATAAATAAAAATGAATACAATAGAAATACAGAATTACTTAAAGAAAATTGATCCATGTATTGAATATAATGTATATGCAGCCAATCGCCTACCAATACATGTAGTAACTCCTACATATGTAGTTAGCAACTTAGACTCTGATAACAAACCAGGTTCTCACTGGGTTGCCATACACATAGATCAGAATGGTTTTGGACAGTACTTTGATTCATACGGTCGACCACCTCAAGGATACCACCGAATGTTTTTAGCGAGGAATTCTAGAATGTGGAATTACAATACAAGCCGAATTCAAAATGACTTTACTATAGTTTGTGGAGAGTACTGTTTAATGTATCTGTACTATAAATATTATGGTAAGAGTCTCAAAGATTTTCAAGTATTATTTAGTGATAATACAATATGCAATGATGTGTTTTTAACTAGTTTATTTAAATCATGTTTTGAGGAGAATAAATGAAATATGAAAATGAATGAATGATTTTTCTTTATTGAGAATTAATAACCCCATACAAACTTATCTTCTTCCAAACAATTAATGAATGTTCGTAATAACTTTACAATCGTAAGCATGAACATGAAAAACACTAAAAAGACTTATTACTATTTACATTAATACTTAGCAACAACACAAAGAGTTCTAGAATAAAAAACGAAGTAATCTGTTAAGCATGTAACTTAAAAGAGTACAAAGTTAAAATACAATACAATGTAAATTAAATTAAAATAGGTATAGTTATTACAATAATAGTTTCTTAGAATAAAGTATATGACTAAAGTTATGATTTTAAAACACTGATACGCACTGGCACTTTGTTCATTTGTCGTTGTCTATAAAATATTTAACACAATCGTCCTTACTCGCCAACTGTTTAGTTATGTTGTATACCGCGTCCTTGATACATTGCAAGTTTTTGTCACTCTCGGTGTCTGCGTAATATTTAACTCGCACATCAGCATGTTTCCATTGTTCCGTCGGTGCGATGTTTTTTATTTTATTAACATCATACACCTCAATTTTTATGAGGTGTGATGCAGAACTGCTGTCATCGCTGTTTGTTTTTATGTATGAAACACCACCACTCGTCGCTCGACCAACACTAGATGATTTTTTTGTCGTTGTCTTCCTTTTCTTAGGTTTTTCGAAAAATTCGTCAATGTTGTTGCATTCCATGGATCTTTTGTTTGCTATTATCGCTTTTTTGACTTTAAAGGCGAGTGTACCTTCTTCATCACTAGGTTCATCTATATCTTCAGCATAATAGTAATTTTTGAAAGTATTTTCCGAAAACTGTAATAAAATGAAATAAAACTGTTAATAAAACAAATCGGTTAAGGAAGTATTATATGATAAATACTTATAGGTATGCGAAGTATAAATGTACACTAAAGTAACATTGATAATTTAATAAGAGATCAAATGTAACGAAAATAAAACTGTAAATAAAACAAATTGGTTAAGGAAGTATTGTATGATAAACACTTATAGGTATGTGAAATAAAATGCACTACAGTAACTTTGATAAATTAAATAAGAGATCAAATACAACTAAAATGCATTAACCCAGTGAACAACACATAACATATACAATTAATAAAACATCTGGTTATAACAATTTTAGATCAAAGTATAAGAAGGTACTTACATTCATTTTATATCAGCTTCAGTATTTACTATTACACTGTTTTACTATCACTTCACTATTACCAACAACTGGAGATCACACTTCGAAGAGAGCACAGAGTGGAATACGATATCATGTGATTTTGAGTTTGGCTTTTATATGGAGAGCGAGTATTGTTGCCTTGCAGACAGGATCCAACATGTTCAACTTTCACTTTGAACGTTCCATTGAATACGTAACATCAGGAAATGGGAATAATAGGATCCGTAACTGTTGTTAAAAATAATGGACAGGCAATTAATCATTGACAATGAGAAGACCCGAAGGGTTTTACTTAGAATTTGAGAAACGTATGGTGTATTGTAACGATTGATTTATGTATTATAAACACTGCCCGTAATGCATAAAGGGTGAGTAATGGGTAATTGTAAACGGTTTTTAACTAGAAACACGAGTCCATAGGAATATGGAACAAAGACATTTGTATTCTTCAAATAAAAAGTTAAAAAGGGTCGCTGTTAGAAAGTAGAAATACAAAAGCACAACGAAACAAAGGGAAAAGGTACAAGCTTGAGAGGACCGTAAACCACGCAACTCCAATTCGCGGTTTATATCTATCTCGCGGGCGATATGAAATGGAATCCGCGGATTAGTTCGCGGTTGGTATTAATGAAATCCGCGGAAAAATTCGCGGTAGGTATAAATCCGCGGAAAAATTCGCGGTAGGTATAAATTTAATCCGCGGGTTAATTCGCGGATTGTACGCGCCGAAATTGGAGCAATCGAAATTATTGACGAACTAGGCCAGTGTGGCGCCAACCGGCCCCCGAACGTGCTCCAGAACCGTCGAATCCCTTACTACTGTGATGGCACTAAAAAAATCGCGATCGCATTGTTAAAATTTTAGTAGGATTTTCTCAAATTTCTGTACAGCTTCACGTATGGATAGATAAATCAAACTATTATTCTGAAAAACATAGTAAAAAAGGTCAATATTTCAAAAAATCGTAATGAAACACGTACATCAGCTGACGGGTTAACGACCGCGTGGCCGCCGCGCCGCCTTGTCGGCGTTTGCTTTGTAGATTTTTCTACGCTTTACATTGCGCGCGCATGAATTACGGAAATACCAAAATCGTAAATATTATCGCTTAGCTTTGCAAATGAATATAGCTTTTCGTTAATATTATGGTTCTTCTCTCTTACCGTTCCGGTATAGAGAGCGTTTCCCTTCCACCCGGTATACTTTTGTGTTCTTAACGAATTGTATTTTCTCTTCACAATAATACAAAACCAAGGGATTTACTTTACTTCACATAAAAAGATTTATTAGTTTGAATTAAACCTACTGACTTAATGACTGCCTCGGTGGCGTAGTTGTATTACAGTACGACTGCAAAGCTGAGGTCTCGGGTTCGATTCCCGGGTCGGGCAAAGTGATATTGAGTGTTTCTATTCAGTATCAGCCGGGAGTCTTGAATTTGTGCCCGATATGGCGATAGGCTCGCCCCCTATCACATGGTGGGACGGAATAACGGCGAAAAGTGGGTGCACTAGTTGCGCCACTGCCTACCCCTTCGGGGATAACAGGCGTAATTAAACTTAACGCGTTTATGCGATTTGAAATTTTTAGTTTGTTCAGCTAATTATGTGACTGACTATACAATAATTATAATACAGCTCATAAATAAAATCTGGTACAGTGGCTGGATGAATTTTGCTCCAAATATAATTTTAAAAAGTTTGTACGTGCGCATGTCTGCCGCTCCATAAAGCTGTGGAAATGCCATCCGGTCTGTGCTCAGCACACCAAATATAACAGGGTCATTTAACAAAGGGGTAGATGCCAACGTAACAATTATGACTAGCAAGATATTATGCTCGACTTGGTATACATTTTGAGTTGCATTGATTTTTAACCGACGAAAAAAAAGGAAGAAAGTTCTCAAGTCATGTATAGGTATATTTTTTTTATTTACTTACGACCATGCATAACTTTTTACAGTGTAGCCCGATTTTAATAATTATTTTTTTATTGGATAGGGTATACCTTGAAGTTGGTCTCATGTAAATTTGAAAAAAAAATACCCTAGGGGTGGAAAAAAAAGGGATGATTTATTGTTTATTCACAGATATTAATGCTGAGTTGTACATACTTTATACACATATACGCACGCCATTTGTCCCCGACAGGGTAGGCAGGGGCGCCATTCATGCACCCACTTTTCGCCGTGCGTATTCCGTCCTATGATGTGATAGGGTGCGAACCTATCCCCATATCAGGCACAAATTTCAGACTCCAGGCTGATACAGAGTAGAAAAATCCAACATCACTTTGCCCGACCCGGGGACCGAACACGAGACCTCAGCATTACAGTCGTACCGTATTACAAATACGCCACCGAGGCAGTCATTTAGTTGATGTAGTTTATAGCCACATAAAATTATGAAATAAAAACTTTTTACCAAAATATGAAACCAAATTTAAAGTGATAAATAAGGAACTTGAATTGAGAGGCCGAAAGTAGGTCGAAATAGCTCAGTTGGGAGAGCACTGGCACGGTACGCCGGAGGTCGCGGGTTCAAGTCCTGCTTTCGACTGTTCTTTTTCAATGTTTCCATAAAAATAAATACATTGTCCAGGCACTACATGGCCCTTAACATGTATAAAAATCATGATATGAAACCGCCAAAAAAACTGAAACCCAAAAAATAGTAAACTTTTTCTATTTAATCTTAATAACATATATATAATATAGGTACGTATATTTGGAGTCTTGCCTAATTTTAAGGCTAATTAAAAAATGATTGTTATTTTTGCTTTAAGTTTTTTTCGCGATTTAATTTTTTTTTAAGTTTTTTTGCATCTCAGGATTACATGTCAGGCAGATAACAAAATTTACAGAAATGAGATCCTAACGCCTTAATAGTATGTCGCTAGTATTGTCATCACCTATTATTTTTTTATTTTATTTCTATTAGCGTAAACAATTGTTGATTGAAAGGCATTTTGTATATGGCCCCTGGAGTAACTATCATAGGTACTTTTTTAACTGAATGATGCTACGGTCATGTCAGGTCTTATATCCTAAGAGACCATAAATAGTAGAAACCTGTGAAACATCAATTAGAACTTTGTATAACATGACACCGCAGCGTACACGTTTTCCTCCTTACCCACCAAGGAAATAAATTCCACAAAACTAAAGAACATTTTTTTCGTGAAGCAGATGGCGACTACCCGACTGAGAAATGAGAGATTGCGATTGATATCCTCAAAGGGACTCTGAAGTTACCGAGCTGAGAAAGAAACATAAAGTTTCAGCCACACGCCTGTCTTTATTTTATTTCTTATACATATTATATGTAATATTACGCTCCTTTAAAAACTTTGCCACTTTTTATACACACTAAGGTTCCAAGAAGACGTTATTAACTTCTTAACTAGAATTAATTGGAACTGTGTGATCCACGAACATTCGCTTCAGATTCTCGGAAAATACCTAGTACATCTTATTACACAACATGCTATATGTACAAGATATAAACTCATTTGCAGAAAAAACGGGCACCTAAGCAATGAACCATTTCAAATGTTACTATTGGTTTGTTTGATAATTATAGGTAGTTTTACTTTCACAATTTTGTAAATTAATAAGCAAATAATCGTTTTCGTCAGTATTATCATAAAAATTTGATAAAATTTATGGGTTTTAATGCTAAAATTCACTAGTAGTGTATGCTCGCTAGTAGTGCATATGCTCGTGAAGTAAAAGTTAACAAAGATTTTTGTTTGTTTTTTCTTTAATAAAGTAAAAGCAGATAAATGTTTAGTATCGAGTGTGACCCCCTCTAGCTGAAATCACAGCTTGAATTCGTCTGGGTATGCTAGTGAGGATATCCCGGATACTTGCTTGCGGAATACGTTCCCACTCCGCGGTAATCACATTCTTCAGCTCTCTGATGGTTTGCGGAGCCGGTTGTACTGATCTCACGCGTCGTTTTAGAACGTCCCAGACATGCTCTATAGGATTGAGGTCGGGACTTCGAGCTGGCCAATCCAAACGATGAATGCCGACCTCTTGCATATACGCTTCCACATCGCCAGACCGGTGGGCGCGAGCGTTGTCGTCCATAAAAATTGAGTCTTCGCCTAAAGCGGCCAATGCGGGTTGTGCATGAGGAATAAGAACTTCCGTTATGTATCGATGTCCAGTCAGTGAGCCGTTTTCAATGAAGACTAACTCTGTACGATCCATTGAATTTATTCCTGCCCAAAACATAATAGAGCCCCCACCATAAGGTGTGATTTCTTCAAAACAAGCCTCTGCAAAGCGTTCTCCTCGTCTTCGTAGCACTCGCCGACGTCGATCTTCACCGAACAGAGATATCCTGGCTTCATCGGAGAACAATACCCTATTCCAGTCTTCTTGAGTCCATGACTCACAATTTCGAGCAAACCTAAGCCTGGCAACTCTGTGCTCACGGAGTAACTTAGGGCCGCGGGCCGGGCGATGACTGCGTATATTGGCCGCGAGCAGCCTCCTCCTGACCGTCCATAGACTAATATGCACATTTCTTACTTCTTCGCGGTTGTTCTTAAGGTCCACATACGAAGACTTGCGATTTCTCAATGTGCGACTCACAAGAAAACGATCATCCCGTGGTTGGGTACATGGTTTTCTTCCAGAACCAGGCCTTCTCTCGACGGAACCGGTGTCTTGATACCGCTGCCAGGTCCTTTGAACCGTCGAGCGACTCACACTTAGCCTCTGAGCCACGAAGCATTGGCTGCAGCCATCTTCGAGCAGCGCAATAATTTTGGTAGCTTTTACCACTTTCTCTAACATTATTGAGACAGCTAAACAGCACTAAATGAAGCTTTGACAATTAAGAATATGAAATAAATTCATAAAAATTGACTAAAAGTTATGAAAACCGATATTATCTTTTGGAACTTCGCACCAAAAATGTAGGATAAAAAGTGGTTTTCTGTAAAAACGAGCATCAAACGAAAATTTTAATTTAGAACGTACTGTTTTAAACACCACGGCATTTTTAAAACCGGCCTGTAACATGTACAAATGATTGAAATCATTTTGGTACCGTATTTTTTTAAAAAAGAATGAAAATCCAAACCGCCCGTTTTTTTTGCAAATGAGTGTATATAGTTTTAAATATAGTATGTTACATATTTATTTCATACATTTGTTTTATTGTTACCCTTACTTTATATACATTGTATATATATTTATTATTAGTATTTATTATGTTTTTGCATCTGCCTCCGTCCTTCTCTAAACCACCCTAAGGTTGACTGGGAGAGAATTTTTTTTTGTTGACACGGAGAAAGTGACTTATTACTACCGCCCAGTGTTCAAGGGGAACGACTGAGCGGTTATTTTGGGTTCACCGTGCCTTACGACCCGACGTTGAGCCGCCCGGAAAGATGGAAAACGTCGGGCGACCGCCGGGCCGAGACCCTAACCTATGTACACCGCACGGCATACCAACTAAAACTCCGCGGTGGCCATCTTCGGCGCATTAGGGACGGCTGCGGGCTTCCTCCGACTCACGTCTAAGTTGTCGTCCGCAACCGCCCCTGCAACAATCTACAAAGAAATAGACACTAATTAGTACAAAAAATGTCTGTAAGAAATTGCGGAATGCGATAAGACCGCCAATTGTGCTTATCTTAGTTTTATTTTATGTTTATACATTCATTCACCTTACATTGATGTGCAATAAAGTGTTAAATAAATAAATAACACATTTGATCGCGATAATTGTTTAGTAGTTATGAATCCAATAAAATATGTAAACAATTATAGTTACATGCAAAAGATTATAGGTACCAATAACACGAACCTCAAAAGCAACGATCACAATTTTCCACGTCGAATGACAACAAACGTACCAATTACAATAAAGGAATATTCTAAATATCTGCCCCTCGCGACATTCACGACATCTGAACCGAATAATTCGTATGACTCTCGTGTACTAGGGATTAAAGACACATTGCCAAACAGACACCGCTTTTATTGAATATTGTCTGGGCCAGTGATATGTATATTGTGTTAGTGAATTTTCTGCTGCTATACACTGTTCAGTAAACACAAATACTTTAAAAAATATATTCTAAATAATAATAAGGACTCTAAATAATAATAAAGATTCTAAATCATAATAAAGACTCTAAATATTAATAACTAGAAATAAAGGTTTCACTCAGGTATTCTTGGTCAGAATCGCCGACCAGTTTCGACCTATTAAATAGGTCATCTTCATAGGCGATATCAAGAATACGTGAATGAAAGCGTTACTTACTAATAATTTATATAATATGTCTCACGTAAGTTTTAATAATATTGAAGACTCTAAATAATAATAAAGACTCAAAATAATAGTTATGGACCGGAAATCACGACCAAAATTTTTACCCAAAGTTATTATTTCCAATTGGTAAAAGTCGTTGTCCTATCTGACACGTCCGTGTGATAAGACGTCTAGGTATGCTTTTAAATTTTGTAAAGAACACAATATTTTGGAAGGAAACATGACAATTTGCGGATTATAATCACGTCAAAGTATGTTCTAGTGCATTTTAAATAGGTGTTTCTCTATTTCAAGGCAGATTGAGTGACTGAAGAAGGGGCTCGATTTTGAATGACAATTTTTCCAATGTCTCTCTATATCATCTTAGAACGCTTTGAATAAACAGCAGTGGTTATCCAAATTACTTAGTAACTTCGGGCCGAAATTCTAAAATTTAAAAAGCATAGTGTCATCTGTATCTGCTATTACCTATTACTTGACATTGGCGAAATCACCGATAGATAATCGGTGGAAGCCATAATTTAAAAGAAGGAGAAGAAGAAACAGTAGTGTGGTTAGAATGTGAAAAAAACACGATGCGTTTCTATTTTCATGTTTGTGATTGATCGAGATACCGATATGTCAGTCTTTCAACCAATCACAATAAAACGAAGCGGAGACGCATCGTGTTTGTTTTTTCACATTCAAACCCCATGGGCCGCTTTCGACAGGTCCGTCTGGAAGTCTATGGGGGAGGGGTATGTTCAACAGTAGACTTTATGTGCCTCATGACTATAATGATGAAATAGCAGTGCCTTGTTGCCCGATTTTAAAGGTATAATAATAATTGAATGAACTTGTGAATGTAATATTTGAGAGAAAATATTGTGAAGTTAGTAAATACTTGTGTTTTAATTAGAATAAACCAATTTTGTGGAAAGTTGTATCTAGGTTAAATTTATAAAAAGGTAGATACCTGTTATCACTGCTTAAATTACTTATATTATAGGCAACTAACTATATTGTGGGCAAGTGAGAAAACAAATTACTTATTTAATATATAAAAAACAATTTTGTTTTTCAAGTATTTTAAAATTGTTAGTTAATTCCCCAAAATACCTAAGTCTCAAATAAAAATCCAATTAAGTTCTAAAGCGATAAACTTTTAGACAAATTCTGGCTATTAAGAAGTAACAAATGAAGCATGATTGCAAAAAAATGTACCAGTAAATAAAAAGTATTTAACTTTACGAGACGGTTTAAACATTTAGTATACAATACAAGTAGTTAAGTACTAAGAGAAAAATTGTAACTTTATAATGACTGACAAGTTCTTTCAAGTAATTTGTAAACTTCAGTGTTCATTGTCCAATCATTGGTTTACGAAATATCTTTTTATTTCGGTACTTAAAAACTAAGTAAACTAACTAAACTGTAACTTATATTATGATGTGCGAGACCCTATTAGAATGAGTCAAAATGACAACATCCTCCGTATCGTTTACTTGTGATTGGTCGAGAAATTAACATGTGACACACGTGTTGGTCTCTCGGCCAATCACAATCGTCATAACTAAACTACACGGACCTTCGTGTCGTGTTTGTTATGCCCCATTCTATCTAGGGGTTTAGGAATATCGTGACTATCTTGAAAAAAATCATGTTTTTAATACAAACCAGTGGAAGCTTTCACATATGTAAGAGTCCGTCTGGATGGGTACCACCGCAATGTCTATTTCTACCGCCCAGCAGCAGTGTAACTACTGGACATAGTGAGACTTAACATCTTATGTCTCAGGATGACGAGTGCAGTGGAATGCCACACAGTATTTTGTAACTCAAGGTGCTGAATGGTGTTGCACTGTTTATGGGTGGTCGTATCGCTCACCTTCAGGCAAACGGCATGCACGTCTCGTCATTCAAACACAATAAAAAAATAAATTGTACCTTACGAACAGAGTTCGTCATTTAAATATGCATTTTGGGGCCAATCGGTGACATCTAGTAAAGCTGGTACAATTCGGTGTTTTGTCGGTGCTATGACATATACTTCTTCAAAGAGGTTTACAAATTGTTTTTACGGTAGACAGCAGCTTGGCTGTGCCCCTGGCATTGCCGACGTCCATGGGCGTCGGTGACTACTTTGGCATTTACTATCAAGTGGACCGTAAGAGGCGAAAAAAAAATCTGGTTGTCGTCTAGGGACATTACATTCTTGGTCAACTACATATTTACAACTACCCTCAGTTGTAGTTACATAATATATTGCCTTATGGGATAACACATAGTAAGGGACTCTATGTATATACATTGGCGAGAATATTCTAAATCATTCATACAAATCTATGGATTAGATATGTCATACCCCTATAACATTGCTATTGACCCATTTTGCCTGAAATAACCTTAAACCTACATCTAAACTATAAGCCTATTTCCATCTCATACAATTATTCTGACCTATTGAGATTGTCTTTTTTTGTGACAGATTTTCATACAAGCCTAGAAACCGGACTACTTATTCTAATATTTGTTACAGAAATAGCATTTTTCAAAGTAGAATCAAGTTTTTGACAAATTATTTTTAACTTGAATATGCCGGTTCGATAAGGGATTAGGGTAATGCCTTTGTCTCACAGAATACTAACATAAAGTGACAGCTCCTTTGTGAAGCTCATTATATATGGTGAGCGAGATTTCCGGAGACTTCTACCCCCTCTCCCTTCCCTAATCATTTTTATTTCTTTTGGAATAGGCAACTCATACTTTCTGTTGATATTCTGACTATTTATGGTTGATGCCATTCACATAACAAAGTATGTAAGATCGTATATGTCGTTTGCTATAATTTACAGCATGAGGCGCTAGGCATTATTTATTCCTTCATTTATTCTAAATTTATTTACCGAAATGATATATTTCTAACTTACGGGTGTATGTACGGGTATTGTGTACATAATTACATGTACACAGGACTACGTCAAATAAAGAATCTGTGCCAACTCCGACTGACCGGCAAGATATTATTTACATTATCTACTACCACGATATTATAACGAATTTATCACCAATGAAAAAAATCGATGTCCATGTAGCACTTACTACTGTATCCAATTTCTGTAGAAAATATAAAATAAAATTAAATTAATTACACATCTATGAAATAGTAAATCTGTCGAAAAGTAAAAAAAGAACACGCTCGCTCTAATGACGTCAAGACCATTATGCCGCGAGTGTGCAAGTGAGATAGCAATATATTTTATATACCTATTTTACGGATTTTATCGCGGTTTTTTAATTTATATTTTCTCCCGACGTTTCGAAGGCTTTTCAGCACTTTGTGGTCACGGGGCGGACGTCGGGAGAAAATATAAATTAAAAAACCGCGACAAAATCGGTAAAATAGTTTTATTTAAATGTCTAATATTCGCGTAAACATAAGAAATCATTATTTTATATACCCTTCGGTCTTATACAAACAGTAAAATTGCTTTCTCATTTCTCAAACATTTTTGCTGTTATTTGCGCAGAAAGGCTTGCTTCTATATTTATTGTTTTGTATAAAATATTGTGCAAAATCCGAGGTTTGTACATACACCAGTTTTATTACCGTAACGGATGCGAAGCTCATTAATTCAACTAGTTTTGTTCGCAAACAAACTCGCTGTTGATTTGTACGCACAAGCATACCTTTAAAGTTAACCTTGTAATATGTAAAATGTTTGGGCTCTAGAATAATCAGCACGTAAGTTCACGTCTGAATTATAACTTTGCTTTGCCCGACTTCTTCTTATTCTTGTCCCATAGAGTACGACTAGCCCGTTTCATTAGCAAGCGTCAGGAATTAAATCTAGAATAAGAAATCATAGCGTTTTACTGTATTGTGCTTGTCACCTTAAAACAAAGGTGCTACCTTTCAAAATTCCCTATAATAACATGCAATCCATACCATACGGATATTCTAGTGTTTGTGTACCGTTGTTTATCAGAATAGACAGAGCATTTAAACTTAGACGGATTCTCGTATATCATCATGTAAATAGTATTTATGAATATAAGAATAATAAATCAGTAACGCAAACCCGATTTAAGTGCCGTCAGTATATATGGCACATAAAACGGAAATCAGAAAGAAATGGTTCCACACAAAATCACCATTAATATGGATGTAATTTGTATGGAAATAAGAATTTTTAATCAGTTCCATGTGTTAATGAAAAAGGCAAAATATACTTCCATTTTAATTGAATAAAGAGAAAAGTTTTAGTTTCGGCACCTCGAACACTATTCAACTGATGCTGAATATTTTTTCACTATTAGCAAGCTAAATTACTCCTTAGTGCCATGGGCAAAATTTTTTCCCGGGAATGGGCGTTAACGCGAGCGAATCCACGGGCAAAGGGCAGTTTTTTGTGAAGAAAGCTAGTTAAATAGGAGAGCTATAGTATCCAGTAGGTTATAACAACTGCCAAAGAACACCAACATTTCAGGATATAAGTTGCTAACATGTTACTCCTATAAAGTAATACATTCAGTTTGAAAATTTCTGGACCCTCATTTAATCTCATTGACGTTGAACAAAAACAATCAATTGACACATTTTCAAAATGTGCAACAAGAAGCCCTTAACCGTAATTTTTCATAAAACGGTAGACAATAAGCCCAATTCCCCAGGCGGCATCAATCACCCGGATAACCGGACGGGACAAAGGAACCGGTTGAAAAATAACCGGCTATTTCTAGTGCAGATGTAGAGAATCTAAATTGTTGCTGTAATTGAAACCATTGTTGATATAAATAGAATAGATGTTTTAGGGTTCAAATAGCATATTTCAGAAATGAAACTAAAGTCATTCACGAACAATCAAAAAGTACCTAGGTTGCCATAAAAAAATATTTGAAAACTCTTGACAGAGAATTGAATCCAAAAGGTAACTCACTGATTTTAAGGCCCATATACCTATTTGCGCTTTGAAACTGTACCTACAGTACAGAGCAATAAGTATTACATATTAAGCTTTAGAAAGAAATACAATTATAAGCAGTACATATCGAAGTGTTTAGAAAGATATGATTTTTTTTTGTTAATGGTTCTACTGCCAGTAGCCTGACACGAGTCGGCTTTTCTGGCCACACCGGTCTTTAGGGTAAACGCAGAAGGCGCTCGAAACCCTTTGAATTAAGTGACCATGCTGAGGGCAACCCACTAACTGGTTTCGAACCTCATCTCAGGACGGCCACTGAGAGAGGATGAGACATCAACGAATAGGGAAAGATTGGTTTT
Source organism: Lapara coniferarum (assembly GCA_949316025.1). Classification (NCBI taxonomy): domain Eukaryota; kingdom Metazoa; phylum Arthropoda; class Insecta; order Lepidoptera; family Sphingidae; genus Lapara; species Lapara coniferarum. Next base: position 37,012,331 of record OX438924.1, on the reverse strand, counting down.
TAGGCCTAATCCTATTAGATTGTGTTGTCATCGGCACGCGGGCCGGAACTGCTAGGGGGGTCGGGGGCGTGGGGGCGACGGGGAACGCGGCGAGGTCCTCGACGTCAAGGACGGAACTGCGGTCTTGTGGAGTGTTGGAGTTTCAAGAACTCGTTCTTACGGCGGATGGCCAGAGTGATTTCGTCCTCTGGGTCGGTTAATACGGAACGCGGCCGTCTCCATTTGGCGCGGTCGAATGGAGAGAAAGATATGATGTTAGCTTCGTATTCGTAGAGTATTATCCTTGTCACTCATATCTAAGTGACATTTTCTTGCTGATTTTCCTATTCGTTCCATAGGCTGATATGTAATGTTAATGCCGAGTACTGTTGCCTATTGTGGCTTACCAATAACGCAATATCTACTAATTGTATCCATTTTATTTGTAGTTGCATAGTACATCTCAAAGTGCTAATTTTAAAGCTCTCAGTTTGAAAGATCAATTACCCCACTTTCATGTCGCGGCAAATGTAGTTTGAGATATTTGAAAGCAAGCAACATTATTTTTTCTTTGTTCCCTAAGATAAATTACGTACGGGGCGAAAGCAAAATAACCGCCAATGTTGCCTTATTTAAGAAAACTCCCGAAATTGCGGGAAAGGTCCGTATTTTCTTGGCAAGAGTAACGGAAATTCGTTTCATATGTTAAATTACACGGTCATCGTAGTAAAATTCGGTTTTGTTCTTGCTTGAATTTAAACGAGGCTAAAATACGGCTTTTTTAAAACAAGTTTTATACTTTTTCAGTGAAATATGTGCTAGTCTATCTTGCTTTACGTTGAAATAGTTTGTTAAATCGTAGGATTTTCATATACGAGTTAATGTGGGTAGCCACCGCTTTGTCTACTTCTACTGCTAAGCGAAATACCTGTATTTTCCAGTATGGAAGACGTTTTATAAAAAACGACGTTTTATACGTTGTAGTCAATGTCATTAATTAAATTTCACCGGTTTTACTTATATAACTACAATGTCTTTTTTGCAATAATTTATAAGTATAATCTATACTACAAATGCGAGAGTTTGGATGGATTTTTGTTGCTCAAACACGCTGTTACGGCTGAACGGAACTAGATGCATTTTGGCAAAATATAAATTATAGTCTGGAGTATTACGTAGGTTACTTTTACCCTTATTAAATATAAAGCGGGACTTTTATCCCTGAAAACTTTTTCACGTGCGGAGCAGCGAGCAAATACTAGTGATTTATAAGCCTGTATAATCAAATATATTACATAGAGTTCTGATTCAACACAACTTGAGAAGCGATTAGGGTGTATTGTAGCCGATTGCTAAGAAAATGGACGTAGAACATAATTTGATAATTGTTTTCGACCGACGACAGTTACTGAGTATAGAATATCCTGCTTCAAACTTCTATTGTTTATTCGCAGATCTTGTTTCAAAACACTGACTGACTGCCTCGGTGGCGTAGTTGTATTATGGTACGACTGCAATGCTGAGGTCTCGGGTTCGATTCCCGGGTCGGGCAAAGTGATATTGAGTTTTTCTATTCAGTATCAGATCGGAGTCTGGAATTTGTGCCCGATATGGCGATAGGCTCGCCCCCTATAATATCATGGGACGGAATAACGGCGAAAAGTGGGTGCACTAGTTGCGCCTCTGCCTACCCCTTCGGGGATAACAGGCGTGAGCGTATATATGTATGTTGTTTCAAAACTTGGTACCGTATTTTAGTTTCTCGATTATATTCTCATATTATAATTGTTCTTTCATATTATCGCTCGCTATAGCAGTTAAGGAAAACACCGTGAGTGCACTTACACCTTGACTTCTACAGAAGAATTTTGAAGCCTGATCCCTTCCTAGCCGATTTCGGCCACGGCGGCCAATCTCAACGGAGCTCAGCCAATACGCAGGAGATATTGTAGTGGACAAGTGTGTGTGCAATACCCGAGTGCACCGGTTATTCCTTCACTCTCATCTTCCGGTGAGACGGCAATCCGTCATGACGGGAGAGAGATCAGGCGCAGGACCAACGGCTTTACGTGGTTATGAAGGTATATGTACCAACCCGCACTAGGCCAGTGTGGTGAACTAGCCATGGTGATGAATTAAATACAACGCAATGCCTTCTTATTTGTAATGCAAAGACTTATTACTGTTACTGATTGTTGGCTGCCGTGTTAGCGCTTCCCCTGATTCAAAAAGTTTTAACCGCATCCATTCAATTTTCTAATTCCTTAACTTCAAATAATTAGTTAATAACCAATTTAAAACAAATCATTCAGAGAACAAAACTTTTAATTATAATTGGCAGAAAGATTTTAAACTTTGCCTCAATAGTCCATTGTGTTAATTATATTGTTAATTCTATTTTATTCGCAAGTTCTTCTTAATTTTCCTGTTAAATGTGATTGAAATGCTAAGTTACTTGTAAAAAGGAATTTCTGACATTTTAATATAATGCTATGGAATAAGAATAAGTCGCCAATAAAAAACTAGAGACACTCTGTAGACAAATTTTTGTACGGGCCAATTTGATTTGTTTGTAAAAGTACGGGCCGATTTGACCGTGGTAAAAAATGGCCACATTCGCTCTTCCTTCGCACTAACACTAACACATTTTTACGCACACGCAAACTCACGGCTTTTATCCCCGAAGAAGTAGGCAGAGGCGCAACTAGTGCACCCACTTTTCGCCGTCCGTATTCCGCCCCATGATGTGATAGGGGGCGAGCCTATCGCCATATCGGCTATATATATATAACAAATTCCAAACTCTGGGTTCATAATGAATAGAAAAATCCAACATCACTTTGTCCGAACCGAGGATCGAACCCGAGACCTCAGCATTGCAGTCGTACCGTAATACAACTACGCCACCGAGGCAGTTTTTTTAATAATACAACAGGATCAATATTTCTGTGGGTACCTGTATTTTCATACGAAAATATATAAAACAAAAACATTGAACACAATAACAACTTATTCTGAAGCGAATGATTTTTTTTTTGTCCCTGACATTACTCTTTCTAGCCTGACGAGGGTCGGCTTATGAAAGAACACCGGTCTTTTGGGTGAGTGCAGAAGGCGCTCGCAACCCTTAAGGAATGAATATGAGAATAAATTATATATAGTAGTCCACTTCTGCAAATGTTTAAAAAAGAAAAATATTTTAAATGTATGCTCATGTCCAAAAATGATTCAAAGGTTTTATGCAGGACATGTCTATAACTGTACCTCTGTGTTTTTTGAGTCTCCTATACGCATTTCCTTAGATGTTGCAAATAACAATAATGAAGTTCAAGTCACCTGTAGAACTCACTCTTTGCCGATCCACTGGTAGAGCTAAAACGATGGTAATTTACCCAAATTATTACTAAAAGCTCTTCGACTGGAGCTTTCGTGAGCGTAGAGCAAATTATCAGAGCTTTCGGCCGGATTAAGTACTCTTGTTGTAATAATAGTCACTTACTTTGTTGTTAAAGACTTTTCTTCTTACCGTATAAAGTAAGTTGAAATTAGCAATTTAGTTTAATAGACTGGCTTGGTTAGCGACTTTGATCTTTTTTTTAATTAAAATGTGAATAACGATAAGTTCAAAATTATTCAAATAAATAAATTAAAGAAACGGTGAGGTTTCGGTTTTAATTCCTAGATGGAGAAAATATACTTCTATATAAAACACTCCGGTTGCACACCTGAGATGCATATACAGTTGGACAAAAACTCAGCAAAGTGTCAATATATTTGCCCCTTACGTCAAATTACTTCACACAAAACACAACCTTAATGATTCTTTAGTAAGATCCATTTAAACATTAAACCATCGTCCAAAGGTTAAACGAAGGAAAGAGATCTAACCATACAATCAAGTACAGCGCAGTCTGTTGTTACGCTTCCTGCACCCTTATCTATTAAAGCATTTCCACAGTTTCCGACCGCTTTTTATAATCGCAATCGCTCGTTTCTTCGTTTTATTATGTTTATTCGTTCTTGGTCGTTATAATTAGAATTCCACACACACAGACACTCACACCTTTTTATTACCGAGGGGGTCGGCAGAGGCGCATCTAAGTGCACCCACTTTTCGCCGTGCGTATTCCGTCTCATGATGTGATGGGGATGAGCCTATCGCCATATCGGGCACAGATTCCAGACTCCGGGCTGATACTGAATAGAAAAATCGAATATCACTATGCACGATCCGGGGATCGAACCCGCGACCACAGCCTGCGGATAGCCTTCAAAGTTTCAACTACGAACCATTTCAAAATTAAAACAACAACACTATTTTTCCGGATATAGTATGACAAAGAATACGCAGAGCGTAAACACAACCCTACCAATAGATAAGTCGCAGAACCGATATACGTCAGTTCAAACAAAATACCTGCCCCAATACCGCGCGTTGCAGCGCCGATATTGCCAGTACAGGGCGGGATTAAGTAACTTTGAGCACGACCTCACAGTGTTCGATTTCTTTAATGTAGAAGCGATGGATGTTTTTATTTGTAATAAAAAATATAACTAGGTTAAATATATATAAACAATATAAATTACGGTATATAAATTTATATAAATTACGGAAGGCAGCGGCATAGCTGTGCCCTTGGCATTGCTGACGTCCATGGGCAACGGTTACCACTTACCATCAGGTATGCCGTTAGCTCGTCTGCCTTCGAGGCAATAAAAAAAAAACTGGAATGAAATGTGACTTAAATTTGGAAAATACTGCAGTGACGAAACTACGTTAGGAATTTTGTTGTATTATCTAAATATAAATTAAGCATAACATTAACTTACTTTCGATATGATCAGGCCATTGGTGACGTCATTTACGTCGTAATCTGCGGAAAATAACGTAGATTTTACATTTTATACTATTGTACTTCACTCCTTTGATGTTTTTTATTCGCACATAATATTGTTTTTTAATTAACACTTCAGCAATCTAAAATCATTTTAGTTTAAAAAATAATAGGTATGCTTCTCCTTAGAGTATAACTAGTGCAAATACAAATCACAGACGCCCATAATCACCTACTTCTACTGTACATATCCAATAATATTTTCCACCCGCGAAATCCCCAAATACGTCCCCACAAGTTCTACGTGCATGAAACATTGGAACTGTAATATCCATTCTTTGAAGATATGTTTCACGTGGCTAACATCCCACTGTATCGGCTCTGGTTACACTGGTTGTATTATTTCGATCAGTCATTCAGAACTGTATCTATTAATATTCTTAGATTGTTCGGAATTGGAAATATATTGCAAGTTAATCGGAAGGGATAAGCCCATAAGCCGACATGAGGTTTTGCGTACCGGTCAGTAGGATTTACGGAGAAAATTATTGAGGATATTTCAATACTTTTCGGTGATGACCAAGCACTCTTGCGGTTTTATATATTGCTGACAAAGTAAGTTGACGGTCAGGATGAGGAAAAGGTCCTGGATTCGACCGCTGGACTATATAAAGAAAATATACATTCCAAGAGGCCGGCATAATAGTGTCGACTAGCGAGAGGTAGTTATCTCTCGTTAGTCGATACTTTATTTGAACTCTACTCTACTCACCATCATGTGCAGAGGGGTAACACATCTGGATTGTTATTTTTTTTCGTGTAATTTTTTTTAAATAATACCACTGGATAGAAACTGTCTACTTCTACTACGTATAGGCATGTATTGTGTCCATCAATGCATGAAAGGAGACGGGCGAAACTTCATAGGTATTTGAATTACATACTGTAAAGGGCTATACAAGTGCTTAATTGGATAAGGATTAATGCAGTATTGCTTAAAATCGCTTCGTAAAAAAGCCATTATTACTCGTAAAAAGTAATGGATAAAAATTGGATATGTGGGCTATCCCTAAAAGATAGACATATACCACCGCAGATTTTCTTGTAGACCTTTTTAAGGTGTAAAATACTGTAGTACATTATTTTGATCTATCTCGTAACTTAGCTAGCGTTTGCAATGTAAGCGCAAAAAAATGTGTTTATTTATGACATCACATTAGACACCTCTAAAATTATCAATGTGTCTCTCCTATATTAAAAAAATCGCATCGAAATCCGTTGCGTAGTTTTAAAGATCTAAGCATACATAGGGACAGACAAACAGACATCGGGATGCGACTTTGGTTTATACTATGTAGTGAAAAGCGAAAGCTCACTCACTCATCACGTAATCTCAGAAACTACGAAATGTGCTAGGAGTCTCAAATTTTGCATAGAGGTTCGTTTTAGGACGTAGGTGCTCACTAAAACGGAATTTTCCGAAATTCAACCCCTAGGCGGGTAAAAAGGGTTGTACACGATAAACTCAAACACTACATAACGAATTTCAATGAAAGGTGTGGAGATAGGTCAAGACCCTGGGAAGGTTTTAGGCTACTCTTTATCCCAGGAAAATGTATGGCGGGCAATGTATACAATTTCGTACGGGCGAAGCCTCGGACAAAAGCTAGTATAAACTTAAACCAAGAGACTGCCTTATCTATAAAAGCCATTTTTCCATCAAGATTTTTAATCAAAAGCTTTAATTAGAATTTGGGTGCAAATTGGCTCACATCTGAATATTTATGCTGCTAAGTGGCTGAAAGTAACAAAGTATTGACCCGAAGGCTGCGGGCTTCATCCCGCAGTTCTTTCAACTTGATGGATTGCGCCAATTTTAGTGTCGGGTTCTTCAAAGGTCGAAAAATGTTTTAAACCCATGTATGTATTACATGTATAGAAGTAAAGATATAATATATAATAATACCAGCCCTGTGTTATATAGTGTCCTACTGCTGAGAGGGTTTCGGTCTTAGTCCACCACGCTGGCCTAGTGCGGGTTGGTAGACCAGACGTAGACGAAGTAAGGATATTAAGTTACATTTTTTGATCTCAGACTACTAAATGAATCCTGAATATTATGTCATTAGTAGAGTTACACTATTTAGGCTTTCATTTATGTCTGGCTGTCATTCATGTCATTACAGTTATTTAGGCTGTCATTTACATCCATTCAACTTTTTTGCGGCGTTCAAGGCCTTTCAAACACTTAGAAGTTGTACCCAATTTTTTTATAAACTTAACTTACAGTATTAAATCTTACTTTACTATATCATTATAATTGTCGTAGATTTCAACACGAATAGTTAAATTCAACCTTTGACCACAAAAAGTGAGCCCATATGAAGTGAACTGCTCACATTCCCTTTCTCATACGTCCCATTCTCTCATACCGTGTTAATATTAATATTAATATGATGCTATCACGTACTACCGGATAACTTATTAACTTTATACCTTTTCTATGAAAGAATTTATTGTATCAGAATTCAATAGAGCATAAATTCGAATGAAACAAAGTACGATCAGAATTTAATAAATCATAATATTCCAAATACAAAATTTCTTGTCCAAATATTTATTCATTTCGAGTCAGACTTTTTGAAACCCCTCTTAACTCCCAAGTCCCGTGACCCTTGTTTACGCGCACTCCATTCATCTCCCCATTTGCATTAAGTGGTCGACAGTGGACTACACTGTTTTCATTTCCCGCCCCAGAAAATCTTGTATGTAAAATTGTATAGAATAATAAACTCTATACGTTTTTTTGAATATCTTTATTTTTGGCATTTCACTTGAATAAGAATATAAAGCTTAGAATCGCATACACGTCACTGATGACGCAATGATCAGTGTAATCTATACTAATATTATAAAGAGGAAATTTGATTGTTAGGTTGTAATGGATCATAAGCTACTGCACCGATTTAAAAGCAACTGACCGATCCAAAAGTAGCCTAAACCACTCAGGAGTAATGGAGCTTCCTAGGTACATTGTTCCTGAGTGCTTTAGGCTACTTTTATATCGGGAAAATATTTATATCCCGGAAAATCTTTTTCACGCGGTTGGAACCGCGAGCAGAAGTCTTATAATATACGTAAGCTCGTCTTCATGCACGAATTACGCAGAGGCACAACTAGTACACATTTCGCTGAGCTAATATCCATCACATATGGCTTCGATTCCCAGGCCGGATTAAAATAAATGTGTGAGAGCTTTCTGATTAGAATAAACGTACCTTAGTGGTCTGTATAAATGTTATGTTCGATATAACGATAGGTTCACCCCGACTATGTCATCAAAATAAGCATGGCAAAAACTGGATGAATTATCTTCTTGTTTTTCTTATTCTGTTAGAAGAAAAAAATGGAAGAAGTATATAGCCACAACATGAAACAATAAAATACAGATGGTGAAAGTTACCGAACGAAGCAAGCAAGAGTTGGATCTAAATATCAAAAGTTGTATTGAAACTGTGCCTTTACATGAAGGCGAGACTCACACCGACAGACAAACTTTATTATTATGCGGCTTACGTGGAGGAACGAGTTGTGACTATATTTTTAAGCGAGCGTAACTTGTTATTGTACGTGTGTGTATACTTCTTATTAATATTATAAATGCAAAACTCAACTTCTTTAAACTCAAAAGTTTGTGAAATTTTGATGTTTGTTCGAAAGTGTGGAATGTATATTTTTAACCCCCGACGCAAAATGAAGAATGGTGTTATAAGTTTAATGTGTATATGGCTGACTGCTTCGGTGGCGTAGTTGTATTACAGTACGATTGCAATGCTAACGTCTCGGGTCGATCCCCGGGTCGGGCAAAGTGAGATTGAGTTTTTCTATTCAGTATCAGCCCGGAGTCAGGAATATGTGCCCAATATGGCGATAGGCTCGCCCCCTATCACATCATGCGACGGAATAACGGCGAAAAGTGGGTGCACTAGTTGCGCATCTGCCTACCCCTTCGGGGATAACAGGTGTGAGTGTGTGTGTGTGTGTGTGTGTATCTGGCTGTCTGTCTGTGGCATCGTAGCTCCCAAATAGACCTATTTTGATTTTTGTTTGAAAGGTGATGTGATCAAGATGTTTCTTATACTCTAATTATATGATTTTTTCATCCATAATAGGTACCGCATTTTCGAGTAAGGCATAAAGGTATGTAATTTAAGTCAGTTTTTACATGCTACCTATATGAAATCATCTTTATTGAAGGTGTCAAAACCCGCCATAGTGACCCAGATATGTCGCGTCCCGGGATCAGCCTGTGTACCCGGTTCAACACACCGACACAAATTGGTCGTCTGACAAGGGGTAATCATCTCTCATAGTCTCACCAGTCGACATTCTATCGTGGCCCTACTCTGTTGACTATCAGGCGCCTTGCCGTGACAGTAAAAATGCCATATAGATAGAAAAAGAAGACGAAGAATATGATATATGCATAGTATGGTAATATTATTTTCCCAAAACATGAAACTAATTGATTGCAAACACGCCTCTAACTCATACATTAAGAGTTGGGAGCGAGTGTCAAAATTAAAGCTCGAGTTTCAAACACGCAACTGAAATTGTGACATTTTAAAATTTACGTTAGATATTTTTAAAGCTACATCCTCTGTCATAACCTAAATTATCAGAATTTAGTCGCAACGGTTTGTTGTTTAATAAAACGGAGCTACAAGTAATTTTTGGATATTTATCGAAAATCTGGGTATCGTGTAATTGAGATTTCACCTAGTCGATTAAAACTGCTTCATCCTTTTCTATCGATACGCACTGTGTTTTATCTTGAAGCTAATATTTCTAAGAGGCATTATATGATACCACACCAGCCCTGAATTATATACTGTCCACTGCTGAGCGAGGGCCTCCTCTAGAACTGAGAGGGTTAACCACACTGAGGGCCTTAGTCAACCACACTGGCCTAGTGCGGGTTGGCAGACTTCACATACTTACCCTCTAAATTCCTATAGAGAACTTCTCAGATATGCAGGTTTCCTCACGATGTTTTCCTTCACCATTAAAGAGAGCGATAATTCACAAAGAATACACACATTCGATATTCGTCTCGGTAGTCCATTCCACTCCCAACTAGGATATCTCTCATATATAAGGGCTATGCTAAGGGGCATTATGAGAACTAGCCACTTTTTGGTTCAAAGTTGTTGGTGGTATTAACCACTTACGTACAACCGTGACGCTTGTTATCAAGCGAACGATTTGTAAATCTCATTATACCGACAATTATAAAAAAATAGCTTCAGTGGGGTAAAATTTAAAGTATATTGGTATTGAGCTACTCTGGGCTTAGTTTGCCTTATTTGTTTCCTAGTTTTCCACATTTACTAAAATGCTATGGGGTGAAATATTATGTAATCTCTAGTAATCTTCCTTTACATTCTTCCAATCTGTAATCAAGGGCTGCATTCTATCATGCACGCAATATCCAGAAATATTGCCCATAAATTTGTGGCAATCAATATTCCTTCCTTTCAGTGGCTCCCATAATTTCCTTCCGGTTCCATCAGACAAAACCCTTGCTCGGAGCCTATGAGTTATGGACGCAAAAGCTGCTGTCGTTTATCAAAATGTTATCCTTTACGAATGAGATGGAAATTTTGCTAATGGCTAAAAAATTGTTGTAAGAATAATCCTGAAAGTGGATTTCAATTTTATAAAACTAAATATGTTATAGATTTATCTTTAAAAAGAAATATACATACATACACTCGAAAAACATAACCTTCCTTCTTTCGCAATCGGGTAAAATAAGGATCCGTCAATCGTATCGTAAAATTTGAAAGTGGAATTTTGGTATTTTTTTAACCGACTTCTTGTAAAACTAAATAATATAATTCACTGTAATCTTCTTAAGTAAATGTAATATTTAAAACATATTTAATACTTTGGCCCTGTACTTAACCATATGAATGAGTATGAGTGTTGCTCTTCTTTTTCAAGCAACTTTGGATAATTTGATCTTACATTAAATAAATTATGGTATTGAAAATCCACCTCAATTATTAATAAATTCAGCATTAGATCATAGAAAACAATTTCGGAGCTGTTTAAATAAACTTTAAATTAATTAACAAAAAAGAACATGATAATATGTTTAAATAAAACTAAACATTATTAAATCTGGAGCGCTTTACCTAAATATCTATTAACTGACTGCAAATGACAATTAAGGTCTAACCAAAGTCAACATTAACTCGTGTAGTCTTAATTGCAGTAATTTTATAAATGTGTAACGCTAATTAAAGTTTAGATAAATAGGTCTATCGCGCATATATAAATTGCGGGACATTGAAACTTCCATTTGAATATTTTTGACTCTATGGGTAAAGCCAATGAGGAGTATAGGAATAGAACACACGCACTTTTATTTATAGACCATAATTGCTGCTGTTTTTTTTTTGTTGTGCCGAAATATACTTAGATACACATGCACAAACTCACATCGTTTATCCTCGAAGGGGTAGGCGGAGGCGCAACTTGTGCACCCACTTTTCGCCTTGCGTAGTCCATGATGTGATGAAGGCGAGCCTATCGCCATATCGGGCACAAGTTCCAGACTTCGGGCTGATACTGAATTTAAAACCCGATATCACTTTGCCCGACCCGGGAATCGAACCCGAGACCTGAGCATTGCAGTCATAAGGTAATACAACTACGCCGCCGAGGCAGTCAATGTACTTACACTGGGATTTTTGCTTTAAAAAAATGAAAATTTGTTTAGGACCTGTTTCATAACATTCAAGATAATTTTAATCACCAGCATTAGATAGCTAATCAAACCTCTCTTTTTTTCTCAGCCAATTGCCCCACTTTACTATGTCCAATATCATTCAGTTACAACAATTACAAATATTTTCTTCAAAAAATGCAAAAAAAACACAATAGCTTAGGAAGAAACCGCCACTGCCTCTGACTACTTCCGAGAAGGTACCGCCCACTTCTAAATTTATAGGGCAGTAGATAGTAAAATACGTTAAGAATTAAGACCCCGTTATCGCCCTCGAGGGCGTGTCTCTAAAGATCCACCATAAAACTGAGAAAAACCCATTCAATGATTCATTACTTTACACTTGAGGATAGCCAAACCATCCCTTGACACCAGAATCAAAAACACATATTTATTATGTCTTAATTCCTAGTCTTTACAGTGGCTAAAATATCTTTCAAACTAGAACATTAACGAGCTTGCATAATACTGCTTGACAATAGAAATATACATATAGGTGGTTTTTTTTTATGGCATTGAATGACGAGACGAGCATACCGTTCGCTTGATGGTAAGCGATACGACTACCCATAAACAGTAGAAACACCATCCAGCACCTTGAGTTACAAAGTACTGTGGGGCATTCCACTGCGCTCGTCATCCTGGGACATAAGATGTTAAGTCTCATTATGTCCTGTAGTTACACTGGCTGCAATGTCCTTCAAAACGAAACATAACAGTGCTCGCACACTGCTGCTTGGCGGTAGAAAAAGGCATTGCGGTGGTACCCGCCCAGACGGACTCTTACATATGAGAGACCTACCACCAGTAAGACTTACCTTAGGTGCCTACCAAGATGGATTCTAGCGCAAGAGAGACTTATTACGCACTGAACTGTAAGATATTAGTTATTACTAATTGAAAATCTAGTCAAAGCTAGCAAGGAAACCAAAATAACTAAAAGCATATTTCGATATTTCAACTTTGGATGAATTCTTACATTGCGATGGCTTTTACCGTTTCTCCAGGCGAATTGAGCACAGATTTGGACCCTCGAAGTAAAATAAACTTTAACGGCAGCCGTAATGGCGCCGGGTAGTTGGGGTGATGGATTCGCTTTCAAATATTCCACTCATGACTGATTTTTGACGGAGACGTTCATTTATTTTCTAATATAATCGCTAGGATTTTTTTTGAATAAAAGAAAGAAATTATGAAGGTAATTTTTTTACAAATAATAGAGCGGTGATATTTTGACTCAGATTTCAATGTTCTATTAAGCTATACAATAAATTCAAATTCAAATCATTTATTCAGTAATTAGGCCCCTAAGGGCACTTTTACACGTCATTTTTCACAATGTTTTACTTAAAGATTCTACCAATTCCAATTCCAATTCTAAATGTGTAGATTATAGAAACATAAGATATAGGCATCCAGGCCAGTGTGGCGGACTAAGGCCTAACCCCGCTCAGTAGTAGAGGGGCCCGTGCTCAGCAGTGGGCAGTAGGTATATATAATAATACAGGGCTGATTGTATTGCAGAGTATAGGACTTAATAATAAATACAAAATTATTCGCCAAAGAAATTACTATTGTATTCATAGCTTGTTTAGAACTTAGTCGCAAAATGTAACACACTTTGACAACTATTACTTCGGAACTTACAAACATTATTAGTTTAAAGACAATACAAACTCTAACAATGCGAATTCGTTTTACGAAATTATTTCAACAAACTCAAATGAAACCACCCCAATTGACAAATTAGGGTTAGCGCACACAATTTCTCCGGGCTCCATATTTTTTTACCCTTTGCGCTGGAAATTCACTTCACAAAAGTGTTTAGGTCTTTTGTACATTAATTCCATGTGATTGTGGCACTCGCTAATTACTTCATAATTCTAATTTTGATGCTGAAATAGCTACGGCGATGTAACGGTTTGCAACACAAAGTTAACGAAAACATTTTAAGCATTTTTAAAATAATTTGTCAGTTTGTGAGGTGACAGATATAGCCCGAGCGATTTTATCATCCAAGTGGGAGCTATACCTTATCTTAATTGTTTTGTTTACCAATTGTTTCACCAAATCATTACAAACACAAAGTTACTCGATGCAAATGGTTCGTTGATAAAACTTTACAAATTACAGCGGTGGAAACGTTGCCAGAAACTTCACTTTCAATTATTCAAAAACAATTGTTTATTCAAGGTTTGATAACTTTTATTAAAATTATATTAAACAGCTTTTGCCCGCGGCTCCGCCCGCGTGAATGAGTTTTCCCGGGATAAAAGTCCCACTTTATATTGTCCCGGGATAAAAAGTAGCCTATGTGTTAATCCAGGACATGATCTACCCGTGAGTCAAATTTCATCGAAATCCGTTCAGTAGTTTTTGCGTGAAAGAGCCACAAACATCCTTACATCCAAACATCCATACATTCTTACAAACTTTCGCCTTTATAATATTAGTAGGATTATAACTAATATTAATGTAACTGATGCAGACCACTTTTGACAGATCCGTCTGGAAATCTTTAGAGAGCTAATGTTCAGCAGTGAACATCATGTGCCTGATGATTGTGATAAACGAATAAAGATACGAAAACCTTGCGTGATGTTATTACTACGCCTACCTAGATATAATATCAATATATCAGGATGTAAAAAACATGTAGAAAATTCCACAACTATCGGCCTAAAAGGAAAGAAATATGGATAAGACAGTATTATAGCTACCAAGAATCTATCTCCCATACGAAGCCAACTACAAACTGTCACTTCACGTCATCATAACATTACTAAGCCCAATCAAGCCCATTCAAATCAGAAATAAATCACTACATAGTATAAAACAAAGTCGCTTCCCGCTGTCTGTCCCTATGTCCCTATGTATGCTTATATCTTTAAAACTACGCAACGGATTTTGATGCGGTTTTTTTAGTAGATAGAGTGGGAAGATTTTTATGTACTTTTAGTCTGGAAAAACTTATTGACGCGGGCGAAGCCGCGGGCAAAATCTAGTAAAATATATAACATTATTATGTGACTATCTCGTCCCACTAAGTCAACCTCATCACTTAAACTGCTATGATGTCCTTCAAACCAAAACAAACCAGAATTTAATCCAGTTCTGACTAATTAATTACACAAACCAACCAAACTAGCGCTAAATAGTCCTCATTCCCTGGACACACAACAAAGGCACCCCTAGCTTTGTAAGAGACAAAAGCCTACCTACAGGTATATCAATTTAGAATTCTAGACAAAGTAATGTTAAGAGAATGCCTAGGGCATTTAGACTTTATGCGTGGTGGAAATTGTAATAACATTCTTTGCTTTTACTATTATATATTATATTTGAGAGCGGCGATGGCCTAGTTGGGAGTGGAACTGACTGCTGAGACGAACATCCGCAGGTTCAAAACCCAAGGGCGCACGCCTCTGCCTTTTCTAAAAAATTTGTGTGTATATTCTTTGTGAATTATCGCTCACTTTAACGGTGAAAGAAAACATCACGAGGAAACCTGCATAATTGAGTAGTTCATTGAACGTCGAAGGTATGTGAAGTCTGCTAACCCGCACTAGGCCAGCGTGGTGGACTAAGGCCTTAACCCTCTCAGTTGTAAAGGAGGCCCGTGCTCAGCAGTGGGCAGTTACATTATTTAGGGCTGGCATGGTATGGATTTACTATTTGTTTTAACGGCCAGAAAGCAAAGCAAGAACTCGTATTTGATGATAGATAACTATTTGTATTTGGAATAATGCCACCGTATGTCAATACAGCAAGTATTTATCCTTACTGTCGACCAAGCACCAATTTTGAATCCCTTCACCGACGCAAAATACCTACTGCTTAAGTACTGCGCCAAAGTACCTTTCGAACTGAGTTAGGTTACTAAGAAATCTATGTGACAGCTCAACAATGAAGCTTATAACAGAAAAACAGGCTCATTTAGAACTTACCTAATCTAGGTCTAATTCTAAATAAAAAAACGTATAAATAGCATTGCCTAATTTAATGCCATCTTCGATTAAACAAAACCTATTCATACCAGGCCTGTTCATCATCGCGTGATTTTAGCTCGTAAATTCAACCTGAAAGTAATTACGCCATATATTAGCAATTCAAGTGGTTTTGCGTGTGGATTCTAATCGGTATGGAATCATTTCAATTGATTCGAATAATTTCGTTTATAAAAATGCGAAATATGGAACATCGTTTGATTGTATTTTAATGTAAAGTACTTTAATGAAAGAAGTCTCTAATACATGAATTGTATTTTGGTGAGGAGCGAGTGTTTTGTTATGATTTGAAGGATTTGCAAAATTTACGATATTATGGGTCGATTTCATCACAACTAATAAAACTCTGCTAGCCTATTCAGAACTTATACGCCATATGAATTACAGCTTTGGTTTTCACAGTTCCGAATAGAAATATCTAGCAGAAAAGGTTTCCAGGAATGTGTCAGATTTATCTGATAGACAACGTTACATGGAACTTTATCAGGAACCGGTGAAACTGGCTGTCAGCCTTAATATCTAATTTCTTAAGTGCAACGTGCCATGTCCTATAATTTAGTGTTCTTGCCCACCTCCATGCTTGACCTACTTGCATTTTTAAGTTATTATCCAATCTTTTTATTTCTTATTCATCTCATTATTCAAAGTTCCCGTTGTACGTGAATAAGTAACATTTGAACTGCAGTGCCAGGTAAAGGCGTATAATAATGCCAGCCTTGTATTATATACTGCTCACTGCTGAGCACGGGCCTCCTCTACTACTTAGAGGGGTTACGCCTTAGTCCACCACGCTGGCCTAGTGCGGGTTGGCAGACTTCACACACCCTCGAAATTCTTATGGAGAATTCTCAGGTAGGTATGTAGGTTACCTTACGATGTTTTCCTTCACCGTTAAAGTGCACGATAATTGGTTAAAAATACACAGGTAACTTTGAAAAGTCAGAGGTGTGTGCTTTGGGTTTTGAACCTCCGGACATTGCCTCGACAGACCGTTCCATTCCCAACTAGGCTATCGTCCACTGCTAAAGGCATAAATAGGCAGAATTTAATAAACCCCCTAAATATTTGTGATTTCCTTTCTATTTCCAAATTTGATCTTTATGGGGCAAAGGAAACGATTAGGAGGGGGATGAGTCACGTAGGGCTTCCACTTATTATGGATTCCGAATGCGTCTCACCGAATATTAGATGGTTTTAAACGTTAATGAGTTTCAGAACGTTTTCAGATATATGCAATCTATGTGTGGTATTTTATATATTGGAATTTATATTGGTATATACTAAGGGGTAGGCAGAGCTGAGTTGTTGCGCTAGTATACATACATGGACTCCGGGAGATGAAGGTAAGGGGGTGCAATTGCACGTCTCCGTCGAAAACTAAAATACGATTGTTTTAATCACA
The DNA here is from genome assembly GCA_949316025.1 of Lapara coniferarum. Classification (NCBI taxonomy): domain Eukaryota; kingdom Metazoa; phylum Arthropoda; class Insecta; order Lepidoptera; family Sphingidae; genus Lapara; species Lapara coniferarum. The sequence continues at coordinate 36,995,315 of OX438924.1, read as the reverse complement.
GAGGCTATATTATTATTATCAAGCATAATGATATTGTGTAGTATAGTGTGCAGATTTACTGGTGGTAGGACTCTCGTATGTAAGAGTGCGTCTGGGTGGTTACCACCGCAATTTCTATTTCTACCGCCAAGCAGCAGTGTGCGTGCACTATTGTGTTTCGATTTGAAGGACATTGTAGCCAGTGTAACTACAGGACATAATGAGACTTATGTTTCAGGATGACTAGCGCAGTAGAATGCCATACAGTACTTTGTAACTCAAAGTGCTGGATGGTGTTTCTACTGTTTATGGGTGGTCGTAACGCTTAGCACCAGGGGAACGGCATACTCGTCTCGTCATTCGATGCCATGAAAAAAAGATGCGTATGAACCTCCATTAAAGTAATCATGCTTGCGCCCATGTATGCGTATTTCGAACGGGCGCAAGAATAGCAGGGCCTGTAGCCAATATGCTTTTCTACAAGCGTTAATGCCAATAGAATAGAAACAAATGTATGGAATGGCGATCCTTGCGATAGATTTATCTATAACATGTGTCATTCGCATATATTATTTTCTATTCTATTGGAGTTAACGCTTATAGAAAAGTTTCTTGGCTACAGGCTCAGAGGCATTATCACAAGACAAATTATTTACGAATAGCAATCTGATAGACTTCAAGCAAGTATGAATGGAATCTATTAATGGTTCTACACTTTCAATTTCTACCTCCCGTATAAGATAAAAGTTGAAAATGAAATTTAGTTCATTAATTTACTGTGGGTAGTCATAGAAACAAAATTTTAAAGCACCTAAAGTACCTTTAGACTTTAGCGTTATAACTAAAATAGGCTCAGTAATTAGGGAACCGACCTCAATATGAAATTTATAGATCAGATGATTACGTTATTGATTTTGAACTTGTTAATTCAATGCTAATTGTCACTTGTTACCAAGTACCAACCAAGCAGTCATTCACGGATCTATTAGAGTTATTTATTCCATCCCCGCCCCTCCTTAAACATAGGTCAAGCGGAAAACAATCGTTGCAAAGGATTTTATCCGGAGCTAATTATTACGAGTGTGTCTATAATAATTGAAATTAAGATCTCTACGGCTTACAGCCCTTGCGAACAATTTTTTTTAAAGCCTCATACGTGTCCCCCTGCTGAGCGAAGGCCTCCCCCTTTTTCTTCCGATTCCTTCGATCTTCCACTAACTCTTTCCAGTCTGGTTGGAATGCGTCCAGGTCGTCTCTCCATCGCTTCCTTGGTCGTCCACGTTTTCTGCGATCATTTGTTGGGATCCAATCTGTAGTTAGCTTGACCCAGCATTCCGAATTCATTCGAACTACGTGACCCGCCCAGTTCCACTTCCAGTTCCACTTGCTACCAATGTAAAATTTAAATAATGATTAATATCTAACTATCCAATTTATTTGGTAATGTGCTGTAGATACTGAAGTGCATTTTTTCTAATGAAGGCTTACAGGCAATGCAGTTGCTTGTTTGCTTTCTTTAAAAACATCAAATGGCATATTTTGTGACCTCTAAAATATATTTGCCTTTTGTCTTGTTCCTGAATGTTATTGGATCTGCTCACAGTTAAAAGCTACGCATACGCATACTCACGCCTTTTATCCCCGAAGGGTTAAGCAGAGGCGCAACTAGTGCACCCACTTTTCACCGTGCGTATTCCACCCCATGATGTGATAGGGGGCGAGCCTAACGCTATATCGGGCACAAATTCCAGACTCCGGGCTAATACTGAATAGAAAAATCTAATATCACTTTGCCTGACCCGGGGATCGAACCCAAGACCTCAACATTGCAGTCGTGCCGTATTACAACTACGCCACCGAGGCAGGCAAGAAAGTTAGTACTATGTGGCTTTAGGGTCTATTTTTATTAAACCCGTTAGTAATAGTACCAAATACAAAATCCGGACGTTCGAAGGCAACAATATTCCCTCTTTGATCATTATGGCGAAACGAAACAGTTCCCAGGATTCTCTGAAATGTATGATCAGATATATCGGAATAACATTTCAACCATGAAATAATTTCGTTCGCCTTCGAATTATCGGATGTCTCGAGTCTCAACAAAGCGATTAAGTCCCCTGGAGGTTCATATGATTTTTTAATATCGCTGATTTGATTTGAACCTTTCGACGAATTGAAGATTGGATTGGAATTCATCCTTCTGGATAAGATGAGTATGTTTGATGAAATGAGAAGGCCTTCCAAATACATTATTAACTAATTTAAACTTTTTGATGTGATGTAAATGGGGTGCAAAATAAATAACAAGCACAAAATGTATTATATTCTTTTTATTAAAATTTGTGATATACCAACATCAGCTCCGTTTTGTATCCCTAAAATTAGTCGTAATATTAATAAGCTCTATATCTATGGTTTAATCCGCACAAAAAGTTATTAAGTAGATTCTAATCTACAATGATCTGAATTTATTTGTTTGAGACTAAATATCAATTTACAGAGTTTATCGTACTTACCTAATACCCACGACTTTAATAACTTTAGTGAATAGTGGGGTATGGTCCCACTAATGTTATAATACAAAAGAATTATACTTATACTATATTACATTACTGGTGGTAGGTCTCTTACATGTAAGAGTGCGTCTGGGTGGGTACCACCGCAATATCTATTTCTACCGCCAAGCAACAGTGTGCATGCACTGTTCTGTTTCGGTTTGAAAGACTTTGTAGCCAGTGTAACTACAGAACATAATGAGACTTAACATCTCATGTCTCAGGATGACGAGCGCATTGGAATGCCACACAGTACTTTGTAACTCGACTTGCTGAATGGTGTTGCCACTGTTTATGGATAGTCTTATCGCTAACCATCAGGCGAACGCATGTTCGTCTCGTCATTCAAAGTAAAACAAAAAAAACGTTAGGTTTAACGTTTGAGTGTAACAATAAAATGCAAAAACCGTATGTACATTTTATAAAAGTTATTTTCGCTTGAGTGATTCATAATTCCTTGTAATATTCTCGTAAACCACAAGGAATAATATGAACTATGAAATCATATGCAATTTCAGCCATGAAGTAGTTACAAGCACAATCATTAAGTTCATCGAAGAGATCGGAATCCTGAATTAACATAATTATATGATACTTTTCAATCCCGAAATGAGCACAGTGGTTTTTTCATCCAAGAAGAACACCTTGCGCATAGAACTAGTTCTTAATAAAAAAAATACGTATTCATCTCAATACAGAGCTCATAAAAACTCAGTTTTCAACACACCATTAATTTTAGAAAACAATTCACAAACACTGGCAAACTACCAACACATAGTTTGATACAAAGCTGATTTAGCTGAACAACAACAAACAAAACAGCAAGCTGGCGGATTCTCTTATTCAGTTAACTAGTAACAAGTTCTCGTAGCAATACTGTTACGTTAGCTTAGGATTCTTCGTGTAGCGTCCTTAATAAACTAGCAATTGTGTTAGGAACGACATTTTATAGTTTATGTTTAAACTAGACCTGTTCGGAACTCTTATCGAATAAATATCCGTTCTCGGGATAAAATATCCTATCCAATTCAACGATAATATTATAGTATTCTTCGAGTGGATAAAAATACACAATTGGAGCAGTAGGTGGCTCATAAATTCGAGTATTGAATGAAACAAAATGTTCAGCTTAAATCATTGATATATGAAAACCTAATTATATTTGTTTGCTTTTGAAGGCAGACGAGCTAACGGTCCACCCGATGGTAAGTGGTCACTGTCGCCCATTGACGTCGGAAAGCCAGAAGCACAACCAAGCCGCTATCTCTAGTAAAAAATGTAAACAAGACTGACATCCTCCCCAGTTTCGGCCACGGCGGCCAATCTTAACGGAGATGAGCCAGGTACGCAGGGGATATTATAGTGCGCAAGTGTGTGCGCAATACACAGGTGCACTCGCTATTCCTTCACTCTCATAGTCCGGTGAGACGGTAGACATGACCGGAGAGAGATCAAGCGCAGGACCAACGGCTTTACGCGCTTTTCGAGGCACGGGGGTATCACACCGCCAACTTCCTGAGTCCAAGCTGCGACTGAGTAATTTTTTTTAAGATGGAAAAACCCAGTCACAAAGTTTTTTTGCCCGACCCGGGATTCGAACCCAAGACGTCAGCGCGCAAATCGTACTCGTAACGCGTACGCAATACAACTACGCCACCTAGGCAGTCAAGTGTGTGTAAACAAGACTATTTACACACTACATAGAGGTGTACAATAATTATTGATATTAGTTAATCCCGAAGCATGACTGATCTGACTGTAATACCTCTAGGTTTACATAAATAAAAAAAATAATAGAACTCACATTAGCCAGAATCCTTCTAGTTATATCCATAAACATATCTGCCGCAAAGCAGCATTCGTTCAATTAAACTTAAAAGAGCAAGTAAAAAAAATCTTTATGACATCCAGTAAAGTACGTGTTAAGTAAAGAAATGCCTCCGTGACATCACTACAAAGGGTTGTAACGGAGCGGGCAGCACATTTTGAGTCTCGTAAATACCTTTAACTACCCATTTACCGGGATACGAAAACTATCTACGTGCAGAATGTATTTCGCGTCGGCTTTTCGCCCCTATTGAAATTTATCGGTTTTAATGTTACCTTTTCGTTTTAACCCATCTCTAATTACAACGTGTTTACGGAGGAACAAAACGTCACTTGCCAATTCAGAGAGTCGTTTTTACGCGCCTATAGGATTCTTATAAGAAACTAGCGGCCCCGACAGACGTTGTCCTGCCCTAAATAGGAAATAAAATCCTAGAACCCGAGTACAGCGCTACCTACCGGATAGAATTGTAATCTAAACTATTCTGGAATCCACCCGAAGACACACAAAAAAATACATTAAAATCGGTCCACCCGTTTTTCCGCGCAATTTTCTTAATTTTTTCGTTCATAAGAACCTTCTCCTGACAATAATAAATACATCAAAAAAAGAAATAACGAAATCAGTCCTGCCGTTCACGCGTGATGCCGTGACCAAGGAAAATAGCGATTTATTTATAATATATATATAGATGTTAAATGGACAGCTGTCAAACTGACATGAAATATTGAGAAGTTAAAAAAAATAACGTGAAGTAAGTACAACATCGAAGGATTATAATAAACTTGAGATTGTACTCGGTTGTAGCCGTAGGGAAGTATGATTTTTTTAATAAGGGCTATCTCTGTAGTTGTGTTACGCACGCGATATAGCTACCGCTGAAGACGGAGGTTCAGTCCGCTGGTTGAGTAAAATGATATTGATTTTTTGCTCAGTATCAGTTCCCGGAATAATTGTGGTGGAAATTGATTAGCTTGTCCCATTTTAGATAGGACCTAACATGACAGAATTTGGGCGTGTTACATCCGTACCTATTCTAGAACAATGGAATATTATGTAGGTATGCAAATTATGTGTCAATATATCCACCAGCCGTGTATTATTACATTCCGCTCACTCCTGGGTCTCCTCTGCCATTGAGAGGGTTTAAGGCCTAAGTCCACTTAGTAGAATATCTCAATATTTCTCTATCAGATAAAAATTCTCCATCAAGCCGTCATCAAATACACCGCCAAGATTCAAGACGTCAAGACATTGCTCGATTTAAACAGTCACACACGCAATTACAGTATCCAATTAACTCCGCCAATAAATTAGACTTAGCGGTGTTTGCTATAACAATTAATTATTTACCATCACGACCCTTCGTGGGTAGATTAATTAATGCTAAGATGAATTGGCTTTTTGATGGGCGTCGTTGTTGTACTGGTCTTTCAGAAGCAGAGAAATTTCTGAATGAATATCTAAAACAGCACGGAAATAATCTAGGTCTTAGACGAACTTTGGGTATACCGAAAATTGATTCTACTATTTGTGGATAATTATTGAATAATTTTTACAACTACTTAATTTTACTGGTGGTAGGACTCTCATTATGACGTAAGAGTCCGTCTGGGTGGGTACCACGGCAATGTTTATTTCTACCGCCAAGGAGCACTGTATACGCACTGTTGTGTTTCGGTTTAAAGGGCATTGTAGCCAGTGTAACTACAGGACATAATGAGACTTTGAAAACGCGGCAGACGGCAACTTCACTTGCCGCGTGTCATTTGTCGTCGTGTGCGGAATCGGTCGCATACAATTTAATACTGCACAGTAGTGCCGTCTGCAGTCGCGGCACATGCCGTCTGCCGTCTGCCGCGTTCTGAGGAATCACAGCTTAAGAATTAAGTTACAAGCTACCAGCTAAGTATAAAGGTTTTAAATTACCTTTACGACCTCTACCATTAAGCAACAAGAGTGGTGGCTTAGTGTTTTATTTGTACGCAATATGGAATTTACCTCGAGTTGAGTGGCACATACAAGCAATTTGTAAGGTACATTGTGTTTCAAAATACGACGTAGCCAAGGCACCAGCTTTTTAGCTGTCAGTGCCGGCGGCTCTATACAGTCACTTGATAATTAATCTGTAGCCTTTATTTAGATTAATAATGACACTAAACGAATGAAATCACAGATATAAACAGTACAAGAACATTATAAATTTTACTTTACTCCATGCGACATCTGGTGAGTCTTAATTTATTTATCGTCATATCTGATTATGAGATTTAAGGTGTAATGTCTGTGACGAGACCGCTGCAGAGCCAGCCGCAGCATGTTCTAGGTATTTTGACTCCTGAGTTCGTGAAGTAACTTTTACCATCGAGCAAGTGACCTTCTCACATAATTTTCACCACTCCCGTTACGTTTCCGTTGTATGGGTATTACCACTATTTGCGGGAAGTCGACGCTTTCATTGATCTTCTCAGTTCTCCTTTCAGTCGTACAATAAGGCAATATTTCAGGATAAGTATATTCCAGTAGATCATGTAAATTTAGGTAAAAAAATATATAAATTTTAATGTGATTTCTCGCCCCTGCCGACTCACTCGGTTTTATATAGGTTTAATATAAAAGTTTTAATAAAATTCAAAGACTGAGGCCCTGTCTGTCGCTTAAAATTATCATTTCCATTTTCTTTACTACGTTGTGACTGTGGGAATCTTTTTAGAAATTCGTTAATATTGCGAAATTGGCAACTGTTAGCACTTGGGTTATGCAAACGATAGTTTTTGTTTGGTAAATATTGCCTGATGGTAAATCTTTTAAGGTAAAGAATATGTCCAAAAACGGGCTTAAATTCTAACCAAGATACTTTATAGATATCCGGATAGTACTCCCAAAAACAAACCAAAACTAATCCTTTGCAATAAATCGTATAATTTTAGAGCCCACCGATTTTGAGATTTATGTAATTTTATTTTGCTTAAAAACTATACTTACAATGAACGTTTTTAAAAACGTTGGTTATAAATAGAAGAGTCTAAAAATATTTTTTTAATGGTTCTTGGATCCACTTTACCCTTTAATATTCCTAAACTTTGAGCCTGGTTAGATTTAGACCCATACAAAAAGCGGACATCTTCTTTTCTAAATATTTTTTTCTTGCATAAGCCAGCAACCGAGCCCATGATATAAGTGCCACTAATAAATAATTCCCATCTATGTAGATGTGTTTTAACTGCCCCTGAAAATTCGTACTATGTAATTTCATTTTTTCACTACCCCCTAATTCTGCATCGCACAGTGGGCTATTGACTGACAAATACGCCAATAGCCCAAAGTGAATAGCCAATACTGGCACAAATCAATCAACGTTCGAACTATTGAGTGGAGAGGTGGCACTAATGCGGAGTGTTTGCCCTCACGCGCCCTCCAGCCATTTGATGAGCCCTCTGTTTGAATTTCGACCACTCCGGCTTTTCAATAGATTTACGTTTGATTTAGTGTTTTATTATCATGATCCTATTTAAGAGCGAAAGTTTGTTAAGATTGGATGTTAGAAGGAAATGTAACAACTGAATGGATTTGTTTAACTAGGCAGACTAAAACCTGATCATAGGCTTTTTGTCCCGGAATTGCACAGCGGGCCTGTGTTAACAGCACATACGGCGCGTCAACAGCTGTTTACTTCGTTTGCCTAAGCCGTATGATATGAGTTTACTATTGTAGGTTAGAAAAAGGAACGTCTAGTTCTACAACATCTGATTCTAAGCAAATGTTTGCCTTAGGTCTGAGGTTCCTTGAAATTCGCGCAAAAGATTAAACATCAAGATAATTATGGACAAGGAGTGGAAAACAAAATAATTGACTACTTTATGGGCGCCATTTTTTCTTTTCCATAGTGAAGCGACTTGCTCTTCAGCACCGATATTAATTGTCGATCGATATTCGTCAAGTACACTGATTGTGTAACAAAGATAATTTAAAACTTTTTCATTGAAAAATAAAGTTTGGCAGTGTGAATTAAATATTTTCTTTTTATATATGCGTAAGTATATGATAACCAATAAGATAAACTATTAAAGTTAAACATTGACAAAAGTTATAATGGATGTAGAATAAATAGCTACAGAATAAATTTATATAGAGAAATAATACACATTTAAACGCTTGGGCATGTTTATAAAACAATACAAAATGTTGAGCAAAAATAACATTTCAATGTATTTAATCGATCAAAACTTCTTCATAAATTAAATCGATTGTTACAAGAAATCAAATCGGTAACGCATTATTACTTGTGAAGTAGTCTTTACAATAGCAGTTATTTTATTATTGTTTTGTAGAAGTATCTTATAACAAAGAAACAGTGGTCATTTGGAAGGTTTGTATATGAAAGGCTGCATATCCGTTTCTTCCGTTTCTGCCGCTAAATTGCATAGCCAATAACTAATCATCATAATGGAACCACATTGTATTATAACCTAACTTAAACAATTAAAAAACATAGACCAGGATAATTGTTCATGCATATAGAAAGAGATTTTCAAAAGCAATCATAACCTAATTTTACAGCGCCTCCAGTAAAATTATTATCTATTAATTATATATTTTTGGAATATTACGTAATATTGCCATTAACAAATCCCACGAATGTTGTCCCACACGAAATAACTCATGGGTATTTAATTCTAAGTCAGCCTTATCGTACAGTTATTATTATAATTCAGTGATCCCACCTGTGATAAATCATAAACTTCGGTGACGTGAGCGTAATAATTAGGTTTTAAACAATGTAAATTATAATTAGTTTTGGTATAAGGCACAATGAAAGTCTATTCACCCTTTACTGTATCCATTTTTGAAAGTGAGTAATGTGAGTACAAATACAATTTTGAATAGTATTAATAAGATCATGAAATAATTATTTCCCCCGCTTTTTCATTAGATGCCCATTTGCTAAGAACACTAATCTAAGGATGGAAGGATTTGGACCATACCATGCGGATCACTGGCCAGTAATAGTATCATGATTTCAATGAATCTTAACCTCAACAAAACAAATACAAATAAAATACCTACAAAATACTACTTGGCAGAAAAAATAGACGTTGCTACGAAGATAAATTACATAAAACTTACTACTCAAGTATTACTCTGTCACGTTACATACATTCAGTTTTATCCAATCACTTATCTATTGTAAGGAGAAAATGTTATTTGTTATTCTCTTAAATTAATTCGATATATCCAATCTATCCGATACGTCGCGCACAATGAAACACAATCTTTCATGAAAGTATCGAGTGAAGGTAAACTTGGTTGAATGAGAGTTCTTTTAAAATCTTTATTTGGTAGGGGAGACCGGGGATGGTTGGCGATAGGGGCAGGATGAATAACCGCCAATAACTCGAGCTATTTTAAAGTATTGCGTTGTCCTGATATACACGAAAAACCGTGACCTGTTTACGAATCGTCACCGCAAACGCGGCACCGCGAGCGCACGTAATCCGGGAGATAAAACGATTTATTCAAAAATGATACCTATAAGTAATTATTTACCTCTGAATATTATTTGTATTGAAGCCTTTATACTGGATGCTAAGTACTTTCAAGCAATTTAAAGTAAGAGTTTGGTTATTGATGATTATTTCAGTGTAATTTTTTTTTATTTATCCACAGTTTTGAGGTACTCATATGTGGTTGAAGTTTAAAAAAGTTGGTTGGGGCTGGTAGATAAACTTTGTATTGAGGCTAGTTGATTACATATAAAATGTACTACGTAGTAATCGACCTATTCTTCACATGGAATAAAGTGAGTTTTTTGTCAAATTTCTCAAAAGTTTGTCATTTTAAAACCATGTGGATTTACAAAAGAATAACTAATCAAAACAGTAAACCCTCTGCTGGTGGTAGGATTTTTGTTTCCGCCCCAATAACGAATATCGTACAAAAAGTGACAAATTATATGAAAATTATGAAAATATTACTGACATTTCGTCGTAATAAAGCACATTGATAATAGTACATAAGTATTTGTTGTGTTATCTTTTATTTAATTGCCGTATTTTATACCACTCACTTCATAGGTCAATTTACCCCAAGTGAATAGTCCACCAACCCCTGGCATGGGGTAGGTTGACTTTATTTTCTTGTTCCACAAAATGTCTTTTGTACACTATGTTATAAACAATCTCGAGATTTTTGGTATTTCTTTCGAAAGCTTATTAGTTTACCTATCGCACTTATAGGATTTTCTGACATTGTATAATAAAACAAAAAAGTTATAAGCGTCCAAGCCGAAAATTGGTCAACTATCCCCGGTCTCCCCTAAATTTTCAAATTTAATGTAACTAAAACTATAAAGGTAAAAGAGCATATGCGCCGTAGATGGCCATACCCCCCCCCCCCTCGAAGGCTGAGCGGTAGTCACTTTCTCCGCGAAAAAAAAACACACACACACACACACACACTCACGCCTGTTATCCCCGAAGGGGTAGGCAGAGGCACGATTAGTGCGCCCTCTTTTCGCCATTATTCCGTCCCATGATGTGGTAGGGGGCGAGCCTATCGTCATATCGGGCACAAATTCCAGACTCCGGGCTGATACTGAATGGAAAAATTCAATATCACATTGCCCGACCCGGGGATCGAACCCGAGACCTCAGCTTTGCAGTCATACTGTAATACAACTACGCCACCGAGGCAGTATCAAAAAAAAAAGGCTTCACAGAATAAACATTTAGGTAGGTATGTCTATATATTTCAAAACGAAACAAGCAAGCTGCTCGCTCCATGGCAGTATTACTCAGAACGTACGTACAGACATAAATGTGCATATTACTACACCAAGGATATCTCGCCCTCACCAATCCCGGCAACTCCTGTAAGCCAAGATGAGCGGTGGCACGCATTTTATGCAGTGCCGGATTAAGACAACTTGATGCCCTAAGCAATTCACGCCTATGGGGCCCCCCCTATAAGTAAACTAACATCAGTCTTTAATCGCGCGGATTTTCAAACAGCTTTACTTTTATGTGCTAGCATTTTTTTTGTGCTGTTTCTGGTGCCCCCCAAGACGTGATGCCCTAAGCAATTGCTTAATTTGCTTATGGGCTAATCCGGTACTGATTTTATGACACCGAGTGGTGAAGCTCGGCGAGTCTCAGGGAAAAGTAATTAGTTTTAACCCGCAACGAAATTAATCAAATAGAATGATAGGGAGTTAGAAATATATTTTCCAATTCCAAATATCTAGTAAGAGCTGATTTCACCGCTTGCTAATAAATTCTACTCGTTACATCAATGTACAAGCTGACCAAATACAAAATCACACTCTAATCTAGGAACATAGATTCCCGAGATAAACATAGATAAATCTGCTTTTAATGTCACTCAACATAGCAAAACAAACCACTATGCATACAGAGACAGCGTCATTATGACTTTGCGTTTCAAAATGAATCCACATACTTACCTCCTTGAAAATAACACTTTCCATTAAGTTATTTTATAACCATAGATTTAAAATAGAAAAGTGTGAGTTTCGTACAAAAAAAAAAACCAATAAAAAGTAACTTTACCTAAGTTTACACGCCCTAATGCCACTACTACTACTCTAAGAAGATCCGTCGCCGCGGCTTAAATACGCTTTCAGTCAGAAAAACCCTCATGCACAGGTCATATTTGCACTTAACTACAAAATGATTTTTATTTATTTTATTTTATTTATTAGGTACAGTTACAGACTACAAACTAAACAAATGATAGATCAATATTACACTAAAAAGCTAAATGAGTCTGAAGCCCTATTAAAACTATACACAACAATTCAGTTAATTGGTAACATCACGCAAAATTCGAAATGATCGGTCTACTTTAAATACTTAAGGGAAAAATTTATTATATATTATTAGTTACAAGTTTTTAAGTAGGGACTTTTTGAAGGAAGCAAAACTAATGTTAAAAATGTCAAGGTTCATACACACGTTATTATATGACTTGCTCATTCTGGTAAAGGGATTATTTTGTGATACATTGTTGTTGAATGGTGGCATACTGAATAATTGTTGAATACGCACTGACCGAGTCGGCAACTTAAAGTACAGCGGCTCAACCAAATTACAATCAAGCGCTCCATTAACAATTTTATGAAGAATACAGAGATCAATTACCTCCCTACGTTTTGCCAAGGAAACCATATGAAATTCCTGAAGCCTCTCGGCGTAATCAGGTAATTTACGTCAAAGACCATATTTTGTGCACAATAATCGAACGAATCGGCGTTGAATAGATTCAATTCTGTCGCTATGTGTGTGGTATATCGGGGACCAAATGGGCGAACAATATTCTAAAGTGCACCTCACTAAACAGCTATATAGGGTTAAAAGTGACGAGATGTTCTTGAATGGTTTACCAACACGGAGAATAAACGATAACATTTTATTGGCCTTACTACATATTTTATCATAATGATCTCTGAAAGATAGCTTCGAGTCAAATAGCACTCCGAGATAAAACAATCAGGAAAGAAAATTAAGATTTTTGGTTAAAATATTCGTTTTTCATGGATGATTTTTGGCATAATGTTAACAGAGACAAAGAAGAGTATGTTGGTTGATTTATTTAACGTAATATCAAAATAACCCTAAATAACTATTACCACAGCATTTATTATAGGCAGATAGAGTCCAAAGTCTCTTACTTAACGTTCTTTAACAACCGTTTGTTGTTATTGAACCCCAAAAAGAAAGAAATACTCCATCAAGGATATTGTTTATCCTGTATTTTCGTATTCAGTGTACAAGCCGATTATATTTACTTGTTTATACAAATTGCTTTCGAATTTTGCAATTGGCTTTCGCGGTTGGAATGTCGTTTTATTTTTGTGACAATGTGTATGTAAGTCCTTTATTAGTTGTTTGGGTTGACACATTATCCACACTTTTATCTGCGAAGGGTAGGCAATGGTAAAACTAATACTTCGCCGCCACTCCTTGATATATCGTGTCTCATGATCCGAAGTACAGAGAACTAGCCATTAAGGTTTAAAACTTACTTAGTTTTAGTTTAGTTTTGAAGTTTAGGTGATCCGCAGTTGTCAGCCTAATAGCCAGTTAGTTGTCAAAATTTATATGTAAAAATATATCAATGGTTTTCAAACATAATACCACTATATTATTGTCAAGTAACAGCATATAACAATGAAATAAATGATTGCAGTATTCGTCAAATCGAAGGTATGCAAAGTTTATCGATAATTTCGTAGAAGGTTCTATTCCTTGTAAGTATGTACAACGGAACCCATCTAGTATTAAATGGGTCACTGGGCCCGTTCAATCGGCTACAATGTGCCAGTCAATTTGAGTCGCACCCGCCAGGCCGGTTGATTTGATAATGTACAGAAGTTGGAACCATTCTTCGAGTATGATTGAAATCTTCAGAAAAGATAAGAATTTACAAAATCTTATTTTATTTCCATTTTTGAGAAGTCATCTGGGATAAATTGAATTCGAACTGTTGTTCTTTATGGGGACAGACATGCCCTCTTTATTTGTAAAAACAGTCTGTACGACCAAATAGTTTGCCAAATGAACCATAAAAACCATCCGTACCACTTTTTCTAAGATGGCGGCCGCGGAACAAGGGTTGCCAACGCACAGACTTAGATATAACTTTAGATTAGCCCCCCGTGACATCTGGAAATAAAAATTTTGGCCTCTGAGAAATGCACACTAAGCACAACAAATTTAACATTTCAGTGGACCAATGAAAATTTAGGATGAACGAAATATTGTTCATGCGTACCATTGTATAAAGTAAACACTCAACAAAGTCATACTATTGGGTACCACAAATTATCAACTCAGGGTATCGATTACATTTGACACTAAAATACACAGTTGGTAACTTATAATTTAAGGTTTATACATCTTTGTACGTAGAGGTAGAATTTAAGAGAACTCAAATTCCGTCTATACTTTTTTACAACTAAATGTCGGGGGGATCCAGGTATGAAATAATGCTTCCTATTACATTGAAATGAAATAAATTTATTCGAACCCATAAAATGTTATGCATTATTTAGATTCCGTCAATATTAACTCTACCACCAGCTCGGAAAGCAGTTCCTACTAGAGAAGAACGGGCAAGAAACTTTAGTGTTTATCTTTTCAAAATCAGTTCAAAGTATCATACAATGATATAGAGAGAAAAAAAATACAATTCAGTGTTTGTTTATTTTGTTTAGAGCAGTTTATCTATATACTCACAAAATAGGCAATAAATTTTAAATTCCAATACTAGTGCATAATTCTCTCAGAACCTATCATATAAAAATTAGTACAGTATGCAAAAAAAAATTGTGAAACATTTTGGATAATTGAATATATATTTTGTGAGAAGTAAATTTAAACTGTCACGTCGAATAGATTTACATGAAAAAGCGAACAGATAAACCCATTCTTGCATTATCATAATATTATGGAGTATGAGTTACAGTCCAGCAGAGACCTATCACACGGGCAGAGCCGCGATCAAAAACTAGTTTTAAAAGAGGTATTATAAAAGATAATTACATTTACATAAATAGTGTACTCTCTAAAACTTCCTTCGGTAATCAATTCAATGCACAAGCCACTTTCGTTGAAATAGCTAATTCATTAGACTGGTGTAATTTGGCTTCTATCCAGAATGAAGAAGCTAGGAATTAGCTCTAAACAGAAATGCTGTAAATCCATAAAACCAACCTAAAAAAATGTCATCGTTTTGTAATTCCCCTCCTTTCGAATCTGATAGGTATCTAATATCTGAGGTCCTCATTATGGATCATGACAACACGTTATAAGAGGATGCTAAAGTATCGGGAATTAATCAGAGGCAGTAGGGCATCCAAAAGTTTCGCCGAGATTTGATTATCCGACTAAGAAGCGAACTCCGTCACACTGTCAGACACATATTCTAGCATAATATATTCTAACTTTAGGCAACTGCTAAGTTCTTCAGAATCAAAAACCTTACATAACTGCAAATCAAAGCCAGGAAAATTCAAAGCCCATGTATACCACCACTATCTTAAGTCGATTTCAAATAATAATATTACAAGCAGAATTGAACATAGACTCTTCGTTTTCGGAAGCTCTTCATTCGAAAAATTATTCCTTTCACACTACCAAATCCTGTACCTTTGCGGGTTGATAACCGTAAAGGATGGTTTAAGAGACCCTCTGAGTGAGGAAAAACACCCGAACTACCCATTACCTCTAGGCCAGCATGGCAACGGGAAACTACGTATTTCACTCAATAAATCTGTCGCGCGTGGATGTGTTCTGTCGTGCTGGAACACATAAATTTCCTATTTAGGGATTGTAGATGGTGTTAGAGATTTTTCAGGAATATGATTTTGTGAATGGAAATATATTATTTTGACCTAAATGTATTTTACGAACTTGCTATTAACAAGTACGCACATATAATTGGTGACCCAAGGAAGATTGTTATCTAAATAATGTACACACATAAATTTTTACCTATATAGATTATAAAATTGTTTAGAAAACGATTAAATAAGCAAAATTAATAAGGATAAAGAAAGTAGAAAGTGGTCTAATTAACGCTCAGCACATTAATGACTTAGTGTTTTCTGGGAACAATTTAATATTACAAACGCTTTTTAATGCAATTTATACCAAACTATAAGGTTTTTTTAATTCCGTACACATTGGTCTGTCATATCACTAAGACAAGGAAAACGAGTGAGCTTTTTTAGACGAGCTAGCCCCTCATCTAATTGTAAGAGTTGCAACCACTCATAAACACTACCCAATATTTAAATTAAAAAGCATGGTCGGGAATATTATCATTAAGTCCAGTAATTACATTGGCTACAAAAGTTTTTAAATTGGAACACAACAGTATATTCACCTATTATCACTTAGAAGGTTCATCTCATCATTCGGTACAAAAAATCTACCAATTAGCTTCATATGAAGTATATCCTACTTTATTTACTCTTGCATAAGATATATATACGCTTACGGAATATTAAAATTCTCTCGGCATACCCGGATATCATTCCACAAAAGAGTTAGCTGAACACGCTTGTCGCGGCCACAAGGAGTGACACAATCCCTTTGTGTGTAGTGGCTGCAGCGCTGAAAAATGTGACTTGTCAGATACAAAGCACTTTACAGCTATACGGCAATAGACTGCTGCTTTGAGGCAAATGATTTGCTCTATTGTATTGATGCCCAGATATGGTGGTATTTTCAACCGACTTTAAGCAGGATGTTCTTAAGTCATCGCATGTTCATACAAGTTGCAGAAAGATTTTGGCTTAGGAATTATGACCTGTTGGTAACCTCCTCTGAAAAATACAGTTCCAGGAAAATTTTGTTTGCACAACCGAAGCTCACATTATGTCTGCCACTAGACTACAACCATTAAGGCCTATTGTGTATAACAAAAAATAATCTAAATCAATACTCAATGCTTTCTTCGGTAAGAAAATTCCAAGTATAGCAATCAATAAGATTGATGGATCTCTTCTTGTTTCGTTTCTCGCACATGTTACGAGCTTTACATGAAAACTACACTGCAATGATTACTCATAAGTAAACAACATTTTATTATATTGTAACGAATACAACTTCGGCCAACTGCCAAAGTCAAGCTTAATCCTAGGTATAGACAGAAAACTAAACTAAATTAGTTTAGCTCATATAGTTGGGATAGTTTTTCATACTTCTGTGCAGACCGCAAACTTTGTTGACAAAGCTATGTATCTATGATTGGCTCATTTATACGGGCTAAGTTAAACTAATTTGGCATGGTCTTCAATCTGTAACTTTCTTAATTATTAGACAGCCATTACCGAATGTCTTAACAAAAGCCATGGTCAAGAATAAAATCGACATGGTTTATCAAAACTTCTAGTATTTCTTTGTGGATTGTATTCCCCATAGACAACATGAAACACAATTTACTATGCCTCTATAAGAAAACTAAAACCTTTTCAGAAATACGAATCAAAACCACAGCGCTCATTGATGGACGGAATACTTCCTCGGAATAGATAAGGGATTCCTGAGGCTTTTATCAAAAGGACATTACACACATTTAGTCAAATTTCAAGAGCGGGAAGGCGTTTCGAATAAAATTGCTCCTAATGTTCGTCTGATGGTTTGGGATCTTTTATATTGGTACATACTTTTAGTCGCGTTTTCGCCTGATTGGAATTTGGTTTGTAATAAATATGAAATAAGAGTCTGTGTCCTTTATTCATTTACTAGATGTTGGTCGCAGCTTCATAATCGTCATCATTATGATCAGGCACATGATGTCCACTGCTGAACATAGACCTTCCCTAAGCATTTCCAGACAGATCTGTTAGGGGCGGTTGCGGACGACAACTTAGACGTGAGTCGGAGGAAGCCCGCAGCCGTCCCTAATGCGCCGAAGATGGCCACCGCGGAGTTTTAGTTGGTATGCCGTGCGGTGTACATAGGTTAGGCACTCGGCCCGGCGGTCGCCCGACGTTTTCCATCTCTCCGGGCGGCTCAACGTCGGGTCGTAAGGCACGGTGAGCCCAACATAACCGCTCAGTCGTTCCCCTTGAACACTGGGCGGTAGTAATAAGTCACTTTCTCCGCGTCAACAAAAAAAAAAGACAGATCTGTTAAAAGCGGCCTGCATCTAGCACGAAAAGCCTTTCGCTATAAAAGTCTCTAAAACATTGCACGACGCCATCTATTTATAAAATCAGACTAAATAGTTCCATAATTTCCCGTGGGAGCACATTACCGAGAAAAAAATAGCCTATGTGTTAATCCAGGACATGATCTACCCGTGTGCCAAATTTCATCTAAACCCGTTCAGTAGTTCCGGCGTTTACTTCTAACAAACATACAAACATTTTGACACACTTTCGCAAATAAAATAATAATAATTTTAGTTACATAAGATTTATCACTTTTTGTACACTGAAGGAAAATATATTAAGCATTAAAACAATAAAATCAGAGTCGGTTTTTCTCAGAGTTCAAGCTAGCTTCATTCCAAACTTCATTAAAATTGGTTCATTGGTTTAATCGTAGAAGCGTAACAGACAGTTACAGATAATTCTGTTACCACATTTAATTCACAATAGTTAGAAATAGTAGTTCCTTTAGAATTCAAACCGATTTAAAAGTAAAATGTGCTGAGTTTGTAAGATTTACGAGCGGTTTTGTGCTGAATGACGAACGAGTTAATTTTATTTGAATCGTGGCCGTAATGTTTGTTCCAACGTAGATGTTTTCTATAGACCATGTTAGTCCGGGAATTGCTTTCATTCCGGAAATGAAATATACGAGAATCCGAAAGCAGAAACATTTTTTACAAAATACCACAGTTTACAACGTATATGGTGTTAGGTTATTATAAGTCGTTCATTACAAAGAAATTGAGTAACAGCCAAGGGCGCAGTTTTCACCAGGCGAGGGGGGGTACTAAAATATAAACATTTTAGTGGCGTGGGTTCTTGCCTTGCATGACGCCGTATAACCCCCCCCCCCCCCTCTGGTCACGGCATTAGAGTGTGGATCATTCTAGAACCTAAGCGGGGAGGTCCGGATCCCCAAAATGTCGACGGCCAGTGGCATAGCGTGGTTTGTTGTAAGCTAAGGGGGGGTCCGGACCCTATGTCTTTCATCCCATGATATGATAGGGGGAGAGCTAGTCGCCAAATCAGGTACAACTTCCAGTTTCTAAATTTTAATTTTGACACTTAATTTCCTTATTTACCCGTGAGATTTACGTCAGTTATGCGGAGACTACCGGGCTGTCCAGTTCAGAATTGCAGCACATTAACGAGGCTCGTTGGAATGGATATTGAACTGGACAGCGATCTGGAATGGATCTAACGGGCGATAAGCATCTCGGTTAATGATTGGACTGGATTGTTAGCGAAATGCCATCGAAATAAACGGATATATTATTTCCTGGATTTCGCCCGCGACTCCGCCCACGTTAAAAAGTTTTTCCAGAATAATAGTCCCGCTTTTATTTTCCCGGGAGAAAATTGTAGCCTATTTGTTAATCCAGGACATGATCTACCCGTGTGCCAAATCTATACTAATATTATAAAGCTGAAGAGTTTGTTTGCTTGTTTGTTTGTTTGTTTGTTTGAACGCGCTAATCTCAGGAACTACTGGTTCGAATTGAAAAATTCTTTTTGTGTTGAATAGAACATTTATCGAGGACGGCTTTAGGCTATATAACATCACGATGCAACTATTAGGAGCGATGAAATAATGGAAAATGTGAAAAAAGCGGGGAAAATTATTCATCCTTGAGGGCTTCCATTGCGTGCGCTGCGAAAACGGTTCAAGATACCAAAAATATGTGTATGAAAGAATTATTCCTCTTGAAATGATCTAAAAAAATGTCCACGACAGTATGTGTCTATCTTTTAAGATTAACTCACTAGAACCGTTTTTATGGTAATCAAATTTGGTCGAAATTAATGCATTATTGTTTAGAGTTGTATCAACGTCATAGTCATAGTGATTCAACGGGAAGGTTTTTATGTACTTTTAGCCCGGAAAAACTTATTAAAGCGGGCGAAGCCGTGGGCAAAAGCTAGTTTCATATAAATTCGTTCAGTAGTTTTTGCGTGAAAGACTAACAAACATCCATATATCCAGACATCCATACATACTTACAAACTTTCGCGTTTATAATATTAGTAGGACTATATTATTTACTAAAACTACTACTAGTAGGAGACTTGTATCCGCTCAGATAACGACTACTGCAGAAAGGTGT
Source organism: Lapara coniferarum (assembly GCA_949316025.1). Taxonomy (NCBI): domain Eukaryota; kingdom Metazoa; phylum Arthropoda; class Insecta; order Lepidoptera; family Sphingidae; genus Lapara; species Lapara coniferarum. The sequence continues at coordinate 36,975,164 of OX438924.1, read as the reverse complement.
AAAACCCGCCATAGCGGTACACGTAAGTCGCGTTCTGGGATCAACCTTTGTATGTCCAGTTTCAAACAGGCCGGCATAATTGTATCAACCGGCGAGAATCAATCTTTTGTCAGTCCACACTAACTGGACCCAACTGCACTTACCAACCGTCTGCAGTGCGGTAGCTCACCGTGCCCCTATTAAAAAGCAGTAAAGTTTTTCACAATAAACGTATGTTTTATAATTAATTAATGACAATAGTCTTAGAACCGCTAAATAGGTCAATTTTAACCCCAGGAATGTTCCACTCCTTATTTTGAAAAAGCGTACCAAAGATGGACAGATAATTTGATAAAGGTCGCAAGAACGCGCTGGATGCGGGCCGCTTTGGACAGGCCCGTCTGGAAAATTTGGGGGAGGCCTATGTTCAGCAGTTGGACGTCGTGTGGCTGATGATGATGATGATGCCAAGTCGTTAATAAAAGTATTATCTAATCATAGAGCTGTACAGGACAACAACAACAACAACAACAACAAGCAACGACCATATTTTGTCAACGTACTCATCGTACATTCAAAATTGAATCCACCCAGAAAGTCTGGCAGACACATTAATAGGGTTTTCAAGGTTCAACGAATTACACACGTATCGATTTCAAGAAATCTAGCATATTTTGATTTGTGTAAGGATTAAAGGTTGTCACACACTTATCGTAAAGTCAGTAGACTACCGCGTATCAGAACGTAAAAACTGACATAAGTTGTATATCGCATAATAAAGTACTACATTTCTAACTAATAGTTCTCTGTTTAGATAAATTTGAATTTCGAATCAATATGCTGACTAAGGCCCCGTTTTTTCAACTGTAGTTATCTTTTTCTCCGGGCCTTATTAAGCTGGACGCGCTCGCATAGCTGCGACTGCGCCGGTAGGGCGTGGGGTGTGACGCGTGACGCGCTGCGAGCGCGTCCAGCTTAATAACACCGAGGATTACCCTAACGACAGTTGAAAATCCCAGTCTAATACATGAATTATCACAAAGGTTTGTATTTTAAATTCTGTGTACTAAGTAATTTAATATCGATTTTCAATATTTAAAGGCGATTTCTCACCGAGGCGGTAAATGTGCGCCAGCCATTATCTCAAATATTTATGAAGAGCCTTTAATACGCATTCAAAATTTCTTAAAATATTGGGGTCTCACAGTTTCATACTTTAATGTGAAAGTGGATTTTTTTCATAAAGCTATAGGTACGTACTTAAAATAGACGTCGTAAATTTTTGGTGAATGTACTGAAATATCTGATGAATTTTAAAGACAAAAAGGTCTTTGAGAAAGTTTTCTGCAGACATTTCAAGGTTATTACTGTACCTGATATTAAGTACTTTCAGTGCAATAACATTTTTAAGAAAATGCAATTTTTTGTGCATAATTATGTATTTACACAAACTGTAACGGTCTTTAAACTATTTTATTCTGTCTATTTAAAGACCGTTACATAGGTACATATACATATGTATGTATATATGTATATGTATGTAACGGTCTTTAGTGTATCGGGTAGAGAGGTGATGGGTGACTTGTTTTACGCATGCTCACGCCTTTTATCCCCGAAGGGGTAGGCAGAGAGGCGACTAGTGCACCCACTTTTCGCCGTGTGTATTCCGTCCCATGATGTGATAGGGGGCGAGGACAACTATATCTACTTTTCACGTGTTTACCATCCTATGAAGTGATAAACGACGAACCTGTCGGGCACTAATTCCAGACTTTGAAGTGATCAGCATTACTTCTTATTAAATAGCGCCTAACAATTAAGCTACTGTTAGAAATCAAAACCCAGATCACAATACTAGTTTCGTACATAATCAGCGAGTTATTTATACCTGTCTCTCAAAACTTCAGCAAGTAGATAGCTGAGAAAATATTTCAGAATATGAAATGAAAAAGGAGATACTATGTTTGAATTATTAACGCTGTGTCATAGATAAGTGGAAACGAAAAGGACATTTACTCCCATAATAATATTCTTTTAGTTTTCCTTAAAGATATTTTTTTTTCGTAGTAAAAATCTTTATTCAAAAAAAGTGTCGCGTGAAAAATTTGTCTTGATAAGTAAGTACCAACAACTTCTATATTCTATCAATTTCTACTGCCTAGTAACAGGATGTAAGTATAAGTCAGAAAAATGCTGGTACACTCTGAGGATGACAAGTGCTGTTGAGCCACAATTTTCTAATTCAAACTAAATTGAGTTTACATTGTAAATGGATAGAGTGATTTGCTAGCGAAGGACATATATCTTTCGGGTTCGATCCTCGGGTTGGGCAAAGTGATATTTGATTTTTCTATTCAGTATCAGCCCGGAGTCTGGAATTTGTGCCCGATATGGCGATAGGCTTGCCCCCTATCACATCAAGGGACGGAATATACACGGCGAAATGTGGGTGCACTAGTTGCGCCTAAGCCTACCCCTTCGGGGATAATAGGCGTGAGAGTGTGTGCGTACATATATCTTTGTCAAAATTTCACTTTTGTATTAGCAAAAAAAACAACATAGCATAATCCCTTTTCGTTTTAAGAGTAGGCATAGGTGTAACAAACCCATATTTCCCGATTACCTAAGATCCCATGTAGTAGGTTGAGTCTATCATCATTTACCAACCTAATCTTAATAAAGAAACTGAAGGATTTGTCGGCAAACAACCAATTTTACAGACTTATTCACTTTTACCTCTCAAAGTAAAACTCATAACACCAAACACCTTAAATAAACTAACCTTTTAGCAACAAGATAGACTAAACCTTAATAGAGGCAGTAAGAACGTCTAGTCCATAAATAATACCGTGGCGGGAAAAAGCACTTCGCGTGAAAATATGAGAGCCGCTTCTGAGACAGAGACTCTAGCGACGATGTTTATCGCAGATTTAACTCATTATTTCAGATTATTGCGTTATAAAGAAAAAAGAACGACGCTCGCTTGCAATGCGAATCAAGGACTTGTTCATATTGTGCTATGGGACTTGTAGCAGCTAAGTATTTTCGTGACATTGCGTTGTAGAGTCAGTTATATCTAGTTAAGGTAAACATAATTCTAGCGCAAGGTCGCTTAATAGTTGACATTATATTTGGAGTACTCTCATGTCGAACACAAATTCAATTTCGATAAGCCCACGTCTTATCTAAATAGGAAATCTCATACATTGTAATTGGTTAATCCAAGATTTTAACCCAGAACCGCATCACTTTACTACCCATTATGCAAAATAAAAAAGCTAGTGCGTATTGCGTCTAAAGAATATTACACTTTTCATTATAATCATTGTAGTCAATTTGCAAATAAAAAATAAAACCTTGCTTTGAAATATTGACCTTAAGAACTTCTTTCCTAAAGTTTATTGACTCGTCAATTTACCTAGATGGCCAAATCTAGCTAGCTAAGCGAAGGGGTAATAAACCCATCATTCACAATTATTGTCCCGAATTGGGAGTAACGGGATCACTAAATGTTCCCGTAACCATCGATTTCCTGTCACTAGTTTATACTGTTTATTCTTGGGTGTGTTAGATACTTCAGTTGCATGAAATAAATGTTGAGTGTCTTATATTTCTAGTAAAGAGTTTTTGGTAGCATAGAACAGTTAGTTGGTATTCATTTTAAGTTTTTTTGATAACTTCACATTAACCTGATGGGCTTTCTTGATATTGTCATCGGAGTCCATGGCAATGAACATCACAAACGAGAGATCTAACTCGTATTTTAGATAAATCAGCACAACTTCTTGAAGAATGCTGCGAAAGATTTAGCTCAATCTTCTCGCAAATCCAATACCGAGAAAAATATTTTGGCAAAACAATGTTTTAATTATATTTAATGAAATTATTAGAAACTAGCCAACTTTTTAATCCTCTATCCTCTCCGCAAATTGGTGTTTGATTATCGAATGACTTGCAAATAAAATAAATGTAGTAACAGAACTATGGTTTGCCAATTGTTTCAAAGTAAACTTGGAGTACAATTAGTAACGATTCCCAGCAGTTATTCGTTCTATTTATTCAAGAATATTAACTCAATAGAAACTAGCGAAGCGGAAAGCGATTAATTAAATTGCATTTATGATTTAATGATTCTTTGGGTGATTTCCTAATGTCGCGCCAATTTCATGTTCGGTCGTAAAAAAAATAAGTATATACATTTTTGAAGATTCAATGACTATTACTTGATTGTGATACATTTAACTACGCAGTACCCTCTAATTATTAATCATAGTATTAAAGACAAACTGAAAAATTGCTAATTATATCCACAAATGTCACTACCATCAGGGTCCGTAAATAGAGCACTAAAGAAGAAAGTTTAATATTTTGAAAAATTTACAGTTTTGTATATATAAAGCATAAAAATTTTATTACACGATTACTTAGGAGTTATTTCCTTGCCTTTTTATATTTTTCAAACATACACAAAAAAATTAACAACTGTATTTGTCTTTGTGACAAAATAGGTCATAACAGTAAGCAGAGAAAGAAATGCAATATTTTTATTTGTACACTCTATTCACGTTCCCTTCGCCCCGAACGCTTCCTTAGGCCCAGTCGCCCTGAGGTCTTGAGAAAGAATCCCTTACACTCAAGCTGGGAAATACTTTTACGAAATTGTCATTGAAATTTAGCTTTGTCATAGGACATAGTGATAATTTTAATCCAAGAATTATCAAACGCGAACAAGATGATGACGCTAGCAAAACCGATTACTGGTTGGAAACAGCACCATACACAACATTGTCATAGTGTATGCAGGAAACCGAAAGGCAACAAAGAGCAATACACGTCGTTTGAAACATAATATACTACACTACATTTGAAGCATTAGACTATAGAAAACTCCACTTATGAAGATTTCTATCATTACCCAAAAACAGAAACAAATGTTTTTTATATTATTAGGATATCATCGTAAGAAAGAGGAAACGATACTACAATAATGAACCGTAAACCTCGAGAGCCGGCCAAGCACGGGATAACGAAGTGCGACCCTTATTAGATAAACGAACGACCTTGCAAAGGTCACTCCGAATCAAGGTGATGGACGTCAAGTACTGTAAAGGTCACGGTTATATTTGTATTGGAGTATTAAAGTGTTGAAAGGCTTTTTTTATATAATAAGGATAATAACCCCACGATATCTGATGGTCAGAACAGAGGTCTAGATAGAGTTTCGACTGACTAGCGATGTTTACCCCTCGTTAATCGACACAATTATGCCGGCCTGATTGAACCGGAGATAATTATGTAAGAGATGTTGACTCGAATAACGGCGTGCAGTTCTGACCAATGGGAACCACCTTTCTAGAGGCCGAAGTTAAGTAGGTAATCATAGAGTAAGAACTACTGAGGAAGTTCGGTGTGAAAATCTTTGGAGAGGCCTATTTTCAGCAATTTGCATCCTTGGGCTGATGATGATGAAATTTTAAATTAGTATTTATAACTGACGTGTATAATAATGCTCATCAAAAATGTATCGTGGCGTTGTTTAAAATGTCTGTCTGTATTGTAATGTACTTTCAGCATTAAAGTAACTAACGTCGCGTCGTTTCAAGTTTATAAATGTTCGTGAGTTACCTATGACACTTTTAAATTTTAATACTAAAAAACGTAACAAATTAAATATTTAGCGAACTAGTGCTTTTATGAATACTTGAAACTTATAACTAATAATAATACTTACAAATTGTTTGAAATAACCTTGACTTATTATACAACCAAAATTAAAGTTTATAACATAATAAAATTATGTAATACTAAATAGCCAAAACCTACATTATAAGAGGTTGTGCGTGTTCATATAAAAAAAGTTAATCTCTGAAATCTCTAAAACCAATTCTTATAATTATTTTACAGAACTGCATTGTCCCTGAGCGTCTGAAGCTATATTTTACGTAGAGTCAATTACTTTTATTCCGGATAAAACCACGGTCAGGATATTTATTCATAAATTTCAATGCAGCAAGTAATATTTCATTCATATAATATATTCCATTCAGAATCTTCAAGAAGATGTCAGGTTCTTCTTCTTCTTCAGCTTTTAGGAACCCACTGCTGAACATAGGTCTCTCCCAAAAAATTCCAGACCAACCTGTCAGATGGGGCCTAATCCCATGCTTGCTTCTGTGAAGGGTGAAACTGGACTTCATGATGACTCAGCTCATTCCCACGACATGAAAGCATAGGATTATCATTATAACGGCAAAAAATATGGGAATCTTATATAGGTCCATTTGTTTTAGAATTGAACAGCAATTACAACAAAGAGGCGACATGATCTAATAATAATAATGGAACAGTTATAAATTAGGCTAATAAATACAAATTTGAGCAAACGTATTTTATCCTTTTTATTTGTAGCGTTCACTCACGATATTTGCTGTTGGTATTACAGCGAGCTTTACAAACCGCTTTTTAAATCTCATTGCACACACCAACGGTGCTACATAAAAACTATTCAATATTCACAGCTCCGCTGGTATGGTACATCTTTCTCGGTATTGAAGTTGCACTACATACTTTTTCCTTTTGCAAAATATTCTATTTTAGTATGATATGGTCTATTTATGTGCCAAATGTCATCAAAATCATTAAATGTGGTGTTTGCTTCCAACGTCCAAAAATCATCACAAATTTTAAAGAAGGAAACCATTTAGTCAGCACAAAATACAGGGATCTACACAAATAGACGGATGCAAATGAAGTACCGTTATAAAACGCCAAGGAGGGAGCGTGTCTGCCATAATTCTATCGAAAAAAGCATCATAGGGATGAATTATTGGTATAAATAATAGCACGCAATGATAGCAATATTCAATTTTGGGAAAAGTCTCGTATAGACCAATAGACTTTAATTATCAAATAAAAAAGAAATGGCGTATGAAGAGATGTAAAAGAGATGAGAAATTATAAATATGCAGTCGAGGTTTTGTTAATAATAATGACAAAGAGACGCTAATTCGGCTAAATTTAGCCGGGTCTAACCTAACAGGCGTTTCTTGGTATTCGTCAAATATCAGATGTCAAATGTCGCAAGTTACAGCTCGTTCTATTTTGGGAATTACATTAATGCTATTTACTTAGATATTGATGTTACGTGGGTGGCTAGTGAACGTTAAAAAATGTTAGTGCTTAGTGCTATGCTTTAATTAAATTTCCGTTGGAGACGCTTCTTCAGCTTAGTGGTGACGTACGAGGCTGTGGACTAAAAGGTCCGGGGTTCGATTCTAAGATTAAGTCTATCGTTTTGACATGATTGGCCAAGATTGTATCCCCAAAGTGACGACGACATTGGCTATAAGTTTTACTAAAATTACTGCCCTAATTTCAACATATTGAGCGTCAAGCGTGACTGATTTAATACTGGATGTCATAAAGACAGATAAATGAAGTTACTTGTATGTTTCTTTTATATCATTCATTTTATTGAAGTGATTTTTTATAATAGTCATTAGAATAAAATGATCTAGGGATACGATAGACATAAAATACCATGCTATTGTGCCTCTGATTGTGCCTTCGGGGAAAGACGAGTATACAAAAACAAATATATCAATTATTCCGCCATTAGGCGAATGTTGGTGTTTTAAACTAGCAATATGAACTCAATGAGAATATCAATAGGCTTTAGTTTTCTATAGCAAGTTGACGATCTTAACATATTCTTATCAAATATGTAGCCAGTAATTGTTCCAAAAATATAGAATTTCTCCGCAATAACAAAAGGTCAAATTTGGGTACATATGTGACGATTTCCCGGCCGTCTTGTTTTAGATGTACTGTTGTTACAAAAATTGCTGACGAAATTAAAAACGTATATTATTTAATTTAATTTTATTTGGGTGGCTCACAGCTAACTATTGCAATAAAGAAAAAAGACGTGTGGCACTCGGAGACTGCCGTGGTAAAGCTATTGCATAGCATTTTTTATCAACTTATGTAATTATAATTATGTATTTATTTTATTTTTAAGCTATTGCATAGCTTCTATCGCGGGCCTTGAGCGTTGAGAGCGAATCCTGAAATTCCGTAACGAAAAAACCTGTCACCCCTCACTCCGACCGGTACAGCGGTGATATTTTATTTTCAACTCTATGACAACCATGTAGAGTGTAAAATTCCATAAGTAAATTTAATATCGCAGTCTTGTAAGAATACAATATGTAAGAGGATATGAGCTGAATGTTAAACGATAAAAGGTCGAAATTACCGTGTATTTAAAAATTGTTCCAGTCAGTGAAACGTATCGAAATGTCAAACGCGCGCAGTTGATGAGAATGTCCCCGTGGCGGGATGACGTGATTCTAAGTTTGAATTTTTAAAAAGTTTTTATTTTATATCTGTTCAAAGAGGTTATAAATATTAGAATTGCCTGCTTAGAGTTTCGGCGTTAGGGCACGAGTGAAAAATGGATGTATGGAAAAAAATAAAAATATGGAAAAATATTCTAAAATTTTCAAAACAAAAAAAAACTATTTTTTGCCTTTTGCCCCTAGCCGCAATTTATTTATTAGCGAACCCCTCCAAAATTTCCGGCTGCGACCACGCCTGGTAAAGACCCTCTGGTATTGTCCATAAATATGGCAATTCAAATCATGAATGACCCAAATACTAGCTTGTTTTAGATAAAGACTAACAGAAATTCACGATATCATCAAGATATACCCGCTGTCTATTTGTTTGTGTAAAGTTTGGAGTGCGTTAGCGGACAGTTGCGAACTAACCACAGCTTTTAATTGAATGCGGCGCACAATGTAGCGGGTTTCTATTTTGGCGCATAAGGGTGAGTTTTCACTTGAGTAAAGGTTCATTTATTGGATTGTAATATGCTAGTATGAAGTAGGTGAATACCGCCATCCAGAAATAGTAAAAAAACCTGCCATAGATTAAGGCGATCATCATATCAAGCAGTGTACTTGGTAGGTACTAACACAATTTAGTATAGTTCTGACTGCGCATAAGGCGGGCGATCGGAGGGTCTTTAAAAAATATGCGACATCAAAAGTGATCAAAGAAACAAATACGAAGGACTGACTAAGTATTTTTTTATACTGAATGATGTGCAACAATCCAGCAACTATTGAATTGGGCTTCTTTAAACCTACTCCATGTACGACGACGCAAGAAGATTAAAGTATGTTAACTTGTTCATTACTGAATCATTTTTAACATACAGACGCGACGCAGACCAAGTTCGTAAATCAAAACAATATTTTGACAACCTGCAGTCACTTCACAAAAGATTATGCATCGTTTTTGTCACTCCTTTCAGTGGAGACGCACCCTTACTGTTTTGGAATCAGCGTACAATTTTATGTGATACACTGTGGTTTCGTGACCTGCTTTTGGTAATTTAGTGTTTTTAAACATAGGGACTTTGACGGGTCGCGGTACGAGTGTGTTTATATGGGTCTCCACTTCCACTTCTTCTGTCATCAAGAGTGATTAATGCTCTACAATTTGAAGAAGTAAGCGAGGTTTAATGTAGGAAACCAATGAAGGTATATTATGTTACACTAATGCTGAACGAGTTCTGTTCATTTTGTCGTTCCATGTAAAATTAAAATGACATTTAAAATTATTAAAGATTTTTAAATATGAAGTACACACCATTTATTTAACTGATTTTCCTAAAAAAAATATACCTAAATAATTAATTAACTGTACCAGCTGAGCGGAGCAATATTTATTCCTATTCTTATCGCTAACGTACATGAGATTAGTTGACAAATAGGTCTTTCGTTGTCACCCAAACTGATAGCCGTCGCACAAATTGGTTCCCGATAAGAATAGTTGAGAAAAGTTACAAGGACGTCTGCCGGCCTCATGGATCTTAATGGGTAATATTTCGCCGAATATTTTCAAATGAATAAAAGTCAAATAAAATCCCCCTTTTGATGGTCACGGCGTGGACCGAGTTGTTCGTCTGAAAAGTGTATGCTACATAACTTCATTTCAGAATCACACAAAATTTTAAGTCTACTTTTCCGCGATAAATGCAGTAATGGCACAGAAATACTGCTATTAATATATTAAGCAAGATGTTCGTATATCGAATTTTCTATAAATGTTTCAAAGTAAATTAATGGTTAAATTTAATTAAAACTGTAGCGAGACCCATCGATCCTCGAGTGCCGGGTGCGATACAATTAGTAGAGAACATTCACATGCTAATAATGTGACCAAATATTTAATCAATTACAAGTTGAACGGCCTTTGTTAGTTCGGAAATGTGTGCCAATTAATTTAGCTGTGTGACTATCTCGTTGGTTTGTTTCTACAGAAATTTGCCCGCGACTTCACCTGCGTTGAATTTAATTTCTGGAGACAAAAAAATGCTTATCTTCTTTTTCGGTTTCAAACTTATTCCCTACCAAATTTCATCTGAAGCGGTTGAAAACTTTAGCTGTAAAAGCGTAACAGATATTCAAAACTTTCGCATTAATTATATAATTACTACCTCGCGGCTTCAGCCGCAAGTAAGAGTTTTTCCGGGATAAAAGTCACACTGTGTATTTTCCCGGATTAAAAAGCAGCCTAATACCTACCTAAGGGGTCAAACTATCTCCTTACGAAATTATTCCGTACAGAGACGGCGGGAGAATTTGTTTTATACTATGTAAGAATATGGATAGATGTCACTGCCCTTCATAACTGGAATTTATGGATTTTGATAATTATATCAAGTATATTGAAGTTAGATTTTACTTCCCAGTGTTTGTACCTGTTATTAAGTGCAATTTATAAAGAACATTAACCTTTGCCAGAGCATGAGGCTGTCAAAATAACATCTGTTTTCATACAAGATTTCCAATCTACTCGCTTACAAACCTATTGCAACTTTGCAACGTTGTGGAACGATAAAGCTTCCATTAACTAGTCGTGACATAAATGAGTGTGCGTCAACCACCAGAATTAGGCCACATGCATCTTGGCTCCTATATGTTGGTTCACTCTAAATTTATACAGGGTTTTGATGCCTTGCAGCAAATTGATAAGTGATACAGAATTTCAATCATTACGGTCGTCTCTTTGGTCTATCCCAGCCAAGACTGAGGACTAAGAGGATCTGGGTCGGAATCGCACGTCAGTTTATACCACGTATTTCTCAGAAGTTTCTAACATGATTTCCCCCCAATTGGATGTTTCCAGGGGATTGAAATAAGTTGGTCGTATCGGTTGGCTTAACCAAATAGTTTCTATCTCATATATGAAAAGGTTTACTAAGCCTCATGAATGATTGCCATTATAGCACTAATTGTGCGGAACTATTCATCATCATACCAGGCCTGTTATATATACTACTGCTGAGCACGTGCCTCCTCTACAACTGAGAGTGTTTAGGCCTTAGTCAGCCACGCTGGTCTAGTGCGGGCTGACAGGCTTTAAATATTTTTGATCGTCAGGAGATTATAGCATTATACTGTTCAAATGCAGAGGAGAATCGACCAAGACACTTGTTTCACTTGCCTTTACTAGCAATAAATCTCTCTCTTCCAAGCTATACATCCCATATGGTGGTGGGGTCAGCTTTCCTAATTTTTCTTCTCCACTTCGTTCTATACAAGATGTCCTCTTCGGGAACTTGACATTCTCTCATATCCCTTAGCACTACATCTTTCCACCTTGTCTTCGGTCTGCCTCTGGATCTTTGACCGGGGATGGATAATTGCAGCGCCAAGTTCCCTATGTAGTCATGTGGCCTTTACTAGCAATAATTGCTAGCAGTAATTGCTCCGTCCAAATGCGACTTAAGTCCTACAATTCAGCGTATAATCACAAACTAGCCAAACAAAGGAAGATTATATGTTTCCTCGTACAGATAATCTACAACAGGCAAGACCTTTCTAACCCATCATCACCTCCAGTACACCTCCCAACGTATACAACCTTATCTGCATATTATAACTCATTTCAATTTTAAATCCTTTCAAAATTCACATACAAAGTCTGTTTTCCCTTTAATATGAAGCTGCTTGCCCCAAATGACAATATATGAGTTTCTGTAAAAGGGGAAACATGTTAATCTCGGTAATCTAGAATCTTTATTAATATATGGAGGTGGAATGTTTGTTTGTAGGGCGTAATCTTTGGAACCATTTTATTATGAGTTTACATCTTTGTTCTGATATAAGACTTTGCAGAGAGTCGCAAGGAAATGGATATACAGTACTAGGCAGGAAATATTACTCATAGAAGCGAAAAATGTATAATACTCGGCATTTACTATCACACATTATCTAAAAGATAATAGACTAGCTTCGATCTTGAGGAGCATAGTCTCTGTACCATAGTAACTCCTATTTCACTGACTTGACGAGTCTTTTTCTTTCTTTTTTTATATTCGATATCGCGACGGGTAATATACTTACCACCGCAAGCTATAACAAATATCATGACATTCCAATTGTTTTCGACAAAGTTTTCAAACATTAGTTTTCTAAACCTTTCCTTCTATAACTATAGTAAAGAAATAAGGAAAGGAAAAGAAATTTAACATCAAGGGTAGTTTCTGTGTCTATAGAGGATTGCCTTTCCGCCTGGCACACTGGATTCGAATCGAAGACAGTAATCGTCTAGACATCAGTAAAAATTATATAAAAACAAAACAACACGTTGGTACGTAGCGGGAGGGGGGAGCTGAATATGAATGTGTCCAAAACAAAATACGTGGTGGTTTCTGGGAAGCCTCTGTCATCAACTTATATCGCATCGGAGTAAATATCTTGGAGAGAGTCAACAAGTACAAATACCTCGGATCATGGTTAACCGATTCGTGGAAGAGCGGCACTGATATCCGAGTTCGCATAAAAATTGCACGGTCATCTTTTATGAAAATGGAAAAAAATCTTTGTGGTCGTCGACTCTCTCTAAAACTCCATACTAGGCTCCTGAAGTGCTACATTTGGTTGCAGTTTTGTATGGTTGTGAAGCATAGACACTAGTGGAAGACTTGCGAAAGAGAATCAAAGCCATCGGAATGTGGACCTATCGAAGAATGTTCCGCGTAAGTTAGATGGCTAAGATGTCTAACACTGAGGTCCTAACACGAGTGCAAAAGAACACAGAGCTAGTTAAGATCATCAAGCAGCTTAAAGTGTCGTACCTAGATCATATTCTAAGACATGATAGGTACCATCTGCTGAGAACCATCATGATGGGGAAAATTACTAAAAAAAAGAGGTGTAGGAAGGAGAAGAAAGTCGTGGCTTCGCAATATACGGGAGTGGACCGGAAGAACACCGTTTGAGGAATGTTCCGACAAGCCATGGACAACAGGGAGAGGTTCAACGAACTGACTGCCAATCTTCAGTAATGGAGAGGCACATCAAGAAGAAGATTATATTAATCACAATTAGAGATGACCCACGATGGTGAGGGTGAAATACGACTACAAGCATTAAATTTAAATTTTCTGCGCCCTTTCTTTGTATGAACTTGATTTATGCCAAATCTTGCACTCCTGCATTACATTGCATTGCTTGCGCTCCTCAATGTGCGTAAAAAGGATATACGTTTTTTTTTTCACGTATTAATAATACAGATTCAATCCAACAAAAAATATTCATAATATTATGTCAGTTACATTTTTTATCTTTGAACTTTTGGATTCAGTTCAACTATATATTTTCAACTTTGCTACATAAAAATGTCTCAACTAACAAACATATACATATACATCGCAATAGCATTTCCATAAAGAAAATTTTCGCCAAGGCCGACATGATTCATGTGTCTGAGAAACACCATAAATTCCATGGGAAGCATATATTTTCCGCTTCGAAGCTTCCACAAAAGTTTATGGAATAGGTAATCCAGAAAAAGTTATTATTAGGATATTTTTATTACTATGAATTTTTATAAGCTTTGTTTCAAAACTAAGATGAAAAGTCTAGATATTTTTCGTGTAATACTTTTTATGAGTCTTAAAAATTTGAATCTGTAACTAAACCCCGTTCTAATTAGCGTTAAAATATCATTTATTTTGGGTGGCAAGTTTTCTTTTTTTTTTTTAGTTTTTAATGGAGTCGTTAGTTATCTTGCTACGTCAGAGAAAAAAATAATCACTAACTAATAATAGCAAATATATTAGGGAAATATCCCAAAAAAAAAACAAATCAAGCAAAAAGCTTTGTGTTAATCCAGATAATATTATGTTAATATGCTGCAACTTACTAAAAAATCAAGATAAAGGAAAAACTAAAGAAAAATAATAGGATTTTAATTAAGCATGTGAGTCTTATGACTCTAAACCTTAAAAACTTTAATCAGCAATTTATGTTTTCTAAACCTTATAAAACCTACTCACGACTTTCAGCTTCCATTTTTCAACGTAACAATATCTGCCTGTGCCACCAAGGAAATCCTTTTGAACCTAACCGTTGATTTTATTAACGCTATGAAGTATTGAATCTTGGATTTGTGCTTTCAACGCGAAGGCTTCTACAAAGGAGAGTGCACTTTCAATGAAAATTACTGAAAACATTTTAGTTTCAGTGACTTGCATTTCGATATTTTTGTTTTTGATAGATGTTGGTGCAAACTTGGATTGCAGCACTGAAAACAGCTTTGCCGTTTTTTGTTTGTATATTTTCGAGAACTTTCCTGTTGCTTTAGAGATAAGTGGATATGAATTGCAAAAGTTTAACTCAAGAGAGCTTTTTGATACTTTAAATCATTGATCACGTATTAAACTACTCAGTTTTCATTCGTTAGTTATTTTTACTTTCTATTCTTTAACTATGGTGTTATCTTATTTTTCCTCTAGCCATGTGTCTGACGAAATTTAAACCTTAGAAAGAATTTTCATTCAATTCTTTCTTAGTTGCTCATCTGACCTCTGTAAAGAACTCGTGTACAGAATTTTGTTGCTGTATATCTATTTTGGGGTTGTTTATTGATTTTATACTACTAAAACCATAAATAGTGGTAGAACATTAGTATCCGCCCTATAGCAACTACTAGTAGGGGAGCACAGAGTCCGACGTAGTGTGTGCATTTCGTTATCAGCTTGTGTACATGTTATGGTTTTAAAGGGCCGGCATAATAGGATAGTTTCCGATGTTCTATTTTGTACATAACTTTATATGTAACAGAAAATGATACGAAAAAGATTAAAAAAAATGTTCTTCTGTGAAATCAGCATCAAAATTGATTGAAAAATAAAGTAGTTATTTATATTTGAAATATAGTTGTAAGCAAAAGCGGGGGCGTGGTGGAGATACCGCGCTATCTCTTTTGCACAAACGCAGCGTTATGGCCGGTGACACTCGGTGACGTCACAGTCTGATATTACCTGTTATTTGACAATTACCCCTTCTACCAAATTACAAAACTTTAAAACTTACTTATTATTGCGCCAATTTATTTTCTGATAGATTTTGGATGACATACGTTTTTGATACTTAAATATATGAAAAAAGAAGTAGTCAGTCGGGACTCTAACTGGACCTTACACTCCGCTACCGTACCATAAAGTGCATTGGAGTCACATGCCCGTGTCCACATAAAAAAAGAAAAACCGCGAACAAAATCCGCGAAATCCATTGATGTATTAAAATTTAGAAATTAACACATCACAAGATACTTGGATGATATTTGGTTTGAACAAAGCAATAGATTAACATAATATAACCTACATTCTTGAAACGTGTGGTTTTTTTATGGGAAAGATCTTTTACGAACGTAGTATCATAATCAACAGAATCATAATTATTGAAAAAAAAAATTATTTGTAAAACCTAAGCAAGTTTATGTATTGCATTGATTTGATTTCTAAGTAAGACAACTTAAACAACTAATTCTTAAAAAAAAAAACAAACTAATATCCCGCAGACACGCCACTAATTGTCAATTAAATTACAGTTCTGTTGCTAAGTAAAAAGCCTTATAACCGAATTACAGAACAACAGACACTAAATAAGTGTTACTAGCATCTGGCGAAATGGGCGTTTGATGGGAATCTTAACTCGGTTAGAAAGCGTTATGTTTACTCGAGACATTGTTATTATGAGCTGCGTTGATGAAAATTTTAAGGCTTGGTTTAAACCTTTTGTGGGTTTTCGTAAGCTTTCACAAAAAAAAATGATTTAGGTGTCGTGAGGAGTGAATAAATGTCTAGAAAATTAAAATGAATAAGGCATACTTTTTTGCGTGAGAAAATATTCTGGAATTCCTTTTTTTCCTTTTTCTTTCCTTCCTATAAAATGTTCATCAACCTAAAAATAAAAAATATACCTTCTACTGTAAACTTAAACATCTGTTACTTAAACATCCATAAACCAGACTTTAAATTAAAATGTATGCGCATATATGTTGAACCTTACTTTTACAGAATATCCGTTCATAATTTCTAACATAAATTCACAAACGGGTGTACAGAAAAATTTAAGCAAACTGAAGCCATCTCGTTACCCAGCTTCATAACAATGTACTACCCACATCAAATGAAGTTAATTAAAGCGTAAGCGGACACTGGCTATACCTTAGTTTTTATAAGACAGCCCCGGGCTAAGTCTCGACAGACTTTCGAAATTTTGTTGTGTCCAAGTCGTGCTTACGATTTTTAATCGGGTCATTTGTTTTTTTTTTATTACAGAATAATAAGATGGTTAAAATGTGGTGTATATTTACAAAACTGCGTATTTAAACTATTTAGGTACTAACATTTCTTAAGTTCTCCAATGTGAAACTCATGGCATGGTTATTAATTGTCCATGATATTTAATAATATGTTTGAGTAAAACTGCATTTTGACTTGTACTTAAAAATAATATTTGCACTCTAAATTTAAGCAATAAGTCAACATAATTATTAAAAGAAGATACGCTAATCTTTTCTTTGAATTTTTAAATAGAAATAAATACCTAATTTTATTCTCAAATCGAATAAGGAATCGATTTAAAGTCGCAAGTCCGTTACACTATCGACTAAAAGTCTGCATTACAATCGTGTCTACCCGCCATTACAATTACCGTCTCACCTTCAAGCTTTGCCTCGTGATAAGACGAAAGTCCGGTAAGCTGCAATTACTTTGCCAAGGATTATGGCTTATACATGTTATGGTAAACAATGGCTTTTAATAGCTGAAGGGCACTGAAAAAAAACACCCGACTCAACATTGTTTCATACAAAAATATACTGTGAATAATGCCGACTATCTTACTAATATATTATAATAACTATGCCACTATGGAATGCCTCGGTGGCGTGAAATGAAATCCTCCTAGCCAGTTTCGGCCACGGCGGCCAATCTCAACGGAGATCAGCCAGGTACGCAGGAGATATTATAGTGCACAAGTGTGTGCGCAATACACAGGTGCACTCGCTATTCCTTCACTCTCATAGTCCGGTGAGACGGCAATCCGACATGACCGGAGAGAGATCAGGCGCAGGACCAACGGCTTTACGTGCTTTCCGAGGCACGGGGGTATCACACCGCCAACTTCCTGACTCCGAGCTGCGACTGAGTAAATTTTAAGATGGAAAAACCCAGTCACAATTTTTTTGGCTCGACCCGGGATTCGAACCCAGGACCTCAGCGCGCAAATCGTACTCGTAATGCGTACGCAATACCACTACGCCACCGAGGCTCGGTGGCGTATTTGTATTACGGTACGACTGCAATGCTGAGGTCTCGGGTTCGATCCCCAGGTCTGGCAAAGTAATATTGCATTTTTCTATCAATATCAGCCCGGAGTATGGAATTTGGGCCCGACATGGCGATAGGCTCGTCCCTATCACATCAGGAGACGGAATACGCACGGCGAAAAGTGGATGCATTAGTTGCGCCTCTGCCTATCAAAGGCGTGAGTGTGTTTGTGATATAATAAATGCGAAAGTGTATGAAAATGTCTGGATCAAAGTATAGGCCATCAACATGGTTATTTGTTACAGAGGAAATATTTGAATGATTTATCTGTTTTTTTTTTAAATAGAAGGCGCTGACGTCGTACAAATGCCGCTGTGTATTGCTATAGTGATTAAGGGTCTTTTGTAGCGGGAACAGCATATCCGCGGGCGAATCAGCGAGCAACAGCTAGTATTATAAGGTCAATGTAAGTTACACCTTGAAGGGGTAACAAAAGTAAAAAAATGATACTTTTTCAAGTAAGCTGAGTAATATATGATTACAAGTATTCAATGTAATGCCTCTAGCATTATCGTGCACACCTACCTGATTCTTTTTCGTCCCTGAACGCAAAAGAAAAGCTTATTCATAATACTTATTAATATACTGCCCACTGCTGAGCACGGGCCTTCTGCACTACTGGTGGTTATTAAAACTCCACAATTTGAATTTAACGGTTATAGTGGACTGTATAAATAGGCGGTTTTTGTACACTGCTAGTGTTCTATGTATATGCGGAAATGGCATTGAATGACGAGACGAGCATGCTGTTTGCCTCATGGTAAGCGATACGACAACCCATGCACAGTAGCAACACCATCCAGCACCTTGAGTTATAAAATACTTTGTGGCATTCCACTGCGCTCGTCATCCTGAGACATAAGATGTTAAGTCTCATTATGTCCAGTAGTTACACTGGCTACAATGCCCTTCAAACCGAAACACAACAGTGCATGCACACTGCTGCTTGGCGGTAGAATACAGACATTGCGGTGATACCCACCCAGAAGCACTCTTACATATGAGAGACCTACCACCAGTATATTTCCGTAGACAGAGAATATTATTCTGATAATAAAGGTAATAAGGACCGGTTTTCGTCCATTTAGTCAGCTCAAGTGTAGGTAGCAAACATTTAGAGTACGTGCGATGTTGGACCCCAGGTCGAAAGAAATAATGTACGTGACTTGCACACTAAGCCTTTCAAAATATTACTGTCTCATGACCGCGGTCAGTGGATCCCGAAATTGTACCAAATCTATAAAAGGTTTTCTTTTGTTGCTGGAGGTGTCCCCGTGGAATAAAGAGGTATCTTACTAACGTAATTTTATCTAGTTTTGTCTGAAGGCCGTCGTCAAATGTGTCTGAGTTTTAAAGACCTCAAAAAAGGATTTTTTTGATATTTTATATCAATGGTTCGTAGCATTTTTTTTTTGGTACGTCTTATATGTATCAAAATGAGAAAACCCCTCAAAATGAGACATTCCACTTCTGATGGTAAGTTTCAATTGCAAAGTAGTAAATGATACAGCACTATTTTACTTATCCTAAGATTTTAAGTGTTAAATCTCGTGATCTTAGCCTTTATACTGGGTATAATGCCTTTTAAGCTGGAATCCAGCAGTAGTTGTACATTAATGCTCTGCCTATGAAGCAGTGGATCACACGGAACTAACATCTTAAAAAAGCGGGATCTACTACATCACAAATAAGCAACAAAATACACAAAATCAACCACGATTCACAGATAACACCTAAAAATCCAAAATAAAGTGAAAACAATAGAATTAGGCAGCTTTGAATACCGAAAAGCCATAAAAACTCAAAAGGTATTGCGATAATCCGGTCCAATTACAACTTAACCCTCGTTATTTAAATTTCGTCGATTCAACACGGCCGTGGCGTGAAATTTGCCGTTTTGGGTAATTTTGGCGGCCATAATCCGCGTATCATACCATTTCAGAGGTGGGAATGTTGGTAGGCTCTCGTGGATTTTACAACGTTACGTTGTGATTGGTGATGTGTTGTTCGTATCTGTTAATAACAGATTGCAGCTTAACGTAGTACAGTATATTGAAATTAGCAAGTAGAACCACGCGTGCTGGCTTGCCAAACCACAGCTTAGTGGTCTCTTCCATCCCGACTCGAACCAAAAGGTTCAGTAATTCATATTTCTGCTGCACCATTAAGCCGTGGAATAGTTTGCCAGCGTACGTGTTCCCTCCTTCCTACGACTTAGGGTCCTTCAAGCGGAGCGTGAAGAAGCAATTATGCAGGCCGGCATAACTGTGCCGACCGACCAGGGATGTTTATCTCTTGCCGGTCGACATTATTTTTGGGCTTCACTTCATTTACCATCAGATGCAGTGAAGCCGCTTTGTCGAACCATCGATAAAAAAAAGTAGAACGTATTTATACTTCTTTCTAACAAGAACGAAGTAAAATGACAATTTCGTTGTAGCTTTTCTTGGGTGAGATTAGCGGAATATCGAAATCTACGTATATTACAATGTAACAAAAACATACACAACATGTATTTATCCCCGAATGAGTAGGCAGTGGTACTAGCACAAATTCCAAAGTCCAGGCTGATGCTGACCGCCCTGTGGATTTGGAGCATGCATTTGGAGAATTCCACCACGGTATCCCCTGCCTGTCGTAAAAGGCGACTAATAGGGGCCTCCGGGGGTCACAGGTGGGCGGGAGGGGCCGTCCACCTATAGCGTCTAGCCAACTATTGTGACCCCCGTGATGGACGGCAGCGTGCCTCACGCTGCCTTTGACGCCAAGGGCGTCCTTCGGTGTACGGGTGCTTCTGAGCAACAACAGGAGACGGACCGCAACAGCGGTACGCGCAGGGGCGGTTGCGGACGACAACTTAGACGTGAGTCGGAGGAAGCCCGCAGCCGTCCCTAATGCGCTGAAGATGGCCACCGCGGAGTTTTAGTTGGTTTGCCGAGCGGTGTACATAGGTTAGGGACTCGGCCCGGCGGTCGCCCGACGTTTTCCATTTCTCCGGGCGGCTCCACGTCGGGTCGTAAGGCACGGTGAACCCAACATAACCGCTCAGTCGTTCCCCTTGAACACTGGGCGGTAGTAATAAGTCACTTTCTCCGCGTCAACAAAAAAAAAAAAAAAGACTGATGCTGAGCTGAAAAACCCAATATCGTTTTACTTCACCCGGGAATCGAAACCGGGACTTCAAGGCGGTGTCGCATAACGCACGCTATACAACTACACCACCGAGGCGGTCTACAATAGGGCAGTTTTTTACGTTTTATTTTGTAAATTATTTTGTATGTAACAGAAAATAATAGGAAAAATAAATTCTTCTGTGAAATCAGCATCAAAATTGGTTGACAAATAAAGCAGTTATTCGTATTTGAAACATTGTTGTGAGCAAAAGTGGGGACGTGGAGGGGATATCGCGCTATCTCTTTCGCACGCACGCAGCGTTATGGCCGGCGACTCTCGGTGACGTCACAGTATTATATTACTATAATTTGACAACCACCCCGTCCACCAAATTTCAAAGCTTTATAACTTACTAATAATTATTGCCCCAATTTTGAAAAATATTTTTTCGTTATATTTTGGATGGCATACATTTTGATGAATGTGTTTAAAAAAAATAGTTATTTACTCTATAATCTAAAAACACTTTTATTAGCATTTAGAAACACCCTCTGAGAATTATAGATTCCTGTGTCCGTATCCAGGGCCTCCTAAATGAACTAAAATACTACTACTTACTACCTCGCCCATTTGCAATATCAAAGAAATATCCGATCCAAAATCCAATTTCTGTGAACCGTACCGAAAGAATTATCCAAACTAATTTACATCTTCACAAAATAAGCCCTCAAAAAGGCCATTAAATATTTCTTGACAAATGAAACAGTCCCCGTTCCGATGCGATTCGCGAAAACATTTCAAACGGCATTCAGAAAACTCATCAACTTCCATTCTGAATCGTATTTCATCTTCAAACTCTATTACGGTTAAAAAGAACCGAATGGTACAAGCAAAAAGGATGTGCTATTAGACATCCTGGTTAAGGTAATGTTATCGTAGTGTTTTTTTTTAAACGCAACATCTCTTTTTTATGGCATTTAATGACGTTACGAGCATGCCGTTCGCCTGATGGTGAGCGATACGACCATCCATAAACAGTAGCAACACCATCCAGCACCTTGAGTTATAAAGTACTGTGTGGCATTGCACTGCGCTCGTCATCTTGAAACATAAGATTTTAAGTCTTCTATGTCCAGTAGCTACACTGGCTACAACGTACTTCAAACCGAAACTCAATGATCACCACGACTATGTGGGTCTGTCTTACATCCTACTAATATTATAAAGGCTAAAGTTTGTAAGAATGTATGGATGTTTGGATGTTTGGATGTTTGGATGTTTGGATGTATGGATGTAAGGATGTAAGGATGTTTGTTCCTCTTTCACGCAAAAACTACTGCTAAAACTACTGCTAACTAAACTATGAATTACTAGATTTTGCCCGCGGCTCCGCCCTCGTTAAAAAGTTTTTCCGGGATAAAAGTCCCGCTTTTTATTTTCCCGGGGTAAAATGTAGCCTATGTGTTAATCCAGGACATGATCTACCCATGTGCCAAATTTCATAGAAATCCGTTCAGTAGTTTTTGAGTGAAAGAGTATCCAGAATCCAGACATCCATACATACTTACAAACTTTCGCCTTTATAATATTAGTAGGACTACTGACCCCGGAACAAGCTACTAAGACAATTTTTTCACTATCTCGTTGGGTCTAAAATTTAAATACTACTTTACACTCACGCGAAAGAGCCAATAAGCGCCTGAAGGATTCTCTAAAGATCTGGCAAAGGAAGTGTCAAAAAAGTGGGAAGAAAGAAACCGCTTGCTATATCCCGGACCTTAAACTGAAAAAAATCACTTATTTTATATTTTTACCTGCCAAAAAATCTCGACAAGTGTTTTCAAAGGCGTATTTGAAATTAGCTGGAGAGAGCTTGAAACGCTGCGGTGGCGACTAAACAGGGTGCCTTTTGTAATACACCCTGTTTATTTTTAGAGGGCTAAAAAGAGACTTTATTTCGTATATCTAGGGTCGATTTTATCAAAGCGTTTGTAAATAACATAGCGTTCGCTCAGTATTTCTTTTTAACACTCTAAATAATGAATACATTTAAAAAATAGGTAATGTTGCACAGAATCTGCCAACTTGCTGCACCAAATAATTGGGAGTAGTAAGGGATTCGACGGTTCTGGAGCACGTTCGGGGGGCCGGCTGGCGCCACTCTGGCCTAGTTCGTCAATAATTTCGATTGCTCCAATTTCGGCGCGTACAATCCGCGAATTAACCCGCGGATTAAATTTATACCTACCGCGAATTTTTCCGCGGATTTATACCTACCGCGAATTTTTCCGCGGATTTATACCTACCGCGAATTTTTCCGCGGATTTCATTAATACCAACCGCGAATTAATCCGCGGATTCCATTTAATATCGCCCGCGAGATAGATATAAACCGCGAATTGGAGTTGCATGGTTTACGGTCCTCTCAAGCTTGTACCTTTTCCCTTTGTTTCGTTGTGCTTTTGTATTTCTACTTTCTAACAGCGACCCTTTTTTACTTTTTATTTGAAGAATACAAATGTCTTTGTTCCATATTCCTATGGACTCGTGTTTCTAGTTAAAAACCGTTTACAATTACCCATTACTCACCCTTTATGCATTACGGGCAGTGTTTATAATACATAAATCAATCGTTACAATACACCATACGTTTCTCAAATTCTAAGTAAAACCCTTCGGGTCTTCTCATTGTCAATGATTAATTGCCTGTCCATTGTTTTTAACAACAGTTACGGATCCTATTATTTCCCATTTCCTGATGTTACGTATTCAATGGAACGTTCAAAGTGAAAGTTGAACATGTTGGATCCTGTCTGCAAGGAAACAATACTCGCTCTCCATATAAAAGCCAAACTCAAATCACATGATATCGTATTCCACTCTGTGCTCTCTTCGAAGTGTGATCTCCAGTTGTTGGTAATAGTGAAGTGATAGTAAAACAGTGTAATAGTAAATACTGAAGCTGATATAAAATGAATGTAAGTACCTTCTTATACTTTGATCTAAAATTGTTATAACCAGATGTTTTATTAATTGTATTTGTTATGTGTTGTTCACTGGGTTAATGCATTTTAGTTGTATTTGATCTCTTATTTAATTTATCAAAGTTACTGTAGTGCATTATATTTCACATACCTATAAGTGTTTATCATACAATACTTCCTTAACCAATTTGTTTTATTTACAGTTTTATTTTCGTTACATTTGATCTCTTATTAAATTATCAATGTTACTTTAGTGTACATTTATACTTCGCATACCTATAAGTATTTATCATATAATACTTCCTTAACCGATTTGTTTTATTAACAGTTTTATTTCATTTTATTACAGTTTTCGGAAAATACTTTCAAAAATTACTATTATGCTGAAGATATAGATGAACCTAGTGATGAAGAAGGTACACTCGCCTTTAAAGTAAAAAAAGCGATAATAGCAAACAAAAGATCCATGGAATGCAACAACATTGACGAATTTTTCGAAAAACCTAAGAAAAAGAAGACAACGACAAAAAAATCATCTAGTGTTGGTCGAGCGACGAGTGGTGGTGTTTCATACATAAAAACAAACAGCGATGACAGCAGTTCTGCATCACACCTCATAAAAATTGAGGTGTATGATATTAATAAAATAAAAAACATCGCACCGACGGAACAATGGAAACATGCTGATGTGCGAGTTAAATATTACGTCGAAAACGAGAGTGACAAAAACTTGCAATCTATCAAGGACACGGTATATAACATTACTAAACAGTTGGCGAGTAAGGACGATTGTGTGAAATATTTTATAGACAACGACAAGTGAACAAAGTGCCAGTGCGTATCAGTGTTTTAAAATCATAATTTTAGTCATATACTTTATTCTAAGAAACTATTATTGTAATAACTATACCTATTTTAATTTAATTTACATTGTATTGTATTTTAACTTTGTACTCTTTTAAGTAACATGCTTAACAGACTACTTCGTGTTCTTTGTGTTTTGCTAAGTATTAATGTAAATAGTAATAAGTCTTTTTAGTGTTTTTCATGCTCATGCTTACGATTGTAAAGTTATTACGAACATTCATTGATTGTTTGGAAGAATTATAAGGTTGTATGGGGTTATTAATTCTCAATAAAGAAAAATCATTCATTTATTTTCATATTTCATTTATTCGCCTCAAAACATGATTTAAATAAACCAGTTAAAAACACATCATTGCATATTGTATTATCACTAAATAATACTTGAAAATCTTTAAGACTCTTACCATAATATTTATAGTACAGATACATTAAACAGTACTCTCCACAAACTATAGTAAAGTCATTTTGAATTCGGCTTGTATTGTAATTCCACATTCTAGAATTCCTCGCTAAAAACATTCGGTGGTATCCTTGAGGTGGTCGACCGTATGAATCAAAGTACTGTCCAAAACCATTCTGATCTATGTGTATGGCAACCCAGTGAGAACCTGGTTTGTTATCAGAGTCTAAGTTGCTAACTACATATGTAGGAGTTACTACATGTATTGGTAGGCGATTGGCTGCATATACATTATATTCAATACATGGATCAATTTTCTTTAAGTAATTCTGTATTTCTATTGTATTCATTTTTATTTATCGAATCGCTGCAGAATCTTATCAAGTCGAATGATAAAGTGGTAATGTCGAATATAAGGTTGAGAAGACACTATTATGGTACTTATGTGGTAAGTTTTCTATTTTTGTGGGGTTGCAAGGATTATGGTAAAACAAAAAACTTAATATTTAATTCATTTTATTCGTAACTTACATCTAACAGCAAATCTGAATTAAATTATTCACACTTAATCTAATCTTAAACAGTTAATTTTGTTTTCTTAACTACTATAATCTACTGAAATGTTGCGGTTTTTATCTATTTCAATAACATTATCAAACTCCGCATAAACAATACAATTAATAGTTTCTGATAAAGCTGTTTCAAAACGCACTTCTAATCTCACACTACCATGCTTTACAAGATTCCAATGACTTGAAGAGTTTGCTGATAAATCAGGTGTCAAATCAAATGCCAACATACAATACCCTTGAGCGTATTGTTCTCGGGATATCCCATTACCTTCATTTAGAAAGTGTATACCTGTTCCCGAAAACAATGTATGATATACTGAAGTAAAAATATTGTTCTCAAATGAGGGTTGTAAAGCCTTTGATGGTATTTGTTGGCCGTCTATATATAAACTAAAAGTATTAATGTCATAATTTTGAAAGTTAAATGGGTTCTTAGTAAGGTTTCCATTGAAAGCAGCGTTATTTACAAATCCTACTATACACCTTTTAGGTAATTGCCCTAAGAAAATGTTATCTAGAGTTTTTCCTTGAACACCTGATGGTATTGTTAAAACTTTAACTTCAGCTCGAGTAATGGGGTATTTGGCTGTGGTAGAAGCTAAGACCTTTTGATGAGCAAGTAAAACGCTGGGATTGATTCGTGCTCTACGAATTATCAAAGATGCATCCGTAATAGATACCTTTAATTTAAGGTCACCTGTAGAGGCCATTAGATTGAAATTTTCTCTAGAACGAACTAACTTAACACAAATATCAACACCATTGATTAAAAATTTTTCTTGGTTGAATAAATCGCCATGCAAGTGACCAATCATTTCCAATTCTTTGCTTTCACTGGCTAGTTCTTGTCTCTTAGTAAATCCTTTATTAGTATCATCGGTGGAATCCATTTTTCCAGCTGTATCTTCATACCATAAGCCACAGGTGAGGTGAGAATTTTTTGCCGCAGGAGCATAGTTCAATAAGTTTTCTATGTACGCACGATAAGCATATGTGTTATTGGGTGGTGATACAAGTTTTTGATTTAAGTACACATCAAGTTGACTGAAGAGTGAGTGCAACCAATTGTTCACGGGAGCAACGACCGTAGATGCGGTGAGTTTGGTGTTATCTTGATTTACTATTTTCGCTTTCAAGTGAATTAACGTATGAGATAAATCTATGTAGTCATCTCCTGCCCCAGGAATTTGAAATTCTATAGGACCATCATCAGCAAGAGATGAAATTGGTTTATAATGGATCCAATTTCCACTTTCAATGCTAGTTTGAGTCGATGGCAATGCAAACAAATCCAATTCGGATTTAATACATTCACAGGAATGACTATGTAAAAAAGACATTTTGATTAATTGTTAGAAAATATGTCTTTAATTTGCTTTGGAGTAATTTTTGATTTTTTTAGAGCTTTCACTTTCACGGTCAACGACGGAATGACTCCAGGTAGACGTTTTCGTTTTGTTATATATCCGGATCCAGACATATTGATTTTATTTATTTTTTCATCGGCCTTGCGTTTCAAGTTGGTACCAACTTCTTTAAGACGCGCTTTTATTGAATCTTCCATAGGTCGCGCACTAACCATATCTGTCAATAGCCCAACACCAGCACTTAATGCCTCTTTACCAACAGCTCGAACACCGCTAGATAGTAATGGTAAAACTGACCTAAACAGTCCCCCAAGAAAACTACCGATTCCATGTCCTTTTTGATAAGGCGCCCCTTTATATACCACCCCTATACCTGAACCAGCCTGATGAGAATAATACCGTTGATAAGGGCATGATATGTCGGAGCGTTCAAAATGCATTATAATTTTTTAAAATGTAGTTTAACACACACCGTTCCAAACTGAAATGGTATCTTTTGTCCGGTGCTCGACCTTATATCTATTTCGATGGTATCGAATTCTCTTCGCATTACTGATAAGTAATGTGGAGGTGAAAATACATGCATTTTATTCGCACCATAAATGTATTTTGAGGGATCTAATGGTATAACTCTTAGAAGAGGTGTCATTACATCACCTACTATTTGAGGTTCAACTATATCGCAATAAACGAATAGTTGAGATGGTAACCCTAAATGTAAATTAGCTGGACATTTTGCTAAATTCTTTTCAACGAGATTTCTGTTTGGTTCAAATCCCAACTGTAAACCTAGTTTAGGAGATAATGTCACAGATTTAATCGTTTCGTCTAATACAGAAACAGACACAAATTTGGATATATTATCGTAGCGGAATTTGATTTTTTCCCTTATATTATTTAATGCTGATAAAATATGGTTAATATTATCATAGTTTGTGGCAGGTATGTGAGTCTTATAATATACTGTGGATAGTTTGTCTTCATGGGGCATTTTCATGATTTTTGTTATGTAAATAACATTCTCATGATCTTGAACAGTAAACATGGTGCATGGATATTGGAATTCCACGATTCCTACACACCATTCTCCTTCCAATATTATGGGTTTGGGTAATTTTGTTGAAAAAATTGATGTTTTGTTCTCAGGAAAGTATTCCATTGAACTATTGCTAAGTAAAGTTAAATAAAAGTCCTTCATATTTTTTTCAAACTGGAAGCTAAAATCCAACTATTAAATTTGTTCGGATAACCTTTCCACTTAACTAACACTTGTTGTCTGCTGCCAGAGTAACGAGAGCGAATTATTTTATCGATCTTGTGTTCAATGGTGGGGTCATAAATGACCTTTTGTAATTCTCGTTCATAAAACGTTCCTACTATCTCTTCACCATCTAAATCTTTAATAGTATAAACGGGCCACGGAGTACGTTCTATTATAGAAGAAATCACAAATATTTCATCGCTCCAATTAGATTCATAACCTTTTTGGAATACATGTTTATATTTGGTAATTCTTACATGATCACCGAGATGAAACATAGGTAGTATATTTTTTGATGATTTTTCAGATTTTTCATATAAATTACTCCAAACTGTCATTATATTATTAGAATTAACATCCGAAGGACACATTTTAATACTAGAATGAAAACTGTGATTGTAAGAGTGTATCAAATTCTGCAAAATATCAATATATTTATGTGTATTCTTGTGTGTAAAATAGCGCCACATCTTCATTTTTAGCGTTCTTTGAAATCTTTCTACAATACTTGCTTTGATGTCTGGATTATTTGTCGTATAGTAATTAATGTTTTTTGTTTTAAAGTATCTTTGAACATCTTTTGATACAAATTCAGTGCCTTTATCAGATTGAATGTGTGTAGGTGTGGTACTAGCTTCATTAAATATACTATCGAAACACTTTTTTACGGTTTCAGAATTTTTCTTTTGCAAGGGTCTGGCATATGCATATTTGCTAAAAACATCAATAACACAAAGAATGTAATTGAAACCTTTATTATCTTTAGCATAAGTTCGCATGTCACTTAAATCGGCTTGCCAAAGCTCATTTAGATTAGAGAGAACGTATTTGTTTCGAGCGAATCTTCTATGTACTGGTTTATGGAGTGTATACGTAGATTGAGATTGCAACCAGTTTTTAACTTCTTCCTTTTTCATTTTACCTTTCATAGCTTTTGATAATTTGTCGATATTACTATATCCAGCGGGGTGTGATACATCATAATAAATTTGATTTATTTCTAATAAGGGGTCCATTTTTCCCAATCAATCTTTTTCTTAATTTTATTTGCGTGTTTAATTTCACTAGTTGGTGTCAAATATACCTCTGTGTTTTGTGGCGGTTGTTCTTCGATGTCTTTTTGAAGTTGAGCTATGTACTCACGTCTTTTTGGATTGCCAATATATGTTAAAGGTATTTTCAAATCTTTTAACGCTTTAGCAAATTTTTCCCAACCGGGTGGGTCGTTGTTTTTCAATGGTCGCAGTGTATCGCTTATTAAATCTATAATGTTACTGTTAGGAATTACTTCATTATCCACAATCACTGTGCCAGCATCATTCCAATAAATTTTGTTTTTATTTAGCGACACCGAATTCAATAATAACTCACCTTTTTTTACATATGTTTTTGGTATTAAATTTAAAATTTGTTCTGTTGAATAAAAAGGTTTTTTTTCGAGTGTAAAATGTTCTTGTTGCTTCTGTTCATCACTCAGTGTCTGACTGACAACTACATCTTTATTCTTGACATCATTATTTATATTAATTTTTTTCCAGCTTTCAGATGTGGGTTTATTGTTATCGTCATTTAAAGTTATTATAGGGAGTTCAATGGGACGACGATCTTCTTCCATAAAGTGGAGATATCTTTGTAAAATTTGTAAGTATAATTTACACTTTTTTCGATCATCCATATTACTGCTGAGTATTTTTTCCATTTCGCTATCTAAACGAGAGGTAGGATTTTCATTTCTTTTTTGATTTAACTTATCTATTAAACTTGGGTCAACTAACAGCATTTTTTTGGCGTGTTCCATTTTAAACCAGTCCACTTATCAATCCACTCAAAATAGAACCCAATATGATCGGAAGAAATGCACCACCTTTTTGAACTATTATATTCTTTCTTATTTTATTTGTACTTTTACGTACTAATTTTCGTAATAAATTTTTGTATTTTTTTAGTTTATTCTTCGATTTTTCTTCAAGATTTATATTTCCTTGTAAAACATTATGAATACATTCACAAATAAAATTAATTTCGTTTTCGTTACACACTTTTAAAAGAGCTTGTTGATGTTTAGGTTTAAGCTTATAAAGAGCATTTAATAAGTGTTCATGCGTCTTTAAGCGTCGATCCATCATTTGCAAATGACGGGTATTTGTTGGTTTTTGACATATTTAAACTCTTTTGTGGGAATGTACACTGTAGGATGACCATCAGAAGGAAAGATCTTTGATTTAATTCGACACATATCAAAAGTATCTTGTTTTAGATCTATCATCAAATAGCCATGTGCTTCTTTTGTAGCATCTCTGTAAGAATCTTCTATGAATTTGCTATTTTCTGGTGATACTTGTCGCGCTAAGTAACGTATTTGAGTTTTATCCCGTGGGTTTTTGAAATAAATAATGTAGTTTGAATTCAAAGAAATGTCTCTTTGTCCTTTACCTTGATGAAATAAATTTTGAGTAATGTAAAATACACTCAAGTTCCTATGATGACTACCTTTAGTAAATATGTCGACAATGCGACCATCAGATTCCCTCATAAGATCATCGATAATGATAAGGTTAGCTTCCTTTCCATCAAACATATTCATATCTGGTATACCCTGATAATAGTTTACATTTGGTACATCATATAAGGGTTGCATCTCATCAAAACACCAAGTAATTTGATGAAAAGTAGTGTTACACATATCATTAATGTATTTAATAAAGTTTGTTACAAAATTAGACTTTCCACACCCACTTGGACCTGCAACTATGGCAGTAAAAGGATGATAAAAGTGAAACATTTTTAAATGCACGTGTGAACTCGAAAAGCGCTTCGGATTGAATAAAACAAGACGATACGATTAATGTATTATATTTGATTTTTTTGTTTTACATACAAAGATTACATAATATTCAAATAGTTTGAAAAATGATCACATACAATTCAAAAATGTTTTCAAAAATATAAAATTAATATAAATGAAAGTTAAATCAGATATAAGAATTAACTTCTTACATTCAAATTTGCATCTTATTTTTCATGATACACAAAATAGTTGACATAGTATCACAATAAAAAAAAAAAAGGAAGTACATAATAAAGACAGAACATTAAATTACTTAAAACCGAAAATGAAACATACACACACATTAACATACATATTTTCATTGTACAGAATTCGTTGATAAAATCAAATGTCCTTTATTTTATAATGACCCCATGCAAGAGTATCTGTTGAATTCTCTATTAAATAACGTTTTGTGTCATTGTGTGATAAAGATATCTTATTGATTTTTTGTGTATATATAGCATGTTTAATAGATTTGAATCTTATCATTTCACTGTATTGCGTTTTCTTTTCATATAAACATGATTTATAATCGCTGAGACAAAATTTTTTTGTGACACTTTTATTAATCCCTTTTGCTTTACATATACATTTATTTTGCACATCCATTGCATACATTTTAGAGCGAAGACCTACAAACTCTTTAAGAATTTTTCCGTTATTTTCGTCTTTAAAAAATCCTAACCGTTTTTTATTCAATAATGGTAAACCATATTGATTATTTGGTGGATAGTCGGACGTATCAAAGTAGTTGACTAAATCAAGTTTTATATCAGCATAATAATTTTGCGTAAATATTTGATATATTAAACTATCGGTATCAGTATATAGTAATTTAATATTATCTTGATATTTCACTTTCATGTAATCGTAATGGAAATCGTATAGTAATGTTTTCGATATATCTAAAATACAAAAACCGAGGTAAATTGGTTTATTATATAAAACGTTAGTTTTGTTTAATTGTATTGCAACTAAGCTCTCTGAGAATATAGATAAACTATGGAATTCTGGTCTTGCTATCAAAGATTGAGCACCTTGAGTTTTGCCACGATTTAACCAATGATTAATTAATTTGACATGAACTCGCTTTCTTACATTTTCCATTGTTTTACCAAAAACAGAATTATTCATAAGTTTAAAAAAATCTTTCTCAAAATCTGAAGTGGCTAGTGATCGCATATGAGTGTTTAAGTCTATGTAACTTTTCAACCATGCAGATTGTTCAAATTTTAAAATTCTATGAATTTTAACTAATCTGAGACCATTTTTTAAACATTGTTTGAGGTTTCTATAATGAATGACGTAATTTTTTTTATCTTTTAAATTTGGAATCAGTTTCTTGTCTTTGCTGCTTCCTAAACATACGTTTTCTGGACAAAATGGAAAATCTGAATGAAAATCATGTAAAGTTTTTGAATATTCTAAATCTACTTCCAATATAAACCCATGTTTGGCATCATCGGCTATATTAAAATCTGTATCTATGTCGACCCATTCAAATTTGCCTGTCGGGAGACATTGGGACATAGCCCAACCATAAAGGTTATTTGCGTCTAAGTACATCAAAAATGAAGATGGTTTATTTGAATTGTATTCCGACATAAATATGTTATTTGCCACTGCATGTCTATTGCTGCATTGTGATATACCACCCCGAATATTATTTGCTATAAACGTAACCTTGTC
Source organism: Lapara coniferarum (assembly GCA_949316025.1). Classification (NCBI taxonomy): domain Eukaryota; kingdom Metazoa; phylum Arthropoda; class Insecta; order Lepidoptera; family Sphingidae; genus Lapara; species Lapara coniferarum. The sequence continues at coordinate 36,942,403 of OX438924.1, read as the reverse complement.
GATATCTGTTAAGAGTTCCAAATTGGTCTTGGTAAAATTTAACATAGCATCCCAACTTAAACCAGGTGCTGTATAATAGTGGGCAGGATCTAAACCGTATGTTTTAAGACAGACATCCCTAAAATTTTCAAATATATCTGCTAACAACAATACATCTGTTTTTAAATAAAGGTCTGAATATTCACCCATATTTTTACAATTAAAATGTTTCCACACGTCTTGGGCATGATGGTATTCACTTTCTGTAATGTGACTATCATTTAAAGAACTATAAAACTGATCGCGAGTGGGAAGAGAAGTTATTTTTAAAGAATCAAATGTTGTCATGTATTCGTATGGATATACACCTTTTCTTATTAAACGTTTAAAATCTTCTTCACATGGATATTTTAACTTGAGTTCACGAAATTGTTCGGGTAGTAAGTTCTGAGCTAATTTGTTAAGGCTACTTGACATAAATTTAAAAGAATCAAGAAATCGTAATTTTACAACTCTGTTGTTGATTTGTAAAACTTTAGAAAAAGAAATGTATTTTTCCTTGTTCTCAGGAATAAGTTCAATGTCACCTTTCTCGAAATCAAGACCATGCACTATGAAATGAGCGTCATAATTACTTAAATTATGTAAAAACACTGGTACAAAATTAGGAGCTTTGTATTTCTGAGAACATACTCTATGAGCTACACCTTCATATACTCCAGTATGCCAATTGTAAGATACTGTGCTATCATTGTTTAATTTAGTAGCACAAATGTAACACGATTCACTTTGACTGATATTTATTTCATTTTCTTCAGTTAACGGTAAAGGTGATTTTACAAAAGAATTTTTTTTACAGATATTTTCTAAATCTGTGTTAATGAATTGCATAAATTTTAGCGCGCAATCTTGTCCTGTATAAGATCTGTATACTGAAATATTATCATCATACGAACATTTAACATAATACCCAAAACTATACGTTTCATGTTTTTGAATATTAACAGTTGAAGATTGATTTGGATTGTTAGAACAACTCTCTATTGGGTTTAAAAATGCTTCAAAGTCAGCATACACAACGAATGGAACTCTTAATTTACGTTCATAGTTATTAAATGAAATTTGGTTTGATGGTATTAATTCGTTAAACCAGTTTCTTTTGCTATCGCTTTCCGATGGTAAATTTGTGCACACATTGAAACAGTCATTTTCTTGGTGTCGTTTTAAATTGTGTAATGATGGAAAACTTAATAAACACCCATCACAAATATGAACTGCATGTTCAGAAGTCGATAACTGTTTAGATAATAATCTCGAGAGGTTTTTAATAAAACAGTAATGACCTTTAGAACCTTGAGATATATACAATAACTTTAAGTGAGTAGTTTTTCGGCGTTTTGTAAAGTGTAATGGACCTACAACTTTATTTGATTTGCTTATTGAATCATATTGTAATCCAAAAACATTAATACTCATACTGTTCAATTTTTCAAACTTATGGATGTCGTTAATTTTTATAGGAAACGATAGGTTATCAAATTTTAACTTGTTTTTATGTATTGTATAAGATGATACCCTATTGGAACTATGAGTGACTGGAAATAATCCTGACAAAACTGCCCAACGAAAGCATTCGTGATCGTTATTTTGAACATTGATTACAGCTTTCTTGTGTTTTATATCTAACGGTAGGTCTATGTATGAAGATCCACGCAATGGGTTAAATTTGTTGATATTCATATCCAAGTGATTTATTTTAACTAAACTCCATCCACTACCTTTTTTTTGAAAATTTGTCATTTTGTTTGTAATTTCAGTAATTATAGATGAGAAAATAATATCTTTATCATCACCTTGACAAACAAGATAGTTTGAAATTTGAAAATCAAAAATATTTTGTAGATTTTTAGTTTCTTGTGTGAAATCCGCATTGAGAATAAAATTAACTTTTACAACAGAATATTCTAAAATAGATCTTTCTAGTAATGTATAAATTATATTTTTAATATTTTGTAAAAATAATTCAGGTGATTCAAACTGCTTATCAGAAACTAAATTAGATTTCACTCGATATGTAATAATTCTATTACCAAAAGCACTATCAATGAATTGAACATTAGGTAGATTATTATCTCTTCTAATTAAATTATTTTTATGTTTATTGCTCTTATAGTGACTGGTCATATATTTTTTTGACACATGTACATGACACTCAGGACATTCAATTTTATCATTATGCTGTTCTGTACTTACATTTACAACGGTACCCAGCGATGATGTAGATGTTGAAGGAGCTTCAAGATGAATATTTTTTCTTCTCTTTAACGGATCCTCCTCAAACAACTCAGTTGGCGCTAATCTTTTCCTTTTTCTGCTACCTTCTCCATTCTGCATAGATCTGATGAATAAGAAAACTGTTAAAAATTGTGATCACACGTAATAAGCTTCTTACTATATTTCTATTCTTTAAATAGATACTAACATGTTTTGTTATTGACACTGAAAACAATATGCTTTCATTGATAATACACCATCAATATCATCCTCATCGGTATGAGTTTGCTGTATGGTTCTATGACCACTACATGGCGTGTAATAAGGAGAAATATCAGGATCTCCCAACATTGACACTGGCAAAACATTTTGTATATACCAAAACCGTATGAAACGATGATATTTATTTAGAATAATATTTTTATCGAAACTAGCAATCTCACTCTGGGATAAACTAGAAATATCAAGCGAGTGGTACATTTCGGTTGCACACTAATGTTAAAAATATAAACGGAAGAAACAAGCGGAATGACTGTGCAAAGATGTCCCAACCATTATAAATACTTGAATTGTATCCCCTCTTCGTGGATTCCAAGAACATGTTGCAACAAGTCTTAACATAATAAAAAATGTTATACTCACGTTTCAACTTGTGTTTGTTCCATTTCATCACAGAGCTCGTAAAGTTCTTTGTCGTATTGTGATGACATCAGGTCCATAGATTCAATGTTCTCGAGAAGTGCGACGAGTTCCATGTTGTATAAATCACAGCTTGATATTGCATCCATGGTGAGCAATGTCTTCGTAGCACAAACTTACTTAAATACTAAACACTAACCTAAACAATGCAATTTAACTTTAAACTATCCAAACAATCAATGAATGTTCGTAATAACTTTACAATCGTAAGCATGAGCATGAAAAACACTAAAAAGACTTATTACTATTTACATTAATACTTAGCAAAACACAAAGAACACGAAGTAGTCTGTTAAGCATGTTACTTAAAAGAGTACAAAGTTAAAATACAATACAATGTAAATTAAATTAAAATAGGTATAGTTATTACAATAATAGTTTCTTAGAATAAAGTATATGACTAAAATTATGATTTTAAAACACTGATACGCACTGGCACTTTGTTCACTTGTCGTTGTCTATAAAATATTTCACACAATCGTCCTTACTCGCCAACTGTTTAGTAATGTTATATACCGTGTCCTTGATAGATTGCAAGTTTTTGTCACTCTCGTTTTCGACGTAATATTTAACTCGCACATCAGCATGTTTCCATTGTTCCGTCGGTGCAATGTTTTTTATTTTATTAATATCATACACCTCAATTTTTATGAGGTGTGATGCAGAACTGCTGTCATCGCTGTTTGTTTTTATGTATGAAACACCACCACTCGTCGCTCGACCAACACTAGATGATTTTTTTGTCGTTGTCTTCTTTTTCTTAGGTTTTTCGAAAAATTCGTCAATGTTGTTGCATTCCATGGATCTTTTGTTTGCTATTATCGCTTTTTTGACTTTAAAGGCGAGTGTACCTTCTTCATCACTAGGTTCATCTATATCTTCAGCATAATAGTAATTTTTGAAAGTATTTTCCGAAAACTGTAATAAAATGAAATAAAACTGTTAATAAAACAAATCGGTTAAGGAAGTATTATATGATAAATACTTATAGGTATGCGAAGTATAAATGTACACTAAAGTAACATTGATAATTTAATAAGAGATCAAATGTAACGAAAATAAAACTGTAAATAAAACAAATTGGTTAAGGAAGTATTGTATGATAAACACTTATAGGTATGTGAAATAAAATGCACTACAGTAACTTTGATAAATTAAATAAGAGATCAAATACAACTAAAATGCATTAACCCAGTGAACAACACATAACAAATACAATTAATAAAACATCTGGTTATAACAATTTTAGATCAAAGTATAAGAAGGTACTTACATTCATTTTATATCAGCTTCAGTATTTACTATTACACTGTTTTACTATCACTTCACTATTACCAACAACTGGAGATCACACTTCGAAGAGAGCACAGAGTGGAATACGATATCATGTGATTTGAGTTTGGCTTTTATATGGAGAGCGAGTATTGTTTCCTTGCAGACAGGATCCAACATGTTCAACTTTCACTTTGAACGTTCCATTGAATACGTAACATCAGGAAATGGGAAATAATAGGATCCGTAACTGTTGTTAAAAACAATGGACAGGCAATTAATCATTGACAATGAGAAGACCCGAAGGGTTTTACTTAGAATTTGAGAAACGTATGGTGTATTGTAACGATTGATTTATGTATTATAAACACTGCCCGTAATGCATAAAGGGTGAGTAATGGGTAATTGTAAACGGTTTTTAACTAGAAACACGAGTCCATAGGAATATGGAACAAAGACATTTGTATTCTTCAAATAAAAAGTAAAAAAGGGTCGCTGTTAGAAAGTAGAAATACAAAAGCACAACGAAACAAAGGGAAAAGGTACAAGCTTGAGAGGACCGTAAACCATGCAACTCCAATTCGCGGTTTATATCTATCTCGCGGGCGATATTAAATGGAATCCGCGGATTAATTCGCGGTTGGTATTAATGAAATCCGCGGAAAAATTCGCGGTAGGTATAAATCCGCGGAAAAATTCGCGGTAGGTATAAATTTAATCCGCGGGTTAATTCGCGGATTGTACGCGCCGAAATTGGAGCAATCGAAATTATTGACGAACTAGGCCAGAGTGGCGCCAGCCGGCCCCCCGAACGTGCTCCAGAACCGTCGAATCCCTTACTACTATTGGGTGCAACGCGAATTACAGTCACTTTGTTATCAATAAAGGCACATAATTTCAAGGCCGTCATCTTAAGAATACGATGTATTAACAGCCATTTTGCGTCCTACGACTAAGGCCGGGTTGCTTCATAGATAGTCAGATAAATGTAAGGCTTTTATCACACTAGCGAATTGCAAGCAAAGTCACAGCGAGTGAAATCGCTGCGCGTTCATCCAATGTAATAAGAATGTTAAGTTCACTTGACCACGGATGCGGGCTAAATGACTTACAAATCGTGACTGCTTCGGTATCTAGCGTGGTTGTATTACGGCACGACTGCAATGCTGAGGTGTCGGGTTCGATCCCCGGGTGGGGCAAAGTGATATAGGGTTTTTGGCGACAAGCTCGCCCCCTATCACATCATGGGACGGAATAGGAACGGCGAAATGTGGGTGCACTAGTTGCGCCTCTGCCTACTCCTTCGGGGATAAAGGGCGCGTGTGTGTGTGTGTGTGTGTAACTCTTACAAAGTTAAACCATTACGTGCGGTTTGAAACTAGAACTTGGAGTGTCAATGAGAAATTGTTTAAAGGAAAACTTTGCGAGAAAGTACGCGCACACAAAACTATTTCAGTATGTTCTTGGAATGTCGTAATTCGTATGCCCTGTCAGTAGTAGAGCAGGCTCAAGTACAGAATTGAAACAGTAGGTATATAATACAGATCAGGGACAGTCCCGTGCAGCTATTTTCGTGCAACAAGACACCCCGGGGCCGTCCCGTATGCGCCGAAGAAGGCCACCGCTGGTTTTGATTGGTTTGCCGGTGTAGGGTGTACATAGTGTTAGGGACTCGGTCCAATGCTCGTTCGGATGAAGCTATACTCCCGAGTGTCGACAGTGGGCTGTAAGTCTGTGTGAAACCAGCATAACCGATCCACTCACCCCCCAGTGGTGGTAGCGATAACGCGTTTTTACCCGCGAAAAAAAAGGTGTATAATACAGATAACTAATATTATTATTATATTATATTAGATCTACATGTAATATGGCGATAGGCTCGCCCCCTATCACATCATGGGACGGAATACCGGCGAAAAGTGGGTGCACTAGTTGCGCCTCTGCCTACCCCTTCGGGGATAACAGGCGTGAGTGTATATGTATGTATGCAATAGTGCGGCGAAGCTATTAAGTCGATTAACTTAAAATCTCAAATAAATCGCTTCACAATTTCTATCTTACCGATGGATTATACCACTCATAAATCTTAAACCTTAGTTTGTTTACCGAACGGTTCAGTTACAGCGTGACGATTTAGTGAACTAACATTTAATCGCTAGCCAAAGCCTTAATCGTCGGAGGTAACCGCAACGACTTTTTGTTTACACTAAATATTAAACGACTGACCTTATGCCTTATAAAAATTCACCACATTGTTAACCTCCTTAGGGGGTGATCAAAAGTAACTTTATTCGTCACACAAGATATTGTTTATGCATTTCATGCTTCTTAAGCCTACGGTTGGAGCTCTGCGTTGTCTGTCAGAGTTTAATATTAAATGAAATATATTATTGATTCGTACGTAAGGTATATATATGAGACTTCAATTCCAATCCCAATTTAAAACCCGAGACCTCAGCAAGGCCTTTGCGAACCGAAACAACTACGCCACCCAGTCACATCTTAAACGCTTCGCCACACAGAAAGCGTGGGTGTGATATTCATGTCGCATGTTCTTGGCGTGCGAATTACTGTTCCGTTGAATGAAAGACGCCCCACAGAAACTGCCACAGGTAACTGGGCGTGGTGGTCCCCGCTAGGTCGCGTGCTACCTCGGACCTTTGCGTAGTGTGATCACGCTACGAAATTCTGTAATGTTCTTCTTTCTGGTCAGGGTCCCCGATTTAGGTTGTTTTAAGTTTGGCTTAATGTGTTCAACCCAGTCCCGCGACAACAGACGTGATGTTTGAGAGCATTACACTACGCTGTCACCACACTATGCCGACATTACACCTAGCCACGCTTATGTATAACAAAGCCTCAATGAAAAAGCTATAACATGAACAGAGACGTCCAATAAGCGAGACGCGGGCCGGACAGAGCCCAAACACGACGTCCATTATTCAACAAGTCAACAAAGTTAACTCAGTTTGTCTACAAATGTCTCGGGGATACAGGACTATAGATGATTTTCAGGGAAGAAACGTTTTCACGAATTGGTTGTTGTGCAAAGGATCACTTTACGCAGTTGTACAGGTATGAACAATAATCACGCTTGAATAATTATCTTCAATTAATAAATCAATCATTCATAAATTAGTCAGCATAATATTAAAAATCTTATTTCCAAAAACTTCGAAATACTGATATCCTTCAATTGCGAGCAGCATTCCCCAAAACACAAACCCGATCAAAATTCGTAACCCGTAGTCAAAAGCAACAATTAATTGAGTGAACTCTTGGAATATTCGTCTTCAAAGCAAAGCTATCAAAGGATATGATTGAGTGGTTTCATAATGAATTGAATTTGGGTCCAATTATGTAACCCTCATAATACTCTAATAACAACCAAATGTATGTCTAAGATTTGCTTTACCTCATTTGGGTTACATTTTTATCTCGAATTAAAAGTAAGCAAGTTGAAACGGAATGTTGCTTATTTTACTCAAAGATCGTTTGCATCACTGAAATAAAAAATTAATTGTAGTGAACTGAAATAAATTGTAGTGTTCTTTACAGCTTTTATTATCTCGAAACTGTCATCACATAGGCTATATATGTGCTTTAAGGCCATAAATTTACTGGTGGTAGAACTCTCATATGTAAGAGCCCGTCTGGGTGGGTACCACCGCAATGTCTATTTCTACCGCCAAGCAGCAGTGTGCATGCACTGTTATGTTTCGGTTTGAAGGGCATTGTAGCTAGTGTAACTACAGAACATAATGAGATTTACATCTTATGTGTCAGGATGAGCGCAGTGGAATGCGACACAGTATTTTATTTTATTTTTTATTTTTATTTAGGAAACAAACAGAACAATATTACATATATAAGCTAGATACAATAGCACAATCACAATCCAAAAAAGTTTCCACAAAAATATAACACATAAAGAAGACAGCGGATACAAAACAAGGAATTAAAATAAATACTAAACAGTAAAATACACTAAACACAAAACAATTAATATTATACAAAATTTAATGACAAAGAGAAAAAAAAATGCAATACAATCGCTTAAGTACATTATAAGTACACAATACAAATCTAAGACATTGATAACATATTATCTATAATAGCCTTTTGACTGCTGTTACTGAATTATGAAAGAAGTCGATGTCAGAAAATCGTTCATTATTCATTGTGCATGTTCTTCGTAGCAACATATTAGAACCATAATTAGTTCGCGCGGTAGGGGGCTGGAAAGAATATTTTTTACGGTTACTGATACGAGGTTATTTTAATGAGATTTGGCCCAAAAGATATGGAGAATCTACCCGGTAATTCAGAATTTTATCTAAAAATAATTGATCTCTAAGTATCCTACGGTCTGACAACGACATTGAACTGTTATTAGGTAATGGTAACGAAGAAAGAGATGAGCAGTGAATAAAGTGTTAAATTTATTAAGTATCTTCTCCAATTGTTCTGAGTACAGTACTTTGTAACTCAAGGTGCTGGATGGTATTTTTACTTTTTATGGGTGGTCATATCGCTTACCATCAGGCGAACGGCATGCTCATCTCGTCATTCAATGACATAAAAAAAATATTTGCAATTGTAAGGGTAATAGAAATACGGTATGATATTATTCTGTGTCAACGAGAGCTGCTAATATCGAAATAACATGAAAGTTATTACCAGATACCTTCGTATTTCCGTTGCATCCATTAACGTTATTTCAAATCAGATGAAGCGTCTCTCGTACGTGAAAGCGAGCGCGAGTAAGGTGTCTGTATCATCGGTGACGATTAGGAAGCTAGCCAAGCTATCATTACGTCATATTATAAAACAAAGTCTGTCTGCCTGTCTGAAGACGATAAAAACAAAAAATTTCGAGCGGATTTCGGTGAAATTCTGTATGTGGATAATTTGTAACCTGAGAAAGAATATAGGCTACTTTTTATTCCGGGAAATCATATAGTGGGACTTTTATCCTAGAAATCTATTCCACGTGGGTGAAGCCGCGGTAGCAAAAGGCGAGCAATGAAAAGGAGTTTGTGGATTTGTTGCTAGGCTATGAGTCAGAAAGCGAAGGGCGAAGCACATTTCACGCTTAGCAAGTGATCCTACCTACCATTCTGACTAATATAAGTTACGCCGACAACTACATAAAGTTTACGATACAAGTACGTAGATTGAACTATAATTTTTAACACCATGTAATCTCTACTCAATGTTATTGCCGGCCTGCGATTCGTGAAACGGCAGGCGCATATGCTTAAGAGATATATGCGATAGCCAGTCGCTTGCTATGGGACTGATACCTAAATGAAGCGAACTCTGAACCTAAATCCATCAACATTTTGGAAACTAATCCACATATGTTAACTGGAATCAATACCAGAGTTTAGATGTAGTCCCGTTTCACCGCTACGTCGCACCGGGTCGACCGCTCCATACATATAGGTACACGTAATAAAAATAAAGGTAGAAGTGTAAAACGATATGGGGACTTTTCTAGCGGGAAAGGCTTTTCACACGAGCCACGCCGCGGGTAACATCTAGTTATTCATAAAAACGCTATTTTATTCTCAAAAGGGTAAGTGTCTATAGTATTAGGCATAAATAGTACATCCGCACATTGCTTTGCGTGTGTACTATTCCCAATTAACTACTGATTAGGTTATGAAAATTCCCTTAAAAGTTTGAAGAAAATTATTATACACTCCATTATTTGTTTTCCAACTTTAAACAACCACCATCGCATCCCTTGCGAGTAGTTAGAAAAAATACGCTTCACAGGCCTGTATTGCAAAAGTTTGTTAATTTCGAGCATAACTGAGAAAAATCTCATAAAACATCCGTGGAGAAATTTTATAAAATTGATTTGCTGACCGTACGCGGTATGAAAATTTGTTCTTTTACGTGTATACGGTTCTTGTATGAAAAGAGGGTATTATAAAGATTATGATGATAAATTACGCCTCAGGGTCGTAGTTTTATTGCAAGTGCGGTACGACGCCATTCAAAGGTCCCGGGTTAGAATCCCGGGTCAGGCAAAATGGTATAGTAATCTCAATATAAGCTTGAAGTTCGAAAGTTGTAGTGGTATAGTGTTCTCTTCTCAATTTCAGCCCGAAGTCTGTTTGGCATTATGCTGATCTAGAACCTTTTGGCACTGTTGTGGTGGGACATATACCATCCACACGTGGTGGTTCATTGTTTTTTATTTGAATTTGTTGTATTAAGTTGTCTCTTTTTTTGTAGTTTATTTTTTTTCCTATACTTTCACCACATTGTCATATTGTCACCACCCAACTTGTTGCCAATAAATGTTTTTTCTTTCTTTCTTTCTTTAAAGTCTGGAATTTGTGTCCGATATGGCGATAGGCTCGCTCCCTATCACACCATGGAATGGAACACCAAAAATGTGTGCCCTGGCTACGATTTCGAGGATAAACGCGTAATGTGAGCTTGTTTGTTTATAAAGATTATAAGCACCATTTCAAGCATGTTGTTAAAAATATGGCTTATTATGTGTTTACCTCTTCTACAGGATCTCTCGAGATGCCAATACAATCTCACAGATACATAAAAAAATATTTAGTACTATAGAATACTATTACGTCCCCACTGACCTAAATAAACAAGTTTCTTCACCCTTGAACTGTGAAAAGTCATAAAAACAAGCAAATAAATCGTCGCGGCCATTTTAATTAAGTGATTGAGGTGCTCACTGCTCGCTCTGTACAATTATGCTTAGTCGAGTTGACAGAGGCAGGGGCGTATTTAGGTATCATCGCGTGGAGGGCTAAATTGGTGACTAATATTGTAAATAAAAAAGTCTATAAAGCTGATTCTTAAAAGACAAGAGCACAAATCGCTAAAAGAGATTTGAATAAAAGCCGCACAGGAGAAACATGTCATCGAATAATATATTATACTAGCTTTTGCCCGCGGCTCCGCCCGCTTTAAAAAGTTTTTCCGGAATAAAAGTCCCGCTTTATATTTTCCCGGGATAAAAAGTAGCTTATGTGTTAATCCAGGACATGATCTACCCGTGTGCCAAATTTCATCAAAATCCGTTCAGTAGTTTTTGCGTGCAAGAGGAACAAACATCCTTACATCCAAACATCTAAACATCCAAACATCAATACATTCTTACAAACTTTCACCTTTATAATATTAGTAGGATGCTATTTTTATCCAAGAGAAGTAGACAGTGAAACTTTAATCCCGAAAAAGATCTTTCTCCCAGCTGAAACGTGAATAATACGTAGTTTCTAATACGATTTTGATTTTATCTCCCCCTAATTTTTACACTGCACCTAAGTCCATCTCTGTTTCCCTTTAGTGAACCACCATAAAAGTTTTCCTTTATAGCTCTTCGCCACAAGGAGTCTGTTTTCTCGTTTCTCAGACAATATAATTGGATTGGCTTTAATTGTGCTGTTTCCTCGTTCATTACTCTCATTGTACAAGTTTTAAAACAGTGTAAAGCGTTTTATGTTTTAAGCTTCTTGATATCGGAATTTTGAAAGTTAATTGCAGAAAATAAAGCGTTGAATACGAATTGCAGCTTTATTGTGTTATAATACTGGTTGGTTTTTGAGTACGTCGGCAAATAAGCAAGTAAACAATACCATAAGAATTATCGATACTCTGCCGGCCTTTCATGGAAAGAAATGGAGTAGGTATTAAGAGAGGGTGGATGTTTGGGCCTGTTTGAAACTGCACGTTATTTTTTGTTAGGTATATGATTTTTATTATTTGCCGTTGGCATTGAGTGCATTTTTACATACTTTGTATGAAGTGAAAAATAAAATATAATTATGGCCGATCCATTCATCCTGCAGACTGTATAACTGGTGGTAAGTCTCTCCTATGTAAGAGTCCGTCTGTGTGGGTACCACCGCAATGCAATATATTGTAATAAATGTACCACCATATTCTACCGCCAAGCAGCAATGTGCATGCATTGTTGTGTTTCAGTTTGAAGGGCATTGTAGCCAGTGTAACTACAGGAGACTTAACAGACTTGAGACTTAACATCTTATATCTCAGGATGACAAGCGCAGTGGAATGTCACACAGTACTTTGTAACTCAAGATGCTGGGTGGTGTTGCTTCTGTTTATGGGTGGTCGTATCGCTTACCATCAGGCGAACGGCATGCTCGTCTCATCATTCAATGAAATAAAAAATAAATAAAAATAAAAGTGGCGGAGGGCAAATGGCTTAGCATCGCTTTTTGTAGATGGCCGGCAAGCTTATAATATATAGCACTTATTAACTTTAGTGAATTACGACACCTATTTAAAGTATATCAATAAATTAATGTATTATTTTACGTTTATATCTTTTCTTGATGTTGAACAAATGAAATGAGAATGTTTTTACGAGCTAAGTTTGTCTTATAGCTTCGAAGCTTGAGCTTAATAACCAGTTACAACTCTGTAAATAGGGTTGTTCTCAGGTGTATTGATTGCCAAACGCCTCATTGGTACGAAAGTTACGTCGGCGAGATTCTAAATTCAATTCCGAGTTTGGAAAACCAATATTGCGTATTTAATTAGAGCATACTTTTTTCTCTGTACTTTACCGACTTGTCGCTGTAGCAACGTGATGTAAGAATTGCGTTGACCAATAGTTGCACCTTGTCTACATCTACGAAAACCGCCGCGAGGGTGTGTTATGTCTTTATTTTTACTGGAACCGGATTTCAAGCCTACATTCACTCCATCTTTTAATGTTACCTTTGCATTAACACGAGTCGTAATGGTACTGTTACCATCAAACTAGGCCTAATTCGTACTATAAAGACCAAACACACCTAAAACCAAATCGAAGCTTAAACTTACCCTGTCAAATAGGTACAATTAACGCCCAAATAGGCTTATTTCATATTATTAAAACATAAAGTTCATTTAACTAGATACATAGGCGTAAACTAGGTTGGGTGAAGTGTGACTGAACCACGCACATGCACAATACTGCATTCTTATTGTATTGCAAGCCATTCAGTGACGTGGACACGAGAAACAAAAGCGTTCGAAACATTAGCATCTCACCGGAGTGGAAAATTGAGTTTGTCGTACGACACAGAACGGAGCGACGCGCAACAAATGTAATAATACCTTTGAGAAGGCAGGGCTGTCGCGCCACTACCGCATCCGCATTTTATAACTTTTCTTTAACTATAGTGATAGAAAAATTTTAACCTTTGATATGTAAGCTCAGGACTATATCCCCAAACTTTGTATTACTATATTATGACAAAAATATGCAAGATTAATATGTAAACCCATGACTTTATTTCCGAAAGATCAGTCAAAGGCCCTATTAATACATCCTTACTTTGCATGCTTATATATATTATTACCGGTCCCATGATATGAACACACACAGCCTCGCTCTCTTATCTTTGCATTATATAAAATGCAATAACAATTAATACGTCAAAGATACTAATTTGGGAGCCTATAATTAATTAGATACTTGTACAATTGAGACTAGGCCCGCCCTCACACTCACCACCGCAACTCCTGTAAGCCAGGATCGGCAGTGAAACGCATTTTGTACCACCAAGTGGTGAAGCTCGGCTAGTCTCGGAAACACTAATTCGTCTTAAACCGTAACTAAGAAATTAATCATATACGAATGGGTATGTGATGTCTCTTAAAAGCCAAAATATATTATTATGAGACCATTCCAAAAAACTGAAAACTTAATAAAAAAGGAATTACAGAAAGCGGCCCATAATTCTTAGAATAATCAGTGTAAATGCCTACATTCAATAAATCAAACACATGAATAGAGAACCTCGTCTTTTTTTGAAAGTCTTTTAATGAAATATTTCTCAGTGTATCAATATAAACAAAAACCATTGGTAATAATAACAACTCCATTAAGATTACCCGCCTCTGTCATAAAACCCAAATTCCATTTACTTATTCCCAGTATAATAATCCGCATAAATCTAAATGAATAAAACCTTATAAAGTGTGTGGGAGTAGCTTAAATTGTCCCTAAAGGGCTTCTTTAGTCAGATTTGGACCTTTTTACAGACCTGTCAGGAAAGGCATTAATACATATTTATTACTATATTAGGATGACGACATTGTATAGCACCTATGTTAAAATATGATAAGAAATTCTAGTTCGAATATTACGAGTAACTAGGATGTTAATATCTTTGGGAGTCCAAGGTTATTGGACCGTAATGCATTCGATGAATGAACAGACAAACTGAAAGAATTAATTACGTGCATTGCGCGAGCCTTGAGTTCTCTTACAGCCAACCTTTAATTGTATGACCAATCTTTTTCTCGTTTAATTAAAATCATCCAATATTGGTAATTAATGCAATGCAATAATTTCTATTTCCGCCTTTTTATACAAGTAGGTCTTATAACAAAGTAAAGATTACATAAAACAAATGTAATAGACTGACACAGTCTAATACCTTAGAATGCTAATACTATGTCTATAATAGGCCCCCACCTTATTACATGGGACCTAACATAGCCTGCGAAACGTGGGGATGATATACCTTTGCCTACCCTTGAAAAGAGAAAAAGGTGTGATGCTATGTAATGTACGATTGTGTGTGTATCAGGGCATAAACATATTAAAACACGATAGTTCAGTCAACATTCTCACACTCATTTGATTTTAGTTTTACACTAAATAAAAATTTATTTCGTTGCATGCAAATATTTAAAATTTCACTACTATAAATGCGAAAGTTTGGATGGATGTTTGCTGCTCAATCACGCCAGAGCTAGACGTATCTATATGAAATCTGCACAAATATAGGTTGTAGCCAGAACATAGGCTACATTCATTATGGGAAAATATATAGCGGGACTTCTACCTAAATTCTTTTCCGGCAGTTTGTTTACTATTCCACTCCAGTAAACTCGCAGCTTTTCGTACAAATAGGACAAATACACATTATAGAAACAATAAAACTATAAATAAATCTGCATCCGAGTTAGATTACAAAACGCGTCAGCCCTAGGCCCCTACTCTAAACAGAGATCAATTGTCTGAAGTTACACGTGTTATACACTCATTTGCAAAAAAAACGGGCGGCTTGGATTTTAATTCTTTTTTAAAAAAATACGGTACCAAAATGATTTCAATCATTTGTACATGTTACTGGCCGGTTTTAAAAATGCCGTGGTGTTTAAAACAGTACGTTCTAAATTAAAATTTTCGTTTGATGCTCGTTTTTACAGAAAACCACTTTTTATCCTACATTTTTGGTGCGAAGTTCCAAAAGATAATATCGGTTTTCATAACTTTTAGTCAATTTTTATGAATTTATTTCATATTCTTAATTGTCAAAGCTTCATTTATTGCTGTTTAGCTGTCTCAATAATGTTAGAGAAAGTGGTAAAAGCTACCAAAATTATTGCGCTGCTCGAAGAGGGCTGCAGCCAATGCTTCGTGGCTCAGAGGCTAAGTGTGAGTCGCTCGACGGTTCAAAGGACCTGGCAGCGGTATCAAGACACCGGTTCCGTCGAGAGAAGGCCTGGTTCTGGAAAAAAACCATGTACCCAACCACGGGATGATCGTTTTCTTGTGAGTCGCGCATTGAGAAATCGCAAGTCTTCGTATGTGGACCTTAAGAACAACCTCGAAGAAGTAAGAAATGTGCATATTAGTCTATGGACGATCAGGAGGAGGCTGCTCGCGGCCAATATACGCAGTCATCGCCCGGCCCGCGGCCCTAAGTTACTCCGTGAGCACAGAGTTGCCAGGCTTAGGTTTTCTCGAAATTGTGAGTCATGGACTCAAGAAGACTGGAATAGGGTATTGTTCTCCGATGAAGCCAGGATATCTCTGTTCGGTGAAGATCGACGTCGGCGAGTGCTACGAAGACGAGGAGAACGCTTTGCAGAGGCTTGTTTTGAAGAAATCACACCTTGTGGTGGGGGCTCTGTTATGTTTTGGGCAGGAATAAATTCAATGGATCGTACAGAGTTAGTCTTCATTGAAAACGGCTCACTGACTGGACATCGATACATAACGGAAGTTCTTATTCCTCATGCACAACCCGCATTGGCCGCTTTAGGCGAAGACTCAATTTTTATGGACGACAACTCTCGCGCCCACCGGTCTGGCGATGTGGAAGCGTATGTGCAAGAGGTCGGCATTCGTCGTTTGGATTGGCCAGCTCGAAGTCCCGACCTCAATCCTATAGAGCATGTCTGGGACGTTCTGAAACGACGCGTGAGATCAGTACAACCGGCTCCGCAAACCATCAGAGAGCTGAAGAATGTGATTACCGCGGAGTGGGAACGTATTCCGCAAGCAAGTATCCGGGATATCCTCGCTATCATACCCAGACGAATTCAAGCTGTGATTTCAGCTAGAGGGGGTCACACTCGATACTAAACATTTATCTGCTTTTACTTTATTAAAGAAAAAACAAACAAAAATGTTTGTTAACTTTTACTTCACGAGCATATGCACTACTAGCGAGCATACACTACTAGTGAACTTTAGCATTAAAACCCATAAATTTTATCAAAATTTTATGATAATACTGACGAAAACGATTATTTGCTTATTAATTTACAAAATTGTGAAAGTAAAACTACCTATAATTATCAGACAAACCAATAGTAACATTTGAAATGGTTCATTGCTTAGGTGCCCGTTTTTTTTGCAAATGAGTTTATTTTTACTGAAAAATATGCTTATTGTGTCATATGAGTTAAAAATAAACGATACCTATCCGTTGACAAGTTCATGTCTTTATGACAGGGAATAAAAGACATGCAACTATAGCAAGGACTATATCGTCCCTGCATGCATGAACATATGACATCCTACTAATATTATAAACGCGAAAGTTTGCAAATATGGGTAACACAGAAACGTAAGTGGGCGTTGCCGCGGGCAAAAGATAGTAAACTAATAAATATACGTGTTTTTTTTTTGTTTTTATTACGACAAATACTTCAGCTAGATTTATGGCGTGAATAAAAATATGCCAATAAAATTTCAATGCCTCAACCCAGCTATATTTTCTGAGGCCATATGGATGTATTATTTATCTTTTTATATTACATTCCAACAGTAATATACATAAAAATATTGTTTCTTTATTTTATAAGCTGTAAAACTCTGCAAGATATATTTATATAAGATTGTTTTCTAAGTTACAGTAACTGCAAGCTTAATATCCAACTGTCACGGCAACGACACCGCTGCATTTAATGTTAATTGAAGAAGGGTCCACATCGAGTGTCGCCTGACAAGCACTGATTATTCCTCGTGTCACTTTTATACCGGTCTATTTGAACCGGATATACACAGCATGATCCCGGAACGTGGTGGCTTGAGGCATATACAGTTTGCGCCTAACTTACACCAGGCACCGTATTCAGTTAGCTTGACTACACACAGCCACATCTTATGTCTCAGGATGACGAGCGCAGTGGAATGCCACACAGTAGTTTGTAACTCAAGGTGCTGGATGGTGTTTCAACTGTTTATGGGTGGTTGTATCGCTTACCATCAGGAGAACAGCATGCTCGTCTCGTCATTCGATGCCATAAAAAAAGCCACGTAGAGACGTAGGCTAGCCACGTTAGCTAGGTAAGGACTCATATGAAAAACGAAAAATCACTAATTTAGGCAGGGTTATTTCATTTGTGGTCAGGTTTCGAATTCGCAACGAGACGAACGCGTTGCGCTCTCGTTCAGTGTAATAAGATTACTTCACCATGGAAGAAACAACACGCGCTCATTGTGGAGAGCAAGACTGATTAATTTTCGGTATAATTATAAATATTAAAGAAAACTGTACTTACTTTGTTTTGTATCAGTGTCTTCAATATAGACTGCAGAGCTCTGTGTGGCAAAGTCTTATTCACAGTGAAAATCTTAAGCTGCTCGGAAACTTCATCCCGTGCATATTATTTTATTCATAAGATGAAATCGTGAGGGAAATGTGGGATGAAGCGGAAATATTTCAACAATATATACTTCTGCTAGGACATTCACGATTTTCTCGGTATTTGAAGGTAATATTATGTTAAAAGAAAAAGTACTTTTTCTTGGGTGTTTCACTTGTTTGAAAAACCCAAGCGCGTTGATAATTGACTCGTTAAGCCCCGCGACGGACGCCGGCGTCTGAGTATTATAGGGTTTCCCCATACATCAATATATAATATGAAATGAAATCCTCCTAGCCAGTTTATAATATAAGTTTATAATATAATATATAATATAAGCGGGGCTTGACGGGTTAAAATAAAACCTTTCCGGGAAACAGCCAAAATAATTGAAAAGGAAAAACATATAATAATATTTCATGCTATTCTAAATTCCATTCGTTTTTATAAGACTTATCATCTCATATGTTAAAGACAGTGTGCTAAGTAGGCGGTAACGAGTAAGCCATTGTTGAGTGATTGGGTTATTTCTTAAGGTACTGGTATCTCTCCGAATGAATCACCTGTTTTTTATTAATTCTGTTTTATAACACAGGCACCCCAGTAAAACCTGACCCCTGCAAGACATACCTACTACATGAATGTAGCAGATGGAAGCTCAAGAAACGCTGCATCAGGAAATGCACAAGATAAATATGAAAAGGTCTTCACGTACGCCATTTCGCTTCCATTTTCACTCTGTACGGAGTTGCTTTCTATTTATCTGAACATGCCAATGGTTGCCGGTTATTTCTCATGGGACACCATACGGTTTAAGTCTTGTTGTTCCCATTGTTTGTTTATGGTTTATTTTTAAAGAAGCGTACTGTATTGATTTTCTGATATCTGTTGCCTTTAGTTTTTTATGTTATAGCAGCTATTTATGTCGACATTTAAAATTTCATTAATAATACCCAATAAGTTAATATTTTTCGAAGTCAAAAGCTTCTGGAACCATTCAAGCAGAAATCTTAAATCATTCGGAGGGCTTTTAAGCGTCGCAAATAAACTAAATTACAATCAAATTGCTTTTTTAGGGTTTCGTAGAAGGTTTTGTTTGACCGAAATAATTATTTTCAATTCACTTTCTAACAAATTTATAATTTTGGAGGTCGAAAGGAAGATATAATATGAAGGAAAATTCACCTTTTGTGAATAACCTCCTTTAAAGATATAATATGGGAGAGAAATTTATGCGCCACTACCAATTTAAATAGAAGACTTTTTATTATATTTATATCAGCTTTTGGCCGCGGCTCCGCCCGCGTGAATGAGTTTTCCCGGGACAAAAGTCCCGCTTGATATTTTCCCGGGATAGAAAGTAGCGTATGTGTTAATCTGGAATATAATTTACTCGTGTGCCAAATTTCATCGAAATCCGTTGAGTAGTTTTTGTCTGAATGAGTAACAAACATCCATATATCTATACATTCTTACAAACTTTCGCCTTTATAATATTAGTGATAGCGTGTCCAACGAGCGAATGAGTTTCCTAATTTACAAAGTGATCTCCACGGGCTATAAACTTGCACAATATAAAAGTTATGATTGCATTGTCATAGCCCGGAGTTATACGGCATTATACATGGTGAATACTGCCTTAATGACGTAGTTGTATTGCGAGGTACGACGCTCTGAGGTCATGGGATCGAATCCCGTGTCGGGCAAAAGTTTGCCCCCTATAAACTGGTACAGAATACACATGGCGAAGACTGAGTACCTACCGTGGTTGCACCTCTGCCTACACCTTCGGAAAAAACGCCGTGAGGTGTGTGTGTTAAATCCGCCATAGTTGCTGTGACGTATAATTGCATTCTCGGAACATTTCCAGGCACCTAATGTAGATACATTTAAGGCGGTTATTTTTTTTTATGGCATTGACTGACAAGACGAGCCTGATGGTAAGCGATACGACCATTACACTGGCTATAATACCCTTCAAATCGAAACACAACAGTGCATGCACACTGCTGCTTGGCGGTAGAAATAGACTTTGCTGTGGTACCCACCAAGACGGGCTCTTACATAATATGAGAGACCGACCACGTGATTTTTTAATTTCGAATATATAGAGGTGCAACGTTGCCTGATCAATCTTATATCATTATTTTAGTGTGATATCCTTATTTGTCTTTTTTTTTTTTTTTTTTTTTTTTTTCGCGGAGAAAGTGCGTTACCACTACCGCCCGGCCTTCGTGGGGGGCGACCGAGCGGTTATGTTGGGGTCACCGTGCCTTACGACCCAGCGTTGAGCCGCCCGGAGAGATGGAAAACATCGGGCGACCGCCGGGCCGAGTCCCTAACCTATGTACACCGCACGGCATACCAACCAAAACTCCGCGGTGGCCATCTTCGGCGCATTAGGGACGGCTGCGGGTTTCCCAGGACGAAAAGTGTCTAAGTTATCGTCCGCAACCGCCCCTGCGCGATGCCGCGATGCGGCCCGTCTCCTGTTATGGGGGGGGCTCAGACGCCCCCGCGCACCGAAGGACGCTCTCAGCGTCTACGGCAGCGTGAGGCCAACCAACCACGCTGCCGTCCATCACGGGGGTCACAACAATATTATGTAATAACGGACAGCCCCCTGCTGCCCGCCCTTGACCCCCGGTGGCCCCTATTAGTCGCCTTTTACGACAGGCAGGGGATACCGTGGTGGAATTCTCCAAACGCCCCCAATCCACAGGGCGGGAGACGCCGGTCAGTCGTCCACCCGGCGCCTCCTTCGTCTCCTCTGGCGGCGGGAGGGATCTTCGCGCTCCCGATCCCTCTCGGCACTCTCCTTCTGCGAGAGGACCACCTCGCAGAAGTGGGCCACCGCACGCCAGGCCTCCCGACTGCCGACCATGGAAGCGACCACGGCCGGCAGCGAGAGGTCTCCTCCGACGACTGCTCTGAGAGCGCTGCGCTCCTCGTCCCAGGCTGGGCAAAACTCCAGTGTGTGCTGGGCCGTATCCAGCGGGCAGTTGTCACAATGGTGACACACGGCCGACACCTCCGTGCCAACAATTCGACACAGATACTCACCGAAGCATCCATGCCCGGTGAGCATCTGTGTCAATCGAAATGTAGCCGGGCCGTGGCGCCTGTCTAGCCACTCGGCAAAGACCGGGCGCACTGCCGCTACGACCCTCAGCCCCGCTGACGGGGCCTCCAGCCTGAGACGCCACTCCTCCACGGCGGCTCGCCGTAAGGAGGCCCTCATGGCCTCCACCTCCTTCAGGGCCGGACGCTGCCCGCGACTGAACGCCTCCTCCCGCCAATAAAAAGCATCGGACAGGGATTCGGCGTCCAGATCCCAGGGCAGGAATCCGGCCAACATGCAAGCCGCCTCGTACGAGACCGTGCGGTACGCCCTGATCGCCCGCTGCGCAATCACACGTTGAGGGTTGCGCAAAAGCGCGACGCAGCGGTCGCTCAGGGAGTAAGCCCAAACGGGACTTCCATACAGGGCCATGGACCGCACGACTCCGTGGTATAATCTTCGGCAAGGGATGCCAGGACCTTCCAGGTTGGGCAGCAGACTAGAAAGAGCGCCCGCTGCCCGGGACAGTTTCGTCCGCATCTTCTCAAAATGGGTGCGAAATTCCCATCGGCTATCCAGAATCAGACCCAAATACTTCATGTTCTTGCCGATGGGAATCCGCACCCCCTCCACGACGATGTGGGTACCAGCCGGTGGCCCTTTCCGAGGCCTATGGAAACAAATGGCCTCGGTCTTTTCAAGGGCCACCTTCAAACCAAGTCGCTGGATGCGACGCACGACGTCGCCGGTGCCCTCCGCCGCCAGGATTGCGGCATCCTGGAAGGTCCCAGAAGTCGCTGTCACTAGCGTGTCGTCGGCGTAGCATGTGACGCCGACGCCCCGGAGATTGGCACCACGGAGCACCCAGTCGTACCCGATGTTCCACAGGAGAGGGCCCAACACCGAGCCCTGTGGAACACCGCACAACATCGCTCTTCGGTGCCACCCGTCGGCGCCCGGATACACCACGTCCCTGTCAGAAAGGTACGCGTGCACCAGACGCCGGAGATAGGGCGGCACCACGTGGTACCGCAGTGCTTCGTGGATGCAGGGCCAGGGCAGCGAGTTAAACGCATTGGAAATATCCAGCGATACCGCTATCACTACACTGCCTCTGGCCACTGCATCCTCCGCCTGTGCCTTCACCCGCAGAATCGCGTGGACGGTGGAACGTCCCCTGCGGAAACCGAACTGTTCGTCGGCCAAATTCGGACCGACCCTATCGAGGTGCTCGACGAGGCGAGCATGGACTATGCGCTCGAAGAGTTTGGCGACCTCGTCGAGCAACACGATGGGCCGGTAGGCCGACGGCGACTCTGCGGGTCGTCCTTCCTTCTTCAGCAGGACGAGCTTCCCGGTTTTCCAACGCGCCGGGAAGACGCCCTGCTCCAAACAGGCGGAGAACAAACTGCGGAGCCTCGGACTCAGGTGCTCGACGGCTAGCACCCAGGCCCTCCCGGGGATGCCATCGAGCCCTGGGGCCGTGTTTTTGCTCCGCAGCCGAAGCACTGCCGCCCGCATCTCAGCGGGCGAAACCTCCGGGATTTCCCTTGCCGAAGTCTCGTACGACGATGACGCCACTTCCGGTGGCGCCATCGGTGGAGGAGTGGTCTCCTCGGTGGCCGGAAACAAGGTCGCGACGACGTTGGCCAGTAAGTCTGGCCGGAGACTCTGCGACAGTGGGGGCGCCGCTGGACGAAGCTTGTTCATAACCAAGCGATAGGGGCGCCCCCACGGGTCACCGTCGAGAGTCTCCAGGAACTCCTTCCTTGCCGCGACCTTGGCCCTGTGAACGGCCACCCGCAGCGCTCTCTTCACCTCCTTATAGAGGCCGTAGAGCTGCCGCTCCTGGTCTGCGTGATCGTCCGCCCTCAATCGGCGACGGCGATGCCTGGCGAATCGACGGCGCGCAGCCACGCAAGACGCGCGCAACTGCGCTAACTCCGCCGACCACCAGTACACCTGCCGCCGCGGCGAACGGCGGAGGGCTCGGGGCATGGCGGCGTCGCAAACGTCCGACATTGCCACCCCGAACCACTCCGCCTCCTGCTCGACCCGTACCGGCCCGTCCGGCACGGGGAGCCACGACATGACCAGAGCGGCCAACTCTAGGGCCTCTTTGTTGAGGCGACGTATGACCCACCGCGGGCCGTCCTGATTAGGGGCACTCGGTCCACCACTGGGCTGGATACTCGAGGACGCGGAGACGTCGAACCTGATGTAGCGATGGTCCGACAACGTCTCCACGCCCACGAGGACTCTCCAGCCCCGGACACGACGTGCGACGGCGGGACTCGCAAACGAAAGATCAACAATGGACCCGCCGTTGTGCCGCACGCACGTGTCCACCGACCCCCTATTCAGGACGACCAGGCCGACAGAGATCGCCCAGTCCTCCAGGACCTCACCGCGAACGTTAGTCGCCGGCGAACCCCACACCACGGATTTGGCGTTGAAGTCGCCGGCGACGATAGCCGGGTGAGGTTGGCCTTGCTCCACCAGGGCCCCCAGTCGAACGAGAAAAGCCTCGAACTCGTAGAGGGGTCTGTTGGGAGAGAAATAAACTCCTACAACCCATACGTCTCCCAACAGAGCCGCGACGCATCCCTGGCCCTTCGCTACTTTTTCGAAGGGCGGGGAGCCCGCGGCACCCTGGGTGATGATGGCCACCGAACCGTCGAGGTCCCCGGCCCAGTTATCCCTGGGCGGGACGAAGTACGGCTCGGCGACCACGGCCACTTGCACCGACCACTGCGCCAGGCTTTGGGACAACAGGTCCTGGGCCCGGGCGCAGTGGTTGATGTTCGCCTGGAGGAACTTCAGGTCCATTATTGGGCGATCTCTTCTACTACTTCCATCTCGGCCCCTTCTTGTTGTGGGCTCACCGGTTGCAGCTGGGCCGTAGCCTCAGCGCCAGCAGGTCTCCTACGCGGGCGACGCCGGGTTTTGCGGGAGGAGACGGGACATGACTTCCCCCCGAGTTGGTGCCCGGCGGGCTTACCAGAAGCCGCGCAGACTACGCAGTTCGCCACGCCGCTACACTCGCGGGCCTTGTGGCCCTCTTGGCCGCAACGGTAGCAAAGCGCGCTACGGTCCACTGCGCAGTCGCAGCGCTCCCGGACGTGCCCGGACTCCAGGCACCGGAAGCAACGCATGGGCCTTGCCTCGAGCACCGTCACTCGAGGCACAGTCCACCCAATACGAAGGCGACCCGCCTTCACCTTCTGGGCCGCCTTGATGGGCATTCTCACCCACGCTGTGCCCACTCCGGAACGGTCAGGACGAATTTGTCCCACTTTCACGCTCTCCAAAGCACACTCACCAGCCTCGGAGAGGGCCGCTGCGACTGATTCGGAAGTAGCCGTATAATCGAGCTCCGTCAGCCGCAGTTCCACGGTCTTTGTGGGACGAGAGATGCGAACGTCGTCCGACCCACTGAAACACTCCCTTAGTCTCGTGGCTAGGGAGTCGGCCCTCTCTTCAGAATTGGCCCCGGGTACCTCGTACATCGGCGCACCCGTGGCTGCAAACTTCGGCCGTAACCTTGTTATGTCGAGGCCGGTAAGGTTCACCCTACTCTGGGCATCCATCAGTACTTGTTTGTACGTAAGCCCCTTGGACACCGCAGCTGGCGTCAGGGAAATGACTACTACCGCGGAACGTGGTGGCCGCAATTTTGGTTCCACCCGGCGTGGCGGGTTCCGAGGCTGTGGATTCGCCGTTGACGCCGCAGCGACTTTGGCCTTCTTTGTCCTCCTGCTGGCCACTACGACCCAAGGTGTTTCGGTCGATGCTGGGGCAGGCGGCAGTGAACGGGGCTCGGGAGCGGGTTGCGCTTTGGGTGCTGGTGTATTCTTCTTGCCCTTTAGAGGCTTTGGGGCAGGCACCACTTTCTTTGTTAATTGGTCCTTCTTAGCTGGTGCAGCAGCGACTGTCGCCGGTGCCGAAGAAGGACCTGCGATGGCTTGCGGCGGGGCTTTGGAGGGCCCGGCTACTGGAGTGGGGTCAGGAAGAACAGGTTGGACTGTCCCCTTCCCTTTTCCTTTACCTTTCCCTTTTCCTTTACTGGCGGTGGGCTGGGATGTTGCTCCCACAAATCCACCCTGTACGGGGAGTGGGACATCCCCGGGGGTGGATCTCCTCTCATGTGCCAGTGGTGGCCTCTGGGCTGGTCCAGCGAAGAAAGATTCCATTCTGGCCTGTACTCTTGCCTCTACCAGCTGCAACACCTCCTCGGTCTGCCGTTGACTCGCGGATGCCTCCAAGTCTTCGAGTCGGCGCCGGAGGGAGGCGTTCTCTTCTTGAAGCTGCTTCATGGCAGCTTCAACGCGGGCACTATTCTCTCGCCATTTCTTTACCTCATTTTCGAGGCGAGAGACAATGGTGGACTCGGGTTGATCCACATATTGCGTGATGACGTCCGTCACGTAGTTTAAAGCCTTCTGAGAGGTCCCTTTGAGGTTACCTGACTTTTTCACTACGGTCTGGACTATCTGCCCGCAGCTTCGAAGGTCATCACGCAGAATGACGCCAGATTCATTCTTTTCAGTCACATTGGAAGATGCCTTCGACTTAATAGAGCGGAACTGCTCCGACAAATGTTTCTCCGCCTTTTGGCGGGCCTCTTCCCGCTTCGAGAGGTCGCGCTCCTTTTGAGCCTTCCTTTGGCTGACATAGTTGCCCACCATATTTGTCTTGACTTAACATCATGTGCATGTAAATTCAAGGTCAGTCTAAGACTGAACCCGAGATTGATCAACTCCCAATGCCAGGCTCTTCGTGCATTTTTCGATGTTCTTGCCTTTTACAACAAGGCATCTGGTATTCAATTTTCTATTAGTTTACCCAAAATACTCTCGCGAAGAGTCGTAAAATTTTATTTCTATTGGATTTCTTTAGTGCTCTTTAGGAATGCTCTATTTGTATATTGTCGAAAAAGCTGTAAGTATTTTTCATTTTGTTTTCAATGAAAGAATGAATATTAGTTTAAAAATAAAATAAAAATTATTTTGGATTTAATATTATTTGCATAAAACTTTTAAAGGCATTTTACCATCCAATTTTATTGAATAAAATCATATTGAAACAATATAAGAACACTTAGAGGCTCCATATTTACCAACGAAACAGTCTAATATTTTTTGGATAGGTGAGCAAAAATAAGTGAAAAATATATAATATATAAATATATGTTGCCGATTTATTCACCTTATTTGTATAAGTGAAAGAAACAAAAGATCAATATGGCGAACTTAGGCATCATAATGAGCTAAAATATAATATAACAATTACCAATAGCACAGTGTTCCAGGAGTAAGACACGTTATACAATAAACAATGACAGACATAAAAGCGCGATCGCGCATTTAAACATAATATAACAACATCTGTGAACAAATAAAATAAACAATCTTAAAGCTAATGTCGGCTACGGAACCCACCTCCAAAACCTCCAGACACTTAACGCCACTTCTCGCTGAAAATATGTAATTTAAAAGAGTTGGATTGCGAGCCATTTGTTTGGATCGACGACAGCCCGCAAAAAGGGTTGAAAATGTACCAGATTTAACGACGAGTCGCCACGTATTCGAAATACGCAGGACCGGCTCTGAGCTAAATTACTTAGTACCGGGGATTTATTAGCGGCCATTTGGTACATCTATACCATTTGCTGTGCACTGGCTACTACTGCTACTAACGTATCTACGTTACCATTGCTTTTTACTACGCTTACATGAATGAAGCGACAGTAATTGTAAGCAAGTCTGCTTTTCAACCGTAGTATTGCCTGAATTTTAAATTACCAAATGTTTAGTGTTTCTGCATCGCATTCGTCATCCCAAAACTTTACACTTTACATCATATTATAATGGCCATCATATTATAATTTAAATGGTAACTAAATTGTACTTCTAGCACAAATTATAAAGAATTGCTCCAAATTTTTGTACAGAGTCAAACTATTTCTACAGTCATTAGACGATACTATACGTCAAAAACAGATTCGTCCTGCTGATTCCCATACATTTTGACACTGTGTTCTATGGCTACATGGGTAGATCATGTCCTGGATTAACACAGGCTACTCTTTATTTTTTCTATCCTAATAATTTGCTCCTATGGGAAGTAATGTATACTTTTAATCTCATTCTTAAAGTAGATGTCGCTGGAGTCGTACAGTGTTTTTTGAACCTTTGTAGCTGGAAAGGTTTTTCACGCCGGCGTAGCGGCAAGTAACATCTCATAACAAATAAAGCTGACGATCTTATTGAAATACATTCCCGTATAATTCGTATTTAAAACATGGACAGAGTACAAAACGTAGGAATACAATATCAATACTCAATTTCAATATTAATAGGTATTGTTTACGTTTTATGAATATCTTGTCCATTTTGTATTACTTATTCTGCATTTCAATAATGCTATGCCATTAATTAAATGAATGAAAATGGATGACAGATCCAAAGCATTTTATATATATTTAAATTAATTTTATGAGCAATCTAACTCGTTCTCGAAGTAAATTTAATCCCACCAAACACTAAAAGTAAAAAAGGAGAGCCAAGTTCAATACACAAATTATGCTTGGCTGTGGGCTTTGCCTCAAAAAGAATGGAGATCTTAATGAGTGCTAAGTTCTATGCAAAATCCAAATATGTATTTATAACATTATGAACAAGTATTAAAGTCTATTTCTTTGCTTTATCGGATCCCTATAACAATTGCTGTTATTTAAAAATGTGAGATCTTAAAGTAGGTTAGATTTTCAATGAAAGGTGTCTTCATCGTTTAAGTACCTCGTAATATTTTGACCCAAGTGACCTCGCGTCGGGGGACCGAACTCCGAAACAGGAATATGAAAATATGGAGATGGGCATTGAAAAATTACCACTGCGCGGGCAGAGATGCATCAATAGCATGGTTGCATATTCAGATTGATTGAAATCCTACTAATATTATAAAGGCGAAAGTTTGTAAGAATGTATGGATGTTTGGATGTATGGATGTTTGTTACTCTTTCACGCAAAAACTACTGAATGGATTTCGATGAAATTTGGCACACAAATCATATCCTGGATTAACACATAGGCTACTTTTTATCCCGGGAAAATATAAAGTGGGACTTTTAACCAGGAAAAACTTTTTAAAGCGGGCGGAGCCGCGGGCAAGAGCTAGTAAAAAATATTTATAAAAAAAATATTTTAACTTTCAGTATATTACCCGCATTATTAACCGCGAATTTCATAGGTTACCCAATATTACTTTTTAATAAGTTTACTACAATATTTTGTTTCTCATACCCTCGTAAGGTAATGTTATGACACATGACACATTAACCTGACGAATGCGAGACACATAAAAGTGTTGTTTTCGTAAACAAAGGTGTCGCTTATATTTAGACACGTCACGTTCAGAAATTATATATGAACCCGCTGTCCGTCTGTATATCCTTGAGTGAGGTGAGAAAAGCCCGGGTGGAAAGCGGGTTACAACACTATTTACCCGAGTTGCGGGATTTAATTCTAGAGTATTTGGATCTGTGACTGAGATTACGATATTGATTCCACGTTAGGACCTCAGAGTTTATTTTATTGGGCGTCTGAGTAAAGGATTTTTGGCCTACAAGTTACATTATCAGAAAGAAATATAGTTATTATAATGTAATCTTGGATTATTTTGTCCCACAGCTGCGTAAAGCTTCTGCGATTTAGTGGAATAAGGACTTTTGTCCTCTACTTTCATAATTTGTTTTTTATTATGATTTTCTCGCAATGTCTTGCTTTGCGTTAATGAAGTCGGTTAAAAAGAAACTATTTTTATTAATATCTACACAATAATAATTATTATCTCACATTGACATGCCAAAAGTGTGTGCCATGAGATCAATAATTAAGTATTTAGTCTGCTCCGTGACCACGAAAGTTGTGTTTGTTATTGTCAGGAGAAGGTTCTTATGAAAGAAAAAATTAAGAAAATTGCGCGGAAAATTAGATAATTTAAAAATACTTTGACCGATTTTTTTCTGACAAAATGATAGCTACAGTTGAAAAAACGGGACCTTAACCACCATATTAAAATGTAACTTTAGCACTATTGACAATATACACTTATTTGATTCAACCTTATGGCGTTTGACATAACATTGACAGCAACATGCGTGCTACAAGCAAATATTTTAATAAAATTTTTGGTGTGTCTTATCTTTACTTCGTGGTGTGTCTTCATGTGGATTCGAGAATGGTTTAGATTAACTACTGGGTCCGGTAGGTGGCGCTGTACTCGGGTTCTAGGATTTTTTTTCCTTTTTAGGGACAACGTCTGCCGGGCCCACTAGTTCGTAATAATTTAAATAGATTTATTACAATACCTAATATTAATTTTAAAACTTCAATCTTCTGATATTATCAAGCCTCATGTTATTAAAATGATTTTTTTAATGGCGTCGAATGACGAGACAAGCATGCCGTTCGCCTGATGGTAAGCGTTACGACCACCCATAATCGGTTGAAACACCATCCAGCACTTTGAGTAACAAAGTACTGTGTGGTATTTCACAGCGCTCGTCATCCTGAGACATAAGATGTTAAGTCTCATTATGTCCTGTTGTTACACTGGCTACAATATCCTTCCAACCGAAACACAACAGTGCATGCACACTGCTGCTTGGCGGTAGAAATAGACATTGCGGTGGTACCCACCCAGACGGACTCTTAAATATTATGAGATTCCTATCACCAGTAAAATTATACCACCATAACATATTAAAAATAAACATATGTTTTTTTTTAATAATTGCGTCAAGTTTTACCCTTTCAAAATATCAGAAAGTTAACTTGTAAAAGAAAACAAGTCAAAATATAAAATCTTTGAGCGAGCTTTTGTTCAACAAACCTCGAGGTACACAGACGTGTTGTTCAGACAATAAAATGAAAGATTTTGGCAAATGCCAGGCACTGTTAGGTTCATAGTAATCATTGTACCAAAACGATCTACTGACAGCTCTCTGCTACCATTTTGTTTTGTGTGACTGTTTCCTCGGCTAATTTAGCGTTACATGCCTTAGTTAGGTTATAGGAATGCAATAGAGGTTGCGGCGGTACCGGCCGGGGGGCCGGCGGCGCGTGCCGTTAAATATTATATATCTACCCGCGTTAATAAGTATTTCCGGTATAAAAGTACATATAAACCTTCCTCTTTTTTGTTATACCTACTATTGGAATCAAATCAAACAGCTCAAATTTGTCTCCCGCTTTGCTACGGAGGGAAGTAGAAAATATATTTCTAACTCCTCCCTATTCTTCTATTTGATTAACTTCGTTGCGGGTTAAGACTAATTAGTGATCCCAGAGACTCGCCTAGCTTCACCGCTCGGTGTCATAAAATGCGTGCCACTGCCGATCCTGGCTTACAGGAGTTGCAGTGGCGTGAGGGCAGGATAGTCTCGTAAACCTTCCTCTTGAATCACTCTATCTATTAAAAAAAAAACCGCATCAAAATCCGTTGCGTAGTTTTAAAAATCTAAGCATACATAGGGACAGACAGCAGGAAGCGACTTTGTTTTATACTATGTTGATGATGTCTTTTTCACTAAACTCCTATGTGACATATTTATGTTAATGTGGACACGGCAGTTTCTCCCACTGTATCTTATGGTAAATCGTCCAAGTACGTCATGCAGTATCAATTGACGTGAGATGATGAATTATCCCTCACCAGTAAACAATTGTGCCATTGTCCAGGCGTGTGTATCACTACCTTAATGTAGAACAACACCGTCGAGCATAAATTTTAGGTTTGTTTCGCGGAGAGATTAGAACTGTCGAAGTTTAAATTTCCGTTTGCAAATAGCAGGATGGCCTGACCCCTTTCCCTATTCAAACGTCGGGTGTGGCTGGGGTGGAAATTTATGAAAATAATTTTTATAATGAGGATTTTGTTTTAGTTTATACGAAGAATTTAAAAAGTTCTTGAATTTTTTTATACGTTCATACCTATGTTTTTAAATGAGAGGGTAGGCCTGATACCGGTTGAGCATACGTTCTGAGTCCGAATCGAAAACAGACATTTTGAGTTTTATTACGAATATTATATCTACACGCGAATTTCGTACTCGAAAATAGGCTTAACACTAACAAGACTATCGACTAATCCCATCTTCTTGTGCTACCCTTTGAGTATAAAGGCATGATTATAATGTAATTTTGTTTCCAATGTTATGTAATATTCATCTCGTCTTCACAAGACCTGTTGCGTCTCGGGGCATCTAGTTTATGGCAGAGGTCTCAATTTCGCATAAATTACGTAGCATGCACTCCACTTTGTGGCTTTGTACGCAGTTACTATCTCTTTTATTTGCTTTTGTGTGGAGTTCTGAAACGACGTTTTAAAATTACAAGCCAGTGAATAACTGATACTGTAGATTTATGTATTTAAGTTAGTGTCTTTTTACAATATTCAAGTAAGTTTTATTTGACAGTTATCGTATTAAACAGCTTATGTAGACAGTACTCATATTATTTGGGAGCATAGATTAGAATGTGAAAAGTGGACGATAGCCTAGTTGGGTATAGAACGGTCTGCCGAGACAATGCCCGGAGGTTCAAAACCCAAGGCACACACCTCTGACTTTTCAAAGTTACGTGTGTATTGTTTATCAATTATCGTTCACTTTAACGGTGAAAACATCGTGAAGAAACCAACATACCTGAGAATTCTCCATAAGATTTCGAGACTGTGTGAAGTCTGCCAACCCGCACTAGGCCAGCGTGGTGGACTAAGGCCTAACCCCACTCAGTAGTAGAGGAGGCCCGTGCCCAGCAGTGGGACAGTATATAATACGGGCTGGTATTATTTTATTCATTATGTAGATTAGAATGTAACATTTGTATTTGGTGGGCTTTTATACATTTATGTGACGAATGGCATTATTCAGAAGTCCAAGTTCCAGGCCCTAATCTGGTAATTTTAGTAGTTGATATGAATTTTGCATGTAAGTGTACGTCTGTGGATACCACTCCCATGTCTGTACCTAAAACTAAGTTTGGACTAGCAAATTCTTGCATCAATATGTTGCGCATGATCATCAAGTGCGGTTAATAGTGGAAAATTTTAAATTTTGTACTTGCCGTAAGTCCTGAAACATTAAAATTTTGCAGAAGTCAGCTTATTGTAATAATCTTGCGGAAGTCGACTTCTGCAAGTATTCTTGCATGTCTAAACCCCACTTAACGCCAGTTGGGGTTGTGCTTTTGAACATTCTTGTGTTCCGTCAAAATAACTAGTGTAATTGGACACTGTAAGACTCGGAGACATTATTTATTATTAATTTAGTGGTAGAAATTTCTTCATACCTCTCCAATCAGTGTAGCTAGGTTTGAAGGACATTGTAGCCAGTGCAACTACTGGACATAATGGGACCTAACATCTTATGTCTCAGGATGACGAGCGCAGTGGAATGCCACACATACTGTAATTCAAGGTGCTGGATGGTCTTGGTACTGTTTATGGGTGGTTGTATCGTTTACCATCAGGCGAACGGCATGCTCGTCTCGTCATTCAATGTCATTAAAAAGCTAGCACGAGTTAACGGACTATCGTAAAGTTAACGTAATGGTTTCGCCTGAGTACATTTTTGTATGGTTTGAAAACCGCCCATTGAACGTATTTAGAACTAAAATACGTCAGCATAAGCACTGCGTGCGTGTAAAATTCGAATAGCAAGCGTGGAACCAAGATAACGGCCAACTTAAAATGTATGGGAATTGACAGTACGAATCTGTTTTTTGACGTATAGTATTGTCAAACAATACGTAAACATTAACTTTACTCGATACTAATACTATACGAAACGTGTAAATCCCTGCTAGTCGTACAGATTCTGGCATACGTGAGATCCCCCTCTCAGCAAAAGTCGAACCACCTTACTCATAGCCTACCCCGTCTGCATCGAGCAATGAATATTTTTTATCATTTAAAATTACTATTGTATCGAATTACCCCTGCAGTTACGAGACGAGACTGTAATCAGTGAAGTGCACCGTAAATAAAGAAAGTAGCTTGTCTTGTCTTTATAAAAAGTTTCTGAGAGACAAGTAATTAGAGAACTGCATGTGTTGTTACTTGAAACGTTGGGTTAAATTAGATTCTCTTATGTACCTATACAATTCAATTGCGAAGTCTGTGATTAATTGATTCCATTTTATCTATTTGGTGTTAGATTTTGTAGCGTGAGAGACAGCATGTTTTTCTATTCCATAAATCTACCTTAAAACATTTGGTACAAATAGATAATTATTTATCAACTGAGCAGTAAAATTAAATCATGCTTGTGCTCCCGAAGACATATGTCAACGTAGGCAACTATGGCGGCTTATGCATCATCCATTTATAATATTACACACACACACACTCACGCCCTTTATCCCCGAAGGGGTAGGCAGAGGCGCAACTAGTGCACCCACTTTTCGCTGTACGTATTCCGTCCCATGATGTGATCGGGGACGGGCCTATCACCATACCGGGCACAAATTCCAGACTCCAAGCTGATACCGAGTAGAAAAACCCAATATCACTTTGCCCGACCCGAGGATCAAACCCGAGACCTCAGCATTGCAATCGTGTATAACTACGCCACCGAGCCAGTGAGATTAAATTTTCAAAATTTTATTATCATTTCACAATATGAGTGAAAGCATGTCCGATTCCATATTATTATTCAAAGCTAGTTTGTACTACTAAGATCTGACGAGAGTCGAGACCAACTCGTATTCTCCGATGCAAACGCCTCGGGAATTCATAAACTCTATAGAAACTAATAGAATGGATGCATTTGCTTTCCATTTTGTATACAAGTATTTTAGTTTTTGTAGCGAAACGAGTTTTTGCTACCGGCTCCGCTCACGTCATGTAGTCATAGTCGGTTCTAGGTTTTAATTTCTTTTGTCGTAAGTAAGAATCGTTTATGTTTGTTGAACCTCCAGACATTGTCTCGACAGACTGTACCATTCCCAACTAGGCTATCGTCCACTTAAATCAATGAAATAAATAAATAGCAATGTTTAAATCAATGAAACGTGGACGATAGCCTAGTTGGGAATGGAACGGTCTGCCGAGACAATGTCCGGAGGTTCAAAACCCAAGGCACACACCTTTGACTTTTCAAAGTTACGTGTGTATTGTTTATCAATTATCGTTCGCTTTAACGGTGAAGGAAAAACAACGTGAGGAAACCTGCATACCTAAGAAGTTCTTTATAAGAATTTCGAAGGTATGTGAAGTCTACCAACCCGCACTAGGCCAGCTTGGTGGACTAAGGCCTAAAACCCTCTCAGTAGTAGAGGCCCGTGCTCAGCAGTGGGACAGTATATAATACAGGGCTGGTATTATTATTATAATTCAATGAAAAAGTTTAATGTTAACCAACACAATGATAATGTCAGAAACACGATGATTACCAAAGTTGTTCTGAAAAACAAAAATTTAACTTAATGCGAAGCCCCGACTGTAAGCACTGAAAATCCGTTTTTCTGAACACTTAACATAAAATGATCGCTGTTTGAAAAATGGTGGCTGAAACCATTTCTTTTTTTCAGCGGTGATTTTGTTACATCTGGGTATGAAATACTAGTAGTGCTCGCGGCTCCGCCCGCGTGATTAAGTTTTTCCGGGACAAAAATATTTTCCCGGGATAAAAAGTAGCCTGTAGCACTCAGGAGCTATGTAGCTTCCTATTAGTGAAATAATTTTCAAAATTGGTTCAGTAGTTCCTGAGATTAGCGCGTTCAAACAAACAAACAAACTCTTCAGCTTTATAATATTATAGTATAGACTAGCAGTGCTCGTGGCTCCGCACGCGTCGAAAAGTTTTCCGGGATAAAAAGTAGCCTATAGCACTCAGGAGTAAAGTAGCTTCCTATTAGTGAAAGAATTTTCAAAATCGGTTCAGTAGTTCCTGAGATTAGCGCGTTCAAACAAACAAACAAACAAACTCTTCAGCTTTATAATATTAGTATAGATTACGATCTAACGATTTCATATGTTTACGCGAATGTTAGACATTTAAATAAAACTATTTTACGGATACCCGTGACCACGAAGTGCTGAAATGCCTTCGAAACGTCGGGAGAATATATAAATTAAAAAACCGCGATAAAATCCGTAATTTGTTTTATTTAAATACTAGCTTTTGCCCACGGCTTCACCCGCGTTAATAAGTTTTTCCGGGCTAAAAGTACATAAAAACCTTCCCGTTGAATCACTCTATCCAACATATTTATTTGGATAAAGATTAATATTATGACGTTGATACAACTCAACAAATAATGCATTAATTTCGACCAAATTTGATTACCATAAAAACGGTTCTAGTGAGATAATCTTAAAAGATAGACATATACTGTCGCGGACATTTTTTTAGATCATTTCAAGAGGAATAATTCTTTCGTACATATATTTTTGGTATCTTGAACCGTTTTCGCAGCGCACGCAATGGAAGCCCTCAAGGATGAATAATTTTCCCCGCTTTTTTCACATTTTTCATTATTTCTTCGCTCCTAATAGTTGCATCGTGATGTTATATAGCCTAAAGCCTTCCTCGATAAATGGTCTATTCAACACAAAATTTTTCAATTCGAACCAGTAGTTCCTGAGATTAGCGTGTTCAAACAAACAAACCAACAAACAAACAAACTCTTCAGCTTTATAATATTAGGATAGATTACGATCTAATGATTTCATATGTTTACGCGAATGTTAGACATTTAAATAAAACTATTTTACGGATATCCGTGACCACGAAGTTCTGAAATGCCTTCGAAACGTCGGGAGAAAATATAAATTAAAAAACCGTGATAAAATCCGTAAAATAGTTTTATTTAAATATTACGATCTATCTGGGAAAGTTGTCCACATATGTTGACGAAAGGGATTTGGATCCAATTGACAGTTAACTGCCTCAGCTCAGCGCGGCGGTACAATTCTGTAGAAACCCAGCGTCAAGCGAGGTGATTTCGACATCTCGGGTGAGATAATGACACAAAGGCATTGTGACGATCGAAATCTTTGTATACAGAATTCGATTAGAATACGTATGATCCATGAAGAAAAGAAGAAGAGGTATGATCTCAGTTATTAGTGTGTGTAGTTCGCTTCACCGACATACTCTTATGGCGTTGGTGTAGATTACATTGCGGATTCAGAAGTGAGCTCAATAGTGATATCTTACAGAATAGTATAGCTGTTCGGTGGTGTATTTGTACTGAGAGCGGGGTACGATTATCGCGCAGAGTTCTCGGGTTTGAATTCCGGTTCGGGCAAATTGATATTGAATTTTCATACTCAGTATCAGCTCGGCATTTGGAAGTATATCCGGTAAATGGCAATAGGCGCCCTTTAACACTTAGGACCTAACATGACTGGTAAAATATAGGTGCCTGCCTACTACTGAAAAGGGAAAAAGGCTTGATGATATGTATGTAATTATCAGTTAAATCGCACCAGTAGCGGTGGTAGGACTTTTTTTACAGCATCGAATTATGAGATGAGCATGCCGTTCGCCTGATGGTAAGCGATACGACCACCCATAAACAGTAGAAACACCATCCAGCACCTTGAGTTACAAAGTACTGTGTGGCATTCCACTGCGCTCGTCATCCTGAGACATAAAACTTGTTAAGTCTCATTATGTCCTGTATTTAATTGACTTTACGATCCATAACTTTACATATCGCCTACCGTTTCTGGTATTTCAACTTAAGTGTTATAGTGACTAAAGATGCTCGTGGTCCACTAGAGAAACTTCATATACAGTCAAGCGCAGCGTTGGAGTCCACTTGCAAGGTGGACAAACGATCTGAAAAAGATCGGATGCAAACAGTTTCTAAGCGGTTAGTGTGGAAATCGTAGGAGTCTTACGTTCAGTGTACAGTCACCAGTATAAGTAGCTGACCAAATTCAAAATTTCAAATTACCTACATACTTTTGTGTTTTTACTAATCTTTTTTTTTCTTCACAAAAATAAAATAACAGATTTGCTTTACTTCATATGAAGATTTTTAATCAGTTTAAATTAACCGTGTATAGGCGATTTGAAATTTTGATTTTGTACAGATATTTATGCTGCTTGAAGCCCCGGGCAGAAGCAAGAAATAAAATCCCCGATTTGAACAATTTCGTATGAAGATGCATTGGTCTATGAGGTCCCTCATCTAAGCGCGAGGATCCCCGAACCTCTAGGCACCGGGCAGTTGCCTGGATCGATCCCCCCTTCTTAACCCACCGCTGTACGGCTAATTGTGAAGTTTAGGGTTGTACGCAATAAGCTGTTGAATTTGAAGCTTTTAGAGCCATTGTCTTAAGCTGTATGTCTCTCCCTATTACAGTGTGCTTTGAGAATTTTATACAATGAAGTACAGTCGAAATCAAATTAATGTATTATGCGCGTATAAAGATCAAATATATGAATACATAGTAAATAATCCTAAATTTCTTGTCATCGTATTTAATTGCGGCTGTCCGTACAATACAGTCACATTAAACTTTAGAGCATTCATTTAACATGAGATGGGATGACCAGGCGAACCCTGCGTTGGTCATACATGCGCCGCCGGTCATAAACTTTTATTAAAAACCTGTGTGACTTGCCTTGGTGCCGTACTGTAGACTGCTTCGGTGGCGTAGTTGTATAAGGTACGACTACAATGCTGAGGTCTCGGGTTCGATTCCCGGGTCGGGCAAAGTGATATTGAGTTTTTCTATTCAGTATCAGCTCGGAGTCTGGAATTTGTGCCCGATATGGCGATAGGCTCGCCCCCTATCACATCATGGGACGGAATAACGGCGAAAACGTGGGTGCACTAGTTGCGCCTCTGCCTACCCCTTCGGGGATAACAGGCGTGAGTGTATGTGTGTATGTGTGTGTGTGACTTGCGATCGCTGTCATTACACTCTACGACAATGACATTAAGCGGTGCTCCACAGAAATTGTGATTTTTTATGCGTTATTGTGTAAAAAACGACCTTGCATTCAGCCCTGCACATATGGATTTTTTTTGTCAAATGTGTGCTATCTGTGTCTATCTCGCCCCCCTTCAGGATTGGCAGAAAAAAATATTTGCGCATTATTGCCATATCGTGTCCATTAGTTAAATATTCTAAGCATTAAACATACGTTACTTTGCCGGAATAAAATTATAAAACAATAAAAGAGCGATTCGAAATTTATATTTATGACATGAATGCATTGTTTCAATAATTTCATTAAAATTTTTAATCATCGTCGAAAACCGTTTCCCTTTGTTTTCAATTTCATAATACCAAAGTTTCGTAATCCCGCGGGATGATATAAATCTCTTTTTGATTTTTTCACGAGTTTCTTTATCTGTGGCAAGAGAAATGTGAATTTGTTTTTTTAGCAAATGGATATTTCGTTTGTTTTATTATAAGCCCCATGCTTACCTATAAACAGTTAAAGAATTTTAATTTTGAAATAGAAAGTAGCAGCGCAATTACTATCAAACACACATGAATAAATAATTAAAAATGTAACTCTTGGTTTTAACAAAAAAATAGTAACATAATACCTCTCTTTATTGTAAGTGCTAAGGACCTACTAATAAAGAACTACCCAACAAAAAGAACTGTGAACTACGCACACGTGTCTGTCATCTATACACAATTTATTATTAAGTTATAATACCCAGTAATTAAACTGGCTACAATGTCCTTCGAACCAGAACAACATGCTACACAATGCTTTTCACTCGAAACTAACAATGCGATCCATTTACCAAGACAATACTTATAGGTTCTTTTTATCCCGGCTAAGTGACTTCACTGTAAGAAAAAAATACCAGACAAGTGCGAGTTGGACTCGCGTACCGAGGATTCTGTACAAATTTTTAGTAAGGTTTCTAAGTGTGTAAGTTCGATAGTTCGCCAAAATTAATGAATAAATTAATCAAATATAAAAAAATGTAATAGTAAATTCGCCTTTTTTAGTTATTTAAGTATATTATATTTATAGATTTCAGATTTTACCTTTACATGTGCTAGACCTTCCTTCTGACCAAATTTCATGATTTTAGGTTAAAGAAAGTACCCTATAGGTTCGTTTCGTTTATGAAATCGCAAAATGTGTGACATAAACGGTTACATCCTTTGATCACGTTGACTTACAAGTTTTATTTTTCACAGCTGTAAGAGACCGTAGGTACCTCGTACCTGAGAAAAAGGGTCCTGACAGATAGAAGGACAGACGGACAACAAAATAATTCTGTAAGGGTTTCTTTTTCCTTTCGTAATACGGAACCCTAATAAAGTGAAATCCAAGGAGAGGAGCAAGTGACGTTCCCTTTGATGATTGACACAATTATCTAGATAATGCCACCAATTTCTGAGCAGGGGTTTCGCGTGGTAAGGGGATATTGATTATTCATCGTAGTATGCATGTGCACTGTCCTTACATATTACAAAACAAAGTCCCCCGCCGCATCTCCCTGTCTAAACGCAATAAACCCAAAAAATACCTATCGGATTTAGATAAATTTTGGTCCATACCAAAATATGGAGATACTTTGAGACCCTAAGAAGGTCATGGGCTACTTTTGTCCCGGCAAAGCTCTTTCACGCCTGCAAAGGCGCGAGCAAAAGCTAGTTATAAGAGTGTACACTGTATTGAAGAAAACTACAACAAAAGGAAAAGGTTTGTACACTTGGACTGTACGCGATTAGGGGCTCATCATCCTGGGTGGCATTATCTATACCTAACTTAATCTGTTTGTTTTGTAATTCACGCTTGAATACGGATTCATTGTCCACACACAATTCAACAAAGCTTTACAAATGCTCTGACGATAATGTCAGAGCTTATAAACCAGATACCGCTCAGGTTACACCGTTGTACATCGCGAGTAGAAATAAGTCAGTACATTTTACATGAACACCGTGTCAGCAAGTCCGTTTAAACCGGATTTTTGTTCCTTTGTTCACACTGATTTGTCAGTTTTTAGATAAAAGCAGAGAGGTGGAAAGATCAGGGAGTGCGAACTATGTTTTACATGAATACTAAAAAGAACCTTTCAGAGATAAAGGTCATATTTCGCGTAGACGTGAAGAATTAGCGGTCCCGAATAATTTGAAGCTAAGGTATTGTATCTCGCGCACACATGATCAAGGTCACCTAATAGACCAAGACACCGCTATCGTTGCTTTCTTTTTCAGAAGCATTCCAGATGTCCTAGCACTTAATAACTCTAAGCATAAAAGCTATAGAATGTCAGATATCTGACATTCAATGGTTCGGTGCGGTCGACCCCTGCCGGCCCTTTCATCCACACTCGACTTATATATCCTCTTTGTCTCGGATATCTGACATTCTAAGTAAAGGCCCGGTCAAAAGTACCCTAAACCGGCGGGAGTGGATGAAAAGATTGATGAAGGTACAGGAAGCGGAAGTAGTGTACCAGAATCGAGCAAAGTGGCAATCCATAGTCTCTGCCTATTCCTATGGGCCACAGGCGTGATACTATGTATTTATAAAAGCTATAATTTGAGTGAATGTAGATGTCAAGCAAATAACTCAAAGTTTTATTCATAAGGCTGTAACTTTTTTTATGTTAATTTGTTCTTAATGCAGTTATTTAATGTTTCAACATGAGTCCTAAAAATCTTTACTATATAAGTGTAATCATACGAAAATATTTTGGTACTTTTGCTATCTATAAGAATACTTTCTGTTCCAAAAAGTACATGTCCAAAAGCGGGCCTATAATTCTAACCGAGATACTTTATATACAAATATTTGGATAGCACTCCCAAAAACTAGGCAACAAATCGTATAATTTTAAAGATGTTGAGATTTATGTAATTTTTTTTGCTTAAAAACTACGTTATAATATGAACGTTTTTAAAAAAGTTAGTTATAAATGGACCGGTGTATTTTTTTTTTATCCATGATCAAATTTTTTGGCCCTATAATATCATATATCACATATAAATATCATACAAAAAGCAGACCTTTTTGCTTGCAATAAACTAACTATGTTTTATATAAGTTAGTGATTTTTCGTTTTTCATGTGGGTCTCTACTGAGCCTACGTGACTGTGTGTAGTCAAGCTAACTGAATACGGTGCCTAGTGCAAGTTAGGGGCAAACTGTATATGCCTCAGTTGCTTCTAAGGTACCACAGTTGTTTCTAAGGCTAAATTATAACGAAAATTATTCTACGGAACACAATTTTACAAACATACGCTATCTCCTCACTGCAAAGCATTATATAATAAGTAGTAGACATTGAAAACGACGGCTACTAAATTATATTTTAGGTCTGGTAATCAATTAATCAAATCAAATCATTTATTAAGTAATTAGGCCCCTAAGGGCGCTTTTACACGTCATTTTTTACAATATTTTTTTATCAACAAAAAGATTCTACCGGTGCTTCGGAAAAGCCCACTGACCTGAGAAGAAGCACCAAGAAACTCAGCGTAGGTCTTTTGTCATCTTAAGTTTTTTTAAATAGTATATATTTTACAAATGACAAGTAACAATACAAACTTAATTCTAAATGTGGATATTAAATGCGAAATTAACGGAGAGTACCTAAGTCAAGCAACCACCTACATGTTTAATTTTAAGTAAACAATAGAGTCAACTATCAAACAGAGCAGACCAGTCCACGCAAGCAGCACCCGTTCACGAGTATGACGCATGTGCCAGCCATCGGCCTCTTCAACCATGTTGCACGGAAGTGACCGACCCGGCACACGACGCCGCTGCAGGCACGGACTTTAAAGCGAGCAAGAATACTCAGATTGTGGCTAACCAAGACAAAAAAGACACAACAAAGGTGTATATCAAATGAGTAACGTAGTATATTAAAAATATACTCTTAGGACTATCCGGGACGGTCGCACATGTCCAAGTCAAGTGGAGACCATGTACCGGCAAACACATGGTTGAACGTCCAACTGCAAAGTTGTCAAACGACTTGATAAAGGTCGCAGGATCACACTGTATGCAGGCCGCTTTTGACAGGCCCGTCTGGAAAACTTTAGGGGATGCGTATGTTCAGCAGTGGATGTCATGTGGCTGATGTTGAAGATAAAGGGTAAGCGTTGACCGATCGTAAAATTAAGCTTAATAAAATTATTTCAATTTAATTTAAGTTTAATTATTTAGAATAAAATATTGGCAAGTGCAAGAAGTTCCATTATTCTTAAAGTGTTAGGCTACCTTCTCAAACAATTCGAAACATCCAAGTAATTTAAGACATAAATACAAGTTGAAATAAAACTCAAGCACCGATAAGCAGTAAATCAAAAAGTTTGTTGATAGCTGCTCAAACTTCGCAGTAATCCTTGAAACACTCGACTTACTATCTTGACTTATTTTCGTCTGCAACAGTGTGGTAAGATTTTTGGCGTTGTCTGTGAAATTCCGAGTTTAGTGACAGTCCCGATAGAAAACGTTTGTTAGCCCGTTTTTATTTATTTAGGATTTTTACAAAGGTATAATAGAGGCAGACTTAATTCGTAAGAATAAAAATTTAAATAATTTACAATTTCATTTCTCATTTTTGTTAGATCTCTGTCACTCATAAGATTCGTCTTGTATCAAACTTCAAAGTATGGACTACTACAGACAGTAATTATGCGGATAATACCTGTCTTTTTTCTGTAAGTGTCTAACGTAGTCAGCCGTATGACTTTTTATTCCTTTATTTTTTTCTGTGAATGCGGCGATAACCGTATTTAGAGTGAAACGGACTGCATGTTCAAAATCTAAGGGCACGCACCTCTGACTTTTCGACGTTACGTGTGTATTGTTTATCAAATACCATTAGCTTAAACGGTGAAGAAAAACGTCGTGAGGAAACCTACATACTTAACACATTTTCATGAGAATTTCGAGGGTATATGAAACTTGCCAACCCGCGCTAGGTCGGCGTGATGACTAAGGCCTAAACCTTTTAGTTGTTGAGGAGATACATGCTCAGCATTTAGTAGTGTATTATGTAAATTCGATAGTACCTACTACCTATTGTTTAAAACAATAAACCCTATCTACATTTATAATACTTGTTTTCATACTTCAGAACATTAACTTCCGCTTGAAGTGATTTGAAAGTTTCATGATACTATTCAGTTTGTTCCATAAAATGATGAACCCTAAACCAAGATGTATTGAAATGGGACCACTTCGCGACCCTTTTTTATTAAATGAAGAAGGAATCAAGGAAATACGCTCACAATTTTCAGAGAAATCAGTGTACATACATACAAAAAAAAATACAAACACACGAATTGAGAACCTCCTCCTGTTGGAAGTCGGTTAAAAACACTTGTCCGCGCTTATTTCAGTGACAGAAGCAAGCTTTAGTTGAAAACAAACATATTTTTTCCGTTGAAACTTCCTGTTGGCTGAAATAGTGTTATTTTTCTTGAAAACAGCTATGCTGAGTATATTTTAAGATGGGTTACGTAGGCACAAT
Source organism: Lapara coniferarum (assembly GCA_949316025.1). Taxonomy (NCBI): domain Eukaryota; kingdom Metazoa; phylum Arthropoda; class Insecta; order Lepidoptera; family Sphingidae; genus Lapara; species Lapara coniferarum. Next base: position 36,898,732 of record OX438924.1, on the reverse strand, counting down.
TTGATAGTATAATTAGAAACTCTGTATCAGTTTGCTGAACTTAATTAAAGGTTAAAATTCAAGTAACAACAATTGCAATGCAATGCAATGCAATCAGCCCTGTATTATATATTGCCCACTGCTGAACACGGGCCTCCTCTATTACTGAGAGGGTTCAGGCCTTAGTCCACCACGCTCTCCCAATGCGGGTTGGCAGACTTCACGTACCCTCGAAATTCTCCTAGAGAATTCCCAGGTATGTAGGTATCCTCACGATGTTTTCCTTCACCGTTAAAGCAAACGATGATTGATAAACAATACACACATAACTTCGAAAAGTCAGAGGTGTGTGCCTTGGGTTTGAACCTCCAGACAATGTCTTGGTAGATCGTTCCTTTCCCAACTAGGCTATCGTCGCTTTTTAGTAACAACAATTACGTAGTATATTTTGTACCCATGGATGACTATGTAGTATAGACGTGGTGCTTTAGTAACATCGATAATTTTTTACCCTAAAATATAGTAATTACTTATCCAAGGATACGTCATTTATTTTAAAACCCTTTTTCTCTGTAAACCTCCACACAATTTTAATAATGATCCATAATATTATTAGCCTAAAGTTTTTAATTGCTTGAACGCGCTAATCTCTGAAACTTCTATTCCGATTTGAATTCTTTCCCTAAGAGGAACCCACATTATCTCTGAGTACTATAGGCTTTTATGCCGAACTATTACGTGCGGAGGAAACTTTTTGAAAAACACATGACATCGCTAAATTCGTCCCTGGCACTCAACCGTTCAAAATAAGGTTATAGCACAAAAATACTTATCGCAATGAAGTTTTTGGGCAATGCGATAACGTATTTGTTTTCGGTATGTTGTGCTGAGGTTTCGGGTTCGATCCGGGTTCGGGTAAAGTGATATTGGGTGTTCTATATTAGTTCGGTGTCTGTGATTTAATGGAAATAGTTTCGAAATAACTGGGTGTGACACATGCCTGCCTCTGAAATGGAAAATAGTGTGATGTACGTAAGGTACTGGTTTGCATACACTGTCCTACTTAATTTAACTGGTTTCTGACTGAAGCTTATTAGGCTATATAGTACATTCAGTTGGAAGTTTGCCTCGGTGGCGTAGTTGTATTACGGTACGACTGCAATTCTGAGGTCTCGGGTTCGATCTCCAGGTCGAGTTAAGTGATACTGGATTTTTCTATGCAGTATCAGCCCGGAGTCTGGAATTTGGACCCGATATAGCGATGGGCTCGCCCCCATCGCATCATGGGACGGAATGTGCACGGCGAAAAGTAAGTGCCTTAATTGCGCCTCGGCCTACCCTTTCGGGGATAAAAGGCGTGGGTGAGTGGGTGAGTTGGAAGTTTCAAATTTCCGTTTTATGGATACGGAACTCTAATGCGCAATAAAGAGGGTAAAAAAGCGGCCATTTTCCAGCTGGTGTCAGACGGATAAGTTTCTTACTAGACCGTTTTATGCTACCACCAGTGAGGTTATTGGAACTTAAAGATGTTGAAGAGACGCTGTGAGCATGTACCGAAATAATATGCAGCACGTTTGGCCACAAACATTTGCATCATTCCCAACTTTGAATTATAAATCTTTAGTTGACTTTTTTATACGGGCACACTAAAATGACCCAATTCAATTGAAGATAAACGGAACAGGGTAGAGTGTCAAGTGTTGAGAAATGTTTATGCCTCATCAGTCGACATACTTATGCCGGCCTATTTGAACCGGATATATACAGAATGATCCCGGAACGCGGCACGCTTACGTGGACCACTATGGCAGGATTTACAGCTTATATACGGTGGTTGCTATCCGGCCGGATACAAAGTATCGTACCACCAGCACAAACTGCAGAAGTCATACTGAGACAGTAGGTAGTAATAACTAATATCTCAAAATTACATCCATACACACTCACTCCCTTTTTTTTTTTTTTTTTTGTTGACGCGGAGAAAGTGACTTATTACTACCGCCCAGAGTTCAAGGGGAACGACTGAGCGGTTATGTTGGGTTCACCGTGCCTTACGACCCGACGTTGAGCCGCCCGGAAAGATGGAAAACGTCGGGCGACCGCCGGGCCGAGTCCCTAACCTATGTACACCGCACGGCATACCAACTAAAACTCCGCGGTGGCCATCTTCGGCGCATTAGGGACGGCTGCGGGCTTCCTCCGACTCACGTCTAAGTTATCGTCCGCAACCGCCCCTGCGCGTACCGCTGTTGCGGTCCTTCTCCTGTTGTTGCGGGGGCTCAGAAGCCCCCGTACACCGAAGGACGCCCTTGGCGTCCGAGGCAGCGTGAGACACGCTGCCGTCCATCACGGGGGTCACAGAAGTTGGCTAGACTAATAGGTGGACGGCCCCTCCCGCCCACCCGTGACCCCCGGAGGCCCCTTTTAGTCGCCTTTTACGACAGGCAGGGGATACCGTGGTGGAATTCTCCAAACGCCCCCAATCCACAGGGCGGGAGACGTCGGTCAGTCGTCCACCCGACGCCTCCTACGTCTCGTCTGGCGGCGGGAGGGATCACCACTGCGCTGGCGATCCCTCTCGGCACTCTCCTTCCGCGAGAGGACCGCCTCGCAGAAGTGGGCCACCGCCTGCCAGGCCTCCCGACCGCCGACCATGGAAGAGACCACGGCCGGCAGCGAGAGGTCTCCTCCGACGACTGCTCTGAGAGCGCTGCGTTCTTCATCCCAGGCTGGGCAAAACTCCAACGTGTGTTGGGCCGTGTCCGTTGGGCAGTTGTCACAATAGTGACACACGGCCGACTCCTCTATCCCCACCACCCGACACAGGAACTCACCGAAGCAGCCATGCCCGGTGAGCACCTGCGTCAGGCGGTATGTTGCCGCTCCGTGGCGCCTGTCCAGCCATTCGGCAAAGACAGGACGCACTGCCTCTACGACCCTGTGCCCCCACGACGGGGCCTCCAGCCTGAGACGCCACTCCTCCACGGCGGCTCGCCGTAAGGAGGCCCTCTTGGCCTCCACCTCCTTCAGGGCCGGACGCTCCCCGCGACTGAACGCCTCCTCCCGCCAATGGAATGCATCGGCAAGGGATTTGGCGTCCAGGTCCCAGGGCAGAAATCCGGCCAATAAGCAAGCCGCCTCGAAAGAGACCGTGCGGTACGCCCTGACCGCCCGCTGCGCTAAAGCTCTCTGCGGGGCGCGCAGGAGAGCGACGCAGGGGCGGCTCAGGGAGTCAGCCCAAACGGGGCTGCCATAAAGGGCCATGGACCGCACGACTCCGTGATACAGCCTCCGGCAAGGGAAGCCAGGACCTTCCAGGTTGGGCAGCAGGCCGGAAAGAGCGCCCGCTGCCCGGGACAATTTCGTCCTCAACTCCTTAAAGTGGGTGCGGAATCGCCATCGGCTATCTAAGACTAAACCTAGATACTTCATGCTAGAGCCGATGGGGATCCGCACCCCCCCAACGACGATGCCGGCACCGGCCGGTGGCCCTCTCCGAGGTCCGTGAAAACACACGGCCTCGGTTTTCTCGAGGGCCACCTTCAAACCTAAACGTTGAATTCGTCCAACTACTTCGCCGGTGCCCGCCGCCGCCAGAGTTGCGGCGTCCCGGAAGGTCCCAGCAGTCGCTGTGACTAACGTATCGTCGGCGTAACAAGTCACGCCGACGCCCCGGAGATTGGAACCACGGAGCACCCAGTCGTACCCGATGTTCCACAGGAGAGGGCCCAAGACCGAGCCCTGTGGAACACCGCACGACATCGCTCTTCGGTGCCACCCATCGGCGCCCGGATACACCACGTGCCTGTCAGACAGATACGCGTGCACCAGACGCCGGAGATAGGGCGGCACCACGTGGTACCGCAGTGCCTCGTGGATGCAGGCCCAGGGCAGTGTGTTGAATGCGTTGGAGATATCCAACGACACTGCAATGACAATTTGTCCGCTGGCCACTGCATCCTCCGCCTGTGACTTCACCCGCAGAATCGCATGGACGGTAGAACGTCCCCTCCTAAAACCAAATTGGTTGTCGGCCAAATTCGGACCGACCCTTTCAAGATGCTCGACGAGGCGAGCATGGATGATGCGCTCGAAGAGCTTTGCCACCTCGTCGAGCAACACGATGGGCCGGTAGGCCGACGGCGACTCTGCGGGTCGTCCCCCCTTCTTCAGCAGGACGAGCTTCCCGGCTTTCCACCGCGCCGGTAAGACGCCCTGCTCCAGGCAGGCGGTGAATAAGCTGCGGAGCCTCGGGCCCAGGTACTCAATGGCTAGCACCCAGGCTTTCCCGGGGATGCCATCGAGCCCTGGGGCCGTGTTTTTGCTCCGCAGCCGAAGCACTGCCGCCCGCATTTCAGCGGGCGAAACCTCCGGGAGCACTCACTCCCTTATCCCATAGGGTTAGGTAGAAACTATTGAGCTCCACATGCTACGATCTTGACACACCTCTTTCGCCTCCTCCACAGTCATAGTACTTCTCATACATTTTCACCGGTTAAGGGTACTTCTTACCTGCCCTTTTCGGAGATCATTTATTTGATCAAACAGCACAAAAATATTGAAAAAAAAAAAAAAAAAAAAAAAGAAAAGAAACAATGAACAATTGATGACAAAAAAGTAAGCTCGGAGTTTCTTTCTGCCTTTCTTCTTCGGGTTGTCATCGCTTAGGCAGCTGGTGAAAGGCTAGTAGGTTAGCTAGGCCAGGGCCTGTAGTGTCCTCAACGGTGAGGATCGCGACTCGTTCCTCCCATTATTTTTTTGTATAAAAATGATCTGTTTTTGATATTGCTTTTCCTGCCAGCCCGAGCTGGCTTCTTACTTTTTATTTTTCATCATTGATTTTACTCTTAATAAAAATGTCTGTAGTTATACTATAAGTGACCTTAGCTTTGGTATTAAAATTTATATTATTAAAATCAATTAAATGTATCTTGACTTATCATAACTGCAACTATGTTGGCCTACGAGATGAATAAAGTATTTTATTTTTATTTATTTTTATTTTTTATTTTTTATGATCAGAGAACGTTTTCCTCGAGCGTCTCTTTCCAGCCGTACCATCCATTCACATTCACTCGAGAAATAATTTCAAAATTATACTTGGTAAAAATATATTTTAAAACAAAACACTATGCTGCAGAAATAAATACACAAAGCATTTTTATTCTCAAATATTGATATTAACTATGAATAAAACTTTGCCTTACAAGTTCAGTAACCCTACTATTATCTAGGTAAAGAAACGGTATGAGTATGCAAACACATCAAATATTCAATAAAGAGTGAGAAAAACATCTCTCTGTATCATTATGAGGATGAATCCGCATTTTTATAGTCTCTTGATTGTTTTTGCTCGTAAGAACTGTGAGATTTTTTGTACAAAGTTATTGTAACAATCTTTTTTCCGCGTTATGGTTCATCCGGGATAAAAGTCACGCTTCATATTTTCCCTGTATAAAATGTAGCATATGTCCTTCCCAGGGTCTTATGCTATGTCCATACTAAGTTTCAATGAAATCGGTTGAGTGGCTGAACCGTACATGCGTAATAGACAGAAGGATTGAGTTTTAAGATTTAATGAAATTATTTGACTACGCTAAATCTTCCGTTATAATTTTATCAATGTAGTATTTATTTTGTTGTCAGAATGTTAGGATGTATGTTAGAAGTAAACGCAAGAACAACTGAACGGATTTGGATGAAATTTGGCACACGGGTAGATCATATCTTGGATTAACACATAGGGTACTTTTAAACCAGGTAAAATAATGGATATTTTCAATCTCATTCTTTAAGTAGATGCCGCTGGTGTAGATGTGCTTTAGGGACTCTCTTAGCGGGAAAGGCTATAAAACGCGAGCGAAGCCGCAATTGCTAATTACAAGCCATCACTAGTAAAAAAAAAATGTTAATATTGTACATGAGCTTCATTTTTTTTTATTACATTTAAACAATGATTTAGATACTTTCCGAGTTCAGACGAATAATCACGAATACACTGGTACTGGTGGTAGGTCTCACATGTAAGAGTCCGTCTGGGTGGGTACCACCGCAATGTCTATTTCTACTGCCAAGCAGCAGTGTGCATGCACTGTTGTATTCCGGTTTGAAGGACATTGTAGCCAGTGTAACTAAAGGACATAATGATACTTAACATCTTACGTCTCAAAATGACGAGGGCAGTGGAGTGCTACGCAGTACTTTGTAGGTCGAGGTGCTGGATGGTGTTGCTACTTTTTATGGGCGGTCGTATCCCTTACCATCAGGCGGACGGCGTGCTCGTCTCGTCATCCAATGCAATAAAAAAATACAAGTGTGTAAAGAACTTATTCGGGTGTATTCGATACTCATAAATCATAAACGTGTATTCTTGTACGAATTATTTGCCAAATTATTCGTCAATAGCTTAAAATAAGGCATAAAATGTGTTCAAGTTGACATCTTAACGACCGTCATATGTTATTATTTCAATAAAATAACTTCCAGTCACTTATTCCGAAAAAATCTGAGTAAAAAATATCCTACGTAAGAATATCTTACAAACAACTTTGTTCTAAATTGAGGAAAATTCGTCAACGTCCAAATAAAGTTTACCAACTTTGATATTGAGTCAAAACAGCATTAGTTGCAAAAATAAATTACATAAAGATAAAAGACTAAACTTTTCCCATTATCGGTGAATTTGATAAGGAATATCATTTCCGACTCACAAAAACTTATTTGAACTGAAATGAAAAATGTTATGCGATTTCTTTATCATATATAGGCGCCGCGCACATACTGTCAACTGTACTCAATATAGTGAGAGAGAAGAGAGAGAAAGGTTGAAAGAAACCTATACTAATATTATAAAGCTGAAGAGTTTGTTTGTTTGAACGCGCTAATCTCAGGAACTACTGAACCGATTTTGAAAATTCTTTCACTTATAGGAAGCTACATAACTCCTGAGTGCTATAGGCTACTTTTTATCCCGGGAAAATATTTATGTCCCGGAAAAACGTTTTCACGCGGGCGAAGCCGCGAGCACTACTATTACACAATATACTCACAGATAGACATACACATTCACGCCTTTTCAAACCCCAAAAGGATAGGTAAAGGCGTAACTAGTATAACTGCTATGAAACTGTCAGTCGCTTCATTAATAGTTTTATAGTATTACAGACCGTAGACAAGTTCACGTTGTCTACGAGACTCGATAACACATATACACACATTCTTTATGGGTAACAAGATGTCACTATGAGTGTTTTCTGTTAGATATTGGTACTACTTACTACATGTCGGAATGGCGGACAAATTGTCCACAAGTTGAACATATTCCATACCAACCACCCTGTATTATATACTGCCCACTGATGAGCACGGACCTCATGTACAACTGAGAGGGTTAAGGCTTTAGTCCATCACGCAGGCCTAGTGCGGGTTGGCAGATTTCACATACTTTCGAAATTCAGAGAACTTCTCAGGTATCCAGGTTTCCTCACGGTGTTTTCCTTCACGGTTAAAGCGAGCGCCAATTCACAGAGAATACACACAGTTAAAAATATAGATAAATCTAAATACAGTATGTAGGTACAAACATGTATGTGCTATTAAAGCTGTAATTTCGGAACCGGTGCGCAGAATCAGACTCTAAACTCATCAACTTAAACAAACACCGAACAGTGTAGGAGGTTAATATCATTTACCGCCTATATTGTTCGGTTAAGTTATATTTATTACATTATATTTATATAACCTGCTCTATAACCTCGATAAAAATGAAAATCCTAGCTAGGATACATTTAAATTAATTATTTAGATCCCGCATAAGGTTCTTCTATCGTGGTAAAGTGCACTTGAAGGTAAAAATTTCGTAATAAGGCAACTAGGTAATGGTCTGTGCACATGGCATTTTTAAACGATCTCAACATGCTCCTTTTGATACGCGCCTCTCGAGCGTGTATAAAAGTACACAGGCCCCATTCTATCGTGCTTTTTTTTAATGTCGCATGCATGCTCTAAGGCTACGGGCCGTTCACAAACGTTACTTAGCTAAGTACGACCCAATGACATGATAATAATACAAACAATACTATGAGGACGCATAGTGACGGCAGTTTCATAGTTTTCTTTGGCCTTATTCAGCTTTTTGTATCTGACAGCCGAGTATGAACTTGGAGAAGTTTTTAAACTAAGTTTAGACTAGCAAGTGCTCGCAGCAATATATTTCATATTTCTACATTCATTCACACTAGCAGCGATGTCGCAATACCTCTATTCACATTATACATGCAACTCACAGCGAGGCCTGCAAGTGTCAAAATTTTCATTGTTACTGTTTGCACTGTAAAAATCGTTTGCAAAAGATAACTGCAGCAACTTTTCTTGCTTAAACACTGATTAACGCAGGCAGATCCCCAAGCAAATCTAGTAAACTAATACGGAACCGACTCAACTGGCTCATGGACAAAAGCCATCCCATAAAATATTAGTAAAGCGCCTATTGGACGAGTGTAAACAACTCATTATTTCGCGGCGCCCGTACTACTAGGAAACTGTTACACGTTGACAAAACAAGGCAATAACATTGGGCCGATTTCACCGCTTGATAAAAGCTACTCGTTACATAAATGTATAACCCGACCAAATACCAAAGCCATACTCTAATCTATGTTCTTAAATAAATGTCAATAAAAAGAGTACTTTCTACATTAACTGTTTAATGCGATAACTGTCAAATAAGATTAACATGAAACCAGTGAGACAGATCCAGTTGGATTGTGGAAAGAGAGTATTTTGTTATTGCCTCCGAAAACGGTGAACTAATGGTCTACTTGATGTTAAATGGTCACCTACGCCCATGGACGTTGGCAAAGCTTACGACACAGCTAAGCCGCTCTCTGACCTACCATGAGAGATACAAGAGTCTATAGGTACCTACAAGTTCGATTTCCATGTGGAGACAAACTTTTGTAATATCAATAACCAATATTTTTATTTGGGTCCGCATGTTATGGGGATAATAATACAGATAATGATCAATTCGGGCGATAAATATTTATATCCTAATGAAATAAGCATCATGAGTGTGACTATTAAGTTTAAAACACTGCAAATATTTATTAAGTAAATAAAAATAGTTGACAACATAACAATGCTGAGGTCTCGGGTTCGATCCCCGGGTCGGGCAAAGTGATATTGAGTTTTTTTCTATTCAGTATAAGCTCGGAGTCTGGAATTTGTGCCCCATATTGCGATAGGCTCGCCCCCTATCACATCATGAGACGGAATAATGGCGAAAAGTGGGTGCACTAGTTGCGCCTCTGCCTACCCTTTCGGGGATAAAAGGCGTGAGTGTATATGTATATATACGATAACATAACAACTACGTTTATACGTCTCGGTAATCTATTTTGAGCATCTGACACACTGAAAATTATGAAGGTAAGTAAAGAGTACAAATATAGCATCGGCCAAAGAGAAACCTTGCGGACGTCCTTCCTGAACACCGAGTGACCCCGGAAATCTGCTTGCTGGAATAAGCTACTATTTATCTAAGATCGCTTATCCACTGTCGTTAGTCTTCGCCATAATAATAATGAACTCATTATTTTATGTATACTGATATTATAAAGAGGAAAGATTTGTATTTTTGAATGTTTGTATTTTTCTACGTTTGACAAGGACGTTTGAGTTTCAAAAAGTATCTAACCGATTTCAAAAATTCTTTCACCATTAGAATGCTCCTATATCCCTGAGTAACATAGGCTACTTTATATCCCGGGAAAATTCAAACCGGTACTTTTATCCCGGATTTTTTATTCTCGCGAGTCGTTACGGCCAAACTAATGAACCGATTTAGATGAAATTTGTAAGGGACATAGTTTAAAACCCTGGAAAGGACCTAGGCTACTTCTGATTCCGGGAAAAAATAAACCGGGACTTTTATCGCAGATTTTTTTTCCTCGCGGTTGTAGCCGTCACTCTCAATCGATTTCGATGAAATTTCGTAGGAAGATAATTTAAGACCTTGAGAAACACCTAGGCTATTTGTTTATCCCAGAGAAATATAAACCGGTACAAAAGTACCGGAAAATATTTTCTTGCGGGTGGAACCGTGAAGGAATAAATATGGACATAGTTTGTGACCCAAGGAAGGACATGCTACTTTTATGTTTTTATTTTTAAGGATATGTCCTTACATCACTACATATTATACAACAAAGTCCCCCCATGCATTTGTTTGTCTGAACGCAATAAAGTCAAAAACTACCGAGCGGATTTTCATATGTTTTTCACCAATGGACGCAGTAATTCAAGAAGGTTTATGTGTATAATTCATAAGAATTTTGTATGACAAACAATTAAATGGATAAATATTATACTTTGCTACCTGTGCGAAGCCAGGGCGGGCCGCTAGTAACCAATAAACATACAGAAATAATATTAGAAAGATAATAAAGCAAAATGCGAGACATGGTTCTACAATGAGCGGTCTTATCGCTAAAAGCGATTTCTTCCAGACAACCTTTGGATGGACAGAATTAGATGTAAAATATAGAGGGCGGTGTACAATAAAAAGAAAAAGGGCGAGAATAAAAAATACTTACGCCATACTTCTGTAAAATACCACCTACTAATAAGTAAACAATCAAAGTTCTGATTTTATACGTCTACGATATAGTGGACTGGCGTACAAATAAACTATCGGTTGTCGCCGCAACAGGGTAGTTGACAACTTTTTTAAATTATATATCAAAAATGTACGCTATCCAAAATCTAACGGAAAATAATTTTCAAAATTGGGGCAATAATTAGTAAGTTATAAAGCTTTGAAATTTGATGGAAGGGGTAGTTGTCAATAACAGTAGGTAATATTACACTGTGACGTCACCGAGAGTCACCGGCCATAACGCTGCGTGCGTGCGAAAGAGATAGCGCGATATTCCCTCCACGTCCTCACTTTCGCTTACAACAATATTTTAAATATGGATAACTGCTTTATTTTTCAACCAGTTTTGATGCTGATTTCACAGAAGTATTTCTTTTTCGTATTATTTTCCGTTACATACAACATCAAACATAGGAAACTACCCTATTCAACTGGTTCGAATCTGGATATGCACAGAGCTCTCTGATATATCCGCGACACTCTACATAGGCCAATAAGTTTCCCATATTTTGTGCAGTGGTTGTTATGCGAGCGAAAACAAATACTTACTTAGGTACTGAGTACTGACTGAAATTATATAATTTAAAACGCCAGCGAAGCGTGTTGTTCTCAATCTTAATGTTTCCTCATTAAACTTCGCTTTTTGCGCCCGTTTTGTACTGCATTATTTTATCACTGACATTTTTATGAAGAACTAACAACCATACCGCATAATGTTTATTAATTTGCAACTCTTGGAAATTAAGTACAGCACTTAAAAACATTATTTAGGAAATGAATCGCAAATTACGAGTACAAAGCTCCCATTAGTAGCAGGAAACTTTATCAAACAATTTTAAACTAGACCGCAAGCTAGACTTATGGGCACAATAAATTATTGTAGTTAAAAGCTAGAGAATCATGTTTTGCGACATGAAAGTGTCAGGGTATAATGTTGTTTAATAAACTGAAATAAAAGGTGAAACTTGGGTTTTTCGTTACATAAAAAAACTTCTTACATTGAAGGCATACATTTGAGAGTATAATACATGGCTATACATTCGCCCCCTATCACTTTAAAGGGCCTACCCGTTAGTGGGTTGCCCTCAGTATGGTCACTTAATTCAAAGGGTTGCGAGCGCCTTCTGCGTTCATCCTAAAGACCGGTGTCGCCAGAAAAGCTGACTCGCGTCAGGCTACTGGCAGTAGGGCCATCAACAAACAAAAAACTTTAAAGGACGCACTTATACATAGTAAGAATAGTGTGACTCGTCGCACCCTGCCTACCCCTTCGGGAATAAGACATATTTACAGGTTAAACTACCCAGTAATATTATAATGAAAATAGAATGTCTACCATCTATTAAGTTACGTATAAATCCACCAAAAACACAATTAGTCGTTCTAGGAATCAAACTCAAAGTATCACAGTTCCCATCCCAAATCCCTTGCCCCTACAATGACTCTACAAACACGTACAAAATGAAAATACGAATATATAAAACGTTACCTTTAAATTATAACAAAGAGCTCCGCACGCTTCACTACCTCCAAAGATCGTCTTATCTGCAGGCCATCGTGGCAAGCGAGTACTAAAGACTGTTACTAAGTGCTAACCAGATATTTCTTTTCTTTAAGGTAACCTAGAAGGTGAAGCGATAGATTTTAAAGAATTTTACATTGAAAATATATAGTCTCGATCGAATGACAACATAGGTATAGTAGGATTTTGTGAGGTCCAGGGTTTGAATGCAGGTTGAGGAGCAGTGTAGTTCTTACTCGATTTACACGATAATATTTCTCAGGAAGGGATTTCCGCCGATCTGGCGAACATGTTAGTGTATGGATAAATTGACGGAGACACGTGTTGTTGGTTTTAGGCTCTTTATTATACTGAACTCATATTACAACTTACATCTACTTATCTTACAGAATACAAGACATCTTCAAACCAGGAAATAGTCAGAGTGATGTCACTTTATTACACGGAAATATTATCATCATCATCAGCCACAAGAAGGCTACTGCTGAACAAAGGATTTCCCTTTCCTACAGAATATTTTGACGGTAGCGAATAGTTAATGCCCATATGAAGCAACTATCTCATACGAGAGACATAGTAGTAAAATTTCCTTATAATAGGAACAGCCGCTCCTTATGACCTAAAATAGGCCTAGATATAAAATTTAATCAAATCTGTCATCACAATAAATCTATTTTGAAATAAACCGAGACGTCAGGCATCACCTGTTATTACTTTGAGAGGAATTTCCAATTTTCATAAATATGCAGAATCGTTGTCTGTCTGTTGCGAATTAAATACCTTTCCTTAGTTAGTATACAATACTTTAACTTAAACACACGTTTCGATTTCGTCTCTTTCATGTGTCTGCTTTTATTATTTTATTGTAGCTCATCTAAGTGACTTTGTTACATAAGTGAATTTAACCCCAAAGAAAATGTCAAGCAAAAGGGACGTTCTAGCTTGAATAGCACAAATATGCCTACATCTTCACATATCTGTATTCTTATCACCGAAACTGCTGAATTCCTTTTGAACCTTTACATTATACCATGGAAAAGTTCTACAAGTGAGCAACCGTGTGAAAAAGCCAGTCTTCAATAAAGAATGTAATAAGGCCATTAGCGTCACACCGCGGCTACGGCCCCACTCTCTGCTGTCCATAATTGTCTAGCTCGGATTTTATTGAACCAATTCGTAATTGCATTAAATTTATTCTTGGTTCATAAGTTTTTATTGTCACGTAAATAAGGCACCGCGTAGACATTGTCGTGTTACCGCAATGTATAATTATTTCAAGCATAGTTTATGCATGGTTGTGTTCCAGTGAAAGACACTGCAGCCCTTATTTACTGGGCATACTTAACATCTGATGCCTCAAGGTGATGAGGGCAGAGTAATGCAACATACAACTTTGTAGTTCAAAGTTGGGCTCATGTTGCTTCTATTTATGAGCAGTCGTTAAGCGTACAAACAGGCAAGCGGTATACTCGTCTCGTCATTCATTTAAATAATAATTTAAATAATAAAATATTGCCAGTATTCAAATAAAAGAATATAAGTAAACAATAAGTTTTAAATTATTGCGTTAGGTTTAAAATTATTTAGCTCAAAGTAACTAAGGCGGGTATTAATAAATGAATCTCAAGTTTGAGTTACATCTCAAGTAGACATAATGTATGAAGAGTTCAATACATTATGTCTACTTGAGATGTAACTCAAACTTGAGATCTATTTATTAATACCGTCCTAAGTATACTATATACTATCACTGAGCGGCAACCCTAGAGTTGTTCAGTTTCGCGATATCGAGTTAGATGCACTACAAAATTGACAGCACACTTACGTAGCGCTACTACACGCTACTTACATCTAATGATCTAGTTTTACCTTATTACAGAAAATTCATACATTTTAATTTAAATAGGGCCACGATTAATTTGTATAAAAAATTTCACCTAATGTAGAAAAGCAAATACCTAATGTCTATTATCTTATTAGATTACTAATATGGCGTATTTATAACGATTGTTTGTGAAAACATAAGAATGTTAGATGTTTTCACGTTTGTTAGAAGTAAACTCAGAAACCATTGTATAGACCATGACCTCGATTAACAAAATATAGTTGGGGTATTTTTTACGCCGAAAATGTACATCAAAGGACTTTTGTTTAAAGGTCATGCGGACAAAGCCGTGAACAACACCTACTGTTAACATAGTAACAGCTTTGGTTACGACAGCGACAATGTTCTACGGGAGCCTCGAGCGTCTAACTTTACTCGTTAACCCGCTCCAACTATCACTCTCCGTATCGTTTCTTTATATATATATTACTTTTGGTTTATTAATTAGAGAACTTCACTAATGACTTCTTATTAAATAAAAAAGTTTAAGATATCTCAGGTATAGGCTATCCGTAAAACTAAAATAATATCCTTTGGGCAAAAATCTTGGAGAGTTGCGCTGAAACCACGTTAAAATAAGCCATGATGATGATGAAACAACATCAATAATTAATGTTATAGACCTTATAAAGTTCATCTCAGATAGCGCTCAATTCCGATTCGATGTTGCTACAAGCATGTGTTTGTAATATAAACTGGCATTTAGTAGTACAAAAGCATGCTCTAACGTACAATGCGATTTAAATAAGAAAAGGATCGACTGTAGCAATAACGTTTTTATTTAAATTAGACCTAAGAGTCAATTAGACAAAATAAACCGTTATTGGTGTGGTAATAAGATTTCTATGCAAATATTCATCGATGTGTAGATTTTTTTTTACATATCAATGCAAATATTGTTCTTTTCAAGTGACATTTGACACATAAAGATCATTGACGTTCCTATTCTTATTTGAATTGCATTGTATATTTTAATACATTTAGCACACACAACGCCGTGCCACGCGACTAATGTCCTAATTTACAGCTCTATTGACTTAAAAGCGTCATTATTCTGTGCTTATTAGGTTTATGGAAATATGAATCCGTTTATTGCTTCGACTGTCACGGCATTTTTTATTACAGCATGACTGCAGTGCTGAGATCTCGGGTTCGGTCCCCGGGTCGGGCAAGTGATATTGGGTTTTCCTACTCAGTTTCAACATGTAGTGTGGAGTTGTGCCTGATATGGCGATAAGCTCGCCGCCTATCACGCATGGGACAACAATTGGGTGCACTAGTGGCGCCTCTACCTGCCCCTCCGGTGATAAAAGTCGTGTGTATGTATGTAAATTTATTTGAAGTGCATACAAAATTATATGTCTGCCTCAGGGGTGTAGATTAGTATTCCGTGGGTGTTCGGAGGCCCCGGGTTCGAATTCCATGTCGGGCAAAGGGATATTGTTTTTGTTTTTTGCTCAGTATCAACCCGGAATCTGGAATTGTGTAATCTGATAGTGCATAACTCAAATAACTTGTAATTCGACTGATAAGTTTTTTTTTATTCGTCAATTCCAATTAGGTGAAATAATAAGAAAGATAGCGGCACCGAATAAGGCCCGGTTCCTAATATGGCCCACCATCCATGTTTTCGATAATATTTTTGTGTCTTAATGCAAAAACATACTACAATTTCTTTGTTTACAAATAACATATAATGTTATTATGTTGAAATATAAATAAAGGTTTTTTCTTTATATCTCTATCTCTATATCGATTTTATGAAGATTTTAAAATTAAGTTTACATCCCTATTTATGAATTCCAGGAATGTAGAATTATTAAAACGTTTCAGTATTATAAAAAAACGTTCTTTAAACCTCAGCGGCGCAGCTTGCTGGCTGAAAAATGAGGGTCGCGGGAACACATCGCCCCTAGCAAACGTTTCAAATCCAAATATTTGTTTTTGGGGCCAACGCCGTGCAACATCAGGAAATGTACGTTTTCGTGACAAATCTCATTCTGGGGACAGAAATTACACGTCATCGCAAGTTCGATTTCTAACAATTCTCTAGGGACGCAATATTATTTCATTTTAGTTCACACTTCCGATGAGATAAGCGCAGTGTGCTCCAGAGAGAAAATCGAATGATGAAACTAATGATCCTTCGTTGGTCGAATATACAAAATATATCAAGTGAATTTCACAATATATTCTCTATCTCTAGCTGTTCTAGAACCATGAAGTTTACCAAAGCGATGTACTTCAGGCTATAAAATTAGGTTATAGGTAAGTGCTTGACATAAGCAAAGAATATCTCAAATGTTTCCGAGAAAATAATATATTACTCAAGTGATTACTTATGTAGGTATTTTATGAGGAAATTTTCTATTTGTGTGTCGAGTGTAGTGCGTACATTAATCAGTTTCTGACTTCTAACTTCTGAGTATTCTGTATGACTGCTGTATATGAAATGCAGAGTCTTACCCTAGGGCGAGAATACTCACCTCTTCATTCGTTTAGATTCAAAAACAGTTGCATAACTTGACTGTTTTGTTTTTAATTTATAACTGCCGTTACCAGCCAAGAAGGACCAATGACAATCCCTCGGGGCACATTTTAACATTTTGTACATTTTCTAAGAACCCCTCGTTAAAGTTATCACCGTACCAGGTGCAGTTAATTAAGGGACTTGGAAATTCCTTTAAAGTTGAACATTTTGGGAGATGAGCGGGCATTTCACGGTTTAAATTTTAACTTGTTACATCTTACTAATATTATAAATGCAAAAGTTTGTGTTGTTATATTTATTTGAATTACACGCCAAAACCGTCAGATTTGAAAAATTTGAAATTTGAGAGTAATAGACCAATAGTTCCATGTAACTCAACGTTTACGGGTTCTTCCTTCTGTTCATGGGTACATATATTACTGTTAGAAACTGAAGAAACAGAAGCTATTTTGATTTAAATAAAAACGATTTATTACTGATTTTACATAACACATTTATCTTTCATTTTACATAAGCACTTTTTAACAGAAATACTTTTACAAATATAGGTATCAGCAACTAACCGACCAGTATGAAAGTCAAAGATAAACTTACTCCACTGCCACTGAGCGAATGAGAGCGAATATCGTTATGGCATCCTTTTTATACACTCAACTACCATTTCCACGATTCATTTGACATTTAGACTGAATTTAGTAACAGGTCAGTACGTTCCAAATACCATTACAAATTACTGAATCCTAACACGGCCTCTCCTGACGAAAGTCCGTCCTCGGGCTTCATCCTCCAGCTCCGAAGATCAGTCTCCAGAACTGGCAATGAAGTCGCCGGAATTTCTTCACTCCCCTCGACGCTGCAGGAGCCTCTTCATTGCACCTCTGCGTCCCAGACGTGCTTGGTTGATGCTCGCCGAAGCCACCAGGTGTTTCATTTTCAGAAGGCTGGGCGACGCCAGGAGCATCAGCCTCCTCAAACTTATCATTTGTATCTGCGCATAAAAAAAAAACAAAGCACAAAAACATGTCCAAAAGATAACAAAATACAACCACCCAGAGTATGTTCCCACGTACTAGGATAACATACGAGCGCACTCCAAAGCAGCATCCAGTAACATGAAACTATACCTCACTTGGAGTGTATCCGTCGGTCTGGTTAGCATGTTTGACTTAAGACAAAGGCTTTACCGACCGCAAGGTAAAACTTACCTAACTAACCTAGTGTCATGACCAGAGAGAAGTGATAGACACTGCTGTCAAATAGTTACTAAATTGAATACAATTCAGACAATGCTTATTTAAGTACAACACAAGTACATCTTATAGCTCGATCATTCCTGACACTCATGAAGTCACGTGGGAAATTTAAAACTTTTCAATTTCATCTTCAATTACAATTTTAACTTTAATTTCGAATTAAATTTTAAATTTTAAATCCAATTTCAAATTCAATGTCAAACCAAAATTTGTATGGGATGTCGTAACGCCAATCAGTATAAGAGTCTTTTCGTAGCTTAAACAGCGGCATCCCTACAAAACTTGTCACACAGAGACATTCAACACTATAGTTAGTTATAGACCAGACATCGGTCCCAAATTGGAAGAAGTCTCTGTAGGCACAAATTCCGCAAAGAAAGCACTATTTTGGAAGGAAATATGCCAATTTGCGCATTACGGTTATGGTAAGTATGTTCTAATGTATTTTACACAAGTGTTTTGCTATTTCACGGTAGGTTGAGTTACTGACGAACGGGTTCAAAATCTTTGTATGAAAATTTACCCAATGTCCTCTCTGTATAATCTTAGAACTCTTTGTTGTCACATAAGCGGTTTGCCAATAATTTTATACTCAGATCAATCTTTCGAACAGCAGGTAATCATCGTAATTGTGGAAATAATCAAAGCAACATATAACACTTAGCAGCAAATACTTAGTATTGAATACTAAACACACTGCATTATAATTATCAAGACTTATCCGTGGTCTAACACTGACTCAAGACAATCTATATCTGGCGTATGATAGCCAACGATTATTAGGATACAGTGCATGCTTCGTTAGACCACGAACAATATCAATGACAAAATGAAGTTATGCTGTTCGGAAGTTGTTCTATTTATAAGCAATCAAGCAGTCTATTTACAACGTGAGGTACACGAGAGAAAAAAAAAAGTTAAAATGTTTGATATATGAAAATCCTCCTAGCCAGTTTCGGCCACGGCGGCCAATCTCAACGGAGATCAGCCAGGTACGCAGGAGATATTATAGTGCACAAGTGTGTGCGCAATACACAGGTGCACTCGCTATTCCTTCACTCTCATAGTCCGGTGAGACGGCAATCCGACATGACCGGAGAGAGATCAGGCGCAGGACCAACGGCTTTACGTGCTTTCCGAGGCACGGGGGTATCACACCAACAGGAACGTTTCAACACCAAAAACAACGCTTGGGCACGAACAGTTCAATCGTGTTACACGTAAACACTTAATTGTTCATTCGAAGTCGTCGTCACAAACGTATATACGACGGCTATGTTGTATACCACATGACTATTTTTATTCACATTGCAGTCCAATTCTTATCCCGATATTACTCAGCGCAATTTGTTTTTCTTCACGTAAATTGCAGGTAGTCAAATATCTCGATCGTACCATGTATGTATTTCACATAGCGAACATATGTAGTGAGCACAATCTATTTCTGTGATTACATACCCTGGTATTCTTCCGTGCAATTAATTATTGTTCTCCGCGTTATATACGGGTACTGAAATATCTACGCAGCAGTAGCACATAGCGTAGGTATTTTAATGCACACAATCCACTCGTATGGGCATAGATTCCGATCTCACTTCTGATGTTAGAAACTGAAGAAACAGAAGCTATTTTGATTTAAATAAAAACGATTTATTACTGATTTTACATAACACATTTATCTTTCATTTTACATAAGCACTTTTTAACAGAAATACTTTTACAAATATAGGTATCAGCAACTAACCGACCAGTATGAAAGTCAAAGATAAACTTACTCCACTGCCACTGAGCGAATGAGAGCGAATATCGTTATGGCATCCTTTTTATACACTCAACTACCATTTCCACGATTCATTTGACATTTAGACTGAATTTAGTAACAGGTCAGTACGTTCCAAATACCATTACAAATTACTGAATCCTAACATTACTACCATGGAAGGGGTTTCCTCGTTTAGTTATTCAATACAATACAATACAATACAATACAAACAACACCATGACACAAACAAATTACAAACAATATAATATTATTTGTATAAAAAAGACCATAACCCAGATTACCGTTATTACTTCTTACCCTGGAACATTAAATCATAACTTTCATACCGAGAGCCATTTCGAACTCCTCATACCCTTCTATTTGATTAATTTCGTTGCGGGTTAAGACTAATTAGTGCTCCCAGAGACTCGCCGAGCTGCACGGCTCGGTGACGTAAAACTCGTGCCTCTGCCGATCCTGGCTTACAAGAGTTTGCAGTGGTGAGTGAACGGTATCGGATACATAAACTCACGCCTTTTTGCCATTGAGGTAGGCAGAGACTATGGAGCGCCAAGTACTACGATCTAAGCATACCTCTTTCGCTTCTTCCACAGTCATCAGTCTCTTCATACATGCTCGTCGGTTATGAGAATTCATCATTTGACCCTTCCTCAAGAGGTCGTCAATTTGGTCCATGAAGCTACGTCTAGGACGTCCCCGTCCGACACTACCACTCACCTTCGCGATATAAATTTCTTTGTTTACTCTCCTTTCATTCATCCTTTCAAGGTGGCCAAACCACCGAAACATTCCTTTCTCAATCATAGTCACTACATCTTCTTTCAATCCACATTTTTATTTTATCACACTATTCCTCACTCTGTCACTTACTTTTTTTTTAATATCGGATAGTCTCCAAAAAAAACCCTGAATCTTTCCAAACCGAGCTGTCGCATACCACCTAAAAATGAAGTTATAAGGAAACGATAACTGAACCAATGATTGCTGGTCATTAACCCATATTTGACCTGGTAAGTAGTAGGTACGTCGCGTGCATACCATTTCAGTAACCGATGCCCGACACGATTTGGATAACCGTTCAACAATAAACTTTTATTAATTAAATTAGCGTTGAATTCAAGAAACATTGTATCGAATGTTCTCGTTAAAAGCAATTAGAGAAGCGTTAATTGTTATAGTTCAAACCCTTTGGTTTAGTTTCCAACCTCAGTGACTTTGTCCGTGATTTTCATCTGTGGGGCAAGTAAAGGATTTTTTTTAATTAATGACCCTACTGCCAGTAGCCTGACGCGAGTCGGCTTTTCTGGCCACACCGGTCTTTAGAGTGAACGCAGAAGGCGCTCGCAACCCTTTGAATTAAGTGACCATGCTGAGGGCAACCCACTAACGGGTTACGAACTTCGGCTCAGGACGTTCACTGAGAGAGGATGAGACATCAACGATTAGGGAAAGTTTGGTTTTTAGGCCTAATCCTATTAGATTGTGTTGTCATCGGCACGCGGGCCGGAACTGCTAGGAGGGTCGGGGGGGCGACGGGGATCGCGGCGAGGTCCTCGACGGCGAGGACGGAACTGCGGTCTTGTGGAGTGTTGGAGTTTCAAGAATTCGTTCTAACGGCGGATGGCCAGAGTGATTTCGTCGTCTGGATAAGTTAATACGGAACGCGGCCGTCTCCATTTGGCGCGGTCGAATGGAGAAGTAATGGACATGTTTAAAAATGGGCCTGATATTCTAACCAAGACAGTTATATATTTGGAAGGAACTACTAAAACTAGCCTATTACAATAAATCGTTTAACTTTAAAGACCTCCGATTCTGAGATTTATGTTATTTTATTTTGCTTAAAAACTACAGTTGATATGAACGTTTTAAAAAAAGTTAGTTTTGAATGAAGGGGTCTAAAAAAACTTTTTTAATGGATCCTTGTTCCAAATTTTGCCTCTTTAATATCCCTAAAGTTTGAGCTTGGTGAGATTTAAGGCCCCGCACCCATACAAAAAGCGGACATCTCCTTTAACGGTCTTATTACACTGGACGAGCGCGTAGTGTCTTTGCCTCGCTGTGAATTCGTTTGCAATTCGCCAGTGTGATAGGAGCCTTAACTTTACCTGACTACGGCTGTAACCCGGCCTTATTAGCAGTGTGGTTGGCATGACAAAGTCCTGGGTTCGAACCGATACCAAGGCTTTATAACTTACTAGACTATAGCTCGCGGCTCCGCTCACATGAAAAAGTTTTTCCACGATAAAAGTCCTGTTTTATATGTTCCCAGGATAAAAATTATCCTATGTTACTCGCTATAATTATACTGGTAAAAGAATTTTTGAGTTTATTCATTACAAACATACAAATTTTTATTTTATTACCAGCCGGGTTATTTATTTAATGAATGATTTACCCAATCGTAAAAAAATAGGTTAAACAACACGCACAAATGTAAAATATAAAAAAATCATACCAGAACTAAACGGAGTTTTAAAAAGTTGAACCTAATTGTTGTAAGGAAAATGCTTAAAACTTTTAAATTAATAAGCTGTCCGCTACACAGAAGTCTTGAAACAAAAAAGTCGCAAAGTATAATTACCGTGCACTGTACCTTACAACTAGATTTAATTAATAGTTCCTTTCTTAAAAGTTATTAAGAATTTGACCTGATAAACGACGGAAAGAAGATTAAAATACCATAACCGACACCAAAATTGACTATCAGTTTGTTGGTTATATTAAATAATTTTTCGCCTTTTAGTGGCTTTGAAGGCGGTTTAATTTTTTTGTTTTTAAAGGTGGGTTATTAATAGAAGCTACACAAGAACAAATAAAAGCATTGTTTTATGTAATGTAAGAGCAATCCACTCACCTGATGGTGTCACGAATGCGTATAAACTCTCTTTCTCTGTTCTGTGGTATAAACACTACTGGTGTGGGTCTGTCATATTATGTGAGGAGCCGTCCGGTAGCTACCAACTACCACCGCAATATAAATTTCTACCGCCAAGCATCAGCGTGCATACACTTTTTATTCGATTCGAAGTACATTGTAGCTATCGTAATTACTGTGTATTATGAGACTTAACATCTAATGTCTCTGGGTGACCAGCGCAACGGAATGCCACACAGTACTTTGTAATTTAAAGTTCTGTATGGTGTTGCAACTGTTTATAGACGTATCCCTTACCATGAAGTGAGCAGCATGCTCCTCTCGTTATTCAGTTGCAATAAAAAACAGTATTACAATTAGCTATTTCACCAGAACTTTAAATTACAAAGTACTACGTGGCACTGCGTAGTAATTACACTCCAACAACCTCAAATACTGCACTGATGTATATAGACATATAACATCTCCATTGCATTAGCTTAATGGCATCACGTAATTCACGCGACTTTGCTTGCATATGGATGACGTCACATAAATTCCATGCCATTGAATTAATAGGATGGTGACAGACAGTAACTCATGCTGTGCACTCAGGAATAAGAGAGGGAAAAATGGGAGCGTAGGGAATCCGAATGGAATTTAAATTAAGCCATTTTATTAGTCTTGAAAAAATCAGATTTTCTCAAGCTAAAAATTAGTTAAATTTTGCTATGCGGTCCGTTTCTCACCTGTTTATATCTTGCTAAAAGTATCAATTTGAATAGTTTTGGTGGTTGGATGTTTGTTAGAAGTAAACGCAGAAACCGCTGAACTGATTCGTATGAAATTTAGCACACGGATACACCGCGTCCTGGATTAGCATTTAGCATGTTGTACAGGCTAATTTTTACACCGGTAATTTATTTCTTTAGGAAATATTGTAATCTTTTTATTAGATTTTATAATTCGATGGCGCTGGCGTCGTTAGGTGGTGCTATGGATGGACACATATGTTATATATTATGGTATATATGTGCTTTCTAATTTTTTTACAAGGAAATTTACACAGTGATATCTCATAAAATTTAATTACCTAAAACTGTACGCTATCCGCACAAAGCAAGCCTACCAGATAGCGATAGTAATTTTGAACACCAAAAATGAAAATATTTTATTTTGGGTCGAAATGGTTTTTGACAGCGTCCAACCTGTAACGTATAGTCACCCAATTTGGTGCAAGTACTTTCTGAAGATATAATGACCATTATTCATATTTTACCAAGGAGGTGCGATTGTTTCGGAGATACATACATATACATATACACTCACGCCTGTTATCCCCGAAGGGGTAGGCACAACTAGTGCACCCACTTTTTGCCATTATTCCGTCCCATGATGTGATAGCGGGCGAGCCTATCGCCATATCGGGCACAAATTCCAGACTCCGAGCTGATACTGAATAGAAAAACTCAATATCACTTTGCTCGACCCGGGGATCGAACCCGAGACCTCAGCTTTGCAGTCGTACTGTAATACAACACCGAGGCAGTCGTTTCGGAGATGTAAAAAGGAAACAGCAGACAACTCTTATTGTCTCCTTTATTATAGTTGTAAGTTACATGTTGCTGAGAGATTAGCGCAAGCGATTTATTTTGAATGATAGGGAGGTCGATCATACACTTTTCTGACTATACAAATACCAATTGACTTCGCCCAGTTTTATTAATGTAATTAACTTTCGCTGGCGGCTCAGTCCGCATAAAACTAAATTCTCAAAAGACTTATCGCAGTCAGGGATTATGTCGCTTCTTAGTAATGAAATAAATTTCATAATGGGAACAGAAAGTCCTGAGATTAGTGCGATCAAACAAAAAACCATCTTTTTAGCTTTATATAACAGTACATTTTCAATTATCTCCATGAATAATGCTAACACACTGATATTTTCAAAATAATAACCAACAAAAACTAATACAGTGATAATATCTAAATAGTAAAATCCGCTGAAATTTAATACAACAAACAATTTCTCCGTTATTCCATACCAGCTTTTGCCCGCGGCTCCGCCCGCGTGAATGAGTTTTTCCGGGATAAGTCCCGCTTTATATTTTCTCGGTATAAAAAGTAGCCTATGTGTTAATCCAGGACATGATCTACCCGTGTGTGAAATTTCATCGAAATCCGTTCAGTAGTTTTTGCGTGAAAAAGTAACAAACATCCATACATTCTTACAAACTTTCGCCTTTATAATATTAGTAGGATCTGGGCCAATATTCGATTAATTTTGCACGAAACATAGCGTAATTGCCACTCGAACAGTGAACGCTTAAAAATTTACTCACATGGGGCTATAATAATAAATAATAATACCAAGGTAATGATATCAAGGTTTTGGTTCCCTGGCACCCAAACTAGATTTAACCTTCATTTTGGTCGACAGTGTTCCTCCAATGCAATGCAATGCAATCAGCCCTGTATTATATACTGTTCCACTGCTGGGCACGGGCCTCCTCTACTACTGAGAGTGTTTAGACCTTAGTCCACCACGCTGGCCTAGTGCGGGTTGGCAGACTTCACATGCGTTCGAAATTCTTATAAAGATTATTGTTAGGTATGCAGGTTTCCTCACGATGTTTTCCTTTACCCCTATGGGTAAAATAGCCCTATGGGCTATTTTAGTAAATTTTCGGCATGTTTTATATTTAATAAATTTTACGAAAGCTACAGCACAGCTTGATACGAATGACGAGAATATATAAATTAAACCTTACTGGAGAGGTGGATAGAGGCACAAGTAGTGGTAATTATAAATGAATAGGAAATATTGCAGTTCAAATGTCCAATTACATAAACGTAACTGCTTTATACCTATCAGCCACATAGGCCCCCCAAAGATTTCTAGACTGACCTGCCGTTAGTCTGAATTCAGCGCTCTCCTGCGGCCTTTAAAATCTGCCCAAATTGCAAGTACCTTTGAGTCAACATATGGGAATCTATCCACCTGCCTTAATGGTGAATGTTATGACGTGCGCGATACGAATATAGCGTTGGAGTCTCAGGTTCGAATACCGGATCAGGCAAAGTGATATTGGATGGATCTGCTCAGTACCAGCCTGGAATCTGTAATTTGCGCCTGATATGGTAATAGGCTCGCGGAAAGTGGGTGCACTAGTTGCGCCTCTGCCTACCCCTTCGGAGGTAAAAGGGTGAAGTGTGTGGTCTATCCACCTTGCCCCTGGTTTTAAACTTTGTATCTATGCAATGACCTTATTGTTATCTCATGTTATAAAACCAACGATAGGTAGGTACGTAACTGATGGCCGTGTTCAAGTCACAATTGTAAGTACAGTCGCGACGAACACTAATAATAAGATTTAAAATTCCACTCGCACCGAGATGAAGATTGATTTCATGCTTTTATACGATTGGATGTCTTGTCACTTTATTTTACATATGTACATAAACAGCATTACGTTTTTTTTTTGCTTTTCACGGGTAGGCAGAGGTGTGTCACACCAACATTTCGGCAACTATGCTAGATCCCATGTAATAGAGAGAGGGGGGGGGCTATTTCCATTTACCGGACACGTTTCCAGACTCCAGGCTGATACCGATTAGAAAAACCCAATCTTTATCGAACACGAGACCTCAGCGCGATAGCTGTACACCGCATGCAATACAATAATGCCAACGAGACAGTCAAATGAAATCCCGTTGTACAAATGTGCAGCAATTCCCTCTTGATCCAAGGTACAGCTCTTAATAATCTAGGTGTTGGATATTATAATTACTTGGGCTCGTGTAAACTGCCCTTCCATCTCATAATTAATGAAGTTAATAAATCACAATATAACAGGTACTGTGTAATATCTAAATTATATTTTATTTGGCCTTTCTAATTTTAATTAATGTTAAAAGTTTTAATTAAGTCTTCGTAATTGCTAAGGAAAGTGTTAAAGCAAATCAATTTGTGTTAATATTTTTACTAAGAAAGGTTGAATGGTTTGATTAAAGTTAATGAAGGTAAACTTTTTTTTTAGCTACATGATCAGCTGGCTTTCTTTGTTTCTATGAAAGTAGCAGTAATCTAGCACTGTTTTATAGTTTCAAATATATTATAGGCAGTAATTACTGAAGATTCTGAGACGTAACCTATGTATGTCTCAGGATGATGAGTGGAGTTCACTGTGTAAAGCTTTGGAATTTGAAGTTAGATAGTACCTTATTACAGTATTGTTACTTTTATAGGCACAAAGTAAACATGTTGTTTATAATCAGGTGATTTACTCATTCCTAATATAATAAATGTGCAAGTAGCATAATATATTTGAATGTTTACTAAAAATAAATGCATAAACTACTTATTTTCTAGATGAACACAGAAGGGCTTTTACGGTCATTCTTAATCTTTGATCCGATTCCGAAAATAAACTAATCAAAATAAGTCATATGTAAGCATGTCAAAAAAATCTTTATTCTGATTGCTTCATGTAACTACTGGACATAATGAGACTTAACATCTTATGTTTCAGAATGTCGAGCCGAGTGCCACACAGTACTTTGTAACTCAAGGTGCTGGATGGTGTTGCTACTGTTTATGGGTGGTCGTATGGCTTACCGTCAGGCGAACGGCGCACTCATCTCGTCAATCAATGCAATATAATGTACGCAACAGTAAAATGAAAAAAAAAAGTATTAAGATGAATTTATTAAAAACAGCGATTATTTGGTGATGACTTTCACGCACGAGAACAGTCTCTAAAATACTTCATAAAAATTTTCGTGACACTTCTATCTTCAACTGTACCAATTCCTACACCTTCCAGTGCGGATACCTAACTCAATTTGGTTGTATACTCTGACCATCGTGCAATATATATAGTGTGCTGTGGTTTGCTTCCGATGCGTGGAAAATCAAATTAAAATTTCGTGTGTAATGTGTGTTGTACCATCTCTTTGTAGGCCGTAGTCCAGCACGCTGGCTTAGTGCGGGTTCGCAGGATTTTATAATACTTCGAACCGGTTTCTGAACATAATTTGTAACTTGTGGGTACGTTTTAACAAAATAGAGTTACAAGGTGGCAGGTATCTGGTATACGTCTGGGTACGTACCTATTTCCATTGCATTTTTATGTATTGACAGCTTCGTGTCAGCCCAACGGGTGATAGCCCAAGTGTGAAAAACTGTAAAAATCGTCTTTATTACTCATACCGAACTTAAAAATATATATGACAATATTCAACATTGCATCAATAACGTGATCCATCTGTAGGTTCAATGACCTCTGCATATCCCCAAACAGCGGTCACTGCCAGGGCTTCAATTGAGCTAAATTGTCATTTCGTAATATTTTCTATTGTGGAGCTTCAATGTCCTCCTTTGTTAGATATTTGGGTCAATGAACTATATTTATAATTGTGATTATTTTGTTATGGAGCCTGTTTACGAGAAGCTGATAAGGCGTTGTGACATGTCCTTCTTTAAACGATGTTAGAAGAAAAATCTGTATGCACCGGTTTGGCTATGTCTGTGTCATTTCTGACGTCCATGGGAGAAGCTGACCACTGTCCATGAGGTGGGCCGTTAGCTCATCTGGCATTGGAGGCAATAATAAAAGGTATGAATGTATTTTTGATTGGATTTCCAACTCGGCAATAATTTTTTTATCGTTTATACAAGACAATTCGTGGATTAGTGGGATAGATTAGAAGCACAATTAGAGTTTGATATTTTCTACAAAAAAATTTTTTTGCCGAAAATTTTATTTCATGTTGTAAAATTATAAAGCGTTATTTACCCTCAGATTTATGTGCATTTAGGTACTCTAAAGCTAGTTAACACTCTCCAACTTTTCAAGGGTCATAACGAGGGTTTCAACATAAAGTAATGTGGCAGAGAAAATGAGGATGACGTATTTTCATTATAGCGTCGGATAAATTAACATTTAATATTTACTCTCCCTTAACTTTTGGGCTGTTATTTACCTCACTCTTACAACACTCTGTGTATACTGTATATACGTAAATTTAGAATACGATTTTTTATGGCATCGAATGACGAGACGAGCATGCCGTTCGCCTGATGGCAAGCGACCACCCATAAACAGTAGAAACACCATCCAGCACCTTGAGTTACAAAGTGTGGCATTCCACTGCGCTTGTCATCCTGAGACATATGTTAAGTCCCATTATGTCCTGTAGTTTTGTATTTATACCCAATATGACACTATGCTGATTGTAGGATGTCTGCACCCCGGCTCGGATAACTACTACAGTACAAGGTGTTAAGACCGCCATAGAGGACCACGTAAGGGAGCCATCTTCCGGGATCAGCTAGTGTATATCAGATTTCGAATGCCGGTTTAATTGTGTCGACTGGCGAGGAATGCAATGCAATGCAATCAGCCCTGTATATACTGCCTACTGCTGAGCACGGGCCTCCTGTACTACTGACAAGGGTTCGGCCTTAGTCCACCACGCTGGCCTAGTGCGGGTTGGGAAAATTCTCAGGTATGTAGGTTTCCTCACGATGTTTTCCTTCACCGTTAAAATGGACGATAATTGATAAACAATACACACGTAACTTCGAAAAGTCAGAGGTGTGTGCCTTGGGTTTTGAGCCTCCGGACATTGTCACAGCAGACCGTTCCATTCCTAACAAGGCTATCGTCCACTTTGTTTAGTGAGGAATAATCAATGATTATTTCCCTGCGCCACTTCAGCTACAATCAGGTGCAGTGGATTCTCTTTGTCGTGCTCGCAAAGAAATAGACACGGCCCGTATTATGAAATAAAAATAAATTATGTAGGTACTAGTCACACTCCTGCATATCCTAACAATAGAGGCCAGACCTTATGTATATTAACGTTCTTTAAAAAACAAGTAGTGCCCAGAAAATTCTTTGAAAGAAAGGAGGCAATTATCTGACAAGATAAACGGCGACGTAGAAAATTGGAAAGTATGTTTATGACGTAAAAACGTTTGTCTTTGTGCGTTAAGAGTAGGAAAATTATGATTGATTGATGATTAAATGATTATTATAAATTATTCAGTCAGTTAAAATGTTGAAATGCAAATTTCGTATCGTATCACCCTTTTTTAACCCCCAACGCAAAAAAGGGGTGTTATATTATGTTTAAGGTGTGTATCTGTGTAACTGTATGTGATCAGTGGCATCGTAGGTCCGAAACGAATGGACCGATTATGAGTTTTGGTCGGCTTATACAAAAGCATTATATTTGTCAAGAGCAATTATTTATCAAATATGCGCAATTCAGACGTTTATCTGCATAATAATTTCGATCTTAGTTCCGATTAGTTTATCCTTAAGTATTATCCAATCCCTTTTACGATATTAAACACTTTAATTTGTCACATTTTACCATTGATGTATTGGGTTTTTAATACATCAATGCATTTTACATAAAATTACAAGTATCGGTGCGTAGGCATTTTTTATTACTGTAATAAATAGAAAGAATTATTTTCTTATTACTAGTATATCCATACTATAATACATAGCTGATGTTTGTTTCTTTGATGGCACTAATCTTTCACTCATTAATAGAAAAGTACATTATATCCGAGTAATACTTTTTATCTTAGAGACTATCACTGACAACTGTTTTAATGGTTTAAGGTGCCATTGTTTCAACCGTAGTCAAGTAAATAGTCTTTTCGTGTGAATTCCCCAGTGTGAATACACCCTTACCTTTAATTTACCACGAATGAAACAACTGCCCCTTAGTGTTTGAGCAAACATTTAAGTGATAAATGATTCACATATTAGAAATCAGAACGTACTATCTCGTAGTTCCTCACGATAAACAAATCGTGTTATACCGTCTACATGGTCGTATTGCTTGGATTATGTAACGGTTTTTATTATAATGTCGCCGTATACAAAATCACACACACCACAACAAAGTAATAAAATTTTCTCAACTAGCTTTATTATTCTTAGCAAAAAATGTAAAAATATACAAGCATCTAAATCACCATATAATAAAAGAGAGCTTTGCGAATCTATATACTTCGTATTGACTACGCCACTACGTCGCTACGTCGCGTAGCTCGCAACTCTGGACGGCGCGGCGTATTACAAATATGGTCAAGCGCGAATCACACTCCTACTACGACAGTCTTGTACCTTTTTACAAGTGAGTGGCAGAGAACCTTTGAACATTTTTGTCTATAGTGTCAATTATATTTCCAGAGTCGTACTGCAGTCTTAAAACCAAAAAATGAAATTATTTAGCCATTGCTAACATATGATCAGTGATTATCTTAACCAGGGGCAGGTTAAAAAAGCTTAATAAATACCGATAGGCTCGCCCCCTATCACATCATGGGACGGAATAACGGCGAAAAGTGGGTGCACTAGTTGCGCCTCTGCCTACCCCTTCGGGGATAACAGGCGTGAGTGTATATGTATATGTATGTATGTAATAAATACCCTGTGGCCCAATCCTTCTTAAAAGTGGGTTAACCACTCACGCTTGCTCTGGTAGCATAGTTTATGAACATGTGATACAAATGTTCATTACCCTACTATAAATATTCAAATTTTAGATTTTTTTATGTGGGTTTAAAAGTCTTCAAAGGTGTTCCGTATTATATTTTATACTACAAAATGAGCCTTTACATACATACAAACGAAAAAAAAAAAGAAATCGATGACAATTTCCCATTTTATAAAAGCACCGAACCCTGAAACACGGCACGAAGCTAAATAATCAGTTACAGGGGACGTAAACATTTACGACTCGATTCAATCATAAATAAATACCAATTCCTTATGTGTTTATTCTACTCGTTTCGTCCCTGCTCAGATTTATAGATATACGGGCCGGATGTAGGAGTTTATGACCCCCCAAATTGCCGTAATCTAGTTCATTGTTATAAATGGATGTATCATCAATAACGTATTACTGTCGTGTGTTTGGGCCTGGTAATGTTATTATTGGTGAAAGCCTTTTGGGTAATATAGGGGAACAAAGATATGAAATATGACAGTGCTAAAACTAAGAATGGAGGTAGGAATTTTAATCTCTTGAAGTAGCTTTTACTATTTAGGCGTTAGATCTCAACTTTATCGCAGAAACAAGACTACACTGTATGCCTCTGGTTAAGCCGTTTGGGTCAAAGATGTACAGCATGGCAAGTTCTGTGATACTCTATGGTTATATTATAGGAACCCTAGATAACATTAAATCTTATCTTACTCTTGGAGTGGACGATAGCCTAGTTGGGAATGAAACGGTCTGCCGAGACAATGTCCAGAGGTTCGAAACCCAAGGCACACACCTCTGACTTTTCGAAGTTATGTGTGTATTGTTTATCAATTATCGTTCGCTTTGACGGTGAAAGAAAACATCGTGAGGAAACCTGCACACCTGAGAAGTTCCTTATTAAGAATTTCGAAGGTATGTGAAGTTTAGCAACCCGCACTAGGCCAGCGTGGTGGACTAAGGCCTAAACCCCCTCAGTAGAGGAGGCCCGTGCCCAGCAGTGGGCAGTATAATAATACAGGGCTGGTATTATTATCTTACTCTTACTAATATTATAAATGCGAAAGTTTGTGAAAATGTTTGGATATAAGAAGTAAATGCAAAAACTACTGAACGGATTTGGTTGTTTGGCACACGAGTAGATCATGTCCTGGATTAACACATAGGCTACTATTTGTCCCAGTAATTTGTTCCTATGGAATATAATAGATATTTTTTCTGATTATTTAACCTATGACTGCCTCGGTGGCGTAGTTGTATTACAGTACGACTGCAAAGCTGAAGTCTCGGGTTCGATCCCCGGGTCGGGCAAAGTGATATTGAGTTTTTCTATTCAGTATCAGCCCGGAGTCTGGAATTTGTGCCCGATATGGCGATAGGCTCGTCCCCTATCACATCATGAGACGGAATAACGGCGAAAAGTGGGTGCACTAGTTGCGCCTCTGCCTACCCCTTCGGGGATAACAGGCGTGAGTGTATATAAATACATACATACATAATTATGTATGTATATAACCTATCTGGTACCGCGAGTTTGACAGCTGACATATGTTTTATTTTTATTTTTATACTAAAACCTTGTTGCGTAGGTAGGAATGACGATTTTCGCTTTTATGACAGGAGCTGTCATGGCCCAAATGGGCCAAGCGGGCCTGAACTATCAAGTAGGTGGCGCTGGCGCCATACTGTGCTTTAGGCTTTTATAGCAAGAAAGGCTTTTCACAACAACAGGTAGTTATATAATAATATTATATTATAATATTTTTTAACGATTGCCTCGGTGGCGTTGTTGTATTACGGTACGCTGGGTGCGATTCCCGGGTCTGGCAAAGTGATATTGGATTTTTCTATTCAGTATCAGCTCGAAGTCTGGAATTTGTGCCCGATATGGCGATAGACTCGCGCCTTATCATATCAGGGGACGGAATGCGCACGACGAAAAGAGGGTGCACTAGTTGCGCCTCGGCCTAACCCTTCGGGGATAAAATGCGTGAGTATGTATGTAATATATTTGTAACGTTAAAACATACTACATATATATTAGCTGAGAATCAACATTTTACTAGATTTGATAAGGGAATCAATCATTTGTTTTTCGTTAAATTCTGTTAATTAAGATCCCCACGACTTAAATCTTTCAGATTTATAGTAGGTAATTGTAATTTGTGTTAACAGCTTACTTCCAAGTATTTGATGTAGTAATAAAATTAAGTTCGCATACAAAGCGCCTACAAAATAACTTAAAATATAAGTAGTTACGCTTGTCACAAAACACAACACCAAAACAAACCCTTAAGAATCTTTTAAGCCGTGGTAGCTTTCTCTAAGCATTAAAGTTACACCATTACAACCCAATCCGTCCTTTCACAAGGAACTGCAGTTAAAAGCCTACCACCGCGGGTCGACCCTCAGATTTAGCGCCGAGTGCGGCCCTGTTAAGATTTATTTCGTTGTTGACAATGGATAACGCTTAGAGGAGTCGGCCGTGTGTCACTATTGTGACAACTGCCCTATGGACACGGCCCAACATACGTTGGAGTGTTGTCCAGCCTGGGATGAAGAACGCAGCGCTCTCAGAACAGTCGTCGGAGAAGACCTCTCGCTGCCGGCCGTGGTCGCTTCCATGGTCGGCGGCCGGGAGGCCTGGCAGGCGGTGGCCCACTTCTGCGAGGCGGTCCTCTCGCGGAAGGAGAGTGCCGAGAGGGATCGCCAGCGCAGTGGTGATCCCTCCCGCCGCCAGACGAGACGTAGGAGGCGTCGGGTGGACGACTGACCGACGTCTCCCGCCCTGTGGATTGGGGGCGTTTGGAGAATTCCACCACGGTATCCCCTGCCTGTCGTAAAAGGCGACTAATAGGGGCCTCCGGGGGTCACGGGTGGGCGGGACGTGCCGCCCACCCATCAGTCTAGCCAACTTCTGTGACCCCCGTGATGGACATGTCCGAGGCAGCGTGTCTCACGCTGCCTCGGACACCAACAGGCGGACACGATGCGGTGTTTCGGGGGCTTCTGAGCCCCCGCAACAGGAAAAAGGACCGCAAAAACGCGGTACGCGCAGGGGCGGTTGCGGACGACAACTTAGACGTGAGTCGGAGGAAGCCCGCAGCCGTCCCTAATGAGCCGAAGATGGCCATATAAAAAAAAAAAAAAAAATGAAGTGAAGTGTTCAACTTTATGGAGCGAGATTCGTTTTTATTGGTCCGAGGTCTTGGACATACTGTTATGCTAAGTTTATTCACTATTTTGTTTAAGTCTCTCGGGATGATGAAAATTTTTGATTATGAAAAAGTATTTAATGTAGTCGATAGAAAAAGCTAGTTGAGAGTTTAATAATAATGTAATTTTTCTTTCTGACTTGCTAGGTGTCGAAGTTGTATTACGGTACGACTTCTAAGGCCTCGGGTTCTAACCGCGGGTCTGGCAAAGTGATATTGGGTTTTTGTACTCAGTGTCAGCCCGGAGTCTGGAGTCCGGAGATGTTGATAGGCTCGCCCCCTATCACATCATGGGATGGAATAACGGCGAAAAGTGGGTGCACTAGTTGCGCCTCTGCCTACCCCTTCCGAGATAACAGGCGAGTGTGTGTGTGATTTTCACCCGGTATGTGTGTATGTATTTAAGGTGATGAATATAAAAAATAGGGACCTTTGCATGGGGTTCCTGCTGTAGCTGGTGTCACATGACATAACATGTTTATCTTGGAATCGTTGTTGATAGTTCCTGAGACATAAGGTATTAAATCTCATTATGTTCAGTAGTTAAACTGGCTATAATGTCCTTCAAACCGAAACACAACAGTGCATGCACGCTGCTGTTTGGCGGTAGAAATAGACATTGCGGTGTTACCCACCCAGGCGGACTCTTACATATGAGAGACCTACAACCAGTAAAATTATATTTAAAAACATAATATAACGTGTAATATGAACACATTACAAAAATAAATTAATACCTATAGAACAAAATCTCCCGCCGCGTAAGTATATCTGTCAACGCGATAAACTAAAAAACTAGCGAACGGAATTCGAGGAAATTTAGTAGGTATGGGATAGCTTGAGACCCTGGGCAGGACACAGGTTATCTCGGGAAAATATATTATAGCGAGAGCTAACTCGGTTTTCTTTTACTTTGGGCGAAGCCGCGATCAAAGGCTAGTATATTATAAAATACGTAGGAATATGTACTGTCTTCACCCTCAATATCAACTTATTTATTTAGAACAACATTTTTCATTTTGAATCCAAACAATTCTCTTTGCACGGTCTTCCATAAGCCGTTTACAAAATCTCATTTCACATAACTCAAAGCGGAGACAAATTAGTCGCTCGTGCGCGAGTTACTCGAGACGAGCAGGGGTAGGGAAAATAACTAAACAGTTATACTTACTGTTTCGTTTTTTTTGGTGAGCTCTCAAAATGAGTAATGCCCATTGTTAGTAGGATACCGGCTAGAGTACTTGTACTGTAGCCGGTATCTGTAACTATACTATACAAGGCATAAATCGGCGATGTTAGTCTGCCGCGTTCGGGAATCAACCTGAGTGCATCTGACTTAGAAACCAGCATACTTATATCGACTGGCGAGAGATATTCATCTCTCGCCTTTTGGGGAGGCGTATGTTCAGCAGTATTCTTCCAAAGACTGAAGCAGAAGTCAATGGTTATATGAACGTCACTATTATTACTATCAGGTTAAGGATCATTCTGCCGTGACCGTGACAAGATGCCACTCGTACCCGCAATCAACATCGCTCGAAACCTCTAGAAGCCAGGATATACATGTGCTATTTAATTTTAATTTAATTTACTCTGAAAATTAGTGATGATTTTGCTCACGAAGACTATCCTGTCGTCACACATGTCACTGCCACTGTCAATTTTGATAGTGACACACATTGTATGCAGCAATGAGGCTCAGCTATCATTAAACTGTCTTTGTTCTTTTTCTATCCTGTCTTTTCTTTCTTTTGTTCCGTCGCAACTAGTATTTTTCTAGCATAAAAATACAAACACACGAATTGAGAACCTCCTCTTTTTTTGGAAGTCGGTTAAAAAGTAGCTTACAGCATGAAGTCATTGATGTATTAAAAACCCTGAAGTGAAAGATTTTTTATTAGAATTTGGTATCGTAGAACTCCAAAAAATTATCCCTACGTAACAAAGAAAAAAATATTCGAATGAAACCATATCGCACGCCTAGATCTATACTGAATTATCTCGAAACAATCTGTGAATCGTGTTTTTTGTTTTGTTTAAATCAGCAAAATTTGCCAATTCACACAAAACAAAAAAAACAATTAGCCTGCGATATTATATAATATACTCGAATCTGACATTAAAACAAGCGGTCCCTCCCACAGGCAAAAGTTGCGAAAATTCAAAATAAAAACGGCACACTAATTCAAACGAATATCCCCAATTCTAAAGATAAAAGTGCGACACAAACAGTCTCGTACATAACAGGCGATGTTTGCGAGACATAAACTATTTCCCGCGGCGTTTCCCGCACTCGCTCAAACGACTGTTTGACGAGAGTTCATGTCACCGGCAAGTTTTATGGATGCTATAGTTGATGGAGCGCCTAACCACTTACGATAAAAAAGTATGCGGTACGTTCGCATGCTATCAGAATTATAAAGCGTTATATTACTCGGTAAGGTCCACTTTCTAAGTTTTGCCAATGAAAAAGAACAGAATGTGTGTGTTTGTGTTGTTTCTTTACATATTATCTATGTTATTGTAATGATATTATTATCTTTATATATATATATATATATATATATATATATATATATAAATATAATTCTTCTATGAGTATGTCACTGAAGGAGGAGCCTAAGCGGCTGGACCGATTTTAATGAAATTTTTTGTGTGTCTTCAGGTGGCTTCTAGATTGGTTTAGATTAACAATTGGATCCAGTAGGTGGCGCTGTGCTCTGGTTCTAGGATTTTCTTTCATTTTTAGGGTCGTCTGTCGGCTCGCTAGTTAACTGTATAACTTTCAATCAGTTATCGCTGTTTAGTGGTCTTGCATCGAGCAAAAAAAAAATAAGTGACCGAATTGCATTAAGTATTACCTTTTTTACCCGACTACGAAAGCAGGAGAGTTATGTTTTTCCGACAGCGTTAGTGAACACTGTCAACTAAGATTATTCAAAACCGAAATAAAATATTCAAATTAAAATCTTGTTTCTTTCTTTTCAGTTATTCAATGAATTAATGGCAGATATTAACGCAGTCGGATTCTTTGCTTCTTTTTTAATATTTTATTAATAAGTAAACTTATAGCGCTGCATGTACATGTCTAATTTTTAAAATAACGATTATTATTTAAACGAGACTATTAATTACACAAAACCCTTGACATTCATTATTACAAAGTGGATCCAAGATAATTACAATCTACCTGCGTATTATGCGTCTGTATGTAAGCAAATAGGGTTGAGAGAGTTATAATGATGAGATATTATTATCGACTACAGTAAGATTGTCTAAGATAAACTCTCCTATGTTCAAAAGGGATAATTAATATACTGAGTTATCTTTCTTCTCATCTTCGTCAAACTGTGAAACAAATAGGTATAGAATTTCCTAAGGCACTTTCATGTTGTTTTTTCTACCCCATAACGTATTTTTAATGTGCGCTCTCACCTTAATCTCCAAAACAGTAAGTAGAGTCTTCTTTGCCGTACCATTAAACATACTATCAGGCGTATCAAATATGTTAAACAATTTAGCGTACGTTCTTTCCTTCATATAATATACATTGTGGTGTAAAGAAGTTAGTTAAGACACTTGGTCTTTCTGGTGACCGCCAATAGATCTAAATTTCTTGCTCGGCGTGCTTACTGACCTTGCTACGCAAAAAAGTCTACTAATGTACTTAGATTGTTTTTAGAAGAATCGGATAGGTAGGCTGTAGTACCAAAAGGTTTGAGAACTGTTATATGTTGTGAAATCGAACCCCACACAGTTTATCTCTGCAGTATGCACCTCTCTAGGCTTGCCTCTTGATTCTTGAATATAAAAATAACTTCTAACTCTTGTTTCAGAACAGAAAAAATGAAGCCAAGACCAAACAGACAGGAACCTCGATTCATATAATGAATCGTTTCAAAATGGATATACAGAAAAATAACGATTGTTCCGATCAGTGCGAGAGTGCTTCAAAAATAACGGCGTTTCGTTTAAGACCACCCGACCCGGACGTTTACAACAGATCCTTCGCCGAAAGAGCTATAAATAACTCAGACTTCGTTATCAAAATAAACGAAAGCAGTTTCAAAAGTAACTCTAGTTTGTTCGACTTTGATTTCTACGGATTATCAAACTGTAGTTTTAATAGCACTTGTGAAGTGAGTGAATATAACTTGTGGGCGCTATCGTTATTGGTGTTTCCGTTGTTAACGTTGTTCGGTAACGTGCTAGTGATATTAAGTGTGGCGCGGGAGCGGAGTCTGCAGACTGCGACGAACTATTTCATTGTGAGTTTGGCGGTCGCTGATCTGTTAGTGGCCGTCGTTGTAATGCCGTTTGGAGTCTATTATTTGGTGAGTTACACTTTATATCATATCTAAAACAGAGCTACAGTAGCGAACATTACCAAATAATGCATCATTTACTTGGGATTGTAGTTTGTAGCTTCTAGTGCAATTGGAACGCCATTTGCAAATAAACTTGTCGATAATGTTCTTCTGCCTTCGAACGTGAAGCTGCTTGTTCTGAATATAAATGATTGTCACGAACTTACTGGTCAGAATGAAATAATTTAAATTTAGTTGTTACTGGTAGCGGTATATTGGCGGAAAGCAAATGGATCACCTGATACAACTGTACTCGACAACCCACAATCGCTCCTAATTCTAGAATACCAACTACATGCGGATGCGCTGTCTTACGTGCATATATCTTTACAAATACGTTCTTTAGTCCCGTCTATTACACCGAATATAATAGAGATAAATAAGTAAATATAGTTTGTTTTAATTTAGATTTTGCTGAATAAGGTATAGCTCAACAAAAAAAAACAAACAGACATGACGCCTCTATACCCGAAGGGCACCCACTTTTCGTCTTCTGAATTCCCTCCCACGATGTGATATGGGCGAGCCCATCGCCATTTTAAGCACAAATTCGAGACTCCGGGTTGATACAGAGCAGAAAAACCCGATATCACTTTGCTTGAACCTGGATTCAAACCCAAGGCTTTGTCGTATTACATAATACAACTATACCACCGAGGCAGTCTAGATGAAGGACAGTCTAGATAGTACTATAAATACATGTAGGAATATACAATTAGCTAGTATAATACCCGTGACAATGTGCCATTGTGCGGGTGTATCGCCGGCGCTCAGCTGTTCACAGTACACGGTCTGAATACCGTCTGCGTCTCCACTAATGTACAATATACGAAACATATTAATTATGTAAACCACCATTGCTATAGTCATATTTAGATTGGATTATTTGTATTTACATATTTTGTTTAATATAAGTCTCAGTGTTTAGTATAGATATTAGTCACAATGATCTTGAAATTGGGACACCGAGATTGAATAAATCTTATACACCGATCGTCTTTTGTACAAGTTCGTGACGCACGACCCTTCTATTATCCTATTTTTATAGTCAAAGTTTAGGTGATTTCTTTCTTATTTGCCTGCCAAAAACATAAATACGTAGATAAGATCAAGTTTTTTTCCCTTTACAGGGGTAGGCTGAGTTGAAACACACATGTAACCGGGCGAGGTCCCGGAATTGCGTAAATACACAGACTCCGATCTGATGCTGAGTAGAAGAACTCAATATAATTTGTTGACCCAGCATCGAACGAAGCAGTAAAGAAAATATATTTAAAAGAAATCTTCGTGAAAAAATTTGGACCATAGATACACTATGTCCAAAACTACTATTTTTATGTGCGTCTAAATTCTTATCTACTAGAACCGTTACGTATTTTATGAAAATCGTAAAAGTCATCTAGAATATAAAGTGTAAAATGTACGCCGAGACGCCTGAGTTCACGTATTGCTGTAATATCATATATAGTAACTAGACATTGAAACTGCAAGAGAGACATTAGACGATCCTTCATATCAATAAAGTCTCATGGCGAAGAGCGCAAATCAATGCCACGCAGTGTTATATAATTAAAAGTTTTGGTGGTGTTATTACTACCTTTTATACCCTCTCTCCGGTCATGTCGGATTGACGTCTCACCGGAACATCAGAGTGAAGGGCCTGTGTATTGGGCGCACACCTGCGTACCTGGCTGATCTCTATTGAGATTGGCCGCCGTGGCTGAAATCGGCTAACAAGGGATTATTTGATTATACTTTATAGACAGCTGTGCTGGTTCTCGCTTACCATAGGCAATCAGCTTGATTATTTTGTCACTTATTTTCATGAAAAAGAATAATCACCTTTAGAATGTGTAATACAAAACGTCACCAATGTCCATGTTATTCGATTATGATTGGCCGACAGACCGACACGTGACCCACACGTTGGTCTCTCCACCAATCATAATCATCACAATCAAACAACACGGACATTGGTTTCGTGTTCGATTTGGGAACAGAGTTATCAATGACCAGCTCTATTTACTATTTTAATACTCTCATAGTAAAACACAATGTCTTCTCGATTCCCATAGTAAAAATACTGCTACAAAATTAAACAATTCGGAAAACTGTCCATAAATATCAACAAAGTACCACACGTATGTATATATGTGTGGTACTTCGTTGTCCTTTCATTTCCATCCAGTCGATTTTGTTTTTAACAAACAAACTGTGTTAGCCCACTGCAGACCCATTTCAAATCAGTTTAGCTCATTTTTTCCTATGTTTTAAAAAATCTGTTTCAACATGTAATATTTTTGATTAGCTTTTACTCGCGGCTTCACTCGCGTGTACGAGTTTTTCCAGGATAAAAGTCCTGCTATATATTTTCTCAGGAATAAAACCTTCCTAGGTAGTCAAACAATTTCCATATCAAATTTCATCGAAATCCCTTCGATAGTTTTTGAGTGTATCGCGTACAGAGGCGGTGGGCGGCGTTGTTTAATACTATCTAAGGAAGTATGTATTATGGTCGCTTAGTTGCTTCAGTGGCTACGCGCTTGTACTGTGAAATTTATGGTTATCAGTTTAATCAAATTCCAGGACCGGCATTCATTTGTGGTTTCCGATTTAACCTATGCAATGCAATCAGCCCTGTATTATATACTGCCAACTAGTGAGCACGAGACTCCTTTATTACTGAGAGGGGTCAGGCCTTAGTCCACGACGCTGGCCTAGTGCGGGTTAACAGACTTCACATATCCTCGAGATTCTTATGGATAATTCTCAGGTATGTAGGTTTGCTCA
This sequence comes from Lapara coniferarum, assembly GCA_949316025.1. Taxonomy (NCBI): domain Eukaryota; kingdom Metazoa; phylum Arthropoda; class Insecta; order Lepidoptera; family Sphingidae; genus Lapara; species Lapara coniferarum. The sequence continues at coordinate 36,857,422 of OX438924.1, read as the reverse complement.
CGAAGTTTTTCTTCACCGTTAAAGCAAACGATAATTGATAAACAATACACACGTAACTGTGAAAAGTCAGAGGTGTGTGCGTTGGGTTTTGAACCTCCGGAAACTGTCTCGGCAGACGCGACTGTTCTATTCCCAACGAGGCTGACGAGCACTTTGATTTAACCTATTCCTGATATTAATACTTCTGTCATTCTACTGTATACATCATACAACCAATGTTTAGTATCTCTCAATCCCAAACCATAAGTAACAAAACTTCAAATACATAAGTCAAAAGTCAAAAATAACCTTACAAGTTCACAGAGTTCGGGAGACCCTGAAGATATCCGATAAAGGGATCCAGTTTAAGCCTTTACTGTAGAGTGTAGTTAATAAACATGCTAGAAGTGATGAGGGTCGCTTTTTGGACAGCCGCGGCAACATTTGTAATTTATCCTAAAAGTTTCGATATCAGGTCTTGTTGGATAATAATTTCCCTTCTTAGATTAAGTTCTTTAGTGAAATGAGGTTAATACATCAGGCACTATGAAATTTTGAGTTGCTATCTTGCTAATCCTGACTGCTTCTTGGCGTAGTTGTTGCGGTGTGGTCCAGGGTCGAATTCTGGGTCAGGGAAATTGATACAGGGTTTTTCTGCTCAGTTTCAGCTGGGAAACTAGAATTTCGGCCCGATATGGCGATAAACTCGCTCTTATAATATCAAGGGACGGAACACACATGTCGAAAAGTCAGTGCACTGATAGGCAAACCCCATTCTACTCCTTCAGAGATAAAGGCGTGATGTGTGGGTGTGTGTGTGTGTGTGTGTTGAATTTAAATAAATGCCAGGAAGATGTAAAAAATAAAAACACTTTTGGTTACAAGTTTATAAAGGTATATTCTATTGAACAAAAAGCTTAAGTTAAATTGGACTTGTTAGACTGCATAAGGCAGGACCTAAAAATTTCCTTTATATTGTTATAGGAATTAGTGCACATCTGATCTTAAAAAGCAGCAGGATCGTACAATGACCTCAATTAATTTTGGCTGAAGGTTGAACACTCGCGCGAGCCTAATCGCTTAGCCCATCAGGCTTAATGACGCTCTATATACTGAAATGTAAAAGTGGAATACGTTGTGAGGTTTATACATACATATTACTAGGAACATGATATTATTACTCATGGTACTGCATTTTAGAGACTAGAGATATATTTACCTAGTGTGCAATCAAGAGTTCCCGTCTAAGTCCTTGAGCTAATCATAGAGGCCGTGCTTAACTGTCTTCTTCACGGTATTTGGAACCTGTTTCAAAACTTCTGATCAAATGATACTCTTCATATTAATGTATAAACCGACTAAACACAAAAGGCACACTCTAATCTATAACATACCATATCAGCCCTGTATTATATACTGCCCACTGCTGAGCACGGGCCTCCTCTACAACTGAGAGGGTTTTATAATCTGGGCTATGAAATAAATGTTAGTAAAATTAGTACTATCTACAGTAGCTGTTTAATGCGATAAATATAAAATTTACTGGAAACGTAAAGCAGGCCGTGAGTTGAAACTGCCAATCAACGTTTTAGAAAGCTAATGTTAGGATTCATTTCACACGCAATTGCTTGACATACAGTGTCACTTTACTTTTAGCCTAGCTTTTAACTAACAGCTGAACATAGAAACGATAAGTTTTGTAGAAAGTATGATTGGATCTCATGATTCAAAGAAGTAATCATCAATAATCAATAATTTAGTCGTACCAGGAAAACAACCTCTAAAATTCTATGTGTGTATATTCAAAAGATATATAAATCTCATCACCATAAAGGGCCAGGGCCCTATCAATTCTGAAAAGGTCGTGTTATTAGACGTATAACATACGGACCCGACGGAGCTAACACAAGGGACAGGACCGATGGACCGTGAAGCTCGTACGTCAACGAAAAACCATGCGATTTATCAAGCTATCAAATTTGGAAATTGTTTTATATAAACCTTACTATACTAGACCTTTCGCTTGTGGAGACTAGGCATAATTTCCGTGCTTTCCGGCGTTTTTGCCATACCTACTATTGGAATCAAGTTTAACAGCTGAAATCCGCCCTGTGGATTGGGGGCGTTTGGAGAATTTTTTTTTTTTTTTTTTTTTAGCCGCAGCAGCGGCGTACAAATATCACACAGAATCAATTTTAATAGTATTTACGTCACACATTAACTTTTAAAATTATTCATTATTTTTATAAGGTCATTAATGTAGTAGTATAAGTATTAGGTACGTCCTGGCATTATTCCACCACGGTATCCCCTGCCTGTCCTAAAAGGCGACTAATAGGGGCCTCCGGGGGTCACGGATGGGCGGAAGGGGCCGTCCACCCATTAGTCTAGCCAACTTTTGTGACCCCCGTGATGGACGGCACCGTGGCGGTTAGGCCTCACGCTGCCTTTGACGCCGAGGGCGTCCTTCGGTGTGCGGGGGCTTCTGAGCCCCCCAACAACAGGAGACGGACCGCAATAGCGGTACGCGCAGGGGCGGTTGCGGACGACAACTTAGACGTAAGTCGAAGGAAGCCCGCAGCCGTCCCTAATGCGCCGAAGATGGCCACCGCGGAGTTTTGGTTGGTATGCCGTGCGGTGTACATAGGTTAGGGACTCGGCCCGGCGGTCGCCCGACGTTTTCCACCTCTCCGGGCTGCTCAACGTCGGGTCGTAAGGCACGGTGAACCCAACATAACCGCTCAGTCGTTCCCCTTGAACACTGGGCGGTAGTAATAATTCACTTTCTCCGCGTAAACAAAAAAAAAACAGCTGAAATAGGACCCCTTTAATTTTATCCGTGGTGCTTTAAATCTGGCATTTCCAGTTGTGAAAGTCTAAATAATTAAGGTTAAAATACCTTTTTTAGTTCATTATTTTGTCTCCCGCTTTGCTATGGAGGGAAGTGGAAAATATACTTCTAACTCTTCCCTATTCTGCTGTTTGATTAACTTCGTTGCGGGTTAAGACTAATTAGTGTTCCCTGAGACTCGCCGAGTTTCACCGCTCGGTGTCATAAAATGGGTTCCACTGTCGATCCTGGCTTACAGGAGTTGCAGTGGTGGGTGTGAGGGCGGGATAGTTTCGTAGACCTTCCGCTTCGTTTTCCTTGTGGCAGCGAAAGTAGACTTGACTATTAGACTATGTTTTTGCACGTGCGTGAAAATGAATTCCGGTATAAAATTCCGGTATATCTTTTAACATAAAAAGAAGCCTTTCCAGGTTGTCAAAATATGTCCTTACCAAATTACATCGAAATCGGTTCAGTCGTTTCGCCGTGAAAGTGTAAAGATAGACGGCCAGACAGATTTACTCTCGCTTTAATATAAGTAGGTATGGAAGTGTGGATGGGCCGTGAGGTCGTGAATTAAATTCCCAAGTCAGGTAATAGGTACTTGGCTTTGTACCACGTTATGCCTGCTTGCTAGTTTGTGAAATTCCAAAAATTTGAATAAATCAGGTACTTCGCTTATCATATATATTTATAGATTATAGATTTTGTTAGAAGTTACATACCTATGAATGTGTCAAGCATGTCGTTAGGTTTTACAATGGTATTCATGTAAATCTTTTATTAAGGTTCCAGCCTTTTTTTGTCATTTCGACCTACAAAGGGTTTGACTTTTGAAAACGAATAAAAAAAATCACATTTTACAATTACGACAAATCCGTCTGAAATATGAATAAAATAAGAAGTGTTTGAATATGTAATCTTACAAGGCCAATTTGGCCTATTTTTTAATGCCAAAATATTAACGAATGCATAAGAACCAAATACCTACGAAGCAGACTACCATACACCAATATTCACTCGAAAAGAGAACTAGAATTGCATAATGATTACTAAATCAATCATGGACCGGTGTAGTATCCATTAGCACTCTAATGCTGGTTGAACGAACTGGGGGGAATAAACAAGTCCCATTTGAAAGGAGCCACTTACCGTCGGGATGGAACGTAAATTGAAATATGGCGCATTCGGCCGATTGGGTGCCAAGTGCTTTCCGATACCATTCTGTATGGAAAGGCATTTTAAATAGAACTTATGAGTTAAAATACGAAATGCGTATGAAACATCTAATACCCTATGCACGTGAACTTTTTAAATGAGCTGAAAAAACGATTTAAATGCAACTTAACAATAAATGCGATGCAGTCAGAAATTGCACTTTTACGGTAATGTGTGTACTAAAAACACATAGAGAGTCCGCGTATCAAAATTGCGTGTGCTCGTATTAAATACTTTGCATAGTTCTCGAGTTATAGGTTGCGGTATGACAAAATTGGCTACTCACTTTAGTCAACCGTTTATAGCTCGTATCGATTGATCACTGCTGGCATAGATCAATTACAAAAAAAAATGATCGTTAAGCTGATATATTGACTTATTTTGGTTTGTTTATTTTCGTAGTAGGTTCGCAGATAGCCATCAAATCATTTATTACTTTCAGTCGCAACTAGAATCAATTTATTTTAAGCCCTACAACTCCTAAAGGAATCCTATTCCGTACAAGTTAACGGGGAAAAATTTACAAGACCACGAAAATGTTTACCGAATACTGATCCGCACTTACTGCTTAATTATACTATGTTTTTAGGTATTATAATGTATCTTCTATAACAACTATGTATACTTAACTAATAACATAGATACTATAGCTAATTGGTTATAGTGAAGTTTTTTATGGACTGTTGAGTTTCGTTCAGCCAATGAGATTGTTAGATCCTACTCAGTTCTTTTCAATGTTCAATATTTATATTTGCTCTATTATATCCCCTACAGTCCACTTCAATACTCAGTCGCAAATACTGTGGGTGTTAGACGACAAAGATCGTTTACCTTTCCCTGATTATGCAGAAGATCTTAAAATCAGTCGAGAATCATTCGATAATTATCAACCCACCCACGCGCGGGTACAATGCGCCCGACGCTCGCATTAAGCCAACAACTCGCTGGATTGGATGCAAAGTGTTTTCCAATAGGTGTCACGCGTCGTCTTGATCTCTATCCGGGGTTAAGGTGTTGATTGAAAATTTTGTTACATTCTGTTGAGATCGTTTGTGAATTTCATTAAAATGAAAAATGTTTAGATATGCAAATTAATAAAGAGGTAATCTGTGTTTATAGGTAGATGATCAGTAAATTGGGAAACTACTAAACAGATACAGAAAAATCCTTTACTAAGAACGCTACACTGTACTTATGTAACTTAGATCTTACATAACATTTTTTTCTATTAAATTTTTCTCCGGTAAAACGCTCACCTATACAAAGACTTCCCGGAAAGCTATATAGAAGGCTTAAAATGTAATAATGTGCACGACGTAGGGTCCAAAAGGGGATATGCTTGGTACCAATATGATTAACCTCGTCAAACAGATGCGCTCCGAATTTTGTCTTGCAAGGGAAGCAGACTACACTCATAGAGATCTTGGAGTAGAATACTTTAGTCGCAGATAAATAAATCCCTTCCAGTCGACCTAAAGTGGCCAAACTCAACGAATATTAGCCAAGTACGCTAGGGACGTTAAAGTCCACAAATGTGTGCAGGTGCACCCTCTGTTCCTTCAATCCGACATGATCGGAGAGAGATCAGCCGCGGGTCTGATAGCTTTATGTGGACGGAGATCTATGAATGCATTTAAATTCTTAACTACCAGCGATCGGTAGCAAACTACAACGTTAGAAAACAAAGACTGCCTTGCCTTAACTTTGAAAAGAAACAAGATTCTCATTCTAATTCTGATTTTCCAAACCACATAATAATATAGTACAAATAGATAGCGTTTCCAATCCTCTTTCCATGCGTAAAATCCTTTTTGTTTCGCAGGTGCCCCAACATTCGAACACGCTGACCTACTTCCCCAAATGATTATGAACTCTATCAACCTCGATATACAGCCGTTGCGTTGATATTTTTGTTTTGATGCGATAGTGGCCTTTTTTCACCTACGGTGTTGTTTGCCGAAATAGGTTAATAGGTGTTATTGTATTGCTGTAATTTAGGTGCAAAAGACATTAAAATTATCTGTTTTATCCTTAATGTGATAACCTCAAGAATATCCTGCCTACTATTGGTAGCCAACAACTGTCAAGATTTATTCAATTTCCTATAGATCTAAAAAAGAAAATAACATTAACATTTGATATGTTAAAATTATAAGCACGGTTCAGTACCGTTCATAACTATGCAAAGGTCTGCAACATGAATAAAATAAGGATTTTTTGGTGATCTGCATTAAATAACAGCACAAACCGCAAAAATGTGCCAGAATCGTACAAAACGGCAATCAATAGTATCTGCCTACCCTTATGGGATAGAAGCGTGATATTATATACGTAATTTCCTATATTGTATTCAATGTAAAGTTTTGTAATTATCAATGCAAATACTCCGCCCCATACAAGGGAATTCACAAAGCTGTCAAACAATGTTACAGGCCTTTGTGTAGGCGCGTCACAATATGCTCCACATAATTATCTCCAATCAGCTAACTCAGGGCACTGCGATCAAAGTAAATACACAATATGTTCACGCCTGTATTTCTGAATGGGTAGATAGAATTTAATCCTACTAATATTATAAAAGCGAAAGTTTGTAAGAATGTATGGATGTATGGATGTATGGATGTATGGATGTTTGGATGTTTGGATGTTTGGATGTTTGTTCCTCTTTCACGCAAAAACTACTGAACGGTCGATGAAATTTGGCACACGGATACATCATATCCTGGATTAACACATAGGCTATTTTTTATCCCGGGAAAACATAAAGCGGGACTTTTATCCCGGAAAAACTTTTAACGCGGGCGGAGCCGCGGGCAAAAGCTAGTAATATATAAAATTTGCAAGTTGTAAGATGTATTTTGTATTCGTCCGCATAACTAACACCGTACCCAAGTTGTAAAATCTACCACAGTGGTCCATGTAAGTGTGCCGCGTTTCAGAATCAGCCTGTCTATATCCGGTTCAAACAGGCCGACATAATTGTGTCTAGTGACGAGGAATAATCATCGCTCGTCATTGGACACTATCTGGATCCCTCTCCGGATACCATTAGGTGCAGTGGGACTAACCCATGCCCGCATAAAAAATTAATAAAAATAATCTATGGTACAGCGAGCGCTTTTCCATCCCTAAATTTGATAGGGAAGTTATCGATGACATTCTCAATAATTTGTTCTAAATCCCGACTGCTTTCTATCCCGGAAAAACACGAGAGCAAAACAGTTTTATTTAAAAAAGCGGACGAAACAACGAATCTCCTAAAACATAGTCAACTACGGAAACGGTTCATTTTGTTGTTGTAACAACTTGTGTGCAATTTGTCAGTAACAACAAAGCGGTACATTCGTCAACACGTGTTTACGTTTTCATACATTTGCATATGAAAGGTGTACATTTACATAAAGTAATTACTATAACGGTTCGGCTGATCATAAAGTTTCCTTTGCCTTTATTGCGGAAATATTAGATTTGATGGTTATGTCGTACATTGTACAAGTTGTATGGTGTATGAGTTAGGTTTGAGTTTATATTGTAGAACAGTGTTATATCCAGGTTTATTTGCAGTATGGATGGAGCAAATCGACGGAACTGGTACCATTGTAGTTGCCTGTTGCTTTTGACTTTCGAACTTTAACATTTTCGGAGGCTCAACAATCAGCCCATCCTATTCATGTTTTTTTATTGATCATCAAATGTACACCAATAGAGTACATAAATGAAATTTAAAAAAATTAACAAACTTAATGTTATTGTAATTAAAGCTGAAGACTGCACACGAATTGTATATAGGTAACTAATAAGTATTTTCATACAATTACAGAGAATGACTAAAAATTATATAAGCAACTAACAATCTTAACAACTATCAAAAAATAAAATCTTAAATGATATAGTAGAATATGTTAAATTAAGTTAAAATCGAACAATCAATTAGCCAATTATATAATGTTAAAATTATAATTTCTTAATCCTATATTATGATTTTTTATACATGTTAATGGCCATGTAGTGCCTGGATAATGTTTTTATATTTTTATGGAAACTTGAAAAAGAAACAGTCCCGCCTTCGACTGTTTCTTTTTCAAGTTTCCATAAAAATACAAAAACATTATAATTTCTTTCTCAACGCAATTACATTATTATATTGTGTAGTGCTGTGGTATTTTATGTGTTTTTGAGTTTTGGCGAACACCATCAGGTGATCAACTAACATTCCTTGTGCTTCAAAAAACACAATATAGAAAGAAATAAACTTGTTCATGTGGAGTCTGGCGGAGAGCAAAACAAAACGGTTTTTTTAAAAGCTACCGACACAACAAAAATTTTTTAAGCATGTTGCAGAAAGGATTAAGCTTAGTTTTTAAAACCGACAGCTCTTGCGCTCAGGTGCACTTTGAGGCATCCAGTCCCTGGCAAATCGTATTAGATAAATAAAAACTTAACCGACTTGAGAATAAAATCCAAGACCTTTTGACCACGAACTTATGTCTAAACCGAGTTGACGAAAAAAAGACAAACCAAAACTCACGTCTGTAATTACTAAAACTAATGAAAGTGAAACCATTCCTTTAATTAGCGTTCGTGGTAATCAATAGGTAAATAGGGGTGCTGTGCATTACAGAATTCTGGGATTGAAATACTGTAGACCATTCTAGAACAGACACCGTGTTTATTTCACGATTCGCATCGCTCATCTCAAAAAGAAAAAATAGTTGTAATAGAATTGAATGAAATAATAACTCTATGTGCAATATTTATTGATACAAATAATATAAGATTACCGCTACGATAATATGTCGCTAAATTAACTATAAAATAAGCCGAATATTTAAACTATAGTCCAACAAATGTATGTACAAATAAATCCATGCCATACATTACAGCACCGCATGAATTTTTGCGTAGTTGTTTGATGATGTCCTTTCTAAAATATCAGTAATTGTCCTTTCTAAAATAGCAGCAATAAATATACTGCAGCCCTTGGGGATAATTGTTCGGAAGGGCAAGGGAAATTGTACCTTTGTTTTAGGAAAAATACGGAAGAGCGTGGCTCGTGGTAATTGGTGTGGTCTTTTTTATACACTGAATGACGAGACGAGCAATTCACTCGCCTGAGTAATCATCCCAACTATCTATAAATAGTGCAACACCATCCATTGACTCTAGATGTATGTACAGTAATATTTATGTAAAGTTTTTGATTATATTCACGCACTAATTTCCTATAATTTTTAGATTCTCGTGATATTTTTCATTAGACACACACACATACACTCACGCCTATTATCCCCGAAGGGGTAGGCAGAGGCGCAACTAGTGCACCCACTTTTCGCCGTTATTCCGTCCCATGATGTGGGCTTTTACCATACCATACCAACCCTGTATTATATACTGCCCACTGCTGAGCACAGGCCTCCTCTACAACAGAGAGGGCTAAGGCCTTAGTCCACCACGCTGTCCTAGTGCGGGTTGGGAGTCTTCACATACCCTCGAAATTCAGAAAACTTCTCAGGTATGCAGGTTTCCTCACGACGTTTTCCTTCACTGGCAAGCAAGCGATAAATAACAAAGAATACACATATAGGTTTTTATAAAAGTCAGAGGCGTGTGCCCTTGGGTGTTGAACCTCCAACTAGGCTATCGCCGCTTATTCCAGGCTTTTATTGCACAGAAAAACACAATATCACTTTCCCAGACTCCGGATTCGAATCCAAGTAGACAGCGCGATAACCATACCGCAATAGAAATACGCCATCGAGGCGATTAGAACGAAACGAACAGGCTAGTTCTATATAGAATACTTATTTTTATATAGCAGGAATGGACTGCCTCGGTGGCGTAGTTGTATTACGGTACGACTGCAATGCTGAGGTCTCGGGTTCGATCCCCGGATCGGGCAAAGTGATATTGTGTTTTTCTCTTCAGTATCAGCCCGGAGTCTGGAATTTGTGCGTGATATTGCGATAGGCTCGCCCCCTACCACGTCATGGGACGGAATAAGTACGACGTAAAATGGGTGCTCTAGTTGCACCTCTGCCTACCCCTTCGGGAATAATGAGCGTGATTGTGTATGTGTGAACGGACTTTTAGAAACCTATTATCTCAGAAAACTATCTCTATAGCTATCTGTATTTAAAAAACGAAAGTTTTCTTCTCACGCCAATACCTAGTTGTTTATTTGATTCTGAGTGTAAATTTTTCCTTTAAGTTCTTTTTAATTTGTGGTTGATTTTGCAGTTTAACGGTGTCTGGGGTCTACCAGCAGTAGTGTGTGACTGCTACATCGCGATGGACGTCACCTGTTCCACCTCCAGCATATTCAACCTGGTCGCCATCTCCGTCGACAGGTTTGGAATTTGAAATTATTTACGCGCAATAACTTACTGCACCTGATATAAATGGAGTAGATAAAGAGATGATTATCTCTATAATAGTCGATACAACTATGCCGACCTTTTGAACTTTGACTAAGCCCATAGATAGTACACTATATATGACAACTAAGCCAGGGGCAGTAAGTCAGTAAAAATAAGGCTGCTGCTTGCAATTAAATACGTTTTAGGAAACACTTAAATTAGATACTAAGTGCCGGAAAGGCATTTCAGAAACCAATTGAACTGTTTAGGACTAGGCAAGTTAGTGAAACAGACTTAGCGGCTGTGGCCAGTGATTTACAAGGCGCCGAATACAAAGTCTACCAAAGCGATACAATTCGTCCTTTGTTTGGGTCTTCACCATATTATGTATTGTAATACGGCTGCTAACTACGAATTTCCTCTAACATTTTCCATTCTCTAACAATTCCACCAGCATTTCACATCCGATTCCTTCAAAGACCTTCGTTCCAAATTATCTGAAGTTATTGTCAGAAAAGCGCTGGCGGACAGGTCACGTACAAGAGAATAAGCTACTACTATTTGTCTCCGTGGGTTTTAATATATCACTATTGGAATATATTGTACAAGTAGGATGTTTTGACGAGGGTGTTTCTGTAATGGTCGTAAGGGTAATATAACTTTTAAAATTGGATACTTAAATATCATTGAAACCAAAAAAGTAGATATTAATACATAAAGTGGTGACGTGCACGATCTACATATTATGTGTTTATAGTTTATGGCCACATATTTTTTTAATCTAATGACGAGAGTATAGTTAACAGCTGTAACTTATTTAGTGTACTTGGGTTGAAATCCATGAGGTTCCTGGTTGAAATACTAAATTATATGTATACTTATACATTTAACACTACTGCAGAAATAAGTTCAGCGAACAGTGCATCAAAGTTTGAACTTATTCATTTTTATATGTTTATATATATAATTCTTCTGTGCGTGTGTATGTCATTGAACTCCTCCTAAAATGCTGGACCGATTCTAATGAATTTTTTTATGTGTCTTCAGGTGGATTCGAGAATGGTTAAGATTAACAATTGGATCCGGTAGGTGGCGCTGTACTCGAGTTCTAGGATTTTCATTTCCTTTTTAGGGACAACGTCTGTCGGGGTCGCTAGTGTAATAATAAATACCAAACTAGTATGTGTTTCCCAGAAACTATCAACAAACTAACATCGAAATTAGAAATGAGTTCAACTAGTAACGAATAAGTTAGCCTCCAAGCTGGTTGTATAGTAAATACTAATACCAAATACGGATAATAATTGACCAAATACAAAAAATAACTATGTGGATATTGTAGCATGCGGGAGGTAGCAACCTGTATCACTTGCTTGATATAGTAGCAGTGAAGGCTGTGAAGCGTGAGGTCCGAGATGCAAATTCTTTCAAAATAACACATTTTGCTCTAAACTGAATTCCATAGAAGTGGTTGATGTTAACGAGGCGGAGGAACGAAAATAAGTCGAGTCAGTTCTACCACTTAGTCAGACAAACAACTATTTCGCTTCGTCAGCCGATGTAATAAAATATCTCAGATATCTTCCCTATCACCATTATTCTCTTTAGAAATATTGCGCTCAAAGCAGAAATCTCACCGTACGATGTCTCTATAAACTTTCAAAAAATAACCCTCAACCGCTTCAATCAGCAACAAGCATTCCTTCCGAACGTAAATTAGACCAAACAATACCCATGATAATGTCACGTCCCTTCCGAGCGGTGGAGGGTTGACACATTTATCTCTATTACCCCAGTCATCAATCAGCGTGACGCCTGATGACGGGTTGAGAAACAATTTCGGAATGGAATTTGGAACTATTTTAGTAATGAGTATTTTTTTTGCGATTTTGTTTGTTTCCGTTAACGCCAGTGGTGTAGCTAGGTATCCAAGGGCTCAAATACAAGATAATTTATGAACCCCACGACCCAGTGTATGTAACCTGACCAATGGCAGTCCTAACCGATGCGAAGACCCGAGCGGGAGCAAAACAGCAAAGATCTTCATTTAACTTTTTAGAAGGCAAGACGCTTTGTTAGTTTTCATAAGATGGTGGCCTAAAAAGAACCTGCAGCTAAGCATAAACTTGGGACAATTTCTTAAGAATTATATGGGTGATTATTTACTAGTTTGTCCACTTATGGTTTGGAAATACTTTTGTATCGGGAGTATTAAAAGCCAAGTAAAAGGCAGCCCTGTGAACCTCCACGTTATCTAGTAGAGCATTAACCCCTAAGCGTATTCATCCATACATAGCATAAAAGGCCCATGGATTCAGTTACCTATTAGTGATTCCTATCTGATCATTAGTGTTAATTATCTCCTACCGTATATTCATTCTCTCAAACCTGTTTATCTATTTATTGTTCCTTTGGGATAAGAAACAACTGTATTATCGTATCTTACTTCTTACTAATATTAATAATCTTATTAAAAGCAACATTAAAAGTAACCCTGCCAGTTATAACAAATATAGTAAATAAATCTATTGAAACGCACACATTTCCCTCATATTGGAAAAGAGCATTAGTTAGACCCCTACCCAAAAAAAATCCAGCTAGCCAACTAAAAGATCTTCGTCCCATCTCAATATTACCGGTTCTATCTAAAGTAATTGAAAAAGTTGTTCTAGACCAGATACTTAAATTTCTCGACAATAAAAACATTATACCAAAATTTCAATCAGGCTTTCGCAGAGGTCATGGCACAGAAACTGCACTATTACATGTTACAGACGACCTAACGGAGGCCTCAGATAAGGGGCTGAGCAGTATTATGGTGTTACTCGACTACTCGCGCGCTTTTGACTGTCTACACCCCGAACTTCTGTTAGCCAAACTGGCAAGCTATGGGTTCTCAGCTAATACCTGCCGATGGTTTCGAACTTTTCTTACGGGGCGGGAACAATTCGTTGTCACAGATAGCAAATGCGGAGATAAAAAATATTCTGCACTTAAACCATTGCAAAGAGGGGTACCTCAAGGTTCATTATTAAGTCCAATTCTTTTTAGTATTTTCACAGCTGATATGCCAAAATGTATAGAGTTTTGTAAATATCATTTATATGCTGACGACACACAATTATATTACTCGTTCCCTAGTAAAGACACTGAAGCAGCTATTAAGAAAATCAATGGTGACTTGTCAAATATCTACAACTGGTCCGAACAAAACTCCCTGTTATTAAATCCGACAAAATCTCAAATGCTAGTGCTAGGAACAAAACATCAAATAAAAAGTACGCTGAATTGTGGAGAGCAGGTGAAAATTAACGACACAGTACTTGAACATGTAAACTCTGCACGAAATCTCGGTCTTATTATAGATGGGGAACAAAAATATAGTGAACATATAACCAGTAAAGTTAGAAACGCCTTTTTCAAATTAAAAACCCTATACAAAATTAGACCATATATCAATGAAAACACCCGGATTCTTCTAATTGAGTCACTAGTGCTGTCTCAGTTTAATTACTGCAGCACGGTGTTCGGGCCCAGGTTAAATTCGAAAACAGAAAAAATTATTCAAAGAGTACAAAATGCCTGCATACGATTTTGTTACAACATACCCCGGAGAGAATTTATCACACCATATTTGAACAGGAAAAAAATTCTCAATATGTCTGCAAGAAGGGAATTACAATACGCGTGCACAGTACAAAGAGTGATATGGAATAAAAATCCAGAATATTTGTTCGAAAAACTCTCCTGGGTAAAAGACGTAACCCACAAAACTCTACGGTCAACTACTTGTAACTCTCTTGTTACACCAGTGCATAGCTCGACACGGTACAGAACGTGTTTCAAGTTTACTGCAGCAAAAATTTGGAACGACCTCCCCCCTCCTTTACGGAAAAAGATGAGTCTACCGATATTTAAAATTAAGTACAAAAATGCTTTACTTAAAAGACAGCTTGCAGCAGAAAACTTGATACGACCCCACTGGCAATTTTTGAACCTAGGTGACTATTTTAATTAATAACCCACGCTGTATAACAAGGTCTCACAATCACCAACACACACATACATACACACACACACACACACACACACACACACACACACACACACACACACACACACACACACACACACACACACACTCGCACGCACGCACGCACGCACACACAATAGAGTTCCAATATTGTTAAAATTACTGTTCCTGTTTCTGTTTCTTATATAGTTATTTCATATATATATTTTTTTTCATAAGTTAATTTACTGTAACATAAAACGTTACTTGTCGCTTAGTAGGCCAACGCTAAAAACTTTCCGCATAACACCTTAGGAAATAATTAGGAGAGGCTGAAAACCAGCGCTGCTCGGAACTACTGTCCCGGTCAGCACAAGCTGAGCTGCCTCCTTTTGCCTTTATTATTGTTTAAGAATACCTATGTTATTATTAGTGTTATAAGGCAATAAACTGATTTATTATTATTATTATTAATATTATAAATGCGGCAGTTTGTGAAAATGTTTGGATGTTTGTTAGAAATAAACGCAGAAACAACTAAACGGGTTTGGATGAAATTTGGCACACGAGTTGAGCATGTTCTGGATTAACATATTTTTTATCTTGATAATTTGGCTCCATGAGAAATAATGAATATTATTAATCTGATTCTTTATGTCGATGACGCTGCCGTCGTAAAGAGTTTTAATGACTTTTGAAGACGGAAAGGCGTTTCACGCGGGCGAAGCCGCAACCAACACCTAGTTTTAAATAGATCTGTATTACAAATACTACTCTATTACTACGAAATAAATAATAAGTTTCATATATGCAAATTACACAACTGTATTTTAGTTAGGCACTGCCGAAGCGATCAAGACAAATAGCTTAATCGCCTAACGGTAGACTTAACATGTCGCGAAGTCACTGGGGAATGACTTTAGATGGAACGATGAGTCCATTGGAATCTTCTATTTACTTATTAAGTACTAGTAATGACTTACTATACGTTGTTGTAATTTAATTAATTCAAACTTTATCATAGAATCCGTGCAATTTTACGAGCTTAAATTAATAATACGTGCCCAGCGGTAAGGCAATATATAGGGCCTTCTCTACTACTGAGAGGGTTTAGACCTCAGTCCAACATACTGGCCTAGTGCGAGTTGGCAAATTTCAAATACCTGAATTTTTTTGGCTAATTCTCAGGTATAAAGGTTTTCTCAAGATGTTTTATAAAATAGCACGTATTTTCCTTCATAGATACAAAGAAAATAAAACAAATTTTTTGGCAATAATAAAAATATTTATTATCAAGTAATATTGGCGATTACACCAAGCATGTGTATTTTAAAATAAAAAAACTGAGCAATAAACAATAAATAGTAGTGTAAATATAACTGACAGCCTCGGTGGCGTAGTTGTATTTTGGTACGACTGCTATGCTGAGGTCTCGTCGGGTTCGATCCCCGCGTCGGCAAAGTGATATTGGGTTTTTCTATTCAATATCAGCACAGAGTCTGGAATTTGTGTCCATCATGGGACGGAATACGCACGGCGAGAGATATGTGCACGTTGCGCTTCTGCCTACCCGTTCGGGGATAAAAGGCGTGAGTATGTCAATAAAACTGAATACTGCAGAACTGTTCTCTAATTGTCGCGTATAACATTCTCGTGAAATTCAGCTCGGAACCACATCTGTATTAGTACTAAGCCCGACACGTCACGACGAGCTTAAGATTGACCCCGCCAGTCACGATTGATCTACGACTAACATAGCCTTAACAAGCTGGAGACTGCTATGCCCTCAGATAGGCATATACATACTGACATATGTACAGTACATATATATCGATGCATATACAGGGTACGATTAGGCGAGAGATCTGTTTAAAGACCTGAATATCCCATGTAAGGTACAATTATCGTTCCAAATATATATAAAATTTCAATTTTATTATATTATGTATATAGGCACATACGTATTTTTGGCTGTCTTATGCAGTGTAACTGGAAAACGGATCATACTTAAATTTGATATTAATAAGTAACGATAATTCAAACAAGTAGCTAGCACAAGGGTACTCACACGTTGGGAGCCTTTTACGAATTTAGTTTGAGGCTTACTCTGTCATGTATATTTTTGCGTATATTTTTATTTACTTACAATGAAACATACTTACATCCTCAAAGAAAAATACAAACACCAACTGTAACTCTAACTACTTTGTCTTCACTCTTTCTATTTGCACATTTTCGCTAATGTTTCTGAGGGTTTTTTTTTCAAAGATCTTTATAAAAGGCAAAGAAAACAGAATTCCTAACAATAAAAATCTTCCACAGGTATATAGCAGTGACTCAGCCAATAAAATACGCGAAGCATAAAAGCAATGCTCGTGTGTGGACGATGATTGGCGTAGCGTGGCTGGTGTCTGGCGCCATCGGCTCCCCCATCGTGCTGGGTCTCAACAACACCCCAGATCGAAGCCCGAACCAGTGCCTCTTCAACAACACAGACTACGTCATTTATTCTTCACTCGGGTCTTTCTATATCCCTTGCATCATTATGATGTTCCTGTATTATAATATTTTTAAGGTAGGTTCGTTTAGAACTGTCTTCCTCTCAATATCATCATTCTGCTCTATCCTATGTTTTCTGATATAATCGCGAAGAGGGAATTAGATATTTATACTGATAACGCAAATAAATGGAGTCTTTGAAGTCGTAAGATACGACAAATCCAAAGCCTTAATTGCTTCCATGTTCTTGAGATCATGGTAGTATACAGCTTCTCGTAGCAAATATATCATATTATACAGTCTGAGTACGTTGAATATCAAAAAGATATCTCAAGTCAGGATGATTTCAACCTGCTTTCATTTACTTTAAGAACTCACTAATAGATTTTTTTATCAACCATACAGGCGATACGTCAAAGAGCGAAAAAACAGCGAGTAGCGAAGAAAACTTCATCAGCATTAGGGTCAGCGGTATCAAGCGGTGCTGCAGCGGTGGTAATAGAAAACGTGGCTCAAACCCAACGCCTCACAGAAGCACTGCAAGAAGACAAACCCACCAATACTGCTTCGGGCAGCAATGACGAAGTTGATGATGATGATGACAAGTAAGTGGTTTTGTAATTTCTATCTAAAATCAAACAAGTGTATTCAGCTAAGTGGTCTGCTCAGAAGTCCTGATTAGTAGAAGAGATCTTCTCTTTTATAACTAGAAGTCAAACAAGTAGGTCATTTGGTAAGAAGTGTCATCGAGACATTATCGTGCCTTAATCAACTCATATCAAGGCAAATTTATTAAACTTATGGATTACACGAACAAACCTTAGCACACACACACACACACACACACACACACACACACACATACACACACACACTCACGCCTTTTATTCCCGAAAGGGTAGGCAGCACCTCGGCCTACCAATTAGTGCACACACTTTTTGCCGTGCGTATTCCGTCTCATGATGTGATAGAGGGTGAGCCAATCGCCATATCGGGCACAAATTCCAGACTCCGGGCTAATACTAAATTTAACACGCAATATAATTTTACCCAACCCGGGAATCCAACCCGAAACCTCAGCATTGCAGTCATACCATAATACAACTACGCCACCGAGACAATTAACAACTCCAAAAATACCAGAAATCATATTAAATTTCGATCAGTTAAAATAACACATACACACACACACTCACGCCTGTTATCCCCGAAGGGGTAGGCAGAGGCGTAACTAGTGCACCCACTTTTCGCCGTTATTCCGTCCCATGATGTGATAGGGGGCGAGCCTATCGCCATATCGGGCACAAATTCCAGACTCCGGGCTGATACTGAATAGAAAAACTCAATATCACTTTGCCCGACCCGGGAATCGAACCCGAGACCCCAGCTTTGCAGTCGTACTGTAATACAACCACGCCACCGAGGCAGTCAGTTAAAATAAAGTTTGAAAAATAAAACACTCTAGAGAGCGCTAGAGTACCTAGAGTCCAGACGCTAAGACTGGACCTTAGAAATGTTGCCTCTATAATTTTATTGGGTCACATGACCGAAATATTAAGTTTTCGCGACTTACTTTATCCTCTTTTTCAGCTTTGGAAGGTCAGATATGGGAGCATACGCGGAAGAGTTGGTAAACACCAGGTCAGCGCGGTTCATGCTAGCTGCTGTTGTGGAAGAAACTGGACTGTAAGTATAAAATAAATTGCTTCTGGAACTATAAGTAAAGTTAACAACTCTCAGTACACAATAAGTACCAACAAATTATGATAGCATCCCTAATCTCAATATTTCCTATTAATATTCTATCTAGACGTTCAGCTAAATCCGTTATAATGCGATAATTAAGTTATCAAAACATACTGAAGTCAATTTAGTATTCTGAGCACGTGAATTTCCAGTGACGCAAATTCATACAAATCAAGTTTATTACGCAACTAGCTTGTGATCGCCATACCTCGTTCATTAAAATCTTTATGAAGTATGATTAGCTATTATTATTTACTGAAACTTTTCAATCCTGTCAAAAAAGCGTTACCAAACTAATTTCAGCTGTTGTGAAAATAAACAAAAATCGAAAGATGGACCAAAAAAGGCATTAATGATTAATGTGATTTCTCTACGAAGCCAAAAAGCCCAACAAGAAACAAAGTGAATAATTAATTACTCCAATCAATATTTTATCTGTACTTCACAAATTATGAAAGGAAGAAGTTAAAACAGAGATGATCACTAACTTATTGGTGGAAAACGTTGTCTTATTCTATAAATTCGGCCTAGTGTACATTTTGACTAAATCGTGCCGTTGAGACCAGCTTCCGTCCTTGTTAGCATGCCGATTCACAGATTAACGATTAACACATATCACGATGAGATGAAGGTCGATGCAACCACATTTTGCTAGTATGATAATAAAGCCCACAGAACGCGAGATGAAGACTTCAAAAATATACCAATTAAAGAAGGCACAAAACACCTTCATTAATATGTCTAAGCACTTTTAAGTGGTAGAGCAACGCCATAAATTTTTGTCTAGAGTATGAATGGGTCGGGTTGTCAGGGTTAGTACAACTGTCTTGGATAAAACTAACGTGGGATGACATAGTATTACAGTGTTACATAAAGCCTGGTCGCTGGTGGCAGGATAAATGTATCCGCGTGGATAGCGACCTTCGTACTTAACGTTTAAAATCCGTATAATCGTTTACGGAAGTGCGTCGCGTTCTGGCATCAGCATATGCATGTCCGGTTTCAAAAAGATCAGCATAATTGAGTCGATCATTGGGTAATCATCGCTCGTTAATCGCCACTCTATTTGGACCCTCCTCAATGATCGTCAGATGCAGGCGGGTCCCAGCAAATATAAAATAAGACAGCATGCTTTTCATATGGTCATTGGTAACTGGTAAACCCTAGATTTCGAACTACGGTTTAATGGCAAGCTGTATTATTAATGCTTCGGTATTGTTAGTTACTGTGTACGGGAGACAAGTGAAACACGCTGCGGCTAATGACGTGCTAATGACACACTGATTTATTTCCTTTTTGACACATCGCCCATAGACTATACACATCGATACTTAGAGCACATACACAACAGGTATCACTCGTTAGTTGAATAAACAACCGAAACTAATGAGCGGAATGCTTCAGACGTACACCTGGTTAGGGATTGTCTGAGATAGATGTGGTTCATAAATTTATACTAGAAACGTAAATATTTGTACTTATCGATTACTGAGTAAAACTAAGTGCTGTTGTGACTATTTTGCTGAGATGTTAATTATAGTGATAGCACCTTCTTCTCGTGACAACGTATAGGCTGGTCTTGATGGTGCAGCGTCGATGGACAGGTCGTACAATACTATGTGCGTTGTTCGAAAAAGAATTTCCTCGGAATCTGATGTGCCCAAGAGGAGTCGATTAAAACGGTCGTGAAACTAAATCCTACAATATGCCTTGATATGGAGCACTGAACTGAACTGACATTAGTGCTCACTAAAAACCGAATGATGGAGATGCATTTCATGTAATTCTATTATCTATCAGTCACTTCCATGGTGCCGTTCTTTATCAACCATGACTACGTATCATATATAAATGATAACGCTTGGTTTGATTTGGTAAATAACAGGTCCAAAAATGTTTAAAATCTTGTCATGTATTTACAATTTCTCTATTTCTATAACAAACTGACGATCACAATTTACTCTTGTCTCGTTCCTAACGTAATGACGTGACAATTTTGACAAATGCTGAGAACGTTCCTTGTATTTGATATACAAGTCTGTGTTAAATGTTGCTCTATTACTTGAATAACATTTAGAATTTATGCTACGCCAGATCGTCTTATTAATTTCGAGTAATGAGAACGTTTCTTGTATTTAAATACTGGTATTTCTCACTGCTCCGCTCGCTTTAAAGATTGTTTCAATATAAAATATAATATTGCACTCAGAGACAAAAAGGGTCCCTAATGGTGAACAATTTTTGGAATCGGAGCAGTAGTTTAAACAACCTGTAAGTTTGGATATAACTTACAAGCTACCTATCTTTAAGTAAGGGATGCTTAACATATAAAAATCACTAGAGCAGAGACCTGCTCTGTCCTATTATGAATCTGTCTCCACCGTGGCTACAACTATTAAAAATATAATATGAAAACTTTAATACCTATTATAGCTTTCATGTAATCCACGAATATAGGAAAAACCCATACACTATATTGTATTTCTCATTATTAAAAGATTTTCCTATTCGGTAGTTCTTTAAAAGCAGTCATTTTACCCGAACTTTGAACTTCTAAAAAAGAAAACCATACCATACCAGACCTGTATTATATACTGCCCACTGCTGAGCACGGGCCTCCTCTAGGACTGAGAAAGTTAAGGCCTTGTTCCACCACACTGGCCTAGAGCGGGTTGGCAGACTTCACATACCTTCGAAATTCAGAGAACTTCTCAGGTATGCAGGTTTCCTCACGATGTTTTCCTTCACCGATAACGCGAGCGATAATTCACAAAGAATACACACATAACTTCTTTACAAAAGTCAGTGATGTGTGCCCTTGGGTTTTTCTTCACAAATTCTATCAAATTCAACGCACATCAAAAAACCGTACCTGCCTACGGGATCGTTTAGACGACTCTATCAAACAGCAAATGTACCGTGAACGGCTACTTGTTAGGGTTCATGTGAAAATAAGAAATAATGTTAAGACCTTTGTATCTTTAAAAAAAAAAACTACTACTACTACTACTTTACGGACTTTTAGGCGATTATCAGAGCTCGTGTTGCGTCTTTTTGGGCACGGATCAGAAAGAGTGAGAACTTAATTTTAACTACCATTGCCGACGACCTATCAGGACCATATTATAATTTCTGGTTGAAAATACACCAAAATCCAAACGTAAAATAGGTCGAAATGAATGAATTTTAATTATAAAACTAACTTAGTGTAATCCCTATTGTATCTAACATTATGAGTCTTAGTACTTGAAAATATGTAATAGTAAACCTAACTAAGTGAGGCGTTTATTAATTCACTTTCACTTCACATGACTCCATTTATAAACGCTTTATATTCCTCCAGCATATTTAAATATTACGTTCTTATTTATTTTAATTTTTTTCTTGTAACATAAATCACAGCATAAACATTATTTAATATTTTAATACATGCAACACGACCGTGCGCACTCATGGTATCGGGCCTTATGGAAGACCAGCGGGCCGCGGCTCGCCTGCGGCCCCATGCTGAATAGGTCCGTTTGCACACTAACACACCATGTCATTTGGAACAATGCACTCAGTTGTATATATATAACGTCGTTGTTATTAAGTAATTGCATTTTTTTTTTAAGTTGCACACATATTTAGCGGTTGTTGTAATGTGCTCCGTCTCGCTATGTCTAGCGGCATTTAGTGATGGCGGAAGCGAGTCGGAGCATCTTATAGCTATGGCGGGTGTGTGCATCGTTTTGCTTGTTTTTGTTTCTTTTAAGTCGCTAGTTTTTAAGAGTGTTCGTCATTTTGTGTTTTTATGTAATAGTTTTTCAATGTTCCTTTTCTTTTACTTTAATTTATGTCCATTTTTAATAGTATTTTTTGTCTTTTTTGTGTGTGTGTGTTGTGTGCAACAAATGTTTTATTATTATTATTATTATAAAATAAAATTATATAATAATTATTATTATTTACTGCGTGCCATCAACCTTGGTTCTGTGAACTTGTGAAAGACATGAGCCACTTACCTGGTAAATTATCATTATCGTTTGCACAGGAAGGCAATGGTTTGATTAATTTTCATGGTGCACGAAAATTAGGGAGCAAAATGGTTATTGTATCTTCGAAAACATTAAGATCGAAAAACCTAACGGGTAATTTTCAGGGGGGTTGTCTGGAATCGTAGCCAAGATACCTTTCTATATACGTTAACGCTACTAGAAAACAAAAAAATAATGATAATGACTTAACTTTGCAACAGGCTTATCGATAGGATGTTATTCGCATCCAATCCGATCGATTTATTCACGCTGCACAAAACTACATAAAATAAACGCTGTCTACCAAAAACCACCTGAATATGGATCCAGAGCAATGCATTCCCATTTCGCAGACACTTTTGGCTCATTCGTTATACGATCCGCTGCGGTAATACACTGGATGTGGGAATATTCGTAATACTGACAACTTTGAGTGATATAATGTGAACAAATGATCATTGATTCAATTGAAATAGTTCTTTCGTGTGTGGGTAGCAGAGTCAGAGATAATGATTGCTTATGTTTACACGAAGGTTAGACATTAAAAATATAAATTGAAAAACCGCGATAAAATCCATAAAATAATTTTATTTGAGAGTCGGTTATGTTTATGCCGGCTATTGCAATAATGCACTAGACCTTCTGTATTCTAATTTAACAAATAACCAGTGTACCTAATGAAAAGAAAATATATATGCTTTATATCATCATTGTCTGTGTGATAAGTTTGTTACATTTTTTTTACAAACTTTTGTCCGTTTGTGTGTCACGTTTAAAAGTAACACTGACTTCACGTAAAATAAGTTTATTCTGATTTCTACTCTAAGACTTTCCCGCGGCTCGCCGTTAGCAAAATCTATATTAACATTATAGTATTTCCTACAGGATTATGGCCAATTTAGCCTCACCCATACCCATGATGGACCCGAACACCAACAACGACTCTGGGTACGCGCCTTCCAACATCGACGGTGAGACGAAGGAGCACACGCCACCTGCCTCACCCACACCGAAGGAAGACAAAAAAAATAAAGAAGAAAAGACTGAACCGCCTAAGAAACCAGAACTAAAGTAAGATATATTAATATTAATTCGGTATAGCGTCTTTAAAATTCTCGAGTGGATACCACGTACTGGCAAGCGCAGCGTCGGCCGTCCACCTGGCAAGGTGGACCGATGACTTGGTAAAGGCCGCAGGAACGCGTTGGATGCGGGCCACTTTTGACAGGTCCATCTGGAAATCTTTGGGGGAGGCCTATGTTCAGCAGTGGACGTCATGTGGCTAATGATGACGATGATGATGATAGCGTCTTTTATGTTAGAGAAGTATTTATTGTTTAGAGTAGATTGAGATGTTCTGAAGACAGTTTTTTCTACATGTGTATATAATACACACACACACACACACTCAAGCCTGTTATCCCCGAAGGGGTAGGCAGAGGCACAACTAGTGCACCCACTTTTCGCCGTTATTCCGTCCCATGATGTGATAGGGGGCGAGCCTATCGCCATATCGGGCACAAATTCCAGACTCCGGGCTGATACTGAATAGAAAAACTCAATATCACTTTGCCCGACCCGGGGATCGAACCCGAGACCTCAGCTTTGCAGTCGTACTGTAATACAACTACGCCACCGAGGCAGTCGTCGTGTATATAATAATAATAATAATACCAGCCCTGTATTATATACTGTTCAACTGCTGGGCACAGGCCTCATCTACTACTGAGAGGGTTTAGTCCCTAGTCCACCACGATGGCCTAGTGCGGGTTGGTAGACTTCACATACCTTCGAAATTCTTATAAATAATTTCTTAGGTATGCAGGTTTTCTCACGATGTTTTCCTTCACCGTTAAAGCGAACGATAATTGATAAACAATACTCACGTAACTTTGAAAAGTCAGAGGTGTGTGCCTTGGGTTTTGAACCTCCAGACATTGTCTCGGTAGACCGTTCCATTCCCATCTAGGCTATCGACCACTTCTACATGTATGGTACAGCTAAATTGGCCGAATCAGATATTATAATATACCATTTATACTGAAAACTCATATGAAATGTAGCTTTGTATCTACATTTGATAAATCAATTAATTAGCCCATAATTAGAACCAAACCTATAACATTAGTTCACAACCCAAATATTGCCACTAAACTGCAGTACAGCAGTGTATTAATATCTTTAATCCTACTATCCTACTAATATTATAAAGGCGAAAGTTTGTAAGAATGTCTGGATGTATGGATGTTTGTTCCACTTTCACGCAAAAACTACTAAACGGATTTCAATGAAATTTGGCACATGGGTAGTAGATCGTGTCCTGGATTAACACATAGGCTACTTTTTATCTCGGGAAAACATAAAGCGGGACTTTTATCCCGGAAAAACTTTTTAACGCGGGCGGAGCCGCGGGCAAAAGCTAGTAAATTATATTTGGTTAATTTACCACGGCAGCTTAGGTGTTCGCTAGAACACAAATTCAGAATCTCATTGTTATGCTAACGTCAATTTATATCAAATATAAATGCAAATAGAACCCTCAGAATTTAATTCAGCCCGGACAATGAATACGCTCCACTAATTATTACACAATTTATGAATTACTAGTATCTACGGAACGGTTTTATCAAATTATGAGGTGGAAAATTTACTGTTTAAAGTATAACAGATATACTTTATGCTGTTCTATAACTACTCTGAACATTAGAAAAAAGTCTTAGCTGCTTATTATAGTCGCGTTTCGGGATAATAGAAAATCCTGTAAGACGGGCCTGCATAATTAACTACATAAATATGGCGACCTATCTGTAATCTGTTACCATCATTCGTAGTAAAGTCACTGTGCCTTTAAAAATGTAATTTGAACTAATCATTGTCTACAGGAAGAAACTTAGCCGTTTGGGTAGCAGTTCAATTATCACAACTCCTAGGAGACGGTTCAGGACTGCGGCGTCCGCTGCGAGGTTCACCATCTTCAGGGCCAACCGGGCAGGGAAGCTGAGGGCAAAGTCATTCGCCAAGAAAGAGAAGAAGGCCACGCAAACCCTCGCTATTGTATTAGGTATTAACTTTGAATTTGATTTGCTTTCAATATCAAGTGATGTGAAGGCTGTATGGTAATAACCGATAAGTTTGTAATTTTTTATGTAAAAGTTAAGCAGCTTAAGAGCATAGTCCAATTAAGTTAAGAGCATAGTCCAATGCCATGCAGTATTTTTTTATTATAAGCTTTGTTAAAAAATGCTCACTGAAGTTTAGCTAGTGATGCCAGTCATGGAATTACCGTCCTATATCATATAACTTGTAGACCTGGAGGCTTAAACCGTGGCTGGAACGATTCCCGAACAGTTAGTCAAAAGGAATTCATGAATACTAGTATTAGCATAATATTTGCATCTACAAGTATTCAAATTGTACATCTCAATTACACAGATATAACTTACATATGTGTTAGAATTCAAACGTTTGTCAATGATAACTAAAGCATCGTTACCCTAATGATACCTTGTTACGTATACTGTATTTTGATCGTGTACTTATGGTCTAAGCAAAACTTTGTTATTTAAAAAGCTTTATATTTCATGAAATCATTAATCTTAAAATCAGTAAAACGTATATGTATCGTTATAAGAAATCTAATCAAGTACCCCTTTCCAGGAGTCTTCCTATTCTGCTGGGCGCCGTTCTTCACTTGTTCAGTCCTGGATGCCCTTTGCTCCAAGCTCGGGCTGCCGTACTCTCCAGGAGTCACAGTATTCATCCTCACCACATGGCTGGGCTACATCAACTCGTTCCTCAACCCGGTGATCTATACCATCTTCAACCCTGAGTTCAGGAAGGCGTTCAGGAAGATTCTCCATTGCGGCACCTAGCCCGGGGACTTCTACGTAGTGTATGAATGAACTGCGATTAAAAGTGCAGTGAGTGATGATTCAAGAATATAGGGATTGGGTTCAAGCTGACTGCACTAAGAATTTGAACTGGAATTATGAAATGACGTGAATAGTAATGACACAGATGAAGTTATGAACTCTATAAATTTCGAAGTGAAAAAACTGAATGCAAAAAGACAAGATAAAGACTCAAATAATTAATGTAAAAAATATTAATAACTTTAGATTTTAAGCTAATGTCAGCTACGAAGTAAAAATTAAGCATGGTAATTTGTATAGTTATTTCTGCACATTTTTAATTACTAGTGTAATGTCCTTTTTTGTGTCTCTTTACCATTAACACTCTCTTTCATAAAAACCGAGATACATCAAGGTACAAATTGCCGGCCTGTTAACATTTTGCATAGTCTTGTTTTATAATAGAATGATCTGGTAATGATTCCTTTAAAATTGATAAATAAATCTATATGAAAACGTGTATAAGATCAATGTAAAAATAAATTTCTGAATCCTACGTAAAGTATAAAGTACTTATCTAACTTTGAAAGTGTCCTTTTACGTTTTGTTTCAAATGAAAAAATAACATCTATTGTTATGAACATCATACCGATACGTTTTAACGCTGGCATAAAAACACTGAGATAAAATTATTAAAGAAATCAGTTGTCAAAATCCTCCCAGAGGCAAAATAAACTAGTAATAATATTATATTCTAATCGAAAATTAAATAATGTAATGAATTCTTGTAGTAAATATTGTATGAGTTCTAGCAAATTGTCTTTGAATCTCAGTGAGTTTTCTGTACAAGGACTGTTTGTACAGATTTGATCTTGTGTTTTCAGAAAATATTAACAACTTCTAAGAAATATGATTTCATTAAAAGGGTATACAGTTACAAAAACGAAATTTTTATGTAATTTTGTTTTAGAGTCTCGTAAGTATTTAATTAAAATATAAGCTAGTCCTTTCCATGTAATTTTTTTTCCAAATTGATTATAAATATTATTTTTAAGTGTTAATTCAGACTGATTCTTAGGAATCGTTTGCAAATATGAATTATCATAATATAAGTAAGTCAATTTCTTTTATAATAATAATTATGTTCTGTGCTTGTTTATTCTGTACAGTCAAAAACATAAGTATCTGAA
The DNA here is from genome assembly GCA_949316025.1 of Lapara coniferarum. Taxonomy (NCBI): domain Eukaryota; kingdom Metazoa; phylum Arthropoda; class Insecta; order Lepidoptera; family Sphingidae; genus Lapara; species Lapara coniferarum. The sequence goes on along the minus strand of OX438924.1, from coordinate 36,829,725 downwards.
CAAAATCAAAATTTAAAGTCGCCTAAACACGTCAAGTTAAACTGAAACATTTTTTTTTCTTCGTTCGAAGTAAATCTTTTATTTTAGTGAAGATAAAAAAAGATTAGTAAGAACACAAAAGTATGTAGGTAATTTTTAGCTTTGAATTTGTTCACCTACTTATGTTTCTGACTGTACATACGTTCGAAAAACATAACCTTTTTTCTGGCGTAGTCGGGTAATAAGAGATATAATATCTCAGCAGTCCAATTGCGTCTGGCGCCGGTTTTACATACCTTCTGTAAAATAAATATTTCTTATAGTAAGAACAATGGAAGGAACTTAGCAATATTCTTAGTCAAGATTATCGATGTCTTATCGTCCGTGCTTCGAACTTTCCCTGTGGTTGTGATCTATCTTCAAGTAGGTCTAAGTTTTGGTAAATGATAGGTATGTAGGTACTTTTGTTATAAGGTGCGAAAAACAAAAATGCTCGGCTATGGTAGGTGTTTTTGCCATGACGCGCAAAACAGAATGTCACTATTGTCCCGCGTAAAATGGCAAAGATACCTTACGCCATCGGCGTTACGACATTCTATTAATTATTTAACCTTAAGGCAGAGGTATCATAAGTCATACAGCCACGAACGCTGCCAAAATGTCGCCTTTTTATGTAATATAAATAAATACAAGGTGTCTCAAAAAAAACTTTATATTTCTTTAGCTATCTGCATGAACGCATCGAATACGAGAGGTGAGGGGGTATGTCAATCTATAGCCCTGGCCCTTGGGAATTTAGTTCACAGTTGCTATGGAGCGTTTCTCAGGAGCGGACCGCGCGTTGTGCGTGCGAGTGTTTTACAAAAAACAATGGTTCGGCGACTGTAGCGCCTAGATGATTCTGTAATATTCGAGGGTTATGCCACTTGAAAACAGCATCCTGTTTTCGGATGAAGCATTTGGACATGCGGAACTGCCGCTACTGGAGTGCAACGAATCCCAAACGCAAGCATCAAAAACCTCTGCATTCACCTAAAGTAACCGTATGGGCTGCGTATCGTCGCGTGGAATTATCTGCTCTTACTTTTTTGAAGATGACAGAGGACAGGCAATTACAGTGAATTCTGAGGCATGATTCTCTATGACATTGTTAACTCGTAACGCGGCCGCGTCACGTTCACTTCGTGTAATATGCATAAAATGGTATTCTGTATGCCAATTTCCATAGTAATAAACGCGATGAGTTACGTTACGCGCTTGTTACGAGCGGTGAAAATAACGCGTGTCATAGAGAATAAGGCGGCAGAGCGTTATGTGGCCATGTTAGACAACTTCTTGTTGCCTGAACTGCAAACATTTCCTGGCTATAACCATAGAACATGGTTTTAGCAGGACGGAGCAACACACATCTCTGTCAAACGTTCGTGAAATTTCACGTAAACTGATCTCTCCAAGAGAGGAGATATAAATTGGCTTCCACGCAGTCCTGATTTAAGCCCTATGGGGTTATCTCAAATCAAAAGTTTACACCAATAAACGAATTTCCCTGGCACAATTTGAAAGAAAATATCCGTCACGAAATGACAGCCATCATGGAGCCTACCGTCATAAGAAATTTTACTGTTCGATTAAATGAGCGCCGCGAACGCGAGGGATTACATTTGGACGATGTTATTTTTAAAAAATAAATTTCCAAATTGCGCACATCAATACAAACATTTTTCGGATAAAGAGATTACTTTTTTTCATCGCTCCACCAAATATAAACCTTCTTTTGAGACACCTTGTGTTTTACATAAAGGTTTGCAAATAAGCATTTCGGTAAGTTTTTCATGAAATATATTTCATCAGTCATATGACGTCCACTGCTGAACATAGGCCTCCCCCAAGCAAGTCGTCTGTCCACCTTGTATCCTACTAATCCTACTAATATTATAAAGGCGAAAGTTTGTAAGAAAGTATGGATGTTTGGATGTAAGGATGTTTGTTCCTCTTTCACGCAAAAACTACTGAACGGATTTCGATGAAATTTGGCACACGGGTAGATCATGTCCTGGATTAACACATAGGCTACTTTTTATCCCGGGAAAATATAAAGCGGGACTTTTATCCCGGAAAAAGTTTTTAAAGCGGGCGGAGCCGCGGGCAAAAGCTAGTATTTAAATAAATATATTTCATGAAAAAACAATTATCGGCTATAACTGCAACATACACTTATTCCTACTTTTCAACACATCTTTACAGTACACCTTCCGATCAAACAAATTTTATGGCACGGCTCTTCTACAATAAGCAAAGTGTGTATTCTCAATGTTATGGTAATAATGTAATGATTGTAAAACTGTCCACTACTTTAATACCTTTTTGTATACTTAAGGCGACGCGCAGGCGCTGTAACTTATTCTCCAGAAACACTACACTGCTTTAAAACTGACGGCTTATCAAATTCGGCAAGTAATTTACTCCATGCCTTTCGATAAAAATAAACCGGTAAATTAGCATTGAGCTTTTCTCCAACATGTTGACAGCGTCAGCGCGCTGCCTAACTGTCGTATATTAATGCCAAATATAGCGTTAATTGTAAATGTATGTAAATAATGTGTAAATGTTAGAAAAAATACATAAACTTGATGTTGAAATAAATGGTTCATGATGTGACACATTTTTTTTCTTTAAAAATGTAGAGCTCCTGTAGAGTCAGGTTGGTACTAGAGATAGAAAATATATAAGACCAACAAATTGCCTACCCTGCATAACTTCATTGTTCCTTGGTAAAGACGTCAATTTCCCTAACTGTATCAGTGTTCGCGAGCGTCCATCCTCCCTAAGTGTCTTCCGTACCATAATTATAAGGGAGCGACGCTATCGCTATATCGGGCGCTCATTCCATTCTTTCTACATACATGTTTTCTATGCAGTATCAGGCCGAAGTCTGGCTTCGGCCTGATACTGCATAGAAAACATGTCAAAAATAGCTCAATGCGCGTTAAATTAGCATTCACGGTTCGTGTGGCAATCATGCTATGTTTTGTGTACAACTAATCGAATATTGGCCCTGATATGGAACAAATAACGTATAAATTGTCTGTTGTATTAAAATACTGCTGATTTTACTATTTAGCTGTAACCGCTATCAGTTTTTAGTGGTTACTGTATTGATAATATCAGCTTTTCCAGTGATATTTATGTGGCAGAATAATAAAAAATGGTAGGTATATAATAACAAAATTTAACATAGAATCACATTCAAAACCAAGCTGTCGGTCACTGCGTCTAATTAATAAAGCAAACGTTTCAGTGTTTATCTAGACTTAACTAACACGAAATTAGTTTCCAACTAGCACATTCGGGTACACACGTATCGGATTGATTGAATAACTTCGCATGAGTGTAATTGTGTATTGCGTGGATACCCTGAGGCTATGAAATAAGGAAACTCTAACACTTAACGAGTAAGCCGCTCGACTAATAATGGTATGTGGCACGACTTAGTAACAGTCGCAATACAAGCAATACCACCTTTCGAATTACAAATCATTGTGTGGTAAGTTTTTTATTCACGAGACGAGCATGCTGCGCGCCTGAGGATGAGCTTTATGAATACCGATAGAGAGAAAGCCCATACGAAACTTTCAAATGTAAAGTTACAGCGTTGCACTCGCCTTTGTCATCCTTAGACATAAGATGTTAGATCTCTTATAACCTTGATGCTGGATACTATATTTCTCAAACTGGAACGTAATAATTCATGCAAAATGTTGCTTGCCTGTAGAAATAGACATTGCAAATATACCTAATATATACTCATACTGTAAAATATACATTTAAAAAAAAAATGCAGTATATCATGACAATTGATGACGAAAAAATTAAGCCCGGAGTTTCTTTCTGCCTTTCTTCTTCGGGTCGTCATCGCTTAGGTAGCTAGTGAAAGGCTGGTAGGTTAGCTAGGCTAGGACCTTTTTATCCTCGCCGGCGAAGACCGTGGCGTTTCCTTTCCTCGTAATGTAAAGATACTCCTTCCCTTTCTTTTATATCAGCTCCACTTCTCCTTTCCCTAGCCCTATTCCCGTCCCTAATGTCCGTGTCCTCTGTACCTATCAGCTCGTGCTGGTTGTTCGTTATTTAACTTTAAATTACTTCATTGGTTATGTACCTTTGTTATTGTATCTACCTTCATGTCATGACCTGTCATAAGTGCTTTTTTATAAGCCTATTTGACCAATAAATTATTTTATTTTATTTTACCTCAGAACTCTCGCATACGAAACCTATCTGATACAACCAAGTAATTAATTTGCTCAAAGGAAATTCCGTAGGGAATCTAAATTAAGACCGAGACTATATCCATTTGCTGTTTGCGCTTATTCACGTGTAAATGTATTGTTCTATGTGCTTTGAGTCGGCGTAATACTGGGTACCTCGTATGCACCTCGGTATGTAACACCGGCAAGACTATTTCTTCAGTCGACTGTTCAACTACCTCTATAGACCCGTGTTTATTTGGCGTGTGCCAAAGTGAAATGAAATCCTCCTAGCCAGTTTCGGCCACGGCGGCCAATCTCAACGGAGATCAGCCAGGTACGCAGGAGATATTATAGTGCACAAGTGTGTGCGCAATACACAGGTGCACTCGCTATTCCTTCACTCTCATAGTCCGGTGAGACGGCAATCCGACATGACCGGAGAGAGGTCAGGCGCAGGACCAACGGCTTTACGTGTGCCAAAGTGGGCGGTGCCTCGATAAAGGCCTCTAGGTTCAACCCTTCTTTATTCGCATCCCATGTCATTCATAAGCACATGACGACCACCGTACCAACATGAGAAGTAAATTCGAAGATCTATAAGCAACTCATCGAACTTCACTGGGTAAGTCGGTGTTACTCTGGCAATCACTTACAATCACACTGCATTCTCGTATGCTAAAAACGAATACTAATGAACCAATCCTATAAATCAGACTACAAAACGGATTTGCGAATTCGTTTCCCAAAAGAGGTTCTAAAATAACAAACCAATCAACCAGTCGCGATAGATCTCTTGCGTCTGAGGTGAGTTCACGCGCGGAATAAAAAGCAAGAGGTCCACGTTAATCGGATATTGGTAATTTTTATTGAACTGGCTGAGTGGAGCGGGCGTTGATTGGACCAATTTGCTCGCGTGTTTGTGTAACTGCACCCGGGGGCAGTGCCGAACTGCAGGCAAAGTTTCGGCAAACCTGGAAACAAAAATATCCGAGTAAAATAACAATAGTCTATCGATCGTACCACTATTATGTTGAGTGAAGCTCCAAAAATAGACTAGATTATAAAATGCATAAAAATAGAGAGGGTGGATATTAAAATTTTCACGGGAATTTAGTCGCTAATATAGCTAATTCAGTAATAATAAATTTTATGTTATAACTAATTAGTAAATATCCAAGATAAGTTTATGATACGATTAAACTACGATTGTATCTATAAAAGCATCAGTATCAGCTCGTAGTCTGGAATTTGTGCCCGGTATGGCGATGGCCTCGCCCCCTATCATATCATGGGACGGAATAAGGGCGAACAGTGGGTGTGTATTAGTTGCGCTTCTGTCTACCCCTTCGGAGATGAAAGGCGTGTGTGTGTATAGATAGAAAACTTTCATAGCACAGAGGCTGCATAAAACACTAACAAAAGTCTAAACAACGACATAACACATCGAAAACAATTTATAAACACTGTAGATCAAAAAGTTTTATGTTTATTTGTAGCTGATACTCGTAACTGCCAAACTTCCAGCATTATAGTAAACAAACGATACGTTCTCGGTATGTTTGACTGATGTACTTTGAAACTCTTCTTATTTTTGGCGAATAGTAGAATGGAAGATAGTATTAAGGTTTTAAAGGTAAACTTTCTAATATTTAAAAGCTTCTATAACAGAGCTCATGGGTGACACACATCCAAAATATGAACCACAACTATGACTGAACGTTGTGATGGTGTAGATGTTCTGAGTAGTGGTATTTACTACCATGTGACCTATGTACTTAGTACTTATTTAACGGCTTATCAAAAATCATGTACCAATTACAGAGATATGTCCCATACTATATTGGACTTTATAATCGTGCTAATTTCGATTTCCAACAATTACCTATCCCAATTTCAAAGATACAATTTAAAGTCCCGGGGGAATAAGGACCCTTTATAATCCTAAATCTGATTCTGGACACACGCATGTACACAGACACAAGAGAAGAGAAAATGTCAGCTTCAAGTTCCATTGAAGGCTCTCGCACAAACCTACTAATTCATAAAGTTTTGTGATAAACCCCGTACATGTTTATTGTCACTTTTTAACGATGTAATTAGTGATTAAATTTCTGAGACTTTTCGGCGTTATAACTGTTAGGGAATTAATTTTGATTTTGTATATTACTATCCGTTCCTAGCCGACGTTGGCCACGGCGGCAAATCTCAACGGAAATCAGCCAGGTACGCACGAGATATTTTAATGCGTAAGTGTGTACGCAATACACAAAGGCACTCGCTATTCCTTCACTCTCATAGTCCGGTGAGACGGCAGACATGACCGGAGAGAGATCAGGCGCAGGAACAACGGCTCTGCGTGCTTTCCAAGGCATAGGGGTAGCACACCGCCAACTTCCTTACTCCGAGCTAGGGCTCTGTAATTTTTAAGATCGAAAAACCTAGTCACAATGTTTTTCGCCCGACCCGGGATTCGAACCCAGGGCCTCAGCTCGCAAATCGTACTCGTAACACGTATACAATACAACAACGCCACCGAGGCAGTCAATTTCAACAATGATACGTGAAGTAATTCAAAATAGTAGTTAGTACATATAAAAACACCAACAAGGCTCCGATGTCCCCAAGGGCATATTTTAAACTGTTTTCGTTTTTTTTTTATTTATAAAAAGACTTTCTTCCGGTTGGGGTCGTAGAAACGCTACTTAACTTACTTAATTTGTTTTTTCATCCTCTCAAATCCCCTTACTCCGACCCTGTTGTCATGCATCAACCAAGAACAATGAAGCCGAAAGTTTAAAACGATATTATTCAAACGCATTAACACTTAACTCGACACACATTACTCCTAAGCCCTACGACATCAATTCGATAATGGCATCCCTGATTTCAAAAAGTATAATCCGCGCGACGAGAACGGGATGGAACCTTGTCATAGTAACGCTCTTTGATAGTAACTAAAAAAAGACAATCCCTTAGAGAAGTAGCGTTCGTAATATTCTGAATTTAAATTCATGAATTAAATTTCTTGTTCATTTTAATTTATTATAGGTTTTTAAAATCAAAAAAAGGTGGTGGATTAAGTAAATTTTCCCTTACTATACTGTGTACATGTATACAAAATACGTTTACTTAAATTACGTTTATTTAATTTGGAACTCGCGAACATCAGCGTGAGTTTGCCGTCGCCACAAAGCAGTCTCAGTTCCGACCGTGATGGACGGCAGCGTGGCGGTTAGGCCTCACGCTGCCGTTGACGCCGAGGACGTCCTTCGGTGCGCGGGGGCTTCTGAGCCCCCCCCCCCCCTCTCCCAACAACAGCACTCAGGAGTTATGTAGCTTCCTATTAGTGAAAGAATTTTCAAAATCGATTCAGTAGTTCCTGAGATTAGCGCGTTCAAACAAACAAACTCTTCAGCTTTATAATATTAGTATAGATGTATGGGGAATCCCTATATACTCGGACGCCGGCGTCCGTAGCGGGGCTTGCTTAACCAGTCAATATTAGGCACGTTATCAGGGTATTGAATCATTAAACTACAAAGACAATATTATGCTTAAACATGAGTTGACATCTCCTTATTAAAGATGATGACATAATAATAAACAGAGTAATACTTAAATATAATATCTTCGCGTCATTGCTCAAGTAGAAGCGAACTTGGGCTGTGAAGCGTGAGGTTCAGGGTTCGATTCCCATGTCAGGTAATATATCTGTTGGGATATTTAAAAAAACTGGGTTTCTAGGGAACGCACCCATCGTCTTGACGATATTGGATTACCTGATGATGATCACATACCTACATTAATATGACCCTAGTGCCCGTCCTTACTTTCTATCTGCTCAAGAAAAGTTTTAATAAATGACGTAAATTCCTGCCAATTGAATTGTTGGATAGGATTATTAGTTTCTTCTAAGTACCTAACAAAACATAAGTTCGTAGTTCGCAGTCATTACGCAGACACCGCACGTCTGTTTCAGGTGTATTCAGTTGCAAAGGACATTCAAACTGGTGTCAAAATAAATTTATTATGTCTGTGTCCTCTGGTAGACCTGCCATTGTTCTCCCAAAACTACCAAAGTATCGTACAAAATAGGTAGATAGGCACTTAATATTACAGTCAAATTGAAAAATGTTGGTACCTATCTTTGAATTCGATTATATACACGGAGGACAGAAGAATAGATTATAATTTTATTATATTAAATAAAATTATCACAAAATACACACCATTTTCATACTAGTGCTGCCATCTATCCCAAACTATACGTACTGGAAATGAAAATAGGTACCTATACAATTTGTTATTATCACAGAGTTATGCTTTTTCTGTGATTATAATAGTAAATAATCTAACAGCTGTAAAGTAGTAAAGAGCATTGGTGTTCTATTTTCTATTTAAATATTAAGCAATGCTATAATTAATAAACAACAAAAAGAAAAATTATCACAACAACGCAAATTTGCTAATATTATTATGACCTTGAGTGAGATCATGCTAAAAACTTCACTATCCGCTCAAAGATGGAGCCACATGATCACAAATAATAACAAGATGTGTCACGCCCAAATATAGCTTATTGATGGATGATTACGTGTTATTGTGAATCAGAAACATCGTCTCGCTCACAAACAGTAACTTTTCAATTCATCATTACAAATAAATAGATTTAATTGTGACTTTCCTTCGCAATAATAATGCAACAAGAAAATGACGTTTGTTGTGTTTCAAGTTCCCCATAAATGCGAGAGACGCCTGGGCCATCTCGCTCACGCGGCACCAGTTATGGTGCATTAGAACGAGATGGCAAAACAGTCGCTTTCGCTTGAATTACATCAGTATTCGTATCAGCTGACAACCAAAGCAAAACAGTCGGTGCGCGACCATCTTGTCAAAACTCTGAGTCGGTGACAACAAATAAATATTGTAAAATGTCCTAAATCGTTGTTAATGACATAACGTTTATATTGTATTTAATGGACTAACGTGTATTTTACATGTCGGTGTTGTTAACAGTTCGTTTATTATACATTTTGCTCAATATTTCGGGCTTGTGTTGCGTCAAGTGACGTCATGTGTATGAAACACGTATCGCGGCTGACGAGTTTGTAAGTATTTTCTTTTATTTCTGTGTTAATTTAATGTTATTGACGCTGGTGATGGCTGATTTTCCATGTGCCATCAGCGCATGTTTCATTCATGATTTGATTGGGAAGTTTGTGTCGCGTTAGCGAACGCCATACGCGAGCGCTTGCGAATGCCCTTGAAAATATTATGCAGCAAAAATCTGTATGCGAGTTCGCGTATGGTGGTCAGTTGTTGATGAAACAGACGGACTTTCTGTTCCATTGGTGATGAGGGCCACGGAGGCACCGCGGCGGCCCCGGCACTCGCATGGCAACAGACGCTAGGTGTGCGCACTTCACTAAAAATGGAACAGTCTCGAGTGTAGAAAAGAAAGTATTCTTTTGATCATCGAAAGTGTCTATATGAAAATGGATGAAAATATGCATTGCATCAATAACAATACAGTTTAATCGTAATCTGTATCCGCGAGTGCAGTGGGCGCAGTGCACACACGGCACGTTCTCAATAAATATGTAGGTAGCTAGCTGAATGTAATTAGCTCGTCGAGATGCTTGTTTTTATGTATCGTTTTCGTGATGAATGTTGAATGATACGTCACGTTACATACAAATATTTTTATATATTCATAAGTACTGTGCTTTATATGTGTTTGTTTACTTGTTACCGACAGCCAATTATCTTTCGCACTCGGGGATATACAAGCGCGATTGTATAGCGTAGGTATTGCTAATTTATGTAAAATTTGCGTTTTTTATCACGACATAGTAGTTTTTCCTGTTGGCAACATTGAGTAACAGCAAAGTGGATTGATTATTTGTGAACTGTGTTAGTAACTACAGTTCACAAAGACCGTGTCCTGTCCTAACTTGTATGGAAAATCGTTGTAAATCGGCTTTCTTGCACGTATTACGCTTCACCTTCCATAATGGAATACCTACCTACATCCACTGACCGATTTCCAGAATTATCTGCCAAGTTATCCGATTAAATTCAATTTACAAGCTGCGGTTTTTAAAATGGCGTCCGTACTTTTTGCTGTGTTATTGACGATTGATGTTTATTTATTTTCCCGCATACTTTTAAGGTTAGTTGCGTGACCTTGGGTTTATTTTTTGCCTGTAATCATTTACTAAATTGGTAGTTATTTTTGCGTATAATATATTGGCAACATTCTTCTGATAGCCAGTGTTTGTGTGGGCATTAGGAACTAGGAAGTGATGAAGCATTATACACATTCATAACTGATTTAAAACTTTTTCAGTTAAGTACTTATAATTAATACATAATTCAATTGCTTTTAATTAAGCTTGCGACAGTTTTATTATTTGTCAACCTATGACAGGTTACTTATCATATTCACACCTGTATTGTTGCACAGAAGGAGGGCGAGCTATGTATCAAATAGCGGAACCTCGACTCTCCGAGCAACCCATACAATCATAGTAACAATGTGAACAAAAACACGATGGTGAGACCATAGAAAAAAAATATTACGTATGACAAATCATCACTTATCAAGAAACAATTAAAATACTTTTTGTGACTTTAATAAAGTGATACGATGTTTTTAAAGGAACATTATTATTTTTATCGACATTATAATTTTAAAACCACGTTAAGTACCTATATAAGAAACCAATATTACAGTGAATATAATATCACACACAATACTAAATCAACATCATTATTTTTACCGACATGATAACCTCCCTCGGCTCAAATTCTACATGACTAGCCGCGATCCCTAAGGTTTACGAAACAAGGAATCTCTAGTAAGATGCCTATTAGTCTTTAACCCTATCTCAATTTGCCACATACATATATTTATTTACTCTTATTTACCTACGACACCTGATAAATTATTACACTATGACAGGTATTGATATACGTGCATTATAAACATTCCGCGTGGTATCAACAGTATTGAGAAACTGAAATTGTGTCGAATTGTTACCCACTCATGCTCTTACTCAAGGAAACGTAACGAGGAAAATTGCACGTCATTAGAATACAGTTGGGTTATACTGTAAGTATTCACGACGCGATGGTTACATTGACTGTCCCATGGAATAGGGAGAAGTGAATTTGGTAATTCTCTTGTGTACTTGTATCAGAAATCTACATCTTGTCAAAATCTAGTGGAAGGGGTATCTACGTGTTAAAGGACAGAAAGAGATGATGTGTTGTAAGTTGCAGGAATTTCGGTGCAGGCATGAAAAAGAGATAGCGAGATTAGCGATAACCATACCAGGCATCAACTCTTGCTCAAAATATTATGAATTACATGCTCAGTTTTTACCAATATTACAACCGGTTCATTTACAGTTGCCCCTTTTTTACTGTAAGTTGATGTTAGGGAGATTCCTTCTTTTGCTGACTTTCTGAAGGAGTCAAGCGAAGATTTAAGTTCCTGTAAAATAGAAGGTTGGCGAACGAGTTAGACTTAGAACAAGGGTCCATGATGAAAGGTGCAGACCCAAGAAGGGCATGGGCTATATCTGTCTTAAATAGAATATGGATAAATGCATTTATCGGACCTTTAACAGAATATCAACGGTTACCTACTCACAGCAGTCTTATTGGCCGTAACCAAGTAACTGTACATCTTCGTAACCAAGCTACAGCTACCTTAACGATGGTTTGCATAAGCTACAATTTCTTTGTCCATCCCGCACTCTGTGAACTTTATATCTGTCGAATACGAAATGCCTTTATAAATAAGTACTTTTTAAAATTTCGTGACATTGATGGGTAAACAATTCCGAATTGTCGGGGTGAGGCGGCATGGTCACCTGGGGCGCCAGGGTCACTGGAGCGAGACCGCCCTACCTCGTGAATCACCAGAAAATACGAAACGGGACGAATAAAATAATAATATATCGTACCATAACATTTATTACAATGACGCATATGCAACTACAATTAATTGGAGAAAAATACATTATACTTAAATAAATAATATTTGCTATATTATACACTTAGTCATTGTAATTCTAGAGGAGAATTAGCAACTGAAAGCATATATGATGTACATTTTGGTTGATGAGAGGGTGCTCGATGGTAGACCTATTCGATGGAAAGGTTCCGTACAAGTGAAAAGTCGTCGTAGTGGCTCATTCAGGAATTAGCCGGTGTAAATTCAATAGAGCGGTGATTGAGGGCCATTGTTCTGACAATCTTCAAAGTAGACGTCTCCTTTTATCAATTTTATGTGTACTTCGTGGCCAGCGCAAGCTAGATATTGCGCTGGAGTGGCCAGAAAAATATGAATTTTGTATAAAATATTTTTCTTTTCTTAACGGGATATTTAATTCCTTTCTGAGAGTGAAATCTCTGGAGCAGTTAGTAACAATATTTACATTAGATTTCCCATCAACAAGTTATGAAATCTATATTAAAGGTTTGTATCGGCCGTGGCCTTGATTACAGGCGCAAGGCCGGGCACTAAATTATACCAGTGACCTAGTAATGGCCTAGCAGAGTACTGACGGAGTTGCACTTCTGATTCAGATAAGCTTTTTTTACTGTGGCTGTGATGCTTTTCTATATAGGGGCGAAGAAATAGTTTAGATGTTTGTTCCAAGTAATATGAAAGGGAACAGTCAAAATATGGAGCAGCAAACGACCCGCGATGATTTAGCGAAAATCCATCTAAACTCTTCGTCTATTTGTAGCAGTTTCAACACTTCCGTGCAATGAATCACTGCTCCCGTGTTGGCCTAACACAATCGACGCGTATAGCCCCGCGGGCCGGACAATTTGTACTAACACGCTGGGTTTTATGGCCTGCCTGTACGCCTAGCACGATTTTTTGCATTATAATATGCATTAATTTTATTATGGTTTCGTTTAAGTAAATTTTTGTATGGAAATTTAAGCAGCGCGGCGCCCCGAGGACTAAAATACGGCACCATGACCATTGCAATACGTATCTAAAATTCTGATAGTAAATCGTGTAGCCATGGTAACAAAAAATCAAAATGTATGGGAATCGGCAGCATGACTATTTTTTGAGTTACTCCGTACGAATACTTGGCGCAAATCTTTATTGGTGGTGCTTGGGGTACTGAAGTCAGTATCCACCACATCTATAGTCTGTAGACCATATGGTAGCGATCCCAATCGTGACTAATTTCATGTCATAAAAATAAATGACAGCGCTGGGACATAAGAATCAAATATTCAATTCTGAGATGATTTTGATTTAAAATTATTGGATACAGTCGGATACTGTCGAAAATAGTGGTAGATAGAGACATTAACTTCTAATGGCCAAGGGTGACAGTCAGAAAAATACTTTTTAACCCAAAGTTTTGTACTTTTAAACATTCCCGAGGCGCTAACCAAGCAATCACTACTCACAGTATAAATTATATTTAATCGTCGACGCAAATACATAATCATCGACACAGTTAATCCGACGTCATGTTAATTTCGTATCTAAAAATAGACGGTGGAAGGGAGAAAACGTCGCGTTTATAAGGAAGCCGTGTATGTTCCGGTGGTGCGCTTCGATCACTGTTACTATTATAAGATGTTTTTGTTTTGCGACTGCCTTATTTATCGATTTGTGATGGCATTTTTTTATTGATCCTTTCTGCTACGCATAATATGCGTAAGCTCAGGTCTTTGCCACGGGCATGCGGTTCAGATGATCAAAAACGATTGCCTAAACATTAGCAATAGCTAAAACGTTGAATTACAAAGTAAAGAAAGAAAGAAATTCTTTTATTTAGCCATGATCACAGGACCAGGTGACGGTAAATACTATACACAGCAAGTACTGCGTGACTGTACTGCGCTTATCACCAACATTGAACGTGCTTATTAATTCCTTTATCACCGTTTAGAGCATATTTAGTAAGTATTTTGAGAATGTCACGTGTGTTTTAGTTATTGTATAAACATTTTTCGATCAGGGAACAACATTTCAATGTTTTTAACCTTAAGGCCTAGGCCTTTGATTAATAATACACTAGATAGAGTGACGCGCTGCAAAGCAACCAAAACAAACGGGCCGCGGCGATTATATTCGTGTGCGTGACAGCTGTGTCATACGCTATCGCTGCGTCATTCTGCTTATACTTGTGTGCGTACCTGCGAACCTAATGATACCAGTTATTGCAATGGTTCGCATTAAAACGGGGAGAAAATTATATCCATAAAATCCAAAAATAATTCACTCAAAACAAAACAATAATTTCTCTGATTGTAATGTTGAAATTATTCTTATAATAAAAACAAAGATTTTACTAAATTTACTTTCATAAGAACTTAATTCCATTACTTCAAAAACTATTGAACGGATTTGTATGCAATTTAGCATGGACGTGGATTAAATAAATAGGCTCATTTTTACACAGTGGGAACGTGGGTGTGCGGGTGGGCGTAAAATATATATATATTTCTATTGAAATTTATTAATATATTGGCAATTATTAAAAATAATTAAAACCAATACACATAAGTTTATATATTTAAATACTGCGGGTACCCTTGCTGACATTACACTATTAGTCCGATTGTCTGTTTTTTTTTTTAATTTTCGGCGTCGTTGTTTTTTTGCAAAATACATTTCATTTTTATGAAAATGGTCCGAGCAAACCAGAGAATATTTTGCTGGTTGCCAAAATTCCTCACAGCGACATTTTCTTATAATATTTATCCATTGGCTTCTTATTGTAGGATCACTTGGTATTCTGAAAAATATATTCATCCTTAGCAATGCGATAAATGCGAAAGTAACTGTGTCTGTCGCGTATTTATGCCAAAACTGCGGATCCGATTTAAATGATATTTGGTACACAGATAGTCTAGAGCCGAGAAAAGACATAGGCTACTTTTATCCCGGGAAAATATAAAGCGGGACTTTTATCCCGGTAAAACTTTTTTGCGCAGGTGGACCCGCGAGCAAAAGCTAGTTATCTATACATTGCACGCGTGACTTATTTGTTGAAACGACCTGTTCTTGGTGCAAATTACCGGGTCCACCCCAGGCGACAAGAACCTACGCTACGCCACTGACAGCACGTACCATACGTACAGGTGACAATTTTTTATTTCCGATCAAATAAATAATAAAACTTGTGGCTTTAAACGCCAAAAATATTCACCATTTAGTCAAAAAAATATTTACTTTGGATTAATTTTTACCATCTTTTTGGGAAATTTTGATTCCATAAACTAGCAACCCCTAACTATTACGAACTCTTTATTATTTTTTTAAATAAATATTTCAATGGGCTTATTTAGCAAGAAGTGTTTATAAAAAATGTAACTTACCGGTGGTAGGTGACATTATGCGTGGTTTTACGTCGACCCTTGTAGTTTTTGCACACTTTAATCACACAACCCGACATTTTCAAAGGCTACAAATCTGCGTAACAACGTGAGCGAGCGCCATGACAGCTCGAAGCGTACTAAGCGCGGGAAAATGACCTAAAGGTTGACAGTAGACCTTTAGGTTTTTCTCCACGCTTGAAGCGTTCAGAGTCCATCTAGTGTATTATTAATCAAAGGCCTAGGCTATGGGACCATGAGCGGAAAATTGTACAAATCTCAGTGGCAATTTAGAAGGCCGATAATTTAAAGGCCATGTGTTCAACTTCCATAGAGCCATATTGATCAAGCCGGAAATATTTGTTCCATTCCTCTTGTATCACCATTTGCCAATGTATTTCACAAGTTATGACACATTATCATCTCTACTATAAGCAGTGATGCGGCCTAGTACGAATTAGGGCAGAGAGAAGAATAACAGTAATTGATAGAACTTAAAACAGGCCGGCATAATTGTGACGTCAGTTGACAGTCGACACTCTATCTGGATTTTGGACCCGTCTCCACTTACAATCAGATGCAGCGATCACTTATCATGACGGTATAAATATAATAAAAGCTAATTTAGTTAGACTGGTTACTGTTACTGGTGGTGGGACTCGCATACGTAAGAGTCCGTCTGGGTGGGTACCACCATAATGTCTATTTATACCGCCAAGCAGCAGTGTGCATGCATTGTTGTGTTTCGGTTTCAAGGGCATTGTAGCCAGTGTAACTACAGGGCATAATGAGACTTAACATCTTATGGCTCAGGATGACGAGCGCAGTCGAATGCCACACAGTACTTTGTAAATCAAGGTTCTGGATGGTATTTCTACTGTTTATGGGTGGTCGTATCGCTCACCATCAGGCGAACGGCTTGCTCGTCTCGTCATTCAATGCTATAAAAAAAATCCCTGAATGAGTAAGCAGAGGCGCAACTTGTGCACCCACTTTTCGCTATGTGTATTCCGTCCCATGATGCAATCCTATCACCATATAAGTCAATAATCTCAAACTCTGTACTAATACTGAATTTAAAAACCCGATATAATTTTACTCCACCCGGGATTCGAACCAGAGACCTCAGCGCGGTAGTCGTACCGTAATACAACTACGCCACCCAGGTAGTGAAAATATACGTAATTATACATTAAATTAAATTAATTAAATTATACTAAGTAGTCGACCAAAAACATATTTCAGCTAAATCTCCAAGCATTTTCACGATTTACTCCGTGGTCAGCAATTTAAATGATGGGACTGAGAATGAGTCGCATGAGTACAGTTCGCAATACAAGCCGCGCTGAGTACTCTTCAGCAATCTCGTTCCTCCCACGGATAGGCTCTGGCCGGCCAGAACTCCCACCTCCTCACCACTTATTTCTTAAATTGTGTCATTGTTACATGAATTTTCTTTTAAATATGTTTACCATATGAACGTTGATAGGAAGCGAATGAAATGTTTTTTTTTTTAATTTTTAGGTATGTTTGTGAAAGGAACGAAATTAAATCTCTACGTATTTCTTTAATATAAATAAATCAATTTGTTTACGTATCACGTAGAAACGGTTGAAAGTATTTCAGTGCAGGTTTCACTGTTATGTTCAACTTCGTTACAGTAAAGAATCAAAAGTTATATATAGGTAGGAATGCTTTCACTACGATTATAGGTAGAGATACGGTGGCGAGGGGGTAAATAATACAAATAAAATTCCGCGTCCTACGGGCACAACTGATAGATAAATAGATAACGAATTTCCGCAATGTACAGATTGTAAAGTAAGGTGGTTTAGTGGATCAATTTCCAGTGTTGCCAGGAATTTTAGGGAAAATTGTTAATCAGATAAACATCCATAACATTCCATGGAATCAAATTACCGGAATAAAAAGTAGCCTATATATTAATCCAGGACATAACCTACCCGTGTGCCAAATTCGTTCAGTAGTTTCTGCGTTTACTTCTAACAAACATGCAAACATTTTCACAAACTTTCGCATTTATAATAAACTAATTTGCAAAAAAAACGGGCACCTAAGCAATGAACCATTTCAAATGTTACTATTGGTTTGTTTGATAATTATAGGTAGTTTTACTTTCACAATTTTGTAAATTAATAAGCAAATAATCGTTTTCGTCAGTATTATCATAAAATTTTGATAAAATTTATGGGTTTTAATGCTAAAGTTCACTAGTAGTGTATGCTCGCTAGTAGTGCATATGCTCGTGAAGTAAAAGTTAACAAAGATTTTTGTTTGTTTTTTCTTTAATAAAGTAAAAGCAGATAAATGTTTAGTATCGAGTGTGACCCCCTCTAGCTGAAATCACAGCTTGAATTCGTCTGGGTATGCTAGCGAGGATATCCCGGATACTTGCTTGCGGAATACGTTCCCACTCCGCGGTAATCACATTCTTCAGCTCTCTGATGGTTTGCGGAGCCGGTTGTACTGATCTCACGCGTCGTTTCAGAACGTCCCAGACATGCTCTATAGGATTGAGGTCGGGACTTCGAGCTGGCCAATCCAAACGACGAATGCCGACCTCTTGCACATACGCTTCCACATCGCCAGACCGGTGGGCGCGAGCGTTGTCGTCCATAAAAATTGAGTCTTCGCCTAAAGCGGCCAATGCGGGTTGTGCATGAAGAATAAGAACTTCCGTTATGTATCGATGTCCAGTCAGTGAGCCGTTTTCAATGAAGACTAACTGTACGATCCATTGAATTTATTCCTGCCCAAAACATAACAGAGCCCCCACCATAAGGTGTGATTTCTTCAAAACAAGCCTCTGCAAAGCGTTCTCCTCGTCTTCGTAGCACTCGCCGACGTCGATCTTCACCGAACAGAGATATCCTGGCTTCATCGGAGAACAATACCCTATTCCAGTCTTCTTGAGTCCATGACTCACAATTTCGAGCAAACCTAAGCCTGGCAACTCTGTGCTCACGGAGTAACTTAGGGCCGCGGGCCGGGCGATGACTGCGTATATTGGCCGCGAGCAGCCTCCTCCTGACCGTCCATAGACTAATATGCACATTTCTTACTTCTTCGAGGTTGTTCTTAAGGTCCACATACGAAGACTTGCGATTTCTCAATGCGCGACTCACAAGAAAACGATCATCCCGTGGTTGGGTACATGGTTTTCTTCCAGAACCAGGCCTTCTCTCGACGGAACCGGTGTCTTGATACCGCTGCCAGGTCCTTTGAACCGTCGAGCGACTCACACTTAGCCTCTGAGCCACGAAGCATTGGCTGCAGCGCTCTTCGAGCAGCGCAATAATTTTGGTAGCTTTTACCACTTTCTCTAACATTATTGAGACAGCTAAACAGCAATAAATGAAGCTTTGACAATTAAGAATATCGACAAATTCAGTCAACTTTTCAACGAGATTTTTAAAAAAATAAACTGATCTGATAAATTTATAATACATCATCAGAAAGACTATTTCGACACTAATGGAATAAACGAGCCATATTTTTCATATCTTTCTTTAATTTCAACCTATCCACCAAGTTCCAACGTCTGTTTCAGAATTTTTGTTGCATGGAGACGTATTTATCGCAAAGAAATTGTCGCATTTATCCTTTAGGAGCCTTTTATACCAATAACCAGTATTTTTTCTTAGTTTTAAGCACGATTTTGATTGAAAACGACAAGTTTGAGTTCACGATATGTTTAGGTAATATAGCATGCTTGCAACTGACTCGCAGAATATAAGTACAGTTATTGAGTTAACGTTTGTCTCTATGCAGGTCCAAAAGACAGGCTACATTTTTATTGTTAATACCATATAGTTTTTATTGTTTCGCTTTAACGGTGAAGGAAAACATCGTGAGGAAACCTAACATACCTGAGAATTCTCCACAAGAATTTAGAGGGTGTGTAAAGTCTGCCAACCCGCACTAGGCCAGCGTGGTGGACTAAGGCCTTAAACCATTTCAGTAGTAGAGGAGGTCCGTACTCAGCAGTGGGCAGTATATAATACAGGGCTGATTGCATTGCATATAGTTTTTCCCGCAGTTTTGTCTGTTTTTGTCAGTTTCTGGAAATAAAATGTCCGGAGAACTTTGGGATAATGTGGCTTTCTATTAGCGAAAGGGTTTTCAGAAAGGGATCAGAAGTTAGAGATTCTCGCTATTAAAATGACAAATCATGCCTTCCATTCATAATAGTTATGAAAGTATTTGCTTACCTCCCTCGTGAGAAATTTATTTTCCTCAAAAATGTTTCTAATGAATACCTCATATGGTTTTTATTGTCCGAGAATAAAAGCCAGGTCTTAAAATCCAACCCTAGTGCCACACCAGACCAGCATGATACAAGTCTGATTAGGTCCCATAGGTACTCGCGCGTTTATTAGGGATTACCCTTATTATAATATTTGGCACATCGATACATGACCGACGTCCCAATTAACCAAGTAAACAAAACAATATAAATGTATACCTACTCGAAAACTAGGTCATTTTTAGTAGATCTTTCGTCCGTGAATCCATCTGGGTAGGTATCATAGTCTGTACATCCCCCTATTTCACAAAACATGAATAAGAATTATAAGTTACTAAATTATTTTAGTAACAATGGACGATAAGTGGACGATAGCCTAGTCGGGAATGGAACGGTCTGCCGAGACAATGTCCGGAGGTTCAAACCCAAGGCACACACCTCTGACTTTTCGAAGTTATGTGTGTATTGTTTATCAATTATCGTTCGCTTTAACGGTGAAGGAAAACATCGTGAGAAAACCTACATGCCTGAGAATTCTCCGTAAGAATTTCGAGGCTCTGTGAAGTCTGCCAACCCGCACTAGGCCAGCGTGGTAGACTAAGGCCTAAAACCCTCTCAGTAGTAGAGGAGGCCCGTGCTCAGCAGTGGGCAGTATATAATACAGGGCTGGTATTATTATTATTATTATTATGTTGTATCTTTCCTGCGGGAAATCACGGCACGAAGACCGGTCCTTTTGGAAGGCTTGCGTGGGGATATGGATCCAACACGTAGAGGCCCCTTTAAGATACATTACTCTAGTTGGGATGTGTACGCCTTACGGGTACTCTCTCTGTCTGTACTTAAGGAGGAAATACAGCCAAAGACAGCGCCCGTAAGGAGTAAGGACTATTGCAGAGAAGATGGGAATTATACTGGGTCTATGGATGGGATCTAGATGGACTGGTTGCTGGGCTATTGATTGAGACAACGGGACGCCTGCCAAGTAAAATGTCTCAATCATTTGTATTCAAGGCAGACGGTGACTTGCCCCCCACTAGATGGGCATCCCAAAAAGTGGCGTATGCCAAGGACGCAACATCGGTGTGGGTGGCTAAAGGGTGTCGAGAGGTGTGCACCGATTTCACCATCGCGGGTCGCTAACGCGTCCCGGAGTGGGTTTCCTCGCTATTATGCAGATTGAGCACTTCCACCCTGGAGCTCAGGTTCTTAGCTCTTGCGATTTCCACCCCTAGCCGGCCAGTTAAGGCAAGCCAAGGGTCAGAGGGTCTCATTTAGCCTCCACGGAATCAGGGTACGCGGTGTCGCCACTCACCGACGGCTCGCCACAAAGCCGCCCCTGCGGGCTTATTATTATTATTATTATGTTGTATCTTTCCTGCGGGAAATCACGGCACGAAGACCGGTCCTTTTGGAAGGCTTGCGTGGGGATATGGATCCAACACGTAGAGGCCCCGTTAAGATACATTACTCTAGTTGGGATGTGTACGCCTTACAGGTACTCTCTCTGTCTGTACTTAAGGAGGAAATACAGGCAAAGACAGCGCCCGTAAGGCGTAAGGACTATTGCAGAGAAGATGGGAATTATACTGGGTCTATGGATGGGATCTAGATGGACTGGTTGCTGGGCTATTGATTGAGACAACGGGACGCCTGCCAAGTAAAATGTCTCAATCATTTGAATTCAAGGCAGACGGTGACTTGCCCCCCACTAGATGGGCATCCCAAAAAGTGGCATATGCCAAGGACGCAACATCGGTGTGGGTGGCTAAAGGGTGTCGAGAGGTGTGCACCGATTTCACCATCGCGGGTCGCTAACGCGTCCCGGAGTGGGCTTCCTCGCTATTATGCAGATTGAGCACTTCCACCCTGGAGCTCAGGTTCTTAGCTCTTGCGATTTCCACCCCTAGCCGGCCAGTTAAGGCAAGCCAAGGGTCAGGGGGTCTCATTTAGCCCCCACGGAATCAGGGTACGCGGTGTCGCCACTCACCGACGGCTCGCCACAAAGCCGCCCCTGCGGGCTTATTATTATTATTATTATAAATTATTTTTATGCCGATATAACTTAAAGCGGCCGAATACCCACAAGATGGACAGACGTCATAAAATCGTCTATGAACTGTTCCCTTACTGAATGTACACGTAGGGCCATAAATAGAGAGAGATGGAGAAGTCCCGCTAGAGCCGCAACCAATTTTAGAGACGATCCATAACCACGAGTGTACGACTGAGAAGAAAAAGAACTTAAAGCGGGTGCATTGAAGTAAACTGCAACTTGCAACTTCGTACCGTCGATAAAAAAGATCTAAGTGACTGTGTATACTGTCTAACCAATGTCGGCTACGGCGGCCAATCCCAACGGAAATCAGGCAGGTACGTAAGAGATATTATAGTGCACATGTGTGTGCGCAATACACAGGTGCACTCGCTATTCCTTCACTCTCATGGTCCGGTGAGACGGCAATCCGACATGATCGGAGAGAGATCAGCAGCAGGACCAATGACTTTACGTGCTTTCCGAGACACGGGGGTATCACACCGCCATCTTCCTGACCCCGAGCTGCGACTCAGTAATTTTTAAGATGGAAAAACGCAGTCACAATGTTTTTGCTCGACCCGGGATTCGAACCCAGGACCTCAGCGCGCAAATCGTAATCGTAACGCGTACGCAATACAGCTAAGCCACCGAGGCAGTCACTGCATGGTATCTGTAGGTAGCTTCTTCTATTAATGTTTTCTTTTTATCTGGTACAGCTTCCTAATGAGTAATGATTAACCTTCTACCTACCTTTTGAATCTGGATGTTCAAGACATCAGTACTAATTATCTTATCTGTAGGTTAGGTCTTGTAAAGACAATTTTGTTCTATGTATTTTCTTTTATTTATTAATTTTGTTTTCTAATTTTGCCGTGCCCGACAGGGTCCACGATTGTCACGTATGCATTCAATTGTACCATCTTTATGTATAAACAATTGTGGAGTGCAATAAACTTTGAATTTGAATTTTACGCTTTTATAAATTAAGGGAGCCTAGTTATTTCTGCTGCCAAACATTACGCAAGGACTTATATTCTGGTTTGAATGATATTTTAGTCAGTGATTACTGGGCATTGTGAGACTTATCATCCAATGATCTGAATGATCTCAGTAAGCTCAGTACAGTGCCACTCAATGCATTAATTTTTTTTTCTGATGGCTTTCTTACTGTTCGTGGGCTCGCATCAGACGAGCGACTAACTCGTCTCGTAATTGAGTTGGATGTAAAGTTAATATTCCTATCATGCCATCAGTAAGTACGCTTTGTTTTGTATTGTGTTCAGTGGTGAAAGATGTTGCAAAAAACCACTTGGTATAATATTGTTTATCTGGTGAATATTGTTTTATGATTCTGCGTACTCTGTACCGCCTCGGCTGCGTAGTTGTATTGCATGTGTGGTACGACATTGCTCAGAGGTTTGAATCCCAGATCGGGATTTTGAGGTTTTTCTGCTCAGTATTAGACCTGAGTGTCAAATTTGTTTCTGTTATGGCAATAGGCTTGCTACTTATCGCATTATGTGACGGAACACACTTCACGAAAAGTTTGACCTGGTCTCACCTCTGCCTACCCTTCGGAGTAAAAAGATACCCGTGTGTGTATCAAGGCGTTCTCTTTATTCATCAGCGCTGATATACCATCATAATAAGTTTTTTTCTCTCACAATACATGAAAACCGTGTTAATTTAGGTCTCTATTTAGCCTGTCAATTAACTATTGTCTAAGGACTTGACAGGCTTCAAGCCATGTCCATTGAGCGTGGACGAAAATAAATGTAGATCGAGAGTGCGCAAGTGTTTTGTAAATATCAGCGGAATTGCTACAGATAAAGATACACGGCGATTTGTGTAAACACGTCACGCGCGGGCCGAGTGCACACTGAATACCGGGATTCCGGTTTGGGTGGAATGCGTTTTCCGATTATTGGGATGGTTAACTATCCGAATGAGTAATTGGAATACCGGAATAATTGTGACTGATAGTAAGATATGTGGAGAATTATTAATTTTCGAATATTTTCACCGTGGCTATTGGCTAATTGATATGTTAGGGACATCGTCCAGGATTAATGTGTTGAATTATCGATCTTTTCAAAGAAAAATTGACTCCTATTCAGTTGAAAAAAATAGGCTTTCAAAAATAATCAATACGTTGAAAATACTAGTAAGTGAATTTCTGTAATATTACCTACATGTCTGATGAGACAAGTACTTTTTGTAACTCATTAGATAATATTCCGGTATTTGATGATGATCAAAACACGTGAGAACGTAAACATGACTTTACCCTATTGACCTAATAAAATTCGCCGAACGAATGTCGCCTCACTAATTGGAATATTGCCGTGGTCATACTTCATTATTAATATTTCATTATAAACTACAATCTGTAAGAGATGCAAGTTACTGGAATAATGTGTGAAATGACAATTAATAATTAAGAGAAGAGTTTAAAGATTCCGCAACAGACCTGTCAGTGACATCTTTAATCAATGTTAATGATGTCTATGAAAATGCAGTTTTAAATAAAGGAAATAGAACATGATGTAAAATAAAATTAAGTTCCTTATTAATCACTAGATTGCCCCTTTTCGGTATTTGTATTCTTCTTATCCTTAATTCTTACGAAAATAAATAAATTTTCATTGTCATCGTTCAATATCCCTGTTAGTGTTGAATTATTATTACATTGCGCTCATTGTTCTATCAGTCATTTACTTCATATTTCATTAATTGTCGAATCATCGATCCACCAGCATTGTTAATTCAATGGTTTACGACATACTGCACGCTATATCCCATGTCTTTTAAGTTATAAAGTTATTAACCTTTTAATGTAAAACTGATGTTTTAATTTTTGTGATTTATCTTAAGACAAATATCCATATTATATAATAATATAATAGCATTAGAAACATTAGAGTTAAGTGTCATCAGAAACGACTCTGACTTTTGTATTTGAATTTGATGTTACTTTTTTTTAAGTCGTACATATTAGACATGGGCGCCGCGCCGGCGTTACGCCGCCGCCGCCGCCGTCGTATACGCCGCGGCGTGGATTTTGTGAAAAAAAAATCATTTTTCTAGTAAAATTTTAATCATAGTTATTGGTCAACTCGGGTTATTTAAAGTTAATAACAGAAAAAAACTACTATTAGCGTAAACGATTGTAAAAGGCATCTTAGCTACGGCCTATGTGCCCACGCGCTCACACACGGCTGCGCTCTTCCAAGCTTGCTGTCTAACTTAGAAGGTCCTGACATCTGATTTCACCAAGGCGCAAAGCAACGATGTTCCAACTGACAAATGTGCCCATTGGAGAACATTGTTTCGTAGAGTATCTGTGGCAGATCGTAGATCATGTCTTTTCATTGTATAATTGGCCAATGACGGTGTCTTACGGTCAGGTACCTACATGTGTTCGTGTTTTAGTGGTCCATTGTGGACAGGTGGAGGTTCTAGATTGCAGAGCTCTTATGAAAATAGATGGTACAGGAAAATGAAAGGTCGGACTCCTCCCGCCAGCAGTAGAAGAATTTGAGGCCTGAGGTGGAGAACTGAATATTACCCATTCGATGGAGATTTGCGGATCAAATCATTAGGCGCACATAATCATTCGTCCCTGATGCAACAAAGTGCATTGTGCAGTGCAAGTGGTAAACAAATTTAGTATGCCGTGGTAGTTTGGAATGGCGGCGCTAGATCAAACATGGACGTCGGCGACATCAGCTTTGTGAGGCCCCTTTTATTTTCCACTCTTCTCTCGCCCGAGCCTAGCGGTGGCTGAGTGCGTGGTTGACAAAAGGCACAAAGAAAAAGGCCACGTGCAAACATCTGTCCCCGGAGCCCTGCCTTGGCTAAGGCCATCACTATGAAGAAGTAATATTAAATATTTTTTTGTAAGGCCCCTTAAGCGCGAGGCCGTCGACGGTCGCCGACGCCAAACGCCGCCACTAGTAGTTTTCGTAGACTAAAAGACTTGGCCTAGCATGGCGTGTCGTAAAGCTAGGTCGTAAAAGCGATGATAATCATATAACCGCCCAGTCATTTTTGATAACAGGATGGTGGCACCAAAGGGCGTTATTGGTCATTTCACCTTCTCCGCAAAACAAGATAAAGACTCGCGAGTGCTACGGAGCATGGATCTTTTTTTTTCTCGGAGAAAGTGACTTCTTACTACCCCCCAGCCTTCAAGGAGGGCGACTGAGCGGTAATGCTGAGTTCACCGTGCCTTACGACCACACGTTGAGCCGCCTGGATAGATGGAACTATCGGGTGACTGCCCAACGTATGTACAACGCACGTCATATAAACAAAACTCTGCGGTGGCCATCTTCGGCGCATTAGAGATGGCTGCGGGCTTCTTCTGATGGAAGTGTCTAATTTGCCGTCCGCAACTGCCCCTGCGTGGTGCCGCCTAGTGCGGCCCGCCTCCTGTTGTTTTGGGCTCAAAAGCTCCCGTGCACCGAAGGACGCCCTCTGCGTCAACGGCAGCATGAGGCCTACTTACCACGCTGTGGTCCATCATAGGGATCGCAACAATGTACTGAAAAACACAAAACTAAAGATGGACAGCCCCCTGCCGCCCGCCTGTGACCCCCGGTGGCCCCTATTAGTCGCTTTTTACGACAGACAGGGGATGCCTACCGTGTTGGAGTTCTCCAATCGCCCCCAATCCACAGGGCGGATAGAGCATGGGTCCTGAAGGGATTTTTATACCGACAGGTTAATTAGCTATTGCTTCCAACTACCTTTTTTTTTTTTTAGTATGGCCATCTTCGGCGCATTAGGGACGGCTGCGGGTTTCCTCCGACTCCCGTCTAAGTTGTCGTCCGCAACCGCCCCTGCGCGTAAGGCTGTTGCGGTCCTTTTCCGAGGGACGCCCCTGGCGTCCTAGGCAGCGTGAGACACGCTGCCGTCTATCACGGGGGTCACAGAAGTTGGCTAGACTAATAGGTGGGCGGCACCTCCCGCCCACCCGTGACCCCCGGAGGCCCCTATTAGTCGCCTTTTACGACAGGCAGGAGATACCGTGGTGGAATGCTTCCAACTACCTACGAACATGTAACTGAGGACTTTATATGTGGCTTATGTACTCAATAAAAATTCCACGCCGCCGGCGCTGCGCCGCCGCCGAACAAAAATTACCAGCACGCCGCCGGCTTTTTCCTAGGCGGCGCCCATGTCTAGTACATATACTACTGTACCCACGGTTCGCCTAACTTATTTCCGTCCTTTTATGTGGTAGGTGGCGAATTTATTACCATTGTATTTATGACGGATATAAGAATTGAATAAGGGTCTCACCACTTACATAATATTATTTCAGTATGTGTATGACTCGATGTTTATGGACAATAATAATTGTTGTTTATTACTTACTAATAAATGTATGTTATTTATTTAAGTAAATATTTAAATTTTTTCAGTTTGTTGAGTAAAATAATTTATCATAGTAAAATGATAGCAGACAGGAGAACCAATCACTTGAGTTGTGTTCTATTTATTGATTATAAACACATAAACCCAATCCGCCCAAAATACCGACAATAAACTGACCGCATTAATGACTCTTCAAGAAAGCTAAGAGAAGACGATTTTAGTCACTATCAATCTTACTAACAACACTGAAAGTATTAACAGCTAAATACTTGCTGTCCACTGTTGAGATCCGGCCTTCTCTGCTATTGATAGGGTTTAGGCCTTAGCCCACCACGCTAGTTTAGTGGGGGTTGTCAAACTTCATACCTCTGAAATTCTTACGAACCTTCTATCAATCTATATAAAAAAAAACTAAATCGTCGCTCTGTCACACTTAAAAAATAAATTCCCCATCATCAAGTTCAAGGGGTTATCAAATATTTATTAGGTTTTATTGCCAAATTGAAGTGTTTTTATATCAAAGAAAACAATGGCCCGTATATCTCACGGAAATTCTCTTGATGCTACCGCGGCAAAAACGTCTCAATTTAAAGACAAAGGTCAATGTCATTCATTATATACTTTGAAAGCAATCATGGTATATTATTATCTTCACGATTATTTGTCGATAGACTTAGCCGATGAAACTTATAGTTCATAATTATAATCATACTGATTTCGAAATACATAATTACTTCTCAAGTACTTTTTGTAACTCATTAGATAATATTCCGGTATTTAAACACTATTGATAAATATTCCGGAACAAGAACATCCAGACGCTGCTGTTTGATTGGCTGTTTGTATGTCTCTTTACCTATGTATGTAGTCAGGCCACGTGAAAAGCTTATCACTTATGTGCGTGTAAACCAAGCTCAACATATAATCCGACCAGATGAGATAGTCGCCCATCCACAGAACAATACAATTATTTGAATTGTTTGGGAATATGTCATTTCGCATTGTCCGCGCAATACACGTTGGTTGTCCGCCAGTGCGGCCCGTACAATTATGATTCTAGCTTGCCAGTTACGCGAATGCAGTCTTTATGTCCGTTAAAAAAGTTTCAAATTAAGTTTAAATCGTAACTTGCCATATTGGGCAAATTAGTATAAATTTTACAATTATTATGTATGAATTGAATTGAGTTCTTTTGAAATGTGAACTGAGAAAGAATCACCAAAGAACTCGTTGAATATTCTGCATCCTTCAATCACTAGAGATTGAGTTTTAAATGTAAATTGTACAGAAGACTGTTGGATATAGTGTTGTTTTGAGTTAAAAAATAAGTTCAATCCATAACCCAAACATACACAAAATCCGTAACAAGTCTCCTACACAATTGATTTTGTTCAGTGACGTCAATAGCTTGTGTGCTATTGCTCCATTCTTGCAGAGTCCTTACTGCTATATAAAAATATAAGAGAGAACCTCCGCTATCAGCTCACGCTCTTCACTTATCCAATTCATCATCCCGTTATCTGTTATCATTGATGAGGTATTTAATGTTGGAGCATCTACTGCTATGCTGAAAGTGCTTTATCATTATTATTTTTTTAGGACCGTATAGGATAGTCCATAAAAGTATTTCTTATAATGAAATACAAACAAAGAAATCTCTTTCGCGCTTACGAAGTAAATAATATAATGTACCAAAAGCTTGTCTGTTTCCTCTACTGGCTGTATAGAAAAAATATGATATTAGTTGCGACTACTTCAACATGATTAAATCTAAAAAACTGCGCAGGTGAATCCTTGTTCAATTAAAACTGTTGACATTATGATCGCCATCCAATAGCAGCC
Source organism: Lapara coniferarum (assembly GCA_949316025.1). NCBI lineage: Eukaryota > Metazoa > Arthropoda > Insecta > Lepidoptera > Sphingidae > Lapara > Lapara coniferarum. The sequence continues at coordinate 36,800,603 of OX438924.1, read as the reverse complement.
CGTTGTACAGTTAATATGACACAGACTTTCCTTCCGACAGACGCGGACCGTTGCTTATCGCAGGAAGCGTGGTAAGTGCCGCAACATGATTGTTTGCTATCGCGTTCAGCACGTTGTTGGTTTATTTAAATTTAGAACAAATAACCGGAATATCCCGGCAGCACACGTGCTTTCGGAAATTTTGTATAGCCATCAAGTACCACATTCAATTTAAACGTATTTGCTTTGTCTATTACAATGTCTACCTATGGTGTTGCATATCTGTTGCTATTATTATATCAGCCTATTTTGCTTCCAGTGAATTCGGAACGCACCTCTTGGGACGTCTGACTATAGAGGGTTTTGTTCCAATAACACTGGTTGCTCCACCTAAAGCTGTGATTCCGCAGAACGCGGCAGACGGCAGACGGCAATGGCAGACGGCAGACGGCATGTGCCGCGACGGCAGACGGCACCACTATGCAGTATTAAATTGTATGAGACCGATTCCGCACACGACGGCAAATGACGCCCGGTAGGACGTCACCTGCCGCGTCCTGCGGAATCACAGCTTAACAAGCTGAGATGAGGTTCTGCTGACTTACAAACTGGTGTGGAATTGGCGTGATCCTTTCAAGATCATTAGAATATCGTCGTCTCTAAACCAATAACTGCTATGTGCACTTTTTTAATATTTCAACATTCTGACTATTGTGATTAGTTTGCCACCAAAACTTTGTTGTATAAAACCTCTATGTGATTCTAATCTTTACACGGTGAAACTATGAGCGCTAGAAAAAGTATACTATGTGCAAATTTTGTCTCAATATTTTACATGAGAATGTGTTTACTCCGTACCTCAAAGTTTTACTATTTGCACATAGCAGATATTGCTTTCACTACGACGATATAAAGAATGCCCAGTATTTGGGCACTTTTATGCAGATAACAACGATTCTAGTTTGCTTTTTACGATAAGCCGGCTAATCGACACCAAATAATATTATAAGGCGGGAACGTACCAGGAAACGGATTTCTGAACACCGAATTTTCCGTATGCGTTTTGATTTACCTTTAAGAACGCTAAGCTAGCGCATTGCGACGAAGTTTTAAAGCACGCGTTTTATTATTAGTAACTTTAAACGAACAAATGAAGTTCGGAAACAGGAAAATGTATACTGGTTTTACATTGAGAAGTTTCGTTTTATTTCCACAGTAGGGTTTTATGCATTTTTTTATTAATAGACCGTTACCATTTTGATTGCGAATATAATGATAAATAAACATGAAAGTTTTTGTTTAAACTTAGGAAGGGCCTGTTATTATATGTACCTACGGGCTAAGGGTTTGTCATCCAGACCGACATCAGAATTAATTCTCATAATATCTATTAGTTACATAAGGTTCTTTGTCTTTTTACACACAATATCCAACAAAGCTTGCACATCACTTAGCAATAGAAAAAAACAGTATGACGCTGAATGTGGGTTGGTTGTATACTGATCTACAGCTTACCCGCATTCAGCGGTGAACTAAGGCCTAAACCCACTCAGTAGAGGGGCCCGTGTTCAGCAGTGGGATAGTATATTATACATGGCTGATACCATTATACTTATCTACAGGAATATCGTAGTCATAGCCCAGACCCCGTGTAAGACTCGTATCACTGAATGGAAGCCAAGAATCAATATGAACGGGATTAATCTGTTTGCTGCAATGCCGCACGCAATATAGAAATAATTCTGCCGTCCAAAGGTATCTATGTTTTTGGGCACGAGCCAAATTGTGGTCTTATTAACCCATTTTTTTACAATATTATTGAACACCGAATGTAGTTTCGTAGATCATAAATGCCTCCACATAACGTGATGACATACCAAATCTTTAATCTATACCAATATTATAAAACTGAAGAGTTTGTTTTTTGTTTGGTTGCTTGAACGTGCTTATCTCAGGAACTACTGAACTGATTTTGATTTTTTTTTCCTTATCAGGAAGCTACATTAGGTACTCCTGAGTGCTATAGGCTCCTTATTATCTCGGGAAAATATTTTATTCCCGGAAAAAGTTTTTCATGCGGGCTGAGTCACGAACAATACTAGTCTGACATATGGGGAGAGATGTGTAATCTTTAACCAAAATGCATTTATTCGTAATAATGAGTTCTAGTCAAATTACTGCTAATAAAGACATTCTAGCCAATGTAATTACTGGGAAAAATTGACTTAACATCTAATAAGTCTCGATAATATGTTAACGCAGTACAGTACGTTGTAATTCGAAGGTTTTGGTGATGTTATTATTAACATGATATTAAGTTAGCTTTTCCCCGTACAGCGTTTACCGACAACTATATCACTTATTATAGAGTTAAACCTCGTAGTTATTTAATGGTGATAGAAATAAGACCATAATAGGTCCACGCGAATGAAGCGTCTAGTAAGCAAAAACCATTCTGTGCGTAGAGCATGCGGATAGTAATTACAAAGTATTACATCGATAGAGTGTGTCATAGAGATGATACATCGATTCACCTTGCGTGTGGGTGGGGGGCGTCTCGTCATGGTTGCCAGTTGCCATAATATTATGCAGCAGGTTTTTTTTTACTTGTTTACATATTTGGAGACGCCTAAAGAAATTGATCAGAGTCAGCTGGTTTTTAGTGTGAGTTGTGTGTAGGTAAGCCCTATGAGAGTAAAAACATATATTATAAAGAAATGTTGGCTTATGGCTACCCTAAAGTCACCTCCCACAAATAGCGTGGGTCGTCATAAATCACCAGGAGTTGCTTAGTTTATTTGAAATGTATTTATGTAATATATAATAAATACATTTGAGTTTATTACATTTAAAAATTTGTATTTATAGATGAAATTATACTGCAAATCTATAGTCGATTTAAAGTTTTGAATTTCTTTAATTTTTATTTTTTTGCTGACTATACATCCTGTAAACAGGTCACGTGCATAATTTCTACCTTCGAAGGATCCAACACGACGCCTCGTTGATCCATTTGGATTGCACTCACTAATTCCATATATCTTCAGGACAGTCACCGAACTAACTCGTCTCACAGTGCAGCGTGAAGCAGTGTTGGGCAAATTTTAATCGCAAGAACAATTAAAGATTAACGATTAATCAATTGTAATTGTGAAAAATTACAATTAACAATTATTTAATTGTTAACTGTATTAATAACAATTAACAATTAATTAATTGTTAACTGTATTAATAACAATTAACAATTAATTAATTGTTAACTGTATTAATAACAATTAACAATTAATTAATTGTCAATTGCTTTTTTAATTTTAATTAAAAATAACAATTATAAAAATACTGCTGCATAATATAAAGCCGGTATATATACAACTAGCTTTTGCCCGCGGCTCCACCCGCGTTAAAAAGTTTTTCCGGGATAAAAGTCCCGCTTTATGTTTTCCCGAGATAAAAAGTAGCCTATGTGTTAATCCAGAACATGATCTACCCGTGTGCCAAATTTCATCGAAATCCGAACAGTAGTTTTTGCGTGAAAGAGGAACAAACATCCATACATCCAAACATCCATACATTCTTACAAACTTTCGCCTTTATAATATTAGTAGGATATATCCGTGTGGTTGCGGGTAGTAGAATAGTGCCCCCCCATATTTTCATATAGTTAAATAAATATGTTGGCAACACATAAAAGACCGATCACAATAATAATCAATAACTTTAATCAAACATGATTAGATAGACAATAACGATTTAAAATTTAAATTACACTTCACTACCACTCTATTCTCGAACATGCTGTCTGACAGTTTGTGACTCTTTGGCAGATTTGTCATTGTTGCAAATGAAAAAAGGCGTTCCACTGCAGCTGATGATGGCAAAGGTGTGTTGTATTTAATAAAAATACTTTTTATCTCAAAATATCTATTGAGAAGTTGCATATGTTGGCATTCCTCAGCAAAATAATGTAAAATACCTACGCTGTAGAAATATTTATCAATGCTTTTGCATTGTTATGCATAAAAATAAACACATATTGAAAGGAAATATTCATTTTTTTATCTACTAGCAGTTTTTTTTTATTTAGAAAGAAAGATTTAGGAAAAATAAGCTATACTTACAGCCTTTGATCACTTTTTTATTCGTCTAAAGTCCAATACTTATAGTTTAATTCTCCTTAATCTTTACTAATTTGATTTTGATACATAAAGTTAATTGTTAGTTTTAATTGTTTCATTAATCAACTAAAAAAGTTAATTGGAATTATTTTAATTGCGAGTTACAATTAACACACGTTAATCAAATTAATTTAATTGCAAGATGCAATTAAAAGTTCAATTGCGATTAATTTAATTGCAATTACTTTTTTAGTCAATTAACAAGATAATTGACAATTAATTGATTAATGCCCAACACTGGCGTGAAGGAACGAATTTGTTCATTGAATTATTTTAGATTTGTATGCAATCGTTCCAGAGCCCAATTAAGTGATCGATATGTTGTGAGGCGCGAACTTGTCAGCGCAAGATGGCCCCCGTCCTTGACCTTGGCGAGAGCGCAATTTTTGACAAGTGCCGCATGTCAGTAATGACGCGGTTGTCACTTGACGCGTAGCGCGTGACGGTTTATGTTGGTGTTTAGTGTTTACTTTGCGTTATTACAAAATTTCAAAATTGTATATTAGTAGGTATTGAAAATGTATCACCGCGTTCAACTAGTGGCGGCTTACTTCGACTGTGAACCTTGATACTCTGGGTTCCATTCCCAAGAGGGGCAACAGCATTATTGGTTCATAATTATATTCTTGCCTCACCTTTATGGGACGGAAATAAGAACAAGCCGTAACTGCAATGGTTGCAGTTATGCCTTTGCTCTGAGATATCAAGGATACAGCGATAATCCTTTGATATTAAATTGAATACTACACATAAATAGAAAAATAAAACACAATTTTAACCATATTTGTGAAACAGACACGAACGAATGCGCTACCAATGTCCCAAAAGACAAATAACCCAAATAACTGAGTATCGAGCGTACAAGTGCGCGTGAGACCGCGGCCGGTCAGTCGGCGCGCGGTCCCGGTGTGCGCCAGTTTTCACTTTCACGGGCCGTTGCCCCCCGCCAGCCCAGCACACTTCGGCTCTGTGGGTCAAGGCCACATCACGGGAACACGGCAATTTAACGAGACCTTTGATCGAAGCTTAGGCATATCGCGTTAAAATATGATTTATGTGTGTAAAATATTGAAAAAACTTCACAAGTAATAGATTTCTACCGCCCACCCGCAGAGTGCAAGCACTGTCGTGTCTCGGTTTGAAGGACATTGTAATTTGTAGCGAGTGCAATTACACAGCGTTATGATCATCATCATCATCAGCCACATGACGTCCACTGCTGAACATAGGCCTCCCCCAAAGATTTCCAGATAGACCTGTCAAAAGCGGCCCGCATCCAGCTCGTTCCTGCGGTCTTTACCAAGTCAGCGGTCCACCATGCAGGCGGACGGTCGACGCTGCGCTTGCCAGTACGAGGTCTCCACTCGGGAACTTTTTTGCCCCATCTGCCGTCAGTTCTCGAACTATGTGCCCTGCCCATTGCCATTTCAGCTTGCTTATCCGTTGGGCTATGTCAGTGACTTTCATTCTTCTACAAATCTTCTCATTTCTGATTCGATCGCGTAGAGAAACACCTAGCATAGCCCTCTCCATAGCTCGCTGAGTGACCGTGAGCCGTCTTAGGCGGCCCATAGTCAGAGGCCACGTCTCAGTGCCGTATATCATCACTGGTAATACACATTGATTGAAGACTTTTGTCTTCAGGCACTGAGGTATTTTGGACGGGAAGACCTTGCTTAGTTTTCCGAACGCTGTCCACCCGAGCTGGATTCGCCAATTAACCTCTTTCTCAAAGTTGGACTTGCCTAGTTGGACTACTTGACCTAAATTGACGTACTCGTCTACAACTTCGAGAATTGTGATCCCAACGGTAATCGGGTAGGCACAACAAGAACATTCGACATGATCTTGGTCTTATCCATGTTTATCCTGAGGCCCACCAGTTGAAAAACTCGGTTGAGGTCACTGAGCATTGTGCTCAGACCCTCCAGCGATTCTGCCAATATAACGATGTCATAGTCAAAACGAAGGTGAGTGATGTATTCGCCATTGATGTTGATGATAGCGTTATGATACTTAATATGTATCTCAAAGTGACTGACGTACTTCAGTGTCATGCTGTGTTTTAAAATTTAATGTTCTGCATGGTGTTGCTTGTTTATGCGCGGTCATATAGCTTGCGATCAGGCTTGCTCGCCTCTTCATTCAGATGCAAAAATATGAATAAAGTACCTTTGTAATATTAATTTATTTAATATACATTTAGCACTTTATACAAGTATAGGCGGACATAATGCCATTAGCCATAGGCATTCTCTACCAGTCAACCTGACGGGGTAGTGCATAGAATTAATACATCCTTCTGATACAAATCAGTTAAATCTAGTGTTACTTAAATATAAAATAACTTTATTTTTTCTAATGTCAATCGAATAAAAAACGAAAATAATAAATATTGCCCGAGCCATTAACATAGTTCATCAGCTCTTACGATGATAATGGATTTACTAATTGATTCCGTAATGTTATTTATAGACATTGAAAATGGAATTATTTTAATATTATAATATCGGTCAGTGTATTACATTCGTTTTTTTTATATGACATTGAATGACGAGACGAGCATGCCGTTCGCCTGATGATAAGCGTTACGTCCACCCATAAACAGTAACAACACCATCCAGCATCTTTAGTTACAAAGTACTGTGTGGCATTCCACTGCGCTCGACATCTTGCGACATAAAATGTTAAGTCTGATTATGTCCTGTAGTTACACTGGCTACAATGTCCTTCAAGCCGAAACACAACAGTGCATGCACATTGTTGCTTGTCGGTAGAAATCACATTGCGGTGGTACCCACCCAGACTGACGGTGAGAAACCTACCACTAGTAAAAAGTGAAATATGCAACACTAGGATACGATAATGCTAGAGTTATATCCAAACCACTCATTTATTTGGCCACGTCTCTTTCTTTTTAAAATCTCAAAATTGTATTAAATTTATTGTATCAGTAATTATTAGGTATTTAAGGTTATTACAACTTCTCTTTTTTATAACGAAGCTACGTAACTAGAATGTTGTGTACAGTAGTAAATAGATGCCAGATTTATAACATGTATTTAACGAATGTAATTTAGTTTAAACCTCAATCGGCTGTCTGTGTCTGTACCTTTTTAGTAAAAATAAAAAATAAAATGAATTATGAAGTGAGTACGTATATATTATCGAAAAGAGACTACGGATTACGTATCCAGTTTCGGCCACGGCGGCCAATCTCAACGGAGATCAGCGAAATATCCAGATATTATTATAGTGCTCAAGTGTGTGCTCAATACACAGGTGCACTCGCTATTCCTTCACTCTCATAGTCCGGTGAAACGGCAATCCGACATGACCGGAGAGAGATCAGGCGCAGGACTAACGGCTCTACGTGCTTTCCTACGCATGGGGGTATCACACCGCCAACTTCCTGACTCCGAGCTGCGGCTGAGTAATTTTAAGATGGAAAACCCAGTCACATTGTTTTTTTAACTCGACCCGGGATTCGAACCCAGGACCCCAGAGTACAAATTGTACTCGTAACGCGTACGCAATACAACTACGCCACCGAGGCAGTCAAAAAGAAGAGATAGAGAGACTACGTAGACTATACAGACATAGACTACATAGAGACTACAAAATCATAGAATAAAAAAACTTGAATTTATTTATCAGACACGTATCAACTATACCTCAATACATATACTATCACACTACCTCCCTATAAAGAGCTATAAAAGAACACTTTAGTTTTCTAGTAACTCGTGGAACCCTTCCAGCTGATCCGAGCTATTCCTGCAGTCTACACACCAATCTTGTAAATATTTCAATGGCGTATAGTGCGATTCAAATAAGAATAGGAACGTGAATGACCTTTATGTGTCAAATGTAACTTGAAAAGTACAAAGTTTGCATAGAAAGCTTATAAGCATATCAGTAATGGTTTATATTATTTTGTCTAATTGACTCTTACATCAAATTTAAATTAAGACTTTATTGCTAAATTAGCTTAAAATAGTATTTAATTATTTAGACGTCACAATATGGCGCAAGGTCGATCCTATTCTTATTTGAATCGCATTGTACAGCATTAAAGATATGACGCTTTGTAAATGGTTCTCAGCGGAATTTAAAGCGACTTCACACAGAATGTGGATACAGCAAGTGTATGACGTTGACAATAATTAACATAGTTAAATGAAACGGTAGATCACAGCTCGAACCACGAAACGGACAGAGTTAAACCCTAAAATTGTAGACAAGTAGTAGTAGAAGTGGAGGAAGAGATAAAGCGAGTGTGCGGCCAATGATCATGACATGAGTCTATAACCAGTGCCGGATTAGCCCATAAGCAAATTAAGCAATTGCTTAGGGCATCACGTCTTGGGGGGCACCAGAAACAGCACAAAAAAAAAGCTAGCACATAAAAGTAAATCTGTTTGAAAATCCGCGCGATTAGACTGATGTTAGTTTACTTATGGTAGGGGGGCCCTACAGACGTGAATTGCTTAGGGCATCAAGTTGTCTTAATCCGGCACTGTCTATAACGTAGATAATAATATTCTATGTCTAGACCGAAACATGGCTCCACCTCCCTTATTATTCTGCTCTTATTCTCTTGACAGTTAGATATTTACCCCCAGTCTTATCTAGTCAAAGAAGTCAAAGAAGATCTCCGCTTTTTGTATGGGTACTGGGCCCCAAAATCTAAACAGGCTCAAACTTCATGGATATTAAAATGGCAAAACATGGATCTTGGATCCATTAAAAAATCATTTTTTAGATCCCTCCATTTATAAATATTTCTTCAAAGACGTTCATTTTTAAACAAAAAACTTTTTAACAAAAAATTGCACCGACTTCAAAAACCACTATAAGGAAAAAATAACTTGTGCTTTGCTTATGGGTTATAAGGGAATTTTAATAATACCAATATTATAGAATATTATATACACTGCCATTCGTGTGATAATATACAATGAATAATTTTTTGGAGTCGAAAACACGAATTGAGAACCTCCTCCTTTTTTGAAAGTCAGATAAAATTAAAATGACATAATTTCAAATCGAAGCACTTGGAAAACTATACGATTTATATCATTAGGAGATGAAAGATATCCGCCAATTCTGCTTTAAAAAACTGAATATCCTGAAACGAAAAATGCATGGCGGAAGACAATTCGTTAGAATTACGTGTGTGACTTATGAATGAATTTCAAATTAATCCTACTAATATTATAAAGGCGAAAGTTTGTAAGAATGTATGGATGTATGGATGTTTGTTCCTCTTACACGCAAAAACTACTGAACGGATTTCGATGAAATTTGGCACACAGGTAGATCATGTCCTGGATTAACATATAGGCTACTTTTTATCCCGGGAAAACATAAAGCGGGACTTTTATCCCGGAAAAACTTTTTAACGCGGGCGGAGCCGCGGGCAAAAGCTAGTATAAACATAAAAATACAAATAGCAATGCAAGTGATATTGCACTGAATTAAAATTCTATAAAATAAAGATTTTTACTTGGAAGTAGTTTTTGAAGTCGGTTTTCCGTTCAAACATTTTTTACTTATTTATTACTAACTTTTGATCGCGCTGTGTCGTTTTCTGGAAGTTCCACTATACTTCCCTGGATGAAAATTGTCTGAATAGTATTGCAAGAATTGGTTTTTTCGCACTAACGAACTGCCCCGGCTTCGCACAGCATGATGATAAGATGATTTCCGGTCGTCCGATCGCTACCAAACAACACAGGTTCCTGGTTTTTTCGCAGTAACGAACTTCGCACGGCATGATGATGATGAGATAATTTCCGGTCGTGCGATCGCTACCAAACTACATGGGATCACCCGCTGGACTAATCTGCATATTACTTGAAAATTTCAATAAAATCGCTCTACCCGTTTTGAAGAGTATTATTGTATAAGGAACATATATACACACACATTTATACTTAAACAGATATAGATGCAAGTTTTAAGTATCCAAATTAATTTAGCAGTTTAGTCTTCACTTTAACAAACATTCACATTTATATGGTAGATTTCGTAATATTTGTCTTTTTGTTCACTATCGTGCTTTGTTTCCTACTTTTCCTAACACATTGTTCGGATAGATAAATGCTAGCCAAATACACACTTTTACATGCTTAAACCTAATTGACACACATACCAAACGTTATCGGTTTTTTTAAAACCATTGCTCTGTGTTGTATTAACCCAGTTTAACAATTACCGGTTCATATTATAAAGTCATTGTGATCTGCAGTTTCGGTTACAAATGCAGGAGGTTTTGGAGTTTTAGATTGCTAATTATGTACTTTAGAATACTTTTACGTTATCCTTTTTTGGATTAATATCAGAAACATGTGAATCAAAATGTTAATTTTATACATATATGGACACGGATAATTAGCTACATTGCATTGTAAGCTTACAACGCAGTGAAAACATGAATCAAATTACCCGAAAAGCAGTGATTTGACATTTCCTCAACTAAGTGTAACAATTTTTTTTATATCTTACTCTAACCATTTCTGTTGATAAAAAGAGAAATGTATGACTACTTCTCTCTGTGAAGAGATCATGTTTTTGTGTAGTAAAAAAAATATTGTATCATTTTCTTGCCATTCTGCTATGTAATTATTCATTTCACCAGCTTTAAACAATTTATTTAATTCCGATATAATTTTTAGTGATCCCAATTTTTTTACCAAAATCCACAACAAACTAACAAGAAATCATTACAGCTCTTTTAAATTTTATCAGTACATAATAAATGAGAAGTGGTTCCATTGTATAAAAATAATGAATATCATGCCCGTTTGTTACCTTATCGTCGTTAAAATAAACATTCACGATAAGTGCTAGTTGTGTTTTCGACACCGATGTACGGTTAGGGCTGCCATCCGTCCGGATTTCACCGGATTTGTCCTAGTTTGATGGGCGTCCGGGGGCCGTCCGGCGGGGGTTTTAAAAAATGTCCGGGCAAAACCACTGACACTTTTGTTGTCAGGGGAAATCCATTTTTTTTTATAGTTGATCAACAAATTGAAATAAACTTAGAAATTTATTCATTTCCCCGCATTCAAGGAGGAATGGCAAAATATTTTTTCAGAGGTGTCCGGGGACCCATATTTCGCCCAAATGTCCGGGATTTTTTCCATGTTTATCCGGCGTCGGCAATTTAGATTATGGCAGCCCTATGTATGGTACAATTGTTTTTATTTATAACTGTAAGCTTCTGATGCTTTCTATTTTGGAATGATTTTTAATGAGATTAGAGTTTGATATTAAACTACTATGTACGAATTACGATTAATTTTTTTTTTAGTCCGCCCCGTGACCACGAAATGCTGCAAAGCCTTCGAATGTCGCATCGGGGGAGAAAAATAAAATAGAAAACCGCGATAAAATCCATAATAGTTTAATTTCAATGTCTAACATTCGCGTAAACATAAGAAAAGATAAATGTTAGTTGTCCAAATAAAAAACTTCATTACGACTTTTATAAGTCAGGTAATAATTTATTTGAGGGTAAAATTTTATCTGATGAATGAAAAATCGGTTCTCAGACGATTAAAATTGTGATACGTTATTTTCAGAATTGGACGCCTAATAAATGCCCTCCCTCTTCCTGACACAGGGACAATGATTCCTCTGTAATGTTTTAATTTGTGGAAAGATTTTACGAAATGACAACAAATTCAACTTAAAAACGAAACGTAATACAAAAACAATATTGGTAGGAGTAATCTCGCTATCTCGATCGCACACCTACACTGTGATAGCGGTGACGTCACTGTACGAGTTGTTCACCCTTATCTGATTTTGCCCAATGACGTGTATCTGTTCTGATACGTTAGAAATTTTATCAACGACTAGCTTTTACCCACGGTTTTGCTCGCATATAATATTTCAAAGCCTAAAAATAACTGTCTGTAAATAGTATTATAAGTTCATTAATTTCATTTAATGAAAAATTAATGAGCTGGAAATAATAAATATACTGTGTAACCTCATTTCATAATTAAATTGTTAACAATATGGCAGCGTTGATTCTCGCATTTTTTTTAAAACAATGCTTAACTATTACATCAATTTATGTTGACTCAATATTATGTTATACTAGTATTGCTCGCGGCTTCACCTGCGTGACGTTTTTCCTGGATAAAAAGTAGCCTATAGCACTCAGTACTGTAGCTTGCTACTAGTGAAAGAATTTTCAAAATCAGTTCTGTGGTTGCTGAGATTATCGCGTCCAACTAAACAAACAAACTGTTCAGCTTTATAATATGAGAATAGATTAATAATTGCGTACCAAAGGTACATTAAAATAATATCAAAAGTGAGTCGCAAAAAGTACGGCCTGTGTTTATCTATGTATATTATAAAATTTGAGAAGCCGTTTTGCTTTGCGCGCAGTATGTCATTTAAAATAATTTTGCTGTTCTCAGTGTACCGAACGCAGCGTGTGACCAGGGGCCCTACCACCATCTTTTACTAAACCATCATATCGCAGGAACGTTTTATTTCAAGCTTAAAGTAATATTACTCAGATTCGTACTATGAGCTTATAAAGCAATATTGAAACAATAATGTTTTACTCCTGCGTAGTGATGTAAAAGAACGAATGATAGTTAAAGACGGCATTTTTTTTTTATTTACGTTCCAAGTCACGCATATAGCGAATAACTTTTATGTATGTTGAAGTCAAAATTATATAATTTTGTCTTCGTTTTATAAGTGCCTTATGTTTAAAAAAAATAAATTACATAGTGTTAAATTAACTTTTTGCTTCTTTAAGCAGAAATTTACAAATTCAGGCGTATTTTTTCGTGACTGCAACGAGAACGGAACGGTTTACAAATGTCATTAGGCGCAAGTTTGTTTATAACTCTTTGAGTTCGCGCTTGCAGTTTAAAAGTTTTCCTAAGTGGCAGTGGTGCAATAATATATTTATTAAAGTTGAGCAGTGTTTTAATTTGGAATTCTCGATATCATGTCAAGCAGCGAGTGAGTATAATGTGTTTTAATGCTTTAAGGATAGAACAATGAAGTAACTAACGCATTACAATATTTTGACCGCATTTTGATGATCACTATTATATATTTGATTACAGTATTATTTATGTAATTAAATAATTACAGTGAATATGACGTAATATACTATAATGTCTAAAAATTGAAGAAAATACCAATAAAACAATGAAATCATACAATCATGAGAACTCGACGCGACGCTGGAATTTCAAGTGGTTTATTTTTTCAAGTGGCTTAATTTTTTTTGCAGTGTTAGAGTTCGGAGAGTTTCGGGGCAACAGCTCGACTTATTGTGGGAGTATTTAAATTCTCACACAGAAATTGCTAAGGCCTTCAATCGATCCCTGCAGGCAAAGGAGTATTCTAAACAAAAGTGGACCGAGATTGCAGGGATCTTAAACTCTCAAGGCGAAGGCACATACAAAGATTGGAAAGGCTGGTCTAAAGTAACTACTTACTTTTATTAATGGATCCTAATATTACTAGTACCTAACTATGTGTGTGGTGATCTACTAGAGTTTACTCTTAGACTGTCTTGAATAAAAAATAGCTATTCATGTATGTGCAAATATGTATGCATTTACATACTTAACATTTAAATGATAAATTTCTTGTAGTTGTTTTGTGTGTATACTAAACCCTACCCATAAATTTTTCAGTACTGGGTGGACTATAAAGCAAAATTAAAAAAGCGAGTGGCAGCTATACGTTCATCCCAGTCAAGGACTGGAGGAGGACCATGTGCCGAGTTACCCTTGACACATATAGAAAATAAATTTCTGCAATTACTTGGGGATGATTATGGTCAAGGGTTGCCTGGTGTACTAGTGGAACCTTTCATAGAAGTAAGTGTTAAAAACATTAAGCATTTAGATAAATTAATTCTTAATTTTGCTGACACATAATTAATTATAATTTTTTTCTACATTAACAGCATGCAGAAAAAGCTGATGATGTTGGAGAATCCCCATCCCACCTAGAGATATTGCCTGATGCTGTAGTTATCCCATTCCAAGAGGTGTCCGGTGGTACAGCACTAGCCCTCTCTCCATGCCGGACACCTTCACCATCTGCAGAGCCTATATCAACATCATCAGCACAAGCAACGCCACGACGGTCGCCACGCCGTCGACTTCTGCACACAGGTCCTCCTTCACTCTCTCAGCCACTAACAGTGGCGGGGACAATGACTCACAACCGGCGTCGCCACAGGAGAGTACAGCATAATATGTCACAAGAGGCTGCCAGGCGTGCCCTCGTCCAATCATCCCAAGACAAAGCCGAAGCTGCAGTTAAAAGTGCTCGAGCTTTGGAGGTGATTGGAGAGGGTATAGTGGGCATAAATAATAAATTGGGTAATATTGAAAGGTATAATATAACTTTATTTCTTAAAAAATATGATGTAAAAATGATGTGAAATAATATAATGCACCCTCTTTTCAGAATTTTGACATCTATAGATGCCGCCTTGTCCAGAGCTCCTGAATGAGCGTCCTTCGTGCAGCGCTGCCCTGCTGCAAGGCGACATTGCTGCTGCGTGTGTGCTGAACGGTTGTTTCACTTGTATTATTGAGTTGTAATTGGACTTCTTGGTTCTGTTCTTCGTTGCTCAATTGCACCAAAGGAGTGTTAGCTCTATTGCAAATGTTGTGTAATATTACACAAGCATTAACAATAGATCCTGCCACATCAGGTGCGTAGTGCAAGACTCTGTGTACAAGTAAGCAACGAAAACATGCCATCATGGTTTTCCTTAGTGGATACCCAGAATCACCTGAAAATTATAAAATATTATTAATTAATCATTATTGAGCAAGACAAAAAATCATAAGAAATTTCAAAAAGACTAATATTAAAGTCAAGAAATTTTTGTGTAGAAACAAAGTCTAAGTCATACCTAGAAACCAAATATTTCCATTGTTGCTTAGATCTTCCAAGTGTCTTCTAAGTGGATGATGAGACCATATAAAGGAGTCATGAGTAGCACAACCATGACTTGCATCTACACTCATAATTTGCATGTTTGCATCACAAATCTGAAAGAATAAAATGAGACTGAAGTATTGTTCCCATAATTGTTTCTTGTTTTTTGTAATAACAAGACTTTTAAACAATATATTCTTTAAATTATTAACCTTATTTTATTGAACATTGTCTTTTGAGTATGCATTACTATGTTATACTATAATAATAAACAGCTATTAGGTATTAAGGGATAACTTGAGCATTTTTCTATTAACAAAAGTTGCATTAACATCAATTCAGTCATTTCTGAACATTCAAAGGTATATCACAGACTTAAATATATAGAGTAACCTTCATAATTTATTTTTACAAATGACTTACCACTTGAACATTCAATGAATGGTAATGCTTGCGACAATAATAGCGCTCTTCATGGACCACAGGTCTTACTATGGCCACTTGGGTACAGTCTATACACCCTAAGACCCCAGGCATTTGAAATTTATTGTAGAATCTGAAATGGTCAAAAACATTTGTGTGTAATATAACTTATTTGATAAATTGTAGATAAAATTATCATGAGGCAATTTTATATTACCCATAATGCTTGGCGACTATTATTCAGTTGGATGTAATAGGTCATAAATTAAACTGTATAGTAGTGTACTTGTGGAAACATGTAAATTGTGTTAATTTTAATTTTGTATACTTTAAATATGCATTGTGTGTTAGTTGCTTTAACTTTATATTAACACTTTGTTTCCCTAATAAAATAAAAATAAAAAAATAAATTACTATCTTATCTTTGTATCTTTTAATCATTATCTCAAGCAGATGCAAACTAAGGTAGAAACTGGTACTGCACAACAATGTCTAGTCAAATATCAAAAAAAATATTCTAGGGTTAAATGTATACTAATTACATATTATTATAAAGAGGTCTAAAAATAATTTACTATCAAATAACTATTACTAAAATCAATTACTGGTATATTACTTACTCTGCTTTTATTCTGTTACGTTCTTGGTCAGTTGAAGGAAAGTGTATATATTTTTGCCTCAATTCAATGGAGTTCAGACAGGCAGTAACTTGAGCAATCACCGAGGAAACTGTTTGTTGGGCTAAGAAGTGACCTTCTTGCTGGCCCACTGGACGTTGGTAGGAGCCCGTCGCGTAAAAAGATAGAGCAGTTAGTACCTATAAATGTGCATAAGGTTTTTTAGAAAACATCAATAGGTACATAATATGTTAAAAATCCTTAACTTTGATGCCCATTAAGTAATTATAAGATATTATTAAAGCATGTGTGTACGTGAATAACATAGTTACCTTTGATTCTACAGACAAATCTGTGGATCTTCTAGGTTTATTAAACAAAGGCCTCAATTCTTCGCAAAGATTTTGCGCGAGTTCCTTTGTCAGTCGATATCTACCAATAAACTCGGACTCGTCTAGGTTGAAGGGATAACATTCCTCTCGCAATCGCCTTCGTCTTAGCCTGTTCGCCGAGTTACGGGTAGAATTATCAGCTTCTAGAAATTCGAACATTTCGAATTCATTGGCCATCTAAAACACATCACATATATAATATTATTGAGCCCTTTTTGGACGAGATACCATTATAACACATATTATTAATATTAAAAATAGTTACGTAACTGTTTTTAATTACTTTTCATACAATAAATCAAAGAAAATCGAATAATAATGTTAAAAAAGTTGTGAAGGAGCAACTTTTTTAAGACTGCAAAATTTGACATAAAAACAATATTACTTACTGTCAAAAGACACTTCATGGTACGGTTAGAATGAATGATTTGCGATGACGTCACACAAAACTGCTAGATAAAACATGATGGTTTTAAGCTTGTTTTAAGCTCGTCATGGTATGAAATTTCTAAGTAAGATTATAATAATACTGCTATAAGAGATGGTGGTAAGGCCCCTGGGGCCCTACCACCATCTTTTACGAAACCATCATATCGCAGGAACGTTTTATTTCAAGCTTAAAGTAATATTACTCAGATTCGTACTATGAGCTTATAAAGCAGTATTGAAACAATAATGTTTTACTCCTGCGTAGTGATGTAAAAGATCGAATGATTGTCAAAGACGGCATTTAATTTTTATTTACGTTCCAAGTCACGCATATAGCGAATAACTTTTATGTATGTTGAAGTCAAAATTATATAATTTTGTCTTCGTTTTATAAGTGCTTTATGTCTAAAAAAATAAATTGTATAATTTTAAATTAACTTTTTGCTTCTTTAAGCAGAAATTTACAAACTCAGGCGTATTTTTTAGTGACTGCAACGAGAACGGAACGGTTTACAATATGATTAGGTGCAAGTTTGTTTATAACTCTTTGAGTTCGCGGCAAGTTCGCGGTTGCAGTTTAAAAGTTTTCCTAAGTGGCAGTGGTGCAGTAATATATTTATTAAAGTTGAGCAGTGTTTTAATTTGGAATTCTCGATATCATGTCAAGCAGCGAGTGAGTATAATGTGTTTTAATGCTTTAAGGATAGAACAATGAAGTAACTAACGCATTACAATATTTTGACCGCATTTTGATAATCACTATTATATATTTGATTACAGTATTATTTATGTAATTAAATAATTACAGTGAATATGACGTAATATACTATAATGTCTAAAAATTGAAGAAAATACCAATAAAACAATGAAATCATACAATCATGAGAACTCGACGCGACGCTGGAATTTCAAGTGGTTTATTTATTCAAGTGGCTTAATATTTTTTTGCAGTGTTAGAGTTCGGAGAGTTTCAGGGCAACAGCTCGACTTATTGTGGGAGTATTAAAATTCTCACACAGAAATTGCTAAGGCCTTCAATCGATCCCTGCAGGCAAAGGAGTATACTAAACAAAAGTGGACCGATATTGCAGGGATCTTAAACTCTCAATGCGAAGGCACATACAAAGATTGGAAAGGCTGGTCTAAAGTAACTACTTACTTTTATTAATGGATCCTAATATTACTAGTACCTAACTATGGTGATCTAATAGAGTTTACTCTTAGACTGTCTTGAATAAAAAATAGCTATTCATGTATGTGCAAATATGTATGCATTTACATACTTAACATTTAAATGATAAATTTCTTGTAGTTGTTTTTCATAAAATGTAACTGATAGGTGTATGCTAAACCCTACCCATAAATTTTTCAGTACCTACTGGGTGGACTATAAAGCAAAATTAAAAAAGTGAGTGGCAGCTATACGTTCATCCCAGTCAAAGACTGGAGGAGGACCATGTGCCGAGTTACCCTTGACACATATAGAAAATAAATTTCTGCAATTACTTGGGGATGATTATGGTCAAGGGTTGCCTGGTGTACTAGTGGAACCTTTCATAGAAGTAAGTGTTAAAAACATTAAGCATTTAGATAAATTAATTCTTAATTTTGCTGACACATAATTAATTATATTTTTTTTCTACATTAACAGCATGCAGAAAATGCTGATGATGTTGGAGAATCCCCATCCCACCTAGAGATATTGCCTGATGCTGTAGTTATCCCATTCCAAGAGGTGTCCGGTGGTACAGCACTAGCCCTCTCTCCATGCCGGACACCTTCACCACCTGCAGAGCCTGTATCAACATCATCAGCACAAGCAACGCCACGACGGTCGCCACGCCGTCGACTTCTGCACACAGGTCCTCCTTCACTCTCTCAGCCACTAACAGTGGCGGGGACAATGACCCACAACCGGCGTCGCCACAGGAGAGTACAGCATATGTCACAAGAGGCTGCCAGGCGTGCCCTCGTCCAATCATCCCAAGACAAAGCCGAAGCTGCAGTTAAAAGTGCTCGAGCTTTGGAGGTATCGGAGAGGGTATAGTGGGCATAAATAATAAATTGGGTAATATTGAAAGGTATAATATTACTTTATTTCATAAAAAAAATGATGTAAAAATGATGTGAAATAATATAATGCACCATCTTTTCAGAATTTTGACATCTATAGATGCCGCCTTGTCCAGAGCTCCTGAATGAGAGTCCTTCGTGCAGCGCTACCCTGCTGCAACGCGACATTGCTGCTGCGTGTGTGCTGAACGGTTGTTTCACTTGTATTATTGAGTTGTAATTGGACTTCTTGGTTCTGATCTTCGTTGCTCAATTGCACCAAAGGAGTGTTAGCTCTATTGCAAATGTTGTGTAATATTACACAAGCATTAACAATAGATCCTGCCACATCAGGTGCGTAGTGCAAGACTCTGTGTACAAGTAAGCAACGAAAATGTGCCTTAAGAAGTCCAATGGTTCGCTCAATAATGTTCCTGGTGCGAACATGCAAATTTGTGTAGTGTGCTTCAGGTGTGTTTGGTACTGCATCCAATATGGGAGTCATCATGGTTTTCCTTAGTGGATACCCAGAATCATCTGAAAATTATAAAATATTATTAATTAATCATTATTGAGCAAGACAAAAAAGCATAAGAAATTTCAAAAGACTAATATTAAAGTCAAGAAATTTTTGTGTAGAAACAAAGTCTAAGTCATACCTAGAAACCAAATATTTCCATTGTTGCTTAGATCTTCCAAGTGACTTCTAAGTGGATGATGAGACCATATAAAGGAATCATGAGTAGCACCACCATGACTTGCATCTACACTCATAATTTGCATGTTTGCATCACAAATCTGAAAGAATAAAATGAGACTGAATGAAGTATTGTTCCTATAATTGTTTCTTGTTT
The DNA here is from genome assembly GCA_949316025.1 of Lapara coniferarum. NCBI lineage: Eukaryota > Metazoa > Arthropoda > Insecta > Lepidoptera > Sphingidae > Lapara > Lapara coniferarum. Next base: position 36,780,732 of record OX438924.1, on the reverse strand, counting down.
TTTGTAATAACAAGACTTTTAAACAATATATTCTTTAAATTGTTAACCTTATTTTATTGAACATTGTCTTTTGAGTATGCATTACTATGTTATACTATAATAATAAACAGCTATTAGGTATTAAGGGATAACTTGAGCATTTTTCTATTTACAAAAGTTGCATTAACATCAATTCAGTCATTTCTGAACATTCAAAGGTATATCACAGACTTAGATATATAGAAGACTAACCTTCATAATTTATTTATAAAAATGACTTACCACTTGAACATTCAATGAATGGTAATGCTTGTGACAGTAATAGCGCTCTTCATGGACCACAGGTCTTACTATGGCCACTTGGGTACAGTCTATACACCCTAAGACCGCAGGCATTTGAAATTTATTGTAGAATCTGAAATGGTCAAAAACATTTATGTGTGTAATATAACTTAATTATTTGATAAATAAACTGTAGATAAAATTATCATGAGGCAATTTTATATTACCCATAATGCTTGGCGAATATTATTCAGTTGGATGTAATAGGTCATAAATTACTATCTTATCTTTGTATCTTTTAATCATTATCTCGAGCAGATGCAAACTAAGGTAAAAACTGGTACTGCACAACAATGTCTAGTCAAATATCAAAAAAAATATTCTAGGGTTAAATTTATACTAATTACATATTATTATAAAGAGGTCTAAAAATAATTTACTATCAAATAACTATTACTTAAATCAATTACTGGTATATTACTTACTCTGCTTTAATTCTGTTACGTTCTTGGTCAGTTGAAGGAAAGTGTATATATTTTTGCCTCAATTCAATGGAGTTCAGACAGGCAGTAACTTGAGCAATCACCGAGGAAACAGTTTGTTGGGCTAAGAAGTGACCTTCTTGCTGGCCCACTGGACGTTGGTAGGAGCCCGTCGCGTAAAAAGATAGAGCAGTTAGTACCTATAAATGTGCATAATTTTTTTTAGAAAACATCAACAGGTACATAATATGTTAAAAATCCTTAACTTTGATGCCCATTAAGTAATTATAAGATATTATTAAAGCATGTGTCTACGTGAATAACATAGTTACCTTTGATTCTACACAAATCTGTGGATCTTCTAGGTTTATTAAACAAAGGCCTCAATTCTTCGCAAAGATTTTGCGCGAGTTCCTTTGTCAGTCGATATCTACCAATAAACTCGGACTCGTCTAGGTTGAAGGGATCACATTCCTCTCGCAATCGCCTTCGTCTTAGCCTGTTCGCCGAGTTACTGGTAGAATTATCAGCTTCTAGAAATTCGAACATTTCGAATTCATTGGCCATCTAAAACACATCACATATATAATATTATTGAGCCCTTTTTGGACGAGATACCATTATAACACATATTATTAATATAAAAAAAAAGTTGCGTAACTGTTTTTAATTACTTTTCATACAATAAATCAAAGAAAATCGAATAATAATGTTAAAAAAGTTGTGAAGGAGCAACTTTTTTAAGACTGCAAAATTTGACATAAAAACAATATTACTTACTGTCAAAAGACACTTCATGGTACGGTTAGAATGAATGATTTGCGATGACGTCACACAAAACTGCTAGATAAAACATGATGGTTTTAAGCTTGTTTTAAGCTCGTCATGGTATGAAATTTCTAAGTAAGATTATAATAATACTGCTATAAGAGATGGTGGTAAGGCCCCTGTAGTACGCAACATTCACATTATGTTCTTATCAACCGCGTTATGACCAACATTCATATTTCCAATACATTTTATTCGTATAAATATCTACTAGGTACATGAGATTTATCCTCAAGCTCGATCCGACTCTTAGGGCTTTTCATAAAAAATATCGACGTAAAGCCCTATCGCAGAGACCATGGAAATAGGAAAAAAAATTATAACATCAACGTAGCGAAATTAACATATTATACATAGTACTGTTTTTAACAAATTCACAGTTGATAACCCTAGTGAGGTCATGTACATCATTTTCCACGCCATTAATACAGGTAGTACACAAACTAATAATTTCATTAGTCCATCTGCCAGGGCTGACTCAGTCTTTTCCTGATTTCCTGAAGAAACGCCAATAGTATCAACATGCGTGCCATGTCATGCGTTTATCTGAGATAACCGGTTTCTTTGCCAAGTGCAGGCAGCATTCCTTGGGCTGATAACGACTGATAACAAGGGTCGACGATCGATGTTTACCGTCTAAAAGATTTGTTATTGTAATGAGACCTTGCACTCATAACAAATAATACCTCAACTTCAGGGGTGCATCGTGCACATTGTTGTCTGGAGGTATTTATGTACCATGATAAGGCTGTGGCGTATTTAGATTGGGGACGTTGTGGTTATGGGTTTGATTCTCAGATAATTTTGTGTGAGTTTCTTGATTCAAAAAAACATCCATGCCGGGTATCGAATCCAAAATATTATAGTCACACTTAAAAACCTCTACCTATTTGAAACCGAAACTATTATTAACTAGCTTCTGCCCGCGGCTCCGCTCGCGTTAAAAAGTTTTTCCGGGATAAAAGTCCCGCTTTATGTTTTCCCGTGATAAAAAGTAGCCTATGTGTTAATCCAGAACATGATCTACCCATGTACCAAATTTCATCGAAATCCGTTCAGTAGTTTTTGCGTGAAAGAGGAACAAACATCCATACATCCAAACATCCTGCATCCATACATTCTTACAAACTTTCGCCTTTATAATATTACTTTATTTTGCTCTAAATATAATAATGTCTCTCTCTACCTTACAGATAGTGCACAATGCAAGAGCAGGACGGCGATATCGAGCCGGCGCACCATGCGCGGCGGCCCATGAACGCCTTCCTTATATTCTGCAAGCGGCACAGGAGTGTCGTGCGCGACAAGTATCCTAACCTCGAAAATAGGTAAAAATAATTCTTATAAATAAGACCAAAATGTTTGAGCCATATTTGGGTATCTTGTATAATTATATTATGTTATAAGATTATTTTATGACTTACTGATTGATTCCTGGACTCATCGTCGTCCAGGTCTCAGTCCACACCGATCACCGATAAGGGTGTAATAAAAATATTTAAAATGTTGTAGTTTAGATTTTATTTATTTTTCCAGCTACTTGAAACTTAATATTAATTCTTTCCAACACATATAAAAGTAATTTTATTGATGCCTAAATATTTTATCATATTTTACAAATAATAGAATGATGCGGTCATTTTCTTATCCGTGATGATAGAAAGAAACCAGTTCTCAAGTATCTAATATAAACAAATAAACGCACAATAACGTAGACAAAAAACATAGCTGTTTATTTGCATACTCATACCTGTTGTGACTCAGTGTACAGATAAATTTGACTAAATCGATGTAATCCTGTAAACCTGATATCAAATAACGATGGCTCACGCGTCGTGGTGGCCGATAAACGGCAAAAACGCGATTAGGTTTTGCACTTAGTCTAGGCTACACTGGGCTCATTCAGGTCTTGGTCATTGAGTTTTATAAAAAAAGGAAATCTTATAGCTTATTTAGTAAATAACTAATTTATTCTAATAATAATTGAAAATCAGCAGTTATACCTTTTTAAAACACAGTGGCAAAACAAATCTAGGCAATACCTATGCAGTTAGCTAAGTCTAGGCGTAATGTGATTTTATTGTATACTAGCTTTGCTCGCGACTCCGACGGCGTGAAAAGTTTTTCCGGGATTAAAGTCCCGCTTTATATTTTCCCGGGAGAAAAGTAGACTATGTAACTCTGATAATGTAGCTTTATATTAGTGAAAGAATTTTTTAAATCGGTCTAGTAGTTTTTGAGTTTATTCGTTTCAAACATACAATTTTTTTCCTATTTGTACTATTAGTGTAGATTTATGTATTTGAATGTTTACAGATCAATAACGAAGATTCTCGGCGAGTGGTGGGCCAACTTGGACAAAGAGGAGAAAGCTTGTTACACAGGTCTTGCTAAACAGGTGCGGTACATTCCAACATCGAAATTCAACAGAAAATAACAATTTAAATGTTAATTCTGTCGCCTCGCTAGTCAAAAATTGCACAGTCTCCTCCTTATATCTTCGTGTCATTCATTTCGTTGCGGATAAAATTACTGCTCTCAGAGACTCGCTGAGCGTCACTGCTTAGTGTTATGAACTCGTTCCACTGTCGACCCTGATTTTCAGAAGTTACAGTGGCAGGTGTAAGAACTCTATAATTTCTAGACCGTTAGTGAGGCCCTATGCTCAATACCTAAAGTATTCAATATCTGTGTAAGTATAAGAAAAACATAAGTTTCCCGGGATTATAATATTTTGTCGGACATGGGGATAAAAATTGTTAATGTGAACATAATAGAACTGAAATGACCTCGCCGAATCCTGGATTCATTAATTGCACTGTCTACCACTTTAGGGACTACAACTGAGAACTTAAAATAAAATGTTTATTAAAATTTACTTTCAGTACAAAGACGCGTTCTTCATCGCTAACCCTGACTTCAAGTGGTACAAGTTGCCCGCGCCGCCGCTGCGCACGCTCTCCTCGCGGCCCCGAGACACCACCGACAAACACACCGAGTCCCCCGGCCCTGAGCCCCACGACAATGAACTAGAGAAAACCAACAACAATTCTACTAAAGTTGACTTCAACAAAAAACCCAGAGATGAGTTGTTTGAGAACGATTCCAAACCTCTGTCCATGTTCACGCCCGGCAAGCTGGCGGACGAAGCCCAAATGGGAGGCCTCAGCAGCCTCCTCGCCACAAAGACTGAAACGCAAACTCCAAATCCGTACTATTCACCGCCCAGCTATAAGTTCAATGCGATCTCTACCCCAAACGAATTTCGATCTCATGATTTATTAGAAATGCCCAAGAGAGGCGCAGTCAAAGAGGACTCCATTCGCGAGCTTCAGAACGCGCTCTCGGAGACCACCAGGGTGTTTGAAGAGGACCTAGACATGCCAAATCGGATATGCTGGCAAGGCATCCAGAATGAGTTCACCAACCAAGATGTGATAGACCAAATAGTTGATAAGAGATATTCTAAAGAAGATGAGTACGGCTACGTGAGGAACGGGTCCGATGATGAGAAGATGAGATCTGGAAGGTCGTGTAAGGGTAAGAGGTACCAGGAGTTTATGGCCGTCGGGGGACTGATAGTGAATAAGAGACAGAAGAGGGATTACGCCGACAGAACGCCAGACGACAGCTACAGCGCTAATTGTAGCTGGGAACCTGGCAGCTCGCGCAGCGAGGAGTCAATCACCGACGACGCGAAACACAGCCCATTGAACGATTTGTCGGCCGAGAGCGAGGTCAAGGCCGACATCGCCGAACCACACGAAGACAATAATCCCAACAAAACATTCAAGGCTGCCGACTTCGATTTAGACGCTAAAATTAGAGCCTTACCTTCGCTCAGTTTAGAAAAGTTCCAACAGAAAAAGCGCGAGAACAAACGGAAGAAGAAGACCATAACCCTGAAGCCGAAGCACGAGTCGTCGCACATCATCAACTCGGTGCCGCGACCGCTGCTGGACGAGCGGCGCGACCCCGTGGACAGCTGGCGCGATACCGTCAGCGGCAGTCAAAAGCGCAAGCCCAGGAAGATCAGCATCACGCGGCTGGAGATCAACAGCATGGTCTCGAGCGTGGACAAGATCAGCCCCGAGATGAAGATCGCGACGCAGGCGCCGCACGTGGACCTCCTGGCCCTCGCCACCCTCGCCGAGGTGGCCGCCAACACCTCCAAGCTGGACGACCACATCTCCTCGGCGAACGAGTGCGACGCTTCCAAGGTATAACCTACACGTTCTAGCCTTAACACATATTCCAAAAATTATTTACTTCATAATCAGATATAATATTTATACATAGATACTTTTACATGGTACGCATAAAGAATATTGTACACTTTTAATTGTAGTTTTTATAACGTAGTTATAGAGTTATTTATATTGGTACAGAGAAAACTATATGTATACTTATACTAGATAGTATGTCGTGTAGGCTGCTACAATCTGCTTTGTTAGATCTAGAAAGAAAAGGTGATAGATAGCTTAATTTGAATCATGAATAACATGGCATAATTATTAGATGTTAAAAAGAGTATATATAGCTATAAATATCCTGTTGTAATAATATGACGGCTGATGGACTCGCGCTGTCACAGCGTTGGATGTAGGGTTGCCTCCTTATATCGACAAGCCACAATTTAAACCACTTTGCTGAATATTTTAGTAACAAGGCTGGTCAATTGATACTCCTAAATTACGAATTTAAAAAGACGTTACTAGCATTCAAAAAATCCTTGTCTAAGCTTATCCGCCACCTGGCAACCCTAGTTGGATGCATCACATAAAGTAAACGAATGCCAAACATAAAGTCATGTAATTTATTAAACCTCATTACTTTAAAGTTAGATTGTAACGAGTCGCCTTAATTGTCTATATTTATAAAAAAAAAAAAAAATAACTAAGACACCACATGCATAGACTGCATTGCATTTTGTAAGGTGATTACACGTTTATGTTCATAAGTGCGAGTATGTGTGCAATTTTTATTTAATACTAGTTTGTACGTGCGGTGTCGCTTGTGTGGGTACTTTTATTTTTATAATCACAAACTGGCGCTAAAACAGCCGTGTCTATTGTATTTGTTTTTATTTATAATCGTCAGAATATACTATACAAAGAAGTTTATCGGTACTATGAATACTAAGGTCTAGAGACCAATACTGTTTCGTCACTTTACTCACAATAAACTACTTAAGAGCAAAAGAGACAAAACACCCAAAATAAATAATTAAGGAATCAGCAAACATTGCTATTAAAAGTCGTAATCAACTCAAACTTATAGCAAGTACCTAGTATTTTAGGTACCTTTATAATGAATTATCAACATGCGAATCGATTATTTACTGGTAAGAGGGTGGTCCATCTTTTTGTGTCCCGTTAGATGGCGACACATGGTGAAGACCACACGATACTGCGCGTTCCAGCGAGTCACATCCCAGGGTTACTCAGTTTACACCCAGAAGACAGGCCAGCATAATACTAGATATTGTCATTTTATTTGGCCTACACTGTACCTAACATGATGTGCAGTGTAATCCTTATGCTGTACCAGCATGAAAAAATACACAACGCCTGTATTTTCATCAAAAAGCTTCATTAATGCATTTTATGCAAAAAAACGGAAATATCAAATATTTCTTGACCTAAATGGGGCCATGTAAAATATTCAATGTACAGATACAACTACGACACGTTTATATATATACGAATATATATTTTATATATTAAGTGGTATTAATATCACGGGCACTATGTTTTTGTAGTGCACAATAAATGTTAACTGTGTCAAAAATTATGACTGTGTCATAATCTATTTGGTATGGAGAATTTAATCCGAGTGTGACTCGTTTCTATGTGATACATTTGTGTGTTAAAATCATTTTACATTAATCATCGACGTCATTTTAATCATTGTAGTAAACGATCATCAAAAAAAATCTAAAAAAATATAAAATAAAAAAATGCTGTTTAGATGTAATTCATGTCCCCGATAGGTACCTGAGACGGTTCGAACGAGAATGTTCATGAATTTAAAAATTAATGTTTGGATGTGTGTGACTAAGGGCTTGTTTACACTGTGCGAGCTGCTGAGTTGACTGTAAGCATAATTCACATGATAATGACTCCTAGCGCGGTCACGGTTTGCAAGTAACTTGCGAACACTGCCTTGTGATGGTGGGGAGAAGCGAGTGAAAATAAACTTGTACGCCAGCTCGCATTGTGTAACTCAGCTAAGACGATCATCGCGTTAAACGCTGAAACGCGCGTAATGCTTCAAACGCGTCACTAACACGCGTGTCACTGTCTTATAATGGGGCGTTACATTGACGCGATGACTGAAAGTCTATTTATGTATATTTGAAATGTTTTTTATGTTACAAAGTAATCATGTATTCTTATAGTAAACTCTCATCAGAACAGTGTTTCTCAAAAATTTGTTTGTTTTTTATTAATTTATTTATGTGATGGATTTATTAGGTGGTTTCTGTGATTTTATACTGTCCTATGATAAGGTGTCGAAGGGGAGCGTCGGAGGTCTAGTCTAGTGTAAGATTAAAAAAAAAAGAAACGTTCAGAACTAAATTATAAAAGTGCACTTATATTGTTTAAAGTTACAAAAAATCACACAAGCCATATTGTGACATGCTCATCCAAAGACCAAATGTATTTAGTATATAGAATGCTAGGCTGTAGATATTATATATGTAATATTAGTGATTTATATATAAAATATATATTGTATAAATCTTTTTAACAACAAGGTCAAGATTATGGCATTCCAATGTGGAAAATTGTCAAGTTGAATTTTTAATTGTTGCATTTTTGTTTTATTTTCTTTTTCTAAACGATTTATAATCAATTAGCTTTTAATACACGTAATTGTTGGTTTTTGTTTAAATTTTAATTGATTGTTACGTTTTCACGATGCGGCGGTCGCCGCTCGCCGTGGTTCCTAAACTTTATTGATGAGCTTTACGGGCTTTACGGTATCGATTGTGACCACCACGCACCGATTGTCTTATGAAAATAATAACATATAGTTTGCCTTGTCGTGAAAAAAGCCTTATTTTACATTTGAAAAAAAATAGTATTAAGGCGAATTGAGATGGGGCCACTATGCGCAAATGTCATACATATAAGCTGATACATTTGTTATCGCTTTTAAAAAAATACATAATAAAACAATCGGAATGGTGAATTTAATAAAATTAATATGTAGGGTCCGTGAAAATAATGGTGCTGGAAGATCTGTATTATTTTAAGGGTCCCCTTGGCTCACGTTAATCATTCGAGCGGGGGATCATTAGTCAGCGTAGATAATGTAAAATTGTTACTTTTAAAATGTCGCAGTCATGTTTTATTTAAAACAAAACATTCAAATTGATCAAACAGTGCAACGTGTTCGCATCGCTGTGCACATATTCACGAGAAAGTAACCGTAGTAGTTTGAGAAACACTGGTCTAAGATATTTTATAAGTTAGGGCATAATAAGTCGGCACCCAAAGTGTTTACCTGTTTGGTTCCAAAGTATATTGTTGAATGTTTTGTTATATGCGAGCGAGTTTCAGTCTATATCCTTTTATTGTAGTAATAAAATTTATTCATATTAACATACGAGTTGATTTTATTTGAACTTATATTACTACCTGCCTCCTATCGTTCCTGTTTTTTTTTATTCAGAAAAAGTACTTCGCATGCAGAGCCGCTAACAAAATCTTGAATACAATGTAAGGAAAGCTGTTGTAAGACCAATTGCAGACCTAGAGGAATGCGAGTTGGAGAACGAAAACTAACTTAAATAAATGCGAGCGAGTTATGCGAGCTAAACAACTTAGCATAACTGAGATATATCCTACTAATATTATAAAGGCGAAAGTTTGTAAGAATGTATGGATGTTTGGATGTATGGATGTTTGTTCCTCTTTCACGCAAAAACTACTGAACGGATTTCGATGAAATTTGGAACACGGGTACATCATGTCCTGGATTAACACATAGGGTACTTTTTATCCCGGGAAAACATAAAACGGGACTTTTATCCCGGAAAAACTTTTTAACGCGGGCGGAGCCGCAGGCAAAAGCTAGTTTTTTATAGAGCGTTTATTATAGTACCTACAGCATTATTTTCTCATACTCGTGTGCCAGCGACCATATTATAGCCCATGGACATTCGATAGCTGCGGTTGCGTTCGGACGTGTTGACTTGTGTTTTGGTTGATCGATCGCTGCGTTTGCTGTCTTGTGGGCCTGCCTGTGAAGCGGACGCCGGCTTCTGGTGCTGTTTATCGGACCCTCTCTTACTATCTTGTGGGGGTTCCCGTTGCTGATCGGCGCCATTGTTGTTTTGAATATATCTGCACTGTTCGCGCCACATCGACGTCATCATCTGAGTCTTCGTGAGTTCTGAACGTCTTCATTTTATAATAATTTTAATTTAAAAATTGTCAGTGGGTCTGCTGGGACGCGATCTCGGGTGCCCGGGCGTGTGAGGCTGTCCGGCTCGCCGCTGCGCTACCACTCGCTTGCGCACGTAGTACGAAATTGCGATTGCTTTATGCCCACCTACGCTTTATAGATTGCTATACATAAACATCAAGGCGCTTGGCTTCCTCGAATTATTTACTTTGTCCATCTATAAACAGAGAGCATTGATAGCGTAGTTACTGGTTTACAAAGTTCAAAATGATACGATCTCCTAGTAAACCGCTTTTTTCGTCCAATCCTGAGATAGCTGCGCATTCTGATTCGAGTACAACTGCAAGTGTTACCACTCGCAGCAAAAGGAAACAACCCCATCATGACTCCTCAGCGTGTTACAAGGCATTTGACTCTGAATTTAGAAAGTCGCTTGATGATTGGAGGAGTGACCTAAAATCTTGTTTGGCGGATTTAAGGAGCGAATTTAAAGACGAAATTAAATCATTCATAGATGAATTAAAAAAGGAGATTAACGATCTAAGGATGGAGAATAAGTCACTGAAGCTTCAATTGTCCAAAGTATCATTTGATATTTCGGCTCTTCAGTCTTCCGTTTCACTTCAGTCGGATCATCAGACCTCACTTGAGAAGCGATTGGATGATGTTGAAAAATTCTGCAACACCCACGTTGATTCGGACCTTGTTATAAAGGGATTAGAGGCGAAGATAGACATCTTAGAACAACAAGCAAGACAATGCAATCTTGAAATATGTAATGTCCCGGAGAAACGTAATGAAAACTTACTATCTATAATTGAGACAATCGGATCTAACATCCGCTGTTCAATGTCCCAAAGCGATATTATTGCTGTTCATCGTGTTCCTCATGCTCAGCCACACAGCACCCGGCCAAAGAACATCATTGTCAAGTTGTCTTCAAAGATTCTACGTGACAACGTCATCAGAGCCTTCCGACTGAAGAAAACTCTGTCCTCTACAGATATAGGCATAGCCGGTACGCACTCAAATATTTACCTGAATGAACACCTTACCCTGCGTAACAAAAAGTTGTTTCGAGATGCGCGTGAGGCTGCAAAAAAATTTAATTATAAGTATGTTTGGATTAAACATGCCACAATACTTGTACGCGAATCTGATACCTCACCCGTTATTGCCATCAAATCAATTAAAGACATTGATAAAATTCGCCTTAAAAATGCTTGAAAGTCAATCTAAATTTCTTAATTATTTTAGTAACTTAGTTTTCCATTGTTTTCTCTATGATCGTGTCTTAATGATGTCATTCTATGTCCACATTACGCTATGTACAATATATAAGTTGTGTCCCATATTTTACACACTGTCTACAATAATCTTTTATATAGTTGAAACTATGTTCTTAATATTTTTATTTCATGGCGCAGTCAAAGCTTTTGATGTTATCACCTTAATATTCTGTTATTTATATCTTTATTACTTAACGTCTTCAAAATGTGCCCGAATAAACTTGATTTGACCATCTATTACCAGAATTGCAGAGGAATTCGAACTAAGTTAAATACATTATACGTGAATATTTTATCGAACAACTACGACATGATTATACTCACAGAAACATGGCTGGTAAACTTTATTTCTGACTCAGAATTTATAGACCATAGATACATTGTGTATCGATACGATAGAGACCGCAACGCCACCTGTAAGCAAGACGGTGGTGGTGTGTTGATTGCGGTGATGAAAACATTATCACCTGCTTGCATATCATTAAAAGTGCCCTCGTCACTTTATGAAAATGTAGTAATATCTCTACCTAGTACAGGTTCAAAGAGCTCTGTAGTTAGCGCCGTGTATTTCAGTCCCGGTTCTTCTTCTGACATATTATCTTCGCATTTTGAATACCTACTTGATATTATAGATATGCACAACATAGACAACTTTTTTATCATCGGTGACTACAATTTACCTGAAATAAATTGGACATTTAGCGATACAAATCCGGGAAGTTTAACTTGTATGGATAGATGTACTTCTTCTACTCTACTTAACAACTTTATGTCTATTCTCAATGCATCTCAGCTCAATGGACTCAAAAATTTTAACGGTCGCATTCTGGACCTACTTATATCTAATGTAAGCTGTACCGTTCTGCCCGTTGATACACCTCTCGTCAGCATTGATAATCACCATCTCCCGTTTTACGCAATTGCACATATCATCAGTGATAAATCATATATCAAACCAAAACATCACATGAGACCTAATTTTCACAAAGCCAATTACGATATGATTAATGCTTCACTAGATGACATTAACTGGGAAGTTCTCCTTGGCGGCCTTAAAGCGGAAAGTGCACTAAATGTCTTCTACGAAAAAATATACGCGATAATTAAGCAACACACTCCATTAACTAAACCCAAATCTAACCAGTTTCCAGTTTGGTTCTCTGATAAACTCATCAGATACTATAGGCTAAAAACAAAAGCATGGTCTACGTGGAAGAAATACAAGAAAAAATCCGATTACGATATCTTCGCTCTTTGTCGTCACAATTTTAAAACTGAATGTGTTTATTGTTTCCACAAATATATTGAGTCTGTTGAGAATGGTATCGCATCAAATGTAAAGTACTTTTGGTCGTATATAAAAAATCGTAAAACAAACACGGGTATTCCATCCGCGGTTTACTATAAAAGTGTCTATTCGCAAACTCCCGAAGGCATATGTAATACTTTCTCAAACTTTTTTCAATCTGTTTTTGAACCATCTACTTTACAATATGATCTATATACTCCTCCCAATTCATTTTCTGAGAATTCTTCCATTATTAACTCATTACAAATTAAATTATATAAAGTACGCAAAGAACTTAATAATATAAATCCATCTAAAGGTCCTGGTCCTGATGGTCTTCCCGCGTTTTTTCTTAAAAATACTGCTAATAACATCTGCATTCCACTTCATAAGATATTTAACTTGTGTTTAAGTGAGGGAGTATTTCCTGATATCTGGAAGCGGGCTAATATTATACCGGTGCATAAGAGTGGCTCTAAAGACAATGTAGAGAACTACCGCCCTATTTCAATACTCCCAGCTCTGTCGAAGCTATTCGAAAGACTTGTCCATAATGAACTGTACCCTCACATCCATAAAATTATCATCCCACAACAACACGGTTTCGTAAAAGGTAGATCTACTCTTACTAATTTACTTGTTTTCACAAACTTTCTATTTGAAAATATGGACAAACGTATACAAACTGACACCATCTACACAGACTTTCGTAAAGCCTTCGACAGGGTTGATCATGAACTTTTATTAAATAAAATTGCCTTCAACGGTATTAGGGGAAATTTGCTTCGCTGGTTTGTGTCATATGTCACCAATCGCTGTCAAAAAGTGGTAGTCAATGGCCACAGTTCTCAGTATGTACAGGTCACTTCAGGCGTACCGCAAGGTTCTATCCTCGGTCCACTTTTATTTATAATATTTATTAACGACGTTTACAAGTGTTTCCAAAATTCGACCTTTCTCCTATACGCCGATGACCTGAAAATTTATAAAAGTATAAGACACGCTAGCGATTGCACACTCCTGCAGAGAGACTTAGATCGCTTCTCGGCCTACTGTTTAAACAATAAACTTGTTTTGAGTGTCGGAAAATGTAATTACATAAGCTTCACTAAAAATATACGAGTAATACATCATAATTATTCGCTCTGTGGTGAAAACTTAAATAAAGTACTTACTGTGCGGGATTTGGGTATCCTTCTCGACGCCAAATTACATCTGGATCAACACATTGACATCATAGTTAACAATGCTTATAGAATGTATGGATTTGTATTGCGAGCTTCCAAGGATTTTAAAAAACCATCTTCTTTGCTTTACTTATACTATACACTTATACGTTCCCAGCTAGAGTATGCTTGTGCTATCTGGGATCCATTGTATTGCAAATATATTGACAAATGTGAGAAGGTTCAAGTAAGGTTCCTCAAGACTATTTATTATAAGTATCACCATGGGCGATTACCTTATAACACGCTCCTAGATAAATTCAATGTTCTGTCATTACTCGATAGACGAATTCTTCTGCAAGTTATGGTGTTATATCGTCTATGTCACAATAAGTTTGACTGCCCAGATTTGCAAAATAAACTTTGTTACATAGTTCCAAGGACAGTGCATCGAAGGGAGGTACGCTCAGGCCAGCTGTTTGCTGTAGGGTTCTCCCGCACAAACGCTGGTCTCCGCGTGCCGTTTTATAGATTGTGCAACATTTATAACAATAAATTTTTAGATGTCGATATTTTTCTTGACAATGTGTACCATTTTAAAAGCTCGATTAAGAGAATATTGAAAAACTCACCACTTTAGACTCAAATAGTCAACACTATGTAAATTAATTTTACTACCGATACATCATATTAGTTATATAATATTATACTTAGTACCATTCGCAATCGATTTTATTAAGTTATCAATCGACAATTTGTCTTAAAACTAATTTGAGGATAACGTTGTGGGTTACACATTTAGTATTTGTAGCATTAACATGTATTTTATAAGATGTAATACCTAGTGTGTAACTGTTTGTTGTCCCATTATTATAAATAAATAAATAAATAAATAAATAAATGGACGTATATAAGGGGGAAATTTTAAGGTTTCGGACCCCCCCCCCCCCTTGGCTTACAACAAAAATAACCCTGGCCACAAAACATGTACAAATAAAATTTTGACGACGAGGGAGGGTTTGGATACGTGACGTATTTGTTGAAAGGTCTTTTTGGGCAGCAAGAACCCACGCTACACCACCGACATTTTGGTACCCTGGGAATACTTTTTATTAAGAAACAATCAATAAAACTGAATTTCACTTCAATTTCATTTTAAACACTAAAGTAAGTCAATGAATTTAATTAAGACGTCTTTGTCATGCGTAAAAAAATGGTTGAGAATGGCTGATTTAGGGCTTTAGTCACGGAGGACAGAAGAAAAAAGTGACGTTTTAGTTTTGTAATTCTTATTGCACATACACACTCACGCCTTGTATCCCCGAAGGGGTAAGCAGAGGCACTACTAGTTGCATCCACTTTTCGCCGTGCGTATTCCGTCACATGATGCGACAGGGGGCGAGCTTATCGCCGTATCAGGCATAAACAGACTCCGAATTGATACTTAGTAGAAAAGCCCTATATCACTTTGTACGTCGTAAAATCCTACTCGAGTCGCATCGCTAGCGACTCGTCTCTACAAGAAGATTATAATATATTATCTAAAGTCTCTACTAGTCTAGCTGTCAAAGTAAAAAAATTACAAGTGTCAACAGTGGTGCCAGATTAGGCGACTTATCGCCATTTAGGCTATCTCGGAGGGTGTCGGGGCGACCAAAAATTGCGAATTGCGACCGGTCGCCGTGTAGGCTATGCGAATGGAGACCAGTTGCCAATTTAGGCTACCTCGGAAAGTTCGTGTTATAAACCTTGTTTTCGTTGGAATCGAGGATATTTTTAGCCTTAAGGGTACAAAACATGTACTGAGATCACCTTCCACACGATACTTGGAAAATTGGGGAACTTATATTATGATTTTTATACATGTTAATGGCCATGTAGCGCCTGGACAGTATTTTTGTATTTCTATGAAAACATTGAAAAAGAAACTGTACCGTACCATGCACCGGCACGATACGCTGGAGGTCGTGGGTTCAAATCCTGCTTTCGACTGTTTCTTTTTCAATGTTTCCATAAAAATATACTGCCTACCTACTGACCTATCTACCTCCTACCTACTGACTGCCTCGGTGGCGTAGTTGTATTGCGTTCGCGTTACGAGTACGCTTTGCGCGCTGAGGTCCTGGGTTCGAACCCCGGGTCGGGCCAAAAAAAACTTTGTGACTGGGTTTTTCCATCTTAAAAAAATTACTCAGTCGCAGCTCGGAGTCAGGAAGTTGGCGGTGTGATACCCCCGTGCCTCGGAAAGCACGTAAAGCCGTTGGTCCTGCGCCTGATCTCTCTCCGGTCATGTCGGATTGCCGTCTCACCGGACTATGAGAGTGAAGGAATAGCGAGTGCACCTGTGTATTGCGCACACACTTGTGCACTATAATATCTCCTGCGTACCTGGCTGATCTCCGTTGAGATTGGCCGCCGTGACCGAAACTGGCTAGGAGGATTTCAAAAATATAAAAACATTGGGGAACTTTTTTTAGCTCTTACAATTGGCCGACTTTAGACTATTTCGAATTTTTCGCGGGTTTGGCCCGCATTTATTTGTATTTAGGGACGTTTTTGTGCTCCTTCGCCTCTCCATATACGATGAGGTAGTGATGCGACACGAGTAGGATTTTATGACTCGAGTCACTCGAGTCATTTCAATAAGTTACTCGAGTTGTACTCGAGTTTTCGAGTCACTAGAGTCAAATATTTTGTATTTTCACGCCATGCAACTCGAGTGTCATTTTTATAGCATTTTTTAATACCCTTATTAACCTGTCAATATTCCCTTGCTAATTATTAAGTGACAGTCGTTTTTACACGCCTACCCACAGGATTCTAATAAGAAATTTGAAATAACAGCTGTCAAACTAAAATGGAACATTGAAAATAATTAGTAATAGCAGAGTTTTACCTACCAATAAAACTCATATTATGTCCGGAGCTTTATTCAAGGCCTTTAAACAACATTTGAGATGACGTACTTCCGTTTTGTGCCGGATATCCGTTGTAAATTTCTAAATTCGATGAGTGAATCAGAGTGGGGGACTTCCATTTGTTGAGTTTACCGGGTGACGCTCGGGAGCCATTTTCTTCATTGTGTCTCAAACATCTTAAAAATGCTTTAAAATAAATATATTAATACCAGGCAGAACTTAATGTAAGGCCTTGAATAAAGCTCCGGACATAATATGAGTTTTATTGGTAGGTAAAACTCTGCTATTATGTCCTTCCGCTGTTATTCAAGGCCTTTAAACAACATTTGAGACATTGTTTGTTTTCGCCTGGTAAACGAGACGCCAATGCGATAATTTTAAGACTGAAGCCATTAATATAAAATAATTACAATAATATTAAGATGCTATATAGAACTATATTAATTATTACCACATAGAACAGAGAATAAATTATTTACAGATCGATAATTGAAAAATATTACACAATTATTAATTATTACTGTAATGGCTCAAACTGAGGCACTCAAATACTAATTGCACTTTCTATGCCTAAAACAGATCATAACGAAATCTCGATTAGAGCTCAGAAAGCTGCTTTGGCTGTTCGAGGTCAGATTAATTAATTATCTAAAGTAGTTTAAGATTTTCTAATCATACTAACTGCTAAGTAATTTTCTTAGATTTATTAGCTTATAGGATCAACTGTATGAATTTTTAGGCTTGAAAACAATTTCCAACCCAATTAAAAACTACTAAAAGACACATTATGAATCGGCTATGAAGCAATACTTTATAGAAGAATACAAGTTTCTTTACTACTTTCTGTGTAGAAATATTTCAAATCATATTATGTAAAAGTCATATCATGTACTATGCAGCCTGATAAAAATTAGTTGAGCACTTCTATAAATTTTGTTAATGTGAATGTAACGTAAATACATTGTTACTAAATTTGTGCAACTAGCGTATGTGCGCCAAGTTTCACGTGGTCAGTACTATAAAGCCTTTTAAATAACGGATTTATGATAACTAATATTTCTGTCAATGACTTTCAAGTAGAAGTTATTGTTTAGCGAAAAATTATTTGAACCTGAACGGTTTGTTGCATGCCAATATGCAAATCCTATCTTAAAATACATATGAACTCGCCGATCCCAATAATTATAGTATTGAGGGTAGATTTTCGCTACCCTGATCATTATGTCTGGTTGCTCATACCTTGAATACAGTTTGCGACCGCCCCAATTTCTAGATTTAAATCTCTCACCTTAAGTTGTGCAAAAATGTTTTTATAGATTTGTCAAACTACTTGGACTGGGAATGGTGAAAGACGGTTCTACTGCAAGGGCGGATTTTCGAGCTAAGCCATTTGGTTGCTACGCATTTCGATAGCTACATACACGCCTTTTGCTCGACTGATATCCACGAGCACTTAAATCATCTAATTTGGAGATGAATAAATAACCAAAATTGTAAAATTTAACTAGCAATTGTCAACACTTACATAGGTTACTTGCCTATGTCATGTGTCCGGGTTAAACATATCTATCTACCTCCGGAACACCCCATTTGAGAAATACTAGAATGTGATTTGCGATCATACGCGAATGTGCCAGAACTAATAGTATCTGAAAGATACAACTTAAAAAATTTGAAAGTTCTGGAGACCAGTTCCTCCTTCCTTCCTTAGATACGCCATAACAAAGTAGTTACCGTACTGCAATAGCACTGATGAATGTTTTGGGTAGCATGTCGTTTTGAACTATAATGACCCTCTTTGGTTACCCAATCACCCCACATTTAAAACACATTTAACTCTGCTTCGCAACCGCTGTCGGCGCAGTTTGCTCTAAGTGTGACTGATACAGTACAATATAAAAAATCTTTATTGTAACCATTTTAAAATAGGAAAACAATTAAAAATTTTATACAAATTTGGGGTGAAGTTGAGAATACTTTGTGCAGTTCACCACCCCCCACCTGAGTTGCCAAATTACTAGAATCGAGACAAGAGATATAAACGACAATTAATAATACGACCTAGTGAGTCCTACAGTGTACAAGACAACAATGTACAAGACAACAAGCAGAGCGAAATCCAAAGTCCGAGTGGAATGTGAATTTCTTGAGATATACTTCAGCTATTTTGCTTTAATAATTTGAATGCACTACACTTTATTTGCTGGCAAATAGATACGTATCCAGATCTAGGGTGAGACACTGTATGCATCTGTCTGGAAAACCAGCATAGATTTTACAATAATTTCATTTATTCATCAAACTTAGCTTTGAGCCGTCTCTGAAAGCCATTATTCGGTCAGAAAACCGTAATAAGTATACGAATAATTTGTTCTCTCAGCATCTTGGCAGTCAAATTAGAAAGGAAGCAAACACTTTGGTTGCTCTTGCCCAGCCCAAAATTCAAACAGGTGGCATGTAAAGAGTTGATCTCAGGAAATCAACCGCATGAAGCATTGACGAGATTGTGCTACAGATACGTTGTAGTAAATCTGTGCTACGTCCGTTTTATCCTTCCGTAACACCACCAACAAACTAAATAGTGTAATTTTTTTTTTTTTTTTTTTAGGAAATCTATTTGTTAGTATTTATGGAACGCAGCCGAAATATAATGTTCATTTTTGCCATGGGGAGCACTGACCTCCCCTCCCCCTTCTTGTCTGTGATGTATAACTGTTAGCGTGTAATTTTGCAATATACTTTTCGTTTATGTAGAGAGTTATTTCTTTATATAATAATAAAATTTTACGTTATCATAAAATATGGTCGTTACACTCCAAGGCACCTATAGAAGTTTAACCGGTGATTAACTGACAAACACTTGTAGTGTAACCGGCCCGGTTATGATGTGAGCTGTTATACTGAACTTCATCATAATAATGTCGCCGCGCTGCCTCGAGTGGGTACATATCGCCGTTACAAAACTACCCACCAAAGTAGGTACATTTTAATAGTATTTGCTCAAAATACGATTTTGCTGTTTGTATGATTGTGTTATGTGTAATTGTTAATGTTGGGTAATCCAAGAAAATTTATTCAAATTTATATTTGTGTAAATGTTAATGTTAATTTAACAAAATGTATATTGTCATATTGTCTTTGAAATGTATTTACATTCCTTATAATATGCTCGCCTGTATTTAAAAATAATTGTGTAAGTTGTTTTCTCAGTAAGTGATTAATTTATAATCTTATGAGAAATAAATCATTCTTAAACCTTAAACCTTATATATAATTGCACCACGCATAATTCCTTCAAATATATGGTCAAAGAAACTTCATTCTCAAAATAAATTACATTTCACTGCATGAGATATACACTTTAAGAAATAATTATGCTAGTAGCGTACAAAATAATTTACCATTTAATGCTGTGGGTAAAACGGTTCACTACTATACCAATATCTTCGGTAACAATATAAAAATACTTGACTCCTCAAGCCCCGCGACGGACACCGGTATCCATATATATAGGGTTTTCCCATATATATAAGCGGGGCTTGAAGGGTTAAATACACACAAGTCAACTAACAAATTCAAGTATTGCTGCCAGGGCCGCATTCAAATCTTCGATTATTGAATAAATATTTTTAGTTTGGATTTGAAAATAAAGATTTATTTGTCAATACTTTCACTACTTGAACGCATTGTAATAGCTTGTAAGCCCTGCTAAAATATTTTAATTCCAAATCAAGAAAGCCATCTAATTGATTGAGTGCAATATGTCGGGAAAAAAGACAGGGTGCATGACATATAGTTACCCTTAAACGTTTTTCAAAGTCAATACGCATGGACCATAGACACGGCATGGACCCACAATTTATTTCAATCTATTAAATAATAATTTCAGCATTTGATTCAATTGAGTAGTGGAATCAGTTAAATTATGAACTTTGGTTAGTCGAGGCAAAACTAACTGCAGTTTCGTTCCGAAAGGGATGTTGACAACCTGTAAATATTTTCAGTAAAGGGCTGAGTGCGCCTTTTCAAGTAATATTCGAAAATTTTATCAATCTGCTCCTCTGAAAAATCTCGAAAAGGAAACCTTTTCTGTACCCGATGTACCAGGTTGGCGGGTATTTTCAGATAAAAATATTGTAAAATAGTATAAACATATTTATAAATTGCTCTAGACTGAGGTTAAATGCAATTACTGCTCGCTATAACTTGCCCAGGCCATGTGCAATGCAATACAATCAGCCCTATATAGTACACCGCCCACCGCCGAGCACGGGTCCCCTCCACTACCGAGAGAGGTTAAGCCCTCAACGATGCCTTCGCTCATCGTTAAAGCGAACGATAATTGATAAACAATACACACGTATCTTCGAAATATCAGAGGTGAGTGCTTAATCATAATTAGGATGATTAATATGACTATAATATCTTTGATATTGATATTAACAATTTAATATATAGCAAACGGTGCTGTAGGGCGACCGGTTTGACTATAAAATGCATAATATAATAACAAATACCTTTAATATCTTTGATTAATTATTATATAGCAAACGGTGCTGTGGGGCGACCGGTTTGACTATAAAATTTAATATCCTTGATTGATTGTTATATAGCAAACGGTGACATGGGACGACCAGTTTAAGTATAAAATGTATAAGATAATAAAAATTAAAAGTAAATTCTCAAACTTCAAATATTATTGGAAATCTCATAGTAACAGTGTAAATGCTCTGGCGAGGCATTTAACGTTATAAATTATATGCTCCTTTAATACAATCATATGAAGGGCTGGCTCGGCGGGTTATTCATATTTCCAGAACATTTGCCCAATTTTCCAAAAATAAAATATTGTAATCTGTTTAATAATTATAAATGCTCTTGCGGGGCATTTTAAGTTGTAGGCTCTTTAATGTGGGCACCGAAAATAAAACCAAACGAAAGGGCCGACGCGGCGTGACCCTGATAATTTAGATCACAGTTATTTTCAACATAACACTTTGAACACTATAGCAGTGGATGGCACTATCCAATAAAGAATTTCACTGACCTGATAAGGAAGATATATCAAACCTTTACTCTCCTTACGTGTAATTTCTGAAGAATCACCATTCGAAGCGTATTTACGCTTTCGAGTTGGTGGTGTGATAATACCGCCAATAGCAAAAACCGCCTTTGCTTGACGAAGAAGACGAATCACAATTTTCCAAAATTATATACAAATCACCTTACTTATTTATAAAATACTACATAATACTCATTTCACTCATTTTATACGAAATAATCTTCTGAAAATATAACCATCTATTTATCTACTTATGTAAATAAGCTTGAAATAGGTATTTTTAACGGAATATTTCACTAAATTATTATTATTATACGAACGCTAGCAGCGTTACTTATCGGCACGAAATTCAAGACGCCAATGAAGAAAATGGCTCCCGAGCGTCACCCGGTGAACTCGACAACCGGAAGTCCCCCACTCTGATTCACTCATCGAATTTAGAAATTCACAACGGATATCCGGCACAAAACGGAAGTACGTCATCTCAAATGTTGTTTAAAGGCCTTGAATAACAGCGAAAGGACATAATATACAATAATAAAAAAAAATATAGCCCTATTTAAATAATCGGTCTTTACAGTAATTGTTATGCTATGATTTATTTGCACTAGCTACACATTTAATAATGAGACATAAGAAAATGTCTTTCTAAGATATTCATAGTGATACCAGTGGGCTTAGAATGTGAAAAAAAACACGATGCCTCTCCGCTTCGTTTTATTGTGATTGGTTGAGAGACTGACGTATCGGTCTTTTGATCTGTCAAATCAACAAAAAAAAAACATAATAATCGAAGATTTTTATGTTAATCTTATCCATTTTATCCTATTAATATTATAAACGCGAAAGTTTGTAAGAATGTATGTGTGTTACTCTGACGCAAAGACTACCAAACGGATTTCTATGAAATTTGGCACACGGCTAGATCATATCCTGGATTAACACATAGGCTACTTTATATCCCGGGAATATATAAACCGGGAAAAATATTTACCTAAATAGGCAGTACTGATGTTCGTAACGTTGACACTTGACAGTTGACTGAGAAGATAAGTTACCAAGTAGACTACTCGGTGCGCCGAGTTGACTCGGCAACTCGAGTACAAGTTGACTCGAGTCAATATTTTTTTCACTCGAGTACGATTTTCGCAAACTCACTCGAGTAAAAACACGACTCGAGTCGCATCACTACGATGAGGCGACTTTAGGCTACTTTACAATGAACCAAAGAGCATTATAATACTCAATGAACTTTCGGCGACTTCAACCATCATACACCTGGCAACACTGATTGTCAAACAATTTCAAATTTCCAAAAGCCGATGTTTGGTTGTTTAACAATAATAATTGTTGAAATAATACATTGTGCTTACGTTGGCGCGATAAATAAATATTGTTTCAAATCTGGATGAAGATACAATGATAGCCGCATCCGAGCCGCTGGTAAGTACAATACTTTGGCAGAAATATAGTTATGTTTTATAAAATTATTAATCAGATTGATATAGTTAAGCACGAAGGATGTCCTCAAATTGCTTCTATCTTCTATTTTTTCAATGCGATATGAATTTAATATTGCGATTTTCTAAACATTGTTTTAATCTTCAAAATCAGACAACCTAACCTCAAGTTCTTGAAGTGTACATCTCTATAATTATCAAGAAAGCAATGCTTAATAACAACTTATCTTAGAGTCTATTTTGTAAAATTGTAAATTGACCATGGCCTGATAATCATATGGTAACATTCAACAGTATATACCTCCACTAATTATATTCCATACCATACCATATCAGCCCTGTAATACTGCCCACTGCTGAGCACGGGCCTCCTCTACAACTGAGAGGGTTCAGGCCTTAGTCCACCACGCTGGCCTAGTGCGGGTTGGCAGACTTCACATACCTTCGAAAATTCAGAGAACTTCTCAGGTATGCAGGTTTCCTCACGATGTTTTCCTTCACCGTTAAAGCGAGCGATAATTCACAAAGAATACACACATAATTTTTTTAGAAAAGTCAGAGGTGTGTGCCCTTGGGTTTCGAACCTGCGGACATTGAATCGGCAGTCCGTTCCACTCCCAACTAGGCTATCGCCGCTTACTAATTATAATTATATTCGATGTCTCTCAATTACAAGGGAATTTATTGTTAACCTAATGTATGACATGTTCTGTAAACATATAACCGGTGCTTCAGGAGTTCATCCCACACGGCAGGACCGTGTTGGAGAAGCACCCTGGTCAAGTATATGGCAGAGGTCATAACTCTTCAGTGTCTGAGAACTCGTTGCTTTACAAGTTGACCAACTTCGCTATTAAAGATGAGAGCCTGCTGGAGACCAAGGAAGATGAGGAGGAATGGTGGTACATACGAGAGGTCTATTACAGAAGTTTTGAGGGTAAGTGGTTTTAAAGGTACCTAGTGGCATATTATACTGATGTCATTTACTGTCGCTTATTTTTAGGAAATATGACAAGCTTTTTTAAATTCCGAATCCTTTATAATTGCCATTTTCAGATGTGGAAGATGAAGAACCACAAACCAAAAGCCCCAAATATGACTATAACTCTGAATCATTCCGGCCTCCAAGCCGTCTCAAACATGACTTCAATATTTCTATCAAGTCAGAACTGTTGTCCAGCATGAAGAAGCTAGACGGAGATGGTATGAACTCCGCAGGACCTTCCAGAGGAGGTAGCGCTAACAGTTCCAGCAATTTGTCCAAGAAATTCAATCTCAATTCATCACGGAAGATATCAAAGAATAAACCATTTAATCCAAAGACTGATAGTTCATATGAGGAAGAGTTGTATGTGAAAGGATGTACTGCTGTTTGGTCTAAAGGTAATTTTATGGTCATTATTATATAATAAAAGTGCTTTTTGTGCATATGAATTAATATTACCAAACTTATGTTCACAAATCCAGGTGGATTGTGTCTTTAACACACCTGTGTTAATGGTCTTTAACACAGGTGTGTTAAAGACCATTTCTGTAATAAAAAGTAGTTTATACCATTTAGGGGTAATATTTTCTAACCTACTATTGTAGTAATAATTTTCAAAAGTTGTTAATAATACATTTTTGAGTTTTATGCAAAGTTTTATCTGTGATTGGTTATCCAGATAACCAGTTTAGTCTAAATAATCAAGTCACCACAATATACAAGTAATTCAGTAATAAATATTTATGTATAACATTACAGGTTTAATCTCGACACCAGCTACAAAACTCACCAGCTCTGAACAAAGAGAAACAATAAGCTGCTACACATTAGAGAACCCAATAAAACATGCAGCATTCTGTAATTTCCAAGTTGACATCAACAACACTATGCTTATTGACGCTTTGAACTCTCAAATAGGAGATGTTAAAAAGAATATAAAAATAGAAGACACTACAGAGCATATACAGACCGAGACAATGCCTTCAATAGTCTTAGTGGACAGTAAATGTATGAGAGTGTTCGCAAAAGATGGCCAGGAATATATAACCAACATACCGTTTCAAGTTAAGAAGATATGGCCGATGAAATATGGTCTGTTGTTGGAAAAAGAAGCAACTCCAGTACACCAGAATTCAATACATAATTCATTTATGAAATTGAATGAGTCTCACAACAGTACCTTTTCAAAGTCCAAGACTAATCTGTTTAACATGAGTGCTAAGTTACGGGCTGAGTCGGTGTCAGGTTATGACCATGATATACCATTACCAACATGTTTTAGTCTAACCCATCCACTGGACGAAGTCATTCCAGTTTTAATAAAATCACCAGCAATAGGACTTCAGTATTATAATGATGGAGATGTTCAAATTATATATGTGAATGCAAATCCAAGTATTATTTTACTATATGATTGGAAGCTGTGCACACATTCCTTGTGGAAAATACGGAAAGCGACACGAGACGAGTGTTTAGCTATGTGTCCAAACATGAATTCAACTACAACAGTCTTCAGTCAATCATATGACTACATAGGAAGTCCTATGCACAGTCAACGGAATACAACAAATTGGACTGGCTTGGGAAGCCCTTTCCAGTCTAGGAGAGCCCCTCATACTCCAACAGCCTCCCGATCTAGACTAAACAGTCCGATGGCCAACTTATTTCACCAGCAAGGTTTATCACCGCACGCATCCATCGGTCAAGCATCTTGTACCTCCATGATGGCGAATACTCTTCCTCAGACGCCGCCTACTCTCCCTTTATACCCTGATATATGCCTGGATCATATCTGGACGGACAGCATGGTGATCAAAAGAGATTCATTGGATACTCCAAATGATACAAAGACTTTCCTCCACACAGACATGGTGGGCCACGACTATCTATGCTTCATAGTGAGGGTGGCTGGAGTGAGCAAACTGCAGATACTGAGGCTTCAAAAGTCCCACTCTCATGGGAATAATACTAAGACAAATTTGATAGTAGGTACGGTCTCAACAGTGTTAGCTAAAGATGCCGTTGTGCTGGACCATTTGAGAATGATAGCGTTGATTGACGATACTGGGAATATTATACTCCAGTCTGGGAATTGTGTTGTTGGGAAGGTATGTCCTATTGATTTTTTTATAATAGAGTAGTATTTCTTTTAAGAATTGTAGGCATTTGGTAGTTGGTAGTAATTTTGAAAATACCGAGTATTGCCTTTTGCGCGTCGTATAATTGCGTGAATGTAATTTCGGTTCGATATAACATGACTGTGGCCCCGTGTACGATCATTTGCCGCCGAATTATCCCATATATTGAGCAGAATAAACCTTAGTATTTATCGGTAATAAAATTTTGAATTCAATGACTAATTTTAAAGTAATATGCCAACAAACATTTGAGCAAACAGACAAAAACTATATATTTATGTTTAAGTATTTATTATTCGCGTTCTCGCAGTTAGTTAATATTACAAGTATATGTAATGCCAGTAGTAGGTCACTCAACATGCTATGGAAAGAGCTATGCTAGGAGTTTCTTTGAAGAAATAAATTCGGAACGAAGTGATCCGTCAGAGAATTAAGGTGATCGACATAGCTCTGAGAGTTAGTTGGTTGAAGTGGCAACGGGCTGGCCACATATGTTGGAAAATATATAACCGCTGGAGTAAGCGTGTTCTGAAGTGGAGACCGCGTTTTGGCAAACGTAGCGTGGGACACCCTCTAGCCAGATGGCGGGGTTACTCGCACAAGAGGGTCGGCAGCGATTGCATGTATAAAGCGGTAGACCGCGCTTTGTGACGTATTGGGAGGAGCATATGTCCAGCAGCGGGCTGATGATGATAAGGCAGTAGTATTGTGGAGGTCCGCCCTGTGGTTTGGGGGCGTTTGAAGAATTCCACCACGGTATCCCCTGCCTGTCGTAGGAGGCGACTAATAGGGACTAGGGGGGTCGGGTCGGTCGGCACGGGTACTGTCCGCCGCGAGATAGTTTGTGTGCCCCCCTCATAAATTTGTCGGGCTGCATTAAGCGGCACCGCGCAGGGGTGGTTGCGGACGACAACTTAGACACTTGAGTCAGAGGAAGCCCGCAGCCGTCCCTAATGCGCCGAAGAGGAAAAAAAAAAAAAAGTATTGTGGAGGTATTGTGTGGTTGTGTGTCGGTATGTGTACTGCGTAGGTGCACGTGTGCGGTGTGCTGGCGCGGCTGCTGTCGGTGTCGGCGCCGCGCCGCAGCAGCGTGCTGCCCGCACACGACCACGCGGCGCGACAGGCGCTCGACGACTCCGCGCTGCACCTGCTCTCGCCCGTGCCTAGCCTCGACCGCACCATGCGCGACAAGCACAGCGTCGGTCAGTCACTACTCACTACTCCACATCTTACTGTGGTAGATGTATGCTTGCTACTCATAAATACATATACACTCACGCCTGTTATCCCCGAAGGGGTAGGCAGAGGCGCAACTAGCGCACCCACTTTTCGCCGTTATTCCGTCCCATGATGTGATAGGGGGCGAGCCTATCGCCATATCGGGCACAAATTCCAAACTCCGAGCTGATACTGAATAAAAAAATTAAATATCATTTTGCCCGACCCGGGGATCGAACCCGAGACCGCAGCTTTGCAGTCGTACTGTAATACAACTACGCCACCGAGGCAGTCTTGCTTGCTACTCCTTCACGCAAAAAATACTAAACGGGTTTCGATGAGTTTCAGCGATGAGTCTTGGATTAACACATAGGCTACTTTTATACCGGGAAAATATAAAGCGGGAATTTTATGTCAGAATTTTTTTTAACGCGGGCGGAGCCGAGTGCAAAATCTATAACTAAATACTAATCATTTACCACACCATGACCAAACAAATTAAAATATACACACACATAAAAAAAAACAACAAAAACAAATTTATTGTCTTAAACGTCATGGCATGGGTGCAAACTGGGTCCCATTAAGGACAAACCTGGGTAATATACAAAGGATACACTATCATGCAGCCATTGTTTCCTTGGCCTAGTGGCACCATATTGTCGTCAAAACAAGATATATGTGTCCAAATTACAGAGTTTCTACAGACTAGATCTCAAAGAATGTTCACATCAGGGTGGCAAATGTTAAAATTAAACAAAATACTTCCATGAAATGCTGTTATATTACATACTTAATGACATGTGTTATGCTGATCCCACAGTGGAGTTTTTCCACACGTATATGTTAGAAAGAGACGGTGCGAGAAGGGAGACATGAATTCAACGTACTAAAATTATTTATTAAGTGATTAATCGAACTATTACCTAGCTCCATCAGGTCTAACGGGTCTCCTGGACGCGGCTGGGTCGCGGTTGACACTGCAGTTCGACTCCAACCTAATGTACCGCATATCTCTTCCTGCACTGTCGCACTCGACACTGGTGACGCGTTGTCACACTGCACTCACAGCAATACTGCCCAAAGACGTCACTATGCAGGTAAAGCACAATAATTATCACCACATGTGTGTACTCGCTCATTATAGCAACATTTTATCAACATAAAAAGCTGGGAAGTGAATTATGGTTATCTGATAGTAAGTGATCTGCATTTCTGTACTACCTTCAGATAATGGGATTACTAAAGTCATTTGTAGCATTGAAGGATCCCATTGGCCACACAATAAAACAAAAAGTTGATTTTCATTCCAGGTTATAATAAAGTGGTACGGAGTTCGCAACGCTCCCGGTACCCAGGATCTCACTCCTGAACAGGAATGGTCGATGTTCACGAATCTTTTGTTCTCACTAATCGGGTACGACGTAGAGCGCTTGCACAGCACCAACAACGACGATCAAGGGGAAGTGGAAGTGGTTAGCAAGAAGCAACGAACCTCCAGCGATGGAACCTCAGATGATTGGGAATATCTCCTTAATTCCAAACTGCACAAGGCAATCGGCAACTCCCTAGCAAACATCCTAAATCTGCCGCCAGTAAATATCAATAACAAACATCGATACATCGAGAAAAATATCGAAACTGACAAACCAGCGCAGTTCAACACTAACGCCTTATTATTTCCTTACATAATACACGTGCTGTTCGCTTTCCATTTAGTGTACGAGGAGATTAAGTTGAACACTTTATTGTTCGATGACTTGAAGCCGTTATCGATATTTCTGTATCAACTATCGAAAGATTTGAAGCTGGAGAGTTACGTGAATCACTACTGGCTGGACTTTCCGACGGAGTTTTGTTTGGACTATGATGATTATGAGTCGCAGATGACTGATAGTGTTTTGGAGAAGTTGTCTGAGCCCACGTATTTCAGCAGGGAGCCGCCTAATATCTTTAGTTACATTAATTCTATGCTGAAGGATATCGACGTTGGATACTATCCCTATTTGACTGATGTCAATAATATGTCCAAGGATCTTATAGAGGTAAGTTCTTTAAATGTACGTTGATTTAAAAATTGCTTATTGCCATTTTACTATAATTTTACTGAAATGAAATAGTATGAAAGGAACTGAAATTTTAATTTTAGATTATTTTTTATTGTGGCATTAGATATACTTAAGAAAAAAATGAACGACACAAGTTTTTTTTATTATAGCGATGACTAGAAGAATAATTTTAAAGAAACAGAAACATTTTTTTATAAATTAACTTGAGTGCGTAAAATATAAATTGATTATTTTGTACAGTTTCGATTTGCTGTAACTTAAAGTACTAATTTTATAATTGTATTGTAGGCCGAGAAGAATTGTACTGTAATATACGAGGCGTCATAGGCGAGGTGTATTGTTTATATACTATCCTTCACTTTAACGGTAAAGAAAAATATTGTGAGGAAATCGACTGAGAATTCCCCATAAGAATTTCAAGGGTATGTGAAGTCTGCCAACCCACACTAGGCCGGCGTGGTGGACTAGGGCCTAAACCCTCTCAGTTACTGGTGGTAGGATTCTCATTTTATGTAAGAGTCGGGCTGGGTGGGTACCACCGCAATATCTATTTCTAAAGCCAAGCAGCAGTGTGTAAGCACTGTTGTATTTCGATTTGAAGGACATTGTAGCCAGTGTAACTACAGGACATAATGAGATTTAACATCTTAAGTCTCAGGATGACGAGCGCAGTGTATTGCCACACAGTACCTTGTAACTCAAAGTGCTGGATGGTGTTTCTACTGTTTATGGGTGGTCGTATCGCTTACCATCAGGCGAACGGCGTGCTCGATTCGTCTTTCAAGGCAAAAAAAAAGTTGAAAATGGGCAGTATATGATACAAGGCTGGTATGGTAAGTGGTGGTGTCACGTGTGTGCAGGTCCTGCCGCTGGTGGGCGTGGGAGCGCGCGCAGGGGTGTGGCGCGTGTGCCGGCGCGCGTCGGTGTGTGCGGCCAGCACGCCGCGCGCGCCCGCACTGGCGCCACACCCGCTGCCCGCACACCCTGCGCCTGCGCACTGCCACGCCGTCAAGGCGCTCTGCGACATCGGTCAGTACCACACTAATACTATACTTGAAAGTACTTAAATCAATCTTTAATTATTTTTTTGTCTCGAAGGTAAGTGAGGCCAACTAAAAAAACATTCAATACATTTCATTAAAATAATATTATAAACGCGAAAGTTTGTAAGTATGTATGGATGTCTGTATGTATGGATGTTTGTTACTCTTTCACGCAAAAACTACTGAATGGATTTTGATGAAATTTGGCAAACAGGTAGATCATGTCTTGGATTAACACATAGGCTACATTTTATCCCGGGAAAATAAAAAGCAGGACTTTTATCCCGGAAAAACTTTTTAACGCGAGCGGAGCCGCGGGTAAAATCTAGTAATAGATAATATATGTCGGAGCGGCGGGTATTTTGAAATAATAATCGTGCAAAAAACTAGTCGAGATGTCAAATCGTTGGTATAAATAGGGTGCCTCGCATTTGAAAAAGCAGTCTCTTGTGAGACTCTCAACTGTTCGGAGCTCCGAAACTAAGTTTGGAACATCCAGAAATAAAGGATGAACAACAATTTGGAATTTCACTCTCACATCATGGGTTATGATGATGAGGTAGAACCCTGTGACGTCGGCAGAGCTGACGTCTCCTCTTTTTAAAGAGTTCTAGACCTTCTCCTCCGTCATATACAATGCAAATAAAATTTCACATGAATTTCACATGCTAAATCCATGACATCCCCCACAGGCATGACCCCGCGGGATATAGACAACCTCCCTCCAGCCATAGGATTACTCCTGCTCACGATCTTCAGCCGCTGCAAGGCCGAGCCACCGGCCGACTGGCCCGTGGAAGCGTACAATCTGATAATGCGCGAAGACCTGGCGCTGCAGGCGGAAATCGCTGAGAACATCAAATCTACCTCTGATTATATGGAATGTAAGTAAAAAAATTCAAAATTTCTGTCATAATTATACAATGTTTTGTCTCGCTTCCTCTAATGTTAAAATGTCACTCAATATAGTAAGACAAACTTAATAACAATTACAGACGTATCCCACGTTTATTCGTGTTTGTGTAAGAGTTTGGTTTATGGTTTATGGTTATGGGCTCCTTTTCCCGCACTTAGCCCGTAAAGTATCGGGCCATTGTGCGTGATATGCATGCCAACTATAGGACAAGCCAGCCTAACTCCGACCAGAAGCGCAGGATCTTCCTGGTATCTCCACAGGCTTCTCGGAATGACCCCGGTGAGTCGAGGATTTCTGCCCGTTGTGCAGCTACACCTTCGCATTCCAGGATGACGTGGGCAGCTGTTTCATCGACCAACAGACATCCCCTACATAGGGGGCTGTCAGTCATACCTAAAACATATAAATGTTTGTTTAGTGGGCAATGTCCAGTGATGGTACCTACAACTATGCGTAGGGATGCCCTATCCAAAGATAGGAGACGATTAGTGAGACGTCGGTCCGGGTGTGGCACGGCTTCCCGGGATTGTCTACATGTACTGATATTTGCCCATTGATCCGCGTGTTGTTTTAGCGTTGTGTTTCGCAGCCATGTTCTCAGCTGGTTGAAGGGCAGCGGCATTATTGGGTTAGGACCCATTATTACCTGATCTGACCCTCTTTTGGCCAGCTCATCAGCTGCGTCGTTGCCTAGAGAGCCACTGTGCCCCTTTATCCACTGCAGGGTAACTGAGTTTGTTTTTCCTATACCCTCCAGTGCCTGGTGGCACTCTAGTATGAGCCCTGATTGGATAATCTTGCTGTCTAGGGCTCGTAATACCGCAGCGCTATCGGATACAATACGTATTTTATAGCCTGTAAGGCGCCGCTTTTCCACTGCTTTGGCGGCCTGTGTGATGGCGACACATTCGCATTGATAGATGGAACTGTATTCGCCCAAGGCCATTGATATCTTGATGTTCAATTCTGGTGAAAACACTCCTGCTCCCGATCAGAGTTTGGTATTTGGGTAGTATTTAACATATTTATAGTAGAAGATTGGTATGGTAATAGGTCATTTAGTAACCGTAGACCCTTTCGGGGATAAAGACATGTGTTTTTTAATATCCAATCTTGCCTCATGAAGCTTTTTTCTGTGGTGTTTGTTTATTGTATTAAATAATAACTCCGTGAAG
Source organism: Lapara coniferarum (assembly GCA_949316025.1). Classification (NCBI taxonomy): domain Eukaryota; kingdom Metazoa; phylum Arthropoda; class Insecta; order Lepidoptera; family Sphingidae; genus Lapara; species Lapara coniferarum. Next base: position 36,748,019 of record OX438924.1, on the reverse strand, counting down.
CAAATTAAATAAAGACTTTAATATCCTCTAGTTCCACTTTACAATACTCCTGTCACCTGTCAATCTTTCCCGCCATCTCACAATCCTATCCATAGACTATACATATATTCAAGTAATGGATAATACAGATTATATCACATCTTTCTCCTTTCAAAAAAAAACAAGAAAATATATCTACACTCTAAACATAAGTTTACATTTAAGAATGTACCTTTATAATAAAAAATTATCACTAAATAGACAATATAACACCTTTTATCTACTACAATACTTTAACAACTTAAGAAATATCATGCTAAATTATTCTTTAGTTTTTTCCATAACTCAAGCTCTATCACGACTAATTTCGCCTGATGATTGTATCACATCATCACATCTTTCTCCTTACAAAAAAAAAGAAAAATATAAACTCCAAACATATGCATCTTTTTTTTTTTTTTTTTTTTTTTTTTATAAAAAAAAAATACAAAACGTTACACATCTTTTACTACTACTTAAGTATAACACTTTTAGAAATAAAAAGAAATATCATGCAAAATTATTATTTGTTTCCATAACTCGAGCTCTGCTACGAGTAATTACGCCTGATGGTTCAGTAATTTTTTTGGACTGACCCGAAGTCTCAGCCATCTTTATGTCACCCTTATAACTAGAAAAACCTGCCTGAGATTCACTTTTTTCCCCATCTATTAAATCTTGACGTCTACTTATTATTTGCCGTCGATTACGACGCAATTTACGGCCTAAAACATCCTGTAGTATATATGACCTAGGCTCCTCTGATCTTTTAATAACAATCATGTTTTTTCTTGGTCCCCCATCTGCTACCACAACTTTTTCATAAATCTTTAATGTAGGAAGATCTTTGGCATTCTTATCATATATAGTTTTTTGTAATTTTTGTTGATTTAAAATTTCCTTATAATTTCTTTCAATATTAACAAATTCCTGCAATAATTTTTTGTGAATAGGTAACCGTGTGCTCACTCTCCTTCCCATTAATAATTGTGCAGGCGAATCAATTTTGTTCTTAGGCGTAGTACGAAAATTTAACAAGCTAATATAATAATCATGTCCGGAATCAATACATTTTTTTAATAAATTCTTTACCGTTTGAATAGCCCTTTCACTTTTACCATTTGATTGTGGATATAATGGAGATGAAGTTATATGTTTAATTTCCCAATTTTTAAGAAATTGTTTAAACTCTTTGGAAATGTAAGCCGGACCATTATCAGAAACTAACTCATTTGGAATTCCATACCTTGCAAATTGTTCCTTCATTGCTAGAATAACAGACTTACTATCTATTGAGTGCAATTCATTAACTTCTACAAAGCTGGAAAAATAATCAACCAAAATCAAATATTTCTTTTTCCTATATTCAAATATGTCTGATCCAATTTTTAACCACGGAAGATCAGGTATATAATGACTTAATAATGACTCGCGATGTGGGGCGGGGGCATACAATGTGCAAGTATTACATTCACGTACAATACGCTCAATGTCGGATGTCATTCCTGGCCAAAAAATAACACCTCTAGCTCTTCTTTTACATCTATCTATACCTAAGTGACCCTCATGTATACGTTTTAACATCTCTTCACGTAATAAAGTAGGTATAAATACTGCATTATCTTTGAGAATAACCCCTTCTATATATTGTAACGAATCTCTGTAAGACCAGTAAATCTGAATGTTTTCATTTACCTCATATTTACACCTTGGCCAACCTTTCAGTATATAATTTATTAATAACCTAGCTTCATTATCTTTTTGTGTAAATATACGCACTAATTCAAATTTTTCATTACTAAATTGAACCTGTTCTAACAAAAAACATGTTTGTGCTTCTACTTCCTCATTAACATGTTCGTGCATTAATTCAGACAACGCTCCTCTAGATAATGTATCAGCGATATACATGTACTTTCCTGGAGTATAAACTACCTTTATATCATATGCCTGTATACGTAATAACATTCTTTGTAACCTACTTGGAACACATGCTAATGACTTTTTAAATATTGTTTCTAGAGGTTTGTGGTCTGATTGTATTGTTACATCTGATCTTCCAAAAATGTATTGATGGAATCGTTCACATGCAAATACAATAGCTAATAATTCTTTTTCTATTTGTGCATACCTACATTGTGTGTCAGTAAGAGTTAAAGAAGCAAATTCAACTGGTCGTCCCCCTTGCATTAACACTGCACCCAATGCACTAGCATTAGCATCAACTGATATAGTAATTGGTAAGTTATGTGAATATAGTGTAAGTACTGGTGCCATCGACAGTTTTTGTTTTAGTACCTTTATAGCTTCTGTGTGCTGCTCTTCCCAGATCCATGCTGAATTCTTTTTTAAAAGACTTCTTAATATTGCTACTGATTGTGAATAATTGGAAATAAATTTTGATAAATAATTTACCATACCTAAAAATCTTTCTAATGCTTTTTTATCGCCTGGAATAGGCATATCCTTTATTGCGCATACTTTTTTAGGGTCCGGTCGCATACCATTTTCATCAAACACATGACCCAAGTAAGTAATTTGAGTAACCCCAAACCTACACTTATCTTTATTAAAGCGTATGCCTACCAACCTAGATCTATGTAATAATAATTTAAGACGTTCATCGTGTTCTTCTCTTGAAGTACCCCATACAATGATGTCATCACTAAATGAATCCGTTCCTTCTAAGTCTTCTAATAATTCCCTAATCTTTGCATGGAACATTTCTGGTGCACAATTTAACCCATACGGTAGTCGCAAAAACTGATATCTGCCAAATGGTGTGCTGAAAGTGCACAAATCAGCACTTGGTTTATCTAATTTCATCATCCAAAAACCACATCTAGCATCTAAAACACTAAATACCCTTGCACCGCCTAACTTCGATGCTATTTCACTAACTGTAGGTAGTGAAAAATGTGCACGCCTTACTGCACGGTTTAAAGCTCGTGCATCTAAACATATTCGAATATCCCCATTTTTTTTAGCTGCTATAACCATAGGGTTAACCCAATCCGTTGGATGATTCACCTTACATACAATATTTAGTTTCTCCATTCTCTGTAATTCTGCATATAGTTTATCCCTTAAACCTAACGGAACTTTTCGTGCAGGAAAAACTATAGCCTGTGCTGTTCTATCTATTTTGATATTATAAATTCCTGATATTTCTCCTATGCCTTTAAATAAATCTGAAAACTCATCCAAATCTAGAGATGTTATGCTATCGACTCTTTTGATCAAACCTAATCTTACACAATCATCCCTGCCAAGGATATTTTGTACTTGCATGTCTACAACCGCACACTTAAGATTATATTGACCATGTTTATAGTACACATTAATACTACATTCCCCTAGTATAGGCAACTTATTTTTGGTGTATGAAAAAATGTTATTTTTGTGATTTATTAAATCCTTGTTATTAAGTCCTAATCTCTTAAAATCATATTTGGATAATATATTAACATCAGCTCCACAATCTAATTTAAAACTGACTGTCTTACCTCTAAAACAAAAATTTTCTATCCATTGCCCTTTTGTGCCCCTAGCACCTGCCTTTACAACATTAACATACAATGCATCATCATCATCATCACTACTCTGGAATTGATCTTTACTGATATTATACACCTTTTTCTCTGACCTAAATAAACATTTCCTTGAAAAATGACCTCGCCTGTCACATATAAAACATTTGGCATCTATTGCTGGGCATTTTGAATAATCTTTACAATACATATTTCCACACCGCTTACATGCACCTTGTTGTTTATTTCTGACACCTCCTCGGATTCTATTATTATATCTGCGGGGTCCAACTCCTCGGCCCCTATTTGTGCTGTAAACTTCTTCCACTTCATCAACTTGCTGTGTCTTACTTAAACCCGCAGCAGTAACTGTATTATTTAATTCAATTTGTCGTCCCTCCTCTCTAGACGACTCTTCTGCTTCACATACCTGGACAGCTCTTGCTAAAGTTAAATCTTCAATTCTCAATAAACGGTCTCGTACTACATTGCTTGACACACCGCAAAGTAAACGATCTCGTATTAATCCATCTGCCAAATTTTCAAATTCACAGTTTTGACTGAGCACTTTCAAAGTTGTCACATACTGCTTTATATTCTCACCCGCTAATTGATTACGGGTAAAAAATTTAAAACGAGATAATGTCACGTTAGATTTCGTTCCAAAGTGCTCGTCAAATTTTTTTTTCAAACAATTCACATCGTCTGCGCTTTCTCCTTTTGCATATGAGAATGTGGTGGAAATTTCATAACCCTCTGTTCCAATAAGGTTAATTAGTAAACTTGCCTGCACCTCCGCTGCCTCCTTACTTACGCCCGAAGCTTTTAAAAATATTTCAAATTGCTTCCACCATTTCCGCCACGTATCTGCTCGAACCGCGGGACTGCCCTCAATTTGCAACTCAGGTGGTGGACGTGCGTGCTCCATTTCTCTGGTATCCCACCGCTGTCACCATGTGGTGTTTGTTTATTGTATTAAATAATAACTCCGTGAAGCAAATTAAATAAAGACTTTAATATCCTCTAGTTCCACTTTACAATACTCCTGTCACCTGTCAATCTTTCCCGCCATCTCACAATCCTATCCATAGACTATACATATATTCAAGTAATGGATAATACAGATTATATCACATTTTCTACTTGCTTATATATTAAACTCTGCAGTTCTAGCTCAAGAGTCTATGGAGAAAGAAACCCCATACACTCTTGTAGAGAACCAAAGAGAGGAGGCGTCACAAAGCAAAGCTGAAGATGACACCAGCACCGGGATGGAGATCCTCAACACGAAGCTGCTGCGGCTGCTGTACCCCAGAGATCATAGGTGAGGACTGAGTGTCAAATATTACAATAGTCTCATTTGTGTTTGTTTTTTATATGATAAGGTCTCTTAGAAACACATTTGCATAAAGAATGTTTGTGACTTATTTGTGTTTACATTACAAATCTGCGACGCAAATTATGTAAAAAATAAGAAATAAAAGACGTGAAATGAATTTCACATCATAGATAAGTTTAAATGCTACAGAATTGTTCTATACAATTCACCGACTATGACGTTTCGAAAAAAAAATTGTTAATTAAATGTATGACTATGTGAAATTCGTATTTATTGGTATCATTCCACGCGAGCAGTATTACTAATTGCTTTTGTTTACATTATAAATCTGCGACGCAAATTACTTAAAAAATAAAAAAAAACGACGTGAAGTGAATTTCACATCATAGATAAGTTTAAATGCTACAGAATTGTTCTATACAATTCACCGACTATGACGTTTCGAAAAAAAAATTGTTAATTAAATGTATGACTATGTGAAATTCGTATTTATTGGTATCATTCCACGCGAGCAGTATTACTAATTGCTTGGATTTATTTCAATTACGACATGAATTATTTCAATTCGTTCACAGAATGACGGAGGTAGTGAATCTGCTGCAGTCTTCGAAGCCTGTGGTGATGAACCTGACGCAGCGGCCGGAGGTGTCCGACCACGATTTCATAGAGGAGCAAGAGAAGTATATGTATGCCGTAGGAACCAGAACCATGGCGCTGCCTATAGCTAGGTGAGATAGTAATTTAATTTAAGTTGTACATATGTTATTTTCGTATTAAAAAAAAGCTTTACATTGCCATTATCCGACTGATATATGGAGTCAGCGCAACTATTGGTTTTTGTGAGTGGTTGTGTGTTTGACGTTAACTATTATATTTTTTCAATCTGACATTTGAACTGTTCTTTTTGACCAAAACCATGCCTAGATATCGATTGTGAAGTATATTCACTTTAGTAATTTTTATTGCCTCTGATAGTAGACGAGTTAACGTCAAATCTAATGGTAAGTGGTTGCAGTTGGCAATGGCAGTGGCACAACCAAGCCGCTGTCTATGGTAATAAAAAAATCTTTGAAGAAGGACATAATATAACATGCCATAGGTAATTTTTTTGGGTTAAAAGAGTTATGGTTAATTCGTAATTGTGTGTGTTTGTCGTAATTTTTTTTATGGCATCGAATGACGAGACGAGCATGCCGTTCGCCTGATGGTAAGCGATACGACCACCCATAAACAGTAGAAACACCATCCAGCACCTAGAGTTACAAAGTACTGTGTGGTATTCCACTGCGCACGTCATCCTGAGACATAAGATTTTAGTCTCATTATGTACAATAGTTACACTGGCTACAATGTCCTTCAAACCGAAATACAACAGAGCATGCACAATGTTGCTTGGCGGTAGAAATAGACATTGTGGTCGTACCCACCCAGATGGACTCTGACATATGAGAGTCCTACCACCAGTAAATATAGTTGCACCAGGCGAATCATCTTGTTAATCTATACATGTAAATAAAATTTAAGTATCTGTTTGTAATATTGAAGTTACAGTTTTTTACTACATGTATATGAATATATATACGGTATATACACCAATAATATTTTTCACAATTTTTTTTGTCTGTCTGTTCCGGCTTATCCCTGAAATGCCTGACTCAATAAGGAGTAACTTAGGCAAAGTTTTATCCTGGGAAAATATAAAGCCGGACTTTTATCCCGGAAAAACTTTTTGACGCGGGTGGAGCCGCGGGCAACAGCTAGTAGTATATAAAAACTGGTCTCCAGGGGCATGGTGACGCTCCGCGCGGCGGCCGGCGGCGCGGCGGGCTCGGGCTCCGGCACGTGTCCGCGGCTGCAGGCCTGGGCGCGCGGGCCGGAGGGTGGGGGCGCGGGGGGCGGCGCCACGTGGCCGAGCTTCCACAACGGCGCCGCGGCCGGACTCGCCCTCGTGCCGCCGCACGCCGCCTGGCTACTCTACAACAGACCCGCGGTACCTCATACATACATACACTCACGCCTGTTGTCCCCAAAGGGGTAGGCAGAGGCGCAACTAGTGCACCCACTTTTCGCCGTCACTCCGTCCCATGATGTGTTAGGGGGCGAGCCTATCGCCATATCGGGCACGAATTCCAGACTCCGGACTGATACTGAATAGAAAAACTCAATATTACTTTGCCCGACCCGGGGACCAAACCCGAGACCTCAGCTTTGCAGTCGTACACCACTACGCCACCGAGGCAGTCACAGTCACGATATCTTACACCATCTTATGCAATCAACTCTGTATTATATACTGCCCACTGCTGAGCACAGGCCTCCTCTACCACTGAAATAATCCACCACGCTGGCCTAGTGCGGGTTGGCAGACTTCACACACCCTCGAAATTCTTATGGAGAATTCTCAGGTATGTAGGTTTCCTCACGATGTTTTCCTTCACCGTTATAGTGAACGATAATTGATAAATAATACACACGTAACTTCGAAGAGTCAGAGGTGTGTGCCTTGGGTTTTGAACCTCCAGACATTGTCCTGGCAGAATTCAATTCCCAACTAGGCTATCGTCCACTATTCATCTTCATTACATATTATAAATATAAAACAAAGTCCCCCTATCGCATCTGATTGTCTGAACACGATTAACTCAAAAACTACCGAACGGATTTTCATATGTCTTTCGCCAATGGATGGAGTGATTCAAGAGGAAGGTCAATTCAATTCAAGGTTTATGTGCATAAATATTTTGTATGACAGAAAAATACATTTCGGCATATAATATTTTTCTTTGCTACCTGTGCGAAACCAGGGCGGGCCGCTAGTAACATAGTATAAAACGAAGTCGCTTCCCGCTCTCTGTCCCTATGTATGCTTAGATCTTTAAAAGTACGCAACGGATTTTGATGCGTTTTTTTTTAATGGATAGAATAATTCAAGAGGAAGGTTTTTATGTACTCTTAACCCGGAAAATCTTATTAACGCGGTCGGAGCCGCGGACCAAAGCTAGTTTTATAATATTAATAACTATGTAGCTACGCCTAAAAAATATGTAAAAAGTATTATTTTTATTTCGCGTTTTGACGGTAGTACGTATAAGAAGTGTTCAAGTGTGCATCCAAATGCGAAACTGTAATAAATAAATCTCAAAGCCATTTCGTAAAAATTAAAACTAGATTTGTATGTTTTTAATTAATTTTCTAATTATTTTTTTATTGATCCCTCTCTTTTTCTATTATACGGTAAACAATAAGCAAAGGCATAAAAACGAATTGTTCAATAAAACTCGCCCACCATGTATGAAACTAATCATTAAGATACACATAATATAAATTTATTTAAAAAATAATTTACATAATATGTACCCAACAGGGCACAACAGAAATGTCGACAGAGCACGCCGGTTTCCTCATGGCGCTGGGTCTCAACGGACATCTCCGAGATATGCCTTTCATGAATATCTACGAGTACCTGGTCAAGTGCCACGAAATGATCAGCGTGGGACTGCTGTTAGGACTCGCAGCTACTTATAGAGGTTAGAAAGTTTTTTTTTTTTTTTCAAACTACAACTGCAAATCCTGTAAGCCTGGATCGACAGTACACATTATGGCTCAAAGCTTGATAACTTTCTGGGAGCACTTAATAATGCTTAACTGTTTATGATACCTGTTACAAATCTATGTAGCTGATGATGATCACTTATCATTGGATGATCAATGTTTCCCTCTTTTTTGTAAAAAGAAACGATGCTTGCAACATGAAATTCTTCATTGAAAGTGAAGATAGTTGCATTTATAACCCGATCGACTTGAAGTAAGTTACGAGGGTTTAGAGACTAACGAACGATTTTAATAAACGAACTTGATTGGTATCTTAGGATCAATCGTAAAATGGACCAAATAAAGTGTGTTAACAGTGACGTAATGAAGATAAAGTCACTTTCTTCAGGCTAGTAAAACGCTTGCCGCACACGTTCGGTTTCCTTATTAGGTTTCCTGGTCAGGAATTCAGATTCGGAATTCCGAGTGACTAGCGCAAACCTCCGGTTTTTTGTACCAACACGTTCGTTTTCCGAATTAGGTTTCCTGATCAGGAATTCAGATTCAGGAACGTGTGCGCGTTGTTGAACATTTTCTATGTAAGCGGAGCATTCAGGTTTCCGAATCTGAATTCCTGATCAGGAAACCGAACGTGTGCGGCAAGCGTAATATAATATTGTTACGCGCGCTAGTACTCGCTCATAAACAGCGCCATCTATTGGCGAGAAACGGGCCTTTCCGACTGTGGAAGGTTCGGCTATGGAACATTCTCGGAAGGTCAGAATGTCGTGGAAACGCGATGTCTGACTTCGAGAGAGTTCCCGACTATTCTGGATCCTTCGAGAATGTTCCACAAACTACGACGGTACCGCCGGCCGGGTATAAAAGGCGGCGCGCGGGCGCCGCCGGGCATTCAGTCTTGTTTACAAGAGCGAGCGATAACTATAAGCGATTTCGAGGCGAATAATGTGGATTGCGTTTGAACATATAGTGAGTGATTTTAATAAGTGTATTTGAGTGTTTAATTATAGCTGTATCTAGTGCAGGGTTTTAGTTAGTTTAGTAGTGTTCTAGTGCTAATAAAGTCCTAAATAGTCCTAATTGGTGTTTTATTGCAATACCGGTATTTGTTTATCTCGAACCCGAGCACGTAACAATTTTATAGATGCCACTTTTCTAAACTTGTATTAATTTTAGAAATGGCTTAATTTATAAGCAACCATGACAATGTCATCTTCGAGGTGTATGTTCATCCATGAACCTCATGTGACTAATAATGATGATGGTTACAATCTTCTTGTCTTAGGCACAATGGACGTGCAAGCGACGAAGATGATGAGCATCCACCTGGAGCCGCTGCTGCCCCCCACGTCCATCGAGCTGGACATCCAGCAGAACATCCTGGTGGCCGCGTTACTTGGAGTCGGCCTGATATACCAGGGCACAGCCAATCTGCACTATGCGCAGGTGTTACTCAACGAGATTGGTGAGTTATTTAAACCGGTATTGGCTTTAGGGTATGGTGGGGTGACAATGCCTCCTATATTTTCGTTTTTAGTTTAAGCTTAATTTACTATAACATTGGTATTTGAAATATTTTGTTTTGACCAATCATAGATTTATTCTAATTTTCATATAAGTTGGTTTATTTTTATTTATTGAGTTATTGCGTAGCTTTGATTTAATGTGTATAGCTTGTCAAGACGCAACCAAAAATGTGATTTGTTCAGAGGATACGTATTATTTTTTTTGGAAAATGTGATTATTTTTTGTACTTTGTCATGTCATAAGTTTACGAAGTTATTCTCCGTTATTGTCGTGTATATGCACAGGCAAGCCGGCAGGCGTGGAGGCGGAGACGTGGGTGGAGCGCGAGTCGTACGCGCTGGCGGCGGGGCTGGCGCTGGGGCTGGTGGGCGCGGGCGCCGCCCCCCGCCTGCCGCCGCGCCTGCTCGCACACCTGCGCACCTACATGTGCGGCGCCGGCCTGCACCCGCTCGCCTGTACGTATGTCATACTCACTGCTCGTACGCGCTGGCGGCGGGGCTGGCGCTGGGGCTGGTGGGCGCGGGCGCCGCCCCCCGCCTGCCGCCGCGCCTGCTCGCACACCTGCGCACCTACATGTGCGGCGCCGGCCTGCACCCGCTCGCCTGTACGTATGTCATACTCACTGCTCGTACGCGCTGGCGGCGGGGCTGGCGCTGGGGCTGGTGGGCGCGGGCGCCGCCCCCCGCCTGCCGCCGCGCCTGCTCGCACACCTGCGCACCTACATGTGCGGCGCCGGCCTGCACCCGCTCGCCTGTACGTATGTCATACTCACTGCTCGTACGCGCTGGCGGCGGGGCTGGCGCTGGGGCTGGTGGGCGCGGGCGCCGCCCCCCGCCTGCCGCCGCGCCTGCTCGCACACCTGCGCACCTACATGTGCGGCGCCGGCCTGCACCCGCTCGCCTGTACGTATGTCATACTCACTGCTCGTACGCGCTGGCGGCGGGGCTGGCGCTGGGGCTGGTGGGCGCGGGCGCCGCCCCCCGCCTGCCGCCGCGCCTGCTCGCACACCTGCGCACCTACATGTGCGGCGCCGGCCTGCACCCGCTCGCCTGTACGTATGTCATACTCACTGCTCGTACGCGCTGGCGGCGGGGCTGGCGCTGGGGCTGGTGGGCGCGGGCGCCGCCCCCCGCCTGCCGCCGCGCCTGCTCGCACACCTGCGCACCTACATGTGCGGCGCCGGCCTGCACCCGCTCGCCTGTACGTATGTCATACTCACTGCTCGTACGCGCTGGCGGCGGGGCTGGCGCTGGGGCTGGTGGGCGCGGGCGCCGCCCCCCGCCTGCCGCCGCGCCTGCTCGCACACCTGCGCACCTACATGTGCGGCGCCGGCCTGCACCCGCTCGCCTGTACGTATGTCATACTCACTGCTCGTACGCGCTGGCGGCGGGGCTGGCGCTGGGGCTGGTGGGCGCGGGCGCCGCCCCCCGCCTGCCGCCGCGCCTGCTCGCACACCTGCGCACCTACATGTGCGGCGCCGGCCTGCACCCGCTCGCCTGTACGTATGTCATACTCACTGCTCGTACGCGCTGGCGGCGGGGCTGGCGCTGGGGCTGGTGGGCGCGGGCGCCGCCCCCCGCCTGCCGCCGCGCCTGCTCGCACACCTGCGCACCTACATGTGCGGCGCCGGCCTGCACCCGCTCGCCTGTACGTATGTCATACTCACTGCTCGTACGCGCTGGCGGCGGGGCTGGCGCTGGGGCTGGTGGGCGCGGGCGCCGCCCCCCGCCTGCCGCCGCGCCTGCTCGCACACCTGCGCACCTACATGTGCGGCGCCGGCCTGCACCCGCTCGCCTGTACGTATGTCATACTCACTGCTCGTACGCGCTGGCGGCGGGGCTGGCGCTGGGGCTGGTGGGCGCGGGCGCCGCCCCCCGCCTGCCGCCGCGCCTGCTCGCACACCTGCGCACCTACATGTGCGGCGCCGGCCTGCACCCGCTCGCCTGTACGTATGTCATACTCACTGCTCGTACGCGCTGGCGGCGGGGCTGGCGCTGGGGCTGGTGGGCGCGGGCGCCGCCCCCCGCCTGCCGCCGCGCCTGCTCGCACACCTGCGCACCTACATGTGCGGCGCCGGCCTGCACCCGCTCGCCTGTACGTATGTCATACTCACTGCTCGTACGCGCTGGCGGCGGGGCTGGCGCTGGGGCTGGTGGGCGCGGGCGCCGCCCCCCGCCTGCCGCCGCGCCTGCTCGCACACCTGCGCACCTACATGTGCGGCGCCGGCCTGCACCCGCTCGCCTGTACGTATGTCATACTCACTGCTCGTACGCGCTGGCGGCGGGGCTGGCGCTGGAACTAAGTTTTTTTATATGTTTGCTAATGACTTATTTTAATTCGTTTATTCTCGGTCTGTTCGCAGGTTAAGATTGGGATATTTTATTGAAAACGGCCGTATACCGTCCATAACGAAATCCTTTCATGTCCAGCATCAGGGTTCGGAGACAAGCAGAAGCGCTCGGGGTCGCGCGGCGCGGGCTGCGTCAACCTCGACGTGACTGCGCCGGGCGCCACGCTGGCGCTGGGCCTGGTGTTCCTGCGCTCCAACAACCAGGCTGCAGCGGCCTGGCTCCGCGCACCCACCACCGCCTACGAGCTGGACTATGTACGGCCTGACTTGCTGATGCTGAGGATTATTGCTAGAGGTATGGCATGGGAACTACAGTACAACTACATCATACCTCGCTCTAAGCTTATGGGTATACAAGTTTAACAGAGCCCTATTCATGTCCTTTCATAATGTCTCAGTGTCCAGGGTATGAAAAGTCTAGTGTAAATACATTCTTTGTGTTCCGTACTTTTATTAATTTACAATTAGGTAATGCTGGCACAATACTACGGCATACAATTATTTATTTTCTATTATGAACGGATCTGTATCTGCCACAAAATCCGAACGCATCCTAAGCAGCGACAAGTGCTGCCACCCCGAACGTGCAATACAGACGTTCACTCTCTTCCGTAAAAGGCAACCGCTTCGAACGCAACGTAGTTCTGTGCGCGCTGTGTCTTATATTCCAAACATTAACATTATTCCAAGAATAAACTAGTGATACGTGTGGTGCAATACTTGACGGCAATCAGCAACCTATGGCCATTCACCAACGCTGGGTACCCAGGGAAACGAGCGGTCTGCACTTGCAGGTGAGTGGTAGATACAGTCCTCTATTTAACACCATCCGAAGGTCTGGTCGATTTCCCATACATTTTCTGGTCCTTCGAACCGTATGTTCAAGTCATTGTGCTAGCATATTACTGGTTTAATTCCATTAAAGTTGTTTTTCGACACTTTAATTTGCTTAACCCGTGGAACCTACCCTCGGTTAGCAATTTGTTAAATTCCATTTGCCTAGGCTTAGCGTATTTGTTTTTCGACAATACCACTGCGTACTGTTTTTTCGAACGTACTAATTCATTTATCGAATGAATTACTAGGTAAAATAGCGAGTTTTACAATTTCCATTTTTTTTTCTTAACTTGTGGGTATTCGTTCGGCCTATGCCACACCGTAAGCGCTCGCGTCGAACATTCCCGTCAAACGAGTTTAAATATCCAACGGCACGCGCGCCACTCTAAGCTACGTTTTATTCACTACATTTACTATAATACACATATACATATTACATTACAATACTTATCAAGTCGTCTATGTATTTCGTACTAGACACACTACATCATTTCATATTTAATTTACAACCCGTATTTCGTACGGCAAAATAACTTTTTAACATTTCGTGTTAATAAGTTAAGCTTCGCTATACTATCAGTGTACTACTTACCTAACATTTATAATATTTCTATCATACAAATAACTATTGTCCATAGTCATGGAGTTAGATCAATTGATTTTCGAACGTGATATTTTCATGAACAGCATACAACGTATGGCTGATTGTGCTACAGATGAAGTGGAATTTCGTGCCCGTGTTAGGGAACTTAATAACATTAAAAAACAATTTTTCCTAGTACAAAGCAAAATAGAAAAATTATTAGCTAAAACCGGTGAATTTAAGTCTCAAGAACAATTAGATATACGTAACAATTTTGACACTTTATATTACAAAGTGCAAATCACAGCTGATCACTTAAAAGATATTCAACGCAGACAAAGTGTAGCTAGCGTTCAGCCTACCCCTTGTTGTCATAGTCAAGGTCATACGAGAGATCAGTTGCCGATACTTACGTTACCCACCTTCCGTGGTGATTTAACCGAATGGAATGCATTTTATGATTTGTATTTATCGCTAGTTCATGATAACAAACATTTATCTGACGTAGAACGTTTCCGTTATTTACTTTTGTCCTTACGGGGTGAACCATATAACTTAATTAAATCGCTTCCCATCACAGGGGATAATTATAATAATGCCTTGCGAGTTTTGTTAGATCGTTATCAAAACGACAGAATAATTGCAAATAAACATTTAGACAAAATCCTTGATATAGATCCAGTTATTGATAAAAATTACGAACATAGTTTGCGTAACATTCTGATGGTTTATAAAGAAAACTTAACAGCTTTAGAATCTTTTAACTTGCCAGTTACAGAATGGAGTTTCATTTTATTAAATATTTTGTTACGTAAGATTACACCTACTCTTCGTAAACGTTTTGAATTGTCGCTAAGTTCGCCTAGTACTATTCCGTGTGTCAATAATTTAATTGAGTTTTTAAATAAAGAGCTGGCTGCCACTGAGGCCATGTCAACTGCTTTGATGCCGTGTTCGCCCGCCTCCGGCTCCGAACTCGCGATCCGCCGCTCTCTTCCTGCCGCGTCGCCGCGCCACTGGGGCCGAGCCGTCGCGCGCTCCCACTCCGACGCAAACCGTACTAGCCGTACTACTACATCTATACATACCTCTGACGCGCCGTTTGCACATTCACGTCACTCGCGCTCGATGAGTATCCATGCTGCTACTTCAACTCCTTACGCTATTAATTATGTTAAGACATGCACTTATTGTAAACAAAATTCACATTCATTAAATAAGTGTATTAACTTCAGTAAATTAACTTTAACAGAAAAGAAAGATTTTATCGAACAAAATAAAATTTGTAACAATTGTTTATCTATTGGACACGAACTCAAGGATTGTAAATCTCGACACAATTGCCGTGTGTGTTCGAAACGTCATCATACTTCTATACATGATGATGTAATTTCTAATGTAGCATTAACTAGCGAATGTAACGTACCATCCCCCGAGCTAACTTCGGCAGCGGAATCTTCTTCGTCACCCACATCAATGCGTAGTTTTTCTGATAAATTAAATTGTACGGTTCTACTCACCACCGCGTTGGTAAATATTCGCTCGACGGATGATAATTCGAGTTCTCCTCGCCCTGTGCGCGCTCTAGTCGACCAAGGCTCCCAAGCTACTCTCATTGCGGAGTCATGCGTCCAGCGACTGGGCTTAAAACGCTATCATGCTAAGACCAGCATGACAGTTACTGGCATAGGCGATAAAAGTGAGCAACCGCGTGGTTACGTTTTGTGTGAAGTTACGCCTCACAATAAATTAGAACCTAAATTAATTATCGAAGCTCTTATCTTACCCAAGTTAACGAGTTACTTACCTCGCATTCCAAGCTCTTTCGAGCACATTCCGCATCTAAAAAATTTACCCCTAGCGGACCCAGAATTACGTTCTGCGCGTCCAGTCGAACTTCTCCTAGGTTCAGACTATACCGATAGTATTTTACTACATGATAACATTAAAGGCCCACAGGGTACACCCGTGGCAATAAATAGTATTTTTGGTTACCTACTTAACGGTAAAATTTCCCATTCATTGCCAGCACAAGTCTACATGAATGTTAGTACATATCAACTTGATATGCAATTGCAAAAATTTTGGGATCTTGAGTCGATGCCTGATATCAAGCCTCTCACCAAAGAAGAAGCTCTTTGTGAGTCTATTTTCATTAATACCCACAAACGCGATAAATGCGGTAAATATATTGTTTCCCTTCCTTTTAAGGACAATGTACCCCCTCTCGGCGATTCTCGCCAAATTGCTCTTAATCGTTTTTACAAGCTTGAACAAAAGCTTTCTCGCGATCCTTCTTTGCAAGAAGAATATATTAAATGTCTCAGAGAATATGAAAACCTAGATCACATGGAACCGGTCACTGAGCACACGGTTTCAAATAAAATTCCTTACTATATCCCTCACCATTGCGTGGTCAAAAGGTCATCTGCTACAACTAAAGTTAGAGTTGTCTTTGACGCCTCTTGCAAAACTACTAATGGTCGTTCACTTAACGACAATTTACTTATTGGTCAAAAACTGCACCAAAATATAAACGTAGTGCAATCTATTTCGTTACCGCGTCACGTGATTCCTAATCATAACGGAGACATACAAATACATGGCTTTTCGGACGCATCCGAGAAGGCATACGCTGCTTGTGTATATTTACGTGTTATTGATCCTCACGATATTGTTCATGTTCATCTCCTTCTTGCAAAGACAAAGGTCGCACCATTAAAACGTATCACGCTCCCCCGTTTAGAGCTGTGCGGAGCTGTACTTTTATCTAAACTTATTGAAAACATTCTTGTAACTTATACTAAAATTCTATCTATCGATAATGTTTACGCATGGAGTGATTCTTCGGTCACACTTGCATGGTTACGCTCGTCCTCCCATGAATGGCGCACTTTCGTGTCCAATCGTGTTGCGGAGACGACAAGCCGAGTTCCAGCTGCTCACTGGCGACACGTACGTTCCGAGGACAACCCCGCGGATCCTGCATCCCGAGGTGTGCTCCCGTCTAAGCTAGATCAGAACTTATGGTTTAATGGACCCATCTGGCTCAAACAGTCTCAATCTAATTGGCCTGTTTCGAACGTCGATCTACATACTGACGAAGAACGACGACAGCATATTTTTAGTAGTTCAAAGGAATCAACTTTAGATTTAAAATTTCTTGAAAGATTTTCATCCATGCCAAAACTATTGCGCGTTGTTTCTTTAATTTTTCGCTTTTATCATAAATGCCGTAAGACACAATCTTACTCGCATCCGCACATTACGGTTTCTGAAACCAAATTTGCTTTAACAAGAGTTATCCGTCTCGTTCAGCAAGATCAGTTTGCTGAAGATATTTTACGTTTAAAAGATAACGACATTTGTTCAAATAAACTTCAAAAACTTAAACCGTTCATAGACGACGCCGGACTTCTCAGGGTCGGCGGCAGGATACAACGTGCCCACATTTCTTATGATGCCAAGCATCAAATAATTTTACCCAAAAAACATTTCTTTACGTCATTACTTATAGACTATTTTCACAAATTATATTTGCACGTAGGTCCGCAAACATTACAATTTCTTTTATCTCAAACGTATTGGATTATATCTGCCCGTGATGCAGTCCGTATGCGCACGCGTCGCTGCATTCAATGTTTTCGCACGCGTCCTACCGCTCCGCAGCCGCCAATGGCTCCTTTACCTGCTGCAAGAGTGAGCGCTCTTAGGCCATTCTTACACGTAGGCATAGATTTCGCCGGGCATTTTAATCTTAAATCTAGTAAATTTCGTAATTGCAAAATTTTCAAATCATATGTCTGCGTCTTTGTATGCATGTCAACAAAGGCCGTACATCTTGAATTAGTTCCCGATTTAACAACGGATTCATTCCTTAACGCTTTACGCCGTTTTATTTCTCGACGCGGACTTTGTTCAGATATTTATTCCGATTGCGGTCGAAACTTTGTAGGCTGTTATAACTATTTAAAAGATTTGCGATCATTTCCACAAAATACGGCCTATCAATTACACATAAGTAAAAAATTAACAGACTTGTCCATAACGTGGCATTTTAACCCACCTTACGCAAGCCATTTCGGTGGTATATTCGAAGCTGCCGTTAAAAGCATGAAAACCCATCTTTATCGGGTCATAGGGCAACTAACTTTAACTTACGATGAATTTAACACACTTCTATGTCAAATAGAAGCCATACTTAATTCTAGACCACTTTGTACACAGAGTAATGATCCTTCAGATCCATTACCTCTTACTCCGGGACACTTTTTGGTCGGACAACCATTGACTTCATTGCCAGAAATTAATTTATCGGCTGAGAGTACTACTCGCCTTGTTCGATGGCAAATTATTCAACAAGCTGTCCAACACTTTTGGAAGCGATGGAGTGTTGAATACCTTCACCAACTTCAGCAAAGAAGTAAATGGTTTCACGACACTACGAAGACACCTCTCAACGTAGGTTCCGTAGTTGTGTTAGTTGACAACACATTACCTCCACTGCAGTGGCGCTTGGCTCGCGTGCATCAGCTCCACCCGGGCGCTGACGGTGTTACTCGTGTTGTGACGGTACGCATTGGTAACACACTCACAAAACGACCTGTAGTGAAGGTCTGTCCCCTTCCTATTGATTAATTTCAAAGTACCTAGTTCAGTTTAGCCCTATGTTAGTTTTAGTATTTTGTTAAAATAGGTTATTTTAAGGTCGGCGGCATGTTCCGTACTTTTATTAATTTACAATTAGGTAATGCTGGCACAATACTACGGCATACAATTATTTATTTTCTATTATGAACGGATCTGTATCTGCCACAAAATCCGAACGCATCCTAAGCAGCGACAAGTGCTGCCACCCCGAACGTGCAATACAGACGTTCACTCTCTTCCGTAAAAGGCAACCGCTTCGAACGCAACGTAGTTCTGTGCGCGCTGTGTCTTATATTCCAAACATTAACATTATTCCAAGAATAAACTAGTGATACGTGTGGTGCAATACTTGACGGCAATCAGCAACCTATGGCCATTCACCAACGCTGGGTACCCAGGGAAACGAGCGGTCTGCACTTGCAGGTGAGTGGTAGATACAGTCCTCTATTTAACACCATCCGAAGGTCTGGTCGATTTCCCATACACTTTGGATACAGCATTTTAGCAAAATATCAGTGCATATGTTTTATCCTTTTCTGTGATGCGATTCATTGCGATGCTCGTCCCACTCTCCGTTACATTCTAGTGACACATAAGACATGTATACTATGAGAATATACAAGGATTGGTCCAGGGTCATTTGGGTCATGATCCTTTAAATTCATTGTAATCGATTAAGAGTCTGTCCTGACTAGACCTCGACTATTTATAATCTCTCCCCTTGACTTGAAAACTGGATCTGCACCTAACCAAATTTTAGAATGGTATCCGGAAAAAAGCTAATTAATCAAGACTGTCACATTTTCAGAAAAATATTATATTTTAAGATTTTTTCATCTGCTTTAATAAAGACACTTTTTTCATTCAGGTCTGGTACTGTGGGACAGTATAGAGGCGAGCGAGGAATGGATCGACGATCAAGTACCAGAGACAATAAAGCCTTACGTATTCACCAAGCCCACAGAGGACAACATCGATTACGAAGCTATGAAGTGAGTGAATTTTATATTATGTATGCATGTATTTTTTCACGTCATACATTTTTATAGAATATAAGGCAAACGCTGTACCATACTGAACGTGACGATATAGTAAATTTTTACAATTTACAAATTTAGTTACTTCTGAAATAGAGATTTGAATTATAGTTGCATTGCATCAGAGACTTATGAATCAATAATGCTATATTATTTAGTGTAATAATTTAGAAACACCCTGTAACAATGTAAAAACGTCTTCTAATTATTGAATGGTGTGAAGCCACATTATAAAATTAATTATAATGTGGCTTCACACCATTCATGGCTTGTGAAGGCAGGAAAGCTTCCATAATAATAAAAAAACCGGGGGTGTACTTATGTACGCGGGTGAGAAGTTATACTTCTTTGGCATCATTAACCTTTATAGTTTGTAAAAATTGCAGTCTTGGCTTCGGCTTTGAATTTTGAAAAAGCGCCTTGGATGTGGTAAAACAACAACAGACTAGGCTGCATGGTTAGGTGCCTTTGCCTTTTATTAAAAAATTAAATTATGTATAATTATTAAATATAAAATTTAGAGAATAATAAATTATATGACATAATTTGTACTAAATTTTATAAGATTCTTAATTTAAAATGTTAATTATTAATTACTTAATATTTTGAAAGTAAATAAATGAATTTAATAATTAATTAAAAATAAAAAGACAACCAATATCACTTAAGACGAGGCTGCATGGGCTTGAACCCTTTGCCTTCCCTATAAGGGGAAAATTATAAAAAAGCAACCGTGAGAATTTTTGTGTCACTTTTTCATAACGCGCCTAAAGAAGTATAACTTCAAACAGAAATAATAAAATAGAAAACTGAATAAAAACAAAGGAAACATATTTATCCAGCCAGGCGTACTGCAACATAGTGGCGGGCGCGTGCTTCGCGATGGGGCTGCGGTTCGCGGGCTCGGGCTCGTGCGACGCGCGCGACGCCGTGCTGCACCGCGCCCACGCCTTCGCCGCACTCGCCGCGCGACCCCTCGCCGACCTCGCCGGGCGCTCCACGCTCGAGTCCTGTCTCTGCGTCTGTCTCATATCCGCCGCCATGGTCAGACATACTGCAAATACACTCATTCAGATATTCTTTTTTGTTTCACGCGTGCATTCTTGAAGGGATATAAAAAAGTGGTACCGTTTAAATATGCATAATGATGACACAATTCTCGCCCACATTGACTAGCAAAACTAAAAAAAAAATATGATGCATTAATAATTTGTGACGATTTGTGTTTGTGACTCCAAACACCCTAGAAAATTATTTCGCCTAAATGAGGTGTTACTCACTATACATAATTAAATTATAGTCAATAGAAGATATTAAATGTTATAAACAAAATGTATATTGATGTTGTTAAATGTTTGTATATTGTGCAGATAATGTGTGGTCGCGGCGACGTGTCGGTGCTGCGCGTGTGTCGCCGCGTGCGCGCGCGCCTGGCCGCGCCCGGGCCCGGCGCCGCGCACAACCACGCGCTCACGCACGGCGGGCAGGTACCGCGCATACTACACGACACACACTACACACTACACACTACATGCTACACTACACAGTACGACGTGTCGGTGCTGCGCGTGTGTCGCCGCGTGCGCGCGCGCCTGGCCGCGCCCGGGCCCGGCGCCGCGCACAACCACGCGCTCACGCACGGCGGGCAGGTACCGCGCATACTACACGACACACACTACACACTACACACTACATGCTACACTACACAGTACGACGTGTCGGTGCTGCGCGTGTGTCGCCGCGTGCGCGCGCGCCTGGCCGCGCCCGGGCCCGGCGCCGCGCACAACCACGCGCTCACGCACGGCGGGCAGGTACCGCGCATACTACACGACACACACTACACACTACACACTACATGCTACACTACACAGTACGACGTGTCGGTGCTGCGCGTGTGTCGCCGCGTGCGCGCGCGCCTGGCCGCGCCCGGGCCCGGCGCCGCGCACAACCACGCGCTCACGCACGGCGGGCAGGTACCGCGCATACTACACGACACACACTACACACTACACACTACATGCTACACTACACAGTACGACGTGTCGGTGCTGCGCGTGTGTCGCCGCGTGCGCGCGCGCCTGGCCGCGCCCGGGCCCGGCGCCGCGCACAACCACGCGCTCACGCACGGCGGGCAGGTACCGCGCATACTACACGACACACACTACACACTACACACTACATGCTACACTACACAGTACGACGTGTCGGTGCTGCGCGTGTGTCGCCGCGTGCGCGCGCGCCTGGCCGCGCCCGGGCCCGGCGCCGCGCACAACCACGCGCTCACGCACGGCGGGCAGGTACCGCGCATACTACACGACACACACTACACACTACACACTACATGCTACACTACACAGTACGACGTGTCGGTGCTGCGCGTGTGTCGCCGCGTGCGCGCGCGCCTGGCCGCGCCCGGGCCCGGCGCCGCGCACAACCACGCGCTCACGCACGGCGGGCAGGTACCGCGCATACTACACGACACACACTACACACTACACACTACATGCTACACTACACAGTACGACGTGTCGGTGCTGCGCGTGTGTCGCCGCGTGCGCGCGCGCCTGGCCGCGCCCGGGCCCGGCGCCGCGCACAACCACGCGCTCACGCACGGCGGGCAGGTACCGCGCATACTACACGACACACACTACACACTACACACTACATGCTACACTACACAGTACGACGTGTCGGTGCTGCGCGTGTGTCGCCGCGTGCGCGCGCGCCTGGCCGCGCCCGGGCCCGGCGCCGCGCACAACCACGCGCTCACGCACGGCGGGCAGGTACCGCGCATACTACACGACACACACTACACACTACATGCTACACTACACAGTACGACGTGTCGGTGCTGCGCGTGTGTCGCCGCGTGCGCGCGCGCCTGGCCGCGCCCGGGCCCGGCGCCGCGCACAACCACGCGCTCACGCACGGCGGGCAGGTACCGCGCATACTACACGACACACACTACACACTACATGCTACACTACACAGTACGACGTGTCGGTGCTGCGCGTGTGTCGCCGCGTGCGCGCGCGCCTGGCCGCGCCCGGGCCCGGCGCCGCGCACAACCACGCGCTCACGCACGGCGGGCAGGTACCGCGCATACTACACGACACACACTACACACTACACACTACATGCTACACTACACAGTACGACGTGTCGGTGCTGCGCGTGTGTCGCCGCGTGCGCGCGCGCCTGGCCGCGCCCGGGCCCGGCGCCGCGCACAACCACGCGCTCACGCACGGCGGGCAGGTACCGCGCATACTACACGACACACACTACACACTACACACTACATGCTACACTACACAGTACGACGTGTCGGTGCTGCGCGTGTGTCGCCGCGTGCGCGCGCGCCTGGCCGCGCCCGGGCCCGGCGCCGCGCACAACCACGCGCTCACGCACGGCGGGCAGGTACCGCGCATACTACACGACACACACTACACACTACACACTACATGCTACACTACACAGTACGACGTGTCGGTGCTGCGCGTGTGTCGCCGCGTGCGCGCGCGCCTGGCCGCGCCCGGGCCCGGCGCCGCGCACAACCACGCGCTCACGCACGGCGGGCAGGTACCGCGCATACTACACGACACACACTACACACTACACACTACACACTACATGCTACACTACACAGTACGACGTGTCGGTGCTGCGCGTGTGTCGCCGCGTGCGCGCGCGCCTGGCCGCGCCCGGGCCCGGCGCCGCGCACAACCACGCGCTCACGCACGGCGGGCAGGTACCGCGCATACTACACGACACACACTACACACTACACACTACATGCTACACTACACAGTACGACGTGTCGGTGCTGCGCGTGTGTCGCCGCGTGCGCGCGCGCCTGGCCGCGCCCGGGCCCGGCGCCGCGCACAACCACGCGCTCACGCACGGCGGGCAGGTACCGCGCATACTACACGACACACACTACACACTACACACTACATGCTACACTACACAGTACGACGTGTCGGTGCTGCGCGTGTGTCGCCGCGTGCGCGCGCGCCTGGCCGCGCCCGGGCCCGGCGCCGCGCACAACCACGCGCTCACGCACGGCGGGCAGGTACCGCGCATACTACACGACACACACTACACACTACACACTACATGCTACACTACACAGTACGACGTGTCGGTGCTGCGCGTGTGTCGCCGCGTGCGCGCGCGCCTGGCCGCGCCCGGGCCCGGCGCCGCGCACAACCACGCGCTCACGCACGGCGGGCAGGTACCGCGCATACTACACGACACACACTACACACTACACACTACATGCTACACTACACAGTACGACGTGTCGGTGCTGCGCGTGTGTCGCCGCGTGCGCGCGCGCCTGGCCGCGCCCGGGCCCGGCGCCGCGCACAACCACGCGCTCACGCACGGCGGGCAGGTACCGCGCATACTACACGACACACACTACACACTACACACTACATGCTACACTACACAGTACGACGTGTCGGTGCTGCGCGTGTGTCGCCGCGTGCGCGCGCGCCTGGCCGCGCCCGGGCCCGGCGCCGCGCACAACCACGCGCTCACGCACGGCGGGCAGGTACCGCGCATACTACACGACACACACTACACACTACACACTACATGCTACACTACACAGTACGACGTGTCGGTGCTGCGCGTGTGTCGCCGCGTGCGCGCGCGCCTGGCCGCG
This sequence comes from Lapara coniferarum, assembly GCA_949316025.1. Lineage (NCBI taxonomy): Eukaryota > Metazoa > Arthropoda > Insecta > Lepidoptera > Sphingidae > Lapara > Lapara coniferarum. The sequence continues at coordinate 36,723,924 of OX438924.1, read as the reverse complement.
CCCGGGCCCGGCGCCGCGCACAACCACGCGCTCACGCACGGCGGGCAGGTACCGCGCATACTACACGACACACACTACACACTACACACTACATGCTACACTACACAGTACGACGTGTCGGTGCTGCGCGTGTGTCGCCGCGTGCGCGCGCGCCTGGCCGCGCCCGGGCCCGGCGCCGCGCACAACCACGCGCTCACGCACGGCGGGCAGGTACCGCGCATACTACACGACACACACTACACACTACACACTACATGCTACACTACACAGTACGACGTGTCGGTGCTGCGCGTGTGTCGCCGCGTGCGCGCGCGCCTGGCCGCGCCCGGGCCCGGCGCCGCGCACAACCACGCGCTCACGCACGGCGGGCAGGTACCGCGCATACTACACGACACACACTACACACTACACACTACATGCTACACTACACAGTACGACGTGTCGGTGCTGCGCGTGTGTCGCCGCGTGCGCGCGCGCCTGGCCGCGCCCGGGCCCGGCGCCGCGCACAACCACGCGCTCACGCACGGCGGGCAGGTACCGCGCATACTACACGACACACACTACACACTACACACTACATGCTACACTACACAGTACGACGTGTCGGTGCTGCGCGTGTGTCGCCGCGTGCGCGCGCGCCTGGCCGCGCCCGGGCCCGGCGCCGCGCACAACCACGCGCTCACGCACGGCGGGCAGGTACCGCGCATACTACACGACACACACTACACACTACACACTACATGCTACACTACACAGTACGACGTGTCGGTGCTGCGCGTGTGTCGCCGCGTGCGCGCGCGCCTGGCCGCGCCCGGGCCCGGCGCCGCGCACAACCACGCGCTCACGCACGGCGGGCAGGTACCGCGCATACTACACGACACACACTACACACTACACACTACATGCTACACTACACAGTACGACGTGTCGGTGCTGCGCGTGTGTCGCCGCGTGCGCGCGCGCCTGGCCGCGCCCGGGCCCGGCGCCGCGCACAACCACGCGCTCACGCACGGCGGGCAGGTACCGCGCATACTACACGACACACACTACACACTACACACTACATGCTACACTACACAGTACGACGTGTCGGTGCTGCGCGTGTGTCGCCGCGTGCGCGCGCGCCTGGCCGCGCCCGGGCCCGGCGCCGCGCACAACCACGCGCTCACGCACGGCGGGCAGGTACCGCGCATACTACACGACACACACTACACACTACACACTACATGCTACACTACACAGTACGACGTGTCGGTGCTGCGCGTGTGTCGCCGCGTGCGCGCGCGCCTGGCCGCGCCCGGGCCCGGCGCCGCGCACAACCACGCGCTCACGCACGGCGGGCAGGTACCGCGCATACTACACGACACACACTACACACTACACACTACATGCTACACTACACAGTACGACGTGTCGGTGCTGCGCGTGTGTCGCCGCGTGCGCGCGCGCCTGGCCGCGCCCGGGCCCGGCGCCGCGCACAACCACGCGCTCACGCACGGCGGGCAGGTACCGCGCATACTACACGACACACACTACACACTACACACTACATGCTACACTACACAGTACGACGTGTCGGTGCTGCGCGTGTGTCGCCGCGTGCGCGCGCGCCTGGCCGCGCCCGGGCCCGGCGCCGCGCACAACCACGCGCTCACGCACGGCGGGCAGGTACCGCGCATACTACACGACACACACTACACACTACACACTACATGCTACACTACACAGTACGACGTGTCGGTGCTGCGCGTGTGTCGCCGCGTGCGCGCGCGCCTGGCCGCGCCCGGGCCCGGCGCCGCGCACAACCACGCGCTCACGCACGGCGGGCAGGTACCGCGCATACTACACGACACACACTACACACTACACACTACATGCTACACTACACAGTACGACGTGTCGGTGCTGCGCGTGTGTCGCCGCGTGCGCGCGCGCCTGGCCGCGCCCGGGCCCGGCGCCGCGCACAACCACGCGCTCACGCACGGCGGGCAGGTACCGCGCATACTACACGACACACACTACACACTACACACTACATGCTACACTACACAGTACGACGTGTCGGTGCTGCGCGTGTGTCGCCGCGTGCGCGCGCGCCTGGCCGCGCCCGGGCCCGGCGCCGCGCACAACCACGCGCTCACGCACGGCGGGCAGGTACCGCGCATACTACACGACACACACTACACACTACACACTACATGCTACACTACACAGTACGACGTGTCGGTGCTGCGCGTGTGTCGCCGCGTGCGCGCGCGCCTGGCCGCGCCCGGGCCCGGCGCCGCGCACAACCACGCGCTCACGCACGGCGGGCAGGTACCGCGCATACTACACGACACACACTACACACTACACACTACATGCTACACTACACAGTACGACGTGTCGGTGCTGCGCGTGTGTCGCCGCGTGCGCGCGCGCCTGGCCGCGCCCGGGCCCGGCGCCGCGCACAACCACGCGCTCACGCACGGCGGGCAGGTACCGCGCATACTACACGACACACACTACACACTACACACTACATGCTACACTACACAGTACGACGTGTCGGTGCTGCGCGTGTGTCGCCGCGTGCGCGCGCGCCTGGCCGCGCCCGGGCCCGGCGCCGCGCACAACCACGCGCTCACGCACGGCGGGCAGGTACCGCGCATACTACACGACACACACTACACACTACACACTACATGCTACACTACACAGTACGACGTGTCGGTGCTGCGCGTGTGTCGCCGCGTGCGCGCGCGCCTGGCCGCGCCCGGGCCCGGCGCCGCGCACAACCACGCGCTCACGCACGGCGGGCAGGTACCGCGCATACTACACGACACACACTACACACTACACACTACATGCTACACTACACAGTACGACGTGTCGGTGCTGCGCGTGTGTCGCCGCGTGCGCGCGCGCCTGGCCGCGCCCGGGCCCGGCGCCGCGCACAACCACGCGCTCACGCACGGCGGGCAGGTACCGCGCATACTACACGACACACACTACACACTACACACTACATGCTACACTACACAGTACGACGTGTCGGTGCTGCGCGTGTGTCGCCGCGTGCGCGCGCGCCTGGCCGCGCCCGGGCCCGGCGCCGCGCACAACCACGCGCTCACGCACGGCGGGCAGGTACCGCGCATACTACACGACACACACTACACACTACACACTACATGCTACACTACACAGTACGACGTGTCGGTGCTGCGCGTGTGTCGCCGCGTGCGCGCGCGCCTGGCCGCGCCCGGGCCCGGCGCCGCGCACAACCACGCGCTCACGCACGGCGGGCAGGTACCGCGCATACTACACGACACACACTACACACTACATGCTACACTACACAGTACGACGTGTCGGTGCTGCGCGTGTGTCGCCGCGTGCGCGCGCGCCTGGCCGCGCCCGGGCCCGGCGCCGCGCACAACCACGCGCTCACGCACGGCGGGCAGGTACCGCGCATACTACACGACACACACTACACACTACACACTACATGCTACACTACACAGTACGACGTGTCGGTGCTGCGCGTGTGTCGCCGCGTGCGCGCGCGCCTGGCCGCGCCCGGGCCCGGCGCCGCGCACAACCACGCGCTCACGCACGGCGGGCAGGTACCGCGCATACTACACGACACACACTACACAGTGGTGCAGTATAACGTGACGCGTGTGTGCAGATGGCGGTGGCGAGTGCGATCGGTCTGCTGTTCCTGGGCGGGTGCCGCGCGACGCTGAGCGTGTCGGCGCCGGCGGTGGGCGCGCTGCTCGCCGCGTTCTTCCCCAAGTTCCCCACACACAGCGAAGACAACAGGTACGCGTGTTTGTAAAAACATCATGTATAAACTTACCAGGAAAATAATTTCGCCATCATGTGGTAAAATATGGAACTCATTTCTTGTACTAACAACGTTAAACTTCAAACGAAAAAGTAAAAGTGGTGCCCCGAAGCTGATTTTTAATTTTTATGGTCAGGCTATATCTACATTGTACAGTTTGTTCTGCAAAAAAAAAAACTGGATTTAAGCATGTTTAAACATTTGAAAACTACACATAATTTCGCAAATTTAATTATTTTCAATAACACACATATTATGGTTGTGTTGGTCGACCTTAATGGTATCCAGTGTAACAGACTGTGGGGAGGGAGATGGATGGGGGTTTCTCGAGTACCAAGTCCTTGAGTGGGGCCTTCATCACAAAACCTAAGATAACTCTTGCCGTCATGTAACAAGTGTTCTTAATAAGGCAAAAACAGTCTCAATAAATATTCCTCCCAGAGCGACCAGGAAGCTGAGCTCAGTACTAACACCTAGATATTGAAGATCAGCCTCGAAACAAACTAAACCAAAACAGAAACTCTTAATATCTATTTTCTATTGCAGGTATCACTTACAAGCGTTCCGGCATCTATACGTACTGGCCGTGGAACCAAGATTGATATTGCCTCGAGACCTGGACACGGGGAAACTATGTTATGCGCATATACAAGCAAGTTTTATCATATTAGACAATCAAGTACAGCTTAGTGGAAATAATATGATTGGTGGGAAATATCGCGTCGTTTGATGGTCGCCAGAATTATGCCGGTCTGCCTTACTGCTAGTGATCGGCGCGTCGTATGGAACAGAGACCTCAGTTTACTACTGTGCTAGTTTATGAATTCGCCACTGTTTCGATAATCGATAAATCGATTTTCATTGTTTTTTTTTGTTCAATAATAAGTAATAAAATATAACTACCTTATGAAAAAAAGGGTGTACTTGTGTACGCGCGTGAGAAGTTATACTTCTTTGGCACACACACACACATACACACTCACGCCTGTTATCCCCGAAGGGGTAGGCAGAGGCGCAACTAGTGCACCCACTTTTCGCCGTCATTCCGTCGCATGATGTGATAGGGGGCGAGCCTATCGCCATATCAGGCACAAATTCCAGACTCCGAGCTGATACTGAATAGAAAAGCTCAATATCACTGCCCGACCCGGAAATCGAACCCGAGACCTCAGCATTGCAGTCGTACCATAGTATAACTACGCCACCGAGGCAGTCTAAATAAATAAATAGTAGAATTATCCTCCTAGCCAGTTTCGGCCACGGCGGCCAATCTCAACGGAGATCAGCCAGGTACGCAGGAGATATTATAGTGCACAAGCGTGTGCGCAATACACAGGTGCACGAGCTATTCCTTCACTCTCATAGTCCGGTGAGACGGCAATCCGACATGACCGGAGACAGATCAGGCGCAGGACCAACGGCTTTACGTGCTTTCCGAGGCACGGGGGTATCACACCGCCAACTTCCTGACTCCGAGCTGCGACTGAGTATTTTTTTTTTAAGATGGAAAAACCCAGTTACAAAGTTTTTTTGGCCCGACCCGGGATTCGAACCCAGGACCTCAGCGCGCAAATCGTACTCGTAACGCGTACGCATTACAACTACGCCACCGACGCAGGCAGTAGAATTATAATTTATAACTAAACCGGCTATGTAAATTCAACTATGTAAAATTGTATTGATGTACTGTGAGCATAACAGCTTTCGGTAATCTATCTATAAGTATAAAATCCATAAGCTACGTCAACTGGGTTGATTGCGAAATGGGAGCAACGATGATTAATTTGAATTGATTACGCAGATAATAATATTTTAATCTAATCGATGAAAACTCCACACGATTTTAATAATAATCAAGGTATAATAGTTCGATCAATCAATGTAACAATCGCAAGCTACACCCCATAATCCGTATTCATCCCATGAACAATGGTAAATGTTGTGGTAGAATTATTTGACCACCATTGACCATTTTCCATAACAGCGACCATCATACACAAATGCACAAATTGTAAAATCCGCCATTTAGGCAAACGTTAGCCGCGTTCCAAGATCAGCTTGTGTATCTCCGGTAAACAGACCGGCATAATTATATCGACTGATGGGAGATGTATATCTCGTTAGTCGACACCTACTCCGGTCAGGGGCCGTTCAAGTATTACGTAAGCATAATGTTAGTCTTTTTAACCCCGCCGCCCCTCTTTGTCGGCGGACGTAAGCAAATTTCTTACCCCCTCCCTTTTATGTCTAAGTATGCATAGGTATAATATTTACAGAATCTCTTCAAAATTCTTTATTGTCATTTACACACACACACACACACGTCTGTTATCCCAGAAGGGATAGGCAGAGGCGCAACTAGTGCACCCAGTTTTCGCCGTAATTCCGTCCCATGATGTGATAGGGGGCGAGCCTATCGCCATATCGGGCACAAATTCCAGACTGCCCGACCCAGGGATCGAACCCGAGACCTCAGCTTTGCAGTCGTACTGTAATACAACTACGCCACCGAGGCAGTCATTTATAAAATAAATAATAGTTTAAGCACCACGCTTTTTTTTTTTACAATAAAATACATGTTTTTCTTATTTACACTATTCTCAATTCAAGTTTATTAAACGTTATAAAATATTTTTAGTTGGGTTTTCTATAAACGCGTGGGTTTCATTTTAAATTATCGTATTGTTATCGGTCCTTGATAAGTATGCCAAATTTCGATTTAATCCGACGTTTTAAAGTGGGTCAAAATCATGTTCAAAGTGTCAGTTATTTACATACATACATACGTCTGAAGCTAATAAAAGCGTGTTAAAAATGCTGACGTAATCACTGTTGAGACTTCCGTCCCCCATGTCATCGAAAATAATCGAAACATGCACGCCCACCACCCTGGTTCTTAAACAATACTTGAACGGCATTTTACCATCAGGTGCAATCATTAACCGTGGTCGTATAAAAAAACCTTTACTCCAGGTGGTGGACCTGGAAGGTGCGGTGCGTCAGATGAAGGCGCCGTGCATCATCCCGGAGCTGGACTCGCTGCGGGAGGTGAAGATCAACGACCCTCGCTACTGGCCCATCACGTTCCAGAGGGATCGGAATTGGGATCAGTTGAAGTATGTCCATTGATATCCTACTAATGTTATAAACGCGAAAGTTTGTAAGTATGTATGGATGTCGGGATGTATGGATGTTTGTTACTCTTTCACGCAAAAACTACTAAACGGATTTCGATTAAATTTGCCACACGGGTAGATCATGTCCTAGATTAACACATAGACTACATTTTATCCCGGGAAAATAAAAAGCGGGACTTTTCTCCCTTATTAACGCGGGCGGAGCTGCGGTCAAAATCTAGTTGTTAATAATTAGTCTTAGAGAGGTGTAGATTAGCAAGAAAATTGGCAGAAATTGACCCCCGCGAGCAATTTAAATATTGCTGCTAGTGTAAGCGCGACTAGAAGTTCTTGCGCAATATATTGTTATGAGAACTAACTAGTATAAACTTAGCTATAGGGGTAAATTAAAATGAAATTCATCATAAAACCAGGCCCTGTGTTATATACTGTCCACTGCTGAGCATTGGCCTCCTCTACTACTGAGAGGGTTTTAGGCCTTAGTCAGCCACGCTGTCCTAGTGTGGGTTGACAGACTTCACAGTTCACATACCTTCGAAACTCTTATAGAGAATTTCTCAGGTGCGCAGGTTTCCTCACGATGCTTTTCTTCACCATTAAAGCAAGCGATAATTCACAAAGAATACACACATAACTTTTTAGGAAAGTCGAGAAGTGTGTGCCCTTCGGTTTCGAACCTGAGAACATTCGTCTCGGCAGTCCGTTGCACTCCCAACTAGGCTATCTCCGCTATTCATTCCACCCCTGTTCACGCTGCTGCATAAAAACAACTTGGGATCTGCCACCTTGTCCTAATCCTCGTTCTTTTATCAATAAAATACCAATACCTATCATTCTGATAAAACACCTTGCAAGTATTTGTTGCCATAAATCTGGGATTTCTGCCAACGTTATCGATAAGCAGTTTAGCAATTTATCGATAATAAGATTTTAATAGACATGAGATTTTGTATTTTCACTGATAATGTCGTATGATATGATGATAATCTGCTTATAAACATCACTGCCCGACCTGGGGATCGAACCCAAGACCTCACCTTTGCAGTCGTACTGTAATACAACTACGCCACCGAGGCAGCATTATTACTTTAGTATTATCATAATGATTAGAAACGAATGTACCGTATGATTGTTGCAGAGTATTCCTTGAATACACGTGGTGTATCGACGTGAAACAACGCGCCGGCTGTCTCTCATACCTCGACGACCCTCAGGGGTTCCTCTCGATATTGGCCCAAACCCTCACTCTAGACAAAGCCAACACTTGGTCAGTCTCTCCAGAGAACATTGAGCTCTTCACCAACGACGATAAAGTCAGAAACTTCGTTCGTCACTACCTGGCCAAAGAGATTGGAACAAACATATGTGCCGATTGTTTGGTGCTTGGGAAGAAAAGGAAAGGTGTTAAGAACGAGCCGGTGATGCAGAAGCAATGCCAGTGCAGGAAATATAGCAAAGAAGAGCAAGAGTACGTGCAGTCATTGAGCATGGTGACTTATGAATGTTTGGTCAAAGATATCCTCTGCGCTTTGCCTATATGGACCACGTTTTTGAAGGTGAGTCGATAAGTACTGAGATTTTTTTCATGGGCTTGATCGCGTGGGTACCACTCGTATGATAAAAGAGGTGATGGTACTTGACTTGTCTATAGCACTCATTGGCTGATTCGATCGCAACGATGACATTCAAATAAACGTTGTGCTAGCTTTGCGTATTCGTTTTGTGAAGGCTAAGATTGCCAAAGACCCAATAAACTCGTTTCTTCCATCCCTTATCCTTATCATCATTCATCGCATGTCAAGACTTGATAAGAACTTGAGAAGAACTAGTTTAACAGCAGGAATAATCTGTGCATCAAAAACACAAATTGGATTGTCAAAAATATGTGTACAAAAAAAATACATTTACATAAATAAGAACTACTGCCTCGGTGGCGTAGTTGTATTACAGTACGACTGCAAAGCTGAGGTCTCGGGTTCGATCCCCGGGTCGGGCAAAGTGATATTGAGTTTTTCTATTCAGTATCAGCTCGGAGTCTGGAATTTGTGCCCGATATGGCGATAGGCTCGCCCCCTATCACATCATGGGACGGAATAACCGCGAAAAGTGGGTGCACTAGTTGTGCCTCTGCCTACCCCTTCGGGGATAACAGGCGTGAGTGTGTGTGTGTGTGTGTGTGTATAAATAAGAACTAGCCTGATGAATGATAATGTAAAAGAATTTGTGAAGTAAGCGATTAGATACCTAATTCCATATATTTTTTAATTTTATTAATTTTGAAACAGTACGTGCCGCCATTAAGATCTTAGCACATGAGTGTACACAAAATCGACTTTACATAAAAAGATTCTTTGATTATCCTGTCAACATTGATAATAATTCGAGTGTCATCTATGTACTTACCGATACGCATAAAATAAGTAAATTTTTAATATCTAAATCGAATTGTTGTTTCACACGTTGCGTGATGCAGCGCGTGCGCATGTGTTTTTTCAATTCCAGCCTGTTTAGTTCTAAATTTATTCGGGATGGTAATGACTTTTGAAACGAATACAATTAAATAATAATTACGAGTCGAATTCTGTAGATCTAATAGGCTAGAATAATTCTGAAGACCGTTGAAACTTACCAAAGTATTTGGACTGCACTGTGCTTATCAAATCCGGTGTAATCAGTTTGCCGTGTCGAGGCAAAATATAACTCAGTATATTAATAATTTACAATAAACATGGCATAAGGTTAATGACAATAGATTATTTTGAAATAATGAGGAGATATGGCGTATAAATATAAGATATAACAATATTGTTATTTGATACATTGAGGAATTATCAATAGAATAAAGGAACATCAATCATACAGCTAATATAATATTATTAGCATACTCTTTTTATATAGAACTTCTTTGAGGAGATAATGTTTAATTATGGAACGCTGTACCTAAATGACAGACTAGAAGAATGTCTTGAATTGTGTCATTCATAATTATATTCTTGTATCGATAGCAATGTAGTATGGCTGATATTACTTTTGTATTTGGTAATTGTGGAAAAGGTATGCCGTCGGTCGAAGCGACTTGTGAGGACATCTGTTTTGTTAACGTATGGTGGCTTATTTTATTGCATTGTTATTAAATCATTGTATGGCAGTTAATTCTGTGTCTTCTCTAATGATTTCCTACCACTTCTGAATTTTACTTCTAACTATATTGATTGAATTATGTTTATTTTTTTGGGCTGGAATGTTTATACTGTTTCTTGAAGATATCTACACTATTCAGTACCGAATCATCCCCTATTTAACTTCCTCATGAGAAATTAAAAATTCTTTCTTAGTGTTCATCGACGTCATAACTCCTGTGCAAAATATAACTTTAAAATATATATCAGTATTACATTATAAATAAACCCTATCTGATTCCACAGATAATCAAAACGATGAAGACGGAACCATCCACGTACCACATATGGCAAGTTAAACTACTTCTCTCCCAGATAGAGAACCACAGTAAACGCTCACACAGCGAGATGAAAGTCGACGGACAAGAGCTCAACAACGAACCGTTGATATCCAGCGAGTTCACGTTGGCCATCAAGCAAAAAGTGTCAAACATTCTTGACAGCTGGGAGTTGAAACTGACGCCGTATTTACGGAAATATTTAGGGTTACCGAGCAGCAGAAAATTTGACTCATGCGATGACGCTTTAAAGAAGATCTTGACAGCGTTTCTGGTGTTCCATGACTTGCCTAGGGGGGTCCTGAGGGATGTCATAGGGGATGATGTGTCAGGTCTTCTGGGTTTGGACAGCAATCTGTCGGTGGAGGCTGTGAGCAAGATAGAGGCGTTGGTGAGATGATCGCGGTGTATGACCCGCGGCTACCTCACGCGGTCGCGGTGCAAACTCGACTGTGTCCATGACTGGTGCTAGGGCTCTTGCGAACTGAACTTTAATGTACATTTAATAATAATAATAATAATAATAAAACTTTATTTCAGACCCATGATTTCACAAAATACATTTACTACTAAAAAAAACATTTAAATTAAACATAGTGGTTAATTTAAAGTTAAAGGCTGGCAACGATTTACCTAATGTTGTGCTAAACACATTTATAACTTCTTGCTGTCACTCATATATTACCGAGTTAATGCAGCACTATGATTAAAATATATAGCTTTAATCGTATTTAGTGAATCTTGCAAGCCAGACTTAGTACATAAGATGTTGTTTATTTACGTTATAGCAATTGGAATGTCACATAAATACGGCATGATTATCAAATTTTAACATGAAACGTTACATATGGAGTACGTATGAATATAAAGGACATAATTATTATAATTGTAGTGTTGTAAATAATGTTCGAAAGATATTGCGTGTACAACATGAAAGTAACTAATAAAAAATAATTATAAGTAAAAAATTATACTGGTTAGGTGTCTCAGTGACTACGTACTTTGGTTCAGAAATACTAGTTGTTTTATTTCAATGACTGTATTAATCAAAAGTGTACAGTAAAGTAATAGTAATAAGGTCTCAATCCACTTTGTACCCAATAGTATTTGGAAATAGTATTGTTTTAGTTCAGTGATTCTATTTGATAAGTAAAAACTTATATTGCTAAGTCTAAATTCAGTATCTATAAATAGATACACACATTGTAGTACTTGTCATATACTTTTCGCTTAAAAATATTCGTATTTTAGACTTAATGGTAACACGTATAACCTATACATATGTCTTTATCTACATTGTCAATTGAGTTACAAAGTAATCTCATAGTAGATCTTAGTCACCCCTCGTTGAATTTGTAACATTTTTTATAAATGTATAGAAAACGTAAGCCCTATTAGTATCGCATGCTATTTACAATTCTTTGCCAGACTGATATTACTGATAAGCGTGCAGCGTTTCTACTATTCAGAAAATAAACGGACGCGATACATGATTAATTTCGAAAAAGTAGAAAATATTGAGGGTAGAACGTACTACTTTCTAAACCTAGTAATTCTATAGAAATTGTATATAGCGCCATCTGTCGGTAGTTTACTGTATACATAATACAAAGTATTCTGATGCATCATACATGTTAACCCATTTCTAATCGCAACGTGTTCACGGGGGAACAAAACGTCACTTGCCAATTAAGCGAAAGTCGTTTTTACGCGCCTACCTTAGGATGCTAAAACAGAAATTAATGCGAAAAATAAAATCTTTGTGAAATCAGCATCAATATTCGTTGAAAAATAAAGCAGCTTTTTTTTATATAGGGGATCAGCATAGTGACTGCACTGCACCTGATGTTAAGCAGTAGTCATTCATATATGAAATATAGTTATGGCTAAAGTAGGAGCGTGGTGGAGATATCGCGCTATCTTTTTCTCACGCACGCTGCGTTATGGTTGGCGACACTTGGTGACGTCACATTCTGCTGTTTCCGTTATCTGACAGATGCCCCTTCTACCAAACTTTAAAGCTTTATAACTCATTTATTATTGATTGCATTTTGAAAATTCTTTTTCCGCTAGATTTAGGTGACTTAATATTTTTATGAATGTATTTTAAAAAAAGTAGTCAACTACTCTATTCTCATGACTAATATGAAAACGTATTGATGTATTTTAAAAATTATTGTAAATCATGTAATGTATATGTAACAACAGCAACTATTGTACACTTAGTATGCAAATAAATAAATCATGAAGTGTACTCTAAAGAATACGAAAGAAATCTGCAAACAAAACAGAATTACAATTGGTGGTGTTATCGCTAGCTGCGATTTTTTCAGATAACGTTTGGATGAATTGGAATAGTCATAGATAAAGAGTCGACAGTTCGAAAGATATTTGTCTCGAAGACTGGACATAGCATAATTTTCTCTTGCACATTTTTATTTTACATCTATGGGGAATGTGTCAAAATGATCCAAAGACAAAGGTTTGATAAATTTAATGTTATCGCCATATCGAAGTTTTTTAAACCTAGATAATATACATCTTTCCTGTACCTATTTATGCGCCTCATGTTACATGTCTTAACAAAACTGAAAATGTAATTAAATGTAAATTTTATGTTATCTGTGTTGTTTTTTTTAAATCTGAATATACATATTCCCAGTATTGATATTATAAAAATGCAGGTGGATATAAGTAATAACTAAGAACATATATTTTTTTTTGGGCACGGCTCAGTGACACCACGGCACCTGATGGTAAGCGGAGAGAGGTCCGGACATTGTCGACTGATGAGCGATAGTTATCCCTAGTCAGTCGACATAATTATGCCGGCCTGTTTGCCGGCATATTTACGTGGCCCTCTATGGCGGGTTATAATACTCTATGTACCATAGTTGCTATCCGGCCCGATACAAAATATATTCCACCACCAACAATTGATATACCGATCGATTTGCTCAATCTATGAGAGTGTTTTATTATTGGAGCGAACAGACTGATCACCTAATCCAGGGCCGCGCCGACCCAAGACAGGCCTGTGTGCGCCTACTACACGTCCAGTGCCAAAATAACGCAAGTACTTACTGCCTGTATGAGAAAATGAGTTTCAGGTCCAGTTTTACTAGTGGTAATATAATTATTGCAGTACAATTTACTGGTGGTAGGTCTCTCATATGTTTCTACCGCCAAGCAGCAGTGTACATGCACTGTTGTGTTTCGGTTTGAAGGACATTGTAGCCAGTTGAACTAATGGACATAATGCAACTTCTACATCACATCTAATGTCTCGGGATGACGAGGGCAGTCGAATGCAACTCAGTACTTTGTAACTCAAGGTGCTGGATGGTGTTGCTACTCTTTATGGGCGGTCGTATCGCTTACAATCAGGCGAACGGCATGCTCGACTCGTCATTCAATGCAATAAAAAAAAATTCTTAATTAACGGACACCAAAATTAGCACGAATGTTAAAGGTGCCCTATTGGATTGCATATTTTTTTTTGTAATAATATTGTTACGCATCTTAGCTTTAAGCCTAAATACCAATGTGCATAATAATCATTACGCATAATTGTTTTAACATAAAATAAAAAAGCATAAATACAAAAAGCATAACCATCAGAACGACTAACGTCACAAAGCATAAATATCAAAAGTCATAAAAATAAATAAGCATCATTCATGTTTGGTTTTGTCTGACTTGGAAACAACTTAAAGTCGGTTCAGTAGTTCATATGCACCTAACAAGCTCGTCGCTTCGCTCCTCGCTAACCTAACTTATTCTAAATACATGTTATGCGAAATGTGTATTAGTCTAATACAAATTAGTCGAGCTAAAATTATTCCAATAGCTTATTATGACAAAAAAGTAGTAGGCCAAAATATTACTATTCGATAGTACTATTATGCCAATACATACTATGCAAAGTCAATTGTGCGAAAAAATCATAGTTTAAAAAAAAGTAGGCGAACCAAAGGGATCCCAATGTTAAAGGGTCAGTCTCCCAAGAAAGAACGCCTCGAGAAGATAATCACTTGTTAAGGCATGGTGGGACACTCAAAACCTTGACAGTCCGTTAAGAGATCAACCATACCGTTGAAGTAACTAACAGGGCATACTTATTTTGTGTGATCACCGAATTAAAACTGATTCAGGTTTTGTAGACGGTATTTTGGAGTATCAGAAAAGTGAAGCTTCGTCATTACCTACTAATAAAAATATAGTAGCAATTTTAATTTGGTAGCTTTTTTAATTTAGTTTCCTACTCTAATAATTTGTGGCGCTGTATTGAAAATTCTTCTACTTGCTACTATAGCGGTACCTTAATTTGCTCCCTTTCAACGGACACTTTTTAATACACTGAGATGGTCCTCCTTCTACACTTATGGTTACGTCAATTTTGACCGCCATCTAGTGACTATCAGGAAAGAACATTCGGCGACTTTCGCGCTTTTTAGTATCTGGCTAAGGTACCTATGTATACGGGACCCTAGGATACAGAAATCCGATTCTCACTTAATACTTTAATTAATGACTGCCTGATATCCTATCAAAGTAATGCAATGGGCACAAGATTAGGATTGTATATATAAATGGTTATCAGAATTAGATCCCATTTAGCTAGTTGAGGAGCCCAAGACAAAATGGCGATTAAGTTTGTGGTTTTTCTAGTCGTCATTTTAGCGGGGTGCAATGGTAAGATATTGTCTATATTTTTAACACAGAAATGTGCAGGAACTTGTGAGAAAGTTATTTATTGTGAGATGTTACCAAATGAGATGAAGAAGATTGATCAAGAGAATCCGAAAAAAAGATCGTCTGATTTTGCACTGGAGCTCTTTCCATTCCATGTATTTGCCACTGGTGTTCACGGGAGTAGTTACTGCATACAATGATCGCAAGGATATATATAGTCCTTTATGAAGAGATCTCAAAAACGCCTGTTTTTGAAGGAGTAATTTAGTGCTAATTTCTAAAGGGCAGGCGAAAGAACGTTAAATAGACCCTAGGGTAATGTTTAGAGATGCACCAAATTGCACCATTGTAGATCGAGGAAAAGTATGCAATAAAAGTATCCTTGCACATTTGTCAGCAAAGTCACGATCTAATTGAATTGAAGATGATGTCACCAGAGTTGACAAAGATAGCACTATGTTTAAAATATATTTAGCGTTAAACATATTCAGGGATATGTTGTGGAAGCCAGCTTATATATTAAAATTATGTTAAAGTAGGTGATGCTCGGAGCTCCGCCCGCGTGAAACGGTTTTTCCAGGATAAAAATATTTTCCCGAATAAAAAGTAGCCTATTACATACTTCGAAGTAGTATAGCTTTCTATTAGTGAAGGAATTTTCAAAATCGGTTCAGTAGTTCCTGAGTTTAGCGCGTTCAACCTAGGTAACTCTTCGGCTCTATAATATTACTATAGATTAATACGAGCACGTTCAAAATATCTAACAATTAAAATCAAACAAAATTTCTGATTTAATCAAGATTTTGCATATTTTAAATCGTTACGGTTCTAAGGCTTTTTAACCTTTATGCTCACTGGTGATATTAGTCTTCAAAAAGTTAGTTTATACAAGGACTATTTTGCGTTTTAAATTATCGTACGCAGAAAGGGCTCACGGAGTTTTGAGGTTTGGCAGGTGGTCTTTTGGTTTCCAATTTAATTAAATGTACACTTTGACCTTAGGCTTGTGTACCTAATTTTCAACAATTTGTCTACTGAAATTAGGATGTTTTTCGATTTCAATAGCCTTAGACTTATCCTAGATAGTAATATTAAATAATTAAAGTTAGAAACCTTTCCTTTAATATTCAGCAATTGCTGACTTTGTAAAGTGTCGGTGTTTTACCTCAATTATATTATGTTCTGTTACTCCAGTACCAATATTGCTTTATCATCGTTATAAGAGAGGCTACAATCATATTCTTCTTCTTTTTCAGCCTTTGGACTTCCACTGCCGAATACAGGCCTTCCCTGATTTATATTCTACTTTATATAAAATCCGATTGTCTCAATATAATTTGCAGCATTCACGTAGACTTAGAAACCACTTCGCTGTAACGATTAATTAAAATCATTATCGATGTCATAGGCGATTATATATTTAAGGATTAGTGTGTTATCGAATTAACGCAGCCATTAATTTGTACATGAGCTTTTAAACGACTTCAATAGTAGATTACTTAATCATTTTCTTTCATATTTTTTTTTAATTCTTTACCCCTTCATCTGATTTCAGTTATTCTTTTTGTGTTGGATTTCGTTTCGACCTTGTTTTGGTTGCAACTCAGATTTTAATTTAATTAGTATAGGACCTTGGACTTTAAATATGTATAGCGGAAATCCTCAAAATCAAATAGGATATTAATAATAATTTTTGTATTAAATTAAGTATAGCTTCAAAATACTGCCATATTAAAAATATCGTTGTTTGTGAACTTCAGACATGCAGCGGGGAACTCTACAAAAATAAATAGAATGACAATGATTAAATTTGTATTAGGTTCAATTAGATATGTTTAAATCCTAGCCGATTAGTGAGCTAAAATAGCAGTGGGCAAGGCACATAGTTCGAAGAACTGACGGCAGATGGGGCAATAAAGTTCTCGAGTGGAGGCCACGTACTGCCAAGCACAGCGTCGGCCGTCCACCTGCAAAGTGGACAGATGACGTGATACAGGTCGCAGGAGTACGCTGGATGTGGGCCGCTTTTGACAGGTCCCTCTGGAAATCTTTGGGGGAGGCCAATGTTCAGCAGTGGACGTCCGGTGGCTGATGATGGTGGGTTAATAATATATTAAAGAACATGCGCTGTAATCTTATTTCCAATTCGTGTTAATCATAATATTTGTGCCTTGATAGGAATGGTTATTTATGGTGTGATACCCCCGTGCCTCGGAAAGCACGTAAAGCCGTTGGTCCTGCGCCTGATCTCTCTCAGGTCATGTCGGATTGCTGTCTCACCGGACTATGAGAGTGAAGGAATAGCGAGTGCACCTGTGTATTGCGCACACGCTTGTGCACTATAATATCTCCTGCGTACCTGGCTGATCTCCGTTGAGATTGGCCGCCGTGGCCGAAACTGGCTAGGAGGATTTCATTATTTAAGGTAATTATAGGCACAAGTGTTTCAGGTGTTCGATAAACACTGAATGCTACGTACGGCTATAACGCTATTGTCATGACGATTTTTAAAAGATAGTAGAACGTGTGTAACGTGCTCTAAGTTGTGCTATACATAGGGAAAAACTGTTCTCAGTGTACTTAGCTCCCTACCGTAATATGGGATCACTTTCTACATCGAAAGAGAAAACACGTGCAATGAAGTAATATTGTATTAAAATACTTTATACATCAACAATTAGTACACATTTCTTTTGAAATATCATCGGTACACACGTATCAACTGTAATTTACATGATCACATTTAAATAGACAGAACATAGCACTATCATGTAACCTTGATATATTTCTTCACAGCCTTCCCAACTCTTGAAAAGGAGCAGGACATGTCCATCTTCTTCGAGCATGTGGACCCAAACGCCCGCATCGTGGGTGGCACTCAGGCCGCTAACGGTGCGCACCCCCACATGGTTGCCTTGACCAATGGGGCAGTCATCAGGAGCTTCCTCTGCGGTGGGTCCATCATCTCCCGTAGAACTGTCCTCACTGCTGCTCACTGTATAGCCGCTGCTGTCAGCGGTAACATACTCAGCAGGTACCCCTAAATCATTGTCAAGTTATCGTCCTTTTCACAAAATTACATCAGTTTCGAGACCCACATTCATTCTTACATATTTGGCAAAAAGCATACCTACTACAGAAGTGATTGAGCCCCCTAGTCCGAGTTTTGAAACAAGTATAAACGTCAAGTGCTACAAAGTTTACCTTACATTTATTATCAAAGCCCATCATTACTCTTGATAACCAATAAAATGAAACGCTAAGATATTTTGTGAATAATTTGTATAGCTCTCTCCGTGGGACTGTCGGCACCAACAGTTGGAACAGTGGTGGTACGATGTACGCCTTCCAGTGGTACATCATTCATGCTAGCTACAACGCTAACACCATCAAGAATGACATCGGTATCCTCCACACCTCGGCCAACATTGTCATGACCAACCTCGTCAGTGCTATCGTTGTTAACTACGACTTTATCGGAAACGGGATGAACTCCAGAGTTGCTGGATGGGGAAGAATCAGGGTATGTAGCTTGCTAAATAACAATCAATTACTTAATAGTCCTCGTACGCCGAAGCATTTTTTTTTTTGTTACACTACATACATATTTAGCATATAACGTCTTTTGTAGGCAGAGGTATAATAACAAAACCTACATTTTATCAGCGATATTAGGTCCCACATAATGGGGACAGAACCTATTGCCATTTACCAGACGAGCCAATACTGTGCAGAAAAAATAAATATTACTTTGCCCGACCCGTGTTTCTAGCTGAAGACCCCGGCGCGGTAGCGACCTAACACGCAATATAGCTACGCCGCTTCACATCGTTATATTATTAATAAATAAAAAAAAGACATGTGGCACTCGGAGACTGCCGCGCTAAAGCTATTACATAGCATTTTTTGGAACGAAGTTCCTTATCGCACATTGTGAAAGGAAGCTAGACGGAAAAAATTCTCACGAAACGTTGAGCGACACTTTTATACTTGCCCTGTGAAACCAGCCAGTAACAATGAAGAACTGGCCGTAAAAGTGACATTCGAAATTTAAATAAAACAAGACAATTTAAATGCTTTTTAGAGTAGTTTTTTTTTCGTTAGTTGTATGTTAATTTTAATGTCAATGCTTGCTTAGGTGATGATCGTGATTCGATGACATATCTATTGTGCAGGTAGAAGTAAATGTTTTCATTGATGTGGTAACGTTTTAATGAAATATACAATTATTATTATAACTTAAAATAAAAAAATTTTTTATTACATCTCCATTAATTAATCGAAAAGAACTTATTCCATCCGGGTGTCCCTTAACACCTCTCAAGTTTTTTTATCAACTTATGTAATTATAATTATTCATTTATTTATTTATTTTTCTGTTCTCCAAATTTCACTCGTGCCCTAACGCCGAAACTCTAAGCAGGCAATTATAATACCGGGTGGAAGGGAAACGCTCTCTATACCGGAACGGTAAGAGAGAAGAACCATAACATTAACTCATCAAGCCCGGATCGGTTACATTGGCTCGGTACGTAAGGTCGATATAGGCACCCACATAAGGTCGATGTGGGTGCCTATAAGGTCGATTTTCGCATGACGTACCGGGCCAATGTAACCGAGCGGGCTTGAGGGGTACGAAAAACTATATTCATTTGCAAAGCTAAGCGATAATATTTACGATTTCAGTATTTCCGTAATTCATGCGCGCGCAATGTAAAGCGTACAAAAAACTGGGTAGGGTACAAACTACAAAGCAAACGCCGACAAGGCGGCGGCCGCCGCGCTGCGCCGGCACCGGTCACGCGGTCGTTAACCCGTCAGCTGATGTACGTGTTTCATTACGATTTTTTTGAAGTATTGACCTTTTTTACTATGTTTTTCAGAATAATAGTTTGATTTATCTATCCATACGTGAAGCTGTACAGAAATTTGAGAAAATCCTACTAAAATTGTAACAATGCAATCGCGATTTTTTTAGTGCCATCACGTCAGGAATCACTAATACTATCACCTGTATTCGTTTCCGAGAGCGTTTCCCTTCCACCCGGTATTTATAACCTCTTTGAACAGATATTAAATAAAAACTTTTTAAAAATTCAAACGTAGAATCACGTTTGACATTTTGATAAGTTTCACTGACTGGAACAATTTTTAAATACTCGGTAATTTCGACCTTTTATCGTTTAATATTCAGCTCATATAATATCCTCTTACATATTGTATTCTTACAAGACTGCGATATTAAAATTACTTATGGAATTTTACACTCTAAATGGTTGTGATAGAGTTGAAAATAAAATATCACCGCTGTGCCGGTCGGAGTGAGGGGTGTCAGGTTATTTTTTCGTTACGGAATTTCTGGAATCAGTCTCCACGCTCAAGGCCCGCGATAGAAGCTATGCAATAGCTTAAAAATATAATGAATTATCTGTTTTTCAGGCCGGTGGTGCTCTCTCTGCCACCCTGCTACAACTGGACCTGCCAACCATCGACGGTAACCGTTGCGTGAGTGACGTCGCCAGTGTCTCCGCCAGCCTTAACATTAGAGCCCCGGCTGTTAACCCGAACGTCGAACTCTGTACCTTCCATTCGCGCAACCACGGCACTTGCAACGTGAGTAGCTACCCCACTATTTTGTGCTTATCACGTTGACTGCAGACGCCAAACACGAACGGTGATTACCATATACCAGACTTGTAACTTCGCAGTAATGCAGCGAACGCGTGTGGCTTTACAAGTCCAGCGTGTAAAGTGAGCGGAAGTCACATAATAGGGTATTTTACTACTTTTTTAAATACAACTATTAATAATGTATGCTATCCAAAATCTAATGGAAAATAAAATTCAAAATTGTCGCAATAGTAAGTTATGAAGCTTTTAAATTTGGTGGAAGGGGTAGCTGTCAGATAGCAGCAATACTAGGCTGTGATGTCACCAAGCGCCGTCGGCCATGACGCTGCGTGCGTGCGAAAGAGATAGCGCGATATCCCTGCCTCGCCCCACTTTTGCTTACAAGAATATTTCAAAATTGAATAACTGTTTTATTTTTCAATCGATTTTGATGCTTATTTCACAGAAGAATTTCTTTTTCGTATTATTTTCTGTTACATCTAAAATAATGTACAAAATCAAATATAGGAAACTACCCTATTGTGTGCACATTAACTAGACAAAACACGGTCTATGTGTCTTGCACTGTTGTAGAGGTCATTGTAAAACACTAGGTGTGTGTATAGGGTGATAAGTGAAGCGTGAAGAAATGAAGAAGAATAGATGATAGTAGCAGAAGATAAAGTTTATTACACGCACACGGAAGAAACAGTCTACACACAGAAGAATACACTGTAAAGTAGAAATAGAAGGAGCAGTCAAGAGACAGTTATAGAGATAAGAGTTTATATGAGACTGAGCAATAGGATAGCGTAAGCGTAAGCGCAAGCGTTACGGTAGCGGGTGACACGGACTTCGCGGGCGAGATTAGGTGAACCGACTGGCGTGGCCGCCGGCCCGCGGCCGGCCGCACGCGCAACGGTCAAACAGCCCCCGCGCCCCAACTACATCATCATTACACATAATATGATACTTTGAAATCTAAAATAGGTCAAAATCAGAGTTCAACATTTTCCCTTTTTCAAATTGTAGCACTCATGTGATCATTATCCATTGCAGGGTGACTCTGGCAGCGCTCTGGTCCGCACTGACCGCGGCCAGCAGATCGGCATCGTGTCGTGGGGCCTGCCCTGCGCCGTGGGTGCCCCCGACATGTTCGTGAGGGTCAGCGCCTTCAGGAACTGGGTCCTAGCCAACACCCTATCCTAAGAAACTGCTGCACTCCTGTCATAAGCCGCTGCGCAGACATAAATTTTGTTGCCGAAACGCTGCGAAGATGTTCGATATTTCTATAGTGGACCCAGGAAATCTTTAGTTTTGTCTTTCTTACAAGTCCCTTAATAAATTTTAGTTGCATAATGTCACCGCGATCATTGAAGCAATCGTCCGTTTCATAGTGGCTATACGTATGGTACATATTAGCATGAAAACAACAAGATGACAGTTCTCTATTGTCGGGTGTGTCGTGTTTTCATATAGGTACCAGAAAATGTGATACCATCTGCGCAGTCTTGTGCCCCACCAAACATTTCAATATGACTAACAATAAATCATAATTTATTTCAATACTTTTTTTATTTACCGCTTATAGTACAGATATAGGAACTAGACATGGGCGCCGCCTAGGAAAAAGCCGGCGGCGGCGTGTTGGTAATTTTTGGTCGGCGGCGGCGTAACGCCGGCGGCGTGGATTTTTTTAATGAATATTGAATATATGTATAGGCCACATATAAATTCCTCAGTTACATGTTCGTAGGTAGTTGGAAGCACTAGCCAATTAACTTATAGGTATAAAAATCCCTTCAGGACCCATGCTCCATCCACCCTGTGGATTGGGGGCATTTGGAGAATTCCACCACGGTATCCCCTACCTGTCGTAAAAGACTATTAGACAATAGAGACCACCGGGGGTCCCAGGTGGACGGCAGGGGGCTGTCCGTCTTTAGTTTTGTGTTTTTTTAGCATATTGTTGCAATCCTTGTGATGGACGGCAGCATGGCAGGTAGGCCTCACGTTGCCGTTGACGCAGAGGGCGTCCTTCGGTGCGCGGGAGCGTCTGAGCCCAACACAACAGCAGACGGGCCGCACTGGGCGGCACTGCGGAGGGGCGGTTGCGGACGATACTTAGGCACTTCCGTCAGAGGAAGCCCGCGGCCGTCCCTAATGCACCGAAGATGGCCACAGCGGAGTTTTGGTTTGTATGCCGTGCGTTGTACATACGTTGGGCGGTCACCTAATGGTTTCATCTCTCCGGGCGGCTCAACGACGGGTCGTAAGGCACGGTGAACCCAGCATAACCGCTCAGTCGCCCCCCTTGAAGGATGGGCGGTAGTAAGAAGTCACTTTCTCCGCGAAAAATAATAACAAAAAAAGACAAATGCTCTATGGCACTCGCGAGTCTTTATCTTGTTTCGCGGAGAAGCTGAAATGACCATAAATGACCTTTGGGGCCACCATCCCGTTATAAGAAATGACTGCGCGGTTATATCATTATCACCGCTTTTACGACCTAGCGTTACGCCACTTATAGAGATGGAAGCATCGGGCGACACACCAAGCTGGACAGTCTTTTAGTCTATGAAAACTAGTAGTGACGGCGTTAGGCGTCGTTGACCGCCGACGGCCTCGCGCTTAAGGGGCCTTACAAAAAAAATTATTTAATATTACTTTTTGATAGTGGCGGCCTTAGCCAACGCAGGGCTCCGGGGGCAGATGTTTGCACGTGGCCTTTTTCTTTGTGCCCTTTGTCAACCGAGGGTTCAGCCGCCGCTAGGACCGGGCGAGAGAAAAGTGGAAAATAAAAGGGGCCTCACAAAGCTGATGTTGCCGACGTCCACGTTTGGTCTAGCGCCGCCATAGTAAACTACCACGGCCGGCATACTAAATGTATACCAAAGCACTTTGTTGCGTCAGGGACGGCTTCATGATCTCATGGTCACGTGCGCCTAATCATTTTATCCGCAAATCTCCATCGAAAGGACGGGTAATATTTGGTTCTCCACCTCATGCCTCAGATTTCTCTACTTCTGGCGGGAGGAGTCCGACCTTTCGTGTTCCTGCACCATCTCTTTTCATAAGAGGTCTACCTTCGTACTCGTAGGCCATCAAAAATTAAGATATCTTGCTGTAGTCTTGGTTAGTAACACAGCGACAGCGAGAGGCCACCTCTTTTAAATGATACGAAATCGCTATGCTCTCAATTAAGGTTAGCTAAAACTCCGATAAACGTTAGGTTATACATTAGACCGTATATTGCAACCTCAAAGGCCGAGTGGACGGTTATTCGAGAGACCCCACGATCGGCCGATAGCCCCTATTAGTCGGTTTTTATACCAGGCCGGGGATGCTGTAGTGGACTTCCCTAAATGCCCCCAATTCACAGGTCAGGACCAGGAGTCTCTAACGTCTCTGATGGCAGAGGGATTGGCCCGCTATCGATCTCTCGTAGCACTCTCTTTCTGATGGAGGACTACTCCGAAAAAGTTAGCCACTGCAATCTACAACCTCCGCCTGTTGACTATGGACCAGTAAAAACGATCACATGCACCTGACCGTAGTACACCGTCGTTGGGCAGTTATTACAAGGAAAAGACATGACCTACGATCTGCCACAGAAACTCTCGGAAACAATGTTCTCCGATGAGTACATTTATCAGTTGATAGTTGGACCATAGTTGCATCACGCCTTGGTGAAATCAGGATGGACTACTAAAACATTTGGGCACCGAGGACGGGGTCTCCAGCCTGAGACCACATCCTCCATGGCAACTCCGCCGAAAGGTGCCCGCTTGGCCTCTATTTAGGAGCCAGATGCTGCTCGTGTGTGGAAGCTCCCTCGAGCCAGTGGAAGGTGGCCGTAGGGCTTTGGGGTCCAGATCCTAGGCCGGCATCTAACCAACAAGTAAGTCACGTACTAGATCGTGTGGTACGGCCCTTATTATCTGCTGCGGATTCCACTGGAGAGCATTGCAGAGAGATTCGCAGGTCCAAGGTTTCGGCCGAAAAGATACTGCTGTAAAAGATCATGGACCACATAACTCTGTGGCATAAAGTTTAGTTAGCGATGCCAGGACCTTTTAGGTTAGACAGCTTGAAAGATGATGCCTTTTAGAATCGTTAACGCTAATAGTCGTTTTTCTGTTATTAACTTTAAAAAACCCAAGTCAGCCAGTAACTATGAATAAATTTTTTGAAGAAAAAATTTTTTATTCCAAATCCACGCCGGCGCGGCGCTAATATCTACATCGAACTAAATACGACATTTGAGACCCAATCATTCATAAAATTTGACAATAAAAATTAAAAGTATTCACAAAATCCACGCCGTCCAAGTTAGGCGGCGGCGGCGGCGGCGCGCGGGTCCTGCCCGGCGGCGTAACGCCGGCGCGGCGCCCATGTCTAATAGGAACCAAGATTGCTTAATTAATGGTTCTGACATCAACGCGACCATAATCCTATATAATTATGATATATTAATAATGCCAATGGTTCCTAGATATTAGCTTGTGAGTTTTGTGTTTGGTCGGCTTACACATTTATGTAACAAATAGCGTTTATCAGATTATCCGCCACTTCACAGACTTCACGGGATCTAAAACCGATTCCCAATAAAAAAAGGATACATAAACGAAAGAAAGTCGTGATGATGAATCACCACCATCTTTGAACACTCACAATTCCAAAAACCCGATTAAAGAACATAAAGAAAATAAAGGGGAGGCCAAAGACATTAAACAGTATTGTGCAGGACGCATGCGCAAAACACATCGAATGAAAAATCAAACATCGGCGCCTGCCAAGAAGTTTATAATATAACTACGTATAAAATTCTTGGCGCCTGCGCATTAAGTGCCATGTGTGACACGAAAGAGGCGGACAATGCGCGAGAGCATGAACGTAATCGTGTTCTATCACTATCCGTGCGGAGTCGCGAATCGCGACTCCGCACGCGCAGTGTGAACGAACCAACGCTCAATCGAACGTGTTAGGATAGCATAGGATTTTGTCTACCCCGCTGGGTTAATGGGGTTATTATATTTATAGAATTAATATAGTCATGGATAAAATCATCACGTCTGTGCGTCGATTGTGAGTAAATTTAGCACAAGTAGTCGAAATAACTTTTTACGTAACGCACATAGGAAAATTGTGAATTGTTTACCATATAGAGCCCTTTAATACCTATGTGCCAAGGTATTAATAGTTTAGGACAACAGTCGGACCTCATCGTGACACACATATAACTGCGCGTTGTGTAATAAAAATTGTCCTCCGAAAAGGGCCTGAATTTTGAGGCCCTCCTTAAGATATAGCTCTGGAGTACTTCAGTGAGCCCGGTTTTCGGAAAAATCAGTTCAAGCCAGTCAAAACCAGCAAGAAAGAAACAGTCAGCAAGAAAGATAAAGTCAGCAAGAAAGAAGCTCTGGGTGAGTGAAAGGAGCGTATGCAGTTTCACCGCTCTCCCTCGCCATTTCGCTGCTACGTGCTACGGTGCGCCGCCTACGAGCTACTACGCAGTACTGCGGGTGGCTACAAAAGTCGCTGCACGTCGAAACCTGTTCGAAGATTGTAACGATCGTATAATCTGTACATAATATACTACTATGTGTAAATATACGTTTGTTTCCTGACTGTGTGTGTTTGACAGACATACCCCCAAATACTCAAACGCTACTCAACCAACCAAGCTATCTGAGGCCTACTTAATTTTAACAGGCTTCTTATTTTAAATGGCATTCTCAAACGTACTTTAAAAGATTTGATGGAAAACTCAGTTGAGGAGCAGTTACTTTGCTACAGATTATAAAAAGTTGGTTTTCGATTACAATTTTAATAAATTTGATATTTATGTGTCGTTTCACGCAGTATAATTTTTAAGATGTTAAAAATAAATAAATCGAATAACACAATGCGCAGTTTAAAAATGATTTCCAATGTTATATTATGTCTATTATATTTAATTTTCGTGTGTATTTTGTGTACTGTGCTGATGCTACATAGTAAAAATAGTAAGTAGGTTTAGGTACGTTTAAAAACCATCCTAGGTTTTTAATATGTAGGAATGGCATATTCGTTATTAGAAATAATTTATTAATTATTATATTCTTTACATTGATGTGATGAGTTTATATTGGCATTATATTGCCACTTGGCAGTATGGTCAGGGTTGACAATAGCCATTTTGGAAAAAAAATAAAACAACTCAACAACAATAATTTCATTATTCTTATTTCAGTAATCAGTTTTATCATCAGAAGTAGGCATATTTATAAATGCTAACTCAACCGCCATACTACGCACAATACGACGTACTACCGTTGGTTGTTTCCCGTGAAAAATAACCTCGATGACCTTGGGCTATCGGTTGGATTGTCTGCATTTCTTTTTGTGTCCGGCTGGGTAATGTCTCGATTTAAAGAACATAAATGAAGAACAGTTTCCTTGATTAGTCGGAATCTTCTTTTAAACTCATCATAATTGTATTCTTCGAAAGCGTTTAATTTCTCTCGATTTCTTCCATTGATACCTTTACTATTACTATATTCCTCCTCAGACAATAATGATAGTGAAGAATAAGACGATTTATTAAATCTAAAGAGAATTTAATAAGTAGTTATTGCGCAATAAAATTATTAAAGATTTGAGACTAGTCTGATGCACTCTCAAATTAATCTCGATTATCATCCATATGAGGAGGCCTTACATAGCTGTCAAACTTTAAGCAGTGTTTGTGAATACCGTTTGAATCGATAAGCAGACCTTAAACTGAGTCGCCTTAAATTTTAGGTTAGGAGATAAGCAACGTTTCAGTATACCAATTTCAACATTAACGAATTCTTAAATCAGTAAGGACATCTCAAATATTTAAGTAGCGTTTGATTATTCGGGCGTAAAGGGCTTAAGTTTCGTAAAACTCGATTTTATGCCCTATTTTAAATAAAATAACCAGAGCATTCTTCGCAAATATGTTTAAGAAATAAGTAGTATACCCTTTGTCCTTGTGATTTCTTGTACCGTTTTTTTGTTTCCTCATCCAGAAAACGTTTCTCAAACCAACTCACCACAATCCCAACATCCCCAACTTCAATCTGTTACGTAACGATCGCACCAGTGGCCCTTTTGGAGGCACTCTCATATACTTTAAAAGGTCCCTACATTGCATACCCCTAGACCCACTTGCTAACTTGAGGAACATTGAGGTTTCAGTCTGCAGGGTAGCCATGACAGGACATCCGCCGATCACTATCATATCGGCCTATCTCTCGCCCATAAAGAAGCTTCACTCCAACGACCTAACCACCCTATTTGCGATGGGGGATTCCGTCATTCTGGCGGGAGACCTCAACGCCAAGAACACTCTCTGGGGCTATCACTACACCAACGTGAGAGGTACTGCCCTGGAGAGTTGTCTTGAAACCATAGACATGAGTATATTGGTTCCATCTGAACCAACCCACTATAGTTCAATCGACAACCACCGACCCGACATACTCGACATAGCACTCGTAACTGTAAGGAACGTAAGCCTTCGCGTGCGTTCCATGCATGTGCTACAAGAATTAGACTCTGACCACAGACCTGTGATCCTAGATTTAGCCCCCAACACGGCCCAACAGACACAGGTCCTAATGTACCGATGAAGGTGAAAAAGAATTGGCGGCAATATGCCTATAATATAATGCATAAATTATCTCTGTATGACTAACGCCCGAATAATCAAACGCTACTTAAATATTTGAGATGGCCTTACTGATTTAAGAATTCGTTAATGTTGAAATTGGTATACTGAAACGTTGCTTATCTCCTAACCTAAAATTTAAGGCGACTCAGTTTAAGGTCTGCTTATCGATTCAAACGGTATTCACAAACACTGCTTAAAGTTTGACAGCTATGTAAGGCCTTCTCATATGGATGATAATCGAGATTAATTTGAGAGTGCATCAGACTAGTCTCAAATCTTTAATAATTTTATTGCGCAATAACTACTTATTATATTATCTTTAGATTTAATAAATCGTCTTATCCTTCACTATCATCATTGTTTGAGGAGGAATATAGCAACAGTAAAGGTATTAATGGAAGAAACCGTGAGAAATTAAACGCTTTCGAAGAATACAGTTATGATGAGTTTAAAAGAAGATTCCGACTCATCAAGGAAACTGTTCTTCATTTATGTTCTTTAAATCGGGACATTATCCAGCCGGACACAAAAAGAAACGCAGACAATCCAACCGATAGCCCAAGGTCATCGAGGTTATTTTTCACGGGAAACAACCAACGGTAGTACATCGTATTGTGCGTAGTATGGCGGTTGAGTTAGCATTTATAAATATGCCTACTTCTGATGATAAAACTGATTACTGAAATAAGAATAATGAAATTATTGTTGTTGAGTTGTTTTATTTTTTTTTCCAAAATGGCTATTGTCAACCCTGACCATACTGCCAAGTGGCAATATAATGCCAATATAAACTCATCACATCAATGTTAAGAATATAATAATTAATAAATTATTTCTAATAACGAATATGCCATTCCTACATATTAAAAACCTAGGATGGTTTTTAAACGTACCTAAACCTACTTACTATTTTTACTATGTAGCATCAGCACAGTACACAAAATACACACGAAAATTAAATATAATAGACATAATATAACATTGGAAATCATTTTTAAACTTTGCATTGTGTTATTCGATTTATTTATTTTTAACATCTTAAAAATTATACTGCGTGAAACGACACATAAATATCAAATTTATTAAAATTGTAATCGAAAACCAACTTTTTATAATCTGTAGCAAAGTAACTGCTCCTCAACTGAGTTTTCCATCAAATCTTTTAAAGTACGTTTGAGAATGCCATTTAAAATAAGAAGCCTGTTAAAATTAAGTAGGCCTCAGATAGCTTGGTTGGTTGAGTAGCGTTTGAGTATTCGGGGGATAGTCTTTATGCTAGTTCTATCGTGAGGTTAAAGAAAGATAAGTGTATCTTGAGGGTAACTGCTTGGTGCTGTAAAATGCATGCCACTGGACGTACGTTCAGTACGGACGGACGTACAAGACTTGCAAATTATCAAACTAATTTTGCGGTATTTTTTCACCACGTTTCCTGGTCAAGAGACGGACCTTGAAGAATATACTGAAAAAAACGTTGCTACATCATGGTAGCACCGTATATATACTAATGAGATGGGTTTACAGGGCGATTTCGGCAGTTTGCTGGTGCGATCGGATCGCAGCCAGCAGGGCGATGTGGTGTCGAGGGGCTTACCCTGCGCGGTGGGCGCTCCTGACATGTATGTCAGGCTCAGTGCCTACAGAGGCTCTGGGTCCAGGGTAACACACTTACACAATGTATGTCTTAGGAATACGGTATAGGTCTAAGATCAATGAAGAATTTTATGTTATTTCGATAAATTAAAAATTAATAAAAATTGCAAAAGTACTGTGTGTGTTTACATATAAATGACGAGATGAGTAAACCCCGGCGTTAGACTTAGAATCCGATCATGTAGCTTTATTAATTAGGTAGGTGAAGTCAAGTCAAGGTTTGCACGATATTAATTATAATTAAATGTGTTTTATTTAATACCTATGCATATTTAATTATGTGGATAAAAGATATGGAACTCTTACAACCCTGCCTTAAATGTAATGATTGAAACCTCAGCATTTGTCTTTGCATTGCATTGCTTTTTGTAATATTCCATTGCAATAATGTCGAGTCGTATTTATTTCAATAAACTTAATTCTATTTAAATTTGAGCGGTAGTTAGTCATTGCAATTTGCGACGAGTGGTACTCGCTTCTCAAGCAGTCACCATTACCTACACTAGAAATCAGGAAGTCAGGACTCTTGTGTGAAAATTGTAACAGTTTAATTTCTCGAATTAAACCTGTGACCTCTTGGTCATTGTAGTTTCTTTTAATTAAGAAGGACAGTCAGCATCAGTCGCCTAAAATAACGACGTTTTTATTATTCAGTTGGCTAGCAGGAAAGAGGCTCAAGCGACAGAGGTTGGTACGGATTTAAGAGGCCGTATCTAAAATTTCGACTATTTTAGTCATCTCTTCATCGTGATTATTTAAGAAATAAACTGATCTGAGTAATTTATCAAGTATCATCGGAAAGACGATTTCAACACTAATGGAATAAACGAGCCAGATTTTTCATATCTTGTTTTAATTTCAATCTATCCCCCAAGTTCTAACGTCTGTTTCAGACAGACAGAGAGAAATTTTGTTGTATGGAGACTCAAACGTGTTGCCGTTTTCAATCAAAATCGTGCTTGAAACTAAGTAACGAAAATGACTAGCTATTGCATTAGTTATTGGTATAAAAAGTCGCCTAAAGGATAAATGTGGCAATTTATTTATTTTAAATATAAAAGGAGGCGCACTTATTTTCGCGCGCTAGCCCGCAAACATACATTCGTACATTCTTACAAACTTTCGCGTTTATAATACTAGTAGGATAAATATGTTATTATAACATAATCCGAATATAACACGATATTTTTAATCGTGATAACAATTTAGGGTTATCTCCCGAAAAATGTTACCGGCGCCTCACTTATATTCATGATTATAATTTACTATATCAACTGATGGGGGACTGGGAAGGACAATAACACAAGTGAAATCTTGAAATGTATGTACATTGCCTAATATATCAAATGAAATCACAGGCCTGTTTAATGAAATGTTAGTAAATGAGGTTCTATTCTATTACACAAAAAGGGCCTAGAGAATTATTGAAAACTACAGACCTATTAGCATTATATCCACTATTTCAGAAGTCTTTTCCAAAATATTGTTGAAACGCATTACAGAAGTGTTAGATGAAAATCGGCCTAAGGAACAGGCTGGATTCCGTAACGACTTCTCCACAGTAAACCATATTTTAATAGTAAAACAAATAGTTGAAAAATACAATACATCTTATTATTTTGTTTTCATTGACAAGCCTTTGACTCACTGAAACATGACCAAGTATGGAAAGCTTTTAAGTACACTACAAATATATTAGACAAATAAGAAATATTTATATGGAGTCTAAAGCAAAGATAAAAACATATAGGGAAGAGAGCTTAGAATAATAACACATTATTCTATGGAAGAGAGAATGTTTGATATAAGAATAGGGGTGAGAAAGGGAGACATCTTATCCACCAAACTATTATCGGCAACTTTATAAATGATATTCAGAAATTTTAATTGGGACAACTATGGACTTAAAATAAATGGAGTATATCTGAATTATCCCAGATTTGCAGATGACTTTGTTTTACTAAGTGATAAACCATATGATCTTCAAGCAATGATGGAACAACTGGACTAGAAAGCAAAAAAATAGGACTATCTATTAATGAAAGAAAAACAAAAATAATGACTAACAGTCATGACTATCCTATTGTAATTAATGGTAAAAACATAAAATCGTAGGTATATTATGATTTTTTTATACATGTTAATGGCCATGTAGTGCCTAGATAATGCTTTTATATTTTTATAGAAACATTGAAAAAGAAACAGTCGAAAGCAGGATTTGAACCCACGACCTCCAGCGTACCGTGCCGGTGCTCTGCCAGTTGAGCTATTTCGACCCTACTCTCGGCTGTCCAATTTCAAGTTCCCTATTTGATCTCTTAAAGGAGATGACTAGCGACATCTGTTAGCAATTATTACAATTACTAACTGAAATTGGACAGCCGAGAGTAGGGTCGAAATAGCTCAACTGGCAGAGCACCGGCACGGTACGCTGGAGGTCGTGGGTTCAAATCCGGCTTTCGACTGTTTCTTTTTCAATGTTTCTATAAAAATGTGAAGACAAAAACATAAATTACACAGAGGAATACATCTACCTTGGACAGATCATATCTTCAAATGACCACAATAAAAAAGAAATAGAATGCATAACATCAAACGCATGGAAAGGTACTAAAGAAGTAATGAAATACTCAGAATTCCATATAAAAGAAACTTCCAATCAGGCCCTTGATAAATAAGAATGTCAAAAGATTAGAAATCTGCCAACAGGATATGGAGTGGAATTTGATAGGAATTCAAAGGAAACGTAGAATTACATTACAATCAATTCGCAGGAAAACTAAAATAATAGATGTAGCTTACCGCATAAAAATACTCAAATGGAACTGGACAGGACACTTTGTAAGATGTAAGAAAAGTAAATGGACAAAAGATGTCATGGAATCGTATCCCGGGGACGGAAAGAGAAAAGGCTACCCCTCCTTCTCTTTACAAATACAAAGATGGTCCGATGATTAGAAAAAGCAGTGGGGAATAGATGGATGCGATTGGTACGACATTGAGACCTGTGGAAGATTCTAGGGGAGGCCTATGCTATTAAGCAAAACAGCCAGACGAACACTGATGCTGAGTAATTTAAGTTTTTAACTGTAAATTATGGTTGTAAACAAAGGCTTTATTATTATACCCTAAAGTCTAATAGTGAAGCACTATAATTTAAATATGATACTGGATTACTATTTCAGGGTTGCGGTGTGCAGCGTGACGCTCAGCGAGTTTTAGGCAATGCAGGTGAGGTAGCAGCTCGTCTCTTGGTTGACCTGGTTAAAACTCCTTTGGTATTTTGGTGTCGTGTGTCTAAGATTTTCAGATCCAAAGGTACCTACGTATACGGGACCCTAGGATACAGAAATCTGATTCGCACTTGATACTTTATTAAAGACTGCTTGATATCCTATCAAAGTAATGAAATGGGCGCAAGATTAGGATAGCTGAATGGTGTGTATATAAATGGTTATCAGGGGATATATTTAGCAAGTTGAGGAGTTCAAGACAAAATGGCGATTAAATTTGTTGTTCTTCTAGTCGCCATTTTGGCGGGGTGCAATGGTAAGATATTGACTATATTTTTAACACAGAAATGTGCAGGAACTTGTGAGAAAGTTATTTATTGTGTGATGTTACCTTCCAAATGAGATGAAGCGGATTGATCAAGGGAAGCCTAGAAAAAAGATCGTCGGCTTTTGCGCTGGAGAGAGGCCCCATTCCATGTATTTGCCACAGGTCTTCACAGGAGTAGGTACTACATATAATGATCGCAACAATATTATATATAGTCCTTTATGAAGAGATCTCAAAAACACATGTTTTTGGAGGAGTGATTTGGTGCTAAATTTTAAAGGCAGGACATGATGAAAGAACGTTAAATAGACCCTAGTTGCACCAGTAATGTTTAGAGATCGAGGGAAAGTATGCAATAAAAGTATCCTTACACATTTGTCGGTAAAGTCACGATCTAATTAAATTCATGCAATGGCAAGATGATGTCACTGGAGTTGACAAAGATAGCATTATGGATAAAATATATTCAGCGTTAAACATATTTAGGAATATGTTGTGGAAGCCAGCTTAATTAAACATACAAACATATTTGTGTAAACAGTAAAGTAATCTTACTATTTACTGGTGATAGGAGTCTCGTATGTAAGAGTCCGCCTGGGTGAGTACCACAGCAATGTCTATTTCTACCGCCAAGCAGCGGTGTGCATGCACTGTTGTGTTTCGGTTTGAAGGGCATTGTATCCAGTGTAACTACATGACATAATGAGACTTAACATCTTATGTCTCAGGATGACGAGCGCAGTGGAATTCCACACAGACGTTGTAACTCAATGAGCTGGATGGTGTTGCTACTGTTTATGGGTGGTCGTATCGTTTACCATTAGGCAGACGGCTTGCTCGTCTCGTCATTCGATGCTATTAAAAAAAAACATATGTTAAAGTAGGTGATGCTCGAGGCTCCGCCCGCGTGAAAAAAATTTCACAGGATAAAAATATTTTCCCGGGATAAAAAGTAGCCTATACTAGCGTATACTCAAGATTAGTGTAGCTTTCTATTAGTGAAAGATTTTTCAAAATCGGTTCAGTAGTTCCTGAGTTTAGCGCGTTCAACCAAACAAACTCTTCAGCTCTATAGGTAATATTACCATAGATTAATACGAGCACGTCCAATACAACTAACGATTGAAATCAAACTGATTTTCTAATTTAATCACGATTTTGTATATTTAAAATCCTTACGGTTCTAAAGCGTTTTAGCCTTTATGGTCACTGGTGATGTTAGTCTTTCGAAAAGTTAGTGTTACAACGACTATTTTGTGTTTTAAATCATCGTACCCAGAAAGGGCTCACGGAGTTTTTAGGTCTACTTATTATACCAGGTGGTCTTTTGGTTTTCAATTCAATTATATGTTCACTTTGGACCTAGGCTTGTGTAAATTTCCAAGCATTTTTCTATTGAAATCGCGATGTTTTTTTACTTCAACCGCCTTAGCCTTATCCTAGATAGCAATATTGAGTAATTAAAGTTAGAAACCTGCTGAACATTGTAGAGCGTCGGTATTTCACGTCAGCTATATTATATTCTGTTACTCGAATACCAACATTTCTTTATCAACGTTATAAGAGAGGCTATACCTAATCATATTCTTCTTTTTCTTCACCCTTTGGAAGTCCACTACCGAACATAGTCCTGCCCCAAATTATATTCTACTTTACATAGAATCCGATTGTCTCAATTTAATACGCAGCATTCGCGTAAACTTAGAAACCATTACGCTATAACGATTAATTACAATTATCGATATCATAGGTGATTACATTTTTAATGATTAGTGCGTTATCTTAATATGTCCGTATAAATTACATTTTGATGTTCACACCGAGAATGTCATAAAGATGGCTAATAGGGCACTTGGATTCATTTTGAGATTTAAAATACTTTACTGTGCGTCTATTCGTACCTATTTAGAATACGCTTCGCAAGTTTGGATCCTCAGTTTGGAACCCTTGAAATTGTAATATATGTATTGACAGAATTGAGCGCGTTCAAAAATTATTTCTACGTTTCATACACTTTTAGCTTAAAGTTCATAAAATGTATTCTACAGACTATATAGACCAATGTAAAAAGTTTCACTTGCTGCCCCTATACGAGCGCAAGCGAGTGGCCGATTTTGTGTACTTATTTAAAATTTTAAACGGGATCATTGATTGTCCCGAGTTGCTTGGTAGTTTTAGACTAATAACCCGACCAATCGTTATGTAAACCAACCCCACTTTATACTGTAACTACCATGTACCAGTGGCGAAGGGTGACATTTTCCGAAAGGGAACCCGACACAAAATATGGTTAATAATATGAATAAATATGGTCTGCATATCGTTCCAACTATAATTAGATTTTAGCCTATTAGGTACGCTATAAAAATCATAAAAGTCTAGATGCATTTTGAAGGTGGTTTTGTAAAAGTACTCAAATCATTATAACAGCTACTAGAATAGGTGATTAACACCTAAACAAGAAATAAAGCAAACCACTTCATAGTTCTTACCCTATTATGACGATATGTATCTACCATGCTCCGCGTTAGCATATTTTTCGTAAAAAGGTAGAAAAAAAACTATTATCTAAAATAGGTAGATACATACTTATCTGATATCTCTTATAGTAAATAGGAGCTAGGTACTATTTTGCTTTTAACTAAGTTAGTGCATCCAAAAAAATTACAGGTATTTTATCACATTTGAAACTGAACTTTAAAAACACAGTTTACACAAGAAATAAGCCGTCAAGCAGTAGTTTCTGTACCTTATAATAATCGATGTATAATGCGAAGCAACACTTCACAATTTCTTAAAACATTAAAAAGTTTTTCTAGGTTATAAGTAAATAACGCAATTTTAAAACTATCTCATTAATCTAGTCTGTAATTACAATTTAATAGTTGCACGTACCTCCACACTACACACAAACGTTGATAACACTTTATAACACACAAATTTATTATTATATTCCACATTTACTAATTAAAAACAAACTTATCGAACCGGCGAAATTATTTACTTAAGTTTTCAAACGTCAATAATACAAATATACGCTTCTAATTAAAAAAGAGCTCGTAAGTCTTAGTTGGTCGTAGTTGGTGAGCAACAATAATTCATGGTCGGTTAATAGTGAAGCTAAAAGATCTCGGCTTACCTCTTACGCATCTCTCCGTGAACGAAAAATGTATCGGTATGAATGAACAATTAAGACAGAGATAGTAAATACGCAAACATGCGCGAGGAAAAAAGAGACGGCGAGGGAAGCTAAGCGACAGCGGGTTCCCTCGCGCGGCCGCCGAGGCGACGGGTCACAATTGCGCGAAAACATAGGGCGATTGCGCGCTGGCCACCTATTACCATTTATTTAAACTATTTTACGTCAATCGATGAAAATGAAGTTGTTTGTTTATTAATAATATAATTTTAAGATTTTGCTTGCATAAATTATAAAAGGGAAGCCGGTAGGAATCGGGTTGTAGGTATGGACCCTTCGTCACTGCCACGTACAGACACAACTGCTTCACAATTCGTGCATGTAGGAGCTATAATGAACTCTGCAACGACTGTCATTTAGATTTGTTCTTTACCAGTGTCTGTCAGTTAAATAAAAACTTTGCAAATATTTTTTTTTTACGTTTTCAATGGCCGCGTATAATTTTGTTCAAGTTCTATTTGCTGATATAATTTATATATTTTTTTTGTATTTTTATGTAATATGTATCTTAACCGATCCTTACCTTTTGCATATTAATCTACTCGCGAAAACTTGTAAATGGCCTTTTACTTATTTCGTATTAATATCGTGCATGCTAGCTGTAAGTTTTCCGAATAAATAAAAAATAAAATAAAATTAACTCAGCTACTATCTTATACATGGGCTTTTAAACGACTTCAATAGGAGATTACTCCTTTCTTCATAATTTTCTATTTATATTTGTCGGAGTGTCGGGTAGTTTTGAAATAGTAACCGTGCAAAACAGGGTATGCTAAGGTGGTTTGGGCATTTGGAAAGGATGGATGATAGGAGACTGATAAAGAGGATATATAAGGCGAGTGTGGATGGAGGGGCGGCAGTGGTGGACCGCACCGAACCTTCGAATGTCAGATATCTGACATTCTAAGTAAAGGCTCGGTCAAAAGTACCC
This sequence comes from Lapara coniferarum, assembly GCA_949316025.1. Classification (NCBI taxonomy): domain Eukaryota; kingdom Metazoa; phylum Arthropoda; class Insecta; order Lepidoptera; family Sphingidae; genus Lapara; species Lapara coniferarum. The sequence continues at coordinate 36,686,171 of OX438924.1, read as the reverse complement.
TGAACCGGCGGGAGTGCATGAAAAGATTGATAAAGGTAGAGGAAGCGAAAGTAGTGTGCCAGAATCGAGCAAAGTGGCGATCCATAGTCTCTGCCTACCCCTATGGGATAGAGGCGTGATACTATGTATATATGTATGTATAATATTGCTTTAAAATACTACCATGTTGAAAATATCGTTGTATGTGAACTTCAGACATGCAGCAGGAAACTCCACAAAAATAAACAGGATGACAATGATTCAATTTGTATTAGGTTTAATTAGATATGTTTATCCCAGCTGATTAGCGAGCTAAAGTAGCTGTGGACAAAGCACATAGTTCGTAGAAGTGACGGCAGATGGGATAAAAACGTTCTCGAGTGGAGACCACGTACATACTAGGAAAAACAACGTTGGATTTCTACCTGCAATGTGGATAGACGACTTGCGAAATGTTGCAGAAACACGCTGGATGCGGGCCGCTTTTGACAGGTCCCTCTGGAAATTTTTAGGGGAGGCCTATGTTCAGTAGTGGAATTCACGTGGCTGATGATGATGATGATCAGATATGTTTTTAGGTAACAAATAAGCAACAAATAAAAACAATTTAAGAAAAAATAAAACCGACTTCAAGGACCTTTTTTTTCTCTCTTTGGCAATGGTGGCTTTTGGCCAAAGCCACCATAAGTTACCACTGGCAGATGCTAGTGTCAAGGTTTTTGGTTAAAATAAGTTGCAGTTGTATTGTTTCTTTTTTATCCTTAGGACTATCTCAGAATAATAATGCTTTAGTTTTTATTCTGAGCTAACTACTATGTCGAAGTAACGCAGTGGCTACCTTACCAAGACTTCGTCCAGGAGTTTTGGCGGCAACAAAAAACACTTAATTAGCGTAGTTATTTAAATTCACTTCATTTGAGCCCTTATTGGACAATACACTTCCATGCAATATAACACTAAGTATCACCAAAGTAATGTATTAAAACAAGAGCACCACATGACACTTCCAAGTTCCCGCTAAAACTCCTCAAGGACCATCACAAACCAAAAAATATTAAAGTTTATACATGGGTGTTAGTCTAAGTACATGGGTTAATAATAAAACGCTGTAATCATATTTCCAATTCTTGTAAATCATAGTATTTGTGACTTGACAGGAATGGTTACTTAAGGTAATTATAGGTACAGGTGTTTCAGGTGTTCGATAAACACTTTGAATGGTACGTACGGCTATATAGCTGTTATGTCACGATCATTTTTAATAGAGATGGTAGAACGGTGTACGTGCTCTAGGTTGTGCTGTAGGCAAAACTGTTCTTAATGTACCTCCCTCCCGTAATATGGGATCACTTACTACATCGACATAGAAAGCAGGTGCAATGAAGTGATTTTATATAAAAATATATGATACATCAACAATTAGTACACATTTCTTTTGAAATATCATCGGTACACGCGTATCTACTGTAATTTGGATGATTACATTTAAATAGACAGAACATAGCACTATCATGTAACCTTAAAATATTTCTTCACAGCCTTCCCAACTCTTGAAAAGGAGCAGGACATGTCCATCTTCTTCGAGCATGTGGACCAAAACGCCCGCATCGTGGGTGGCACTCAGGCCGCTAACGGTGCGCACCCCCACATGGTTGCCTTCACCAATGGGGCACTCATCATAACCTACCTCTGCGGCGGTTCCATCATCTCCCGTAGAACTGTCCTCACTGCTGCTCACTGCATCGCCGCTGTTGTCAGCGGTAACTCACTCAGCAGGTATCTCCAAATCACTGTCAAGTCATCGATCCTTTTTTTTAAACATTACATAGGTTTCGAGATCCACATTCAGTCTTCTATATTTGTCATAAAACAAGAAGTGATTGAGCCCCCTAGGCCCAGTTTTGAAACAAGTTTAAACGTGAAATCCAACAAAGTTTAACGTTTATCATCAAACCAACACATTACTCTTGATTATAATTAATCAATAAAACGTAATGCTAAGATATTTCCTGAATATGTTGTATAGCTCTCTCCGTGGGACCGTGGGCTCCAACCGTTGGAACACTGGTGGTACGATGTACGCCTTCCAGGGGTACGTCATCCATCCTAGCTACAACGCTAACATCATCAAGAATGACATCGGTATCCTCCACACCTCGGCCAACATTGTCATGACTAGCCTTGTTAACGCTATCGTTGTTAACAACGACTTTATCGGAGGCGGGATGAACTCCAGAGTTGCTGGATGGGGAAGAATCAGGGTACGGAGTTTGTTATATAATAATAAATTACTTGACTTAGTCCTCGTAAATTTTTTTTTACCGAAGCATTTTTTTGGTTACACCATATACATATTTTGCATGTAACTCCTTTTCTAGGCAGAGGTATTTAATAACAAAACCCACATTTTACGATCTATAATAGGTCTCATACAATAGGAAACAAAATATTACAAAACAAAAAATCCGACTGCATCAAAATCTGCCTACCATCTTTATGAAATTTATTGAAGAACCGAAAAGATAGAAACAAGATTTGAATTTGAATATTTTATTTTGGTCTTGAATAATCTTAGTCGACAGTGTTCACAAACGCTGTCGGAGGCATAACACGCTCATTTTTCATAATTTGGTTGGTGATATAGGTAAAGCAACAAAATCTCGGAGGAAACAGATGCGTGGCCTTCCTCGCCTATACCTGGCGAGGAGAGCCACGCATTCAACTCACCCCCGGGCACTCCCACCCGGGGACTTAAATTTTCGCCTATACTGCCGCGTCCGCGATCCGCGTTCGTTTCGCAGTGTGAGCGCCACCTGGTTTCTTGTGTGTTCTTTACGGGTGGAACACACCCGGGGTTAGTGAACACACACGCGGCCCCATCATTTTCTCTCGGAAAAGAAAAACCCATTTGCCTCACACCTTTGTCCGCATGTCCAACCAGATCATCCTCTGGAAGGACAGAGCTAAATACTTTGGAGTCACTCTTGATCAGAGGTTGACCTTCATCCCACATGTAAATGCGGTACGCGCGCGAGCCGCATTCGCGATGAGCCAACTCCATTGGCTTTTAAATAAGAATAGTAAAATGTCGATCCGCAACAAGATTAGGATTTTACGACATCTATCCGTCCAATAATGACTTTCGCGTCGACCGTATTCCCCCATTTACCACCTGCTCGTCTTCAGCGTATGCAGGTGTTACAAAACAGATTCCTTAGACATGCACTTGGTGCCCCGTGGTACGATCGCAATCGCAACTTCCACGTGGACACCAACATGCCGACCATCTGGCATTTCATGCATATGGCCAGCACACGCTACTTCGATCGGGCGGTAAATCACCCAAACACATCATTATCATCATAATCAGCCACATGACGTCCACTGCAACATAGACCTCCCCAAAGATTTCCAGATGGACCTATCAAACGCGGTCCGCATCCAGCGCGTTCCTGCGGCCTTTACTAAGTCATCGGTCCACCCAAACACGCTAGTCCGTAAATCGCAATCTATAGTCCATTTGACCGCGCCAAATGGAGACGACCGCCCTTAGTATTGACCGATCCAGAGGACGAAATCACTCTGGCCATCCGCCGTAAGAACGAGTTCTTGAAACTCCAATACTCCACTCGACCGCAGTTCTGTCCTCGCCGTCGAGGACCTCGCCGCGTTCCCCGTTGCCCCCCGACCCCTAGCAGTTCCGGCCCGCGTGCCGATGACAATGATACGAATTAATAGGATTAGGCCTAAAAACCAATCTTCCCTAATCGTTGATGACTCATCCTCTCTCAGTGGCCGTCCTGAGCCGAGGTTCATAACCCGTTAGTGGTTTGCCCTCAGCATGGTCGCTTAAATCCAAAGGGTTTCGAGCGCCTTCTACACTCACCCAAAAGACCGGTGTTCTTGTATAAGCCGACCCTCGTCAAGCTAACAAGAGATTAGTCAACTTAACAAGTTGTTATTCAGTTCTTTGTAAGACGTAGACCCGAACGTTACTCTGCCGAAAATATAATATTCGCACAACATATTATATAGTATGTATTTTGAATAGCTATTTAACAATTGACACCACTCACATAAAAAAACAAGCCGTTGAGGCTCTTGGGCGTGCCAAAGAAAAATACAGACAAACATGCATACATACACTCGAAAAACATAACCCTCCTTCTTTCGCAGTCGGGTAATAAAGAGCGATGACATGAAAATGCCTACTTACATTAAATTAAAAGAAAAAGAAACATAACCCTCCTTCTTTCGCAGTTGGGTAAATATGAATGCTGTTTTTTTTCAGAGCGGTGGTGCTATCTCTTCCTACCTGCTGGAACTGGACCTGCCAACCATCGACGGTAACAGTTGCGTGAGTGACGTCGCCAGTGTCGCCGCCAGCCTTAACATTAGGGCCCCTGCAGTTAACCCGGACGTCGAACTCTGTGCCTTCCACTCGCGCAACCACGGCACTTGCAACGTGAGTAGCTACCTCACTATTTTGTGGTTAACAAGTTGACTGCAGACGCCAAATACGAACGTTGATTGAAATGTAATGTAGCTCAAAAGCGGAGTTCAACATTTTTCCTTTTTCAAATTGTAGCACTCATGTGATCATTACCCATTGCAGGGTGACTCTGGCAGCCCTCTGGTCCGCACTGACCTCGGCCAGCAGATCGGTATCGTATCGTGGGGTCTGCCTTGCGCGATGGGTGCCCCTGACATGTTCGTGAGGGTTAGCGCCTTCGGGGACTGGGTCCTAGCCAACACCATCGCCTAAGCAAGTGCTGCACTCCCGTCGTAAGCCGCTGCGCAGACATAATTTTTAAGTTCTCTATTGCCGGATATGTCGTGTTTTCATTTAGGTACCAGAAAATGTGATACCATTTGCGCAGTCTTGTGCCCCACCAAATATTTCAATATGTCTGCCAATAAATTATAATTTATTACAATACTTTTTTTATTTACCGCTTATTTTTTATAGTACAGATCTAGGAACCAAGTTTGCTTAATGGTTTTTTCTGACATCAACGGGACTACAATCCGATATAATTATGCTATATTAATAATGTCAATGGTCCCTAGATGCTCCCTAGTGCAGGGCGGCGCTGGGCGGAGATCAGCTAACTGAAAGGTGCAAACCTGGAAGGAAGCCTCAATGCCTCCTAGGACCCAACTGAGCCACAGTGGAAACTCCCTATGGTGTGTGGCCCTTGGGCATGATGCGGGTGAAGCGGGCCGACCCAAGGTGAAACTGGCGGTGCCACCCAAACTGGGATTAAGAGTGAAATAGTTCCAATGAAGGCGAACTGATCACCCGTCTGCGCGACTGCGTACGTCCCCACAAAACATACATACATGGTCCCTAGATATTAACTTGTGACTTTTGTGTTTGGTCGGCTTATACATTTATGTGACAAATAGTGTTCATCAGATTATCTGCGCGTTGTGTAATAAAAATTGTCCTCCGAAAAGCGTCTGAATTTTGAGGCTCTCCTTAAGATATAGCTCTGCAGTACATAAGTGAGCCCGGTTTTCGGAAAAATCGGTTCAAGCCAGTGAAAACCAGCAAGAAAGAAACAGTCAGCCAGAAAGAAGCTCTGGGTGAGTGGCAGTTGCACCGCACTCCCTCGCCATTTCGCTGCTACGTGCTACGGTGCGCCGCGCACGAGCTACTACGCAGTACTGCGGGTGGCTACAAAAGTCGCTGCACGTCGAAACCTGTTCGAAGTTTGTAACGATCGTATAAACTGTACATAATGTACAACTATGTGCGTGTAGCGTGGTTGTATCTCAGGTGTTTATTGTGTTTTATCTTGTGCCATAGTACTGTTATTCTTGTATTAATATTGGTACAGTCAGCCGCATAGGTGGCTGAGCGGATTCGGTACTTCAAACCGCCTATACGCGTTCCATTCAATTTAACCTTTTTTTTTCTTTATTTGTGTGAAGTAAATTCAATTTCTTTTGTTTTATTTTTGTGAAAAGAAAATGAAAATTGGTAGGATCCGAAAAGTGTGGGGGCTGTTTGAGGTTTTGAATTTGATTGGCTACTTGTGTGACTGACTGTACTTATCCATGATGTCCTGTTTTGTGTTAATTTAGTATGGGAATAGTGTAGTGGGTTACAATTTTATTATAACTAGTTACCCAAATATTTTGTTAAACTTATATGTATTTATTTTGTAACTATTGGCTATTCCAAAAAAAAAAAAACTATGTGTATATATACGTTTGTTTCCTGACTGTGTGTGTTTGACTTATGACTCGGCATCGCCACATCACGCAATCATGCATTATAGTCGATAGTCAAGGCTGTCACCTATAAGTAGGGCTGCCATCATCTAAATTGCCGACGCCGGATAAACACGGCAAAAATCCCGGACATTTGTGTGAAATATGGGTCTTTCCCCGGACACCTCTGAAAAAATATTTTGCCGTTCCTTCTTGAATGCGAGGAAATGAACAAATTTATAAGATTTATTTAAATTTGTTACTCATCTATAAAAAAAAATGGGTTTTCCCCTGACAACAAAAGTGTCCGGGTTTTGTCCGGACACTTTTAAAATCCCTGCCGGACGGCCCCCGGACGCCCTTCAAACTTTGTCCTAGACAAATCCGAGGAAATCCGGACGGATGGCAGCCCTACCTATAAGTATAGACTGGACGTCAGGGGTCAGGACCAAATTTTTCATCCAAAATTTATCACCAGTCGCTGTATTATCTGAGACGCCAGTGTAACAAGTGTGTAGTATCCTTAAAATTTGTAAAGAAAACAATATTTTAGAAGAAAATAAGCCAATTCACGTATTACGCCCATGTCAAAGTATGTTCTAATGAATTTTACATAGGTATTTTGTTATTACATGCTAGATTGAGTTTCTGACGAACAGGTTAAAATTTTTTGTATGTCAATTTTCCCAATGTCCGCTCTATCTTTGGGGCAGGCAGAAATACAAGGACTAAATGATTACTATGGATTCTATGACTACTGACCGCACATTTTTGGTATAAGATAATGAGTGTGACAGTTACTAACTCAGTAAATTGCAGTAAATACATTCACCAATACAATTAAAGATAAAAAAGGAGATTTTATAATGTGTTAAATCAATGTGAGCACGTTTTAAAACATCCGAACGATAATAATTATTATCGATATCATAAAAGGGAAATATTTATCGGACGATAAGTGGTTCATCAATAATCGCATTAACTCAGTAAATAGCATGTACAATGCTTTTCTGTTGGTTTTCCCAATTTTTTATAACATGGGATTCATAACTGTATTACGAATTAAAATAATCAAACAGTTTAGAAGTATATTAATAAGCCATTTTGTAGTACAAAAAATGTTTCTGATACTTATGTAGCTCGTAATTAATTTTTTAATAGACCTACAAAAAACATTGCGCTTTTTTTAAACCTTCAATATTTTATTGTTTTACTTTCAGTGGCACATTTTATCATGATTTTTTAACCATTTCCTCAACCTTCCCTGCTCTTGAACTCTTGAAATAATTTACAACTTTTTCTGGCACGGCTTACTCATGACTGGATCACCGTGAGAAGAATGATGTCAGGAGCTCGTCCTCTTATCCCACACCAATCTAGGTCAGGTAGGAGGGTGTACTGATCCATTCACACCGCTCTGGCCATCAGCAGGCTTGCGTAATATTTCGTTGCATATTTTAATACCTTATCGGAGGTTTCTCCGTAACCATCATAGATATTGCAATTAGAATACTGTATATGACTCCAAGTAACATAGCTTATTCACAAAAATGAAAAGGATTTAAATCAAAACCGGTATGTGAATGCTTAAATCTGAAAACAAGGCATAAATTAATCGTCGTTATGCCAACTACAGCTCAGAAATAATGATTTCTCTTCTCCCTCTGTTACAAAAAAAGTTTCATAAGAATCTAAATAAACAACATATCAAATACGTAATATCGGGCAACATATCGATTTATATTGAGGTACTCTGTCTATCTGTTTAATTTGCTCCTTCTATAGTGTTATGCCCATTGGTAAAAAATGGAAAAACAATAACACGTTGTCCTTACTTTCTGGTAAAGAGAATGAAAAGTAACGGCACTTAACAATGATTCATTCATTGATTTCAGATTAGCTCTTAGGTCACTTGTACGTTGAGTGGTGAATTGTTTCCGCTCTTAAGTTTCCCACGGCCGGCGTCTTGTACGTGGAATGTAAACTATTTCGTTTCCAAGTGGTGTGGTGACGCCACAATGTGATAGGAGACGGGCCTATCGCCATATCGGGCACAAATTCCAGACTCCGGGCTGATACTGAACAGAAAAATCCAATATCACTGCCCGACCCGGGAATTGAACCCGAAACCTCATCATTGCAGTCGTACCGTAATACAACTACGCCACCGAGGCAATCAACAACTTAAAAAATACCAGAAACCATATTAAATTTCGATCACTTGAAATAAAGTTTGAACTAAAACACTCTACAGAGCGCTAGAGTAAATAGAGTCTAAGAAACCCTCAGACTGGACCTGTCAGGACCTATTCACACTCTGTTAATGAGAACCCACAAACATAATTCATTGAGAAACATTGATATCTAGACGGATGTTGATAAACAGTTGTATTATTTTTTGATTAGGTAATGGATTGCTATTCATTGTATACTACAAGTACATATTGTAATCATAATGGTTCACTCACCAGTAGAGAAATTAAGGGGGGGGGGGACCGGGCAACGGACTTAATGCCGAAGGCATTCTCTACCAGTCAACCTGGAGTGGTGCAGAGACAAAAACATGAAACACGAAACATGGTGCACGAAACTAATTTCCATCATAGTGTCCATACAATTAAATTAATTCAATAATATCAATTATCGAAGGAAAACGTCGTGCGGAAACCTGCATACCTAAGAAGTTCTTTATAAGAATTTCGAAAGTATGTGAAGTCTACCAACCCGCACTAGGCCAGCTTGGTGGACTAAGGCCTAAACCCTCTCAGTAGTAGAGGAGGCCCGTGCTCAGCAGTGGGCAGTATATAATACAGGGCTGATTGCATATATAGGATATCTTTGTTGTCCGTCCGCCTCTCTGTCTGTCAAGTCCGTTTTTCACACCGATATCTCTACGGAACGCATAGAGATATCAAGGTGAAATTTATAGCAGAAACTCGACTCTATGGTCTCTTTCAGCTGTGAAAAAATCAAACTTGTTCAAATGATATGACCACACCGTATACGTCGCATATTTTGCGATTTCGTAAGGAGATCAAACAATAACAAAAAAAGCTAATTTACTTTTACATGTTAAATTTCATTAATTTATTATTTCATTTTGGCGAATTATTTAACTTAGATACCATACGACGCACTGTGGAACGTCCCCATAGAAAGGGAGTGACATGCACCGGTAGTACTGAATGTCTGATAACTGGAAACTGAAATGCATTGTGGAAAGGGGACAATATGACCTTTCAAGTTTTATAATTTTCACCCCTCTAATCACTTTATTTTACCTAATATATAGCATCAAAGTTAAAGTATATTCCTATATATAATATAATAATAATAATAATAAGCCCGCAGGGGCGGCTTTGTGGCGAGCCGTCGGTGAGTGGCGACACCGCGTACCCTGATTCCGTGGGGGCTAAATGAGACCCCCTGACCCTTGGCTTGCCTTAACTGGCCGGCTAGGGGTTTTTTTTTTTTTTTTTTTTTTTTTAAAAAGGCCATCTTCGGCGCATTAGGGACGGCTGCGGGCTTCCTCTGACTCACGTCTAAGTTGTCGTCCGCAACCGCCCCTGCACGTACCGCTGTTGCGGTCCTTTTCCTGTTGCGGGGGCTCAGAAGCCCCCGAAACACCGTACCGTGTCCGCCTTTTAGTGTCCGAGGCAGCGTGAGACACGCTGCCTCGGACATGTCCATCACGGGGGTCACAGAAGTTGGCTAGACTAATGGGTGGGCGGCACGTCCCGCCCACCCGTGACCCCCGGAGGCCCCTATTAGTCGCCTTTTACGACAGGCAGGGGATACCGTGGTGGAATTCTCCAAACGCCCCCAATCCACAGGGCGGAGGAAATCGCAAGAGCTAAGAACCTGAGCGCCAGGGTGGAAGTGCTCAATCTGCATAATAGCGAGGAAGCCCACTCCGGGACGCGTTAGCGACCCGCGATGGTGAAGTCGGTGCACACCTCTCGACACCCTTTAGCCACCCACACCGATGTTGCGTCCTTGGCATACGCCACTTTTTGGGATGCCCATCTAGTGGGGGGCAAGTCGCCGTCTGCCTTGAATACAAATGATTGAGACATTTTACTTGGCAGGCGTCCCGTTGTCTCAATCAATAGCCCAGCAACCAGTCCATCTAGATCCCATCCATAGACCCAGTATAATTCCCATCTTCTCTGCAATAGTCCTTACGCCTTACGGGCGCTGTCTTTCGCTGTATTTCCTCCTTAAGTACAGACAGAGAGAGTACCCGTAAGGCGTACACATCCCAACCAGAGTAATGTATCTTAAAGGGGCCTCTACGTGTTGGATCCATATCCCCACGCAAGCCTTCCAAAAGGACCGGTCTTCGTGCCGTGATTTCCCGCAGGAAAGATACAACATAATAATAAAGCATCGAACACTGTCGAAAATGACCTCACTCTTTAAGAAAGATATTTGTGGTATTCGCAATAGTTTGGAGAAGTATTTTATAAATAATACGGCTTATTAGGATACACTTATACAAATGCAACTGTTTCTTTTTAAAAAGACGTTTTATTTTATGGTTGAATTAAAGTTTAAAAAAGTAATCGAAGTGTTTGATAAAATCTGTCATATAATAAAAACGCCACGAAACCCCGACCTAATGATACTTGTGTTTGATAGTTCAGAGTAATTAGGAAATTTCGCTACAACATTATGTACCCTCCCTCGTCCCCCTTTCGAAGAAAATTAACAAAATAGGTCACACGCCTGATAAAAATGTCAGAGCATCTACATTTTTCATCAAGCTGTTTTAAACTCCCTTGAAATATAGGCATATTTCAGTATTTTTTTTTAAAGTCATATCAGTATTTTTCAAATAAACTACATTGGTAATGGATAGGTCAATTATTCAATAATACACGTAAAAAAAATCAAATCTTTACGTTGTTCCGTTGTTAAGTTATCATAAGATATGTAAGAGAGATACTCATGTCACGCCCTTTCTATAGGGATGTTCCACTGTGCGACGTCCCTACAAGTATGTTCGCCACCTATCAGTCTTATCACATGGTGGAAGAGAATGCACACGGCGAGAGGTGGGTGCACTGGTTACTCCTCTGCTTGGATGAAAGGAGTGAGTGTATGCGTGTGTGTGTGTGTATGTGTGTGAGTGTAAATAATACATTATAAAAAAAAATGATTTCTGAAATAAAACTGACTTGTACATACTATAAAACAAAAAGTAACGAAAGTAAGACAGCAATTAAAACCGGGAAGTCTCGTTTCTGTTAACGACTAACTTACTGAAAATCCTAGATCTTCAAATCCCTGCCGATTCCAGAAACCCTAGCCGGAACCCTTAGGAAAACAGCAACGGTTTCCAAAAAAATAGGCAATGCGCAATTTGATAATGTGGTTTTACCCTTAAAACAATCTATTACGATTTATCATTAATTACGTCAAGTCTAATCATTCAATTTAGTAGATAATAATATAAAAGAGTGTAATATAAATACGTGTTGCATAAGGTTCAAAGTTACTTCGGGCATTAATAATGTACGCAAAAGTAGCGCTTCTGCTGGTCGCCCTCATCGCTGGGAGCTGGGGTGAGTGTATTCAAAAAAAATCCTTTTGAATGAATTATGGGATTCATGGTTAGATTCCCTTAGAACCTTTATATCATGAAACAAATTATAATATCACGTAATTATTTTTATCCCTTTTGATCTCTTCTAAACGCATCGTCACCTAAAATGAGTTTAACCAACAGTTTATTTTACATATTATACATTTAAATGTAGTCGTAAATTAGCCCTGAATTTAGAATTTTCATCTATCTATGCCACGGTCAGACTTACTTTTATTTTATTAAGAAATTACAAAAGATTTAAAATCAATCCGTTCTGCAGAAATATATTATTGAAGAGATTATTGAACGTGTGTAGGTACGAAATTTGGAAAAAGCTGTCTGTAGCCCGAAATTTAATACATAATTGCAAAAAAAAAATCGTGTCATTTATTTTCCTACTTGATAATATGGACCTATGATTAAAAATAAAAATCTTACCGTACTAAATCCTAATCCAATCCTACTAAAGTTAGTATATTTTGTGAATCTATAGTTGAAAAAAAAAACACAGTTATAATTATATAGCTATAAAAAGTTGTCCCTCGACATCGCCATTATTATTTTTTAATATTCGGACTACATACAATAATTTGCCGACTGAAACAGATCATTTGTCACTGATGCTATTGAAATTCTTAGAGCTAATTGACGGATCTGAACAGTGAAGCCTAATTATTCGATTTCAGCTCTCCCAAAACCCGAAAATGAGCAGGACATGTCGATCTTCTTCAATCAGTTTGATTCGAGCACGCGAATCGTGGGCGGTACCCAGGCGCCCATTGGAAGCCACCCTCACATGGTGGCGATGACCAGCGGTAGCCTCATCAGGAGCTTTAACTGTGGAGGTTCAATTGTCGGTAGACGTTCGGTATTGACTGCAGCTCATTGTATCGATGCTGTTTTCAGCTGGGGTTCCCTTAGCAGGTATGTTTCAGTGTTTAAGGTTATTACTTATCTCTTTAACATCACTTTCTTTCTTACAATTTGAGGATAAAACCAACATAACACTCGCAAACGATAGACCTACTCACAAGGCCGGATGAGAGAAAACTGGAAACACTGCTTTAGTTACTTTATCTCAATGTTGCTGCACAGTAGTCAGTAGGTATTAGTTTTGTTTATAAAGAGTAAACCCAAAAAAAATCTGTGCATAAATCTAAAATCTATTAGCTCAGGATGACAACAGAACATCTCCACACAATTCTAGAATTTTAATGATTGTAGCAAACCTATTCTAATTTTATATTATGATTTTTTATGCATGTCAATGGCCATGTAGTGCCTGGTTAATGATTTTATAGAATCCTGAAAAAGAAACAGTCGAAGGCGAGACTCGAACCCACGACCTCCGGCGTACCGTGCCGGTGCTCTTCCAATTGAGCTACTCCGACCCTCACCATCGATTGCCAATTTCAAAAATCATAATATAAAATTGGAAAAAAGTTTAGCGACTCGTTTCGGTTACTTACTCCTGTAAAGGAGTTTTTTTTTTTTTTTTTTTTTTTAAATGCCATCTTCGGCGCATTAGGGACGGCTGCGGGCTTCCTCCGACTCACGTCTAAGTTGTCGTCCGCAACCGCCCCTGCACGTACCGCTGTTGCGGTCCTTTTCCTGTTGCGGGGGCTCAGAAGCCCCCGAAACACCGTACCGTGTCCTCCTTTTGGTGTACGAGGCAGCGTGAGACACGCTGCCTCGGACATGTCCATCACGGGGGTCACAAAAGTTGGCTAGACTAATGGGTGGGCGGCACGTCCCGCCCACCCGTGACCCCCGGAGGCCCCTATTAGTCGCCTTTTACGACAGGCAGGGGATACCGTGGTGGAATTCTCCAAACGCCCCCAATCCACAGGGCGGGAGACGTCGGTCAGTCGTCCACCCGACGCCTCCTACGTCTCGTCTGGCGGCGGGACGGATCACCACTGCGCTGGCGATCCCTCTCGGCACTCTCCTTCCGCGAGAGGACCGCCTCGCAGAAGTGGGCCACCGCCTGCCAGGCCTCCCGGCCGCCGACCATGGAAGCGACCACGGCCGGCAGCGAGAGGTCTTCTCCGACGACTGTTTTGAGAGCGCTGCGCTCCTCATCCCAGGCTGGACAACACTCCAACGTATGTTGGGCCGTGTCCATTGGGCAGTTGTCACAATAGTGACACACGGCCGACTCCTCTACACCTACCACCCGAAACAGGAACTCACCGAAGCAGCCATGCCCGGTGAGCACCTGCGTCAGGCGGTATGTTGCCGCTCCGTGGCGCCTGTCCAGCCATTCGGCAAAGACAGGACGCGCTGCCTCTACGACCCGGTGCCCCCACGACGGGGCCTCCAGCCTGAGACGCCACTCCTCCACGGCGGCTCGCCGTAAGGCGGCCCTCTTGGCCTCCACCTCCTTCAGGGCCGGACGCTCCCCGCGACTGAACGCCTCCTCCCGCCAATGGAATACATCGGCAAGGGATTTGGCGTCCAGGTCCCAGGGCAGAAATCCGGCCAATAGGCAAGCCGCCTCGAAAGAGACCGTGCGGTACGCCCTGACCGCCCGCTGCGCTAAAGCTCTCTGCGGGGCGCGCAGAAGGGCGACGCAGGGGCGGCCCAGGGAGTCAGCCCAAACGGGGCTGCCATAAAGGGCTATGGACCGCACGACTCCGTGATACAGCCTCCGGCAAGGGAAGCCAGGACCTTCCAGGTTGGGCAGCAGGCGGGAAAGAGCGCCCGCTGCCCGGGACAATTTCGTCCTCAACTCCTTAAAGTGGGTGCGGAATCGCCATCGGCTATCTAGGACTAAACCTAGATACCTCATGCTAGAGCCGATGGGGATCCGCACCCCCCCAACGACGATGCCGGCACCGGCCGGTGGCCCTCTCCGAGGTCCGTGAAAACACACGGCCTCGGTTTTCTCGAGGGCCACCTTCAACCCTAAACGGTGGATTCTTCGAACTACTTGGCCGGTGCCCGCCGCCGCCAGAGTTGCGGCGTCCCGGAAGGTCCCAGCAGTCGCTGTGACTAACGTATCGTCGGCGTAACAAGTCACGCCGACGCCCCGGAGATTGGAACCACGGAGCACCCAGTCGTACCCGATGTTCCACAGGAGAGGGCCCAAAACCGAGCCCTGTGGAACACCGCACGACATCGCTCTTCGGTGCCACCCATCGGCGCCCGGATACACCACGTGCCTGTCAGACAGGTACGCGTGCACCAGACGCCGGAGATAGGGCGGCACCACGTGGTACCGCAGTGCCTCGTGGATGCAGGGCCAGGGCAGCGAGTTGAATGCGTTGGATATGTCCAACGACACCGCTATCACTACACTGCCTCTGGCCACTGCATCCTCCGCCTGTGCCTTCACCCGCAGAATCGCGTGGACAGTGGAACGTCCCCTCCTGAATCCATACTGTTCGTCGGCCAAATTCGGACCGACCCTATCGAGGTGCTCGACGAGGCGGGTATGGATGATGCGCTCGAAGAGCTTTGCCACCTCGTCGAGCAACACGATGGGCCGGTAGGCCGACGGCGACTCTGCGGGTCGTCCCCCCTTCTTCAGCAGGACGAGCTTCCCGGTTTTCCAACGCACCGGGAAGACGCCCTGCTCCAGGCAGGCGGTGAATAAGCCGCGGAGCCTCGGGCCCAGGTACTCGAGGGCTAGCACCCAGGCTTTCCCGGGGATGCCATCGAGCCCTGGGGCCGTGTTTTTGCTCCGCAGCCGAAGCACTGCCGCCCGCATTTCAGCGGGCGAAACCTCCGGGATATCCCTTGCCGGATTCTCATTCGACGATGACGCCACATCCGGTGGCGCCATCGGTGGAGGAGTGAACTCCTCGGTGGCCGGGAACAAGGCCGCGACGACGTTGGCCAGTAATTCTGGCCGGAGACTCTGCGACAGCGGGGGCGCCGCTGGGCGAAGCTTCTTCATCACCATCCGGTAAGGGCGCCCCCACGGGTCCCTGTCGAGAGTCCCCACGAACGCCTTACGTGCCGCGACCTTGGCCCCATGAATGGCCACGCGCAGTGCTCTCTTTGCCTCTTTGTAGAGGCCATAGAGCTGCCGCTCCTGGTCTGCGTGATTCTCGTCTCTTAGCCGGCGACGACGATGCCTGGCGTATCGGCGGCGCGCAGCCACGCACGACGCGCGCAACTGCGCTAGCTCCGCCGACCACCAGTACACCTGTCGCACCGGCGAACGGCGGAGAGCTCGGGGCATGCCGGCGTCGCAGACATCCGACATTGCCACCCCGAACCACTCCGCCTCCTGCTCAACCCGTACCGGCCCGTCCGGCACGGGGAGCCACGACATGACCAGAGCGGCCAGCACTAGGGCCTCCCCATCGAGGCGACGAAGCGCCCACCGCGGGCCGTCCTGATTTGGGGCACTCGGTACACCACCGGACTGGACACTCGGGGACGCGGAGACGCCGAACCTGATGTAACGATGGTCCGACAACGTCTCCACGCCCACGAGGACTCTCCAGTCCCGGACACGGCGTGCGACGGCGGCACTCGCCAACGACAGGTCTATAATAGACCCTGTAAAGGAGTAGTGCTGAGTTAGTAGTTGTAATAACTGCTAACAGGTATCGCTGGTCATCTCCTTTAAGAGAATTAAATACAGATCCTGAAATTGGCAATCGATGGCGGGGGTCGGAGTAGCTCAATTGGAAGAGCACCGGCACGGTACGCCGAAGGTAGTGGGTTGGAGTCCCGCCTTCGACTGTTTCTTTTTCAGGATTCTATAAAACCTATTCTAACAAAAACATTATTTCCAGCAATCTTCGCTTGACCGTTGGCACTAACTTCTGGAACCAAGGAGGCACCATGTACACCGTCGCTCGCAATGTCACTCACCCCAACTATGTAGCCGCGACTATCAAGAACGATATCGGTCTGTTCATCACAAGCAACGACATCATCGACTCAACAGTTGTCCGCAGCATCCCTCTCGGCTTCGACTATGTGCCTGGTGGTGTTGCCGCTAGAGTCGCTGGATGGGGCAGAATCAGGGTAAGGAAAACTTTTTTCGGTGAAATAAAGCAAATCAATGGAGAAGACATTTTAAAAAGACATACTATAATTGATTGCAACGGAAAAAACTACATTGTCTTCTTAGTTAAGATTAACAAAAGTAAGATGAATCGCGGTTGTTTGGATCGACGATTGGATTTCATAACTTACGTTAAGTGAGCATTGTTTTAAGTTCTCTCTATATGGTAGGTACTTCAACTAAACATCAAATCACATTAGTGTTCATCTTAATTTACCCTGAGTCAAAGTGACATCAAGACATGATAATAACATTAGTTTAAGGAACAACTTGCTGGTTGTAGGATATATTTTGTATCGGCACGAATACCGACCACAGTACATAAGGTAGTAATACCCGCCATATTGGCCCAGGTAAGTGTGTTGCGTGCCGGGATTAGCCTGTGCATACCGACTCAAACAACTCAAACAGACCGACATAATTGTGTAGACTGACGAGGGATAATCATCGCTAGCCAGTCAATACTCTACCTGGACCCCACTCCACTCATCGTCAGATGCAGTGGGTCACTATGACATGCCCCTAAAAAAACTTTTCTCTATTTCATGACCAGCCACAATCACATCAGTCGTCCTCTCAGTATACTAATAACTATATTAATTTCAGAATGGCGGTGCTATTTCCGCCTCTCTACTGGAGATCGACGTGCCTACTGTCAGTGGAACCGAATGCGTGGCCGCTGTAGCCCAGGCTTCTCTCGACCTGAACATTAGAGCCCCCGCCGTCGAGCCCCACATTGAGATCTGTACCTTCCACGCCCCCAACGTGGGCACTTGCAATGTGAGTACTTTACTAGTAACAGAATCTAGTTATAGGTAAGTTTAGATATAACGTCGACGAACGAAAGCATTGAGACCTGAATGCTATCTGTCTTGGTGTACACCGCCTAACACCTAAACACGCCACTTCGAATTGTATTAATTGAAGCTTTCATTATGGGAAAGCTTGCAAAGACTGCGACACAATTAACAGGGTCTTTAGTGTTAAATAAATAGTTGTAAAACGCCATAATATCGACAGCTCGTTACCCGCATTTTGAGCCGTGACTTGTGTGGCCTATAGAATAATTGATAGCGTCTACGTATAATGTGTTTTCAGCTGTTATTTGTGTTTACTTACCATACCATTGTGTTTATTCCAGGGTGACTCCGGTAGCGCTCTTGCTCGCCTGGACAATGGCCAGCAGATCGGAATAGTGTCCTGGGGCTTCCCCTGCGCACGCGGCGCTCCTGACATGTTCGCCAGGGTCAGCGCGTACCAGTCCTGGCTGCAGCAAAACATCTTGTAATCTCTGAAACTCACGTGATCTTTCAAAATAACTGTAAATAAAATAAGCTGTACTAAACTAATTAGGGTATTCATTTAATAATAGTCTTCGTGTTTCCAAGTCCCATCTGTCATTTAACTAATGGGGTAGCACTATCTACCGAAAAATCACTGGCGACCATTGATATAGAAAAAAAACCCCTGGTGACGTTATATTATGTGTAATGGGATCAATGATATTTCATTTTGCTACATCTTTTATCATTCGCTCGTCTCGTCTACAAATTAAGACTTTATGTGCCACCACGAAGAAAAGAAGTCCTCCGTGTGTGCCACCAATGCCTAAATTGAGAGTTGAGGGCGTACAGTTGTAGTATAACGTTTACTAGATGGCAGTAGGCCCGCCCTGTGGATTGGGGGCGTTGGAGAATTCCACCACGGTATCCCCTGCCTGTCGTAAAAGGCGACTAATAGGGGCCTCCGGGGGTCACGGGTGGGCGGGAGGTGCCGTCCACCTATTAGTCTAGCCAACTTCTGTGACCCCCGTGATGGACGGCAGCGTGCCATACGCTGCCTCGGACGCCAAGGGCGTCCTTCGGTGTACGGGGGCTTCTGAGCCCCCGCAACAACAGGAGACGGTCCGCAACAGCGGTACGCGCAGGGGCGGTTGTGGACGACAACTTAGACGTGAGTCGGAGGAAGCCCGCAGCCGTCCCTAATGCGCCGAAGATGGCCACCGCGGAGTTTTAGTTGGTATGCCGTGCCGTGTACATAGGTTAGGGACTCGGCCCGGCGGTCGCCCGACGTTTTCCATCTCTCCGGGCGGCTCAACGTCGGGTCGTAAGGCACGGTGAACCCAACATAACCGCTCAGTCGTTCCCCTTGAACACTGTGCGGTAGTAATAAGTCACTTTCTCCGCGTCAACAAAAAAAAAAAAGAAAGTAGGCGTACCTAAGCGGTGTTGTGTGTTTATATTATTTTTGGTTGTCGAAATAATATGTATGTATTACGATACGAGTGCAGTGCTGAGGCCTCTTGTTCGATCCCCGGGTCGGGCAAACTGATATTGGGTTGTGGGTTTGTAATAGCTATAATAATTATTGTTACATAAAGAAACGCTGAAACGTTTGAAACAGGGAGCGTAGTATATCGTAATACAATATGCCGTCGTCGGGCCATTCTCTGCAAAATGCATAAAAACGGATATCTATCTATTTCTTGAAATTTCTCAAAATATCATTCATTTTAGGTCCATTTTATATACCAAAGCCTGATCCAAGGTTGATTGGCCTTAAAACAAATAAATTCAAAATGGCGGGCACTTTTTTCATTCTGACATTGGATCTGTCTTTGACAACCAAAGTTGCACCCGAAAATCGATTTTGAGGTCGATTAATAAAGAAGTTCAAAATGGCGGATACTTTTTCAATTCTCACATTGGATCAAGCTTTGGTAAACAAAGTTGCACCCGCATATCGATTTTGAAACCTGTGTGAAGTTGGCAAGTGAGTTTGAAATATCCTGTTTTAACTATTTCCATAGGATTGTACTAGGTTTGTACCGGATTGTACCGTTCTTTAATTTGTTTGTACCTCATGGGGGCAAGAGATATGGTATAATTAAAGTTTGGTCAATCAGCGCCTTGGGTGCACTTACATGAAATCGCGACATATTAAAACCTACCATAATTTTGATGATTTTATGACCGCATACGATATAAAAATATGTTCCGCAGAAGTATAATCCCAACCCATCATTGTACTAGCCGAAATCAACGAGTACAAATGACGGAAATGCACGAAATTCGTACAAATTGATAAATTTTCCAAAAAGTACGGCCATTTTCAAACAAATCATCACTGTGATGATTTCATGGCTGGATTTAATTTATAAACATGTTCCTCAGAGGTACAATCCCTCTCCATTATAAAGCAATCCGAAACCTGGGAGTACAAACAATGGAAATGTACGAAACTCGTAAGAATTTATTAATTTTCCAAGAAGTAGAGCCACTTTGAATAAAATCATCATTCTGATGATTTTATTACTGAATATGATAGAGCACCATGTCCCTCAGAGGTACAATCCCTCCAGATGATAGTACAATCCGAAACCAGGGAGTACAAACGATGGAAATGCACGAAATCCGTAGAAATTTATTGTTTTTCGATAAAGCGCAGCTTTTCTCAAACGAGTGATTAAAGTAATCATTTTATTTCTGAATATGATAGAGCAACATGTCCCTCAGCGGTACAATCCCTCCACATCATGGTACAATCCGAAACCAGGGAGTACCAACGATCGAAATGTACGAAATTTGCAAGAATTTATTAATTTTCCAAGAAGTACAGCCATTTTGAAACTGATCATCATTGTGATGATTTTATGGCTGAATCCAATGTAGAAATGTGTCCCTCAGAGGAACAAGCCCTCTCTATCATAGTGCAATCCGTAACCAGGGAGTACAAACGACGGATGTGAAGGAAAATCGATCTCAATAATATTATATTTCGATAATGTAATTTTTTTTTTAAAACGAGTATTATAGTAATTATTTTATTTCTGAATATGATAGAGCAACATGTCCCTCAGAGGTACAATCCCTCCAGATGATAGTACAATCCGAAATCAGGGAGTACAAACGATGGAAATGCACGAAATCCGTAGAAATTTATTGTTTTTCGATAAAGCGCAGCTTTTCTCAAACGAGTGATTAAAGTAATCATTTTATTTCTGAATATGATAGAACAACATGTCCCTCAGAGGTACAATCCCTCCACATCATGGTACAATCCGAAACCAGGGAGTACAAACGATCGAAATGTACGAAATTTGCAAGAATTTATTAATTTTCCAAGAAGTACAGCCATTTTGAAACTGATCATCATTGTGATGATTTTATGGCTGAATCCAATGTAGAAATGTGTCTCTCAGAGGTACAATCCCTCTCTATCATAGTGCGATCCGTAACCAGGGAGTACAAACGACGGATGTGAAGGAAAATCGATCTCAATAATATTATATTTCGATAATGTCAATTTTTTTTTAAAACGAGTGTTATAGTAATGATTTTATTTCTGAATATGATAGAGCAACATGTCCCTCAGAGGTACAATCGCTCCAGATAATAGTACAATCCGAAATAAGGGAGTACAAACGATGGAAATGCACGAAATCCGTAGAAATTTATTGTTTTTCGATAAAGCGCAGCTTTTCTCAAACGAGTGATTAAAGTAATCATTTTATTTCTGAATATGATAGAGCAACATGTCCCTCAGAGGTACAATCCCTCCACATCATGGTACAATCCGAAACCAGGGAGTACCAACGATCGAAATGTACGAAATTTGCAAGAATTTATTAATTTTCCAAGAAGTACAGCCATTTTGAAACTGATCATCATTGTGATGATTTTATGGCTGAATCCAATGTAGAAATGTGTCCCTCAGAGGTACAATCCCTCTTTATCATAGTGCGATCCGTAACCAGGGAGTACAAACGACGGATGTGAAGGAAAATCGATCTCAATAATATTATATTTCGATAATGTCAATTTTTTTTCAAAACGAGTGTTATAGTAATGATTTTATTTCTGAATATGATAGAGCAACATGTCCCTCAGAGGTACAATCCCTCCAGATGATAGTACAATCCGAAACCAGGGAGTACAAACGATGGAAATGCACGAAATCCGTAGAAATTTATTGTTTTTCGATAAAGCGCAGCTTTTCTCAAACGAGTGATTAAAGTAATCATTTTATTTCTGAATATGATAGAGCAACATGTCCCTCAGAGGTACAATCCCTCCACATCATGGTAAAATCCGAAACCAGGGAGTACCAACGATCGAAATGTACGAAATTTGCAAGAATTTATTAATTTTCCAAGAAGTACAGCCATTTTGAAACTGATCATCATTGTGATGATTTTATGACTGAATCCAATGTAGAAATGTGTCCCTCAGAGGTACAATCCCTCTCTATCATAGTGCGATCCGTAACCAGGGAGTACAAACGACGGATGTGAAGGAAAATCGATCTCAATAATATTATATTTCGATAAAGTCCAATTTTTTTTGAATCAAGTGTTATGGTAATGATTTTATTTCTGAACACAATAGAGCAACATGTCCCTCAGAGGTACAATCCCTCCACATCATAGTACAATTCGAAACCAGGGAGTACAAACGATGGAAATGCACGAAATCCGTAGAAATTTATTGTTTTTCGATAAAGCGCAGCTTTTCTCAAACGAGTGATTAAAGTAATCATTTTATTTCTGAATATGATAGAGCAACATGTCCCTCAGAGGTACAATCCCTCCACATCATGGTACAATCCGAAACCAGGGAGTACAAACGATCGAAATGTACGAAATTTGCAAGAATGTATTAATTTTCCAAGAAGTACAGCCATTTTGAAACTGATCATCATTGTGATGATTTTATGACTGAATCCAATGTAGAAATGTGTCCCTCAGAGGTACAATCCCTCTCTATCATAGTGCGATCCGTAACCAGGGAGTACAAACGACGGATGTGAAGGAAAATCGATCTCAATAATATTATATTTCGATAATGTCAATTTTTTTTTAAAACGAGTGTTATAGTAATGATTTTATTTCTGAATATGATAGAGCAACATGTCCCTCAGAGGTACAATTGCTCCAAGTGATAGTACAATCCGAAACCAGGGAGTACAAACGATGGAAATGCACGAAATCCGTAGAAATTTATTGTTTTTCGATAAAGCGCAGCTTTTCTCAAACGAGTGATTAAAGTAATCATTTTATTTCTGAATATGATAGAGCAACATGTCCCTCAGAGGTACAATCCCTCCACATCATGGTACAATCCGAAACCAGGGAGTACAAACGATCAAAATGTACGAAATTTGCAAGAATGTATTAATTTTCCAAGAAGTACAGCCATTTTGAAACTGATCATCATTGTGATGATTTTATGGCTGAATCCAATGTATAAATGTGTCCCTCAGAAGTACAATCCCTCTCTATCATAGTGCGATCCGTAACCAGGGAGTACAAACGACGGATGTGAAGGAAAATCGATCTCAATAATATTATATTTCGATAATGTCAATTTTTTTTTAAAACGAGTGTTATAGTAATGATTTTATTTCTGAATATGATAGAGTAACATGTCCCTCAGAGGTACAATCCCTCCAGATGATAGTACAATCCGAAATCAGGGAGTACAAACGATGGAAATGCACGAAATCCGTAGAAATTTATTGTTTTTCGATAAAGCGCAGCTTTTCTAAAATGAGTTATTACAGTAATCATTTTATTGCTGCATACGATAGATCAACATGTCCCTCAGAGGTTCAATCCCTCCAAATCAGAGTAGGATCTGAGTACAAATCTTGTTCTATCGTATACAGCAAGAAAATGATTACTGTAATCACTCGTTTAAGAAAAGCTGCACTTTTTCGAAAAACAATGAATTTCTACGAATTTCATGCATTTCCATCGTTTGTACTCCCTGATTTCGGATTGTACTATCACCTGGAGCGATTGTACCTCTGAGGGACATGTTGCTCTATCATATTCAGAAATAAAATCATTTCTGTAACACTCGTTTTAAAAAAAAATTGACATTATCGAAATATAATATTATTGAGATCGATTTTCCTTCACATCCGTCGTTTGTACTCCCTGGTTACGGATCGCACTATGATAGAGAGGGATTGTACTTCTGAGGGACACATTTATACATTGGATTCAGCCATAAAATCATCACAATGATGATCAGTTTCAAAATGGCTGTACTTCTTGGAAAATTGATACATTCTTGCAAATTTCGTACATTTTGATCGTTTGTACTCCCTGGTTTCGGATTGTACCATGATGTGGAGGGATTGTACCTCTGAGGGACATGTTGTTCTATCATATTCAGAAATAAAATGATTACTTTAATCACTCGTTTGAGAAAAGCTGCGCTTTATCGAAAAACAATAAATTTCTACGGATTTCGTGCATTTCCATCGTTTGTACTCCCTGGTTTCGGATTGTACTATCACCTGGAGCAATTGTACCTCTGAGGGACATGTTGCTCTATCATATTCAGAAATAAAATCATTACTATAACACTCGTTTTAAAAAAAAATTGACATTATCGAAATATAATATTATTGAGATCGATTTTCCTTCACATCCGTCGTTTGTACTCCCTGGTTACGGATCGCACTATGATAGAGAGGGATTGTACCTCTGAGGGACACATTTCTACATTGGATTCAGTCATAAAATCATCACAATGATGATCAGTTTCAAAATGGCTGTACTTCTTGGAAAATTAATACATTCTTGCAAATTTCGTACATTTTGATCGTTTGTACTCCCTGGTTTCGGATTGTACCATGATGTGGAGGGATTGTACCTCTGAGGGACATGTTGCTCTATCATATTCAGAAATAAAATGATTACTTTAATCACTCGTTTGAGAAAAGCTGCGCTTTATCGAAAAACAATAAATTTCTACGGATTTCGTGCATTTCCATCGTTTGTACTCCCTGGTTTCGGATTGTACTATCATCTGGAGGGATTGTACCTCTGAGGGACATGTTGCTCTATCATATTCAAAAATAAAATAATTACTATAATACTCGTTTTAAAAAAAAAATTACATTTTCGAAATATAATATTATTGAGATCGATTTTCCTTCACATCCGTCGTTTGTACTCCCTGGTTACGGATCGCGCTATGATAGAGAGGGATTGTACCTCTGAGGGACACATTTCTACATTGGATTCAGCCATAAAATCATCACAATGATGATCAGTTTCAAAATGGCTGTACTTCTTGGAAAATTAATAAATTCTTGCAAATTTCGTACATTTCGATCGTTTGTACTCCCTGGTTTCGGATTGTACCATGATGTGGAGGGATTGTACCTCTGAGGGACATGTTGTTCTATCATATTCAGAAATAAAATGATTACTTTAATCACTCGTTTGAGAAAAGCTGCGCTTTATCGAAAAACAATAAATTTCTACGGATTTCGTGCATTTCCATCGTTTGTACTCCCTGGTTTCGGATTGTACTATCATCTGGAGGGATTGTACCTCTGAGGGACATGGTGCTCTATCATATTCAGTAATAAAATCATCAGAATGATGATTTTATTCAAAGTGGCTCTACTTCTTGGAAAATTAATAAATTCTTACGAGTTTCGTACATTTCCATTGTTTGTACTCCCAGGTTTCGGATTGCTTTATAATGGAGAGGGATTGTACCTCTGAGGAACATGTTTATAAATTAAATCCAGCCATGAAATCATCACAGTGATGATTTGTTTGAAAATGGCCGTACTTTTTGGAAAATTTATCAATTTGTACGAATTTCGTGCATTTCCGTCATTTGTACTCGTTGATTTCGGCTAGTACAATGATGGGTTGGGATTATATATATATATATAATAATAATACCAGCCCTGTATTATAATACTGCCCACTGCTGAGCACGGGCCTCCTCTACTACTGAGAGGGTTTTAGGCCTTAGTCTACCACGCTGGCCTAGTGCGGATTGGCAGACTTCACATACCCTCGAAATTCTTATGAAGAATTCTCAGGTATGTAGGTTTCCTCACGATGTTTTCCTTCACCGTTAAAGCGAACGATAATTGATAAACAATACACACATAACTTCGAAAAGTCAGAGGTGTGTGCCTTGGGTTTGTACCTCCGGACATTGTCTCGGCAGACCGTTCCATTCCCAACTAGGCTATCGTCCACTTGGGATTATACTTCTGCGGAACATATTTTTATATCGTATGCGGTCATAAAATCATCAAAATTATGGTAGGTTTTAATATGTCGCGATTTCATGTAAGTGCACCCAAGGCGCTGATTGACCAAACTTTAATTATACCATATCTCTTGCCCCCATGAGGTACAAACAAATTAAAGAACGGTACAATCCGGTACAAACCTAGTACAATCCTATGGAAATAGTTAAAACAGGATATTTCAAACTCACTTGCCAACTTCACACAGGTGATTTTGAAGTCAATTGGCCAGTTCAAAATGGCGGCCACTTTTGAATTCTGCCGTTGTTCAGCCTTTTCTATCCAAAGTTATATCCAGAAATCGATTTTGAGGTCAATTCACCTTAAAACAAAGAAATTCAAAATGGCGGCCACTTTTTACAATTCTAATATTACTATCATCAAGATTTTATGTATACAACGCAAATTACGCAAAGCCAAAAATAGTGAAGAAGAACTCACGCATGTACGCTCCTGAGTCCCGGCATGCGAGGGCAACCTATAGTGTGGAAGGCTAAGGCATCGAATATAAATTAGACGAGGTTCATATCACGGGGTAATTTTTTAAAATTTTAGTTTCAGATTTTCTATTTTTAATAAAATGTACATAACAATTTAGAATATTTAACATTTATTAGTATAATTATACACATTCTAGATAATAATATGATGTCGACATTAGTGTGTGAAAACGCCTGGTTGTGCGTTGGAGTAAATGTTCCTACTACTATCAAGCGTTGTACTATAAACTGCTGTTTGAGTAGGCGTTCTGAGAAATAATTAAATATTTTGTTATATATAATAAACAGCATTGCACTGGTGGTAGAACTCTCATATTTAAGAGTTCGTCTGCCAAGCAGCAGTGTGCATACACTGTTGTGTTTCAGTTTGAAGGGCATTCTAGCCAGTGTAACTACAGGGGACTTAACAGACTTGAGACTTAACATCTTATGTCTCAGGATGATGAAGGCAGTGGAATGCCACACAGTACTTTGTAACTCAAGGTGCTGGATGATGTTTCTACTGTTTATGGGTGGTCGTATCGCTTACCATTAGGCGAACGGCATGCTCGTCTCGTCATTCGATGCTATAAAAAAAATATATAAAGATATTTAAAAAAAGAGAATAATATGTCTTTTTAAAATAGAGTAATTGTTAAGTTATCATTCATTCATATCATCTTAAGGTCCTATGTCCCCTGGATGGGGCAGAGGGCTTCTACAGTGACTCCATTTCGATCGGTCTTGAGCTTAACGTTTGATTTCTCTCCAAGTCTTCCCAATACTTACTTTTCGCTTCGTCAATCACACTGCATCGCCAGGTTTGTTTGGGACGCCTATGCTTTCGCTCTCAGAGTAAAATTAAATAAATAACACAGAGATCGTTATGTGAGCGATATAAAAGCTGCTCGCCTGATGGTAATCGATATGACCATAAACAATGGCAACACCATAAAGAACTTTAAATTACAAAGTACCTACTGCGTGCAATTCAACTGGTCTCTTCACATAAGTTGTTAAGTCTCATAATACCTGTTATTACTGGCTTACACAGCTTACACTGGCTACTAAATCCTTCAAACCGGAACAAAACAGTGCATCCACACTGATGCTTGGCGGTAGAAATAATATATGCCTATGTTAAACTACAACACTATATTCCTTTTTTGTTAACTTTATTTGATGTAGACCAATCATTTAAAATCATCGACATTACAAATAAATAGAATTACATCTATCTAAACATATTACCACAAAGTACGAACATCCAGCTAAATTCTATACTGAACTCCTCAAGATTGTGTCCAAATAGTCCTTCAAGCCACTGATCCTCACGAAGACGTCTGGCGCTCCCACTGCGCAGGGGAATCCCCAGGACACGATGCCTATCTGTCTGCCATGTTCCACGCTTACCAACGCACTGCCAGAATCACCCTAAAAACATAGTACAAGTAAGATTTGATATTATGGCGAATACTTTGCACGCCGAGCAAGATAAGTCTGAATCTATTAATCCACACTATTTTCATCTCGTTACATCCTGGGCCCAAGAATGTATGTAATCGTTTCAGTCTCCTTTGATAGTTGCATATTTTGGAAAACATGACAAATAGCAAGACTTTTTCCCGGTTTGGTCTACAGCGAAAAATTGCTGATTCGACCTGTAGTACGTAGCAATGTTCACATAAACAATTTTGGGGTCATTAAGAATAAAGGATCCTCAAAAAATATTTTCCACACAAGGCCCCTGATGATGTGTATATAAAGAGGGGTGGAAAAAATGATTGCCGATTTTTTCTGTCAAAATTGTCCCTGGATTTGGGCAATTATCCTTACCTACTGCAGTTTAATGGGAGGCCAAAGTTCAGCAATGACCTTCCTGTGGCCGGTGATGATTTGTAATGAATTATTAAATATACGGTAATGATCCCACTATGAAGCACCAAAACTTACATTACACATGCCATGTCCACGCGAGTGGAACGTGCATATCTCCACGTCACGGTTGATGGGAGGTGCCCAGCCCCACACGAGGGTCGCGGCGCGCATGTCCTCTGCGCATCGCTCGTGGCTGATCGTCTCTACGTACAGCAGTTGGAGGTCCTCTGGGGTCGGCGCCAGGTGCTGTAAGAACAAGTGCAATAAGGACTTATTTTTTCTGATGAGATCTTCAGGGATCTGAATTCTGACGCATTCTATTTTCTCGATAAAAGGTTTATGTATTCTTATATCAGAAATACCCATTTCTAATGAAGTTGTAGAATTAACTGATATATGATATAGGAAAATCCTCAAAATTAAGTTTATTACTCACCACAACATTGTCTTCGTATCTGGGTCCAGTAAAGCCCCATCCCGTGATATAGTTCTCATGCCTTCCATCAATTCTCTCGTGGTCCAGCGCTATAATCGTTACCTTATCGTTCAAATGCAAATGCTCTTTCAAGAAGAGTACTCCAGCATCATATTTAAAGTATTTAGACTCATAATTTGGATGGATATTGTAGCCTGAGAACTCAACCACGGTGCCTCCAGAGTTCCACTGGTTTGAGCCCACTCTGCCATGGAAATTTCTGGAATATATAAATGACTGCTTAACGTTCATTACTCCGTTAAAATATACAGCAATAGGCTTCGATCGTGCAAGTTGCGCAACAAGACGCACACTGATGTGCCTTTGAAACCCAAACCTAATAATAAATAAATTAATAGATAAACTCATTTTAATTAAGAGTGTAAACATACGAATTGAGAAGCTTCTCTTTTTTTTCAGATATTCGTTAAAGCTCAACGCCTCTCCGCTCTCGCGGCTGGCCACTCGAGTTTGCATATATTTAGTTTAGTGACGTTAAAAAGTATTCCAAACTCACAAGTTGCCGCCAGCTGAATGTTCGTCAACTAGGAGCTAACGATACATTTTGTCACAGCGTTTACTTACGGAGACATCTTCCCATCTGCCACATAAAATGTAATACAATGGGCAGCTGTCAATACAATCTTGGTAGAGATAATGGACCCTCCACAACCCACGGAGATGAAAAAGGTACCACCCACTAGAGCGACCATGTGGGGTGCGAAGCCCTTTGGTGCGTCTACCCCTCCTATGATCCGCTGTGTAAAGAATCCGGTAAGGTCTGTTTTCTTTATAGGCAGTCCTAGAAGAAAATTATGGTTATAAAAAAAAACAAATTGCCTATTGTCTGTAAATTATACTTTTGTTGATTGCAAAATAATTATCATTAGTAGGTAATTATTATAATCTTACCATTTGCAAGGTACCCAAAAAGACCGAAAAGAATAACCACAAAAATTTTACTAAGCATCTCGTTTGATATTTAGCTCACTACTATAACGGAATTGCTAAAAATATTTTATTTATAAGCGATATATTTATCTTACGGAAGACAAATGGGGAATCAGTTCACATTTCGTCTAGTAACCTAAAAACAATGTCAAAATGCGAAAATAACAGGTTCATTCGACTTTATTTTTGTCTGACATTGTTTTTAATTAAAATTATTTATTTTGTTCAGAGATTAAGATAGGGACGGATAAGCACCTTAGTTATTAATAATTGGCTACATTGTAAACTAAAGGTGGTAGAAGTTTCATCTTAAGTACCTAAAGATGGATTGAAAGGATATGTCCAAAAATGGAGTTAAGGCAGGCCTGCCGACCGTCCGGTTATTGTTTTATCTCTTGTCGGTCGACACTTTTTTTGAGTTTCACTTCGCACCAGGCGCAGTGTAACAATTATGCCGGGCTTCGAAAATAATACACATAAACTTCGATTCGAACCCGAGAATTCAGAGCGATAGTCGTACCGCCCACAAAATAAACTGCGCCATCGAGGCAGTCGTCAATTGTACCTTAATGAAATTAGAATAACTTATTGAATCTATCAAAGGTTATAAGATATTCAGACTTCATTAATTTCTAATCTACGGGCTGTTCGGAAAGCAAAGTTTTCACCAAAGAATAATGATGATTAATCAATAAACCATTATTGCTTTAAGTTAATTAATTATTGCTACATTGTTTGACATTTAACAGCATTGACAACGCAGCAATAGCCGTGAGTCGAGACGATGCATGCCGATCCAGCGCTGGACGAAACTTGCTAGGTCTACCATTTTTATAGGATTCAGTCGTTCATCTGATGATAAGCGATACGACCGCCCTTAAATGGCAACACTATATTGAACTTTGTATTATGAAGTAATGCGTGGCATTCCACTGCGCTCGTCGTACTTAGACACAAGTCTGAAAAAATAAAGTACTCAGATGCGAAATTGACCTCCGTACCTACTGGAACACAAAAGCGTTTGTATAGGTACTGCTGATTGACGGCAGAAATTGACAGGGTAATGGTGCCTTCTACTTTCTTCTAAATCTGATGCATGATGACGTGAATAAAAATTAGTAAATGTCGAGTTAAATTTTACAAATTATTAATACTTTCTTGTGAAGAATTTATCTTCGGTATTATTCAACAGGTATTTGTTAACCTGACATTGTCAAATAGGGGAAGACTACAAAGGAATTAACTATTTACAAACAAAAACACTAACTGTCTACTGAAAACTTTATCACGATGAGAACATCCAAAGTCAATGGGGCTGCGTCACCATTTTAATAATCTATTTAAAGATAAAAATCGTAATATAAAAGTAGGTACAATGTTTTATTTCAAAATCATAAATAATCCTAACTTAAGAAACAAGAAAAATTAATGCCATCAACAAGAAAAATCAATACCATCATAAATTCAGTTTCTTGGTGGTAGGTATGCGTAGCCGTTAGCGGTTAAATAATTTTAAAGCGGACTTGCGTACCCGTTCAAAGTCTATAATGTATTATGCAGCAATGTACTTGTTACGTAGTCTAATTTTAGCTACAAAACCATTTACACTATTCTTCTAGTCCTAAATTATTTTGATACATTACTAATAAAATAATTAATTACAGCCATCCCCTTGGAATCTCCCAAAGAAGACTTCTACCGGTCATTCGGGTCCTCCACGTATCGTGGGCGGACATGATGCCCCTGAAAATTATTCTTCGTATCAAGCAGATCTGTTATTTGGACGGGTGCTCAACCCCTCGCTCATGTGTGGTGAATCCATCGTTTCCAGGAAACATATAATGAATGCAGCACATTGCATCTATCCGTTCGTCTGGGAGGGTGATCTGCGGCGCACTGAGGCCTAACCTCTCTCAGCAGTAGAAGAGGCCCGTGCTCAGCAGTGGGCAGTATATAATACATGCATTGCATTGCATTGCAAGCTTTAGGACGATATCTTTGAGCTGAATGTGGAATAAGAATTAAAACAACCAACATTAATTTTATTCGACCCTTAAGAGTTACAACGTCCCTCGTAGATCCTAGACCTTTTAAAAGGTTACACCAAACTTCAAATGCGCAGCTGTAAAGATTCATTCTAAAGGAATCTTGAAACTATTTTTTTTTAATGATTTTCAAATATTTCCAGAACTTTCCACGCCGGCGTTGGGTGCAACATATGGCAAATAGGAGGCTACGTGGCTACGAGTTTCGCTCCAAGGACTACCGCAACCACCCCCGCTAGGACCCGAGTGATATCAAGAACGACATTGGAATCCACATCCTGGCGTCCCCACTGAGGCTGGACGAGAGGGTCGCCGTCACGGCTCTCAAGTACAGCTGGGTTGATGGCGAAGAGAAGGCTCTTGTCCTTGGCTGTGTACTTACTTTGGTAATTTTTACGTACTTATTCCATAAAGCATCATCTCTATCATACCACGGATATTTAGGGTCGGCTCAAAACTTTTGCACGCGTAGAAGGATTTTTACTGCTGCGGCGCTCATATAGGTATTTCTTTTGGGATTAATATTTTATACATGGAAAATCATTCAAGCAACTCCATGAATAAGTATGGCTACAAGTTTTACGGTTATATCCACCTAATTTTTTTTCAGGCATGGGATCACCTGATTAAATATTAATTTATTTCAGGGCGATTCCAGCAGTGCTTAGGTGTCTCAGGAAGACAGAAAACAAATTGGCATAGTATAATGAATCGTGGGGCTTTGGGGATGTATTCACCACAGTTTACGGATCGAAAGAATTCATTGAGCATATTCTAAGAAAATTTTATATAAATATTATGTTTAATTTATTTTTTTACTTTTTTGTTTTTTTTAAGGTATTTTTGTTATTTTTTATGGGTTCACAATAGTTTACACACCAGTTTCTTTTTAGTTAACCTGACTGAAAACAGATGGCGCTATTAGACATAAATTACATTTCTATATTTTAAAAATATGCAAATCTTTTATTTCAAAACGATTAGCATAATTAATACTAATAATATAATAACCTATAGTTTTTTGAATCTAAGTTAAATTTATGTATAGTTAATTTAATTACTTTCAATGAAATAACATCAACGGAATTTAAAATGTATCGGAAGTCGGAGCGTAATATTAATCATCTTTTAAAATTCAAAGATCGTTGAATGCTCCGTGGTTGAATGTTTACCATATGTTTACCTAAATTAACCTCTAAGTGCACACATTAAGGTTTATTTTATGTGGTTGCCAGTTTAATTCGTAGCTAATGTCGCGCTAACGTAAGTATAATTTAAAATTCGAAAATCATTTTGAATTGTGTGTTAGAAAAGTTATTTTTTATTAGATACTTACGTTACGCTAGAGTAAAATTATATTGCCGTTGTGATTTTCCTAAAAAAGAAATGGCATGTGAAAATAGTTCGGGAGACGTGAACATGTTTTTAGTTGTTAACGAATAGTGGCACAAAATATGGACAAATCGGTGGGTAGTCGCACGTATCATTTATTAAATGCCAACGTATTACCTCCCCAACTGCCTTTCTGCTACCAACACCGGCATCGCACGTGGTAAGTCGCCTTCATTCCATTTTTATCATAGAAATAAATCTAAAATTATTTCTAAATTTACCTTCATTTGTGCGAAACACGCGACAGTGTTGTGATCATGCGTTTTTACGTATTTTTTAGTTTCGCTTCTCCAAAATGGACCGGGAAAGAGAAAATTCCGACCAGGACAACAATTATCCGGTGCTACTACTGCCGAAACGGTGCACATCACTGGAAACAAACTGTGAGGTGACGGATAACGTGTACATAGACTTGAACATCACCTCTCCGGACACTGAAGGTAACGAGACTTGTATCTACTCCGGCTTTTGTAACGTTAAACTTGTAGACAGTTACAATGTTAATCTGGAGCTTAATGATGACATGGTACATGATTCTCCACCAATGAAAGACAATCAGACATTTCCCACGTACAATCAATCGCAGGTCTGGATAGACCCGGTCAGGAGTCCGTACGTATATAACCACTATGACGGTAAAGTGCAAGGCTGTTACTCCATACGCCAAGAAACTCATACAGGGAACATAATGGTGGAACAACACAACACTTACATCACTCAAAATGTGTACAACTGCAATGAGAATGTACAGATTTCACCAGACTTTGAACACAAAAAATTCAGGAAGCATGACAACTCACAGAGCTCAGACCAAAATTACAATTTGTATGAAGAAGATGAGTTTGAATGTGGAGTGTTCCTGTCTCAGTTGTCCGAGGAGATTATAAATGAAAAAGAGAATAGGGCTAGAGAGGAACGGAGATTCATAGGGCTCCAAAGTGAGAATAATGCTTTGAAACAGCTGATGTCAAGTGATATACAGTCGGTGACTAAGCAACGGAAGACTATTTTGTTCCTAGGTCATGATTCCCAGTCCGGTCAGACCATACAGAATATATCAATGAATGATCCATCCCTGGAGTGTATTGGGAATGGAGAGATTGACCATGAAGTTATTATTGGTAAGTTTTGTATTAATTTTAGTAAAACTAACAATAAAAACAATTAAATAATAAATTGCTTACATTTTGTGATTTTTTTCTGTATAAGTAAACTAATTATTTATTTTAATAGTTCAATAGTAAAGTTTTAAATACTTTATAAACCCATTATGTAATTCAAACTAAGTATTTTTTTTTCCTATGATATTTTAATACCAAAGTAAAATATTTTCAAACATTGAATTATTAGGTCATGGAATATTATGTTCATATTAATGTTTTATTTTATAGGTAATCCAATCAATACATTTTAATCCTAATACTGTCTTTAATGCAAACTACTTATAACATGAAAAATGGTGTGGTTGTTAAAATCTGTTTTTTTTTTTATATTTTGTGTTTATAAAATTAATTCTGTTAGGTTTTAAAAACACAAGTACGTATTTCTATAGAACTTATAGAGAGTAACCATATTTTTTATGTTTTACCCTTATGTAGGTACTTAGGTATACTTTCATAATGATGATTTCAATGGTTTTATGAAACAATCATTTAGTTTAGAAATATACAAGTTTTTGTTCGCAATTTTGCCAGTGTGGAAATTTTTAGGATAAATGTCACGATAATCACTATAATATCACTAGTCAGTTTATTGAAATGTCCTTTTATGCTGCCATGGGGTCAAAAGTGAAAACATATTTTCTTGTGAGCAAAGTAGCCAACGTCCTTCCCAACGGCTCTAACTATCCGTTCGGCATTTTTTGAGTTTATAGCGTCAAACAGACAGACGCGGCAGACTGACATTGTTTTATAAGTAATACAATATTTCATAATCATTGTTACAGAAGACTCATCAACATCATCATCTAATCCAAACCAAAAGAAATACCAGTGTGACAAATGTAAACAAATATTTGATCAAATATCAACATTTAAACAACACATGGTGAGCACACACAAACACGTTTACGACCTCCATTCCAGACCAATAGGCGACGTGAAGTACATGTGCACCGAATGCGGGAAGAACCTCAAGAACCAAGAGAAGTTCGAACTGCACTGCATGGGTCACGGAAACCCGGAACTAGAATGCAACAAGTGCCACAAAGTGTTCGCTTCAAAATTCACCTTACGCACTCACCGTAAGATCCATAATCGGAAGTACCCCTGCACGTACTGCACCCGATCCTATGCTACCTCTGAAGAACTAAGGCAGCATGTATCCAAAATCCATTTTGTATTTATGTGCAATAACTGTCCTTATACCGCTAATAAATATTCTGATCTAATGAACCACTGCGCCACTCACAAAGACTTCAAAATCAAGGAGTCTAGCGAAACCGATTTTGCTGAGTCATTGATTGAGGATCTGAGTGAATCTGATATCATTGCTTCATCACCTGAAGAGTCTTTACTGCAAGATAGGGAGGAGGGGACAGACGTGAAGAGGGATATGGCTGAAGAAGCAGATTCAGTGATAGCGAAGGTCATGTCCAATAAAATGTTCCTGTTACACGCTAAAAAGGCGCGAAGACATCGTAAATATAATAAAGTGAGTGCTTTCCATACTTTTCTCTGTTAGTTTTTATGTTCCGAAATGTTTTTGGAGACCGCATTTATACAACACGACATTTACGTTCGATCATCTGAGTCGCCTGTCGAAATCGTGAGTTTAATCCCGGACCGAGAAAAATATTTGTGTGATACCCTAATATATATTTTTTGGGCCACTGTTACGGCGCGAAGAATTTCCTTGTCTTTATATACCCAACTAGCTTTTGCCCACGGCTTCGCCCGCGTTAATAAGTTTTTCCGGGCTAAAAGTACATAAAAACCTTCCCGTTGAATCACTCCATCCAACACATTTATTTGGATAAAGATTAATATTATGACGTTGCTACAACTCTTAAAAAATAATGCATTCATTTCGACCAAATTTCATTACCATAAAAACGGTTCTAGTGAGTTAATCTTAAAAGATAGACATATACTGTCTCGGACATTTTTTTAGATCATTTCAAGAGGAATAATTCTTTCATACCTATATTTTTGGTATCTTGAACCGTTTTCGCAACGCACGCAATGGAAGCCCTCAAGGATGAATAATTTTCCCCGTTTTTTTTTTCACATTTTCCATTATTTCTTCGCTCCTAATAGTTGCATCGTGATGTTATATAGCCTAAAGCCTTCCTCGATAAATGGTCTATTCAACACAAAAATAATTTTTCAATTCGAACCAGTAGTTCCTGAGATTAGCGCGTTCAAACAAACAAACAAACAAACTCTTCAGCTTTATAATATTAGTATAGACTAGCTTTTGCCCACGGCTTCGCCCGCGTTAATTAGTTTTTCCGGGCTAAAAGTACATAAAAACCTTCCCGTTGAATCACTCTATGACTATGACGTTGATACAACTCTTAACAAATAATGCATTAATTTCGACCAAATTTGATTACCATAAAAACGGTTCTAGTGAGTTAATCTTAAAAGATAGACATATACTGTCGCGGACATTTTTTTAGATCATTTCAAGAGGAATAACTCTTTCATACATATATTTTTGGTATCTTGAACCGTTTGCGCAGCGCACGCAATGGAAGCCCTCAAGGATGAATAATTTTCCCCGTTTTTTTTTTATATTTTCATTATTTCTTCGCTCCTAATAGTTGCATCGTGATGTTATATACCCTAAAGCCTTCCTCGATAAATGGTCTATTCAACACAAAAAGAATTTTTCAATTCGAACCAGTAGTTCCTGAGATTAGCGCGTTCAAACAAACAAACAAACTCTTCAGCTTTCTAATATTAGTATAGATAAGATAACACAGCTTGAGGATAACTATGTTATGTGTATTTCTAAGTTAATAATTTAAAGGGATCCCTTTAGCAAAACGGTATTTTATGTAGTTTTTGAAGATATCTATTCGAAATTTTTTATACACTAGCTTTTGCCCGCGGCTTCGTTTACACGAAAAATTTTTCCTGCATAAAAGTTCAATTTAATAAGCAATTTTTGGTAGTTTAAAATTTTCAAAAAGACCTGCCCCCTTATTCTCTATGACACGCGCTATTTTCACCGCTCGTAACAAGCGCGTAACGTAACTCATCGCGTTTATTACTATGGAAATTGGCATACAGAATACCATTTTACGCACATTACACAAAGTGAACGTGACGCGGCCGCGTTACGAGTTGACAATGTCATAGAGAATCATGCCTCTGGAATTGATTTGTTAAGTAAATTATTCATAAGTCTGCATTTTTCCGTCCGTACATCGGGCGCTGAAGTGTAATGAATGCAAGGTCTCTTGCTCAGGTGGGGACCTTAACACTGTAAGTCTGTTAGTAAACCAACATTACAATTATGTGTGATCATCTTTATTCGTAGTTTTATTACGAGACGACTGTAATACTGAGGTTTTGGGTTCGATCCCGGGTCGGGCAAAGTGCTATTGGATTTTTCTATTCAGTATCAGCCCGATGTCTGGACTTTGTGTCCGATATGGCTATAGGCTTGCACTCCCATTACGTCATGGGACGAAATTCGCACAGCGAAAAGCGGATGCATTAGTTGCGCTTCTACCTACCCCTTCGGGGATAAAAGGCGTGAGTATGCGTATTAATTAATTTACATAGAGAGTTTAGATGTGAATGGTACTGTCTCGACTCTGAAAGAACAATCGGCCATTTAATAAAATTTCTAAAAATTCTTTTCAGGTTTGCGAAGTCTGTTTAAAAACCTTCGACAGGATCGGCGACTTGAAACGCCATCTCATAGAACACGTCATACGAAGCACGTTGGCAAAGACCCCAGTCGGAAAAGATGGGACCCTGAGTATCCAATGCGAGGTCTGCCAAGCGGAGACCTTCACAAGAATAGACAGGTACAAAGCACATCTTAGAGAACATGCAAAATTAACTTTATATAAATGTACGTTCTGCGACAAATCCTTTAGCGATTCTAGCAACTTTTCTAAACATAAAAAGATCCATGGAACGACGTATTTTCAATGTGATTTGTGTTTAAGAAAGTTTAACTCGAAAAAAATGATCACGCAACATATGGAGTACCATAACAAACACTCGCCCGTGAAATGCAAGTATTGCGGGAAGGTGTACCACTTTGAATCCATGCTTAACAAGCATATAAAATGCACTCATGCTAAGGAACTATACACTAAATTCAAATGTAGGTTTTGTCATGATTACTTCAAAACCTTAAAGGAGAAATGGGACCATGAATGGACTGTACATAATGTAAGAAAAATGGTCGTAGATTGCTTGGTGTGTGGTATGAAGTTTAGGAAGTATTCCGAGCTAAAACGTCATTGTTATGATGATCATGACATGGAGATACCACCAGCTAAAAAGCTAATGAAGAGGCTTCAAAAAGACTAAAGGCTGGACCTTAACAACGCGCCGTCTTGCCTCAAATCACTGTATCTCACTTTGAGTTATGACCAATTATAATTAGTAATTCCTTATTTCAAAAGAAAGTTGATTCAACGCGGATTTAGTACGCACAGAAATAAGGACAATGGTTCAGGTGGAAGGAAACATTTAGGATTATGAAGTCGTTATAGGTATTTTTTTTTATAATCGTGTGATTTTAAAGACTGAGATATATAAATTACAACTATTTCTAGTTGGTAATTTAGAAGTATTTTGTTAAATTCATAGGTATTATATACACAAGAACTATTTACAGTAAATCTGTTTAGTAAATAGGGTGCTTATTTATTTTTTTGTAATCAAAATATTATTTAATACTTGTTACACTTTTTAAGATATACTCAAAATACTCACAGTAATGTTGAACGCACGCGACCGTAAATAGTCTGTTTAATAAGGGGTCGATTAATACAACATCGCTAGTTATAGACCCTGTAGATATCGGCTTAATCGGTCTACAATAATTAATGATCGCCGACTAAAATCTTAGTATAGCATATATGAAATCGGTCGCGACAAAATCGTCCTCTGCGTTTGACGTTCAATGTAAAGTTAATAAGGGAAGTTTGTGCTGATTTTATATAAAGTCTAAACATGACAAAACTAGATTGTATTTTTATATACACAAAACTTAACTATATTTTATGTTAAATATGTTTTTGATTTAGTGGTACCTCAGTTTTTTTTATATATTAGATATTTATTTTCGTATGTAAAAACTATTGTTTTATAAGTATAAAACCTTTGTATTATGATCTAGATTAGTTAAGAATTCTTTAATCAAAGTTTAACCGAAAGAATACGAGCAAAACACATTTTATCAATGATCTCAAAGTAAAGTTTTGTATTTTTTGTTATTTATTTTTAAATAAAAGTTTGGTTTTAATAATGTTTTTTCAATAATTCAGCCAGTGATAGGTTTAACTTTCGATGATCGCCAGGTTGCCAGCTTGATTAAGTAGGTAGATACTTCGATTCGTGACAATCTACTCATCTTAGGAAGCACCTAACATTCTGGCAAAAGCGACCTGCCTATTTTACCTATTAAAGATCAAACAAAGAGCAAAAAAAATATTATACCTACATAGTCTACTAATACGGATGTTTATTCTTAGCCCAATACCTAATGGAACAGATTATCAGATGGTCCATTTGATTTATTGTTCCATCTTCTGTAAAAAAATATGTACTCACCTACTGCTGAGTTACTATCGATTTC
This sequence comes from Lapara coniferarum, assembly GCA_949316025.1. Taxonomy (NCBI): domain Eukaryota; kingdom Metazoa; phylum Arthropoda; class Insecta; order Lepidoptera; family Sphingidae; genus Lapara; species Lapara coniferarum. Next base: position 36,646,294 of record OX438924.1, on the reverse strand, counting down.
AATAATCGCTTTTTTCGTTCGATCGCGAAAATAGATCATCAGAATAAAGAATTTTAACATACTAACAAATGACATAATATTTTGATTGGCTTATTGCGGAAATCGAAGCGAAAATAAAAATTATATAGTATCATTTATTAAAATTATATTCATTACTCGTTACTACATTAAACTTTAGAAAAACACTTATCTAATGTTGATACTGGACAGTGATTAATTATATTTTTAATAAAAGGTTGAAGTTCAATAAACAACCAGCTTTCACCAGCTCATGACTAACAGAACTCAGAAGGTCAACTGCACGTAGGGTTGTCAGGTTGTCAAACCTAATAGCCGAACAGACTAGACAGTTTGGCCGGACATTTGGGTGAAAAGCCGGACAGCCTAAATTATCCAGGATTTTGTGTCTTAGTATAAATACGATTTTTTAACTCCCAGGTGTATTTCCATGGCCATTTAGTTTTACATTTTGCCGCCTCCCTAAAAGTCACTAGTCAAATGTAAAACGCCTAGCAAAAGCCGGGCAAGCCGTAGTTTGGCCGGACACGCATGTCCGGCTTTATCCTGACGCCTGGCAACCCTAACTGCGCAGATTTTTGTAGTCAAGCTATCCTACCGCATTCATATTATGCACGCGACCCGCGGACATAGCTTTAGGGCTGCCAGCAGATTTATATTAATACAGCAAAGTGCCAAAAATGCTCTAAATTGATTTTAACGTAACTGTTTTAACTTCAGCTGTCGTCTTTCCTGTTTTTCGTGTTGTTTCCTTGTTTTGTACACACATTGGTACTTGTATTTTTTTTTTTGATACAATGCACACAAGTAATGCTGTGAAAATAATGTAAGTAAACGGTAACAAATACAACAGCTAGTGCTATAAATGTGTAACAGCACAATTTCACTTGTGTATCACAATAAATACAACATGGTTGAATAGGGTAGTTTCCTATGTTTAATTTTGTACATTATTTTATATGTAACAGAAAATGATACGAAAACTAAATTCTTCTGTAATCAGAATCAAAATTGGTTGACAACTAAAGCAGATATTCATATTTGAAATATTGTTGTGAGCAAAAGTGGGGGCGTAGTGGGCATATTGCGTCATCTGTTTCGCACGCAGGCAGCGTTATGGCTGGCGACACTCAGTGACGTCACATTTCTGCTGTTTCCGTTATCTGACAGATGCCTCTTCCACCAAACTTCAAAGATTTATAACTTATTTATTATTTATTGCCTGTACTTGAAAAAAAATTTTTCCTCTTAATTTTAGAAGACATCCATTTATGATAAATGTATTTTAAAAAAAGTTGTCAACTACCCTATTGTCTACGAAAGCAATTAATATTATATCTTACATGTACCTTCTTTGATGTAAAAAGATGTTATAGAAAATGTTATAGATATTTGGATTATTTGTTCGTATTGACATATTATTGATTGTATTAACTACAGGACATAATGAGACTTAACATCTTATGTCTCTGGATGACGAGCGCAGTGGAATGCCACACAGTACTTTGTTAATCAAGGTTCTGGATGGTATTTCTACTGTTTATAGGTGGTCGTATCGCTTACCATCAGGCGAACGGCATGCTCGTCTCGTCATTTAATGCTATATAAAAAAATGATTATTTTATAGTTGCTTCTTAGAATACAGCAAAGGAGACGTCCACTGTTTGTATGGGTGCTGGGCCTTAAAATCTAAACAGTCTAAAACTTAAGGGAGATTAGAGAGATAAAATATAATCTTGGATCCATTAAATTTTTAGACCCCTCCATTTATAACTAACTTTTTTTAAAAACGTTCATATAGTGTCGTTTTTAAGCAAAATAAAATGACATAAATCTCAAAATCGTAGGTCTTTAAAATTAAACCATTTATTGTAATAGGTTTTTAGGAGTTTTTAGGACTGCCTCGGTGGCGTAGTTGTATTACAGTACGACTACAAAGCTGAGGTCTCGGGTTCGATCCCCGGGTCGGGCAAAGTGATATTGGGTTTTTCTATTCAGTATCAGCTCGGAGTCTGGAATTTGTGCCCGATATGGCGATAGGCTCGCCCCCTATCACATCATGGCACGGAATAATGGCGAAAAGTGGGTGCACTAGTTGCGCCTCTGCCTACCCCTTCGGGGATAACAGGCGTGGGTGTATGTATGTGTGTGTGTGTGTGTGTGTGTTTGTGTTTGAGGAGTTCTATAATTATATTATATATAAACAGTCTTGGTTGGAATTTCAAGCCCATTTTGGACATGCCCTTTTGTCTGGAAAATGTCATTGGCACTGGTGTGTATTTTGATATTTCATCTTGTGTCATAGAACTCTTGTACTAGTAAGTAAGTGTTACACTACTATCCTGGCAATATTGTTTCCAAAACAGTTTTGTACTCAATGTGTGTACCGTGTAAGCTAGCTGGCAGCCCTGCGGAGCGGCTGTTCTCGCGCATGACCTTGGCCGGCGGTCGCGCGCATGCGCCGCGCCGCGCTGGTACACCCAGTGGGCAGCGCCATACATCGGATTTCCACATTTCCCACAGTCCGCGACAACGCGCTGCTGCGGCGGTCGTATTTTCTCCGCCAGTACGCTGTAAAAGTAAAAAAATCGCGGACGCGTGACAAAAAAACGCTGAAACTGAATTAATAACTTGTTGTAATATAATAATTCTGTGTGTTGTGTAGTGTTGGACGAGGTCCATCATCTTGTTACGGTAAGTGGAGTTGAATGCGTTGTTAGTCGCCCGTCCCCCGCCCCGGGTGGATTTGTTTGTCCGTTTGCTGTGCTATTTGATTTCTTTTATTGATGTCTACTAATGGTCCATTTTACGATCGACAATAGTCATGTGTTTTACTTATTCCATTTGAACTGTACTCTTTGTTTAAACATGTCTGTATTTAGTACGATGCAGGCGTAACGTTTTGAAGTGTTTGATGCATGTTTATATGACGTTAATGAGAAAAATAAATAATCCTCCAACACTGCTGTCTGAACACTTTAATTCTGAACCGACGCGATGTATTGAAAAAATAGTTTATTGAATTATTTTCCTTATTTACTGTAGTTGTGATAATATATGCAAATGCTTATTGCTGTATACAGCGAGGTACTTGCTTAAGTAATTATGAACTGTTCTGTACAAAACATAACAAAATCCTGGGAAGTATTTTTAAGATCATGTGTTGGCATTAGTAAATCTTACAAAACCTTTTTTTACAAAAAATATTCGGTCGTCATTTACTCTAACCCACTACTGACACCTTAGATTTTCGATGGACTTGAAGGCATATACCGTAAAGCATCTTGTCTACCATGTAAGTAGTTGGTACATATATCCATCATCCAGTTATAGACACAATTAACGCTGACCAAAACAAATATACAGGAAATATAACTTATTAACCAACTATGTAAAATACGGACCTATTATTATTACTGAAATCAATGCTGATAATAAACGTTGAGTCATTCAGATCTGAAAAATACAAAAAAGGATAACTTTATTTTTAAATTTACACGGCACAGGCAACCCGCCCTTTTTTTTAATGTCCCTACTGCCAGTAACCTGACGCGAGTCGGCTTTTCTGGCCACACCGGTCTTTAGGGTGAACGCAGAAGGCGCTCGCAACCCTTTGAATTAAGTGACCATGCTGAGGGCAACCCACTAACGGGCTACGAACCTTCAACCTCGGCTCAGGACGGCCACTGAGAGAGGATGAGACATCAACGATTAGGGAAAGATTGGTTATTTAGGCCTAATCCTAACAGATTGTGTTATCATCGGCACGCGGGCCGGAACTGCTAGGGGAGGGGTCGGGGGGGCGACGGGGAACGCGGCGAGGACGGAACTGCGGTCTTGTGGAGTGTGTGAGTTTCAAAAACTCGTTCTTACGGCGGATGTCCAGTGATTTCGTCCTCTGGATCGGTTAATAGGGAACGCGACCGTCTCCATTTAGCGCGGCCGAATGGAGTAAAACCCGCCCGTAATATCAAATTTGTATAGTGCACTGTGTTACAAGCCAAATATTTTTATTGTCAATCGTACAACGTTTTTCGTAATCGGTGTTTTAAGTAACTGCAAGTAACTATGGGGCCAAAATTTTTAACAAATATTTGTAATTATGCAAAAATTTTCTTGATGCGGAAATTCGCGCTAGTTAATTAAAAAGCTAGTGCGTCCCCAGATGGACTTACGAGTTTAAGCTGGAAGAATCTAGTTTAAAATCCATGATCTGACAAGGATCATTGAATCGCCTCTTAGATTATGCAAAGCTGAAGAGGTCACTTCACTCATTAACGCTGACTTGACAACCTGAAAAATAGCATAAAACATTCATGTAACATATAAATATCGAACATATGTATTTATAATCCTCAAATCTCGTAAACAAGCTGGCGTAATTGTATCGACAGGATAGGGATAAACAATAATAATTCTCCTAGCCAGTTTCGGCCACGGCGGCCAATCTCAACGGAGATCAGCCAGGTACGCAGGAGATATTATAGTGCACAAGTGTGTGCGCAATACACAGGTGCACTCGCTATTCCTTCACTCTCATAGTCCGGTGAGACGTACGTAGGGATAAACAAGCATCTCTCGTCAGTAGACACCATCTAGACCCCCCTTTACTTGTCGTCTGGTGCAGTCGTATATTTTGCCCTGCACTTATATAAAACAAAATGCTAAAACGTGGAGTTGGAGATTATACCTAGTGTATAGAGAGCCTTTTAAAAAAATGTAGATATTTGAGTGGGTAGACCCAAGCCCGTACTCGTCGCTTATGTCTATAGTAAGTGTTTGTTGAGCTCATTTATGTAACTGTTGGAATGCCATCATGTTATACTAATATAATTAAGGTATACCTTAATTGGCTTTACTGTCGGTAAAATTATGGCGGTCAGTGTTCTAGGAACCCCGAGACGCGAGACGTCGCAATGGGTATCCGGTTTTACACAAACTGTAAGTTCCAAGAAAGTAGCTAGATACAGGCCGTTTCCAACAGGACCGTGTAAATATCTTATGAAATTTCTTAAGTTCAGCAGGGGACATTATGGCTGATTATGAGTGGTCTCTACTTTCTATCCCTTTTTGTATTAAATAACACTCACCAGCAGAGAATAATAATAAAACTATAATAATAATCATCATCATCAGCCACACGACGTCCACTGCTGAACATAGGCCTCCTCTAAAGATTTTCAGACGGACCTGTCAAAAGCGGCCCGCATCCAGCGCGTTCCTGCGGCCTTTATCAATTCCACTGTCCACCTTGTAGGTGGACGGCCGAAAGCTATAATATTATGTACTAACTAAATAATTATTTCTCGACACAATGTAAAGAACTCGCAAAGACTTTGATCCTTTCAGTTCCGAAACAAAAATTTTGTCGATCACGATTAAAAAAATATTTGGCCCAATACCTCAGAGTAAGTATAAGTACCTATAGAGCGCTAATATCGCACCGTGCGCCCACTACCCAGCGTAGGCAGGTGAACTATAGCTACTTATATAGAAATGTTGGCGACTGCTAGGGATGGGCACGCGAGCAGCACCAACGCAACAGTTATCGATAAGTACAGGTCCGGCGGCGCGGTACATATTGTTGTTAAAAAATTGTGGTTCTACAAAATATGGCCTTGTGAGTAATTTTAAGCGTATTGCGTTAATATAGATAAAAGCTATGCTGCGAATTGGTGTAGTGCCATGTGGAATGATTTATAAACACGGTGCCTCAAGAGCAGTTTTTACAAGCAATAAGAACCAATAATATTAATGGATATCCATTATAATTGAACCAATGGATATAAACCGAGCATCGCACCATGGATTTCTTAGCTAGTCGCCCCAAGCCTAAAATGGTCACGTCTAGTTTTTGAAATATTTATTACCAATGTTAAAAAAATGTCAAAAAAATATATCTTAATGATTGCTAACTTATACTGTCAAGGCCCGCGATAGAAGCTATGCAATAGCTTAAAAATATCATCGTAATCGGTAATTTTTTAGGAACAGTAATTATTTCTTTCATTTCATAAACAAAAACGCAATTATTAATTGGCTTAAAAATCACACACAAACAAAAACAGTTACCTAAGCTACATTATATTAAGCATCGCCTTCGATAGTAATAAATATGTATGCATATGAAAATATTACATCGATTCTGGTATCGACGCATAACATCACTATCGAAAAAGCGGGATGCGGGGCAGTGCGGGGGGTAAAAGCGTTCGCCTCCCGTGCGTCTTTCATACCGCGACACGTGATTTAAATTTTACCTAAAAATATATTGAAATATGGCTTGCCTGTGAAACGTGATATTAGAATTCTGTTTAGTGTGTTTCCGAGTGTCGTTTTTACAACATTCCACATACCATTTAACCATTTTGCAGTATTAATATTCAAATATTCGCATAGATCTCACTCGCGTGTGCTCACACCGTTCCTACTCGAGTGACTACAAGCGCTTGCGGCCGGCGCAGGACGATGTTCCCACCCGTGCCTATTGTTCCCACTTGCATACACGCGCTCTATAGTACTCTATATATACTTACTCTGAGCCCAATACAATTCTTACTTTTTTAGTAGGGAAATGAAGTTCTTTGACGATATCTTATCATTGTTATCTATGTGCTATATCTACGAGATATGACCCACTTGGTGAATTGGGAATAGTTGTAGAACGGAAAGTCGTAATTTGATGTTGATTTTCGGTTCGACACTCCGCTACCCTGGTTGATCCGGCCTTTCATGCTGAAGACAAATATCAACAGCATAGGTATCTCTACCAGTGCCCTGTGGTCTGGGGGCATCTCATCAAAGAATTTCGCCACGGCATCCCCTGCCTGTCGTAAGAGGCGACTAAATGGGGTAAGCGAGAGTCGCGGGGCGAGCAGTGTGGGTCTGCTCGCTCAACTACTCCAATGTAAGCGACTACGAGGTGGACGACAATGCGGGTGGTCTGTCTCCTGTAGTCGTCGACGCAAAGCGTGCTTTTGAGTTTAGAGGCTTCTCAGCCTCCTCATTTAGAGAGGGGCCGCAATGCGGCATCGCGCAGGGGCGGTTCCGTGCAGCTATCTCTGTGCAACAAGATACCCCGGGGCCGTCCCGTAGGCGCCGAAGAAGGCCACCGCGGGTTTTGGTTGGTATGTCGGTGTAGGGTGTACATAGTGTTACGGACTCAGTCCAATGCTCGCTCGGATGAAGCTATAGTCCCGAGTGTCGACATTGGACCGTAAGACTGTGTGAAACCAACATAACCGTTCCACTCACCCCCCAGTGGTGGTAGCGATAACGCGTTTTCCCCGCGATAAAAAAAAAATAGGTATCTCTACCAGTATAAAAGCCGGCAAACAACTTGATCATACATCCGCGTGGTAGGGGATTTTATTGTACGTTAGTCTAAAATCTAAATACACTTACATTAAATATGCTACCACGCGGTCCTATGTCCAAAGGGTTGTCCGTTAATTACGTGAGGCACGAAAGGGATCGTCAAAATCGCAAATATCACAGGGAGTGTACCTCACTAGGTATCATGTATTTTTTCGTTTAATGCGCGATTTAAAATAAATTAGATTATACTTAGGTATATATATTTAAAACTGCCTCGGTGGCGTAGTTGTATTATGGTACGACTGCAATGCTGAGGTCTCGGGTTCGATCCCCGGGTCGGGCAAATTGATATTGAGTTTTTCTATTCAGTATTAGCTCGGAGTCTGGAATTTGTGCCCAATATGGCGATAGGCTCGCCCCCTATCACATCATGGGACGGAATAACGGCGAAAAGTGGGTGCACTAGTTGCCTACCCCTTCGGGGATAAATGGCGTGAGTGTATATGTATGTATATACATATATATATTTAAAAGTCATACTCTAAATTCTTTAACATACTTTCTAGTAAAAAAATACACAGTAGGGGAGGGAGGTTAGTTTTAAACCTCACCACTTATCTCCAGGGGAAAGGGAGGGGTTAAAAAGGCTAAAAAAACATCATGTAAATAACGGTCGTCCCCTAAGGTGTTTGCCGGCTATTGTAACGTAAACAGAACATTATAATTTTATATTGTGATTTTTTATACATGTCAATGGCCATGTAGTGCCTGGTTAATGATTTTATGGAATCCTGAAAAAGAAACAGTCGAAGGCGGGACTCGAACCCACGACCTCCGGCGTAACATAACAGAACATTATAAACTCACAAATAGATTTGTACCTTAAAAACAGTAATGGTACAAGAAACGAGGACATAAACGCCACCCAGGCTTGACGCTTGATGCAAGGCCACTACAAGCAGCTTATTAATTATAATAATTTATAATCTCATCAAAGTTGAGTTGAGTTTTTCAATTCAGTATCAGCCCGGAGTCTGGAATTTGTGCCCGATATGGCGATAGGCTCGCCCCCTATCACATGGGACGGAATAACGGCGAAAAGTGGGTGCACTAGTTGCGCCTCTGCCTACCCCTTCGGGGATAACAGGCGTGTGTGTGTGTATAATCTCATCAAAGTAACCTTAGCGTTCATATTTCATTGATTTTGAAGTGGCGATTTTGTCCAAGAAACTTCAAACAGTTGATATGATTACCGAGTATCAATGTAATACAAACGCTGAGATATTTAAATAAGGTTTATAATAATTTTGCATAGTAAGCTTGTCATGGCCTGAGGCGGTAATTACGATGTAGGTCCAGGAAGTAATAAATATAAAACAGATAGTAAATAAAAGACAGAAAAACACTACGTAGATATATTTAGCTCAGCTTTAGTAATTAGATACACCACGCTCTAATTATAACAATGCTTTAAAATGAGAGGAGGAGATGAATAAACATTACAAAAACATCTTATAGTCTTCTAATGGCCAAAATGACTAACTGGATAACAAAGCACGCTGATGCTTGGCGGCAGAAATATATGCATACCCAGACTAGTATTCGAAGTAGATAAATACATTGTATTATTCAATTCAGCGTTTCGTGGATCTGGAATGAACGCGTTAGCAATGTTACGAAACTGGATTCTATATTTATATAGCTTTTATCGCCCACTGATATGAAGCCGTGTAGTCGCCGACAGAAACCATTATAATAAAAAGGGACTCTTGGCCCATGAGACAAAGTATTTATTGCTCTGTCCCTCAAACAAATATTACTAGCAGATTTATTATTCTCATGTTAGTATTTGTCGCAAGTCCAATAAACTCCTTCATTGCCTTTCTCTTTCCCATAAGATCATAATCCTTATTCTTCTATAGTTGTGGATACCATCAAGCTACCTCTAGTTGTCCTGTAGGATTCTGTCCATATTTTTTCATGACCATTGTTCCACTTATCTTTCCATAATAATCATTTCGCACACGAATGTACAATAAATTCGCACAGATTATGCAGCTTATGCTATTTCATCTTTTTATCAGTTCATAAATCCTGTTCGGTGTGCCAAAATGGGTTTACGATATGAAAACACTGAAGCCTTGACCACATGCGTACATACAAACGCTAATAAAAAATTCAAGCACATTTACCCGAAGATAAGCAAATAACCTACAGCAAATTAACAGACACGAAGAAATTATTTTCAGTCACTAGAGAAACTTATATCAGTATCTAGCTATTATTTTTTTTAAATTAGTAATCAATTACTGTTCAAGATTTTCGAAATAGAGGTATTTGAATATATTGAAGCTGATCAAGGGCCTAGAGTTAGCTAGCGCTAGCCCCATGTTCAGGAAAAGGTACAAAACGAACCAACAATTGCTTTTTAAATTGAATCTCCAAAGGCTTTCGTTAATTGGCGAGGCTGCAAAATTTACGGTAACAGAATAACCTTGAAAAAATGAGCTCATTTACGTTCCCGCCATTCCTTTGATATCCTCCGATGAGGCTTATTTACTTGGTAATGTTATTTTGTACTCATTTCATGCTACAGACGGTGACTGAATTTCTACGTTTATTATCGACATTTATTTATATATTTAGGCAAAGACATGTTACATATATAAGGTCGTTGACTCTCAAATTAGGGAAGCCTGTATCTTTAAGAGCCTGAGGTGGGTAATCGCAAGATGATCGTTGCTAACCTAAATGAAGAGTACTTATTATTAACAATTGTTGTTAGTTGATGAATGTTAAATTTGAGTATGGATAATAGACGCATTAAAAGCAAGGAAAAAAGGGGAAAGTATCAATAAAATGTGTGTGTGTGTGCGTGTGGTGTGTGTGGGAGTGGGTGAGTTCAGGCTACGTATATATAATGAAGTTATCATCAGTCTTTCCGTTTCATTGTGATTGAGCCTTAACAGCCATGCTTTGACTTTTCTTTTGCATGTAGAATAAGTGTAAAATACAATATTGCAATAACTATTTTCATTATTGTATGTGATTGGATGTATAAAGGCGGGACACCTTTCAGTTAGGCGACACGAACTGCGAGGCACCCGCATTGTGAAGATACGTTTGGATTTTAGGGATTCAATATAGAGGTTATGTTTCAAAAATTTGTGTATGTAGAACGTATAATTGGCGAACACGTAAGACAGCAAATTCTTTATAGATTGCGTCAGTAGGAAAACAAATGGTTTCTTAAGGATCACTCTAAGGCCCTTTGGGTTTTTTCAAGTTCAATTATTGCGGTTCTCCGGGTACCGCCCCAGATTGGAATACAGTATGGAATGATTGACTGGCAGATTGAGAAGTATATCGTCCGCTGAATGTGAATAGGGGTACAATCGCGAAGTTTTTAAATGTGTAAATCAGTTTGCGAATGCGATTCGAGATGTAGTGTATGTGATCTTAGAAAGAGAGGTGTTCGTTTATTATTATTCCAAGATATTTGATTTGTCGAGTGCGTTTTAGAGTTTCACAGTTGCAACTTGGCTGGATGTTAATATCGTTAAACGAACAAGTAGGCAGCTTTAGTAACGCATGCCGTGTAGAGTTAGAGACGCAAGTTTTATGAAACGCAATGTATTTGGATATTTTAACATTCAGAGTAAGTAGATTTGGGTTTAAGTTTTGAACCACTTTCGTAAGTGCTATTTCCGCGTAGAGATAAGCTTGTTCCCAGTCGTGGGCGTGGAGTACCTATGACTGCAGTATCGTCAGCGTAAGATATTATAGAATTATTGTGAAGGGTCAGTTCGAGGATATCAAACAAATAGCGTGGGACCAAGCTGACTGCCCTGTAGAACGCCAAAATTAGCAGGAAGTCACTGACTACAGTATTCGCTAACTTTAACCTATTGATAACGATCAGATAAGTAGCTCCTAAACCAGTCCAGGGGCGTACCTCTTCAGACTGCTTCCAGTTACTTGAGCAGTAATTTAGAAGACATCGTGTTGAACATAGTAACAAGACAGGTATAGACACTGGCTTGGAACATATTTATTTTGAATGGCGCGAAATACATAATTGTAATAAATAAGGAAGATGGCGCTGAATAAGAGTACGTAGATAGCATTTGATGAATAAACGAGCTGGCATTCAATAATAAAAAATATTGCGTTACTTTGCGCACATAACTTTAACATAAGATCATGTTTCCAATAGTATCTTTAGATGCAATAACATCCAAAGAGAAAAAAATAATCTGATTTACCCAGAAAGACTTCTTCGAAAGCCTACACCAAGAACTTCATTGATATACACATCTATCACACCAGTCCGCCTTCCCCGAAAACAATAATCAAAAGCGTTCTGAAAATAGTTTCGAAGTTTATATTTACCGATCCCGTGACCCGTAACTTAGGGGATAGATCTAAATGCGTGTTGACCCAAGAAATCAATTTAATGTCCCGTGACAATTAAGAGGGCGCCGTATTTATAGGATGAGGGAGAGATGGACAAGGGTGGTAACTGACGCAACTCGCTAGAGTACAAATATTGGTGTAATGCGCCGTATAGTGGGAAATGTTTCTTATTAATGGGACTAACGTTAGAAGAACTCGGAAGATTTATGAGATCCATTTTCTGCTATAGAGTTGATTTTTAATTTTAACATTCCTCTTGAGATTTTCTTACTCTTAACCCTAGTGGATGGGCGGTACAAGAAATAAATATGTAATTACCCCTGGCAATGCCGACGTCCATTGGCGACTGACCACTCACCAGGAAGACCGTTAGCCTTTGAAGGCAATAAAAAAAATCCTATCGAGTTTTCTGTTTTCTTCAAGAGAATTCTAAATCTTAGGGCAATATACTTAAAGAACAGGACTATGTACTAGTAATTGTCAGGTGTTATAGACACGAAATTCAATCGTATACTATTTGTATGGGGCCATAACACTTAAACGTGACATTAGTAAGACTATAGCGTCTGGACACCCATTGTCTATAACACGTGCCTTCGCGCTGCGTGATCTCGCGTGATCCAACACTATTATGTCTTAGAGAATATTGTAATTTATTACTGACTATCTTTTGCCCGCGGCTCTGCCCGCGTTAGTAAGTTTCTCCGGGATAAAAGTACACACAAACCTTCCTCTTGATCAAAATCCGGTGCGTAGTTTTAAATAAACAACTTATGTATATATTTTTAATGTATTTAAGACACTGCCATGCAGTTTGTATCTGTTGGTTTACTTTTTTAAGGTCCTGTTTGAATTCAGCGATTTGTATTGCATGTTTTGTGAATGTAGAAGGGAGTAAACTGGAGAATTTTTTATCCGGCTACGGCGAAGCAAAATTGAGGGTACAGGTACACCAACAAAATACATTATAACAATAGGAGCTTTAGGGCAAAGTGGCATATGACCAAGGTTATCCTCTGAACATCGCTCTGAATATGTATTTAAAACACACCCACACCCACACGCACACACACACACTCATGCCTTTTATCCCCGAAGGTGTAGGCAAAGGCGCAACTAGTACACCCAGCAGTGTTGCCAACTTAACGGATTTCCCGTAATTTGTAACGGATTTGGATTCATGTGAAACGGGAAAAAATCCATGTAACGGCTGACGGGATATTTGACGGGACGGGAAAATAACATTTTTATGTATGAGAAGGGGTGTACATGACAAAGGAGGTCTTCGTGGGGCGGCAAGAACACACACTTGCACCCCCCCCCCCCCCCCCCCCATGCAAAAATTATATATACACCGTGTCAATTGTTGATCTAACGGGTTTTTGACGGAAAAATACGACTTACTTGACGGATTCTTAAAAATATTGTTGGCAACACTGACACCCAGTGTTCGCCTTGCGTATTCCGTTCTATGATGTGATAGCGGATGAGCCTATCGCCATATTGGGCACGAATTCCAGACTCCGAGCTGATACTGAATTTAAAAACCCAATATCACTTTGCCCGACCTGGGAATCGAACCCAAGACCTCAGCGTTGCAGTAATACAACTACGCCACCGAGGCTTTATTATGGCTTAATCAAATTAAGTCATAATAATTCGTTGTTTTAACTTTTAATCCTACATAAAGATAAGTATATATAAGTCAATATAAGTGAATTCGATCCCACATCACCCAGTCTTCAAATATTTGGATACAAATCTTCCTGTAATTAGCAAATATTCGTCAAGGCGTTACGTATATGTATAATATTAGTTAAACATGTAGTTTCCCAGATATAACTTACGTAAGCTTATTTCTTAATTGAAATACATAACAGCTTAGAATCCAACACATGTTCTTGGTTATTTTCCTTTATTACACACATTAAATAGTAATATAGATGGGCTATAATTTCCCCATCTCGGCCCTTACCAAGGCCTCCATGTAATATCGATGAAACCTCATCTTCGCGACCTACTTCCAAGTGGGTAAATAGGTCTGACATCATCCCCAGCCGTTGCAATTTGTCACATGTCTATCTTTATTGCAACTGTAACTATACTTTGTAATTTGTTTGAGATACAGGCGTTACTTAGTTGGGAATCCTTGTTGAACTTTTCAAGTGTAAAAAATAATTTTGATCGAAAAATACATACTTAATATTGTGATTAATATCCCACGAAAAACAAATGTAAAAAGGAGAGCCAGATACAAAAATTATGCTTGGCTGTGGGCTTCGCCGCAAAAAGTATGGAGATCTGGTGCCAAGTTATATGCAAAATCCAAATATGTATTTATAGGAACAAAATAACATTATGAATAAGTATTAAATTCAATTTCTTTGCTTTAGTTAAGTCAAATCTAACCTACTTTAAGATCTCACATTTTAAAATATCAAAGTTCCTTTGCTTGTACTTGGCTTGACACGCTGCCGCGTGTTTAGATTTGTGCATAAATAAATGTAAAAGTTTGGATGAATGTTTCTTACGTCAATCACGTCTTACTCAGAGATAGATTATAGTCTGGAATAGCACATAGACTCCTTTTTATCACGGATTTTTTATTTCACGAAATTTTATTTGTGCTTGTCGGAGTGATTAAAATATTATAAAATGGGGGCTGGTTGATTACCAATAATAATAATAGCACGAAGAAGCTGATACTTTTAATTCATTAAAAGCTTATTGGTAAGGATACTTACCTACCTAATTCAATAATACAATATTTATATACCTTAGGGCTTAGGATTATTATTTATTACCGATTTCAACAAACATAGGCACAAATTGAATCGATGATTTGTTCGCTTAATGTTTCTGAAACAATATGGCGATTTCATTCACGTTTTCCGCCCACAGCACGTCCGCCATGTCAGTTTATGTTCCCGGGCTTCCCAACTGTCAGTGTGCATTGTCGTCTCAAGCACCCGGCACTACCGATATCATTTTTATAACAATAACCCGGATCTTGCGTGAAGAGTTATTTGAATACCGTCTGACGTTTTTATCTTTTGTATTTTCGTTTCGCCTTTCGTTGGGTTATGTATGTATTCAGTGGTTTCAACTTTCAATATCTTTGAATAAGTCTTTTCGACGACAGAGCAGCCAAAACTTATAAGTCTAAGCCAAAACTATACGCGCATACGTCAATTTAGGAATTCTTTGATTAGTGTATTATTAATCAAAGTAGGAATCTTTTCTATTTTTGTACATAATATAAAATTTAGGCAAGTATATAACTTTTAGTACTTATAGATTAAGATTTTTTGGAACTTATTTAAGTATAATATTATGTACCTAATTATAACAGTTATTTGCAATTATAGTCATGTAAGCTACTAGGCACGTAAGTTGTGGTTGCCTACTTGAGAAGCACGAAATGAGGTAACCCTATATTATATTTTTCTTATTTGTTTTATAACAGTGCAGGTTCTATAGGCAATGCTATTCCTAAAATCACAGCCTGCAAACTTTCTTCGTAACAATGTTAAGTGTCTATTAGCATACAAAAATCTGTTAGGTACTTAAATAAGGGCACTTGGTTCTCGGCAGAATCTTAATGCGAGTTGAATCGTCAATGAATTTATGGTAAACAGTAAGCATAGTGTTTAACCTTACAGAAGTTGAACACTTCGTCATTCAAGAATTTTTTTATTAGAAAACTACCTTTTGGAGGTTCTTTTGGCTGGTATAAAATCCTAGTTAAATTAAATAAACCAAGTCAAGGCGTTTCATCAGATGATACATTTGATGATACAGATGGTAATGAATTCCTTATGCACCGAAAAGATCCTATCAATTATGAAACGGATGCTTCCAATTTACAATTGGAAATCGAAACCAGTAGCATATTTATTTATGACTGATTTGAGAACACCACAAAAAATATCCATTTGCCAACCGCTACTGTAACAGAAACAGAACATTCGAAAATGCAACACATTTATGAATAAAACCCAAATAAAATTCACCGCTGTATACATTAAAAAAAACTTAACACAAAATTCACAAAACAACACTTTTCCCAATATAAACCCGGATAAAATTCACAACGAAATTGTTAAATACTCGACCGCGATCTCTAGTCGGATGAAAATAAATCGCCACATGTGTCAGATGCCGTGTTCCGGACATCGCTTTTCATTAAAAAATTCCATTTGGAAAATTGCTTACAGGAAATGTTGAAGGCTTTTTGAAATCCCGGTTTGTGTTAGAGATTTTTATCGGTACTAGATTAAAAAAAATAAAATGCATTCTTTTTTAGTTGTTGTGCATGATACGAGCTGCATTTTTTTGATTATGAACCGTTAATATAAATAATTCTACCGTTTTACTCTGACTTTTTGAAAAAGTGTTGCTCCTCGTGGATGTCCTCGCTGGAGTAAAAGTCCCACAGTGCTCTTTTACCCGATAAAAAGTAATCCTATATGTAAATCCAAAAGATGGTCTATCTGGGTGCTAAATTTCATCCCTACCCGTTTTGCATATCTAGCGTTTAATTCTAATAAACATCGAAACCTCAAAATTTCACGAACTTTCAAATTAACACTTATATACCTAAATATATAAAATGAAGATACTAAGTTTACACAGAAATGTATTAAAGCCTCAAAAACTTTGCAGCAGTATTATTCGAAGAATCTTTCATATTTCACAACTTTGCAATAACACCCCATTTATTCCTCCGTTCTTGAGTTCGCATTTCTATTGGAGAAATATTTTATTGTATTTTGTTGAGGAACTTTAAAGGTTTGTGGAGTTGTCAATTATATATTAAGTTACTACTTTTTTCTGGCGATTCAACCCACGGGAGTCCTTTCCTGGAACGAGAGCTTCACGGTGATTATTTCCGGAATAGTAAAAGATTTAATATAGTAGCATTCCAACACAAAACTAATCATTAAAATCTTATTTGACTTTGAGAAGTTCTCCTCTGCGTCTTCCAAATCCAAGGTCCCATACCAATGATATTAATATAGGACAATTCATGAAATAAAAAAAAATCACACTTAAATCTATACAAATATTATAAAGCTGAAGAGTTTGTTTGATTGTTTGTTTGTTTGTTTGAACGTGCTAGCTAATCTCAGGAACTGGTGAACCTATTTTGAAGATTCTTTCACTAATAGCTAATCTTTGATTAATAATATATGGTATACTATTAATCAAAGAACAAGAAGGTAATGCAGCTTACTTTACTCCTGAGTACTATAGGCCAATTTTTTTTAACGGGATTTGTTTTTTATCCGAGAAAAAAAATTCACGCCGACGTAGCCGCTAGCATCACCACTAATAAATAAGTTCGAAGATGGTTTGATATTTTTCCTCGTCTATATTCTATAATCGATAAATTCCTTTAAAACTCGTAGATAAATTCTATTCATCCATATGATATACAAAATCTAATACTGAACGTTCGAATCCACATGAAACAAACGCCTCTTAAGTAATACAACGTATATATTACTATTTACAAAGTCACGGATCAAGGTACATAACTTCTGGAAAAAGTAAATACAGTTTCAGCAAGTTTCAGCAAAATAAACTGCTTGTGTAAACATGTAGAACAGTCGAAAGTCTGGGGCTTCCGCCGAGCCAAGGTTATTGTATTTATTACTAAACAGCGGTTCGCGGTTTTGCTGTAATAAATGTCCCATTGAATTTTTCTAGAATAAATGTCCAATTACATTTTTCTTAAACAAATGTCCCAACGCATTTTTCCGAGATGCTATATAAATATGACAGCAATAGATAATAGCGTATGAGATCATCCGGGGTTTGGGCCATCTACGTGTAAAATTTCATAAAAACCTATTCATATCCATCATCCATACGATTAATCACATTATCACATACAATTAATGTTATAAACATTCAGATTTATAATAATAATTGATAAGACTATAAGCTATATATTATATGACCAGCATCTCAAGTCTTACATGTATAGTATACCTATATTTTGAAATCCGCATCAAAATCCGTTCAGCCATTAAGACAGGCAAACAGACAGTAGACAGACTACTGTGTTTGTATACGTGCGTATACATAGGTATATTCATAGCTATACAATGTTAAATTTTATGCGAGCTAGTATTTAGAAATGTAATTAATGTGTGATCGAATATCGGAATGGTGAAATATTGGCAAATGGCAGGTTATAAATTGAATGAAATGTAACACTATTTGCTTTGAATATGTGTACTAAAAGCATTGATGTAGGTTTTTTAATACATCAATGACTAAAAGTGTAGAATTTAATTACAAATTCTTTTTTATTATTGTCTCGGTGGCGTAGTTGTATTATGGTACGACTGCAATGCTGAGGTTTGATCACCGTGTCGGGCAGTGATATTGAGTTTTTCTATTCAGTATCAGCTCGGAGTCTGGAATTTGTGCCCGATATGGCGATAGGCTCGCCCCCTATCACATCATGGGACGGAATAAAGGCGAAATGTGGGTGCACTAGTTGCGCCTCTGCCTACCCCTTCGGGGTTAAAAGGCGGGAGTGAGTGTGTGTATTTTTTTATTACTGCCTTTGAAGGTTGAGGTTAAAATACATCCTTAGTTCATTATTTTTGTCTCCCGCTTTGCTATGGAGGGAAGTGGAAAATTAATTTTACTCCTCTCTAATCTTTCTATTTAATTAATTTCGTTACGGCTTAAAGACAGATTAGTGTTCCCTGAGACTCGCGGAGCTTCACCGCTCGGTGTCATAAAATGCGTGCCACTGCCGATCCTGGCTTACAGGAGTTGTAGTGGCTGATGTGAGGGCGGGATAGTCTCTACCTTTGTTGGAACATATAAGATGAACAGTAGCGAAACATCAAAACACTAACCGGTGAATAAATGTTGTATACTTTTCAATCAATGTAAAATCATAATGACTTTAATGCAGTGCTGCGTAGTGGCAAGAATAAATAAGATAACGTTAACCTAGATTTATATGATGTCCCAAATTGTAATACAATCGAACAATGTGTTTTTGTAAAAAATTGCTCAATCAAACATTGTAACATTAGTTTACGTAAACTAATCCCTACAATAAACAATGGCACCAGTAATACGAGAGGGAATGCTTTTATTGCCGCTTAAAAATCGCGCGAACAGCCGCTCGCCGCCCTTCTAATCCGGTTCTTTTGATCCACATTTTATAGACTTACTTACATGCTTATTTGTGGTTTTGTTTTAGATTAGCTTGGGTCGTATATGATGGCCACATCATAGGATTTGGATATCTAATTTTTTTACTGTCTAATTGGTAGAAAATAGAATGTGAAAGTACAGCGAAACTGATGATCAAGATGCCTATTTCCAACTGTTATCATTATGCATGGGTGACTGAGAATTAACATCTTATGTCCCACGATGACAAGCACAATGGAGTACGCGGTACTATGTAATCCAAAGCTCTGTATAGTGTTCTTAGTTGCTACTGTATATGGGTGTCGCATCGCTTACACATAAAACAGTATGTATTAGCATATATATCATATTTGCTGCTCGAAACGTTGACTGAAGTTTATTAACCTTTGCTATTGAATTAAACGAGGAAAATACATAAATATACGTATTGTGATACAAATATCAATAAAATTATGAATCGACATACTTATATGTAAAACTACATTATTCTTACTTCAGATCTTGACTGCTGCAGTGCTAATAAACCCGATAACATTCAGCAGAATGTTATCGGGTTTTTGTATGCGACTAGGTAGAATAATGCCAGAACCACAGACACAAAACCATCACAAATACATACAGGTGGAAAGGCTATTTAGATTGGCTTGTGTGGGCTTGCAAGGATTGCACTTTGTTTCCGATCCTTTCGAATGTTGGTATTTGAATACTAATCAAAGGTAGAGGACGCTGGCTTGCGACAAACGCTTGCCAAGTAGTTTGTACTTCGTAGCAAGTGCCCAGCGTGTAGCGTATCTAATAAAACGGGTATAATGGTGAGCAACGAAACTTCTCTCGGTCGACAATACTAGGACTGTTCTGTATTGTTAGCTTCAGTAATGACTGCTTTATAATTTTCTTCTTATGATAGAAGTGGCATCAACCAGCTACATCCTGCGATCTTTATCTTGTCTCTCCACCAGTTACACATCCAACGCCGCACTTGTCAATTCGTGATCTCTATTAGATAATATAGTTACTACCCCACTCATCACTCGGTTAATTTCTTTACCATCGTAAAATTGTTTAGGTTGTCTAAAATTATAATTACCTAACGCAAAAACCGTTGATATTGGTAGTATATTAATAATACCTACGTAGTGTTTAATATATTTGAAAAGTACTAGGTAAAGTTTTTCAATTCGTAACTCAACATTTATCCACTTTGCCTGGATAAATAAAATCCCTAATCACGAGTATATTTCGGCCATTAAAGCACCCGCGGTACGTCGGAGTGTTTGTGTTAACCGCGTAGCGTAAACAGGCGTGGTGTGCGAATGATTCATTCCACATAATTACTTCGCTACTAGTAATTAGAAACGTCTGGTAATGAGTTGAAATGTCTAGACTATTTTTATTTCCATGAAGTATAGATTCTAGGAATATTTTGTACTAAGTATAAATAAATACTTGTACAAATAATTTTATGCCTACGCGTCTGTGTTGTCGACAAAATTATGATGTTGCTAAAAATAAGTCAATTCTCTGAACACAATTCAAAATTTTCTAAAACACAAAAGTATTATTAAAGTAATAAAATCTCAGGTATGATTATAGCAACCATCGGGGCATCCTAACTCACAGGATATTTAACTTTCGCTACATTTGCATCAAGTGTAGTGTAAGTCCTATTGCTGGGATAAAAAACTGTCTTAAATTCCTCGATTAAAACCAAATTCTATAAAATTTATGTAATAAATCACATAAATGATTAACATTAAGAGATTTTATCAGCAAAATTATATTCCAGCGAGTTATAAGCTGTGAAGTTATACGGGCGGTGCGAACTCCTCTATATTAATGGCGTCGGGAGATCACTCTACAGACATATTATTGGGTCAGGATAAATGGAAATGTAGACCCGTTTGCTACTCCGTGTAGATATTTTATCGCCGTTTCCGCTAAATCACCAACCCGACTAATATGTGGCGCGCATTATAGGTCGCCATATTTAATTCTCAAAAAAATTAGCCGATTATAATAAAACCTTTAAGATAGTTGACGTTCCGTTTACGTCTTGCGTATATTGCTATATTTTTTGTTAAATGTGTGCTATCTGTGTCTACCTCGCCACCCGACAGGATTGGAAGAAAAAATTGTTTGCGCATTATTGCCATATCATGTCCATTGATTAAATACTCTAAGGTCATACATCATATTTTTATTGACAGTTACTATATAATAATTATAAAAAATCACAAAATTAATTTTGTATCTTAAAAGACAAGTTTTCATTATACAGGTTTTTTTTTAGTAATTCGTTAGTTTTAGAGTCAGATTATTGTACACGATTAAAGAAGTCATGGCTCACGACTCTCGACCGTCCTTTGATAAGGGAATATAATATCCGCACGTGCGTTTGTTTGTGCTGATAAGCCTTGTTTGCCTTGTGTTATCAGTGATTGAGTAAATATTTGTAATTACGGCAAGTTTGTAAGGAGTTACAGCTTAAAACATAACGTACTTAAAACCAAGTCAGTTATAAATAATTTTACCGATTTATACGATGCATTATGCCAGCCTGCAATTTGATTGTGTACCCCGGACTTTTTAGTACGAGATCTGGTAATTTTTACTTTACACCGTTTTCGGTATTCAGAAGATATTTATACAGCTTTACAAATATCTTCATGTCTAAGCAAGAAAAACTTCAAAATACACAACCAAAGTAAATCTGTATACCATTACTTACATAGATTGTAAAGTCTATTGAAATAGATGTTTCCAACGGGTCTACCGTCTCTATTCTACGACTAAAATTGCATATTGTTACCCACATAAATTGTTGTCATGTGGACATTGATGGGCCACTTGCTGCACGAAATAGAACCGTGAATATTTGACATTGATACATGACACTTTAAACTGCGTGATTGTAAGTTATTACGCGTGATTTTTCTTTGTGTACATCTTTAATATAGGACACTGATGCGGTCAGATTATCTGAACCTGATAATATACCCATACCATACCAGCCCTGTATTATATACTGCCCACTGCTGAGCATGGGCCTCCTCTACAACTTAGAGGGTTTAGGCCTTAGTTCACCACGCTGACCAAGTGCGGGTTGGCAGACTTCACATACCTTCGAAATTCAGAGAACTTCTCAGGTATGCAGGTTTCCTAACGATGTTTCCTTCACCGTTAAAGCGAGCGATATACTAACAAGGTCTATATTTTCATCCATTGCAAAGGATCTTAAAAAGCGGCCTATTTCGAGTGGAACGGACTGCCGAGGCAAATGTCCACACTTTCAAAATCCAAGGACACGCACCTCTGACTTTTCTAAGGTTATGTGTGTATTCTTTGGGAATTATCGCTTGCTTTAACAGTGAAGGAAAACATCGTAAGGAAACCTGCATACCTGAGAAGTTCGCTATAAGAATTTCGAAGGTATGTGAAGTTTAAGACCTAAAGCCCTCTCAGTTGTAGAGAAGGTCCGTTTTCAGCAGTAGGACAGTATATAATACAGGGCTGGTATTATTGTTATTATAAAGGATCTTACCAACACATCACTCTTTTTTTTTAACGAAATACGTCAAAAGTTAACCCATAACGTCTCATACGCCATGTAAGCATTTTTCAAAGTACAAAATTCCCCAACGACCAAATCAATCAGAAGCGCTCATCGCGTGCTGTCTAGTCATCCGGTAGGATGACGGATAAGTGATCCGCCCGCGACATAGTCGGCCTTGTATTAGTCCTTGATTAGACGAATATTTTGCATTGTGTCCAAATTAATTTCAATATAGTTTATTGATTCTAAACTGTACGGTTATTTATTTAAGTGTGGTTTATGTTATTCTCCAGCTCGAGGTACTGATCGCGTGAGCCTCTTCCTAGAAATACCAGAGCAAATATTGTGAGTTTCAGGGGCCAGTGGATATGAGTTTGGTGTTGGCCCAGCTGTGGGAAATGATAAATAAACCTATGTTATCTTAGAAAGTAGTTACACTGAAGCAATTGTTAGCAATATAGTATCCATTTAGTAGTCATTTTGTCCTCATAACTAGTGCATTGTTTCGCTTAAGGTCAGTTTTTCATGATTTGTTACAGTAGCCCATGCCTGGTGACAATTGACTATTCAACATGGTGTATTAAAACATAAGAACATAAGGTCACTGATACATTGTGATCAACCAGTTTTTTCCTACCAGAGCAGCGCTACGATTTATAAGCACATGTCGAATGTTTTATCTGTAGCTACCTATAATTGATTAATATTGGCATTTGGCGCTGACATTAGCGAAATCACAGTATCCAGAACCTACCATGGCATTCTGTAATTTGTGATGTTTCATGCTCTATTGGCTGGCCGTCTAAACTCCAAGCTAAATTTTCTGATGGTAGGACATTTGTATCCACCTGGACAGCGACCACCGTCCACAAGGTGTAAAAGAAGACATTGTGATTTGTGACCCTTGTGTGTCGGGTTCCGGTATCAGCCTGTGTACATCAGGTCTGAAACGAGCCAGCATAATTGTCTCAAATGGTGAGGGATAATCATCACTACTGGTGGTAGGTCTCTCATATGTAAGAGCCCGTCTGGGTGGGTACCACCGCAATGTCTATTTCTACCGCCAAACAGCAGTGTGCATGCACTGTTGTGTTTCGGTTTGAAGGACATTGTAGCCAGTGTAACCACTGAATATAATGAGACTTAACATCTTATATCTCAGGATGCCCAGCGCAGTGGAATGCCACACAGTACTTTGTAATTCAATGTGCTGTATGGTGTTACTACTAGGACACTATTTAGATGCTCTTTCACTTATCAGGTGCAGTAGGATATTATGCCGTACCACACTGCCACTGCACTAAGGACGCTACAAATCGATTTACATCTAATAACATCGTAAATCTTAAGTAAATGATGTTCAGACAATAATTTGTAATGAACACGTGAGTACATGAGCATTCGTATTGTGTCCATCATGGCGATTATAATGTGCGTGACGGACCTGCGCTGGCGCACTAAGCCTCGTGACAACGGAACACGAGCCTGCTATTGTACTAACGTAATCAAGTTCTTTGTACAGATGATTTTCTTAGGGTATGACGTCACAAATTTCAAGATGGCGTTTATACATGATATTTTTTTAATGACGTCAGTGTGGTAACTACAATCTATTTGATAATAAAAGCAGTTGTAATCCAAATATACTGTTGACCAACAGCTAGAAAATAAAAGAGGTTATGTTCCTCTTAATCGTCCACTTGCCGATCTTCCTATAAACTCGTTGTGTAATATTTACTGCTAAGTCTTATAACAACTTAAAATTTTAAAAACAATGTTAAGTACATTATTATATGTATAATAAAGATAATATGTATAATGACTAAGCTTACGTAAAAAAATTAATGTCTGAACATAGAAAATAAGCCCACGATGTATTTCTTCTAGGTTAATTAAAGGAATCAATTATGGCTCTGTACAACCTTCACTTCCTACGAAACCTTGGTTCTTTAAATTTCGTAACTTCAGCAAAAAAGTTACTTCGACCATTATCCGCCTACGCTTAGGACACGTATGTTCTCCTGTTTTTCTCGCTAAAATTCGCGTCCGTGACCACTCCCTCTGTGAATGTGGATTGGATGAAGGTACCCTAGAACACATCTTCTTTAATTGTCCAAGAATTCGTTTTCCTATTTATGACATTCTTCCTGCTGAATTTCCCCGCCCTATAAACATTAATTGTCTACTAATTAGTGATTCCCCCCAACATTTCAGATTTCTTTCTAAATTTATTAAAAATAATGATCTTTATCTTTAATTTCTACAATTTTATTCTAATTTATATGCCTTTATATTTGTTTTGCTATCTAGGCTCTACGCTCCTGCTATATATGCTTGATTTTAAATTTGTGTAGTGGTTACATCAAGAAGATTATAATATTTCTTATTTACGTCACATTGTATTCTTCAGTTTGTTAAACGGAATGCAGGGTCCATGTGGGTATAAAGTTCTTGGGTTACATTCCCTTTGCCATAAGTCATAACTTATGTCATAACTAATGTCAAATGTTTTAGCTACATTGCTCTTTGCTACCATTATTTCTTGGTTATCCTCGGGTCGAAAGTTATTCTAAAAAAGTTACGATATTATTTTAACATCTACCCACTTGACATTGGCAAAATCACCGATGAAACGGTGGAGCCATTTTTAAAAAGAAGAAGAAGAAGCCTACGATGCCTTTGCCAGTGTGTGGCGAAATGTATTAAATAGCAATACATATAAATGATGGCGGAAACCATTAACGTCTTCCTGAACGTAGATCCTGACAGCGGACGATATAAGGAAACTATTTGAGACCAATCGATTGGGTGTAGCTAGAGATAATAAACTTCGATACTAAATACATCATATACTATGTAGGTACATTGTAGATAATGTATCAAATATATTGAAACTAGCTTTTGCTCGCGAAATCGCCCGCTTGAAAGGGTCTTTCCGGGATAAAAGTCCCGCTTTTTATTGTCTCGAGATAAAAAGTAGCTTATGGGTTAATCCAAGACATGATCTGCCCGTGTGCCAAATTTCATCAAATCCATTTAGTAATTTTGGAGATGTGCAGTAAACAAACAAACAGACAAGACATATAGAAAAGAATTTTAAATATAGTTGATTTGTGTTCCATTACATCGACTCCAAATATACGTATATACTAAGCGAGTATAAATTAGTTATTAAGGTTAAATAAAAAATGTCTATAATTTTTTGTTTTTCAGTTTTTTCAGCGGTTGAATTTTTTTGTTAAAAAGTTTTTATTTTATAATTTTTTGTGGCTTTACACTACATGCTTATTTTTTATTAATACACAACTCACCATTAAAAACTGTGATTAAACAAAAAATTACCCCTTTTTTCCCACCCTTAGGGTAGATTTTTTTTTTTTCAAATTTACCAATTTCGAGGTATAACCCTGTCCAATAAAAAGACATCAAAATCGGGCTACTCTGTAAAAAGTAATGCGTGCTCATACACAAAAAAAATGCACGTCGACTTGAGAACCTCCTCCGTTTTTTTTTCGTCGATTAATAAATATAGATTACTAGACTTTTGTTAGCGACTACGCCTACGAAAATGATTTTTGCCGGGATAAAAGTCTCGCTTTATGTTTTTCCGGGATTAAAGTAGTATGTTACTCGCGATTTTTTTTAAATCGGACCATTATTTTTTGAATTTATTCGTTACAAATATAAAAAAACACAAATACAATATTTCCTCCTCTTTGTAATATTAGTATAGATGAACTATCACACGATAATGCAAAATACTGGTCTAAACTGTGGTATTTTACTAGTTCCACAGTTTTATGGTAGTGTTCCCGTTTTAAACAGCAGTATTTTAATGCTAAAAATTGACTTATGAGACTCTACGAAAAACAAGGTGCATCAATACTTGAGAAATATTTTGCAATAACCCAACTAATTAAGAAGTCTTGTTCTAGAGATTACGACAGAGATGGGTTATTTTGATTTGCAGAATTTTCGCACCAAAATGCCCACTGCGACATTGTCTTAATAAACTAGCGACCCTCCCTTTCGCTCGTGTAGCACTAATTATCTTTAGCCAGATGCTGACGATACAAAATAACCAAAAATCCTTTTTTTTAGCCGATTGCTACCAAACCTAACAGAATGTCGTTGAGCTAATCTGAAGATTACCTGAAAACATAATTTAAAACGCTCCAACAGTTTTGGCAAATTATAGCTAACTAATAGATATATTTATTGTGTGGTTTTGGAGTCCATAGGCAATACGGAGTAGAGAGAAGATAAACATACATACATTATACATACATTTATTTTTAATATGGTTACAAGAATCAACCCAGCACTTCTATGCTATAAAAATAAAAGTAACTATAACTTTAAATAACCCGCAACAACGACCAGAAACAATAGTTTCAGAATTCTGCTTGTAATGTGTTGTTCGTATGATTAGAGAGGAGAAAAGTAATCAATAAAATGTAACAATAGAACTCATTTGAACTAAATGGGAAAATATATTCTGAAAACGCGATACCTTTCAACATTTCTGTTGGTAGACAGCTGTATTTATTGTATAGCATCATGCCTTTTTCCCTTTTCAGGAGTAGGTCAGGTGTATCACACCCACATTTCAGTAGAAGAGGCCTGTGCACGCAGTGGGACAGTATGTATATAATACAGGACTGACATTACTATACTACTTACACTGCTAGAAAAATAATTTATTTCCTCGGCCAGTAGTAACAGCTAAGGTCTCTAATATTCCTAATGAGTATTCTGATAGCATGTCTTTACAATGCTTATAACTGATAGAGCAGGCAGATGTTCGTGTCAGCAGTTAATGGAATCCGACACGCGAGTTACAACTATTAGATAACTAGTTAGTGGAGAGACCATGGAATAAAGTAATATTGCTGTACTTTTGTGGGTCGTTCGACTTACTGCAATAACCAAACCTATCTGTAGATTTTACTCCGTCCAGGCCTTACAAAGCAATAGATGATGGAGTGGTGCTAGTTATTGTGAGACATTCTCATAATGGCCAGTAATCATGGTAGCTGGAACGTCCTTCAAACCACTACATATACTTGTTTAATATTGTTGTACTTGCGTTTTCATCTACGCTAGATCTGTACAAATAGAAACAATATTTTGAAATTTATTTTGCCGCAATCTGACGATTTTTTAAGTTCTATATTTTTGCTAGTAAAAGCATTACATTAATAATCACGCTTAAGTTAAAGCCCGTAGCGCTTCCCTGATCTTTCGGTGCCCTCGGGACCTAGTGACCCGGGCAACCCATCCTATTTTGAAAAAAAAAATCGGCTTGAAATGTGGTAACTACTTACGTCTCGGCTGCAATTGTACCGATAACCCAAGTTTGACTTTCGAAATCTTTGCTGCCGAATACAGATTAGCAGGATACCAAGGTCTCACTTATCAATGAGTGTAGTTAGCTAACATTCTCAGGTTAAAAGAATACCATGTAATGTTTTGGCTGTGAATTCGGAAGTAAGATCTTACAGAACAGCATCGATGGCTAGGATGAATAGTATCTGTATAATTGGATTACTTTGGTAGGTCTCTCATATCTAAGAGTCCGTCTGGGTGGGTACCACCGCAATGTCTATTTCTATCGCTAAACAGCAGTGCGCATGCACTGTTGTGTTTCGGTTTGAAGGGCATTATAGCCAGTGTAACTACAGGACATAATGAGACTTAACATCTTATGTCTCAGGATGACGAGCGCAGTGGAATGCCACACAGTACTTTGTAACTCAAGGTGCTGGATGGTGTTTCTACTGTTTATGGGTGGTCGTATCGCTTACCATCAGGCGAACGGCATGCTCGTCTCGTCATTCGATGCAATTAAAAAAACTTACAATGAAGCGGCATTTACTTATCTATCTCGTAATCCCAGAGTTCACTGTATCATAACACGTTTACGTGCCGTCAAATTGAATAAAGAGAGAAGACCGGCAAATATATCCCATTATGGCACGACCTCGGACTGGTCTATAATCAAATTAGGTGCACGGCTTCTACTAATAGTATTGTGGAAATGAGATTTTATGGTTTGTAAGATCACGTGATGTATAGGGATATGTTAGGTTTAGTACTCTGTGAATGCTGAGAGAGAATAGACGCTATTGACCAAAGGTGAGTTTTTTATTGTCATTTCCTAGTAATCTGATGGCAAAATTTTAATTAACCGTTTGCATAATAGAATTATAGAGAAATGAAAATAAGAATTGCTTTTATAAGGATTATTTTAAATATAAAAAATAAGTAAAAATCTTAATCCTACACGATTTCGGAGTCAAAGTGTTTGAAATATATTATAAATAATTTGTTGCCAACTCCTGATAAAGTTTTGCTAAGTATTTGAGTAATTTATTTCGGTGTAAGCAATAAGTGATTCCAGATTCTCAGAGCTTCACTGCTCCGTAAGAAACGTACTAACGATCCCATCGACACTCAAATGTCTTTAGTAAACCCATTTTTTACAGAATTATTCAAAAAAATATTATATATCCTTTAAAGTTTAAAACTTTCAAGCCTACTTAAATTAAAAATTAAACTGCAATCACGAACTTTGTTCAACTCATGAAGTGTTTTCGAAAATAATTGAACACTCGTGGAGAAGTTTCAAGTATGCAGTTGTATTGAAGATATTTAATGTTTGAAAAAAAAACAATTTTAATTTTAGATAATACCAGAGGTCAAAGCACTTCTCACGTAGAAATGTTTTAGGTTTAATCTTATAATTTCAAGTCATAACACGGTTCTAAATATCATACAGAACAATATTTTAACACTGTTTTATAGCATAAACAATCACAAAGCCTAGATACAAAGACTAACTTAACTTATACCTAGACGGACTCTAGGATACCAACTAAGAAAAAGAAGAACTTGACTTTTTATTACATACATATACATATACATATATATACACTCACGCCTGTTATCCCCGAAGGGGTAGGCAGAGGCGCAACTAGTGCACCCACTTTTCGCCGACATTCCGTCCCATGATGTGATAGGGGGCGAGCCTATCGCCATATCGGGCACAAATTCCAGACTCCGGACTGATACTGAATAGAAAAACTCAATATCACTTTGCCCGACCCGGGGATCGAACCCGAGACCTCAGTTTTGCAGTCGTACCTACTGTAATACAACTACGCCACCGAGGCAGTCTTTTTATTCTAAACTTTAATTATCTACGTGGACGCTCTAGTACTTAAAATTTACTAAGATTATTTTTTTTTATAAATATCTCACTCATTTTAGTCAGGAGCCGAAATTATGGAAACACATGCGTAAACGTTCGATGTTATTCTCTCTATTGTAATGTATGGAGGAGAGCGAACTCCGAATTCATTAGAATAATTTATCTCTTTGAAAGATTTAATATTTACCAACAGCTTACAGGAATAACTGAATATCGAGTAGTATCACCGTTTTAGTTACGTTTTCCCGCGAGTTTGACAACTTTTACTGTTTATGTTTTTTTTACCAAACCCAGCCAATACCCAGCGTGTCCAGAATATGCTTTTTTTACATTAGAGCTATTTATTTAAGCAAGATTAAGAGGCTATGTTCCCTTTATTTCAGATTTTTTATAGAATATTGTGTTAAAAACACCTTTATTTTCTTAAATCACGTATTATGAGACATTTACAAATGCTTTTGAAACTCATAACTACGTGTGTTTTATACATCTTTTATTATTTTTGACGATTTCCACAAAACCGTGGAATATAAGTACTTAGGTACTATTCTTGGCAACATAATAGAATTTCACACCATGTGATTTGTTTATTTTTATTTTTTGGAGCATCCAAATACACAGCAATACACGATCAACAAATTAAATGTTACTTTTCATCATTTTAATACCAATATTTGACGTCAATGCCGTCATCGATCGTGGCGTCATCGATGTGCTGAAACGGAGTCAGATTGCGCTACCAAATGGCAGAGCTTACGACGTGCACGTTCCCTATAGGCTACGTTCATCCCGGATTACACAGTGAGATAAAAGACCCAAACATCTGTCCTAGGACAAAAACCCAAGAACGGTTTTTAACGCACACGAAGCCGCGTGTATTACCGCGTGTATTGCCGCGTTTATTATCATATAATAAATAATATCTAAGTTAGTGTATACTTGCGTCAGTCACACATAAATGAATGGATTTGCATGAAGACACACAGATTGGAACCCTGAAGTAACGCGTTTTTATTCGACCCGCAGGCGGAGTCGCGCACTATAACTAGTCATGGATAAATATTATTTATTTACCCAAACATTGTCTCCTCGCTATACATAATCACCATACGTTAGTTGTGCTTTATCTGGCGACCTTGTAAAGTGTAATGACATGTTAAAATAAACTTGAATGGATTTATTTAATTTTAAAGGCGTGATTAGGGTTGCCTCTTTTAACATTCTATAGTAAGAAAGAAGCAAAAGAAAGAAAAATATTTTATTTGTCATGGACAGACATGCATAGGTACTCACAAACATTTAGATTTATTAGAAAATTTTAACATTGAATCATTCTGTCCTTCCGCACTACGAAAAATTACCAAAATATTTTTATGTTAATCGCTTTGATTATGTTCGCAATACGTGATAATTTTTCGCATGTCTATAATACGCCTTTTCTTAAGATTTCAACACCCAACACTATCTTGATATTATATGTAAATAGGCAGTGATGATCACTGATCAGTTCCCACAGTGTGTCATATTTTGTCGTCGTCCTTTCATTCAAGTAACAGATACCTGTGATTCATCCGAGTATTCCATGAAGCGATATTTTCGCATATTTGGCAGAAGTTCAACAACAGGAACAAGTAACTATTATTAATAGGATATTAAAATGGGAAAGCCTTTCTACGAAAAATGTTCGACTAACAGGAAGTATATTTAACACAAATACAAAATTATTTGTAAAAATAAGCACTATTCATTAAGTTTATATTATTTTTTAAATATTTTAAAGAATGGCTTTTCGACTCTTTAGCGACCCTAGCTGACAACCCTAGTTGTCACGTGGTTGTGGGCGTGCCCCGGCCGCGTGACGCGCCGCGTGTCTCCAAGAGCCCTCACGCGTGTAGGTGGGATTCAGAAACACCAGTATACGTCATTAACCAGGCGGTTACGTAATTTATTCACATTGAAAAACTTCGAAGATTAATATCGTATTTATGCAAATAATAAATTATGTCCTCCATTTCCTAGCGTGCTCAGGTTAGCAAATTTATATAATATTGACCTCACCATTAATGTAAAAGCATGAAAAACGCGGACTAAGAAGACCCATTAGGCAACCTCGATATGGAGCCGGGAAATACGTAATGTGTCTCGATCGCTGCTAATGGCGGCAGGGACTGCGGTCCGGCCTGTACCGACCTTTGATTTAATGGATTTCAATGGAGACTACTGAGATGTAGAAGGAAGTTTGGATACTCATTTGTAACCATTGATGTAGGGTTTTTAATACATCAATGTTTGTAACATTTCAATTCTCGCTTTACCTGTTAAGATTTTGTGAAGAAGTCATGAGCCTATTTACGAATTTGTTAATCTTTTCAGACTTATTAAACCCTATGACGAAAAGACAAGCTGCTCGTTACTAGAGAAGCTTTATTAGCAGTAGAATATTCACATTATAAGGGAGAATTTTTGTAAATATATTTGGATATTATTTTTTAATTTTGGCAAAAAGATAGACAGTTTCCTAGATTCACATACATAGGATTATTATGTAAGTTGTACAGAAGAATGTTTATGGAAACGTTTCATATCCGCAAGTAATTAATTAAAATACACGCAATAATAGCATTTACAAATAGGCGATATATTCCAAAGAATAAAACAAAACGCCGCGAAACTGGGGCACCAGGAACTACTCTATTAAATTGAAAGAGATTCTTGGAAAATGGACAAAGCGATGCGATGCAATGAGGTCTCAGGCTAAAGTTGCTAATAGCTCTTGCTTTTGTACGAGTTGTTCTAGAGTCTAGAGCAGTGGATGTATTTTTAATTCAAATAATAACGAGGCGAGAAGAGTCAAAAACAGAACAATAAGTTAGGATCAATAAAAAAGCACCGTATGTTTGTTTCTCTGCGACATTGGATGGCTAGTCTCTTAACGCATAATTATAAAACTGCTTGCCAGTTGAAACAGTCTTATACCTATGTCACAACACTGCTATTTATTGCAAGCACGTCAAAATGACAAGTATAAAAATTTCACAAATAAACTTATATTAAATACCCGTTTCGATGGAGCCATAAACTAAAGAATTGAATTGAAATACCCTTTTTTCTAAAAAAGCTTAATATAACTTATAGCTAAATACCGAGTGCAATTCTTTCAAAAGCAACCAGAGTCTCGAGAGCGTTTGTATAATTTGTAAGACGTGTAGAATATGCAAACATTGATTTTGTAACATTAAAGTGCTGGAATTATACACAGCGTTCTCTTTGTTATGATAACATTCTGCAGAAATTGTAATGTTTGTGGTAACATTGGCTGCTGTTATAAAATATGCGTTAAAATTTTAAACAAATAACCTAAGAGCCGTGTAATTATTATCAGTTCATGGGTCTAGTGACAGTCCTTCAGCTGTGAAGCAAGATTGTGTGTTGATTCCTAGGGTCAGTGGTCTCGGACGACAAAATGTTAAATCGGTAGAGTTGCCAAGAAAATTCGGTATATGGATCAAAAATCGGTATATGCAAAAAAACAAGCAATATTCAATTAAATCTCTTTTTTTTTTAGCTCTAGGGACTATTATTCCAACAAAACAAGGTAATTTCAAGTAACGAGAGTCACACGTACACCCCCCCCCCCCCTGTCGTCAAAGTAAAAATATTAAACAGATTTTGTCGTCTCTGTAAAAGTACTGCCCCCCGCCGCCCCAAACAGTAACATATTAACCATGGAATCGTAAAATATAAAATAAAAAGAGGACATTCACCTCGAATTGCTGAAAATCGGTGGAATCTTCTGGATCTCTAAAAATCGTAGAAAAATCATGTCATTTCGGTAGGACAGACCCAATATCGGTAGAAATACCGAAAAATCGGTAGGTTCGAGACCACTGCCTAGGGTGGACATAAAAATTTTGTGGTTTTCGATTCGAGAAAACACCTCGGTCACTCAGGATTGGAATTTGTTCCCAATATAGTGACAAACTTGCTTCCTGTCACAACAAATGAAACGTGGGGGCACTAGTTGCGCCCCTGACTATCCCTGCAGTGATGACTTAGGTTCTAGTCTCACAACCCACTCTGACGTCCCGGGTTAGGCCGTGACATTTGTTTTCTTCTCAATATCATTTCGGATTCTGGTAATTCTGCCCGATATGGCCATAGGTTCGCTCCAGACGGAACATGCAGGTGAAAAGTGGGTGGCCTGATTGCATCACTGCCATGCCTACCCATTTGGTGATAAAGGTGTGAGCTTATGTTTTAGTTTCATAATACTGAAGTTCGTCACGAGTTAATATTGACAATAAGGATAATCTTACTGGAAGGTTGTTGACCGGCTATCGGCCGACCAAAATCCCTTAGATCCCACTAATTTCGCCCAAAGGGTTAACGCCCGAGATCAGTCGTGGGGATTAAGTAACACGATTTTTCTCGCGTCAGCTTCTAGGGTACGTCGACCTCTTTTTCGGCTGTGGAGACTTGTAGGTAATGGAAAAAGTTTTTTTTGTCTTGGTGGACGATTTATGGATATATTGGATTTGGGAAGAATAAGTGGTACTAACTTACTAGGTATCTAAGCCTTGAAATAGAATTTTCACTAATAAAAAAAATTGATTAAATGCATAATATAAGAGTCAAAATGTTCATTTTTGTATTTCCTGTATGTTTTTCAACCGTACATTTTCTTTAAATTTAATTTTCTTTTATGCAAAATCACGTAAATCATTAACAATATGCATTGATGTGTTTTTAATACATCAATGATAATATGGCATTTAATAACCAATTTACTTGTAACTCGAAATGAAATTACAGACTTCAACCGTTGCGTGCCAGAGATACGAGGTCATCTAACCCCAGGGTCGGGACCTGCTGATAAACTGCAGTTATGAGAAAGCGTGCCTTGCCTCTAGCTAATTGGCCAAACGATTGAAGCAACTGTTCGGCAGTTTAATGTTATACTAGTTAGAATAAACGACAATATCTAATGAAATGATATGATCGGGACAATGTTATTCTAAAGCCTCATTTAGATAGAGCAATTTTCTTGCCTTGGACATGCTATTGAAAGGAGATAAAAATTTACCCCGTCTGGACTTTTTTTTTATGGCGGTGATTGATGAGACCATCATCCCGTTCGCCTGATGGTAAGCGATACGAAGGATCATAAACAGTAGTAACACCATTCAGCACCTTGAGTTACAAAGTACTGTGTGGCATTCCACTGCGCTCGTCATCCTGAGACATAACGATGTCAAGTCTCATTATTTTCAGTAGTTAGACTGGCTACAATATACTTTTTTTTTTTTTTTTTTGTTGACGCGGAAAAAGTGACTTATTACTACCGCCCAGTGTTCAAGGGGAACGTCTGAGCGGTTGTGTTGGATTCACCGTGCCTTACGACCCGACGTTGAGCCGCCCGGAGAGATGGAAAACGTCGGGCGACCGCCGGGCCGAGTCCCTAACCTATGTACACCGCACGGCATACCAACTAAAACTCCGCGGTGGCCATCTTCGGCGCATTAGGGACGGCTGCGGGCTCCTAACTCCTAACTCCTCCGACTCACGTCTAAGTTGTCGTCCGCAACCGCCCTTGCGCGTACCGCTGTTGCGGACCGTCTCCTGTTGTTGCGGGGGCTCAGAACCCCCCGTACACTGAAGGACGCCCTTGGCGTCAGAGGCAGCGTGAGGCACGCTGCCGTCCATCATACAATATCCTTCAAACCGAAACGCAACAGTGCATGCACACTGCTGCTTCGCGGTAAAAATAGACATTGCGGTGGTACCCATCCAGACAGACATACAAATGAGAGACCTACCACCAGTAAACTTATGCAACTTATGCACAGTGAACTTGTGCAAAAGTAAGGAATTGGCGCGTTGTCAAACGATACTTGCCTCGCTTTAAGAACATTCGTATACGACACTTTTAACAGATTAAAAAATGATACAAGTTGGATAAAAAATTGTGTAGTGGTAGTAGTTGGTCGAAAAAGTGTCTCGAGCGATTCTTGTATGTCTAATCTCCTCACCATTACTCCTAGCAATAAATGCGTATGATTATTACTAGCATTAATTAGTCTAAATGAGAATTAAAACAATTTGCTGGGAAAGACTAAGAAATTAATTTGCTAATGCGACTAGCAGCTTCTTAGCATTTGTTTTTTCGAAGGAAGTTTACAGCGTCTACGCGATATATGTCACTCATGAACAGCGGCGCTACTATCTTATTCTATTCACAACTTCACCTCTTTATAATAAATATTTTTATATGAGAAGTACTGTCTGTCGCAATGCGTTGCTAATCGCGTCTCATTATTTTTATAACCTCAATAAAAATGCCGCGAAGGTCGCCCGCTCGTCTATGTGCTGTAATCACTTATCCGATATCTTTGATGTTGGTCTCACGAATGTTATGAAATACCTCATAATCATCACGAGTCACGTGCAGGAGTCTTTGATTAGATCGTTTAAGTGATTAAAAATTTTGTAACTGCGAGAAATCCCGAAGAAATCATTTGAGTATACATAACAGTTCAACATTTTTAAGTATGTGTTTTTAATAAGATCTGATTTGATGAACACCCACAGCCAGAGCAAATGTGTTTCGAGCCGGTGTTCATTTACTACTTATAAGAGTCCAAAATCAAAGAAAATTAACAATCTCTAATACCTTCTTTCAATTATCGAGGATTTTTGTACATCCTTTCTATACTTATATTACTAATCTACATTTTATTTCATCATCACATGCTATAGGTGCCCATAGTAATGTGCGCTATTCGTTGTCTCCAGGGCGCGTCCAAGGATGTCTTGCTGAAGTGGGAGTGAGGGCGCGCGCACACTCGGCTCACCATGACGAAGAAGTTCGAATTCAACTGGCAGATCC
This sequence comes from Lapara coniferarum, assembly GCA_949316025.1. Lineage (NCBI taxonomy): Eukaryota > Metazoa > Arthropoda > Insecta > Lepidoptera > Sphingidae > Lapara > Lapara coniferarum. The sequence continues at coordinate 36,609,703 of OX438924.1, read as the reverse complement.
CGGTCCCGGAACCTTTGCTGCAGGTGAGCAGTCCAGCATAACCGACCCTGAAAAGGAGTTGCTTGACAATTGCACTTTTCTCACTTACCTGGACTACCGTGGTTTCAGTTATAGAGGCCAGAATAATTGGCATACAGTTCCTTCGATACTAGTCTTTATTCACTGCACTGCTGCCCATCCCTTAGGGAAATAGTAACGATCTAGTTATACTGGCGTAAGATCCATAAAGACGCATTGAAGTACAAGAAACACCTCTATAGACACGAGATGTTAGTGACGGCTTAAAACAGTGAACCAAACATGACATTCATCGGAGATCACTGTTTACAAAGGGTCACACACGCCCCCGCATCGGTGTCACTGACAGCGGTCGAAGATATAACGGGAACCTTATTTAGGGTTGAATTTTCATTCAGATTAAAGTTGTTTGTAAAATATAATGCAACATGAATATGAAATTTTCATTCGATTTCATACAGTATAATCATTCAGGTAGGTAATACTTCGTTTAACTGGCTTCGGATCGAAAAAATGTAGCCTTAACCCTTCAAGTCCCGCTTATATAGATGTATGGGAAAACCCCATATATATGGACACCGGTGTCCGTCGCGGGGCTTGAGGAGTCAATAAAATTATTAACATAATATGCGTTTTTGAGTTGCAGTTTCATGACTAATATGGCGATAGAATCTATTTACTTTGCCTTAAAAAGTTGACCTAACATGAATCGGGGTGTGCCTCTGCCTACCCCTGAAAAGGGAAAATGCGTGAAGCTCGATATGTATGTACATACGCAAAAAGATTAACCGCGCATGATAGTTATTGATACGCAACGTTGACCGCATCAATACAATATTCGATGGAATGAATTGTTTTCTTTTGGGCGGGCCGCAATAACCTGCCAAATTACTATTGGAATTGGTATCGTAACTCATATCCGCCATTTTAGGGTGGTATCTAAGAGTAGCTTAATACATATTATTTTGTTTTATCCTGGAATTGGGCGTGAGTGTATGTGTGTGTGTGTGTATCCGGGAATTATATTACCGGTATTTTCAAATTGACAGAATTTTTTATTCAAATCCTGAAGGTGCCCAAAAGTGCTTAAATGGGAAATTGACTACTGTATTAAAAACGTATGCATATTTAATGATAGATATTAGAAGTTTAGCCCGACTATGTTTTTTTATTTTATTTATTTATTGCACTTTATACATAGTCATGTAAAGGCGGACTTAATGCCAAAGGCATTCTCTACCAGTTAACCTGAGGCGGTGCAGAGGCAAATCATAGTAGGTGCACGAAGCTGAACTTAATCACAATGTAACATGTACTGAATGAGATAACTCAAAGCGCATAATTGTGAATGGATGGTTTTTTTCTAGAAGCATAATCATTTGTACACAATTTACCATATATCATCACAAGCCAGAACTATGTATGAATTTTGGAAATTATCCTCTATTCTCTAAATTCAAATATCACCGAGCACACCCCTAGAAAACAATAGCCAAAAGTCTCATGGTAGACCGTTTGGAATGATCCAAAATATGTCTTGTCACCAAGACAGATCCTCTATTTAATGAAAGCACAAACATGGGAATCATACATATACATATACACTCACGCCTGTTATCCCTGAAGGGGTAGGCAGAGGCGTAACTAGTGCATCCACTTTTCGCCGACATTCCGTCCCATGATGTGATAGGGGGCGAGCCTATCGCCATATCGGGCACAAATTCCAGACTCCGGACTGATACTGAATAGAAAAACTCAATATCACTTTATTTCCGTATTTATTTATTTTTTTCCGTATCGTAATCCAGAATTATAACTGGATACAATGCGTAAACACGGGAGAGATGGCGCACCGCGTGGCGTCTGATGCTTGGCCCGAAGCCACCGACGACCACCCGACATCCACTAACAAATATGAAAGTATGTGAATATGTTGTATGTTTGTTAACGAATCACGCGAAAACAACTGAAAGGATTTGGTTAAACTTTGACATACATATAAGCCAAGTTTTAGACGATATACGGGCTAATTTTCAAATCGGGAAACTAGATAGTGCGAATTTCGTTCCGGGAAGATATTTACGTGGACGGAGCCGCGCGCAAAAGTTAGTATCATATATATTACCAGACAAACCGACAGGTGATAGCTGCGCATATGTTATGCTTGGCGTGCTAACGTTTATGCAAGTGAATGACGAGATGAACAACACATCCGTCTGAAACGTCAGGCCAAACGCTGATCTAAAGACAATATGAGTACAAGAATTTGGGATACTGCACTGAATTTACACTGAGATAATCAATGTTCAAACTTGTATCATATTCCGAAATGCAACCGACCTTGACTTGACGGTGAAATATATAAAACTGCTAAAGTTCTGTGATGAATCTTTGTGTATGAGAGACCTATGATCCAGTGATTTTAAGGTATTTCTTTCGTGCATGAGAGATCTACTATGGTGTATAGATATTAAACAAGTAGCTCCAGATAAATAAGCATACTTTATAAACAATCTTGTAAAACCAGGATGCGGCTCAGAAAGTAACCTTAAGAGTCCAAAGGTCTAAATTTAAAACCCAATGTTTACAATGTTTTGAGTTGAAAAGCGGTAACGTGAAGACCATCGGCTATTCTTAGGAAACTACTTATGCAGTTTCCGAAATGAAAACCAAGCTGTCGACAATGTCTTAAACAGTGGGATTATTTCATACTAGCTGTATGCTCGGTGGAATTAAAACCCCCTTAGGACACAATCCTTAGTTCTCTCCTACGTTAAATTCGAAATATGCAAAGGCTAGGGCCGCCAGATATCAGTCAATACAGCAAAATTTTTCACGAAGAATGATGTCGATAATATAACATCATATGAATTTAATAATTAGCCTATGTTTTAACTAATATGATAAAATGGACATGCTTAGGTCCTAAAACTTTTGCAAGGTCTAATTTTATTTAACGACTGTGAGCGACAAGAGAAGCCAGCATATCACTCTGTTTGGAAGCCAGCCTGGCAGGCATTATACCAATGATAATGCGATTGATGTTCCAAAGTCCTGTACAGTTGCAGTCTCACTTCACTCAAATATCATCTTGTACAGTAATTTCATTAGCCATAGAACTAATATTTGAGATATCTTTTACTAGCTTTTGCTCGCGGCTGGCCCCGCGTGAAATAGTTTTCCCGCGATGAAAAATAGACTATCTCTATTTTTAAAGTTTCGGTTACTGCTAGCCAAATTTCAACAAAATCGGTTCACTGGTTTAGCTGTGAAAGCGTAACAGACAAAGCTACTTTCGCATTTACAATATTAGTATGGATCTTCATGGATTTCACATGTTCTAGGGCGCTGTCTTCGACAGATGGACTGAAGAGAAGGACAACACCGAGTTCGAGCAGAACTGCACCTTCAAGGTCGACGAGTATGGCTTCTTTATATACTGGAAAAGCGAGGGACGAGTGAGTACAAAACTCATAGTTACGTAGTACTATTCTGTATTTTTATGTATGTACAAAAGCAGGTATTGTCACAAAAAGTTCTGCACGTCTAGCTATAACTACTACCATAATTTATGTTCCTTTTGAAAAATGTATTATTCTATTTGTTACACTTCGATTCACTCACACATTCATTATCTGTATTTCTATTAGAACTTAAGTCGGGAAGCTATCTTATTCAAGTTTTAAAATAGTTTTCCAGTCGTCCGGCCTACTTCTTTCTATATACGAAGAGTGGAAAATCCAAGCCAGATAATGCTGCTATCAGGTGAATTCTTCTTTAGTCCATATTGCTTTCAAATGCCTTTCAGATAGTGCCCTGACAGACAAACCCACAGAAATCTACACACCAGCACACAAACTCTTTCGGCATTCATTCTATTAACTGTAATTGTCATGTATATAGCTGTTAATCCTACATTTTCGGAGACAGCTTTTTAAAAATTTGTATTTCACTTTGTAATAAGAGGTCAGTCCAGGTGCCTCTGGAACCTCGTTATCACCCTTTTCATACATTACTCGTGTGAATCCAATTTACGGGTATATTTTATGCACAACTCGAATTCAAAGCGTAGTCTCCAGTGTAAACAAATGTCTACTCTCGTGTCAAATTAGTATTAGTATAATTTTATATGAGTACACGTTAGATTAATTTTCTGATACTTGACTGGTTAAATGTAGTGTCATAATACTCAGCAATTATCTAAATTGTAATTGGTTACACCTGGGTATTATTCGGAAACCTAACCAGTTACTAAGAATAAAAAATGCCACAATCGGTTTAAATGGCTATTTTCCTGCATGCAATAAATCTTCGAGGAAAAGGCTAAAAAACCATCGATATTCCTTCCGCTTTTCTGCCCATCGAGGCAGCGCAATCAGGTCAGATCCTGCGCCATAAAATATAAAAGGAAAGTATTGTCCCGCCATTTTTATCTAGTTAGTAGGGTTAATCTCCGGGTCGGGAAAACATATTTGCATTTTTATGTTTAAGAATACGACGTGAGTGAGGGTTGGAATTATCACAATATAAGACGGATATATTAGGTGAAGTGTGGGCGCGATACTTGCGTCCTTGTTTACCTCTTCAGGGATTAAAATTGTGAGCATCTACGTATCATTATTTGCAATACAGAGTTTAATAAAGGAATGTCATGTACTCAGCAGGCTCGCTCCTTCCTTTCAAAAATTTCAGTATGTTTATTTCATAATAACTAGATTCCAGTCTTGTGCGGTTCCTGTTTGAGGAACTTATGGTTCATTGTTTTGAAGGATGGTTTAAAGTAAAATAGCTACCGTACAATCTTATCTTACTAATATTATAAATGCCAAAGATTGTGAAAATGTTTGGATGTTTGTTAGAAGTAAACATAGAAACAGCTAAACAGATTTGCATGAAATTTGCTAGACGGTCAACCCGTGTCCTGGATTAACACATAGACTACTTTTTATCCCATGGGATATTACGGATGTTTTTAATGATTTTTTAACAGATGGTGTGCTGGCGTCTTATAGTTTTTTAGGGACTTTTGTAGCGGGAAGGCTATCACGCGAGCGATGCCGCGAGAATCACCCAGTGTTATATAAAATAAAAAGTTTTATTCGCTGATAATGTAGCTTTATATTGGTGAAAGAATTTTTAAAATCGGTCCAGTATTTTTTGAGTTTATCCATTACAAACTAACAAACAAATAATCATTCCTCTTTATAATATTAGTATAGATGTTGTGTCACAAGTACCTATGTATTATGTGACGTGGTAAGTTTCTTTATTTCAGAAACTACTGCTTTGTGTATAGGCACTGCCAAGTAATGCGCAAGTGCTGTTGTATTCCACTTTGAAGAACATTGTAGCAGTGTTTGGGGATTATTCTTAAGTTTCGTATCTGGATGATGGACACAGTGAAATTTTAAATTATTGAATAACAGATACACACACTCACGCCTTTTATCCCCGAAGGGGAAGGCAGATGTGGAACTAGTGCACCCACTTTACGCCGTACGTATTCCGTCCCATGATGCGAAAAGAAGCGAGGCTATCGCCATATCGGGCACAAATTCCAGACTCCGGGCTGATACTAAGTAGAAAAACCCAATACCACTTTGCCCGACCCGGGCATCGGAACCTCAGCATTGCAAAAATAGCAAATCAGGCAGTTATCAAATAGCGAAATTAATATAAAATTAGGATTTAACATTGTCCAGGTATCGAAAAATAACATTATCCTCGGCGCCAGAGGAAGCATATTTTTCTGCGGACTGCATAGCGGCCATTTCTATAATTCATGTACTACGGATAGACATACGTTATCAGTTACAATTATTATTGTACGATATTAAGTGCTCTTTGATTTATTTAAAAATATAAATGTACCTCTATAAGTAGGTGCTAGGATATAAAAAAGAAATATTTATTTTTGTGAGAATGTAATTTGTTCAATTATCATTAACATAGTGTAGCTTCTAGAATCCCGTTGGAATATTGGGAATGGGGTCAGTTTCAGAGACTACCAACAAACTTTTGCTCTCTGGAATCCAACCAAAACATGCGAAAGTTTGTAAATATGTTTGAATGTAGGCAGAAAATTCTGAATCATAGTAACATAACTTCTAATCCGAAAAGTATATAGTGGGCCTTAATAAATGTATTCAGGGACGTCCACACAAGCAAAGCCGCTAATAAAATATAGTTCGGGCTGGAATCCCAAGTCGGGCTATTCTACTCAGTATAAACACAGAATCTAGAAGTCACTGGTGGTAGGACTCTCATATGTAAGAGTCCGTTTGGGTGGGTACCACCGCAATGTCTATTTCTACCGCCAAGCAGCACTGTGCATGCATTGTTGTGTTTCGGTTTAAAGGGCATTGTAGCCAGTGTAACGACAGGACATGATGAGACTTAACATCTTATGTCTCAGGATGACGAGCGCAGTGGACTGCCACACAGTACTTTGTATGTCATGATGCTGGATGGTGTTACTGCTGTTTATGCGTGGTCGTATCGCTTACCATCAGGCGAACGGCATACTCGTCTCGTCGTTCAATGCCATAAATAAAAAACAGCAGCAAAGAAGCCCACAAGAATTATGTAAAATTTTATACTGATAATTTCAAGGCGATGAGTTCGCAGGTGCGACCCGATCTTTTAACACAGGTAAAATGATAAACATGTGATTACGAATCCCAATGGAAATACGAGGTTGTTGGTGAAAATGGCTCGTTTTGGGTATAGTATGTGCGACATATCATGAATAGATTGTAATTGAAAGAAAGTTTCTTACATTTGAAAGGGAGATATGATTCTATGATGTATGGAGTATATTTCTGTTACTTCGTATTATATTGTTTTTTTAGACGATGGAGCACACGCATGTGAGTTCTTCTGGGTTACTAACATAGGCACAGAGTAGTTCGTTCTGCCAAGCAAGTAGAGAAACAGCATTAGCAACAGCATAGATTTGCCGAACAAATTTCGTACACTAATAATTAAATTCAGTTTCAAGCAACGGATCCTTAGTAACCAATTGCTAATCACGAGTCATTTAAGTGACACGCAAAATCATGTACTGATAAAGTTTTCCGTTCGGTGTGACCTGATTGTTTGCATTTTATACGAAGAATGATCTATACATACACAGCATCACGCCTTCCCTTTCCAGGGGTAGGCAGAGGTGTAACACGCCCACATTTGGCCAGCTTTGTTAGGTCCTATGTAATAGGGGGCGGGACAAAAAAAAAAAAAAAAAAAGTGCCCGGCAAATGCCAGTGGGCACTTTTTTCGTAGTATGCCGTTCGCCTGATGGTAAGCGATACGACCACCCATAAACAGCAGCAACACCATCCAACACCTTGACATACAAAGTACTGTGTGGCAGTCCACTGCGCTCGTCATCCTGAGACATAAGATGTTAAGTCTCATTATGTCCTGTAGTTACACTGGCTACAATGTCCTTCAAACCGAAACACAACAGTGCATGAACACTGCTAACTGGCGGTAGAAATAGACATTGCGGTGGTACCCACCCAGACGGACTCTTACATATGAGAGTCCACCACCAGTAAATGAATGTATTAGAATAGTCACGTAGTTCTCGAGTTCGATTCCGTGATCCCGTGACATTCGGTTTTTCTGCTGAGTTACAATCTGGAACTGTGCTTAATGAAATGAAATGAAATAAATTTATTCGAACCCATAAAATGTTATAGATTATTTAGATTCAGTCAATATTAACTCTACCACCAGTTCGGAAAGCAGTTCTCATTAGAGAAGAACGGGGAAGAAACTCTAGTGTTGCTCTTTTCAAAATCAGTTCAAGGTATAAAATACAATTAATAATAAAAAAAAAATAACGTGATATAGATATATTTGTTATTTTTGTTTAGAGCAGTTCATTTATATACTCGCAAAAACGGTAATAAATTTTAAAATCCAATACGAGTGCATAACCCTCTCAGGAATCAAGTAATAATTTGTTCTGAAATTCTTCAAGATGTCGTTCTAAATTCAAGATATACCCCTAATACTTAGATGTAGTAAGCGCAAAGGGCAGACCAGTACACACAAGCAGCACCCGTTCTCGAGTATGACGCATGTGCCAGCCATCGGCCTCCTCAACCATGTTGCAGGGAAGTGGCCGACCCGGCACACGACGCCGCCGCAGGCACGGACAGTTAAGAAGTGCCATACCGAAGCCGCTCACAGATTAAAACAAAAGAAACTTTGTTGAAACGATTGACATGATTCCAAAGAAAATCACACGAAAATATTTAGTCCCAGGCCTTTTATCCTCTATGTATTCTGCAATCTTGTAATAAGCTTTATTACATAACTTTCGCTTAATAACTGTTTGGAATTTGCTAATGCTTAAACACTTAATTTCAGTGGGAACTTTATTATAAAAGTGTATACAGCTGACGATGCTTATAATCTGTGAACAAATACTCAATCGACATTTTATAACGGCCGATTTTGATCAGCTAGTCGATTTACGTCGGGAGTGCGCATTTAAAATTCGAATCGAAGATCGAATCTAGTTCGAATACAGGAACAATCGAACAATCGAATCAGTTTCAGGAGTTACCCACTGTATTCGAACTCGATTCGAACTCGATTCGAACTTGAAATGCGAACTCCCGACGTAAATCGACTAGCTGATCAAAAACGGCCGTTATAAAACGCCAATCGAGTATTTGTTCACAGATTATAAGCATCGTCAGCTGTATCCTGCACATTACGTCATATTTACGTGGTTATGTTCTGTGGCGAATTTAATTATAATAATTTTATTTAATTTATTTTACACATAAAATGATGCCCCAGTTGTTGTTACATACATATTCACATAAATATAAGAAATTATTACGTTGTTTATTGAGTTTATTGTAATTATTTAGTAACCAAAGATAAGTTGAGTTGCCATATGGGCTTGCGAGAAGGAAGTCGGTGGCATGTTGTCTGGTCGAGGGTCATCCTTATAGGCATTGGATGCGGATCTTCGGCATATGCTTTCTCCCATTCTTTAGCTGCTGACGTCTCCCGTCTTATCTCTGGGGGAGCTATGTTCGCTAAGACCGGAAGCCAGGGCAGAGGGGTGGGTCTGAGTGTACCGGATATTGTTCGCATGGCCCTATGAAATTGGGTGTCCACTTTTTTGGTATGGCAGCTACGGTACCAAACTGGCGCAGTACTCACCGGTGGAGAAAACCAGAGCAAGGGCGGAAGTGCGAAGAACATCGGCACGAGCGCCCCAGGAAGTTCCAGCTATCCTGTTAATAATATTTACTCGAGCCTTAACTTTTTGGGCGACAGCTTCTAGGTGGTTACGGTAAGTCAAAGACCGATCAAGAATCACCCCAAGATACCTGGGCAGAAAATTGTGCTTTACTGTTGTGCCACAGAATATGACGTCTAGTTTTCTTCCTGCCAGACTGTTGGAGAGATGATACGCGTTTACCTCTGTTTTGGTGGGGTTAGGGCAGAGACGCCAATTTGTGTAGTAAGCATTCAGTTCTTGGAGGTCCTGTGTGAGAACGGCTTCTCCTTCTTCAAATCGTTTGCTTTGGAAAGCAAGTGCAAGGTCGTCTGCATAAATTAACTTAGTTGATCGCGTTGGTGGTAAATCGCTCGTGTAAACGTTAAATAAGAGAGGAGCCAGGACTGATCCCTGTGGAAGCCCGTTTTTTAGCTGATGGAAGCTACTTTCTTTGCCACCCAGCGCAACCTTGATATTGCGGGGAGCAAGCATAGCTTTTAGTAGAGAGATTAGTCTCTTGCATGGTATTAGGATGCAGAGCTTATACAGAAGTCCGCGAACTCAAACAGTGTCGTAAGCAGCCTTTAGGTCTACGAAGGCTAGAAAGGTTTTCTGTCCTCTTTGGAAGCCAGCTTCGATGTGAGATGTCAGAGCGAGAACTTGGTCAGTGCAGTTACGGTTTGGTCTAAATCCAGCTTGCTCCGGGGGTATATTTGGATTAAGTATCGGAGAAATGCGATTATACAGCATCCGTTCCAAAAGTTTGTACATCACGCTTAGCAGGGAGATTGGTCTATAGCTCGCGGCGTTGTCTGCAGGTTTTCCAGGTTTTAGAATGGCAACGACTTTAGCTTTGAGGAAAATATCAGGGAGCTTGCCAGTTGCCAGAATTTCATTAAAGAAATTTAATATCCACTTCCTACCGTTTTTTCCAAGGTGGGTCAGAAACTCGGGGAAGATATTATCTAAACCTGCAGCTTTACCACATTTTGTGTGTTTTATTGCTCTGGTTAGTTCGTTGTTATCAAAGTATGAGCTGTAGGCGGCGTTTGGCTGGAGGCAACGCTCTAGCTGGACATGCTTGATCCTGATATTTTTCGCGAACTTTTTATTAAAATTGTTTGTCCTGGTTAAGCTTTGCATACGCTTTGCAATCTCCTCTGGATGTATTGACGTATTTTTTGGAACGGGTGCGGCAGCGCCACCCAGTTTTTGGAGTAGATTCCAGCTGTATCTGCTAGAGTGCGTGAAGTCCATTTTCTCCACACAATCTATCCACTTCTTGCGACGTGCCTCATCGAGGGTCTTAATAAGGGTATGCGCTGCTTGTGGATCTGTAGTTTTTTGGAAGTCCTGGTACGCGTTTTCAGCTTCCGTTGTCCAGCCCGGTATGTAGTCCTTGCGGTGACCTCTCGGTATGCAACGCTTGGCCGACGCTATCAGGGCCTTGCAGAATCTGCTATAATTAGAGACAGTGGGTTTTATCCAGCGTAAGGTAGAATCCGTTTCAACACCGAAAGATTGCCAGTCTGCTTTGAGAAAATTCCAGCGGGCTTTTGGAACAGATCTTACTAGAGGTATCTCTAAGCCAATATTTATCAGAGCCGGTCGGTGTTGGCTGCGTGGAAAGTTGTGAAGAATTCTACGCGTGGTGGGCAGAGTATTACCTAGTTTATCTTCTGATACAAAACAGAGGTCTGGGTTGGTATCACTTTTCCATCTTGCAGAGTGAAAAGAACTCCTGTCTTTAGGGTCGTAAACCAGATGTAAATTTCCTGTATCAGCCCAATCTGAGAGAATCTCGCCGTTGGAATCATTACTGTTGTAGCCCCAAGATGTATGCTGGCTGTTAAAGTCTCCTAGGTAGACTGCAGGATGATTATATTTGCAGAGAGGTGGGTTAGGAAATTGGTTTTTTGGGGGCTTGTAAACAGCTGTCAATGTTATATCTGATATTTGAAATGTAATTGTTTCCAGGTTATTATCACTGTTTATATTAATTACTTTTATATCGCTTAATGAGGGAGTGATATAAATTGCGGAACCGTATATTGGAGACAAAGTGTGGGCAAGAAGAGTATATCCGTCTATTTTTCCTCGTTGAGTAAATTTTGACTCTTCATCTATGTGGTGTTCTTGTACTACTATTGCGTCTATTTTGTTGTCATTAGCTAGTCTAGACAGGTACTCGCATTTGGATTTTGAGGAGCCTTCTATGTTTATTTGCAGGATTCGAACTGAAGGTCCGATTCTTTTTGTCTGGGGGCTCTCAGAAGAGCCGTTTGTAAGGTGGCTCTGAAAAGAACCTTTGTTGGAATTAATTACCATGTTGTGATAAAGCTGAGAGGCTCAGAGAGAACAGTTCAGCGCGCCAGGAGCAGTCAGAATATTTTAGCCGTCTAAGACGTTGCCCGGGGTGGACCGCGAGGAGGTAAATTCTGACCAATTACCACCCCCTGTGAATTGACTGTGGAGCAGTAAACCAAACCGTCGAGCATATCGTGGAGGAATGTCCCATCAGGAGATTCGAAGGGGGTTTGCTGGGCCTACACCAGGTGACACCGGAGGCCGAGGAATGGCTGTCAAAAGTTGATATCGAATTTTAACCCCGTTTATTAACTTTTCTTTTACCATAATGTGATGCCATACGATGATGATGATGAGTTGAGTTGCCCAAATCTATTTAGTCCATACTATGAACTATCAAAATATCTGACATTGTCAACGTCACGTCACAATAATATATGTCGTAGCGGGAGACTCAAAATACAGATTTTAGTTAAGATTTAGAAACTTGTAACAGAAGTTTGAGGTCAGCGACTATATAACCCTAGTCGCTGTTTGAGGTCAAAACTGATATTAATTTGGTTAGTTATTGTTTTTACTTATAACAAAACCATTTTCAAGCGTAAAAAATAACTTTTTTTTGAAAACTGATATCAAATTATTTTTATTTTTATATGCTTAATTTACGTAAATTAGTAATAATTTACTGTTGCTAGGTCTCATATTTAAGAGTCCGTGTAGGTGGGTACCACTGCAATGTCTGCTTCTACCGCCAAGCAGCAGTGCGCATGCACTGTTGAAACTGAAAAAGTAGTATTTGATTGTCAAAATTGATTATGCTTCAATTTTAGAAATGCGAAGGTATTCAGTACCATACAGCCTTATTTATTTTTTACGTGGAGAAAGTGACTTATTACTATCGCCCAGCGTTCAAGGGGCCGACTGAGCTGTTATGTTGGGTTCACCGTGCCTTACGACTCGACGTTGAGCCGCCCGGCCCGGAGAGATGGAAAACTTCGGGTGACCACCGGGCTGAGTCCCTAACCTATATACAACGCACGGCATACCAACCAAAACTCCGCGGTGGCCATCTTTGGCGAATTAGGGACGGCTTGTGAGCTTTCTCCGACTCACGTCTAAGTTGTCATCCGCAACCGCCCCTGTACCATACAGCCTAAACATGTTTTGTGACAATAAATAATATAAAACATAAAAAAGTTATGTCACAGACTGCCTCGGTGGTGTAGTTGTATTACGGTACGACTGCAATGCTGGGGTCTCGGGTTCGATCCCCGGGTCAGGCAAAGTGATACTGTATTTTTCTATTTAGTATCAGCCCGGAGTTTGGAATTTGTGCCCGATGTGGTGATGGCGGCGGTGATATGGCTCGCCTTCGATCACATCACGTGACGCAATACGCACGGTGGAAAGCAGCAGCATTAGTAGTGTTGCGCCTCTGCCTAGCCCTTCGGAGGTAAAGGCGAGAGTGAGTGTGTGAGTAAAGATAAAAATAATTTATTATCAATTTCCAAAAAAAGTAACAGTCAAGTTCTAGGTAAGCTCTAGGCTCGAAAATGGTTTTGCTATAAGTGAAAACAAAAAAAAATCAATTAGTACCAGTTTGACATCAAACTCTTAATACAAGACTTTACATCGCGGTTTTGATTGTCAGCCTTTAACAAAAAAATACCGTATTATTCCTACAGCGTTTACATTGGAACATAATATGATTTGTGAATTAGAATGATGATAATAGTTATGATATTTTATTTATTTATTTCGAAGCACCATTAGGCAATACACAGCACATACATTTGTTTAAATTACAGGTACAAACTATAGACGATTCTGTTTACCTCTTAAAGGTATTTACAACTAACTCGAGAAAGACAAAATGCTTAGGTATTTAATTGGATAATACAGGCTTATGATAACAACAATTTAAGGTTCTAAAATATTATTTTACAATCCATATTAATTATTTTTATATGAATATAATAAGTACTAGACTTCACCCAGTGGTCGAGATTGGACTCCAATTCATAAAAATATGTACAGGGCTTAATGAGATAAAAGAAAAAAAGCAGATTTTTGTCTTAACATGTATAATATTATTTTATAACAACAAAATGAAAAAAATAAAATAAACAATAAGTCGGCTTTCGTACCTACCTACTCCTCCACAGACTTTAAACAAGACGTTGTCGTGCATTTTGCACACGTCGTTGCTCATCATTGCGAGATTATGATGAGGCATGTATGATATTGTCTGCGATGCCTGTCTCCATGTCTCCATCAATAATAATAGGAGATGGGCAGTTCTGCAAACTTAGAAACTCATCACAATCCATATTAATTGCCCGGTTACTAAAACGACCCATATTAAACAAATGTCTTCTTCATCAATTGTCAATACGGTTAGTTTCTTCAAGAACGTTAAAGAAATATTGTAGTCCAGCCATAATTGCATAGATATTTGTAAAATTTCTCACTAAAACACAAAACAATTTCACTTGAACCGTACACGGCACCTATTTTGCAATCGTAGAATTTGACAGATAAAGTCGATTTGACAACTCGATTCACGATCGTACGAAAGAGTGGACAGTAAGAATTTCTCGATCCTAACGATTTTTTTGATCCCAGTAAGTTCTAATTTGAGGCGCGGCTCGATCGTGCGCTAGCGTAGATTTCGGGAGTACCAAAACGCTAGAAACCGAATCGAATTCGAATTGATTAAGAATTCGCACGTGTCAGGAGTAACCCAGCTGGTTTTGTGATTAACTAGGTTATTTTTGCTCCTAGTATTTAAGCCATGGATATCTCAAACTTTGGAAAGTTTTCTATATTTTTATATACACACACACACACACACACACACACACACACACGCACGCACGCCTGTTATCCCCGAAGGGATAGGCAGAGGCGCAACTAGTGCACCCACTTTTCGCCGTTATTCCGTCCCATAATGTGATAGGGGGCGAGCCTATCGCCATGTCGGGCACAAATTCCAGACTCCGAGCTGATATTGAATAGAAAAACTTAATATCACTTTGCCCGACCCGGGAATCAAACCCGAGACCTCAGCATTGCAGTCGCACCATAATACAACTACGCCACCGAGGCAGTCTATATTTTTATGTACGTACATTAAATTAGCGAATATAATATCAATAGGCTCACCCATAGGGCTTACCCCTAACCATAGGATCAAAATAGCAGCCGCAAAGTGGGGGTGATAACACCTCTGCCTGTCCCTAAATAGGGCAAACGCCGTGATGTTTCATTTATGTTGTATAAGCCGACCATCAAGATACAATGATCCTTGATGGGATGTGTTTCTTTCCATACATTTAACATCAGATGCAGTGAAGTCTCTTTGCCCAAATAAAAAACTACTTTAACCAAAATGTACAGAAAACTTTAACAAAGTAGAAGTATTGGACTTTACTGTAAAAGCTCAAAGCGGTTATCCGATCGTTAGAAATTGCACGAAATTGGTTTTCGATCGAGGTCACCCTTGGAAAGCGAAATTGTATTGCCTTTAATATAAGAGTGCTTTAAATGTAAGAGGTTTTTCTGTGAAGTACTTTTTTATGATAAAGGAGGGAGCAGTTGGGTCACCTGAAGATAAGTGACCACCGCTGTACTTCATTTCCACAATACACTCACACATGCACGCACGCACGCGCACACACATACACACACACGTCCTACATCCCCGAAGGGGTAGGCAAAGGCGCATCTAGTGCACCCACTTGTAGCCGTGCGTATTCCGTCCCACGATGTGATAGGGGGCGAGCCTATCGCCACATCAAGCACAAATTCCAGACTCCGAGCTGATACTGAATATAATATGTAAAAACTCAATATCACTTTGCCCGACCCCGGGATCGAACACGAGAATCAGCTTTGCATTCGTACCGTAATACAAGTATGCCACTGAGACAGTTATTTTATTAATATAAAATAATAATACCAGCCCTGTATTATGTACATCCCAGTGCTGAACACATGACTCCTCTACTGACAAGGTTTATTCTTTAGTCCAACACGCTGGCCTAAAATCCCTGTCAAAAACAACACAACGCCTACTTTAAGTACAGTCAGCCACAAAAGTACCTGAACAAATTAAAAACTTCAAAACGCTTCCACACGCTAACTCCCGTCGAAATATTCTTTTTTTTTATCTACAGTAAAGTAAATCCCGTGAAGTTTATTTTTCTGAAGAAAAAACTATGGTTGATACAGCCAAAAAGATTACAGGTGATTTGAAATTTTGAATTTGTTTAGCTAGTTACGTGACTGTCTGTACAACTGCACTACACTCGTCGCCCTGACACTTCAAACTCATAATTATCTCGGCACGACACGCGTATAATATCAGTAATTAAATTATCCATCTGAACTCATTCCATATAACTGAATTGGGCTAACTTACTCCAACTCATAACTCTGTTAAGTACTCTCAATTTGTATAATTCCCCAAGGTTTTGTCGTCTCGAGCGTGGAGCGAGCATAAAAGCTTTGGCGGAAAGCTCGGGCGCGGAAGCTCACGAACTTACTGTCGTGAGAGCTTTGTCGGCGCCTATCTTTTGACCTTAGGTGTGCCGTTGAGCGTTAATGTTCCGTTTGTGGGGTAATTTGGACACGTTCGAGGTAATTTACCTCTTTTAAGGGTAAATTATCCCGAATACCTTTTGATGTCTGGGGTGTATTTTAATGTGTTAAGTGCTTAAAATGAAAATAAATGTTTTTTTTTGCGGAAATTAGCCTTTGATAATTATTGTTATTTAAAAACTTAGTTCTTTGTGCTGAAATTTAATTGTACAAACGGAATAAATTTTATACTTATGTTGCGCATAATTTAACTAAACAATGAGCTTTTAAACAATTTTAGAATTCTTGTACTGAGAATCCGACCCAGAATCATGCATTAATCATCACCTTAATCAAAAATGCTATATGCAAAACAGTATTCAAAAACGAATCAATACCAGGGTTCCTTCTCTATCAATCATTTTTTTAATAAATCGTGTGAGGTGGCGACACTACGGAGAGGCATAGCGCCGACCTTATATACCCCATGCAAACTTAGCACTCCTTACATATATCTGAGATGTCGTATGAAAGGTTTCTTATGTATATAAGAAATGCGTTATTTTTTAGGAGGATATTGATAGAAAATTATTCTATACAATATTATACAACTAAAAAGTTTAGTTGAACGCGCTAATAATAGGAAGCGACATTACTCCCGAGTGCTAGTGTATAGGCTTTTTATCCCGGGAAAATATTTTTATCCCGGGAAAACTTTTACACGCGGGTGGAGCCGCGACCAATACTAGTCATCCATAAATGTGAATTTGATTATTTTTAAGACTTGATATTCGCAAAAAATGAATGAAAGCATATTATATGAATAGTGATTAAAAAATTACGTTACTTGAAATCTACAAATTGAAAGATTAACCAATATACTTATGTATTTTATCTGTTTAGGGGATCCATACATGTAAACATACAAAATTAATCATAAGCACCTCCTCTATTTTTCTTCGACAAACACAGCCTCCGTCTCGACCTTGTCCGCCGCACGCAAACTTGGCACCGCTTTCAGCTTTTCATCTCGCCGATGTCATGTCGAATGACGTTCGACGTGTTTACACAATTTTCGTGCTTTAGTCGCGCGTTTTGGTATTTTTTCGGTGAATTTTGTGGTATTAAAGTTTTTCTTAAGACGTGCTTTACAATTTTCACGGAATCAAGACGATGTTGTTGCAGTTTGAAGGGTTACAATTAAAATCTTACAGCGAGGAACAAGTATCGTATCGTGAAGTATCCTACTAATATTATAAACGCGAAAGTTTGTAAGAATGTATGGATGTATGGATGTTTGTTACTCTTTCACGCAAAAACTACTGAATGGATTGCGATGACATTTGGCAAACAGGTAGATCGTGTCCTGGATTAACACATAGGCTACTTTTTATCCCGGAAAAATATAAAGCGCGACTCTTATCCCGTAAAAACATTTTAAAGCGGGCGGAGCCGCGGGCAAAAGCTAGTGTTATAATAATACCATTGTCTCGGCAGACCGTTCCATTCCCAACTAGGCTATCGTCCACAAGTCCTGCCAAGTATGTTATAAATAAAATAAATTGTAAGTTCATATGTGACTATTGTTTTGGATTAGACGTAGATCTCTCTATGATGCAATCAAAATAATTGAAAAAAAAAATTCAATTATACTGCATGTATATTTTAAAATACTAACCGAAGTAATTTATTCTGAACCAATAAAACTGTTATACATAACTTTCAAGCACCGTTCTCTATTCAGACGTCATCTCCAAGCCGTTAACGAACAAAACGAATGTCGGCAGCCAGTGGTTATGACAGGCGATCTGCATCTGAGCTAGATCTACACACTAGAACTAGGTCGCCTATTCAGCCGCCTACGGGAACTGAATGCGCGTATTGACGTGCAATGGACGTGTCGTATACCGCGCGATGTAGGGAATATGGACTACTAGCTTTTGCCCGCGCCTCCGCCCGCCTTAAAAAGTTTTTCCGGGATATAAGTCCCGCTTTATGTTTTCCCGGGATAAAAAGTAGCCTATGTGTTAATCCTGGACATGATCTACCCGTGTGTCAAATGTCATCGAAAGCCGTTCAGTAGTTTTTGCGTGAAAGAGGAACAAACATCCATACATCCATACATTCTTACAAACTTTATAATATTAGTAGGATGAACATATTGAATGCAACACTAATTACGACACATCATTCTATTCCATAATTGAATAAAGACAGATTTGAAGATTTTTGAATTAGCAATAAGAGATGGAGATAATCTATACTAATATTATAAAGCTGAAGAGTTTGTTTGTTTGTTTGTTTGTTTGTTTGTTTGAACGCGCTAATCTCAGGAACTACTGGTGCGAATTGAAAAATTCTTTTTGTGTTGAATAGACCATTTATCGAGGAAGGCTATAGGCTATATAACATCACGATGCAACTATTAGGAGCGAAGAAATAATGGAAAATGTGAAAAATGCGGGGAAAATTATTCATCCTTGAGGGCTTCCATTGCGTGCGCTGCGAAAACGGTTCAAGATACCAAAAATATATGTATGAAAGAATTATTCCTCTTGAAATGATCTAAAAAAAAGTCCGCGACAGTATGTGTCTATCTTTTAAGATTAACTCACTAGAACCGTTTTTATGGTAATAAAATTTGGTCGAAATTAATGCATTATTTGTTAAGAGTTGTATCAACGTCATAATATTAATCTTTATACAAATAAATGTGTTGGATAGAGTGATTCAACGGGAAGGTTTTTATGTATGTACTTTTAGCCCGGAAAAATTTATTAACGCGGGCGAAGCCGTGGGCAAAAGCTAGTTAGAAACTAAAGCTGGTTTACATAACGACTTACTAAATATTATATTTAACACCTAGTTCTGCGACTGTCATGGATTAAATATTGACAAAGACAGCACTATGATTAGAATGTATTTTTTTATATTTAGTGAGCGTTGTACAAGCCAGCCTATGCACTTTCTATGTAATAGTTACATTGAAAGTGACATATTTGTTGGCGGCCACGGAGGAAAGAGAAGACCCTGTTCTGTGTTGGCGGCAATAAGCACGTGGCGCATCCTTTCTAGATGGTCTAAGAAACAGGGACAAACAATTAAAGTACACAATAGGGTAGTTGACTACTTCTTTTTTAATACGTTTATCAAAAATGTATGTCATGCAAAATCTAACGGAAAAATAATTTTCAAAATTGGGGCAATAATTACTAAGTTACATAGCTTTGAAATTTGGTGGAAGGGTAGTTGTCAAATAATAATAATATTACACTGTGACGTCACCGAGAGTCGCCGGTCATAACGTTGCCTGCGTGCGAAAGAGATAGCGCGATATCCCCTCCACGTCCCCACTTTTGCTCACAAGAATATTTCAAATATGAATAATTGCTTTATTTTTCAACCAACTTTGATACTGATTAGTGATTACACTGAAGAATTTTTTTTTGTATTATTTTCTGTTACATATACAATAATCTACAAAATCAAACATAGGAAACCCTATTACGTTGTCTTTTTCAGTCTAACATGAACCCGTAGAAACTAGACCAACGGTTAAAACCATAGAGTGGTTATACCAAGATGATTCATCGCGTGCACATAAATGAGACAGAACGATTCAGCGTTGTACGGCTTTTACACCAGAATACTCTGCATCCTATCATAGTTACACATACCAGTCGCAGTATTTTCCTAAAAATAATAATTACTACTGATATTTATCACTCAAGCGTCTCAACCCCAGGGGTCTTTAATTCAAATGTTTGTCACACCTTCAAGCTTACCACTTGAACAATAATCACGCAGGCCGAACGGAACAAAATACGTCAACCATTTTTGTCTAATACATGAATTTACAAAGAGAAATAACAGGTTACTCCGCTCATAATAACAAAAGCTTTTGATTCAATTTAGGAAACAAATTGTTTTACATTTTCTTTTAAGTAACTCCGCTTGGAGACTCTTTTGATCTCATTAAAAATAAAGCAGAAAAGTTAGACGTACACAATGTTTTTTTTCTTTTAATGCAAATTAATTTCATTTGAGACTATTACACAGTAATTTTCTGTGCCATAACGCTGTAATTAAAGACGATTAAAGGTTAAAACTAGAGCCTAGTGCAGCGATGATGAATAACTATATAAAAGTAAGAAAACTGATTTATTTAAATAACTTGATGACATAGTACAGACAATAACGCCGCATCGTAGGTGGAATAAGGCGTTCTTTAAACCTTTAATAAAGCCTCTACTAAGAGTAAGGCCTAAGCCCCCTCGGTAGTAGAGAAGACTCGTGCTCAGCAAGGGACAGTAAGGCTGGGCTAATGATTTATCTATACTAATATTATAAAGCTGAAGAGTTTGTTTGTTTGTTTGTATGTTTGTTTGTTTGTTTGTTTGAACGCGCTAATCTCAGGAACTACTGGTTCGAATTGAAAAATTCTTTTTGTGTTGAATAGACCATTTATCGAGGAAGGCTATAGGCTATATAACATCACGATGCAACTATAAGAAGCGAAGAAATAATGGAAAATGTGAAAAAAGCGGGGAAAATTATTCATCCTTGAGGGCTTCCATTGCGTGCGCTGCGAAAACGGTTCAAGATATCAAAAATATATGTATGAAAGAATTATTCCTCTTGAAATTATCTAAAAAAATGTCCGCAACAGTATATGTCTATCATTTAAGATTAACTTACTAGAACCGTTTTTATGGTAATGAAATTTGGTCGAAATTAATGCATTATTTGTTAAGAGTTGTATCAACGTTATAGTCATAGAGTGATTCAACGGGAAGGTTTTTATGTACTTTTAGCCCGGAAAAAATTATTAACGCGGGCGAAGCCGTGGGCAAAAGCTAGTTACTATTATATTCTTAACATATATTTTACTGCGATAAAGCTGGTACCTACCTACTCATTCGGACCTCAAACAAGAGATCAACCACATATCATGGAACTAGCTTTCGCTCTCTTGTCTATTCTCTTGTCTTAAAATCTGTTCCCGCGGTAAATAAGACCTATAGTATTGAAGGATATTGTGGCTTCCTATTGGTGAAAGAAATTTCAAAATCGGTCCAGCAGTTCAAGAGATTTGCGCGTTCAAACAAAATATCCATCTTTACCTACAGCACAATTTAAAAAAATATTACCTCCATTCCGGCAAAATTACATCGGTTAAATTCATGGCCTGAGACCGCCCCGCGCCGGGCTTTTCAGGTGTGACGTCACGCAATATTTATTACCCAACCCCGGACAAAAATGGCCGTGTAATTCAAACCGTCTGTCCGTATTCACGTTTGTTATTATTTTATTAAAATAAAGTTTTTTTATGGAGAAACATCAAGATAACGTAAGACTGCTAATGTAGAGTCTCATTTGCTTACTATTTGGGAACAGTGAGCTGTAACTTTTAAATTTAAACGTCTTAAATCTGATAAGTAGTGTACTCAGGATTTGTGGAATGGGAAATGTAATCCTATTTAATATTATAAAGGCAAAAGTTTGTAAGAATGTATGGATGTCTGGATGTTTGTTACTCTTTCACGCAAAAACTACTTAACGGATTTCGATAAAATTTGGCACACAGGTAGATCATGTCCTGGATTAACACATAGGCTACTTTTTATCCCGGGAAAATATAAAGCGGGACTTTTATCCCGGAAAAACTCATTCACGCAGGCGGAGCCTCGGGCAAAAGCTAGTTCTATATATAGTTAGTACCACAGAAAGGAAAAATATATCTTAACTAATAATATTGTGCTTCGATTCCAAAATATAGAAAAGAAAGAAAGAAAATATTTATTATTGGGACAATAACCGTATAACATAACATGTACAGTAAAATGGGAGAAAAAAAAGTTTAAAGGCCTGTATATGATCAGCAGTAACTTCCAGAAGCTGAAATGATAATGATGAAAGACCTGCTAATTTAAAAGCTACAACACATACTTCGTGTGTTTTATATAATATATGTATTGTTTATACACGCTAGTTTCTAAAACTACTGCATCGATTCTGAGAACAATTGCTCTACTAGGAAGCTACTATATTCCGGGAACTCCAATTTTTTTTCAGTTTGGCACCAATATCTCACTTGTAGTGGTCGTGGTTGCTTTGATAATGATACTCAGAAACTTATTATTACACACACATCATGCTCACACCTTATATTTCCGAAGGGGGTGGCAGAAGCTCTAATAGTGACCCAATTTTCGCCGTGTCTAATCTGTCCCATGATGTGATGGGGCATGCCCATCGCCATATCGCGCGCAAATTCCAGACTACGAGCTGATACTAAGCAAGAAACCCAATATAGCTTTACTCGACCTGAAGACTCGAAAACCTCAGAGCGGTGGTCTTGTCGTAGCTGGTTATCTTAACGTGAAATAATATTGATAATGGATAATCGTTATTAATCACTGTCCAGTGGATAGTGTCCATCTGTCGGTCTCCACACAAAGGCTTATACATTGTTTGGGATAAACAGCTTGCTACGAATTCATAATGGGGTAGCCGTGTAATTAGTTTAGAGTTCGAAGGATAGTAATATAATAATAAAATAACATCAGCCCTGTATTATTATTCTCCCACTGCTCAACACGGGCCAACTACCACGGGTGAACTAAAGCCGAAGGATAATTACTATTCGTCGTAAATAGTTGTAAAATCTTTGTAGTCTTGCAAATGGTTGAAATAACTTTTAAATCCGGACTCCCTGGCGTTGTGTGAGAGAAACTTTCCAATATATAGCCTTATATAAAACTAAATTTCGTTATGTTGAGATTTTTCTCAGAAGTTTAGTAAGGTTATAGAATCCTTAAAGCACGTGAAATGTCGGACTGGTTTTTATTAATTTCTACTTATTTATGTCGTTTGCGGCACGTGTTGTTATTCAGAATAAAAGCCTCTATAAACTCCTGCCTCCTTAGGACCAAAGCTGGAAACTTATGCTACTACTGAAATTCATTTTCACTATTAAATAAGTTTGTTTTGGGTACTCACATCCAAGAGATTTTAAGATACATTATGTTTGTAACCGTATCATATACTATTTAGTAATATTTGTAGTTACAACTCACAAATGTCCCTAAATGACTGTAGCGATTCACAGCGCCATCTGTACGCCATCGCCATTGATTAAGAATTAGAAGACAGACATTAGGTGGACAGTAGACTTGATAAAGGCCGCAGGAACGCGCTGGATGCAGGCCGCTTTTGACAGGTCCGTCTGAAAATTTTTGGGGGAGGCCTATGTTCAGCAGTGGACGTCGTGTGGCCGATGATGATGATGATGATGATTAAGTAATTCAATTTTTTTATGGGAATTATTTACTTCGATAAAAAATAACTTGTATTTTAATCTAGGAAATGGTCTATCTTAGGTTTCTGCGTTTACTTCTGATAGACATTCAAAGATTTTGATAAAAATTCGCATTTATGTTAGTGAAATACACTAATATCCGACATGACATTTGAATTAACAGTCTTTACTCAGAACTTGTTACTCTCAGTTCTCGCATCTCTAACGACCCATAACTAATCCCCCCACCTCCCCCTTCCAACACGTGTTAGCAAACTTGTAAGTTCAACAAGTAATTTCCGAGAAGCTTCCTTTGCGTCTCTCTTGGTATATCTTCGCTTACACTTCAACTACTAAAAGTTATTTTTAATATCAAGCGCATCAAATGTAGACTCTTGTGCAATTACTTACAGTTGAAAATACTTTGAAAAGTTTTTAGGTGGTAAAAAAAGTGGTAAACAATAGGCTGATAATAAATTATGATTTTTCTGAACTCTAGAGTTTTCTTTTATTAGCATGACTATCTTCAGGGACTAATCTCTCTTGTAATATTAATTTGTCAAGAATCAAGAGTTTTGAGAAAATCGCTGACATACAAACAATAAACATATATACATACGCGTTGAAAACAGAACCTAATTTTTTTATCATTTCAAACAATGATAAAATTTATAATTTTAAGGATTTTTATGAACTTTATTGTCTACGTTTCCTATTATCATTTCCAAAGTAAAT
The DNA here is from genome assembly GCA_949316025.1 of Lapara coniferarum. NCBI lineage: Eukaryota > Metazoa > Arthropoda > Insecta > Lepidoptera > Sphingidae > Lapara > Lapara coniferarum. The sequence goes on along the minus strand of OX438924.1, from coordinate 36,585,512 downwards.
GGAGGATATCTATACAAAATTGTTACATGTTGTTTCAGGATGGCGACGTCATCGAGTTGTGTCAAGTCAGTGACGTTAGATCCGGGGGGGTGCCTAAGGTAACAAATACATTAATAAAATATCTTGCTCAAAGCTCAAAGAAACCAACTTTTTTCAAAAAGGAATATTTGTCCTTTTTGAGAAAAGTTGGATTCTCGTACTAGCCTTGTGCCCGAAGCGAAGTACTCCAAAAACCTGTCTTAGAGGTCACTTGAAGTTTTGAACTCCTTTGAGTTCATAACTTCACTGAGGATTTCTTTTGACCTAAGTTGACTCTTGATCCATACTTTATGCAACTAAAAGTCTGAATAAATCCGAATTGGCCAAAAGAGTATACCAAAATCACTTCTAAATATGGTAAATTTGTTTTGAAACTGGATCCCATTGGTCATTACTTCTGCATACAATCGCGCGTAAATATTAGTCCATGTTGGTGACGTCACTCCTTGTTGACCAAGCAAATGCTTTAAATGGATGTTCTGTTCTATGGAGTTACCTTTAATTACCTCATAGGCAACAGCCTTAATTTAGCATGATACTCTAATTGCCGTATGGACAGTAAAGCATGTAACTTATCTTCGAACACCTTAATGACCCTGTAGAAGTATTGGTAATAAACGAGACTCTAGATTCCCTGGTCCTGCAGTCGGAACTTCTTTGTAGCGAGACTTGACTCTTTAAAACGTATCTATATGACGCATGCAATATCATGACCTTATAAAGTTCTTTTTATTTTATTTTACATTTAAATAAACAGATGACTTCTCTGAGATTGTCTTCGAAAACCCTCTTTTTAATAATCAAATATAACTTGATTGTATGTTTGTTACTTTTTAGTGTCAATCTCATCACCAGGCTTTTCTCTGCCTCCATCAACTGCCTAATAAAATCTTCTTCCTTTCCTATCTATACTAATATTATAAAGCTGAAGAGTTTGTTTGTTTGTTTGTTTGTTTGTTTGTTTGAACGCGCTAATCTCAGGAACTACTGGTTCGAATTGAAAAATTCTTTTTGTGTTGAATAGCCCATTTATCGAGGAAGGCTATAGGCTATGTAACATCACTATGTAACAATTAGGAGCGAAGAAATAATGGAAAATGTGAAAGAAAACGGGGAAAATTATTCATCCTTGAGGGCTTCCATTGCGTGCACTGCGAAAACGGTTCAAGATACCAAAAATATATGTATGAAAGAATTATTCCTCTTAAAATGATCTAAAAAAATGTCCGTGACAGTATATGTCTATATTTTAAGATTAACTCACTAGAACCGTTTTTATGGTAATCAAATTTGGTCTAAATTAATGCATTATTTGTTAAGAGTTGTATCAACGTCATAGTCATAGAGTGATTCAACGGGAAGGTTTTTATGTACTTTTAGCCCGGAAAAACTTAATAACGCGGGCGAAGCCGTGGGCAAAAGCTAGTTATATGATAACTTCAAAATCCCTTAAATCTAAAGAAGGTTCGTATTTAATACTTTACCAAACCTCCAGGACTCAAAGCTAAGCTCCAACCTGACAAACAAGCACGGGGAAAGCCTCGAAGACAAGTCCCTGACCATCTGCAGCGGCACTGACTATATCAACATCAACTATCAGCATGTGGTGTGTCCAGACGCCGCCACAGCTAAGGTCAGTTTCCTTCTGATTCGGTTGATACTAGAGACTATTAAGGTTTTCTTTTTATTCTATTGTTGCTGCATTTAATATACCAAGGAGTACCAAACTTTCACAACAATTGGTTAGGTTTACAATAGCTCATCAAATATAATAGATACATTGGTTTTTCAATTATGCTTCCAAATAAATGGTTAAAAATTAGCACTACCTTCATAAGCTCTCTATTAAGCTTGAACATTATGAAACAAACCCTTAAGTTACAATATTAAATTACACTAGTAAATCTGATTGTAATTAGCAAAATATACTTATACCCGGATTGTAATGCGTACGAACAGTGCTTATAAATTGTTTATCGATAATCCTAGTGGATTATCGATAAACAATTTATAAGCACTGTTCGTGTGTGAGCCCTAGTGGGCTCACACAGAATATGATTGGAGGTAACATCCATGGCTAATTTGTTAATGGCAGCTGAAGCGATCCATTCAGCCCGCGGCGTCGCTAAGTGTCGATTACTGCACGCCAGTCGAATATGATCGCGTTTTCGAGATTGATTCGATTTATCCGTAGGGATGTGATGCTGTTGCAAATGTGGCTTAATTGGCATTCTGATTTTGAAGTTTGTGTCACTCTTGAATGATACAGATAAAGTGATCATTCCGTTTTTTTATTCAAAGAGTAATGCTAATAGAAGTAGGATCTTCAAATGACGGTAAAATAAATCATGTTAACTACACTGCGTGGTAACTGAATTTTTCACTTTAGTTCCTTGTATATCAACAAAAGCGTGAGATAATACGTCTTGTACACGTCAATTTACGTAGGTTCTATAACATCCTTGTTTCTTCGTGCAAGGATGACAGACGCCGGGAACATTGATGAAGGATCATTGCGATATTACCTGATATTGCTGCTCAACCTTGTAGACTTTGAAATATGTAGTTGAAATCGCATGATGCCGTTGGGGCTCGGTTATTTAAGATAAATTCTCCATGGTCTTCCTTAAAAGGGAAATGAAAGTGCTTGTAAATTTAGCATGAAGGTGGAGATAGAAAAAGAAGTTCCTTACCCATATGGACTATCACAAACGAGAGACATACTATATGTTTTAGCACCGCAGTATGGATTAGGCTGTATATACTATATCTGCATAAAAAGCTGAATGAGGGTTCCCATTGTTGGCACAATATTATATTTGTGCTATATTTTAATATTAAAACTTGTGATTGTTACATATTTAAATCTTCTTCCCTTCCAATTGTTTGTATGTACGAGTATAGTTCGGATATAATGTTGATCAAAGACACCCTGTTGTCCGAACTGGAATCGAAACCAATACTTCCACATATGATCCCCTCTCCAATCTACAGCCCATAGACGCTTATATACTATGGAGAAATGTCTTACGTATTTAAATAACACATCGTATATGTTTAGTTCATTTAAAAAGCTCTCGTCGTGGAAGGATCGTCACAAACTTGATCTGAGAACAGACACCTGTCTGTGAATTGGGTCTTTTAGTAATTGGGGCGCGGTGTTTAAACGTATTTACATACATTACGCCTTTATGCTGGAAGTACGCATTTATATCTTTCTTGTGATATAGGTACAGAGATTGTAGCTATGGTACAAATTAATGTTCCAGGCAACACTACCTTTATTGCAATTTTTTTTACTAATTTGAATACTATCGAATTAAAGTTGTGTATATTTAATGTATGTTTGAAATGCGGCTGTATTGGTTTTCCTAACATTTGCCCGTAGTAGATTGATGGAATTGTGATCAGACATGCGCGTGTTAGAACTAAGCCTAATAATAACTGCAACATACTTCAGAGCAACTGGATTAGAGATACAACCACAACCTAGATCCCATGTCTATTCCTGCAGAAATAACAGGCGTGAGATAATACGTCTTGTGGACGTATTTCTTGATAAATATCAAACGCGAGACCCGACACATCCCCAGTGAGTCATGCAACGAATTTGCAAACTTGTAACACCAAATAAAAACTATATTTGCGTAGAGTGTGAGTTGTCAGTTAACAAAACATTTCTTTTCAGTCTGACAGCATGCTGATTATAAAATCCCAAGGGACGCCAAATTTGATAATCAAAGTAATAGAAGAAAAATACGCGGTGGTTAACTGGTATTGAAATTTAGTATCGTATAGGGAAAAGCTTTTACATAAATAAAAGATTGTCAATCAGCTTAAGAAAGTGAGTGTAATAGTCATTGCGTGACACTTTTTGTCCAAGATGAAGATATTAAACTTATAATAATACCAGCCGTGTATTATTATACTGCCCACTGCTGAGCACGGGCCTCCTCTACTGAGGGGGTTTAGGCCTTAGTCCACCACGCTGGCCTAGTGCGGGTTGGCACGCTTCACATACCTTCGAAATTCTTATAAGGAACTTCTTAGGTATGCAGGTTTCCTCACGACGTTTTCCTTCACCGTTAAAGCGAACGATAATTGATAAACAATACACACGTAACTTCAAAAAGTCAGAGGTGTGTGCCTTGGGTTTCGATCCTCCGGACATTGTCTCGGCAGACCGTTCCATTCCCAACTAGGCTATCGTACACTAAAATTAAACTTAGATATGAATTATGATATTCTAACGTTTGTTCACGACCCTCGTGAAATTTCTTCGCCTAAAATATGGTATAACCGTGCACGTTTTCGTACCCATACAAATCCAACCAAAAGTATCTGTCTTTATAACAAACATGCAAGATGCAAACTAGTGGTTTTACTTGTGGTATGTCTCTCGTATGCGAGGTCCATCCGGGTAGGTACCACCGCAATGTCTATTTCTACCGCCAAGCAGTAGTTTGCATGCACTTTGGTGTTGCGGTTTGAAGAACATTGTAGCCAGAGTAATTACTAGGAATTATGACTTAACATCTAATGTCTCAGGATGACGAGCGCAGTGGAAGGCCATGCAGTACTTTGTAATCAAAAGACCTGGATGATGTTACTACTGTTTGTGGGCTGTCGTATTGCTTACCATCAAGTGAACGGCATGCTTGTTTCGTCATTTAGTAACAATAAAATACAAAAAATGCAAACATATTCAGAAGCGCTTAGATACAGAATATAATCGGTAAATACGGTGTACACGACAGTCTAGGAGTCGATGAACTCTCATTAAAAATGATTACTCTTCAACCGGAAATCAAACCACTTAGAGCCCCTCGTGCTGAGCTGCATTAAACCACGTAGGGGACCTTACAATTCAGCTCTTGAATTCGACGCACTCTACTTTTTATATTTAAAATCTATTTTATTTTTTCTAGGTGTTGGTCACAGCTTGGCTTGTGCCCTTTGTGGGATAATGTATTATTTCTAGGATAAAATTTGATTTATTGCACAATTAACTACCTGTAGCGATCCATAAAGCTGCCTATACGAGGCCAGCGCCATCTATTAAAAAAATCAAATATTTACTACAGGATCAAATTACAGGATAAAAGCAGCTCCTATGGTAATTGAGACATGTGTCTATTCATTGTGCCAAATCCACCCAAAACCTTTCAGCGGTTTCAGCGTTTACTTCAAAACATTTCATAGTGGCAAACAGTTCAAACTTACTGGTGGTATCTCTCATATGTAAGAGTCGGACTGGGTGGGTACCACCGCAATGTCTATTTCTACCTCAAAGCAGCAGTGTGCATGTACTGTTGTGTTTCGGTTTGAAGGACATTGTAACCAGTGTAACTACTGGACCTAATAAGACTTAACATCTTATGTCTCAGGATGACGAGCGCAGTGGAATGCCATACAGTACTTTATAAGTCAAGATGCTGGATGGTATTGCTACTGTATATGGGTGGTCGTATCTCTTACCATCAGGCGAACGCCATGCTCGTCTCGTCATTCAATGCATTGGAAAAAAGTAGTCTTTCGAATCTATACTATCTATACTATATCTATACTAATCTATACTATAATATTATAAAGCTGAAGAGTTTGTTTGTTTGTTTGAACGCGCTAATCTCAGGAACTACTGGTTCGAATTGAAAAATTATTTTTGTGTTGAATAGACCATTTATCGAGTAAGGCTTTAGGCTATATAACATCACGATGCAACTATTAGGAGCGAAAGGAATAATGGAAAATGTGAAAAAAGCGGGGAAAATTATTCATCCTTGAGGGCTTCCATTGCGTGCGCTGCGAAAACGGTTCAAGATACCAAAAATATATGTATGAAATAATTATTCCTCTTGAAATGATCTAAAAAAATGTCGCGACAGTATATGTCTATCTTTTAAGATTAACTCACTAGAACCGTTTTTATGGTAATCAAATTTGGTCGAAATTAATGCATTATTTGTTAAGAGTTGTATCAACGTCATAGACGTAGAGTGATTCAACAGGAAGGTTTTTATGTATGTACTTTTAGCCCGAAAAAACTTATTAACGCGGGCGAAGCCGTGGGCAAAAGCTAGTAATATTATAAAGCTGAAGAGTTTAATTGTTTGTTTGTTTGAACGCGCTAATCTCAGGAACTACTGAACCTATTTTGAAAACTCTTTCACTATTAGGAAGCTACATAACTCCTGAGTGCTATAGGCTACTTTTTATCCCGGGAAAATATTTTTGTCCCGAAAAAACTTTTTCACGCGGGCGGAGCCGCGAGCACTCCTAGTGTATAATATAAGTAAGATAAATAAAGTAGTTAGGTGTCTCGTATGCAAAATTACTTATGGGTAAGTACCTAGTCGACCATAGTAATTGTCAATTACCGCCACGCAGCCATATGCAGGTATCTAATTCTCTGTTATTCTTTGAAGGAAAATAAAATCAATGTAAACACTTGAGACACACTCAATGTCTCAAGATGAACTCAGTAAAGTACCGCGCAGTTTGGTGCCACGCAGTGTAGTAATTCGTTATTCTGGTGTTACTTTATGAATAGTACCTACCATCAGGCGAGCAACTAGCCCGTCTCGATTTCCACATTATTATTCGAAATGAACTAACAACATGTCTATTCGCATTCGCGCACTATAATACTAAAACAATGTTGTCTTAGACTAAATATACAATACTCAGTAGAAATATGGTTTGACTTGTTCAAACAAGCTGTTGTTTATTCAGGCTTAGCTAATAAATAGTATGTCTAAAGGATACTTGAATGGTATGTGGATAATATAAAGATGTTTTTTAATTCAGGACTAAGGAGGCCTCATAAACGATCAATTTTTTCATAATATGTGGTAACATAATGACAATTAAACTATTACCATTAAACCAATGACCATTATAAATTAAGGTAAGATCTTGCCTATTAGTAATTATCTTTAACCCGTCAAACCCCCCTTATATATATAGAAGTACATATGGGGAAACCATATATACTCGGACGCCAGCGTCCGTAGCGGGGCTTGCTGAGTCATATGCATTTCCTAAAGTTATTAACACAACATAAAAAAAACGGTTTTCAAACGATTATTATAATAACTATTAACGATAACGCAATGACCTACGTGTTTGTTTACATCGGCAAAGGGTAACGTGTATGTTTGAACAAAGCTTAATTGCTTACTGAGGATTAGGGCAGCTTAGGCCCTTGCCACACTCCGACAAAACTAACGTTGCCAAAGGCTTGTCATGTAACGCTGGTTAAAATCATAATTATGCGAAAACACATTTTCGGAAGATACGTCGTGTAATTCATCTGAGAAAAAAAATGTTTTTAGGCATCAGTGCCAGCTTCCGTCGGCCTTTGCAGTTTTAATGATGAAGTCCCTCATTACCTAGTTACAAAGTGTAAGTATATTTACTGGTGGTAGGACTCTCATATGTAAGAGTCCGTCTGGGCAGATACCACCGCAATGTCTATTTCTACCGCCAAGCAGCAGTGTGCATGCACTGCTGTGTTTCGGTTTGAAAGGGCATTGTAGCCAGTATAACTACAGGACATAATGAGACTTAACATCTTATGTCTCAGGATGACGATTGCAGTGGAATGCCACACAGTACTTTGTAACTCAACGTGCTGGATGGTGTTTCTACTGTTTATGGGTGGTCGTATCGCGTACCATCAGGCGAACGGCATGCCCGGCTCGTCATTCGATGCCATAAAAAAAAGTATCCCAAAGAATTTGAAATTGGTCTCCCACGACAGACCTTAAGTCTAAACGCAGTTATAAATCTGAGCTAGTTTTCCTTTCGATTAATATAAATATTTACGGTAAAGGTATGGTTGAGCGGCTTAAGGCAGATAACACACAACGTTAAAGCCAACAACGTTTGCCCGATGACGTGCCTCAAGAAGCAGTAAGTGATGGCATGGCGCGACGGCATGGCTTTTAGACCAACTGTTCTCTAAGATTGGTTAAACATTGGACGTTTGATCAAATATTTGCTTGGATTTTTTTTTATTCTGTTGCGGGTGGTTTGTGAACATAGGAGTTAATACTTTTTCAGAAATATGTTGCCGAAATAACGGCTTGAACAGGATTGTAACGGTGATAGCTGTTGTCGTTGTTTTTCTTAAATAAGTATAATTGCAAAAACTACGTATTTACAGCTTTATATTTTGAACGTCAATGTTAGAATTTCAAATGTTTTTACAAATAATAACCCCATGTTCGCAAACCGTTTTTCTGCATGTTTATACGTTTGTTCGTTTGCTTTTCAAAGGTGTGGAAGGAGGGGTTGAGGGCGATCACTCACAACAACAAAATAAATAATGTGTGTCCCAGAACCAACCTTATGAAACAGTATGTGATTTTATTTATTATCTAATTATCATTGAGAGGTGTGTCTGTAAATGTATATAATTACCATTGTTACGTCGTTATAATCGTTATGAGGATATAAAGGACAACCGTTACTCGAGTATTGTTCTGGATTATAATTAAATTAAAACAATAATATGATGCTTTAGTTCAAATGTTATTTCTAAATGTATTTATTTTGCTCTTCTATACTTTTACATAACTCACCGCTCAACTTGTTTTATAATGTACTTACTATTCTTCTATGTTCTATGTAAGCATGCAAATAGTGACTGTTATAATATATTTTATACCTATATAATTACAGTTAGATTAAATAACGTATAATAATTATTTAATGGTAATGGACTTAAATAGCTGTTTTTAATAACAGTTATTAACATATTGTCGATAACTGTTGTTTATTGCGGTATAATTATAACGTACTGGCAACGTTGCTTGTTGCAACTTACATGTATATGCTATTCATTTAAAAAAATATACACCATTTTCTATCAGTATCGTGAAATAGTCTAGGACAAATGCGTCTCGGGTACAGAAATTTTGACATTAAGGTGATGTTGTTTATCAATAGAGACACAAAAAATATTTACAAATAAATATTTAATTATTGGTGAAACTCGAGACTTTGTTAAAAAACCTTTATCAAGATTGCCCCGTGATCCAGTTTCGTCCCCAACACTCCTTTTTATAAAAATAATAAATTATATTTATCTCTGAGACCCAAATATTTCACTTAAACTATTATGTCTACTTGAGATGTAACTCAAACTTGAGAATGATTTATTAATACTGCCCTTAATACAACCTACTCGGTTCCTAATTACTTCAAAATATCTCGCAACGTTTATTTATGTTGAAGAAACCTTCTAACTGCCATATTCCTTTGTTAATAACAGTTTGCCAAGCTTGTTTTGCGCCCTTTATGTTAGGCAAACAATCGTGTTCGTACAAAAAATGTTTTTGCGTAATCTATAAAAAGTAATAAGTAAAATTATTGTATGGTATCACGGGAACATTGTTGTGGCAATTTACAGCTTTGATACTATAGAATGTGGAATCAGTCCCGAATCGATGATTACTTTGGTACTGTGAAAATTTAAGGGTGGCGGTATTAACTAATCTATAAGCTCGTTAGCCCCCCCCCCCATCCCCCCACTAAAAATAATAAAGCCAGTAATTATCATTGAAAGAAACAAAAAATAAATCGTAAATTAAACCTTCCCTGAGAAATATAAATTTAATTAACTTAAACCCCATATACACTCATTTGCAAAAAAAACGGGCGGTTTGGATTTTAATTCTTTTTTAAAACAATACGGTACCAAAATGATTTCAATCACTTGTACATGTTACTGGCCGGTTTTAAAAATGCCGTGGTGTTTAAAACAGTACGTTCTAAATTAAAATTTTCGTTTGATGCTCGTTTTTACAGAAAACCACTTTTTATCCTACATTTTTGGTGCGAAGTTCCAAAAGATAATATCGGTTTTCATAACTTTTAGTCAATTTTTATGAATTTATTTCATATTCTTAATTGTCAAAGCTTCATTTATTGCTGTTTAGCTGTCTCAATAATGTTAGAGAAAGTGGTAAAAGCTACAAAAATTATTGCGCTGCTCGAAGAGGGCTGCAGCCAATGCTTCGTGGCTCAGAGGCTAAGTGTGAGTCGCTCGACGGTTCAAAGGACCTGGCAGCGGTATCAAGACACCGGTTCCGTCGAGAGAAGGCCTGGTTCTGGAAGAAAACCATGTACCCAACCACGGGATGATCGTTTTCTTGTGAGTCGCGCATTGAGAAATCGCAAGTCTTCGTATGTGGACCTTAAGAACAACCTCGAAGAAGTAAGAAATGTGCATATTAGTCTATGGACGGTCAGGAGGAGGCTGCTCGCGGCCAATATACGCAGTCATCGCCCGGCTCGCGGCCCTAAGTTACTCCGTGAGCACAGAGTTGCCAGGCTTAGGTTTGCTCGAAATTGTGAGTCATGGACTCAAGAAGACTGGAATAGGGTATTGTTCTCCGATGAAGCCAGGATATCTCTGTTCGGTGAAGATCGACGTCGGCGAGTGCTACGTAGACGAGGAGAACGCTTTGCAGAGGCTTGTTTTGAAGAAATCACACCTTATGGTGGGGGCTCTATTATGTTTTGGGCAGGAATAAATTCAATGGATCGTACAGAGTTAGGCTTCATTGAAAACGGCTCACTGACTAGACATCGATACATAACGGAAGTTCTTATTCCTCATGCACAAGCCGCATTGGCCGCTTTAGGCGAAGACTCAATTTTTATGGACGACAACGCTCGCGCCCACCGGTCTGGCGATGTGGAAGCGTATGTGCAAGAGGTCGGCATTCGTCGTTTGGATTGGCCAGCTCGAAGTCCCGACCTCAATCCTATAGAGCATGCCTGGGACGTTCTGAAACGACGCGTGAGATCAGTGCAACTGGCTCCGCAAACCATCAGAGAGCTGAAGAATGTGATTACCGCGGAGTGGGAACGTATTCCGCAGGCAAGTATCCGGGATATCCTCGCTAGCATACCCAGACGAATTCAAGCTGTGATTTCAGCTAGAGGGGGTCACACTCGATACTAAACATTTATCTGCTTTTACTTTATTAAAGAAAAAACAAACAAAAATCTTTGTTAACTTTTACTTCACGAGCATATGCACTACTAGCGAGCATACACTACTAGTGAACTTTAGCATTAAAACCCCTAAATTTTATCAAAATTTTATGATAATACTGACGAAAACGATTATTTGCTTATTAATTTACAAAATTGTGAAAGTAAAACGACCTATAATTATCAAACAAACCAATAGTAACATTTGAAATGGTTCATTGCTTAGGTGCCCGTTTTTTTTGCAAATGAGTTTAGTATCAATGGTTTTTGAGAAAATTGCGGACAGACATACTGGTCGCATACAAAACCTTTTTGAATTTGGTTAAAAACAGGCGTGCCCTACTAGAACCACAACTGACGAGGACAAAATCACATCTGTCTGCAACTTACTAAAACTAATATGATATAAACTTTTGACGCGTAACTTGTTTAATGAAACTCGCAACTGGCCGCCCGCCAAGCGGTCTGGGTTGCGTTACCGGCCCACCATTTGCGGCTCAGTTTTATGTTGGAATTTAATTTCGCTATAAACTTTATATTTGTCTGTTGAACAAGATCCGCGTAGTTAAAGTGGTTTTTGAGGAATTCTTGGAAATATAGTTAATATTTTAATATATGTAGTTTTTTTAATATAGTTTCACATAATTTAATCACACGAGAAGCTATTATATACTATCAGCTCTGCTGTTGTCATGTAGTTAGTGTAACACAGGTATAAATTAGCACCAGGATCTATTTTACCCATTTACACATCCATACAAAAAGGGGAAGCGTATACCATATAGATTGTAAAATTAACCCGCTGATACTTTTTGTCCATACAGCGTTCTGTCAATTTTCTTTGGCCATAGCTGAAGTTGTCATCCCCTAGTGCTTGGCACCTGGGGCGGACCGCTCCTATCGCCAACCCCACCCATTTTTAGGTACCCATATTTAGGTACTATCAGAAGCCACATTTTAAAACATCTAAACCAGGAAATAGCCCCTCGTCCCTAACATACATGTTCGTTTAACATTCTCGAATGCAATTTAAAGCATGCAAACAGCACAGGCTGGGGTGCGAAGTCAGGAAACCTCCACGTGGTGCACCCTGGGCAACGGAGCGTCGGTCGAGTTGATCGGCGCAACGGCCAATATCCTGACAACAGTGGTCTCGGCGGTCGTCGCCGCTTTTTGCGGTGGCTGCCGCATTTTTAGATGGTGGGCCCGTTTATTCGGGCGGCTCCCGGTTCATCCGGGAGTGTCGACGGGCTCGGTGTGCGCTAACACCGCCCCGAGCAGGCAGCGGGGGGGAACCTTCCTCTCCGCTGTCACCGTTGCAGATCGTAATCTAGTATGGAGGTCCGTGGACATGTCTCGCGCTCCTGCTGGACCGAGGGTCTTGGCTTAATCGCCCGGACCACGAGGGAGAAAACCTCTATAAAAAGTTCCCCGAATCCCAAGCGGCGGCGCACCGCGAGGGGATGCATGGCCGATGGGTAGTTCGGTCACTAGTGCGACCCCCGCCAGAGTACCGGCCGACCCTCTTGGCGGGTTACGCTAGGCTTACCCAGGTACAGGGGGCACTGCCTGGGTGGACTCTTATTTCCCCCATACTCGTGGGATTCAATATGAATTTAGAACCTAAAATTACATTGACGAGGGTGCCTACTCCGGTTCCGGCTGGAGAGGCGGGGATTGGTGGGCGAAAGCCCGTTGATGGCGGACGAGGAGTCGGCGCGGACAGGATGTCCGCGGGCGTCGACTCTGAGTCGAGTATGAGCGTTTCCTCCGCTCGGAGCCGTAGGCTCTGGAGGAAACGCTCAGAGTTGAATAATAGCAGGTCGTCCTTAGGGAGCGACACTGAGGAGCCGGTCCCGAAGTCGCAAGCGACAACCGGACGCGGCAGAGGAGGACCATCTTTGGTCGACGATTCCGTCGACCAAAGAAAGAAAGCCAAGGCGCGCGATCTCCTGCAGCGCAGGGAGGCCCGCCAAAGGGCAAGGAGGGAGGAGAGCGAGGAGGGCATGGTCCTTCGCTCTGCCGCCAAACCGAAGGTGCCCGCCGAGGAGGTGGCTGTCGCTGCGGCGGCGGAACCGGCACCGAGCGCTCGCCCCAAAGGCGAGGCCAAAAAGTGGCGTGACAAGTGCGCCAAATTGGAGGAGGCGGTGAAGGAGCTGAAGCGTGAAAACGCTTCTCTCCTTCGCCGTCTGGAGGAGCTGGCAGCAGTGGAGGCCAAGTGGCAGGCCAGGATGGAGTCCGTCCTCGCAGGGCCGGCCCAGAGGCCTCCACTGGCCCATGAGAGAAGGTCCACCCCCGGGGACATACCACTCCCCGTCCAGGGTGGCTTCGTTGGGGGAGCTCCCCAGCCTTCCTCTAAGGGGAAGGGGAGGGGGAAAGGGAAAGGAGCAGTGCAGCCTGCTCCTCTCAAGGCCCCTGCCATAGTGGCCGGGCCTTCCACCTCAGCTGCCGTGGCGGTCGCTGGACCGTCAGGGGTGCCCAAAAAAGGGAGGGGGAAAGTCGCCACCCCCGCTGCCCCCGTCGTCGCGAGGACTGCTCCAAGGGAGCCTCGCCCGCTACCACCAGCCCCAGCGTCCATGGACACTGAATGGACGGTGGTGGTGGGAAAGAAGAAGCGGGGGAAGAACCCCGCCGCAGCGCCCGCAGTTATACCGCAGACGCAACAGAGGAGGCAGAGGCGCAAGGAGCCCAAGCTGCGTCAGCCACGCTCGGCGGCCATAGTGCTGTCGCTGACGCCGGCGGCGGTGGCCAAGGGCCTAACGTACGCCAAGGTGCTGACGGACGCTCAGCACCGCGTCGACCTCGCCGGCCTCGGTATTGACAGGCTGAGGCCCAAGGTGGCAGCCACGGGTGCCATGTTATATGAGGTGCCCGGGGCTGAGTCGGAGCGGAAGGCGGACTCCCTCGCCGCAAGGCTGAGGGAATGCTTTGGTGAGTCGGAGGATGTCAAAATCTCCCGGCCCACCAAGTGCACGGAGCTGCGGCTGTCGGAGTTGGATCCGGCAGCCACTTCCGAGACGGTCGCAGCGGCACTCAGCGTTGCTGGCGAGTGCGCAGTCGACGCCGTCAAGGTCGGACAGATCCGGCCTGACCGCTCCGGCCTGGGCGCAGTTTGGGCCAAGGTGCCGACAAAAGTGGCCCAAAAAATAAAGGCGGGCCGCCTGATGGTGGGATGGACAGTGGCCCGGGTGACCGTGCTCGGGGCGCGCCCGATGCGCTGTTTCCGTTGCCTTGAGCACGGTCACACGCAGAGCACCTGCACCGGAGGACCGGACCGCAGCGATCTATGTTATCGCTGCGGCAAACCGGGCCACAAAGCCCGAGGATGCGAGGCCGCGCCGAATTGCGCAGTCTGCGCGGCCGCAGGGAGGCCCGCCAAACACCCGGTGGGCGGGAAGGCGTGTCCCGCCCCCTCCCGTCGCGACAGGCGTCGCGACGGGGTACGAAGTGCTGCTGCCGCTGGGGCCTCGACCCAGCCGCAGTCAGCGAGCCCACCGCAAGAGGCCGCGATGGACGTTGTAGAGATCGCCCAATAATGGATCTAAATTTCCTCCAGGCGAACATCAACCACTGTGCCAGTGCCCAGGACCTGTTGTCCCAAAGCCTGGCGCAGTGGTCGGTGCAAGTGGCCGTGGTCGCTGAGCCGTACTTTGTCCCCCCCCGGGATAACTGGGCTGGGGACCTTGACGGCTTGGTGGCTATCATCAGCCGGGGCGCCGCTGGCTCCCCACCCTTCGAAAAAGTAGCGAAGGACAGGGGATGCGTGGCGGTTCTGTTGGGAGACATTTGGATAGTAGGAGTGTACTTTTCTCCCAACAGACCCCTCGCCGAATTTGAGTCTTTCCTCGTTCGGCTGGGGGCCTTGGTGGAACAAGGCCAACCTCACCCGGCGGTCGTCGCCGGCGACTTCAACGCCAAATCCGTGGCTTGGGGTTCGCCAGCGACGAACGGTCGTGGTCGGGTCCTGGAGGAATGGGCGATCTCTGTCGGCCTGGTCGTCCTGAACAGGGGGTCGGTGGACACATGCGTGCGGCACAACGGCGGGTCTATTATAGACCTGTCGTTGGCGAGTGCCGCCGTCGCACGCCGTGTCCGGGACTGGAGAGTCCTCGTGGGCGTGGAGACGTTGTCGGACCATCGTTACATCAGGTTCGGCGTCTCCGCGTCCCCGAGTGTCCAGTCCGGTGGTGTACCGAGTGCCCCAAATCAGGACGGCCCGCGGTGGGCGCTTCGTCGCCTCGATGGGGAGGCCCTAGTGCTGGCCGCTCTGGTCATGTCGTGGCTCCCCGTGCCGGACGCGCCGGTACGGGTTGAGCAGGAGGCGGAGTGGTTCGGGGTGGCAATGTCGGATGTCTGCGACGCCGGCATGCCCCGAGCTCTCCGCCGTTCGCCGGTGCGACAGGTGTACTGGTGGTCGGCGGAGCTATCGCAGTTGCGCGCGTCGTGCGTTGCTGCGCGCCGCCGATACGCCAGGCATCGTCGTCGCCGGCTCAGAGAGGAGAATCACGCAGACCAGGAGCGGCAGCTCTATGGCCTCTACAAAGAGGCAAAGAGAGCGCTGCGGGTGGCCATTCATGGGGCCAAGGTCGCGGCACGTAAGGCGTTCGTGGGGACTCTCGACAGGGACCCGTGGGGGCGCCCTTACCGTCTGGTGATGAAGAAGCTTCGCCCAGCGGCGCCCCCGCTGTCGCAGAGTCTCCGGCCAGAATTACTGGCCAACGTCGTCGCGGCCTTGTTCCCGGCCACCGAGGAGTTCACTCCTCCACCGATGGCGCCACCGGATGTGGCGTCATCGTCGAGTGAGAATCCGGCAAGGGATATCCCGGAGGTTTCGCCCGCTGAAATGCGGGCGGCAGTGCTTCGGCTGCGGAGCAAAAACACGGCCCCAGGGCTCGATGGCATCCCCGGGAAAGCCTGGGTGCTAGCCCTCGAGTACCTGGGCCCGAGGCTCCGCAGCTTATTCACCGCCTGCCTGGAGCAGGGCGTCTTCCCGGTGCGTTGGAAAACCGGGAAGCTCGTCCTGCTGAAGAAGGGAGGACGACCCGCAGAGTCGCCGTCGGCCTACCGGCCCATCGTGTTGCTCGACGAGGTGGCAAAGCTCTTCGAGCGCATCATCCATACCCGCCTCGTCGAGCATCTTGAGAGGGTCGGACCAAATCTGGCCGACGAGCAGTTTGGATTTAGGAGGGGACGTTCCACTGTCCACGCGATTCTGCGGGTGAAGGCACAGGCGGAGGATGCAGTGGCCAGTGGCAGTGTAGTGATAGCTGTATCATTGGATATATCCAATGCTTTCAACTCGCTGCCCTGGCCCTGCATCCACGAGGCACTGCGGTACCACGTGGTGCCGCCCTATCTCCGGCGTTTGGTGCACGCGTACCTGTCTGACAGGCACGTGGTGTATCCGGGCGCCGATGGGTGGCACCGAAGAGCGATGTCGTGCGGTGTTCCACAGGGCTCGGTTTTGGGCCCTCTCCTGTGGAACATCGGGTACGACTGGGTGCTCCGTGGTTCCAATCTCCGGGGCGTCGGCGTGACTTGTTACGCCGACGATACGTTAGTCACAGCGACTGCTGGGACCTTCCGGGACGCCGCAACTCTGGCGGCGGCGGGCACCGGCCAAGTAGTTGGGAGAATCCAACGTTTAGGGTTGAAGGTGGCCCTCGAGAAAACCGAGGCCGTGTGTTTTCACGGACCTCGGAGAGGGCCACCGGCCGGTGCCGGCATCGTCGTTGGGGGGGTGCGGATCCCCATCGGCTCTAGCATGAGGTATCTAGGTTTAGTCCTAGATAGCCGATGGCGATTCCGCACCCACTTTAAGGAGTTGAGGACGAAATTGTCCCGGGCAGCGGGCGCTCTTTCCCGCCTGCTGCCCAACCTGGAAGGTCCTGGCTTCCCTTGCCGGAGGCTGTATCACGGAGTCGTGCGGTCCATAGCCCTTTATGGCAGCCCCGTTTGGGCTGACTCCCTGGGCCGCCCCTGCGTCGCCCTTCTGCGCGCCCCGCAGAGAGCTTTAGCGCAGCGGGCGGTCAGGGCGTACCGCACGGTCTCTTTCGAGGCGGCTTGCCTATTGGCCGGATTTCTGCCCTGGGACCTGGACGCCAAATCCCTTGCCGATGTATTCCATTGGCGGGAGGAGGCGTTCAGTCGCGGGGAGCGTCCCGCCCTGAAGGAGGTGGAGGCCAAGAGGGCCGCCTTACGGCGAGCCGCCGTGGAGGAGTGGCGTCTCAGGCTGGAGGCCCCGTCGTGGGGGCACCGGGTCGTAGAGGCAGTGCGTCCTGTCTTTGCCGAATGGCTGGACAGGCGCCACGGAGCGGCAACATACCGCCTGACGCAGGTGCTCACCGGGCATGGCTGCTTCGGTGAGTTCCTGTTTCGGGTGGTAGGTGTAGAGGAGTCGGCCGTGTGTCACTATTGTGACAACTGCCCAATGGACACGGCCCAACATACGTTGGAGTGTTGTCCAACCTGGGATGAGGAGCGCAGCGCTCTCAGAACAGTCGTCGGAGAAGACCTCTCGCTGCCGGCCGTGGTCGCTTCCATGGTCGGCGGCCGGGAGGCCTGGCAGGCGGTGGCCCACTTCTGCGAGGCGGTCCTCTCGCGGAAGGAGAGTGCCGAGAGGGATCGCCAGCGCAGTGGTGATCCCTCCCGCCGCCAGACGAGACGTAGGAGGCGTCGGGTGGACGACTGACCGACGTCTCCCGCCCTGTGGATTGGGGGCGTTTGGAGAATTCCACCACGGTATCCCCTGCCTGTCGTAAAAGGCGACTAATAGGGGCCTCCGGGGGTCACGGGTGGGCGGGACGTGCCGCCCACCCATTAGTCTAGCCAACTTCTGTGACCCCCGTGATGGACATGTCCAAGGCAGCGTGTCTCACGCTGCCTCGGACACCAAAAAGCGGACACGATACGGTGTTTCGGGGGCTTCTGAGCCCCCGCAACAGGGGAAAAAGGACCGCAAAAACGCGGTACGCGCAGGGGCGGTTGCGGACGACAACTTAGACGTGAGTCGGAGGAAGCCCGCAGCCGTCACTAATGAGCCGAAGATGGCCATCCAAAAAAAAAAAAAAAAAAAAAAAACAGCACAGGCTGGCCCAGTTAACTAACAATCCGCCTACAAAGTGATAAATGCATCCTTTGACATTTTGATTAATAAAATCAAAGCTTTGATATCAATATATCTATATATAACTAGATCCAATGAGTTTACGGCGCAATTTAACTTTGTTAGACCATTTTACCGGTTGGCTTTAAACAGTAAACGCTCCATGTCTAGGCTAGTTTGAAAGTGTCCGACTTTGGGTTGAAGTATAAGTAAAAAGTAGTTTTGAACCTACTTTTCAATAGATTTAGAGCTAATTCGATCATCAGATAAAAAATATTAGTAAGATAAAGTACAACAAACAAATTGAAAATGACTAATTTTACGTACAAATCACCCAATTTGGTGCAAGTACACTTTCTCACATAAACGCCAATTTTTCATATTTTACCCAGCAGCTGCGATCATTCCGGAGATGTACAAAGGAAACAGCAGACAACTCTTGTCTACTTTAGTTGTAAGTTGCATTTTGCAGACAGACGATACGCAAGCGAGTTATTTGGAACCTTAAGGTGGTCGAGCGTGCTCTTTTCCGACTGTACATATTTGTCAATTTGTCTCACTTTTGTGTTCAGTCTGGTTATAGTTTATTTCCTATATGAATTTTATCTGAATATTGAAAAATGTGCCTTTAGACGTAACTATTAATATTCTTCAAACTACCGAATAAAAAAAAAACGTAACAACAACCACCATATTATTATCAAACTTGGTCAGAACTCATAGATTACTTAGAACCATCATACTCAGGCAAGTAATCGGCTTAAATTCGTCTAGTGAGTCAGTATCCAGCCCGACTTTAATTTAACATAGAATACTCTCATTACTTATGCCAGCTTTTGAGTGTATCTCACTATCTCGGCCGTGATATTGCGTATTTAATTTAATTTCATATGTGGCGTAATATTCTTAAACTCAAATTATACGAAATGCTTTATATATTTAAATAGCATGAAACATAATATTTTCCATTTATTAAATGAAACTTTATGAAAAGTTTTATAAATTATTTTGTTGTTCTAATCAAGGACCCTCTTGAGCATTAGGTTAACACTATATTTTAATAATAAAAGCGTGTTAAAAAGTACAAGTATTCTGTTTCATGATTTTTATTCTGATTGGCTTTGCATGATTTCTAATACTTGTTGATTAATATTAAAGATTGTAAAGATTCGTATAATTTACCACAGTTTTAGTTATTTTGTCACTGTATTACGGTATTCAATATTCATGAATTCAAACTCCAAATTAAATACAATCTGAAGATGTCATAATTACGATATTTTACAAAATGAACATAATGTCAAGAAAATAAAAAAAAAACTTTTTGTTTCACATAGTTTAATACAATGTCGCATCAATTTACAAACTGATTAATTTATTATGTCTTTTAGTTTGAGGTCATTGTAGTAATATCATAATAAGGCATCACAGGAACGTCTAATGTATCGGAATGATTACAATTCTGTGCCTCGTAGTTAAGGTTGCCAGATAGCCGGGAATCGTTTGGATTCTCCCGACATTTCATGTAATGTCCCGACAAATAACAAAATCGCCCGAAACCGCTTAACATCGTGCTCCACTACAAAAAAAAATACCTTTATTATAAAAAGAGGAATCATAATATAGCCTTTGATTTAATAAAAGCTGAACTCCAGTTTAAATCTTCATAATACTCCGAAGTGATCATAGCATAGGACTCAATGAAACTTTCACTCATAATATTTTAATTTCTCCAGATAACAACCCCAAAATCCTTACATTTTGAAAATTATCCAGTTATTTTGTGTTTTCGTTCCTGCAACCCTACTTGTAGTGCTTTGTAATTGAAAGATCAAGACATTGCTAATAGTGGGGCTCTTACACTCAGAGTGGTATTGCTATCCAATATAATGTGAGTCTCTACTAGCCAAGGAACTTGTATGTTTCATCATTCAATTGCACAAAAAATGTTGAAGCCCAGAAAATTCAAATGCATCATCCTCTACACAAAACTCCTTTCAAATCCACTAATCACGAACCATTTCCAGTTGGATGCGTCTCTGCTTCCTCACGGACCCTCGAGGGAAAGTGCCAGTGAAAGTGGTGGCTAGGACCTTCGCGTCAGGCAAGACTGAGAAACTGGTGTACCAGTGCCTCTCCGAGCTTGGGCTACCGTCAGGCAAGAATGATGTGATGGAGAAGGAAGCCTTCACGTTTGACAAGTTCTACGCGTTATACCACAAGATCTGTCCGAGGAATGATATTGAGGAGTTGTTTAGGTCTATGTGAGTATTGCTCGATTTTGATGAGTAATATGGAGAATATTAGTCTACTGGGTAAATTTAAGAAATGTCTGTATCGAATTCAATTATATTATTTAATTTCTTTTTGCTGATGAAAGTGTACAGACTATAAACTACGATCATTCGTTTATCTGTTTTAAAGAAAACTAATATATCTACGAATTTAAAAAAATAATTAATTAAACCTCAAAAATAAACCTTCATACCGCCATCATCAAACCCAAACTCCTTTTATACTAGCACGCAAGGCAAATCTGACCGCATCAACCTGGAGCAGTTCGTGAACTTCCTGAACGAGAAGCAGCGCGACCCGCGGCTCAACGAAATCCTGTACCCGCTGTACGAGGACAAGAGAGCCGCTGAGATCATCAACACTTATGAACAGAACGAGGAAGCTCGAAATGCCAGTGAGTTCGCAAACAGTGGAAATAATAATTAAGTCAGTTAAAATCCGATTCTGTCAGTCATGCAGGTGTAGGTTTTGAAGTAAAATAAAAGAAGTGAAGTTTGAGTTGATTATAATACTTGAGTTACTATCAAAATAGATTCAGTAAATTAAGTTAGCTTAAAACTGTCTTCCCATTTTATATGTTGACTTGTAATGGTAAATCATGTATTGCTGCTTTAAGCGCCGCGCAAACGTCAATTTATTGTTGATATTATTGAAACAATTGCCAATTTCGCCAAGATATTTTTTTTATGGCATCGAATGACGACACGAGCATGCCATTCGCCTGATGGTAAGCGATACGACCACCCATAAACAGTAGAAATACCATCCGGCACCTTGAGTTACAAAGTACTGTGTGGCATTCCACTGCGCTCGTCATCCTGAAACATAAGATGTTAAGTATCATTATGTTCTGTAGTTACACTGGCTACAATGCCCTTCTAACCGAAACACAACAGTGCATGCACACTGCTGCTTGGCGGTAGAAATAGACATTGCGGTGGTACCCACCCATACGGACTCTTACATATGAGAGTCCTACCACCGGTAAATTAATCAGCGTGACGTTTTAAACATTCAACCTTGAACCATTATATGAAGTTTTCATCTCAATCTTCCAACCAGAATGTCTGACAAAAGACGGCCTGATCCGTTACCTGATGTCTGACGAGAACGCTCCGGTGTTCCTCGACCGGCTGGACAACTACATGGACATGGACCAGCCACTCGCCCACTACTACATCAACTCGTCGCACAACACCTACCTCAGCGGGCGACAGTTTGGCGGCAAGAGCTCGGTGGAGATGTATCGGCAGGTGCTGCTGGCTGGTTGCAGGTTGGTTTTCCTATTTTCAATCTATTTGGTACCGTTGGTGCCAAAGCTTCTGTTCTTTTTCTATCTAGAGTATTTTCTTGTGTTATTTACTTACAGTAATTAATTTTATGAAAAGTTTTATTGATTCATTGATAGAATGACACAAAATGAGTCTACTATACAATCCTTTGTTGCCATTATTTCAAGTTCATAAATCATTAAAAATCCCAGAAGAAAATCACAATCCTCTGTATAATCGTTCACAAAACAACGAAAGTAGGTAACTGGCAATAAATTATTAGCATGAAAGCTTCCATCAAAAACTGCGAACGCTTCAAGCTCAAGATTCGCTTCCGAAGTTTCTAGACTTAATTATTAAAGTTGTTGAGCGTCGAAGTTCGCGCGATTGTTCGTTTATAGATAACGCCTCAAGTTTGAAGCTAATCTTCGAACAACGGAACAATTTCGCTACCTATAATACTTTTATTGCCGTGACCCGGAGATACTTTGTTGGAATTTACTGTGGGGCGTAAAGATTGTTTTAGGAAGAGGATGTCACTGTGAAGATAGGGATTTTATGTTTAGTAATTTTTGGTGTCTTTTTTATTTTTATCACATTAACTTTTTGATAGTCATATCTAGATTCTTCTTGGGTAGCAGGCATTTTTATGTTTCCTTACGTTACTTTCTGCAGACATCTCTCATTTGATCAATTGCCTTTTGCTTTCCATATTCCCTTTATCCTTCAACCACATACTTTAATGCACAATATAACATTGAAAATATGTAATACCTTTAAGCTACTGACTTCCGGGTGGAAGGACCTGTTTTACACATCTTTTATGTAATTATAAAAACCAGTTTCAAACAAAATTCGCCCTTATTCCCCAGATGCGTAGAACTGGACTGTTGGGACGGCAAGGGTGAAGATGAAGAGCCTATCATCACTCACGGAATGGCAATGTGCACAGACATCCTGTTCAAGGATGTGATCTACGCGCTCCGAGATACAGCGTTTGTGACGTCAGACTATCCTGTGATCCTGTCATTTGAGAACCATTGCTGCAAGGCTCAGCAGTATAAGCTGGCAAAGTACTGTGATGAGATCTTAGGAGATTTGCTCTTGAAGGAGTCGTTGCCAGATTCTCCGGTAAATATGACACATTCAAGAAATTAATTACTAAATTTATGTGCATATTTATGTGCATTTATTTTTTTGCCTTACCTGTTATGCACTATTTATATTTTGTTTGTTATTCCATGATAATATTACGGCTTTCAAATTAGCTTTCATTTTGAGTGCCAAAAATATTATATTTTCGCAAATCTTGATTAAGTAGGACCAGTAAAGACGTTTTGATTGGAAACTATAAATAAAACAATTCCTAATTACTTATTACATAACTTACAGCTGGAACCAGGCGTTCCTCTTCCACCACCATCAGCTCTTAAACGAAAGATCATGATCAAGAATAAGCGCTTGAAGCCAGAAGTGGAGAAACAGGAACTGGAGCTGTTCAGACAAGGCCAGTTCGTTATAGAAGATGAGGAGAAAGAGGACGCATCTGCTGTCGCCATTCCTGATAAGAAGGTACTCATACGCAAAGTTAAAATAGGAATGACTTCATAATTATGGTTTCCCATTGATGGTATATTAGTAGTCGGTGCCTTAAATCAAAGTTCTCAAGGACGACGAGCAAGCTGCTCGCCTGAAATTAAGAACATGACCAACCCATAAACAGTAGCAACATAATTATATATACTAGTAGTAGGTCTCTCCTATGTAAGAGTCGGTCTGGGTGGGTACCACTGCAATGTCTATATTCTACCGCTATAAAGGGGTAAGCAGAGATGCACCTACAATAACAATACTAGTACAGTGTTTGGCAACAGAAATTGGCATTCTGGAGGTGTCCAGCTGGACTCTTGCTTACAAAAGACCTATCACCATAGCCTAATTATAATGCATAGTATTTTTGATATATGAACCATAATATGGACTGCATCGGTGTCGTAGTTGTATTACAGTACGACTTTAAAGCTGAGATCTCGGGTTCGATTCCCGGGTCGGGCAAAGTGATATTGAGTTTTTCTATTCAATGTTAGCTCGGAGTTTGGAATTTGTGCCCGACATGAAGATAGGCTCGCCCACTATCACACCAGGGGACGGAATGAGGGCGAAAAGTGGGTGCAATAGTTGCGCTTGTCTACCCCTTCGGGGATAACACGCGTGAGTGTATGTGTGTGTGTGAACTATAATATTTTTACCGACTTCCAGCCGGAGGAGATAGTAGCAGAGGCAGCATCAGCGGGAGACGACGCGCCGCCGCCCGTGGCCTACACCGGCTCCACCACCAACGTACATCCATGGCTCTCCTCCATGGTCAACTACGCGCAGCCCATCAAGTTCCAGGGGTTCGAGGAGGCCGAGAGTGAGTATCCTTTTGTTTAATAGAGAATGGTGAAAGAGTTGTTTTTATGAACGAAGTGGGCGACGGCTTGTCTGTGTCCCTGGCTTGTCACAGTCCATGAGCAACGATGGCCGCTCACCATCAGGCCGCTAGCTCATCTGCTTATACTGGCATAACAAAAAGAAAAAACCCTAAATACCTCCCAATAACTTACCCTTCGACCTATCATTCGATCCCATGTGCTTACTATTGGACTTCCAAGTTCTAAGAATTGAGAAGTGAAATCACGGTGTAGCGGCATAATTAATAACACCGCCACCTATCAATATTGGCTGAGAACTACTAACTGAAGTCAATGGGAAGACCCAACACTCGTCAGGAGTAATATCTACCTGACTGGAAATTCCCTTTCCTGGAGGAATGCAAGCATCTGTTCCTCTACTGAGGCGATAACCTTTCGCCGCTAAAACTGAAACCGTTAACGCCCCTTCCTAGTGTTTGTGCTTTGAATACCGGCAACCCATCTATTAATTCGTTTGTGGACAGTAGATATCACTTCTGATCCAATAACATACTTTCCATCACCATGCTGTGTTCCACTACCGTATCCAGAAAACTGTAACAATAAATAAATTATATTGTTATCACCTCCTTTATAATGATGAACTCGCTTTTCCAGAGAAGAACATCTACCACAACATGTCATCGTTCGCGGAGACGACCGGCATGAACTACCTCAAGACGCAGGCCATCGACTTTGTGAACTACAACAAGCGGCAGATGTCCAGGATTTACCCCAAGGGCACCAGGGCTGATTCCTCCAATTACATGCCACAGGTAAGACTCCCCCTATTACATGGGAATTGATATGGAAGCTGATCCGAGCTACTCAAGACCGGGTTGGTTGGTGCTCACTTGGGGAGGCCTACGGTTAGCAGTGGATGACAAACTTAGCTGGTAAAATGTTGGCGTATTAGAATGTACACCGCTGCCTACACCTGGAAACTGTAATGTGATGTATGACTGAGAACAGCGAGACTAAAGAAAATTAAGGCCATCAGAAAACTACTGGTGGTGGGTCTCACATATGTAAGAGTCTGTCTGGATGGGTACTACCGCAATGTCTATTTCTATCGCCAAGCAGCAGTGTGCATGCACTGTTGTGTTTCGGTTTGAAGGGCATTGTAACTACTGGACATAATGAGACTGCGCAGTGGAATGCCACACAATACTTTGTAACTCAAGGTGCTGGTTGGTGTTGCTACTGTTTATGGGTGGTCGTATCGCTGATGGTAACATCAGGCGAACGACATGCTCGTTTCGTTATTCAATGCAATAAAATAATAAAAAATAATAGTCACTAGATCGCGAATAAATTGACACTTCATTTTTTTTTGTATGTAATCGCCTTTAGCTTCCTAATGTTATCTTACTTTTAACTATCTTATCATAGTTTGTATTAACATTATAAATGAGAAAGTCTGTGAAGATGTTTTGATATTCCTTAAGTCATGCAGAAGCAGCTGAGCGTACTCATCCCAAACATAGACAAAAAAAAACAGTACATACAAAAAAAAACATTTACATCTAAAGAAAAACAAAGAAACGCAGTACTAGTGTATCGTCACGAACGTCATGGTGTGAGTGCGAAACGGGACCCATTCAGCACAAGCCGCGAGCGAGACACGGCGCTGGTCTTCCATGGGCCCGACTTGTATCTTCGACAAAAAACTATCCCAGCGAAAGGTAGTTACTTAAAAAAAGACATTCAAATAAACATCTTCTTCTCTCACTTAACCTTTATTTCCAGGTGTTCTGGAACGCGGGCTGCCAGATGGTGTCGCTGAATTTCCAGACGTCGGACCTGCCGATGCAGCTGAACCAGGGCAAGTTCGAGTACAACGGCAACTGCGGCTACCTGCTCAAGCCGGACTTCATGCGGCGCGCCGACCGCAGCTTCGACCCGTTCGCGGACGCGCCGGTAGATGGCGTCATCGCCGCGCAGTGCAGTGTACAGGTTACACAACTATTACATTATACACTTTGAGTATCTACCAATGGAGACGTTTCCCTAATCGTTGATGTCTCATCCTCTCTCAGTGGCCGTTCTGAGCCGAGGTTCGTAACCCGTTAGTGAGTAGCCCTCAGCATGGTCACTTAATTCAAAGGGTTGCGAGCGCCTTCTGCGTTCACCCTAAAGACCGGTGTGGCCAGAAAAGCCGACTCGTGTCAGTAGGGCCATTAACAAAAAAAACCAATGGAGATGCGATGACTGGGCGAACCCCTCGTTGGCCATAAATGCGCAGCTGGTCATAAACTTTTATTAAAACCTATGTGACTTGCAATCGCTGTTATTACATTCTACGATAATGACATTATGCAGTGCTCCACAGAAATAACAGCTCCTCTTGACCTTGAAGTCTCATAGAATGACCCAACAAGATACTAAAGAGGATGCGACCCATGGTAAAGGGGGCTTTGATTCCACACTGGGCGGCATTAACCCACGCTACGCCACTACTCCGACGTTTGTAACTCCCAACAACCCAGAACCGGAGAATCAACTAAATCACATAAACAACTTGAAGCACAAAATCATCAATTCCGGTCATTACAGTACCACTTCTAGCCCCTCACAAAAAATATATATTGAACGTAAAAAAACACTTCATAATTGTATCGTCAGGTGATCGCCGGGCAGTTCTTGTCGGACAAGAAGATCGGAACATACGTGGAGGTGGACATGTACGGGCTGCCGTCCGACACCATCCGCAAGGAGTTCCGCACACGCATGGTGCCCGCTAATGGACTCAACCCGGTCTACAACGAGGAGCCGTTCCTCTTCAGAAAGGTAACATCCCTTTACTCTGGGGTCCAAATATACTGGTGTATAAAGAGGTGATTATTATAATACTAGATTGTGCCCGCGGCTCCGCCCGCGTTAAAAAGTTTTTCCGATAAAAGTCCCGCTTTTTATTTTCCCGGGATAAAATGTAGCCTATGTGTTAATCCAGGACATGATCTACCCGTCTGCCAAATTTCATCGAAATCCGTTCAGTAGTTTTTGCGTGAAAGAGTAACAAACATTCATACATCCAGACATCCATACATATTTACAAACTTCCGCGTTTATAATATTAGTAGGATTCTTAGATCTCAGCTGTAATGTAATATTCCTAGACAGCCTCGGTGGAGTAGTTGTATTACGGTACGACTGCAGTGCTTAGGTCTCGGGTTCGATCCCCGGGTCGGGCAGTGATATTTAGTTTCTACTCAATATCCGCCTAGAGTCTGGAAATGTGTCCAGTAAATGCCAATACCCCTCCCCCCCATTACATGGGACCTAACATAGCTGGCAAAATATGGGCGTGATACACCTCTGCCTACCCCTGAAAATAAAAAATGCGTGCTGCTTTGTATGTTTGTACTAGATATCCAAATAATTTAAATTTCCTATTCTCAAAGGGAACATTACACTTTTATCCCTGTTCAATAGAGAATGGTGTAATCCATATGTCACTATTTTATGTTGGCGAATCTATTACCATTTATACAACAGAATTTTAAAATATATATATTACATACTGTTCCACTGCTGGGCACGAACCTCCTCTTTGTGGTTTGGCAGACTTCACATACTCTCGAAATTCTTAAAGAGAATTCTCAGGTATATAGGTTTTCTCACGATATTTCCTTCAGCGTTAATACGAACGATAATTGATAAAACAATACACACTAACTTCGAAGAGTTGTGCCTTGGTTTTTTTATGAGAAAGAGTTTTTCAATAATTTCTCAGTCAATTGATTCGTCAAGCCCCGCGACGGACGCCGGCGTCTGAGTATATAGGGTTTCCCCATACATCTATGTATAAGTGGGGTTTGACCGGTTCAATGTTTTTACTATAGGTAGTACTCCCCGACCTGGCTGTCCTCCGATTCGGAGTATACGATGAGAACGGCAAGCTGCTGGGCCAGCGCATCCTGCCGCTGGACGGGCTGCAGGCCGGCTACAGGCACATCTCGCTCCGGACTGAAGCCAACTTCCCCATGTCGCTGCCCATGCTGTTCTGCAATATCGAGCTCAAGATCTATGTACCTGATGGCTTTGAAGGTAGTATAATATACTATTCGAAGTTAAAATAGTTACAGTTTACAAACAGTTGTGGCTGTGACTAGCTCGTTTCATTATTTAAACAAAACAAAGTTTGATGTTGAAATCTCAATTTTACACACAAAAGTATATGTAGGCTTAGTATTGGATATTCATTTCAATTAATATCTCTACCTGTTTTTTTGAAGATGAATCTTTATAGACAATAAGATTATAATAATAAAGTTAATTGTGATCTAGATTCATTTATGATTTATGACCATAACACTTGACTGCAGACTAAATAATGTTGACATAAAAAATCTAATCCTGTATTACAATTTTTATACATGTTAAGGGCCATGTAGTGCCTGGACAATGATTTTATTTTTAATGGAAACATTGAAAAAGAAACAGTCGAGAGCAGGATCTGAACCCGCGACCTTCAGCGTACCGTGCCGGTGCTCTGCCAACTGAGCTATCTCGACCTTACTTTCGTCTGTTCAATTTCGCAGAGCACCGTCACTATACGCTGGAGGTCGCAGGTTCAAATCCTGCTTTCGACTGTTTCTTTTTCAATGTTTCCATTAAAAATAAAATCGTAAAAAATCTAGTCAGTATTGTTTTAATTTGATATCATATGAGACATGACATAATCTGATACGACTGCAAAGCTGAGGTCTCGGGTTCGATCCCCGGGTCGGGCAAAGTGATATTGAGTTTTTATATTCAGTAGGTATTAGCCCGGAGTCTGGAACATGTGCCCGATATGGCGATAGGCTCGCCCCCTATCACATCATGGGACGGAATAATGGCGAAAAGTGGGTGCACTAGTTGCGCCTCTGCCTACCCCTTCGGTGATAAGAGGCGTGTGTGTATGTGTATGAGACATGGATCAGTATGGTTGTGTGTGTCGCAGACTTCATGGCGGCGCTGTCGGACCCGCGCGCCTTCATGGGCGCCGCCAAGGAACGCACCGACAACATGAAGCAGATGGGCATCGAGGAGAGCGGACCGGAGAAGAAAGTGCAGCTCGAGGAGAAGAAGGAGGGTGAGCTGTTTTTATTGTTTGTATACACTGCTGCTTAATCTGTCAAGCCCCCCGACAGACACCGATGTCCGAGTATATAGGGTTTCCACATACATCTATATATATAAGCAGGGCTTGACGGGTTCAATGATAAAGCTCGAAGGAACACGCTGGATGCGGGCCGCTTTTGACAGATTCTGGAAATCTTTAGGGGAGGCCTATGTTCAGCAGTGGACGTCATGTGGCTGATGATGATGATGTTGGTAACTGCTGCTTGGCGGTAGAAATAAACACTGCACCTGTGTATTGCGCACACACTTGTGCACTATAATATCTCCTGCGTACCTGGCTGATCTCCGTTGAGATTGGCCGCCGTGGCCGAAAACTGGCTAGGAGGAATATAAACACTGCAGAGTCACCTACCTAGACGGCAACTCGCGTACGAGAGACCTACCACCAGTAAATTAATGACTAATATTTAAAATGATAAAGGTTTTTGAACGCCTAAAAATGGGGGGGGGGGGGGGGTCGTTACTAAATTCCTCGTAATTTTTCGTGCTGTCTAGCTATTATTTTTACCGCGACTTCCGATTTTGATTGCGCTACAATACTTTACATGATGAAGGTTTGTGACCGTCAAAATAGGGGTATCAGTCGATTCGTCGCCTATTTAAATGGGCGACGAATCGACGATGATGACGAATTTCTGCGATGATTTTGTAAAATCACTTATCACTTCTTTTACCCGTGAAAACTGCTTTATGATTCACCGTCATTGTGGGAAGTCGAAAGTATCTCTGGGGCTGTTGCCAAAACGCCTTTCTACAATCGTTAACGCCAACAGAAAACAAAAAATGCATCGAAATAATGCTTAAACAAAGGAAAGCTAATAAGATTAACCCCAGTTTCCAACAAAACTTACGCAGTTTACCTCTTTGTAAACCGCACTTCGAGTGGATGATAGCCTAGTTGGGATGGAACGGTCTGCCGAGACAATGTCCGGAGGTTCAAAACCCAAGGCACACACCTCTGACTATTCTAAGTCACTTGTTTTTCACTTCAAACACTTCAATTATCGCTCGCTTTACCGTTGAAGGAAAAGTGAAAACATCGTGAAGAAACTTACATACTTGAGAATTCTCCATAAGAATTTCTAAAGTATGTGAAATCTGCCAACCCGCACTAGGCCAGCGTGGTGGACTTAAGGCCTAAACCCTCTCAGTAGTAGAGGAGGCCCGTGCCCAGCAATGGGCAAAGTATATAATACAGAACTAGTCTTCTATAATACCGCTGAAGCTAGAAATAAGATTTTCTGTTGATATTTGACAGCACTATAGTTTCTGAAATCTATATATATAAAAATCAATTGCTGTTCGTTAGTCTCGCTAAAACTCGAGAACGGCTGAACGGATTTATCTTATCTTGGTCTTGAATTATTCGTGAAGGTCTAGGGAAGGTTTAAAAGGTGGGAAAAATTCAAATAATTGCCGGGAAAATCCTCAAAACAGCATTTTTCTATTTCCCATACAAACGTTCTCTAAATAAAATGGTGTAATTTATTACCGCTGCATAAAGTTCAAATTCGCGTGCGCGTTAGTAATCTTCTGACATCTATTACAAATTGTCGATAGGGCACGTAGAGTTTCGTGTCAGTGTCGTATTTAATGATGTTATGTAATTTAGAGATTAGATTGACGATGAGTGGTATAAATGTAAAATGTTAGGTACGTTTCGTTTATGTAATTCAAGTTAATATAAGGTGTTACGTGGATAATAATATACACGACATGTCTATATTATCGTCGACGGTGTGAAAACTTGCCTTATGTAAACGTTGCAAAAAAAATGATGTCAGTGGTTACATTGCTACTAATCGAGTAGGTATGCTAAAACATTTATTTATCTTTGGAAATCAAACAGGTCTATTAATCCTATTAATATTATAAAGGCGAATGTTTGTAAGAATGTATGGATGTTTGGATGTATGGATGTTTGTTCCTATTTCACGCAAAAACTACTGAAGGGATTTCGATGAAATTTGGCACACGGGTACATCATGTCCTGGATTAACACATAGGCTATAAAGCGGGACTTTTATCCCGGAAAAACTTTTTAACGCGGGCGGAGCCGCAGGCAAAAGCTATAATAATATATAAATGTTGGAATGTATGTTTGATATAAGTATGTTCATCCTACTTCCTACTAATATTATAAAGGCGAAAGTTTGTAAGAATGTATGGATGTTTGGATGTCTGGATGTTTGGATGTATGGATGTTTGTTACTCTTTCACGCAAAAACTACTGAACGGATTTCGATGAAATTTTGCACACGGGTAGATCATGTCCTGGATTAACACATAGGCTATCTTATATCCCGGGAAAATATAAAACGGGACTTTTATCCCGGAAAAACTCATTCACGCGGGCGGAGCCGCGGGCAAAAGCTAGTTCTTGATAAAAATTAAAAACTACTTACATTATCTTCGAGTGGCATAATTTTTAAAGTGGAAACGGACTTTAATGAAGGTGCAAAAGCTTGGTACATACAATATTATACTAATATATTTGCCTGCCTCGGTGGCGTAGTTGTACTATGGTACGACTGCAATGCTGAGGTCTCGGGTTCGATTCCCGGGTCGAGCAAAGTGATATTGAGTTTTTCTATTCAATATCAGCTCGGAGTCTGGAATTTGTGCCCGAATTTGTGTGTGTGTGTGTGTGTGTGTGTGTGTCTGAGGAGTAACTAAGGAGGTACTTCAGTAAATACCTATATACAAATGCTCCAAAATTTCTACAGTGTCTGAGTGACGTAGATCGTCTGATAACAAATAACATCCACATCTCTGACGCATATTCGGAACACGGGATTTGGTGTTTTTAACCCGAAAATTGGGCATGAAAATAAATTCGCTTGTTGAAAATGAGTACAAGTACATAATAAATAAGGATTGGAACTACAAACCTAACTGCCCATATCTCGCCATACGACTGCCGGCTAATACCCTATAAATAATATGTAACGTAACCAACATTCCGTTTCAAATCTTGCTATAAAAACCTAAATATAATTTTATTACATACTATCTCCTGCTCGTAGCGCCGTACGTGGGAAAGACCTTTTTCGTCCGTGTGTTCTTGAGATATAAAGTAGTCTACATAAATTCTTATGGTTAACTTTACCATATTTCATCAAAATCGGTTCAATGGTATACTGAAAGTTTAACAGACAGAATTACTTTCGCATTCATAATCTATAGTCTATACTAATATTATAAAGAGAAAAAAAATGGTTGTCTGTTTGTTTGTAATGGATGAACTCAAAAACTACTGGACCGTTTTTGAAAATTCTTTCACTAATTATATTGTAAAGAGGAAAAGTTTGTGAGTTTATTTGTAGGTTTGTAGGAAAAAATCTCTGGAAAAATTGAACCGATTAGGAAAACACGCTAATAGAAAGCTACATTACTCCTGAGTGTTATGAACTATTTATCCCGGAAAAATATAAAACGGAACTTTTGTACTGGAAGAAAATTCACGCTGGCGGAGACGCGGGCAAACGCTAGTATCATATATCACCTAGTGATAGTAGATTTAGCGTACCCAACGAGCCTGTATTTATATACGCCTACATCCAGTTGGCACGCAGCTCACCTCACGAATCTTCAATCATTAGTAAAACGAAATGGATTGTAGGGTTGGCACTAAAGGCAATAGTCGATTTATCCACTTTGTACAACGCGATCTATGGTGAACGTCTAGGTCCCATTCGATTAGAAAAAGAGTTGTATGTAGCCCCTTTTATACAGATAATTTAAATACTAAAGTAGATTATGCAAATGCACTAGGTGTGTTCTTAGGATACATTGTTGGAGATTTTTTAAGATACACAGTGATGCCAAGGCCGCCGCACTTAACTTATTTTCTAATAAAACAGAGTAGTGGGATAAAAAAGTGTTAAAATACCTTAAGTGTATGCATACTCGCTAACTTGTGCCTTAAATTACCTAAAAATATTCCTTGACGACCTTGGGATCTCGATCTCAAATGATAAATTCTCTTCGTCTTTTTTGCGAAAGACAAAAACAATCAGATCAAGTGTAACATTATGGATTCCTTAATAAAGGACATGTTCAAAAATGGGCCTGAAAATCTAAACAAGACAGTTTATATATATTTGGATAGAACTCCTGAAAACTAGCCTTTTTAAATCGTTTAATTTTAAAGACCTCCGATTTCGAGATGTATGTAATTTTGTTTGGCTTGAAAACTACACTTAATATGAATGTTATCAAAAAAGTTGGTTATGAATGGGGTCTAAAATATTTTTTTAATGGATCTAAGGTCCATATGTTGCCCCCTTTCATATCCCTAAAGTTTGAGCCTGTTTAGGTTACAAAAAACGGACATCTCCTTTTCATTAATGGCAACATGGCAACCCTATTCGAGATCCATAATTCAACTAATGATAACTCATATTAGTTCGCGGCTCGGTTTTAAATAACGTTCATGAATGATGTGTGTTTACGTTGTTAGGGCTGCTTCGTATCACTCCAGCGGTCATTTCTCAATGCAATCGATGTTAACTTGCGTTTTGAAGTTTATTGTACAAGCACTAGCGAGTCCGTGTTTTTATTTGCATTATTTATCTATTATATATTATAATTCTTCTGTATGTCACTGAACTCCTAAACGGCTGGACCAATTTGAATATAAACACTGTGTCTTCAGATGGACCCTGAAATAGTTATTAACAATTGGATCCGGTAGGTGGCGCTCTACTCAGGTTCCAGGATTTTATTTCCTTTTTAAGGTAGGACAACGTCTGTCGGGGCCGCTAGTAACATATTTGACTTGACTTTATAGCTACTTGTTATTGCCTTTGTTATTCTCTTGTTTTTGAGCGTATATGGACTCTTGATGTTCGTGGTTAGGATCTCGAGTCGCTTAATTTTTTCTAATAGGAGTTAAACCTGCCAGGATATGACATCAAATGGGTGGTAACTGCATCAAAATTTGTTCAGCAGTTTTTTGTGAATGAAAGACCATCATAAAAGATTTCTTTTTGTGGAAACTGTCTCAAATTTATGCATATTAGTATACTAGCGATATGATTTTCGTCGTTTCAGTTGAATTAATTAATCACCAAGATCGTTAAGTATGAATTAACCTTAATACGCGCCCTTGGATATGTCAGGGGGAGATATTTTAAGACTGATCTTAATAACCGCGGTCAATGTTACAAGCGGTTAGCGACCTTTTGCAATGTGTTTAATGTTCACGTTAGGGTGAACATTTCGAAGGTATGTAAAGTCTGCCTACCCCAGTAGGCCAGCGTGGTATATTATGGTTTAAAGCTTCTCAGTAGTAGAGGAGGCACGTGGGTTTGTGCCCAGTATTAAGACAGTGTATATGCAGGTCAGTGTGGTAGGTTTATTATTATCTCTTTGTGAATTTGACAGCTTACTAATAGTTGAGCTGTGAAATATTGAGTGAAAGAAATAACTTTCTAAATTTCATCCGATCTTAGCATTCTTTTTCCGTCATAAGATTTTCATAGTTCAAGGACCTGCATTACACTCGCACAGGTTCGCTTTTCGTGTACAAATTAATCTCCACTATGCCATGCCTCAACCCACAGCGCAGTAAACTCAGTTAATATCTCACGATAGCTCGCGTCGAACTTCACGGCACATACAAAACACGGCATTTCGCACAGAAGTAGATGTGGAATTATTTGTAACGGAAATATTATATTGAGTTATTTTTAAACCGCAAAACTGAGTGATGGAGGACTCACTAACAAACAATTCCAGAGGTAAAGTGCAAGTGTTAATATGTTGGGACGGAAACGAATCATCAAGAGATATAGAAGTAATTATTAACGCATAATAATTAACGAAAATAGCAGTGTTAATAATAGTTGTTTTCATTAAATTATTTTTAGATGCTCTTATTCCTGTTTAAGTGACTTCCATTATTTTTAATGTTTTGTTACAAGTAATGTTTGGTTTAGAGTTGTTTCATGGTAAGAATATAACTTTCGTTATAGGTAAGTAGATTTGAAAGGTGTTTGGTGCATAGGTGGTGGCGTAAACGGTTAAGGTAGTGATTAGTGAAGCCAATATGGAAACTAGTCCTAGTGTTCCCTTAAACGGTACGGACTTTACCATATAGTGGTGTGATTGAAAAAATATTTTGTTAGTAGGGATTGCGGATAATTTTAAAATAGTGCGATTATGAATTATTACATGTGCAAAAAAAATCTGCAATGTTTTTTAAACCTAAAATACAATTATATTACTAACATAAACATAACAATTTTGAGCATAGTGGTTACACGGATCTAAAGGTAACTTTAGATCCGTGTAACCACTATGCTATGGGAGTAATCCCATGATTATTTTCATTAGTCTAGTGGATTCATTTTTGTAGTTTTTATGCGGGAGCATTGCTTATTATTATCGTGTTTGGAAACGTACTTTAGTTCTACGTTACTGCAGAGCTGTCTTAACCGTACTAAGCACCGGGCACGGAAATCAACCCTCGCCTCCCTTGTTAACAAAAAAAAGTATTGTTCTTTTATATTTTTTTACAAAATTCGGGCAAAAATATTTGGGTGTTGCTATTTCGGCCATCAATCCCTTAACACCTTTGGTCAAAGTCGACCTTGCTTGACAGTTCACATTTTATTATTTATTTTATTATATACTATTTTCCAGAACCACCTCTAGTGTTCGACCCGATAACTGTAGAGTCGCTGCGGCAAGAGAAAGGGTTCGTGAAGACCGGCAGGAAGCAGCAGAAGGACCTGGAGGCGATGAGGAAGCGCCACGCGAAGGAGAAGATGGCCTTGCAGAAGTCGCAGTGCGCCGCGTTAGAGAAGATGATCAAGGGAAAGAAGTGAGTGAAAAGAAATTATTATAGATTGTAGTAGTTTGCAGGATAAAATAAGTCAATTATTAGTAGAAAGGAAGTCTTAACGTGATGATTAGTAATATCTCTCACAGACTTAGTAATTTTATTGAAGGTCAAAAATTACTCTCTTACAATGTACTTCAATCTACTTAATAATGAATTTTAGCAAAGACCAGCTCAGCAACGACCCAGCCTTCCGCAAGCTGGTGAACGAGCAATCCACCGCGTGGAGCGAGTTGGTGGCCAAGCACCGCGTGGAGGAGTGGTCCAGCGCACGCAGCCGCCTCAACGAGCAACGCGACCTGCTGAAGAAGATGATGGAGCAGACGCAGCAGGCACAGGTCAAGCAGCTCGAGGCTAAGCATGAGAGGTGAGCGGGTGATGCTGAATAGAGTACTTTCCTATGTTTGATTTTGTAAATATTTTTTTTGCAACAGAAAATAATACGAAAAAAAAACGGTGAAATCGGCATCAAAATTGGTTGAAAAATAAAGCAGTTATTCATATTTGACATATCGTTGTGTGCAAAAGTAGGGGCTTGGTGGGGATATCGCGCTATCTCTTTCGCACGCCAGTGGAGTTATGGCCGGTGACACTTGGTGACGTCACAGTCTGATACTACTGTTATTTGACAACTTCCCTTGCCAACAAACTTCAAAGCTTTATAAATTATTTATAACTGAGCTAATTTAAAAAAAAAAACTTAAATTTTAGATAGCCACACATTTTTGATAAATTTGTATATAAAAAACAATAGCCGACTACCATATTATATTAGTAAGATTACATCAGATGTTTTTCCCTAATAAATTTCATATTTAATACAGGGAGCTGAAGGAAATGAACGCACGGCAAGCCAAAATCAGCATGGAGACGAGCAAGGAGGTCGCCAACGACAAGACGCTGAAGACTAAGCAGGAGAAGGACCGACGTCTGCGAGAGAAGAAACAGAACAATACCAAAAAATTCATGGATGAACGCAAGGTAAGATCACGGTTAGAGTTGATTAATCTATGTTTCGAAAGAAAAAATCGCTAGATAGAATAATACACACACTCATGCCATTTTATCCTCGAAGAGGTAGGCAGAGGCGCAGCTACAGGGGCGGTTGCGGATAGGGTTGCCACCCGTACTTTATTATAAAGTATTGTTCGTTATTTTGGGTCATTGTACTTTATACTTTATGAGAACAATAAAGTACGCGAAAATACTTTATTTAGCTCGATTTGATTTATGTGGTATGCGTTTTGCATATAACATACAATGAAATGTTGGCCGTAAGAAATAAAAGAAATGGCAAAAATGGCAGTAAGTAATTATTTATTAACTTAAATAATTTAAAAATAAACTGGCAAAATATAATTCGGTATTTTTTACAATGCCTAAGCGATGTATGAATATCTAAGGCGTCCAGGTAATGTATGGAATAATATTTATTTTATAGTTTGGCTAGGCATTCATTCCGCCAATACAGAATACGCAAACAGCAATATGTGTAATATTTTATGTTTAAAATAATATATTTATTTCATGTACGCATTTCCAACCTAATCTAACTAGTTTGAGAAAGGAGATGTCCTGCTCTTTGTATTTGCTTGGGTGCTGGGCCTCAAAATCGAACCAGGTTCAAACTTTATGGATAAGCGGCAAAAATATGGATCTTGGGTCCATAAAATATATATTTTTAGACCCCTTCATTCATAACAAACTTTTTGAAAACGTTTATTGTAAGTGTACTTTTGAAGCAAAATCAATAACAAAATAAATCTCAACATCAGAGGACTTTAACATTATACGATTTTTTGTTTTGGCCTATGTTTTGGGAGTACTATCCAAATGTATAAAAAAGTATCTGGGTTACAATTTTAATCCCGTTTTTGGACATGTCCTTTTAAGATAACTTTTTCAAAGGCCAACGAGTACGCCGAATACGTTGTAACATACCATCATAATATGTTTACCAAAATAATAAATTAAGAAAATCGTACTTTATTTTGACGCCATGTACTTTTTTTTATACCTTTAAATAAGCAATGTACTTTATTTTAATAAAAAAAAAGGTGGCAACCCTAGTTGCGGACGACAACTTAGACGTGAGTCGGAGGAAGCCCGCAGCCGTCCCTAATGCGCCGAAGATGGCCATAGTAAAAAAAAAACAAAAAGTGCACTTTTCGCCGTCCGTATTCCGTCCCATGATGTGATAGGGGGCGAGCCTATCGCCATATCGGGCACAAGTTCCAGACTCCGAGCGGATACTGAATTCCAAAAAAATCCAATATCACTATGCCCAACCCGGAAATCGAACCTGACACCTCAGGATTGCAGTTGTACCGTAATACAACATCACCACCAAGGCAATCAAGTACAAGTAGATAGAATAATTAGTGCAAACAATTTAAGTCTGAATTAATGTAACAAGGAATGAGTTGTAGGAGAAAAGGTATAAAGGTGGGCAACAAACTTTAACGATCAATTTGATTGCGAAAATAAATAATTTAGGTAGGACAATTAAAATTATTAATTTTAAAAATCTGTACAGCTAAAACGGTCTGTAAAGTACGTATGTTGAAGGAAGAAAGAAGTGATTTAAAAATTTTGTATTTTCCAATTCCAGACTCAGACCATCAAGCAGAACCGCGAGAAGGATAAACTGAAGGCTACCCACGACAAGCAAATGGAGGAATTGTCCAAGGATATTGACAACGTAAGTATTGTGAAGACCACGACAATTCGACCATTAAAGAATTACAGCCGCATATACAGTCATGTTTAGGATTCTCGGATTCGAATCCCGGGTCGGGCCTAAAAACATTGTTGGGTTTTCCATCTTAAAAATTACTCAGTCACAGCTCGGAGTCAGGAAGATGTCGGTGTGATACACCCCCCCCCCCCCCATGCCTCGGAGCGCTTGAGCCGTTGGTCCTGCGCCTGATCTCTCTCCGGTCATGTCGGATTGCCGTCTCACCGGACTATGAGAGTGAAGGAATAGTGAGTGCACCTGTGTATTGCGCACACACTTGTGCACTATAATATCTCCTGCGTACCTGGCTGATCTCCGTTGAGATAATACAGGATCATTTTGACATTGCGTTAATAAATGAAACCACATACTTATCTCGTTGAAAATAACATTTTCCATTAAATTATTTTATCAATAGATGTAAAATAAAAAAGTGTAAGTTTCGAACAAAATAAATATCAAAAAAATTTAAGTTTAAGTTTACACGCCCTAATGCCACTATGAGTGCTCTAGGAGATTTTGTCGCAGCAGCAACAATACATTTTCAGTCGGAAATATACTTTCGCATACACCATATTCGCACTAAACTACACAATGATAAAAAAAATTGGAATACTACAACTGGGATTTTTGGTGAAAGTATTCGTTATTCATTGATAATTTTTGGCACGATGTTAGCGGAGGTATAGACGAATATGTGGTTTCATTTAGTAACGCAATGTAAAAATGACCCGGTATACGTAAAATATGTGCCAAGGGAATGTCGCCTGGTGGTAAATTTCTTTAAAACATACGGAAATGTGTCGTGTTCTGTAATCAGCCTATGTGTACCCGGTTTGAAAGTCATAATTGTGTCATTCGATACACCTTATCATCATCAGCAACCTGATGTTAACTGCTGAACATCAGCCGCAGAGATGTCACTGCTGTGTATAAATAAAAAAAAAAAACAAACCGAAACGACTCTTATTTTGTCGAGCTGTATAGGGACAATATTATTACAAAGACTGTTATATAAATGTGAAACGATCAATTAATGAACACAATTTATTCACCCAGTTGATCGAGATGTACAAGATGGAGGAGACTGAGTTCGACATGGCCAGTAAGACGGAGTTCTTTGCATGAAAGTACCCAGATATCGCTCCCCTGCTGGAGCAAATGACTTGACTGAGCGGACAGTGATCTCTTAAGTGAATTACTAGTGCGTAATTAGAACAATTCGGGGACGATATACCAAGCACAAGGAAATAAAACTAAACGACACAAGAAAGCTCGGAAGTGTTTTGATTCAAGTCAACCAATAAGAGCGTCTGTTATAAGGTTTGTGGCGTTTTAGATTTATTTTTTTGTGGTAACTAATATGGAGTTTTGGCCCCTTAGTATATTATGATCGAAGATTTTATCTGATTGTAAGTAGATATAAAATTCGGAATTATCTTTACATGATTCTACGCGGTCGTTCATCGATGTCTATATTTCCTTTCAATTTTCGACATGTCGATGAAGCGCCGCACTATCCATAACTTCAACACCAAATAAAGCCAATGACACCGAGAGGGCAGCTCATGTATAAATTATATATATAAATATTTATTTCAACTTATAAACCGATTGTCTGCCTGTTGAATTCGGGGACGGACTGAGGTAGTTTAAAGTGGCACTTTATGAGTAGCAAATTTAGAACATTGGGGGGGTCACTAATGTATAACATCAATAAATAAAATATCATGATTTTTACCCAAAATAATTCATTTTAGAATATACATATTTAAATATCTTTTGGGGTACCTATATCAATGGCAGTTCTATGTATCTGTATCTGGTTAGTAATTGTTCCACAATTATAATAGTTTATATTCATATAAGGATATTTACGGGTAAATGTTGTACGTCATAATATCTACGAATTAATATAATACGAATATCACTTTTTCTAAAGCATGCTAAAGTTAATATGGATTTTGTATCATCAAAGAACAATTTAATGAACAATAGTTAATATACGCTAGTAATAAAATGATTATTTACGTCCATTTTCAGCAAGGTTCAGTAAAAATAAGGGCTACTTAATGTTTGGAAAACTTCTAAAAACC
Source organism: Lapara coniferarum (assembly GCA_949316025.1). Taxonomy (NCBI): domain Eukaryota; kingdom Metazoa; phylum Arthropoda; class Insecta; order Lepidoptera; family Sphingidae; genus Lapara; species Lapara coniferarum. Next base: position 36,544,532 of record OX438924.1, on the reverse strand, counting down.
TTGCTCCTAAACTTAATTGACATCAATATTTAGAAGTACCTTAAGTTTGGTGAATGTTGGTGAAATTGGACATCAATATTTTAAGAATTAGATTTCAGGGGACAATAAATGCTGTTTCCTATATTCATAAACATTTGTTAAATATCAGTGGTTTCTAGTCTAATTCATATAAGTACATTTTTGGTAATACAGATACGTACTCAGTACAAGTTAATAGGGAGTTAATCCCCGTTGTTACAGTATCGTTTTGATATGAATATGATGTTTAATTGAATCTATAACTTCCATGACATTTCATTAATATATTTGCTCTTTCTCTATTTTTTTGTTTTTCTTTTTAAATATGTGCCGAATATTTAATTATATCGTATATTATATTCAAATAATAGCATATTTTCAAGGTGAAAGTTTTCCAAAAATTATTTAATATATTTGTTTATTATAAGTACAATTACATTTTTAAATTACTTTATAATATTACAATTATATGGATCAAAATATTCCACAAGCCATTTTCTTAGTCAATATATTGTTTGTAGTCTAATTCTAATCCATACCATGACTCCGTTACTTTAGCCCAGAATGGGCCACTTCCTTGACTCGTAGAAATAATAATTTTATCAGTCAGTTATGCCAATTCCAGCTATTTAGATATCATTTCAAAATGCTGTTCTTAAGTCCATCAGATATTTTAAAAATAAAAGTCTCCTTCCAGTCGTATACTCAATGCGACATAAAATTTATAAATAATACGTTTCCACAAGCATATTAATTTGAACCTTTTTTGGGAATCATAAACCTTACAACGGGGTATGTATGAACACTCATCACTGACTTGAACTCACTGACTGAGTGTAAAGAGTCTGGTCTTCCTTACTTTCCTTAACTAAGCCTTAAAGCCACATCATTCCATGAAACAAACTCTACACTTGTTCTTAGCGGACCAAACTTTCTATATTTTCCATGTCTAAATACTATGAAAATTCCTCTAAATGTACGTAAACTTTAACCAAAGATTATTAACATTTTAATGTACATAAGTAGATTAAGGTTTGTTTGATTTTGGCTATATAAATCGATTCTAATGGACCAATTCGGTTTTCACGCTGAGTGGGCATTTTACCCACTAAATGTCTCCCAAGTCCGGCCCTGTTAGAAACGATTTATATGATTAGCCGCATAGTATTGTAATATTTCGACGTCTTTACAGTTTCTTTGTCATAATAATTATATTCAAGAGTATTTAACATATTGTTAAACAAATTTTATGTAATTTGTGACGATATTATATTTATTATAATATTATATCTTATTTCTGAAGGGGAATCGATAATGTATATAATATGTACATTTATTTTTGTTCCAAGGTTTCTTGGTCAACCCCTAACATCAATATTTTGCGTGAAAATATTTTGTATTGCACCTTTTTAAACCCTGGCAATCCATTATATGTTAATATTATAATGAGAATTATTTTAGGTGCCTAAGTACTTGTAATATTGGATTCTAGTCAATTTAATTCAAATTATACGTTAATTTCCTACGTTAAGATATATATTCCTTTAAGGTCACAGTATTAAGTTGTAAATAATTTTGACCAAAGCGAATCGATTCGAATATCGATTATAGGAATCGATTATTTCCAAATATCGACAAGTCATGTCGTGTCATTGTCATTAAATCTATTTAATTGTTTAGTATGTTATTTTAGATTTAAAAATTATAGTGAGAATATGAATAAGTGTTTATCGAGTATAAAATGTACACGAAATTTTAAATGTTGAATTTTATTCTATTGGGATTGGAATTGCACGTTCGTTTTGGATTGGATAATAAGATTATGTCATAAATTTTTAGCAAAAACGTTTAAAATTTTTAATTTAGTCGAATGTAGTTAAATTATCGAAATTTTATATTTGTGTAGGGGAATGTGATATGAGGGTTCAGATTTTGGCCTATCCACGAACGATGTAACGTTTTAAATATTTATAATTGTAATTGATTATTAAAGTTTTTATTCCTATTTTACCATACTTGATTTTCACCTGCACACATCGGCCAATGATGCCAACAATCGTCTACCACCTTATCTTTCCTTTTCCATGAGTTATCAAAAGAGCACATGCAAGTAATTCCAGAAAAGTAATCAAATTCTACATGAAAATATATAAATGAAACAAAACACAATGAACACGTTTTAGCTTAATGTAAAAAGAATCATATCTTCAAACCTCTGCTAGGCGGAGTTGGCATGATGAACGATAGTGTGAAGGCTCCATAGGTTTGGTTTTCTTCACATTCGCACATTAGCACACCATAAGAAAGGCATAGCTAATTGCATTAAAATAAGAGAGCACTACGTTTGAAATTATTACTTGCAGTTTTATCATAAGGTTAAAGATCTAGTGGATGTGACCAGAAAAATTTGACAAATAATTGTGTGTATAAAATATATGAATATTGCGAACTGATATGTATTATATTAATAGGCCATAGAAGAATACTTACTCATTGTTATTATTGGGCAAATAAAAAAATACTAGTGTATTGTATTTTTTGTAATTCAGCCAAATAGGGTAGTTTCCCATGATTTTGTACATTGTTTTGTATGTAACCGAAAATAAGACGAAAAAGAAATTCTTCTGTGAAATCAGCTTCAAAATCCGTTGAAAAGTAAAGCAGTTATTCATATTTGAAATATTGTGAAAAATGTGGGGATGTGGCGGGGATATCGCGTTATCTCTTTCGCACGCACGCAGCGTTAAGGCCAGTGACACTAGGTGACGTCACAGTCTGATATTACTGTTATTTGACAGCTACGGGCTAGTCCTTGCACCAAATTTCAAGGCTTTATTATAACTTACTCATTATTGCACCAATTTTGAAAATTCTTTTTCCATTAGATTTTGGATTGGATACATTTTTGGTAAATGTATTTATAAAACCTGTACCTGTAGCGCCATCTAAGAATTTCTGTTCAATTCAACCTAAGGTTAAAAAAACATACGGGCAATAAGCAAATTTTCCGCTTTAAAAAAATGACTATGTACTAATTAGTAGTCTATTCCCACATCCGTGCAGTATCCGTGTGGTGTTGCCTGCTGGCGCCGTGTCCGATCTGTCAAAGTGACAAAACGTAAACCAGTGAAATTGTTGAGACACTGCGCGACTTGTACTTGTTATCAATGATATTCAAAAGTAATCATTGCTTGTAATACATACTGCAGGCCCAGTGTCTGACGGCGCACGGCCCTGCAACGTCCCGGACTCTTCACGGACGTGACATAGTCACATCTGCATGATCTTTAAATTTTATTTCGTATCATAGCTATAAGGACGAAGCGTAAAGCATATATTCTAAACTGGTTTAATAAACATTACACGTTGCTGTTTAATGCGAAATTAGTTAGTTGTACTTAATGTAATCTTTCGATATTCTTTTGCTAGTGATTAGAACACATTGTATCCAAGATTGGTTTGTTTCAATTAATATTAAATTATAACATTTGAAAACTGCTTTTGTTTTATTTATGTCCCTGTATTTTACCGTAAAATGAGTATAGTATCTCTATTGAAAACTGATACACTATTTCTCTTTCTCTGTTCTGTGATTCTCCACAATATATTCTACAAACATTTAATCTATAGCGCAAAGGATAAAAAATACAATTAAAAACCATTTATCCTTTTTTAGATTCTTTGGGTATTAAATACTTACTGAAGTAGGTGTAAGCAATCAAAATCTGATAAAACCTTTTCGCATGGACAGTCAGCCACAAAATTCGCTGAACAAAACAAACTCAACGGAAATGGTTCAACAGCTCAAAAATATAATATCATTGATTACTTCCGACGAGCGAGGTTGTGTATTGAGCAAGGCGCAACACACTGAGCGGTTTCTGTAAATTTGACGTTTAGGTTGTTACGTTAGGTTAGCCGTTAGGCCTTTAAATTTTTTGTCGTTCCGCGAATTAGGTAGATATGTAGGTACATTCGATTCTCGTCATCCATACCGCAATGTTTGAAAACGAAAGTTTTCAATCAGTGCGTTCTACCCGTCATGACCTACGGAGCCGAGACATGGACACTCACGGTAGGGTTGGTCCACCAGTTTAAAGTCGCTCAGCGGGCTATGGAGAGAGCTATGCTCGGAGTTTCTCTGAAGGATAGGATTCGCAACGAATACATCCGACAGAGAACCAAAGTTATCGGCATAGCTCAAAGGATTAGCAAGCTGAAGTGGCAGTAGGCTGTCCATATCTCGCGAAGAACCGACAACCGCTAGGGTAAACGTGTTCTTGAGTGGAGACCGCGATTGGGCAAACGTAGTGTAGGACGCCCTCCGGCCAGGTGGGATGACGATCTGCTAAAAACTGCAGGTAGATGCTGGATGCGGCATGCTGAAGACAGGGCGCTCATTAGGGGAGGCCTATGTCCAGCAGTGGACTGATAAAGGCTGATGATGATGATGATGTAGATACATTCTGCGTAGTTTACTCTTTAATTTTACTGAAATAGGGTTGGCATATAAGTGAAAATAATATTTTTTTTTTTTGACTATGTTCAGCATTACTGCGGTTCTTAAATATTGTGAATGGACTCATTATAAGCCCCCACTTAACCTCCTTCTGGCTTTACGGGTAGTTATGGTAGATGTTACATAACTACCTGTACAGGATGGTATAAACCTATATATAATGCAAATATTTTATTACAGTAATGTCATTAATAGAATTCATATTCAAATATTTGATACAAAAAACGTTGATTGTATTGCAATGATATGCTAATTTTACTTGAAATTATGTCAATCTAATATTGTTTTGTCTGAATAAAGGGCTTCATTCATTCATAACTACTTAACCCGTCAAACCCCACTTATAATAATTATATTATAGATGTATGGGGAAACCCTATATACTCGGACGCCGGCATCAGTAGCGGGGGAGGGGTTTGATAGTGACGAGTCAAGTTTGAAATTATATAAATGGTGGTGTCATTTTTAACACGCTTTTATTAGCTTCATTTTACTGATTCTTACTGCTATTACTGATTCTTTGATTTACTCTACATGTTACCAAAATAGACTCATGAAATGAACACCTTAGTTGTGAAACTTCCGAGGTGAGATTTTTAGGTCCAGAAAAGTCGCATCGGTCATTTTTATGCAAATAATAATAATATGAAAAAATCATCCACGCATGTCTATGGACTCAACATGATAGAAATATTTTAGAGCTAGATGTTAACACTACGAATTAGTGTTTAAAGTTTACAACTCCAAAGTTTACATAAAAAAATTAAATACACAAATTCTGACAAACAAATATATTACATTTTAAAACAGTAACTTACATAATCTTGTTGCCAGAGTTAAATCTAAACTTATAAATATCTACCTACTTACAATTATTTGGTATTTCTAGTTATATGTTTTGGGCGACCATGTAGATTTCATACTCCTGATCTTTTTCCTCTCTCTGTAAAGGCTCTCTTGCTGAACTGGAATTATATAAGAAAAAATAAGTTAATAGAAGAAATAGACACCATAATTATTTGACTGGTCTTGAGATGAAAAGGTTGCATTCAGAAACAAGCTGATGAAATTGTGTTGAATGTTGATACAACAATTTAAAATAGTCCATGTTGCATATAAACAGATTACTATTAGTTAAATTAAACTTTAAATCAATTTATAATATACATAAAGGTCCTACCAAGTTGGTTAGTGTCAAGTACAATTTGAATGAAAATAACAACAAGTTTGAGTCTCCATACAACAAAATTTCTGAAACAGACATTGGAACTTGGTGGATAGATTGACAATTAAAGAAAGATATGAAAAATCTGGCTCGTTTATTCCATTAGTGCTGAAATAGTCTTTTCGATGATGTATTATAAATTAATCAGATCAGTTTATTATTTAAAAAAAACGATGAAAAGTTGACTGAAATAGCCGAAATTTTAGCTACAGCCTCTTAATACATGGAACACTGATGTTTATAGCCAGTTTTTATGGTTATTATGAAACTAGTCACAAGCACTACTGTTGTAAGCTTCTAAAAGTTGTATGTTGAGTCTAAAAGTTAGTGGTGATTTAGACAGAACAGCAAAGTTGGGTGACTTATATAATCAGAAATGAAGAGATCTGTAGAAGAACAAAAGTCACCGACATAGCCATTAGTGGATTAGCAAGCTTAGTGGCAACTTTAGTGGCAGTGGGAAGGCACATGGTTCGCAGAAACAATGGCAGATGGGGCAAAAAGAGTGGAGGCCACTGATGATGATGATAAAGTTCGATTAGAACTATACTATGTAATTTTGAGAATGAAATCAATTACATGTTTTGTAATAAATTGTGATAAACAGATGTACATGTTTGATGTCGGCACTTATTATGCAAAAAAACAACCAAAAAATTCATATAATTCTTGTTATCTTACGAGCATCTATTCAGTCTTGAATTCATATAATTGTTGATATCTTGCGTGCGTCTATGTTAAGTTTACCCTATCAAACGCCTTCAAAACTGCCAAAGCAAGAACTTCGGCAGTATTATGATCACCGAAAATACCAAAAACGAATGATGTAGTTCGCCATATCTATGTACAGTGCGTAATGTAGTGAATGCTCCAAATAAGTCCTGTGTTGTAAATTCAGTAATGTTTTATTACAGGATTTTTTTAGGTTATGTTTCAACTGAATACTTACTGTATGGGTCAAAACGTACAAACTCTAGTTTATCCGCTAAACGTTCCCTTATTCTCATTTGGTGGTGTCCAGACGCAACACTTTCCATTAGAACCATGATGTATCTAAAAAAATATGTAATTACTTAAATATAGAATATTTTAGGTTATTTAAACTGATACTTACGACACAACACTCACTTGCTTTTCGCTTTCTTCAACAAAACGTTAGTCAAAAACATTATTTACTTCAAGAAAATTTATTATCCTGTTAAGAAATCCAAAATAACAATTTACTTTTATCAAAAAACTTCACGATTCGTGAAATTCGTGTTTTCTTTTTTGCTTATGTTGGTAGACATATTCGTTAATGTTGTTATTCGTAAATTCTGCACGAAAAAGACCACTTTAGCGTAAGCCTATTGTGTGACAAAGATAGCTAATTGCAATAGTAACCAATCAGAGACGGAATTCCAGAGAACAGCTGTTCCTCGACAGCAGCACTTGTGGGTTACCAAGCTGTAAAATGCAGTCGCTGCATAATTTAAAAAATCGACTTATCCTTATCTTTGGTCGATTCAGATAATATATCCTAAGCAAAGTACATTTGATCGTTTAGAACCAGTAAAAATAGTTTGTTTTTTCACTAAACACTTATTATAATATTACTGGAGCGATTATGTGTTATTAGTCGGGTTATTTATTATTACGTTACGTAAAAACAGTGTAAATACGTCTTTATGTCACAGTGAAACTCTTGTTTTATAACGATACCATAGACAAAATCATAAAAATATGCCACGCGAACACATATTTATAAAAAATATTAATTTGACAGAAATCAAATATTGAAACACGTGCGATAAATTTTTACATCATCCAAAGTCGGACAATTAACGTGAATACACGAAAAGAAATGTAATAATTCATCGATAAATCACATGTCACAAGTGCTAAACAAAAGGGCGAATCCTGGTAACATTCCAAAAACAAACTGGTTCGTGTGATGATGAACTTGTGAACCGGCGACGCCGTGCCGTTTCAGTGCCACAGAACTTTTTGTTTTCGTTCTTTGTTCGTTTTAATCGTTGCAAATGAAGTGACCAACGTCCAGTGGAGTGATTTTTAGTAGTATTTTGTTAAACGTAGTGTAGTTTTCACAATAAAAGGACAATGATAAAAAACGAATTGGAGAATGGCGGCGGCGACGCCACCAACAATGTGTCACCGACCAAACTCATGGTCAATTACATACCGGAGCTCATGACGCGCGACATGATGTACGCGCTGTTCTCCGCCATGGGCAAGATCGAGAGCTGCAAGCTAATCGCCAACCGTGGCTACGGGTTTGTCGAGTACGAAAAACACGAGGACGCGGAGAAGGCGCGCGCCGCCTTCAACGGGCTGCTCATGCAGGGCAAGACGCTCAAAGTGTCGTTTGCGCTGCTCAACCCCGAGAACAAGGTGAGCCACAAGCCCGACACAGAATCCAACCTGTACATCAGTAACCTGCCCCCCGATATGACTCTCGAGCGACTCAACGCGATCTTCGGCCAGTTCGGCACCATCACAAACAGCCGCGTGTCCCAGGGCATCGGGTTCGTGTGCTACGAGACCCGGCCCCAGGCCGAGGAGGCCATCAAGCACATGAACGGACAGGCGCCGCTGCCCGGCTCCGGCGCCATCGTTGTCAAGTTCGCCAACAAGCCGAACGCGAATAAGAATGCGCCGCGGCCGACGGCGCGCGTCAGCGTCGGCGTGCCGGCGGCGCCGCTCGCGTACAACGGCGCGGCGGCCGCCGTGTTCAACGGCTCCGCGCCCGCCGCCTTCAACGGCACCAACTTGTCGGCGGCGTTCGGAGCGCGCGCTGCATTCGCGCCGGGCTTCCCACAGGCGTCGCCGCCACCGTTGCTACCCTCGCCAGGCAAGGCGCTGCCATTCATTAACAAGGGTCAGCAGCGGTTCAACCCGATGGCGGCCACGAACCACTCACCGTTGCCGCTGCTGGGCGCGCCGGCGAGCCCGGTGCCACTGCTGGGCGCGCCGCCCGCTCCCCACCAGACTACCGTCTACGTGTACAACATCGGTGAGGACACCGAGGAGCTGGCGTTGTGGCAGCTGTTCGGCCCGTACGGCGCCATCGACTCTATCAAGGTCATCAAGGACCCCGAGACGAAGAAGAACAAGGGATTCGCGTTCGTGAACATGCGTGAGTACGACGAGGCCGCGATGGCTATCCAGGCGCTCAACGGGTACACGCTCAACGGGCAGGTCCTGTCGGTTAGCTTTAAGACGCAGAAGAGAAGCGGCCAGTGAGGGCGGGAGTGCCGAGTGCCGGACGATACCATTCCAATCGATGAATATTTTTGTAGTGGCCGCGCGCCGTGCGTGTGCTGCCCGGCTGCCGGGGCCGGGCAGGCACTCAGAGTAGTGTGATAAGTATTTTTGTAAGATTTGATATAGTTTTGTACTGGCCAGAGCTCAGAGCCCGAGCCGCGAGCCCCAAGCCCGGAGCGCGACATGACCGTTGACCGTTGACAGCAGTGAGTTTTAGTTGCTTGCCTGAGACCTGACACACACTACTCGTATATATGTGTACTTCGTAGTATGTACTCGTATCGTATCGTATGATATGTTTTATTATATGGACTCTCAATATCGACCTGTCGCAGTATGTACTATGTTATGCCGCCGGTGCGCCCGCGCACCGTCCTATTTTATTTTGTGTAAAACAAACTTCTGTATGTTTTTTAATCTTTAATAAATTTCATGTTTAAATAGAGTTTATTGTATATTTTCTGTATTTTGTTTTTTCTATATACGATCTCACCCGCCCCCTCGTGTCCTTATTTACTTACATGTATTTCATACATAATATTATGCATATACTTATTTGTGGCAGTAGTGTGTACTGTGTAGCTGTGTGTATTGTGTATATCCGGCGACAGGTCAGCTGTCCAAATCGCTTCCATACTGCATGTTGTGTAAATGTGTACTGTGTAGAACATCAGAAATAACGTGTTTTATGTGTTTATGTTAGCTCAGGTTTACGCGTGTCGTTATTGTTTTTATCACTAACATCTCGTCGGCGCTTTATTTCCGTCGCGGGCCGCCGTGAACAAGGCTCAACTGCTGCACCGTCAACGCTGCTAGACATGTAGGGAGTCACGTACCACCCTGTACTAGACCGCGGGCTGCGCGAACGTTTTAGGGCTTCGGTTCGCGTTGGCGTGTGGTTTAGCGGAACCCAAGGTCTCCGGACACGCGTCCGTAGTAGATAACGCGGGGAGCACTAACGAGTGGTCCAAGTAGCGTACACTGCCACAAATTAGGTGTAAGCTAGGTGCCTAACTTTAGTAAGCTAGGATAGGAAGGACCGTCGCACGGTGAGTTATATTTTTGTAATACTGCCCGGGGCGCGTAGTGGACCTGTGGTGGTTTTTACTCAGGGTTTAAACCTGTTCCATAAAAAGATAAGGTTGGCTAGCCTGGAACTTAAGTGGTCTATGTAAAATACCTGGAACTGAAGTGGTCTGTGTAACATATTTTCAATTTTTTTGTTGTTTATTAACCAACTAGGCACTAAAATTACATATGGATAGCTAAGTTATCATAAAGCTATCTAAGTTAACTTAGGTACCATATAAATGTTTATCATCAATATAATATACATTCATAAACGCATTTGGTTTGATAACCCTAAATTTGTATTTCGTAACCTAGACCACTTTAGTGCCAGGCTAGCCAGTTCATGTAATGAACTTGATTTTATAATTTTCGTCCTTGGGGTCAAGGACACCATTAATAAAAAATTACCTAAAAAGTAAAGTGAAATATATAAAAACTTTTTGAGAAATGCTAAGTTAATCAAGGGATTCCAAATGGTTACATTAATATTTTCTCTCGCTAACATATACAGAGAAACAATAAATATTAATATAATGCTATTTTGAAACTAGTGATCTGAACACAATTTAGTAATGATTGACAGAAAAATTGCATCTACTACGTTAATTTCAATAAAAGTCCCTTTATAATCGGATAAACGGAAAGCGATTTTATTTTTCAAAAGAATCGCGAGTATTTTTTTCTTAACAAAAAGAACTACAATATTATGTGTTTTATCACTTCGGATTTCGATTTAAATTTGCTTTGTATATTTCAGCTCTAGATTAAAAGGTCAAAAACTAATCTCAGGTCTACAAACGCGGCCCAAACATTCTAGTCCACTAGATTTTAATGTAATTTATACGAAAACTGCGAAGTATTTTATCAAAGAGAGTGCAGGGTATAATCCCGTCGTAAATTATCCAATTTGCGCGATAAGAATTGCAATATTTGTTTATCATTGAAACTGAACGATTTGATGACAAATACCACCATTATCTATAAGACTTATATTCGTTTAATCCACCTTAAGGGGTCATACGATATGATAATTTTATATATAACACTGCTTTGAAGTGGGTTGATTGTTGAGCTTTAGGGGTTGCCTTTAGAAAGAGATCGGTTGGTAAAAACTGTCATGAAATTTAAAGATATATAAAATATATTCTCATCCTAGGTAACATGATGCGCAGCAACTAGCGCACATTAGCATAAGAGTTCCCTGATTGTACTTCAGGTACGTCATCCTAATAAAGAAATGTCCGCTTATGTTCTGTTAATTCTAGAACGAATCCGGGTAAGGCGGACACGATACGGTGTTTCGGGGGCTTCTGAGCCCCCGCAACAGGAAAAAGGACCGCAAAAACGCGGTACGCGCAGGGGCGGTTGCGGACGACAACTTAGACGTGAGTCGGAGGAAGCCCGCAGCCGTCCCTAATGAGCCGAAGATGGCCATTTAAAAAAAAAAAAAAAAAAAAAAAGAACGGAACCGGGTTCGATTCCCGACCTAAACAAATACTTTTGACTCTTCGAGCCCCACGACGGACACCGGCGTCCATATATATAAGGTTTCCCCATACACCTGTATATATAAGCGGAGCTTGACGGGTTAACAAACAACACATAGTTTGTGGGACTTAATCCTGACTCGATAACACAAGACTTGTATCCCAGTATAATCAGAAATTAGGGCCTCTTAGGTTTATTAATGTTGCATATTCAATACAAACTCTAGTTCTCAAGTGGCCTGATATCCCTATAAATCTGATGTAAATAATGGAATTTATAAATTAGTTTTTCCATTTATTTCCTAAAATTAATTTCTTAACAATTTATAAACGAGAAATTCTTTGCCAAAACGTATCACTTTAAATAAAAACCTTGAAATTATGTTAACGAGTAGGTATTAAAAATACAGTATAATGTATTTTAATACTCGCATTGCGAGATCTTATATTTGACTGTTGGGAATCGTGCACATTCGCATTCGATAAGTTCTAGAATTATCTATGTGTATAGATAGCTGATAGCTTTAACCCTACATTCCTACATTTACAATTTTGAGTAGGTAACACTATCATCACAGTAAGAACTATTGATTTATTTTGTTAACATGTTAGAGATGTTCAGTAAATTCTCGGGTGCTGGAATTAACCTACTTAATTTTTTTATAGACTCATCCCCTTCTACATATTAATGTGGGGTCAAGGAACACTTCGAAAATACAGTGAACATTATCTAAAGTATATTAATATAGATAATGTTAATAATATCAATATATTAATACGTGAAGAAAGAACTTGGTACCTGTTTCTAAGGACATTGCGCGCACGGAGGCTTGTGAGATTTGACATATTAAAATATCATATAGAGAAAAAGTGAAGAGATAACGGAGTTCTCCGCTTTTTGTATGGGTGTTGGGCCTTAAAATGTAATCAGGCTCAAAGTTTATAGATATTAAAGGGGGAAAAATATGGATTTTAGATCCATTAAAAATATATTTTAAGACCCCTCCAATTGTAACGTAACTTTTTAAAAACATAATTTCAAATATATTTTTTATCTAAAACAAAATAACATAAACACAACATAAATCACAAAATCGGAGGAATTTAAAATTATGCGATTTATTGCAAAGGCTTAGTTTTTGGGAGTACTATCTAAATATATATAAAAACTAGATTTTGTCCGCGGCTCCTCCTGCGTTAAAAAGTTTTTCGGGGATAAACGTCCCCCTTTTTATTTTCCCAGGATAAAATGTAAAAGTAGCCTATGTGTTAATCCAGGACATGATCTACCCGTGTGCCAAATTTCATCGAAATCCGTTCAGTAGTTTTTGTGTGAAAGAGGAACAAATCCATACATTCTTACAAACTTTCGCGTTTATAATATTAGTAGGATTCGTTATGCCCGATATGGCGATAGGCTCGCCCCTACACATCATAGGACGGGATACGCACGGCGAAAAGTGAGTGCAATTAGTTGCGCCTCTGCCTAACCCTTCGGGGGATAAAAGGCGTGAGTGTCTGTATGTGTATGTATATTAAATTCGACGGTTGAATTTCGAGAACTGGATAACCACTAGTATAATCATTTAAATACAAGATAATTTTAGTAGTGTAGACTTCAATACATTATCTCAACTTGAGATGTAACTCAAACTTGAGATTGGTTTATTAATATCACCCTTAGAGCCGTATTAACAGATTCAACTCAATTACTCTCTGAAGTGCGATATCAGCTGAGACACTGTCAAATAAAGGTCAGCATCGTAAGATAGTAGCTTTATTAAATGCATATTAGTATCAGTTCAAATGACATCTTAAGATACAATATGTGACGGATTTTGACAGCTAAGTTTTGTTTGTGTAACAGCGTTTACTCAGCTGAGACTAAGCTTTTAAATGGCAGCTTCAGCTTGGTTTAGTCAATAGTTCAATACAATAAATAGGTATCTACTTGAGATTTTACTCAAACGTAAGATTGATTTATTAATATTCCCCTTAGAGTTTGAAAAGTGAGAATTGGTTGAGGTTCGATCGAACATAATTTGTGCAACGTTTTCGATTCCTAAAAGCACACCCAGGTCGCTCAATATTTAAATTCGTGCCTGATTAGGTTATAGGCATGTCGTATCACATCATGGGACGGAAATAGCTTTGCGAAATTTGGTGTACTAGTTGTGTGTGTTTTTTGTACCTACTCTATCTTGAGCCAAAGTACTCACACCAGCAATATATCCTTATATGATACCAATATATCCACACATACATTGTATCACACACTTGTGCACTATAATATCTCCTGTGTACCTGGCTGCGTACATCGCTCCTGCGTACGTGATCTCCGTTGAGATTGGACGCCGTGGCCGAAATCGGCTAGGGAGGGACGAATGTCCTTAGGTAGTTCTCTAATTGTTTCATTATGAGCGTTTTATGGCTTAGTAATACGCTTCTTAACGATAAACGTAATTGACGTTAGCCCTGACACTAGAAAAATGTCGAATGAAAATAATTTTAAAGATACTAGTATACTAAAAAATATGAATTTGTAAAACAACTTTTTACTTATATGGTACGTTCAAAAAAACGACGTACGTTTTGAAAAACAAAATATTAATTGAACCAAGTTTATAAATGAAGTTCTTGGTTCAACTTTCATAATTCGAGTAGTTTTAAACAAGATTCCATAAATAAATATTCAATGCAGGAATCGTTGAACGGCATTTTCATGTTTGTTGAAGTATGAAATATCTCGAGAGCTCTTAGTTGAAGTATTCATAATGTCTGCTTAAAGAAAACGTTCAATTATTGAATCAAATCTATCCAATATATCGAAATTTTGTTATAACTCGCAACCAAAATTTTTATTAAGATAAATTTTCTTGTAAGTAGTTTTATTATAATTCAAATGTACTAGCATTAAATAAACCGTTTATTTCATAACTAAGTGTTACTCGCGGCTTCGCCAGCGTTTTTTTATTTTTTTTTTATTGCCTTAGCCGGCAATCGATCAAGCGGTCTGCCTGATGGTAAGCAGCATCCGCCGCCCATGGATTTAAGAAATGCCAGAGGCACAACTAAGCCCTTGCCTACCGGGAATACCGTGATAAGCCTTGCCCTATGTGTTAATACAGGACATGATGCGAATGCCAAATTTCACCCAAATCCGTTTAGTAGTTTCTGTGTCTACTGTTAACACAACACTACTGTTAACTTTCGCATTTATAATATTACTAGCGGCCCGCCCTGGCTTCGCACAGGTAGCAAAGCATAATATTATATGCCGAGATTTATTTTTCTGTCATACAAAATATTTGTATAATATACACACAAACCTTCCTCTTGAATCACTTCGTCGATTGGTGAAAGACATATGAAAATCCGTTCGGCAGTTTTTGAGTTTATCGTGTTCAGACAATCAGATGCGATAGGGATAGACTTTGTTTTATAATATGTAATGATGTAAGGCCAGATCCTTAAAAATAAAAAGATAAAAAATAGCCTGTCCTTCCCTGGATCTCAAACTATCTTCATAGTTCATACTCATTCTTTCGTAGCTCCACCAGCAAGAAATTTTTTTTTTAAAAGTCTCGGTTTATTTTTTCCCGGAATAAGATATAGCCTAGGTCCCTCCCAGGGTCTTAAACTATCTCCCTATCAAATTTCATCAAAATTGGTTTATTAGTAGTCTGGCCGTGAAAGCTCTACTCGCGAGAAAAAAATCCGGGATAAAAATTAGCCTATTCGATTATTAGATCGAATTGTAAATCGGAACCATTTTCTAATCCACCTGAATACACACAAAAACATAAATTAAAGTGCTATAGGGAGAAGCGAGGCTTTCGACGCGCTATTTATAGGCAGGCGTCGCCGGCCGCCCCCCGGTACCGCCGTAACCGCTATGTCCCTGCATTTTAAATCTGTAATACCTTCGAAAATATTTATTTAAAGTACATACTGTGAAGGGCCATATCGATCTATATTAAATGCACACTGTATTTATGGTACTTAATTGGATAAGGATTAATGATGTATTGCTCAAAATCGCTTCGTAAATGAGCCATTATTTCTCGTAAAAAGTAAAGGATAAAAAATGGTTATTGCGGGTTATCCCTAAGAGATAGACATATACACCATCGCGGACTTTGTAGATCTTTTTAAGGTGTACAATGCGTACGTCCCCACAAAACATACATACATACAAGGTGTACAATAATGTAGTACAGTATTTTGATTTATCTCGTAGGGTTTAGCCAGCGTTTGTAAAATAAAGGTAAAAAAATGTGTTTATTTGCGACATCACATTAGAAACCTCTAAAATTATCAATGTTTATCTACTACATTATGCATGTATTATACCTATAAACCTTTCTCTTGAATCATTCTATCTATAAAAAAACACATCAAAATCTGTTGCGTAGTTTTAAAGATCTAAGCATACATAGGGACATGAGGACATAGGGACAGACAGCGGGAAGCGACTTTGTTTTATACCATGTAGTGAAGTAAGATAAGATTATTACGTAATTAATAATTTTGAAAAATCGAACAGTACAAGTACTTGCATTAAATGTTAAAAGATTTAAACACGCTTTTATTAGTTTCAGCTTGAACATTACATTTACTGGTGGTGGTAGGACTCTCATATGTAAGAGTCCGTCTGGGTGGTACCACCGCAATGTTTATTTCTACCGCTAAGCAGCAGTGTGCATGCACTGTTGAGTTTCGGTTTGAAGGGCATAGTAGCCAATGTAACTACTGGACATAATGAGAGTTAACATCTTATGTCTCGGGATGACGAGCGCAGTGGAATGCCTCACATTACTCTGTAACTCAAGGTGCTGAATGGTGTTTTTGCTGTTTATGGATGGTCGTATCGCTTACCATCAGGCGAACGGCATGCTCGTCTCGTCAATCGATGCCATAAAATAAATTAAGAATGTTTCCTACTACAACCTTGCATCAGTGCAGTTTGTGCTATACATTTCATAGTATAGACTCGTAGGTGGCTATAGATAACACGGCCCGTTGGTCAGATAAACGCGGGCACGCCTGAATGATCCGCAAATAAATCTTTACCTCTAAATTAATGCATATCTCCTAATTGGCCTTTAAAGATTTTATAAATTAAGCTAGCTACATGCTATGATTTAATACAACTTCACTTCATAATAGCAAATGAATAATGCAGTCTGCTTTAAAGAAAACAAATAGATGTGACATGACGCTATTTGTAAAATTATTAGTAATTATCACTAATCAGTTTGTATGTATCTTTGATTTAATTAAATAACACCTTTATAATAAAACCCTGATAAAGAAAGAGAGTGAGTGGACAAGGGAGAGTGAATTGTTTACTTATAAATATGTGATATTAGTGGAGAATAACGGGAAACTCAGTAATCTGATAAAGATCTTCACTTAAAAACTATAATCCCATACCATACCAGGCCTATAGTATACTGCCCACTGCTGAGCGCTGGCCTCCTCTACTACTGAGAGGGTTTAGGCCTTAATCCACCACACTGGCCTAGTGCAGGTTGGCAGACTTCACATACCTTCGAAATTCTTATGGAGAACTTTTCAGGTATGGAGGTTGCCTCACGATGTTTTTCCTTCGTCGTTAAAATGAGTGATAATTCACAAGCAATTACTGTAATACAATAACATTATCATAGGGGAAACTAGATTAGGGGTTACCGGGGAGGCACTAGATAATCATACACTAAGAAACCATTTATTTTATTTTTATTTCATTGAATGACGAGACGAGCATGCCGTTCGCCTGATGGTAAGTGATACGACCACTCATAAACAGTAGCAACACCATCCAGTACCTTGAGTTACAAAGTACTGTGTGGCATTCCAGTGCGCTCGTCGTCCTGAGACATAAGATGTTAAGTTTAATTATGTCCAGTAGTTACACTGGCTACAATGTACTTCAAACCGAAACACAACAGTGCATGCACACTGCTGCTTGGCGGTAGAAATAGACATTGCGGTGGTACCCACCCAGACAGGCTCTTACATATGAGAGACCTACCACCAGTAAATGCATTTGTATAGGTATTTTAGACAATAAATACTAGTGCAAGAGCCAGGTCTCCGTGTTCATAAGTTCCAGATAACTATGTGATATATAGGTTTCTAACAAGTAAATCTTACACATTACTAGTGACTTTGTCATGTAGTGACATGTGAGACCAAAAGTTGTAGTTTATGTGGCGGATAAATATATGAAAAACAAACATAAGCAGTGAGTAACTAACTATCCGTTTATTTAAAACTAATTACGATTAAAAAGTTTATTGTATTTAAAAATAGCCTTAAACTCTATTAAAAATAACGTCAATCTACAAACTGATGCACGATGCACCACTCTAATAGCTTACATGACGGTTCGACATAAACTTAATCGGTTTAATAAAGGGACACTGAAAGCTTCCATATCGAGGGGTGGACCCCACTTTACACAACCCCTGGAAACCACCCTGTTTCCACTAATCAATTATGTTGTCTGCCCCCATACCTAATGGTTATGGCCCGGTATGTTTAATATTTTAAAAACTACTGAGAGTGTTGTATCGTATCGAAATATAGATAGGAATCGCAAAATAACCACACTAATAAAATATTTCTTGTATACAAAATAGTTTAATTCTTTTAGGGGGCGCTAGGCCTTCTAGTTTTTCATCATGGAAAAGATGGTATTGCTAGCTATATATAAAACACAAAGTTATATTACTACCACTGAAAACTGTCTTATGTAGACATTTTACAAGTTGCTTCTACTGTCTACTTTCTTTCTTGAACATATTATTCATAACATAACAGGCAAATAGTTGTTAATTACAAATTGCATACAAGTCAACAGTGTTACTCCTAATTAAATCAGTCGTTATAGGTACATCAAAAGAAAAAAATAAGATGACTTCCGCTGTTAAACATTTTTTCGTTTCGGAAACATTTATTTTCAATTGCAATTAAACTGTACTGTATACACTACTAAATTATTTGGTTTTCTATACACTACGAAATTTATAACACTGATAAATTCACATAATTAAAGTAGTTAAATGGCTTTCCATCGACGATTTCTGATTTTGTAGGTTTCAATACATATAGGTAACAGATTTTCGATATCACAATCCAAATTTTAACGATCGTTTTGTCTCAAACAGTACTTAAATAATTCCAAAATACTTCAGATCAATGTCGGATTTGTTTCTTTATTATATAACTAGATTTCGCCCGCGGCTCCGCCCGCGTTAAAAAGTTTTTCCGTGATAAAAGTCCCGCTTTTTATTTTCCCCGGATAAAATGTAGCCTATGTGTTTATCCAGAACATGATCTACCCGTGTGCCAAACTTCATCGAAATCCGTTCAGTAGTTTTTGCGTGAAAGAGTAACAAACATTCATATATCCAGACATCCATACATACTTACAAACTTTCACGTTTATACTTTATAATATTAGTAGGATTTAATTTGCTCTTCGCGTGTAGTTTTTATTGTTAATATGATTATTTAAAACTTGTTTTAAACATAATTCAACGACTTTGATAAAGTCTGTGATATCCATATTAAAATTTCACCTTGAAATTAACACTAGATCTTTTCGATAAAGTGTAATTATTGTCGTTTTGTTTAAAAATATACTAACAATATAAAATACCGGTTTAAAACAACAAGGAAATATAAATTGTCCCGAAATATACGTGTTAAGAAGTAAACTGCAACCATTTATTATCATTTAATGGAAGGAGCTTGGAAGTCAAATGTGGGGGGTTTGTTTTGCCAAAATTTATTACCTTAAATAATATAACTAGTGGTTGCCCATGGGTCGAAAGCAGTGTGCTTATAAAGGAGTAAAAAGTTGTTATTTTTTTCACGTATTCATAGATAGAGTATCCTAAGCTTAATAATCACAAAAGTCTGTTGTTTCCATGCAAATAATACTTCATCACTTTTTCATACATCTCTGCTCTCAAATCTTTTCCGGATTTTGGCTTCACTTTATAATCAACCGTCACGCTTGGCTAACGTCAACGTGTCGCTTTTTTATTATTCCTTTTTATATATTATCATACAAAACAAAGGCACATAAAAATAGTTTTTAAGTGTTTAAACCGTACGTAATGCGTCTAATTATAAAAAATAATATATTGTGTCTCGTAAAAATTGCAGTCACACGTATCAAACTGTTGTGTAACTCATTAAAATTTAAATGGAACGGGTTTGCGTTTTGTATAGTCGGAAACATACCTATAAAAATTCGTTGTAAAACGGAAAGCTAAAGATAAATTTACATAACAGGCTAATTTGATAGAAGCAAGAAAATAATTACACCCAACAGTAACTACCTTGATTCCACGCTATTAACTAGTAACTACTAATTATTTGCGGAACATATTTTTTCTTAGTTCAGCTATCAATCCTAGAATCTCTTGTTTCATAGCTGACACCGAGTGCTAATCCATAAAAGCAACTGAGGCCCCGTTTTTTCAACTGTAATTATTTTTTTGTCAGGGTGTTATTAAGCTGGACGCTTTCGTAGCACCTGGAACACTCGAAGCTCTGCGAGTGTGTCCAGCCTAATAAGACCCTGACAAAAAGATAACTGCAGTTGAAAAAACTCGGTCTAAGTATTGCAAAATATTTGTGATTGCGGTATAGCACCACATCTCTTTAAGACTGATTCACGATGATAGGAAACAAGAAATTTCTATATATATCTGGTCTCTATTATGCGATAAACTCTTCCGTGTAAAACAAACTTAACAATTCCTTACACTCCAGACAGCTGTACAAACTCATTCGAATTTTTGTATTGTTTACATAAAGATATCTCGGGGCTAAATTATTTGGTAATGATTGTTACGTTTCTGTTATTCGTTATTGTCAGCGACTATATAGCCCCCTAAATGGTCGCTGGTTATTGCAGAATACTTTATTGTTTTTGGAATGAATGCTGTTTGACTGACTTGCCCTTGTTTCCTTTGGTTTGTTAATAAAATTAATTCAAGACTCTGTTATCTGTGCTACAAACCAAGTTTTAGTTGGATTATCGTGCCCTTTTATTTCTTCAGAAAAATTGTCCTTCATGCCGTGACTTTCTTCTTTTATTTTTTAGAATATCCCTTTTTCACATTGGCTTGCTTCTATTTTGCCGTTAACCTGCAATGAAAATTAACATAAACTTGATTTATTTCTAATAACCCAATTAGCCGATAAAGTAAGTCTTGGGTTCATTCGTCAAATTATTCGATAGCTCATGAATCGTTGACCGTTGTGAAAAGTAGTTGCTTGTTATGTTTTCTGTTTTTCAATAATTACTTATTAAAATTTCTTGTAATGAGCAATTGCCATTTCGGCTTTTATTGATTGCAGTACGCTGATCGCTCGTTCTCAGCTTTATTTATCAGGGTAGAAGAAACTAAAAATAGTACCTACCCATACTTCAAATAATGATATTATTACAACAGTAAAATAAGCTGAAAACTGTATTCACATTTATAATATTTAGTCATTCCTTCATCCATAACGGTATACGGACTTCACTCCACTAAGCCGAAAAATACATCATGACGATTGTTATTCAAAAAAGGCTAGTTATTATTTACAGAAATGTAACTCGGGCAAAATTCACGTTCACAGTCATGTTTAAAATAACATCCATTTATTATTTCTGGACTTCATGTTTCGCTAGAGCTTCGTCACTAATTGCAAATTCTTTTACCAGCTTCTCTATTTCTACGTTTCATTTCTACGTTCTCTATGTTTTATAGTTTCGACGTGTCACGAAGAGTCTATCCACGAATAAACTTTTGCCCGTTATCTGGTCGCGCTCATCGTTCATGCTTCGCCAAGCTAATTTACATTCTATGATTTGATAGTAGCCGATGCGATATCATTCAGCAAATCATCGAGGGATGATATATCTCTCATTACCGTTGCATCTCTACCTCCATCGTACTCACCATCAGATTTAGAATAATCGAGTGACTTACTAGTAGAGATATACTTGTTTTATAGACTAGAGCCAGGATAATGTGAAGCCAAGGATTTAATGTATTTGTTTGGAGTACGTTAATTGTGTTTTACATTATTTAACTTTAGTGTGATATTTGTGCCAAATGTCATCATATTATGGTTTATAACATACGACCGTATTTTACATAAGATTACATCTTTTACAAAAACGAATGTAATGTCATAATGGAATAAAATCCTCATTCTACGTTTTATCGTTTTCTTAAGCAACATTATTGACTTCGTTAATAAGTATGGGTTTGCAATAAATACCAAAAACGTAGATTTCATTGCACTATAAATTCCTTAATTGTGCTAATTGTGCGTTGTTTGCAAGGAAATTCCTTTTTTAAATTTACTCGAAAAGAAACTTTTAGCTATGTGCTTCTATTATTAACAAGACCTTACACTTTTGTTTGTCTTTAAGTTTGTGTAGTGTTTTTATGTATTACTCATTTCCTTGGACCTCCATTCTAGATATGGTAAAGTTCCCTTCTCTTTCTTTCATTGTGTTAAGACTCCGTAATTTCAATATCACCTAACCCCCAAATTTATAGTCAATTGAGAGCAACATAAATGTAAACATTATCGTTCAAACGTAATACGTTAACACGAGTTGTGCGAAAGCGCCACGCTGAACTCACGCCCGTCACACGACCGAAATAGATGACGTTCTCGTTGGTGACGTCAACAGATGGCGTTTAACAGTTTTATTACTTCCAGTGCGGTTCGATATACGGCAATATAGTCTCAAGAGTATAGTGTATCGAGAGTTTGAACTATTTTATCGTCCTGTGATGTGATGCCAATATGATGGTTACAAATTCTGAGCGTTGTTTAAAGTCCCAGTAGAATCCCACGGTTTATATTCTAAGCCTGGATCAATAACGCGTCGATTAGACGATTGACAACAGCCACTTCGTTTTTCGCCTTTTGTGGCAATTGGCAAGACGCTTACAAATAAAGCAAGTACGATGCATCTGAATTACTGAGCATTATGAGTCAACAGTCTCACAGCCATGCAGTACTTTTTAATTTGTTATGGCTGGTGAAGCTACTGTACGGACTCATTAAAAAATATATATTGTAGACTAGCTTTTGCCCGCGGCTCCGCCCGCGTTAAAAAGTTTTTCCGGGATAAAAGTCCCGCTTTATGTTTTCCCGGGATAAAAAGTAGCTTATGTGTTAATCCAGGACATGATGTACCCGTGTGCCAAATTTCATCGAAATCCGTTCAGTAGTTTTTGCGTGAAAGAGGAACAAACATCCATACATCCAAACATCCAAACATCCATACATTCTTACAAACTTTCGCCTTTATAATATTAGTAGGATTCCTGCTTGAATTTCAATATAAAAAAACTATCGCAAATGTGTATAATATAGAAATTTAACTTAACATTTATAATTATTCGCGATTCAATTTCACTTTTGTTGAGTTTCAGAACGCGATATTAGATCTTCTAACGCGCACGCGAATTTGAACTTTATGCAGCGGTAATAAATTACACCATTTTATTTAGAAAACGTTTGTATGGGAAATAGAAAAATGCTGTTTTGAGGATTTTCCCGGCAATTATTTGAATTTTTCCCACCTTTTAAACCTTCTCTAGACCTTCACGAATAATTCAAGACCAAGATAAGATAAATCCGTTCAGCCGTTCTCGAGTTTTAGCGAGACTAACGAACAGCAATTGATTTTTATATATATAGATACCGGTATGCAAAATAGTAAAAAATATTCTCAACGAGCCGAGACGCTGGAAGTACCCTTGGGCGTCCCCTGTCTTATAATCATGCGGTTTGTCTGGCCGCGAATCATTATTTTTATGGAAAAGCAACGCACACGATAACCTATGTTTTAATCTACGTATACAGAAAAATGAAAAAAGTTTATGAAAATCATAAAATGTCATTTGAGAAAAAATCAATCTTCGTGAATATTTAAAAAATAAGTTTAAAAACAAAACTTCGACCCATTCGATCGAAATTTTCAGGAAATAAAGCCCCTGCCTATTTATGTGTTCAAGTTCTCAGTCCTGTACTCGAATCACTAAATCGGGTGGTCAAAAAATTTATCAAAAATATTACCTTTATAATTTGCATACCTGTTTATTCGTTTTTCTTTAAAAATAAATTCTTTTTGTAAATGTTTCTAAAAATAACACGGAAATAAAATTTTCTAATTTTGTAAGTTGTAAATCCGCAGACAATCTGTTTTATTAGCCATTTTTATCCTATGCCGGCTAGTCGAGCCGGTATGTCTCGTCTTTTGCTCTTATTTTCCCGTCGTATCCAGCTGTGCGATCCTTTTTGTTTGCATTAGCCAGGATTCGTGGAAATGGCTCTGTTCGGAAACTAAACAAAATAGACTTACAAAGGTTTTGAACTGTTCTAAAATTGAATTTGGATATACTTTTATAACATTCATAATGTTATCCTTCGAGAATATTCTGTTTGAAATGTTATTTTGAATTCCAATGTGTTTTGCTACGTTTGTTATAGTTTTTGGGAAGATGAATCTTTGGAATGTTCTCGTTTCTGCGAAAGGGTAATCAATGGTGCAATTGTTGCACTCACTATTCACTCCGCTGTCTGTGAAGATGTATGTATGTATCATTGACATACGTTGAGTTTTCCGCATCACAAAAACTTCAATTTATTCACCTAGCAATTAAATCCAAACAATTAAACCAAGAATAAGTTAATTATTATAGTCAAACAGAGTCTACAGTTGATCTTGCATCGCTATATCGGCGCCTATTCCATTCAAAGGACGCGAATAGAATTTTGATGACTATTGGCTACTTTGATTCGCCAATTGTGAACGTTTCCTGTTATCGCTGTGAATTTATTTTTATATCGAATGTAATAACGCACCATTTGTAGACTACCATAGTGGTTGCAACCAATGACTGCATTAGTTATTATTTATACAAAATAATTGTTTCTTCACTTTTGCTTATGCTAATAAATATGTTAGGAGTGTAACAAACATCGTAATTAGATTAGTTACTGATTAAATTATTTAATGCCTGCTGACGCACCTTTTCTTGATCTCATAGATTAAATTAATTGTACGGTTATGATTAAACGCAACAAAATAAGATTTTGCTTGTGATTGCAACAACTTGAAAGTCTTCCCCCAAATAGCAAATATATCAAACTAAAATTTATAATAATTTGTATCGGCCCAGCATTTCCAAACTTACTTGCAAATCAACTTAACCTCTACTGTTACTGTACGTTTTTAGGTAAATAACAGCGTGTTCAATTCAAATCTGCATTCAATGTTAGGCCCGTATGGTGAAAATTCCCCAACCTGCGTGCGTCATGCAATGGCATGTACACATAATGTTTATACGACGTCTATCGATTTAAGGGTTTCAGTTGTAGAAATTTTTAATATTGTCTGGGGTAGAATGAGTTTGAAGTTTCTAGGATGCTAAAGTATCGTTGGTGTTTGTTCTGGAAATTTATCTTTATCATTTTAGTTGAATATTCCTAACTAGGACATAGATTTAATCTCTATTGTATCCTTTTTTGTAAATTCTTGTGCTGTAGTTGCAATTTGATCATTTGAGGAATGTAATACCTCTTAAAGACGAGAAGAAAGAATAATTTATGGAGAGTATTCCAATACAGACTAATAATTGAATCTTACGAAGATATAATTAGAAGTATTGCATTTGTTTATTATCTAGTCTACCATCAGGTGAGTGACCTGTAAGTCATTGAATAAAGAATTGTGCGAAGTATTGGCTCGGTTTAGACTGTCCTTCCCAAGGGCGTTGTGTATAAATATTACAATGTTTACGGTCCCACTGACCTTCGCGTCCTGTCTGCCAGCGTCTGAATCGCGCGAAGTTTGTTTTTAATTTGGCTTCTAGTTTGTTACGAAGTATTTGGTTTTCACGTAACGGCACGACGTGACTGTTCGGTGTGTCGCTGTTTTAGTCGAGAATTCGTCGAGGTAATAAGGTAGTTAGCTGTTTGAACTGTGTTTTACCCATCAGATGCGAGTCAAGTAGGTATTAGAACCTACTAGGCTATTTACATACATAAAAATCAGGAATACCTAGGTGTGTAGTATTCTAGCATGTATGAGGCTGGTGTGGTAAACTACCAACGGCACCTTCTGCAGCAGGCACTTCAGCCTTTTATTAAAAAGGGATAGATTGATGTGAACCATAAGCCAGCACGCCACATTAATGCCGACAGGTGAGCACGCCAGAGCCTAGTACCTTTGATCCAAAAATATTAGGAACTCGTATTCTTCTTCAGGTGCCTCTCCATTACTGCAGGCTAGCGCTCAGTTCCTTGAACCTGTCTGTCTCCGTGGTCGAAACAGTTCTTTATCTGTTCTTCATGACCTGGTATACCTCATAATGATTATTTGCACAATCTTGAGCCATATTGTCACCATGTACGTTCACTGCGCATACTCTTGACATATTTATGCGAGCTTAATTTAGGAACCAAACGTATAGCCTTATTTGCTCTCAAAGGCGCCGTCGCGGCGTTTCCACCAACTAGTCTAGAATAGGGCTTTGTTACTAACTCCGTACGGAACAGAATGTAACGCAAGGAAAAAAGTATTTTTGGTAAATGTATCCTTATTGTGTATGTTTGTAGATATTACATTAACGTGACATAGTCTTATCCCATGTATCTTAAGCAGGATAGGTAGAGACATCGAATGCATCCAGGATTCATCGGGTTTATTTCCGTCCTATTGTGTGATAAAAGACCGTTATATGTTTTACTAGCTTCTTCTCGTGGAAGGAGAGTGGGAAAAGGTTACACGTGTGACACCTGTAGAAATAAATAAAGCGCTTACTTATATCTTATCAGTCCATCTCAAGTAAAATATTTCAAACAAATTATGTCTCATATTAACGGTGCAATGGCCCCCAAAATAACACGCAATTCTACAGGGGTCACATTTATAAGGATAGCACGCTATCATAAACATAAGTACCAAGTTTGTTTTAGCATACCTACCTAAAATATAGTTGGACTTTAAACGGTAAAACATCGATAATAATAACGCTTAATAACGTGTCTGTAATTATAATCAGTGAGCAGTACGCCTGCCGCGCTTAGGTCTCTGTTTCGAATCCTGGGTCGAATAAAGTGATATTGGGTTTTCTTCTCAGTGCCAGCCCGAAGACTGGAATTTGTGCCCAATATGGCGTTAAGACTGTCTCGGTGGCGTAGTTGTCTTAGGGTACGACTGCAATGCTCTTGGGCTCGTTCCTCGGGTCAGGCAAAGTGGTATTGGGTTTTTCTAATTAGTATCAATTAGTAGCACGGAATCTGGAATTTGTGCCCGATATGACCATACGCTCGCCCCCTATCACATCATGGGATGTAATGCGTACGCCGAAAAGTGGGTGCATTTTAAATATATTAGAATAAATTCTTATAGCATCGTACTTTCATCATTTATGAAGAAATTGGAATTCTACGAATCCGAAACCTTAATAGAATTTAGTGGAAATAATTATAGTTGTAAGGAAAGTGATAGGTTTAAAATATGGGTACTTCTACAAAAGTTGGGCGACTTTTACCTTCATTTTGTTTACACACATTTTGAAGAAAATTGGTTATTTTTTTGATATGGGGAGGTAGGTAATATAATACTAAAACTATTCTAAATCGGGCCAGTAACTTTCTTAAGAAGTTTTCGAAATATCTGGATTTTTGTAAATTTGAGTGACAGGGGACTGACGAGGCTAACACGGTACTGATTAAAAGACATAATTCTTAGGAAGTTTCCGATTTATTGCAAATATCTTAATATCTAATTATGGCACTTATATCTTAGGTTCAAATGACATTTATGACAATATTGAGTATTTAGTTTACTTTAGCAAAATTCGAGGTTGCTTACTTACTATCTACAAAAAATCAGTCTTTAAAACAGTCTCACTGAGAAGTTATTAATACTGAGGTAGTTTCCTTATCAGTAGACAACATATTAAGTCGTAACTATGAAATATTTAACCACTTTAATTATAATATATTATATATTATGTATTTTATATACATTTATTTATTAAAAAATTTTTTATTTCTTATATATGTACCTATATTTATTATACATATTATTTATTATTGTTTATGTATGTGTCGTGTATTTATGTTTATATTTCATATTAATGAAGTTCAACACCGTATTTTTAATATACCTTTGATGCACCTACCATGATTATCTCTGCACCACCTTAAGGTTGGCTGGTAGAGAATGCTTACGGCATTAAGTCCGCCTGTACATTAGATGTATAAAGTGCAAATAAATAAATAAATAAAAAAATATTTAAGGAACACCTTTTTTGTCATAAAATAACATTTGCGAAATAAAAACCTTTGTCATAAACTTTTCAGTGGTAACAAAAAATAACAATTAAATAAGTATCTGCAAGCTGAGGCAGTTACCGTAACATTAAATAAGCTTTCTTGACTAATTCTTTTTTTTTGTCACATCCTCAGCCATTTCCTCAATTCTTGTTTTTGGTGTTTTTTCTGTAGATTTAATTCCTTTTTTCAACTGTTTTTTTATACGTTTGTACTTTTGACGCTGATAGTTTAGTTCTTAGCTTTGCAATAATATCATCCTTTTTTTTTATTGCCTGTCTCTGCGTTTTCTTTGCTTTAAGCTTCTCCTTCTTGCTGCAACCACTCTTTGATCTTCAATAGGATTTTCTTCTGCTCTGTTAATATTTATATCAAGATCTTTAGCTTCATCAGTGGTGGATGGTGGTGTATTCTGCCGTACGAAATTATCTCCGATTTAACAATTGGTTGCGTCTATTATCTGTAGAATATTCCTTCCATTTTCTTCTGGTTATGCGTTGTTCCCTTGGTGTCATCTCTTTTATACTCTTTCCGTGTACTTTTTCTTTTTTTTCAGATATCTTAAACGCTCTTTTTCTTTGTACTCAGCTAATTTCACAGGGTCATTTCTTATTATAGTCAACCGGGCCTTTTCAGCCTCCCTTTTTTTTCAACACCTCTTCTCTGTTCAATTTTTGCTTTTTATTTGTAGGTGCCATGTTGATTTTATCTGAAATGATAAAAGTATTATTTACCTACCAGTATCTATACAAATTTAAAGGTCCTAAAATAAAGTCATCAGTACCGTGGTAACACTTCAGTCCCTTGTCGGAGTATCGGACATAGGACTGATTACACGGTACTGATGGATCAGACACAAATTTTATGTTATAATGCCAAGCAATGTTTTTACTGGTAATTTTCGCGAGTAGGATGCATTATTTTAAAAAAACACACTCAGTTATAATGAAATTATAGAAAATTATGTTAAAATGAGGAAATAATTACTCACCACGGTACTGAAATATTGACTGGCACCACACGCTCGCTCACTGCTGCCGGCCCGCTGACACTGGTTTTAAGATGGCGGCTTGACAAATATGGCGTCTGTAGATAATTTCACTACATGCTACATGGACAGATCAAGGACTTGATATTTGAATTTAGATAATTGGCGAGAATTTTGAATTTTAGTATTGCACACAGTACTGACGAGTAAAAACGAACACCAAGTATAGACATATTTTTTTTAAACATTAATAATTGAGTTTATTTCGAAATATGGAAAATACATTACAAAATGTTTCTTAGTTTGCGTTGTAGAAGTAAAACTTATAATAAATGATAAACCTCTTGAGAAAAATACGGTCTATTGTGTAATTTGGGAGTTGTGACACGCCATAGTACTGACGATTTGAACACTGATTACATTGTTTCAATAACTTAAAATTGAAATAAAACGTCTAAATTTTGTGGACAGCGAAAAGTGACTTGGATTGATTGAAATATTAAGAAATATTTACATAATCAAAAAAAGAAAATGTAATATCGACTGATGACATCAAGTCGCCCAACTTTTGTAGAATCGCCCATATAAACAAAACAACGTAGTTTTACTCGGTACGGGAATGTTTGTAAGTGTTGTGCACTTACACTTTGCAAAATTAACACAAATAATGATATTTTCACAATTTTGCGTGTTCCTTGGTACTTGGCATCACCGATTTTACAACAAATTTTAGGCACAACTAGCGCAACCACATCTTACCGAGCTTACATCCTACCAATGTGATAAAGAGAAATAATTCTAATTGCGTATTATTCACAAATTGCCTAACTAGGTAACCGAACCTTAAACTTGTCTCACATCCCAAGTGCCACTAGATCAATGAGGTGCAAATGGGAGCACTAGTTGCACCTCTGCCTACCCCTTCGGGGATAACAGGCGTGAGTGTATGTATGTATGTATATTTAAAATCACAATGTTAAGTATAGCATCTTTAACATCGCGTACAAAGTAAAATCATTTCGCCGTGAGTGGATAATTATAAAACACGAGTCTTTTATCGCGGTATTAGGAACTGAGCTCTCCTTTCCTAATTTTATGTAATAAATCTACATAATTAAGATATAACCGCAAAAAACTGGGTAAAAGTATAATAAATTAATGATTTTATTTTAATGCTGATTTATTCATGTTAGTAATTTTTACACAAATTAAAGTTGCCCATTGCCCACATCTGACGTCTGTCATCTGACGACTGTCGTCATCTGACGTCAGTCTGCAAATCCCAGTGAAGAGGCGTTGCATTGACAACGTTCGTTGAATTGATCTTAAAGTAGTATCTACTGACGATCAGAAGACCACATTTAAAGGTTAACCTTGAAAATTCTTTCCTATTGGGACGTAATATTATGCCCTACAATTTCCCGATACGCGCGTGCCTATAATATTTGGTCCTTCAAGCAGATTATGACAAAGCAATTAGATATTTTTTGCGATTGTCTTATCACGATAATTTACTTGGACTGCTCTACGCTGTAACTACATATTATTTTGCCATGCCAGGGTAAAAAACTTGCTATGAAGTTTTAACACTTGATTCCGAAGTAATAAAAAGATTTTAACGACTTATACGCTTGAATGTTGAAATTATATGGGCATGGATTATTCATCTTGTATTCGCCTTATTGTTATTATACTGGCACTACTTATTCAGTGATAGAAAGGAGAAAAAATAGAGGCAAGATTAGCTTTAAACTTTTAGTATTGTATTAGACTACCTACGGCATTAGGTCCCGCATGTATACACTTGTATATGAAGTACATAAATAAATATTGTGAATGCTTATGGCAGTGAGAATAATGCTGTCAAAGGTATTCTCATGTCTGGAAGTAATCGACAATTGCGATAAGACTGCCGTTTGTACTTCTCGTTTAGCCAAGTCTCTATTGTATATTTATTTTTACTCTTTGCCTTAGATGTACAATAATGCGTTAAACATTAATAATGCTACCAGGTGTAAAATTCACTATGTAGCCTTCGGGGTGTGGTCCATAAAAAATACTGCTTATTTATTAAACATTCAATTTGTCGAAATTATGTAAGTAAAATTTCCAGTTCGTAGTTTGCGCTCCGACCGTGTGGTAAATTGACGATATTTGAATATTGTGGATATTTCGAGACCATCAATTTCGTGTTACGTCACGCTATTATACATAACCTGTCTTCTTCGTCTTTGGTGGTGTAATATTATATAAAAATGTTTAATGCTTTGTTATTCATACTCCTATCTTAAATTGAATCTAATACTTTACCTACTTAAGGCCTGTTAATGTTGTATACAAGTAATTGATACGGCATAGGTTTCATTGCATAAAGGTTCTAATGGTAACAACAGTGAAATCCGAATAATTTCGATCAATGAGAGTGTTTATTTCTCTGGGTAATCCTGGAGAGGGTAATAATCGAGAATTATGTTGGCTTTTTTTTTACAAGACCATCTCATCTTCTCACCCACCACTGCAACTCCTATATGCCAGGATCAGCATGGGTACGCATTTTTTGACACCGAGCGGTGAAGCTCGGCGAATCTCTGGTACCACTAATTAGTCTAAATCTGTAACGAAATTAATCAAATAGAAGGGTTGTTGTTATCAAAATTGAAAATATATTTTTTCCATTTCCCTCCGTAGCAGGAGATTATGAAACAATACAAAATTATGAAACAAAAAGGCATTCTTAACCTTTAATCATAGTGCCAGATGTAAAACACCACGAATAAATTGAAAGGGTCCCTGTCATTTGAGCTATTACATTTGCTTGCAATAGTATGTATGGCAGAAACGCTGGAAAGCATGGAAATTCTACCTAGTCTTAAAATGTACATGAAGTATACAACTCCAGGTGTTATTTGCAATTTGCATACTATCCAACATTGTTGAGCTCAATTTTCATTATGCTGGCTTGTCAACTGAATCCGTAACGTGACTCACAGGAACTCTATAGCGAATATACTGTCGCTATGCTGACTGTGTTACGTGGCATGCACCCTCCATAAAGTCTTTTCAATAACACGTGTATAAGTTATAACCCAAGTGAATTACGTCAGAAATATCGGTAAATCCACCAGAAATACAGAAATTGTTATCCGGGTTTATTGAGGGTCAAGGTTGAACATTAACTGGGGTTAACCCGTGAGCCACACGACTACCCTCGGGATTTTTATTGTATATTGTCGTCTGGGGAGCATTTATGAGCTACCTCCTATTTTGGAAACCTTGAATATAATTATTTTTATATTATTGTCATAATGGAGATATTTTCTATAGGCTATTTCTGTCTGGTATCGTTGTCAAGCTTATTTAGTGCTTATTTATCTTTATCCTTTATCCACGTTGCTAGCCTTGTTTTTCATCTATTTTGTGTAATTCCTACAGCATTGTAACCGTCACTTCTTGCGCGTTTGCTTGTCTGTTGACTTGCCTGTAATTGTAAACTCACGTACAAAAATAAGTTCATAAGAGTACCTAACCTCACCTTTTAAAGTCGGTAAAATAATTATCAGTCATTCATGAGCCAGCTTATGTCGGTAGCTTGTTTCTTCTGAATATCTCGAAATAAACAACTCTTTAAGAAACTTTATAATGTTAGGTAATTAACAAGTAGTCACTTAATTCTATGCAAGTAATTAATGCCACTAGCAGTTTTTTTATTAGTAATGGAATATTAATAGGTGTAGATTTTTTTGAATATTTAAATGAGTAGTTGTGTGGGTGATACGCTTAATATATCTATTATAAATGAAAGTTCATGGGTATATCATAATGCAGGGACCACTATTCTATCCGGGCCACGGTTAGATGGATTTATTTTTAACCTCAACATGTCGAGTCTTTCGTTTTATCAGTCCCAAGACTTTCTAATAAGTACATGGCAGATCATGTTATTATTAAAAACTTACTTCAATATAGCTGATCAAAACTTGAGTAATTTGAAAAAGGATTTAGAAACTCTCAACAATGTATTTTATTTCGATGTAAACTAAAGAAACATTAAGCAAATAATTAAATGAAATCTAATAACTTAATTCGAACGAATTTAACCCTTCATAATTCGTAACTCAAAAAAGTTGCACACAACCACGGGCCACCACCGTCGTGTTGACTCTTTCGATAGACGAGACATATGCAATGTGCAGCGGGTCGGAGGACCCACGGGCAGGTATCAGTCGATAACCCTCCCCTGCCCCTCGGAAGGGGGGGGGGGGTGTCGGTCACTCGGGTCCCCAACTCCAACATAAGTACGTTAAACCAACGTTATAGGTTTAATAAACCCATTAATGCAGACAAAGTAAACTTTGTCTGCATTACTAATAAATTACAGATTGGGATTGATAGATCATTAAGATTTGAATTTGCAACAGATGACGGTGTTATTTTCTTAAAACTTCATCAGACATTTTTTCTGACGAAGGCTTTTCTATTTGTATTTTTTCGTGTTT
This sequence comes from Lapara coniferarum, assembly GCA_949316025.1. Taxonomy (NCBI): domain Eukaryota; kingdom Metazoa; phylum Arthropoda; class Insecta; order Lepidoptera; family Sphingidae; genus Lapara; species Lapara coniferarum. The sequence continues at coordinate 36,511,078 of OX438924.1, read as the reverse complement.
GTTATTAAACATCCGCTGTGGTTACGTATGAACCGACTTCCCTTAAAAAAACGATTTTTTTCTCATGCTGAAATTTCCCCAAAGTTGCGTCTCCAAGCTTTGTTATTAAATGACATGAACTTTAAAGGACTTTGAAAGTTATAAAAACGTGATTAAAGTTCAAAATATAAACTAAATACAGGTGTAAAGGGAACAAAGCATGGTGAAGTCATAAAAACTATATTCCCGACTTAATGTCGCTTGGCAGGTGCCGTCTTACCGGATGTTTTTTACCTACGTATCGATATTTTATGCAGGCTTGAGTTGTCAGAAGGGAGAATATTAAAAGACCCCTTAAAGGTTGGGTTTCTTATTACGAGTCTGCGAAATAATTTGACCTTCGGATACTTTTTTTTTACTATTAATAGCTTTTGTTACATAGGTAGATTATTTATGCGACGGCCTGACAATGTATTATTATATCAAAAATTGCCAGCTAAGCCAAGGAAATACAAGATCAAATATACGAAAACATTGTTCAATTTAAATTAGGCACCGACTCCAAATATACGTATGTATATACTAAGCGAATATCAAGTTGAATTATTTTTTGGTTTGCAGTGGTTTTGAAGTCGGTTTATTTTTTGTTAAAAAGTTTTTATTTATTGCTTTTTTGTTAGTTAATTATAGAATAGTGTAAACAATACATCATAGACATACGATTGCAGCATTCGCGAGTCATCTGCTGTTAGTAATCAAAGAGTTCCATTGTGTATCTCCGAAGATCTTCATAAATTATATACTAAAACCTTCCCTGAAAACTATACATTTCAAGCGATTAAAGTAAACAATTAAATCAATACAATAAATGTTAAACCGTCGAAGCATTTCCTGGAAGCGAGGGTTGTACGTGGGTAACCGAAGCTGTACGCAGCCGCGCGAGACGTTCGTCTGACACATGGGTCCCCTCCCCTCTTGCAGGAACGAGTAATCATTATTCCTAGCATCCTACATAGATACAACAAGACGTTTCATACCAAAAGCTCTGTTAACTTTAACGGGCATCCGTAACTATTGTCGATAATTTGGCGTGTGATAAGGGGAAATCCTTTCTCCGCGATTAACGTGTGGCATAATTCCAATACTAGACAAATTAGATGTATTGCAGTATATAAGAAACATTTTCCCGACTTGGAAATCGTACAAATCAAAGTATTTGATTTTATTAGAGAAACAGTGTTAATATAAAGTGAAAGCAACTAACACACAATACGTATTTAAAATATACATAATAAACACAATTTACATGTGCCCACTAGTACGCTACTATACAGCTTACCTATATACCGGGTGGAAGGGAAACGCTCTCTATACCGGAACGCTAAGAGAGAAGAACCATAACATTAACGAAAAACTATATTCATTTGCAAAGCTAAGCGATAATACTTACGATTTTAGTATTTCCGTAATTCATGCGCGCGCAATGTAAAGCGTACAAAAAACTGGGTAGGGTACAAACTACAAAGCAAACGCCGACAAGGCGGCGGCCGCCGCGTTGCGCCGGGGCATCGGCCCGCGGTCGTTAACCCGTCAGCTGATGTACGTGTTTCATTAGTGCCATCACGTCAGGAATCACCAATACTATCACCTGTATTCGTTTCCGAGAGCGTTTCCCTTCCACCCGGTATAATAATATGAATTTTACATACTAAAACACAAAACTGAGTGAGCACAAGAAACAGCAATATAATAACGATTAATCTTCAGGTCTATCAGTAAGAGAACCATTAAACCAATTAATCGTCATATTATCATATCATCTAGTATTCTGCCTGTAATGAAGCAATGGAATTAAAATTGGATTGCTACATATAAGATTATCCTCCATTAGGAATACCAAAACAAAATACAATGTAACGAGCATTCGTTTCGCTCTCGTAATAGAAATTCCTGGAAAACGCTCACATCCTAAAATATTGTTTTTGGAACTGGAGCGAATTGACATTAACTCGCGACCACCTGAACAAATCTTTCTGTATGGGAATACGGCTGGATCTTTACTATGGCAGTATTTATCACAGTTAGAGGTCCGGTGACTACCCGGAAGGATTATATAACTAGCGTCACGTGGTCACGTCACGTGGTTTGCTGGGTCAAAATCCGAAATCCTTCATTATATCTGACATAAACTCTTTTCGTAATATAATGAAAAAGTGTTGAGATACAGAACTTCGTAACTCACTCTGTCAGCTTATAAATAAATCACTGTATTAAAATTTAATGTTGATTTTATTCTATTTATTACTTGTCAATCTTATTCGTTTATATCTAACATTTCAACCGATACGCGTGTAACTGTTAAAAACTTCAAAGTTTGCTTGGTTTGTTTGTAATGTCTGTCAATTTAACGATGGTTATAAATAAGTTTGTTTCAGGTTCATCATATTGAAACTCAGTTTGGTTGCCCCACAAAAGATCTATGAACTTAGATTTTGAACTTACCAAGCCCCTTTTAAAGGCAGTTATGGGTAATACCGACATAACGCTATTATTTATCGGAGGGTTTATTTAAAATCTTTAAGCAAACCGCCCTACTAATAAAATTGTGTACCTACATTTGTGGTTGTAAGTCTCTCATATGTTACTGGTGGTAGGTCTCTTATATTTAACAGCCCGTCTGGGTGGATACCATCGCAATGTCTATTACTACTGCTAAGCAGTAGTGTGCATGCACTGTTGTGTTTCGGTTTGAAGGACATTGTAGCCAGTGTAACTACTGGACATATGAGACTTAATATCTTATATCTCAGGATGACGAGCGCAGTGGAATGCCATACAGTTGATACTGTAACTCATGGTGCTGGTGTTGCTACTGTTTATGGGTGGTCGTTTCGCTTACCATCAGGCGAACGGCTTGCTCGTCTCGTCATTCAATGCCATAAAAAATGTATTATAAAAATAATTATCTTGATATGTTGAGTGAGTGATACCGTCAAAGGAGCAAGACAAAATTAATAATGAATACTAAGCCTAAAGCCCACAACTACAATGTCCGTAGTTAATTTTAAGCATTAATAACGTAATCTGGTGTCTGGTTTCCGAGTATAATCTCGTGTTATGGCTTCCAATTTCCGTCCGATGCGTCCGAACAGCGCCGTTTCGCAATGTGATGTTTTTAGATACTAGCGTCATGTTTTTTATGCTATTAAATTAGATCCCACGCTTAATTAGCGCCATGTTGACTAAAAACAGTAGCTCCACTGTAAACTGAATCCACTCTTCATGACTGACTTACGCTTGTCGTAAGGCATTGTTACGTCTCGTACGAACATAGGTACTGACTACTGCTTGCCTACAGAAATAGACAATTCGACGGCACAAAGCTACACACTTTTACATACGAAAAACCTAGCATTTAACAAACAAATTAAAATAGACAAGGTAAAAGGCAGCGCTCATATTTTGTTTTAATTGTATAATTTTAATCGATTGGCTCGAAGGATCAAAAGTAAATCAATGTACATATTATATAATATAAATGATGTATTGCGACAGATAATATTTTATCATGATATTTAATGATGGCATGACAATAATTAATTACTTGTACTATCAAGATGCACTGGAGGACGTAGGTTCGGTTCATGGCGTGTCCCATATTTTTTTTTTTTTAGCAAATAATAAGTTTTGCTTGAATTCCCTCCGTGTTAAAGTAGTTTCCCCAATAAAGTTATCAAACAGAATATATTGATTTATGTTTTAGGAACATTAAAGCATTTTGTTAGTTAGAGAAAATGTGATTTTTGAGTTGTGTTAGCTCTTCCAGAAACCTAAGTACAAAACGACTCGCCAACATTCCCTCTTACATTACAGCGAATGTGTGTAAATGTGAACACTATACTTAGACGAGGTCACACGGTATTGTTGTTTTTTTAACAAAATTGTACATTCGATATGTTACTGAGTAGAAGATGATATTAAAAGGTCAAGGAGAGCGGCGTCTTGCCGGGTGAACGAAAATCTAAATCTTTGTAAACTAGTTCTTAATGAAACGTGAATAATACGCGTCCGAGGTAAAAATATCTCATTGACATTCTCAATGAAAATGCTGGGATTTTTAACTGTAATCTAAGCCAATGTTTAAAACTTACATCGTATTAATTTGATTGATATAAGAGCAAGTAGAAAGGTTAATACTTAATAGGTTGTTTTTATATTAGCAATTCGCGTGGCTTAGTGATCAAAAATGCTCATTTGAATAAGTAAACACTTCAAAATCAATTTCACTCAAATTCCATTGGTAATTTGTAGTATTGCAAAAACAATTACTTTCGGCTTTGTAACAAGCGCGTGATATAAATTCATACTACTGAGTTGTAAAGAAACACGAAGGTGTAAAAAACATCGCAGTTCGTCACAGTAAGCGGTCAGAATTGGAAACAGGAAGAAGTATAAAAAAATATTACAAATAAAGAAACGTCTGTACAAATCATAAAGACGAATTGGCAATACGAATTGCGTTCTTTGTTGCGTTTATATTGCAATCGTGAAGTTCTATTTCGTATCCCGTAGAAAGAAAATAAACATAACAGAAAGCGTAGAATATAGAATATTCCACGCCAAAAACCAGAAAGGGCAAAAAGAACCGATTTGTAAAAATTGGGCAAATGTTCAATATTTTGTCACTAGGCCACACGCCAACTACGTTTTTTATTACATAAATAACCATATTTTAGTGAACGGTCCGCTTTTTTATGGGTGCTGGGCTTTAAAATCTAACCAGGGACAATTTTTTTATATTAAAGGTACAAAATGGACCTTGGATCCATTAAAGAAATATTTATAGATGCCTCCATTAACAATAAAAAAATTTAATATAATTAATTTTAAGTGTAGTATTTTAGCAAAATAAAATTACGTAAATCTCAAAATCGGTGGACTATAAAATTACACGATGTATTGCGAAGGCCTAGTTTTTGGGAGTACCATCCAAATATAGAAAGTATCTTGGCTAGAATTGTAAACCCGTTTTTGGACATGCACTTTAAATGCCCAGCGATAAATGAAGTTGAAAACGTATTAAGTAACATAGATAAAATATTTGTTTACATTGTCCGGAACTTGTATTCAACAGTTTCGCGTTCATTCTAACTTTTTTCTATCTGTACAGCTGTTTTGCTTTTGTTGTCATTCGTCGCGGATGGTGATGCGCTTTCGCCGTTGCCATGACGACCGCGCATGTCTGCCGTCTGACGCCGAAAATACCCTTCCTCTACGACTTCCACTATCCGGTACGTTTTATACGCCAATATTACTTGTCCTTAGCAACGGACTAATTTCTCCTGATCAATATGATACTTATAGCGCATTTGACTGCTACACCCACCGCCCACGTGAGTTTTACGAAGAAAATATTGTAGAATGCATTATAAAACAATATCATAATTTAATTAGACCTTGGAAAATCTATCTCTCTCCAGTCGTCATCACTTTCAGTATGATTGATGTGATAGTTGCTCAGTGCTTCGAGCCATATCGCACACTTTGCAATACGTGTAACAGAAGGTTTTTGTGTCAAAATTTTCAATTTTCTCTTTCCGATTTTGAATTATAAATAACTAGAATTTGGCCGCGGCTCCGCGCGCGTTAAAAAGTTTTTCCAGGATGAAAATCGCGCTTTTTATTTTCCCGGGATAAAATGTAACTTATGTGTTAATCCAGGACATGATCTACCCGTGTGCCACGCCATTTCATCGAAATCCGTTCAGTAGTTTTTGCGTGAAAGAGTAACAAACATCCATTCATCCATACATCCACACATACTTACAAACATTTGCGTTTATAATATTAGTAGGATTAAATTAGGTTCACTACAATTTGGGACCGAAAGCTCATGAAAAATTGTCATTTTTAAATATAAACAATGCAAAATGTAACTATTGACTAACAATCCGGGTTGGTCTTCCATATCTATGTTGTATGACAACGCTATCAGTAGATAATAATAGTTCCGCTGTGTCCACTTAACGTGTCGATGGCTTAGTTTCAAACAAATGCAGCTATGAAATATGTTTCCTGACCTTTTTTTTTATGGCATTGAATGATGAGACGAGCATGCCGTTCGCCTGATAGTAAGCGATATGACCACCCATAAGGAGTAGAAACACCATTCAGCACCTTGAGTTACAAAGTATTGTGTGGCATTCCACTGCGCTCGTCATCCTGAGACATAAGATGTTAAGTCTCCTTATGTACTGTTGTTACACTGGCAACAATGTCCTTCAAACCGAAGCACAACAGTGCATGCAACCTGCTGCTTGGAGGTAGAAATAGACATTGCGTTGGTACCCACCCAGACGGACTCTTATATATGAGCGACCTACCATCAGTGAAAGGTTGGTACCACCTAAATACCACCTAGGTTGGCAGTTACAATATACTTACTTATTTTACACTGATTTTATTGAATGTACAAAAACTTTAATTTATCTACTGATTAAATGAACAATAACTGAAGCCACTGTTTGAAGATGTGCAATTTATATCCTTATTTTAGGAAAAAAAAAAATTAAAATGTATCCACCTCTTTCATCGGTCAATAATATTCATGCGACTTTATTTGATATTCTAATATCTAAGAAATCGTAACAGGTGTTAATCAAATTAGGAACACTAGAAACAACAACCTTATTCCTTAGCAGGTTATTAACGATTTCGAATCCACGCCGTTTGCAGTCGAGTTATCTATTAAATTATATTTACAATTTTATATGATTGCATTACCACTGTACTTAGGTCACTGACGTTGTCCTATTGTTTTACACTTCCCTTTCCTTATGATTGTCTTACAAGGCGATGTCCGCGGCCTGGCTTACGCACAAACGTTTGACTACCTTCATCTATACTAATGAAAAATGAAATCCTCCTAGCCAGTCATCTATACTAATATTATAAAGCTGAAGAGTTTGTTTGTTTGAACGCGCTAATCTCAGAAACTACTGAACCGATTTTGAAAATTCTTTCACTAATAGGAAGCTACATAACTCCTGAGTGCTATAGGCTTACTTATACACTTACTTATACTTTTAATCCCGGGAAAATATTTTTGTCACGGAAAAACTTTTTCACGCGAGCGGAGCCGCGAGCACTACTAGTTATAAAATATTCCTTAAAAATTCTTTTGATATTGTGTTTCAAGCATATATATGCAATAACACTTGGCTGCTTTTCCGTCATTTGAGACTGTTATGTCTTCAAAATATCCAATCAATAATTGTCAAACAGGCTTACTTAATTGTTTCGACAGGCAAGGGACAATACTCGTTAGTGGATACTCTAAATGCTACTCCACGTACCGTCACGTCACAGGTGTATTGGAGTCACATTGTGTCGTATAAAAAACAAAAGGGTGTGTAAATAATTCGATATTACTGTTTTTAACATCTATTGACTATTAAACATTATCTAAAATACCTTTGCCTATATTATCTTTATTGAGATCTTATTGCGTGACCGTTTCATTGTATAACGTGTTGAAATGGTATTACCTATTAACAATGGGGCTGTGAATTCGATCTTTAGACAAATGTTTGTGTCTCTGCAAATATTTGTTTAGGGTGTAAGTATTGTGGATTAAAGTGGCTTGTAGTTAATGCCAATGACACATGACTTGTCTTTTGCCATAAGGTCAGAACTGCGTGTCGCTATATGTATAGTTATGAATTTTGTAATGCATAAAGTACGATTACGTATCTTATCTATTTGCATACTGTTATCTTTTATTGAGGATTAGTCATAGTATCTACAATAAAGTACAAGCGTCGATTGAAGCAAAACGAATAAATAATAATAAATAAATAAAATACACCTAATAGTTACCCAATACTACACAAATATATAAGTTTTGAACCTTAGATACGTAGGTACAGGAAAGAAGGCCTTTCCATCACGAACCGTCCAGAGCCGTTACAAATATTTGTTACTAGGTTTGTCCGTGGCTCCGCCCGCGTGAAAAAGTTTTTCCCCGCATAAAATTATTTTCCCGGGAGGAAAAGTAGCCTATAGTATTCAGGAGTAATGTAGCTCTCTATTAGTGAAAGCATTTTCAAAATCGGTCCAGTAGTTTTGGAGTTTATCCATTACATACAAACAATCAAATCTTTTCTCTTTATAATATTAGTGCAGATTAGTAAGGATGGTTGTGAGACCGAGAGGGCAACTAAAGCTGTCCATATGTATATGAATGATTGCTTCTACCATATTTTCTGCATAGTAAAAGCTCCCAAACCTATCCAAAATTAGATCAAGCATTCTATAAGTGAAAGCAAAACATCAAAATAAACAGCAATCTTCGAAATTTCCATCAAAGTAAATTTATTCGCGCTTGAAAGACACAGATATTTTAAAAGCTGCCTTGGCTGATCTACGATGTAATTGATGTTTCCTACGCAGAATTTACTTTACAAATCACTGTGTCAACATGACTTTCGTTTTTAATTCTTCGTGTGGTTTTTATTGTGCATGGATTTGTGATTGTTGGCGGGAAACTGACAAATCACGAGAAAAAGGTTAAACATTATTTTTTAAAACGCCTTTTTGTCTATGCTCATAGAATTCCGTCTTTCTCTATTTTTTTCAATGGTCTAGAATTTTATTACTTTGTCCATTGTCGTAATAAAAAGAAATTTAAATCATTTAGGAAATAGTTACCAAAAAATATTTCGCACTATCTGTTACTGAGTGAAGACGTTCGCACGTGAGGTTTTCCGCATTGTCGTCTCGGCCGACGTGGGCAGTTTAATTTGATTGGCAGCCGGCCATCGCGACACCGGGAAAGGGAGAGGAATCTCCAAAGGTCGTCGTACGCCGGTCGTGTAAACATTGTCACGACGTCTGACCCAACGTAACCTGACCTCTAGACTGTTGAATAATTTTCCTGCTGTGTGCAGCTAGAATTGTTTGTCGTACAATGTCGATAGTCTCTCTTCTTATTGTATTGTTATTTAGGATCATTTGGGTGACCAAGTTTTAATGAAGTTTTACCGTCAGGGTTTCGTAGTCGTTTTTTTTAATGGGGATTTCTAGTAAACCTGAACTGCCTAAAAATCCATAAAATGAATCACAAGTGAATTTGGATATTGGGGAACTGAAATGTTTTTGTTTTTGGCCAGCTGCGGTGTCACCAGGCTTGCTTCATTGATTATTCAGTTTATAAATAACAAGGTTTATATGGGTTGGCATTAGTCAAGAAGTATCATTCATCCTGTCAACACTGTGTCTTTCTTTACCACTCAAAATATTTGTCCTAAACGACTCAATTGGCTCGTAGATTTCTTTTTATTTAGTTGGCCTGTCGCGGGGCTTTGCGCGCGACCGGGCCAAGGCCTTGTAGATAACAACAATAATATCACGAAATACGCCATTCGAGATAGAAGTAATAAATTAGGCGGTGTTTCCTTTTATTTATTTCTGTTGACTCCAAATTCATACACTAATTTTACCACCAAAGTTATCGAAATTTATAGACCTAAGTCTTTTTGACTCAATAGGCTATCTCCCCCCTGTTCTCCGGAAAACAACTTACTACGACCATGCCGAAGAGGTGGCCGACCGCGAAAAGGTGTAGGCAGTGCTAAATTGTTCGCTGGATTTCCGTTCTAATAGTGGACAAGCCTTTCGCCATATCGGACACAAATTTTGAAACCGAGCAATTTGTTTCTCAATGACCCGACTTGAGAATCGAACCTCAGATTTTAGTTTTACAGTCCCCAGGTTCAGAGGTTCGAGTAACTAGTCGAAGTATTTTTATTCTTAGTTGAATTAACTTACTCTTGACCTGTTTCGTACGTGACTACATCTCAAGGTCGTGTTGTTAACCACAGCGAGCGCAAGTAAACGGGTTCATTCACTTACATTGTTACTCGTTTACTTAAAAATTATCGAATCGGTACGAAATTTAGTCGTAAAGTACGACTTTATGAGAGGTGTACTAGGAGATGGGTAGACAGCTATGCTGTTGTCAGGAAAGGGGGAAAAATTTAAATCAAATCAAATAATTTATTCACTTGTGATACATAGGTGGTTACATTGTTGAAATAGTAATAAGTACTTATGCTAAGTGCATTGAAACCTCATATTGAAATACAAGCGTGGCTTTAAATATTCAATTGAATTTAAACATAGAATAACTTTTTTCCCAATAAATCTTTAGTTGAGATCTGTCAATACAGAACACTAGAGATACTTAAGATTGGGTAGATATTTGGTGAAATATAATATTTGTTCTTTCCCTGAATAAAACGTCTCCACATGCTTATAGTCACATTACGAGCAACTTATGCGTTATCAAATTGAAAAATACTTTTAGTTGTGCCCGATCTGGAAGTCGAATCGAATTTAATTCAATTTAAACAGAGGATTTTAAGGATCGCATTCCAGCCAAGTCATAAAGTTTGTATATTTTTATCCTTATTTGAGGAGTTTTGTCATGTTGATCCATACGTCCATGCTGACTGCCTCGGTTGTGTAGTTGTATTGCGTACTCGTTACGAGTACGATTTGCGCGCTGAGGTCCTGGGTTCGAAACCCGGGTCGAGCCAAAAACATTGTGACTGGGTTTTTCCATCTTAAAAATTACTCAGTCGCAGCTCGGAGTCAGGAAGTTGGCGGTGTGATACCCCCGTGCCTCGGAGCACGTAAAGCCGTTGGTCCTGCGCCTGATCTCTCTCCGGTTATGTCGGATTGCCGTCTCACCGGACTATGAGAGTGAAGGAATAGAAAGTGCACCTGTGTATTGCGCACACACTTGTGCACTATAATATCTCCTGCGTACCTGGCTGATTTCCGTTGAGATTGGCCGCCGTGGCCGAAACTGGCTAGGAGGATTACACACACGTCAATGCTAATTAGTGTTTTTTTTTTTACATGAGTACACATATAACAGTTATTATTGTTTCACAGTATACATGTGGCCGCAAACAATACGAAGGGGGGGCGAAGTTCCGCTATTTGATAATATGTAATTCGCCCCCCGCTAATTTGTGTTAGGGGGCGTCCGTAATTATTAACGTGAGGCGTTCATGGCGAGAGGGGGTAGAGCTGAATCTTGCTTTGGAAAAAGGGGGCGCCTCGGCGAATACCTCGTAATTTTTATTTCGCAAGAAGCAGAGTAAAATTGGGTTAATTTAAGTTAAATATGTTCCTTCACAAAATTATGACCAAATCTTAAACGATAATATTTAACATGTTTTATTTAAATCCAGCGCATTCGCATTAGAAATACAATTTGAAAAATCGCACACGAGATTGGGGAATACCATGGGAAGAGGTCGGGAAATCGCCAAAAGGCCTCGCGTAATTAATGAATGTATTTTGTTCCAGTGAGATTTAAAATGTAGTAAGTATGTAAAATTAGTGCATATTTTTCTTTATACCTTTGGTTATTTTCGGCACTGACCTCAGCATTGGTATAAAATCATAAATGACCTTTAAAATTTGCGTAACGTGTTATAAGGAAATAAATTACGTTTATTTACCACGTAGGCAATTATATAGCTCAAAAGCCAGTACAAAAAAAATTTGGTAACTATTCACATAGTATCAAAACACTAAATTACTTTTATAATAATGGTGAGACCAAAAATACAATCGTTTGTCTCTATAATCTATATAGAAACGTTATCAAAATACTAAAGTGGCCATACAATGATATTAGAACTTTATTTATTCTTTAGTAGTTCTGTACGGTAACAATTTAAATAATTTCATGCTGATGTAAACGATAAAAATATTTCTTCTTTATATAAATAAGTCAGACAATAAGTATAACTTGTGTGTTGTGTGTTCTTATCAATTTTAGTTTTCTCTTCAAGAAAATAAAATAAAAGGGATTAACTTTATTTCACACAAAAAAAAATCATTTCTATTAAACTTAACGCACAGAGGCGAATTGAAATAATACGTACGTTCAAGCCGATTTCAACTGTATGTCATTCCCATAACGACCGCCGTTCAAAGAATTCTACGTCCTAATTATGAATTCAAATATTTAGTATTTCCCGCCAACCCTTGCACAAAGATTTCATTTTTTTTACATACACAGTTCTAGACTAGTTTTCTAGATATCTCCTAGTTTACAATGTGTTCTAGAGGTAGAGGAAGACATCAAAAATCCAATATTTTTTATCAAACAGATCAAAAGTGTTAGTAAATATTCGCGAAAAATACAATCCAGTACGTAGCAGCGCTAATATTAAATATTGCTTCCTAATGACTAAGACACACTCGCGAGTCGCGACGCAGTCACTAGGGTTGTTAGCTCTTATATTTACAATATTTTTCAAAAATATTAGTTGACTGAAACTACTCTCTATTTAATTATAACGCGGTTATGTTATTCCTTATTTCAGGTAGAGACTATATTATCTGTGTCACAAATAACAGCGTGCTCATGTTACAACGAGCTACAGATTGTCTTCTGTCGTAATATTGTAAATACATATGGTGAAGCGCTCTTTCAAACACCATCTGTCCTAACTAGTTTCTAATTTATATTCCCTTCTTATATACATACATAGTTATTATTTTGAAGTTGGTGCCCGGCGTTGTGTCGAAGTGGACGATAGCCTAGTTGGGAATGGAACGGTCTGCCGAGACAATGACCGGACGTTCAAAACCCAAGGCACACACCTCTGACTTTTCAAAGTTACGTTTGTATTATTTATCAATTATCGTTCACTTTAACGGTGAAGGAAAACATCGTGTGGAAACCTACATAACTGAGAATTATCCATAAGAATTTCGCGGGTGTGTGAAGTCTCCCAACCCGCACTAGGCCAGCGTGGTGGACTAAGGCCTAACTCCTCTCCGTAGTAAAGGAGGCCCGTGCTCAGCAGTGAGCAGTATACAGGGTCATTTTGACATTGCGTTAATAAATGAAACCACATACTTATCTGGTTGAAAATAACACTTTGCATTAAGTTATTTTAACCATAGATGTAAAATAAAAAAGTGTAAGTTTCAAACAAAATAAATATCAATAAAATGTCACTTTAAGTTTACACGTCTCTGTGACTGCTCTGGGAGAATTCTTCGCAACAGCAACATTACACTTTCAGTCAGAAATACACTTACGCACACACTATATTCGCACTAAACTACAAAATGATAAAAGAAATGGAATACTACAACCGGGATTTTTGGCGAAAATATTCGTTATTCATTGGTGATTTTTAGCACAATGTTAGCAGAGGTATAGACGAATATGTGGTTTCATTTAGTTACGCAATGTAAAAATGACCCTGTATAATACAGCGCTGGTATTATTACCCGGCGTTATTCCTCGGACATCTTTTACAAGTTTTACAACGAACAATGAATACTTAGTGATAATTATTAAGAATTTATTATCATAAATGAAAAAATAAACATAATATCTCGCGTTAGTTACTCAATGCAGCCAGTTTGATCTATGAAGAATGTTAGCTTGAACATATGTTTTACGCTGACAACAGTATGGAACCAAGCAATGTTTAGCAATACAAATTGTTACTTTTATGAGCATGACAGCTGTTTTCTATGCCAATATGTAATAGGTCTATAATTAAAGAGTTTTACAATTTTAACAAGATTTTTGTCGTTGACAACCCTAGCTGTGACGTCATACGGTCGATGATCGGGTGACTCGCGAGTTGCGACCAATTTTAAACGAAGCGTAAGGGTTCGTGCACACGGTGTTTTATCTAAGTTGAGCGGTGAGACAGTGAAAGGCTCGTCAGAGTGAGTCACTATCGGGACCAGCCCAGGAATTTTAAAATGGCCGGCTTTTATGAATCATATCATGTCATTTGCCTGATGGTTTTGCCAGATATCGTAGAACCGCAGTTAGGTTCTGAAAGTTAAGTTTTAGGTTCGATCCTTAGCCGTTTATGAGGTAATGAATTTTTAATTGAAGTTTGCTTGGAATATGTCCGATTTGGTTTATAGGATCGGTTCTATTACGGAACGGTATTAGCTCACGAAATATGCCTTACTTACAAGTTACGCCTATGTTTATCGCTTTGGTAACACAAGCGATAACATTAGCAATAAAATTCTTCAGCCGTGATTCTAACCCGGGTCCGCGGTCTCACCGTCAGTCTGTGCAATTAGGTCGCGACAATAAATATAATGGATCTTGAGTTATTGCGGCAAAAATAACGAGACATTCCTCCATCGCTCCGAAAGCAGAGCAAACGCACTGATACTTTCTCAAAAGTAACTGTAATTAGCTTCAAAATATTTAAGTTCTCATTTTGCATACGAATAAGGGAAAACAAGTAGTTCACGTACTTTTATATATTCCGTGACTGACTTTCGAAAAACTGAAGACGTCCATGAAGAATAGCAGCCCATTCTTATGGACAATAAGATCGAAATTACTAACACTTACGTATAAGAATGACGTATGATTGGCTTGTAATGCAATATTTATAAGTTATAACTATAGTATGTCACACAAATTACATTTTCTATGTTTTTATGCTGCTAATAAGTTGTGCTGATGTTTTGATCCTTTCTAGGGGTAGCCCGGCAAGAGCGCGACTATTCTTCATACTTTTTTCTTTTAACCGCTTACGATTTGGATTTTACAAATACTAACTTTATCAAGAAATAGAAACACGAGTGTTCACGGTAATTCTATTCAGTAGAAATTGTGATTCATTTTTCATGTAAGATGTTTGAAAATCGTTGTTCAAGAGTTCACCGCGATGTTTGGACATTATTTCGATAATATTTACTTAAAAGAGTATTGACGCCGCACTGTTGTTACAGTATTTTGTTATAAATCTTGTTTCAATGCGTGAGGAATACGGTGTCGCTTCCATTGCTTTGCTGAAGACATCTCGCGTTCGATTCCTGTTCGGACAAGTCTTTGTGTGTGTTTTTGGACGATTGTGGCATCTTTAGTGAATGACGTCAGGTAGATAAGGCCGTAAGACTTGAACAAATCAGTAATAAAATTTACTTGCAAAGTGTCGCGGTACCTCTACACCGCCTAGATAGGAGAAAATACCTCAGAGGACCATAGTCTTCCATCCCTCAAAGTAAGAATTCGTATCAATGATCTACTAAATGCTCTATTTTTAAATTTTGGATTTGAAGGATTTTCTCGTTACCTAAAACATTCCTTGATGTCATACTAACAATAAAAAAAAACTATTGTACCATAGGGGACGAACGATCGGAACAAATTGCAGCTAATTAAAAGCTTTTGGCAACGTCTGTATCGTGGCATTAAAAAGTTAATTAGCATACTCGGTTCAGAATTACTTATGTCTATTTGTGTTATTTTAGGAATTAAAGTTTTTAGCAAAAATAAATGTAATTGGTAGTATGTGGCTTAAGATGTCTCAAGGTTCAAAGAAAGCAGTACCACGCAGCGCTTTGCCATTCGAAGCTCTAGTTAGGCATCGTCGATGTGGGAAATCTCATCTGGTCATTTAGAAGTACAAAAAATGTATATAATTTTCTGTCTTCACTTCCATAATTACTTTTGTAACCTCTACTTGTATCTAATTTTATATCCTATCCTACTAATATTATAAACGCGAAAGTTTGTAAGAATGTATGGATGTTTGTTACTCTTTCACGAAAAAAGTACTGAACGGATTTCGATGAAATTTGGCACAGAGGTGGATCGTGTCCTGGATTAACACAGAGGCTACTTTTTTCCTGGGAAAATATAAATCGGGACTTTTATCCCGGAAAAACTTTTTAATGCTTTTTTTAATGCTTTAAACTTTTTAATGGAGCCGCGGGTAAAAGCTATATTTAATATATCTAATGGCAACAACTACCTTAAGAAATGATTAACACTAGTTTTATGCAAGGAGCCAACATACTCGAAGGTTTTAGTATTTGAACGATCTTCCTATGAGCGATAATTGTTGAAAAGCTCGTTACTTACTCGACCCTGTAGACAAACAAGCGACGCACACATAGACGGTCGCCAGAATTACACCAAAAGTATCTATTGCTTGATCAGTTTATTTTATCAGTGAACGTTGTAGAAACATCGGAGGCCTGTCTCATTGGTATAGGCGTATATAGAGTGGGTTAGCCCGTGCCCTCCCCAGAATTGCGTGGTGCCCACCCACTGAGGTTGCCAGATGGTCGGGAATCGTCTTGATTCTCCCGATATTTCTTTTGATGTCCCGACAAATAACAAATCTCCTGACAAACCGCTTATCATCATGTTGTACTTTGATATAAATTCGCAAAGATGCATTTTTATTTACATGGAAAGAGCTCTCCGATTTTCTCAACGAACTATTTCAAAAGATGTTGATAAATATGATTCCTTTTGTGCATTTCTTCTAACAACATATCCAAAATCCTGAATTTTAAAATGTTATCCAGATATATAGATCTTTCAATCTAGTAGCTCTACCACCCACAGGATTGTCAGGTAGCCTATTACTACAAGAACACTGGCACCTCTGGAATGACTATAGTTACTCCCAGGCCTAATGGAAGTACATAGGCAATTAAATTATCCTTGACAGGAATTTACTAAACTGAATAAATTACTAAGTATTAAACTAAGCTCGTGTCCAGGATATAAATGTAATTTAAAAGAAAGAATAAACATTTCTGATTTTATATTTTTATAGAATCCTGAAAAAGAAACAGTCGAAAGCGGGATTTGAACCCATGACCTCCGGCGTACCGTGCTGGTGCTCTTCCAATTGAGCTATTCCGACCCTGCCTTCGATTGCCAATTTCAGGATCCGTACTTAATTCTCTTAAAGGAGATGACCAGCGACATCTGTTAGCAGTTATTACAACTACTAACTCAGCATTACCCCTTTACAGGAGTAAGTAACCGAAACGAGTCGCTAAACTTTTTTTTAATTTTATATTATGATTTTTTATACATGTCATGGCCATGTAGTGCCTGGTTAATGATTTTATATTTTTATAGAATCCTGAAAAAGAAACAGTCGAAAGCGGGATTTATTTATTTTTCTATAAAAATATAAAATCATTAACCAGGCACTACATGGCCATGACATGTATAAAAAATCATAGTATAAACATTTCTACCATGCTTTGACGCAATTTTGTAATTACATACGAAAGCTTAGCCTAAGCACCTACTATTAAGCTGTAATAAACTGAATCTAATGCAGGTGCGCCCGCGCGTCGCGTCTAGTATACACAGGATCCAGTTCGCGGTTATCGCCCATTTATCGCGTCGAGCGTTTCCAACGCCAATGTAAAGTTCAAACGACTCTTAAATAACTTGAAAATGTCTTTGCTAATTAGTTATTCGTGTTTAACGTTTTGAGTGACATCATTGGTTACAGAGTCGGAATATAAAGATGTGTTACCTAACTTGTATTATACTAGTTTTTTAAATCTCAAGTCATCAAGCAGCCGTTTGCATCATGAGACTTAACATCTAATGACTCAGGGCGACGAGCGCAGTGGAGTGCCAGACAGTCTTTGTATTATAGGTTCTGTATGGTGTTGCTCCTGTTTATGGGCGGTCGTATTGTTTACCATCATGGGAATGCTCATTTAGTCATTCAGTGGCAATAAAAAAGTTTCATAATGCTTAGTTAATAATGTACTGAATACATCAATTGTTGTTTGGTGGCAGAACAAATGGTACCAGAAAAAGGGGTGATGGGATTGAAAAGGTTAAAAGAAACTGAGAATAAAACAAATAAACTGACAACTGGAATCGAAAGTTATATGTTTGTAAAAAATATATAAAGACAAATGATTTCATTTTTCATGGATTACAGTTCAAAGTTACAATGTAGAAGTTTTTTAACACCTTGACCTTCTTTTATGAATGGCAAGTGGTGCTGATATCGACAATTCTACCAAATCGGCCCGCGGGTGAACGAATGGCATCGCTAGATTACACCCGCTACACACACATTGGCATGGCGATAAGATAAATTTGACAAAGCGTTTATCGTGTACGAAATAAGCATGGGTTTTATCTTCCATGGCTTTTGTTGACATCCTTTTACGGTTTCGATTCCGCGTGGAATGTCAATAAGGCTATATCAATACATATTTATAAATTATCAAATTCTATCTATAACATATTTTATGTCATAATTATTTCTATTCAGTATCAGCCTGGAGGCTGGAATTTGTGCCCGATATGGCGATAGGCTCCCCTCAAGTTACATAATTATTGTATTATCTACACAAGTAAATCTCGCGACAAGTTTTTATCTCTGCATAGTATTAAACAAAGTTTGATTCAATAATTTAAACTATTTTTGTTTTTGTTTTAGGGCATTTAAATAAAGCTTGTATTTTCCTTTTTATTTATATTTTACTCTTTAGTTGCTTTTCGAGTTATTCTACTACTATTAAACAAACAAACAAACACCTAAACTTACAAAGCTCGCTTCGTGTAGATATAAATTCCTTATTTTGAATCCGCGCGATTTGTTATATAGAATTACCTTATTTTGATTTCGCGCGGTATAGAGAATTACGGTGCACCACTTCGTGTCTCGCCATCTTAATCGGGCATGCTGTCCTAATTATAGGATTATCGTTAATAGGGTAGTGACTACTTTTTTTTAAATACATTTATCAAACATTTATGTCTTCCAAAATCTAGAGGAAAAAGAATTTTTAAAATACAAGCAATAATAAATGAGTTATAAAGCTTTGAAGTTTGGTGAAAGGGGCATCTGTCAGATAACGGAAACAACAGAATGTGACGTCACTGAGTGCCGCCAGCCATAACGCTGCGTGCGTGAGAAACACATGACGCGATATCCCCACTACGCCCCCACTTTTGCTCACAACAATATTTCAAATATGAAGAACTGCTTTAGTTGTCAACCAATTTTGATTGTGATTTTACAGAAGAATTTGTTTTTCGTATGAAAATACATATAAAATAATGTACCAAATCAAACATAGGAAACTACCCTATTAAGTGTTTGGAACATAATCCTAAAACTGTATAGTGTGAGTAAGAAAGGGGTTTTGAATGTTGCGATTTAGATTTTTTCAACATGGGTATGATCAACGTCACAGTAGGGCGCACACATATATCCGAAATTCCACCATTACGAGTTGAGGTTTAATTTGATAATTTAACAAAAATAATAAAAATGCAAACAAATTACATTGTTCATAATCTCCCACGACCAGGAAATACGTCATAGTCATTAATGTTCAACGTGATGGAATATTTCGTCTCGGTTATTAAAAACAAATACATAAATAATAAGGAAGGATTGTTATATAAAATCTAAAACGATTATTGTAGATGTAATTTGGATGGTTTATCAAATTCCCAAAACAATATTGTGTATTTAACACGAATATACCCAACAATCATACATGATAAGTACATTCAATTTCACGTAGCTTTGTAAACTATGTCTGCTGTCTATATTTCATCATCCTCATCAGCCACATGACATCCATGATTGAACTTGGGCCTCTCCGTAAGATTTACGTCAAGGTTAATAGAAAGAAACACATATATGCTGGAATTTTTTCGTGAAGCAAATATTGATTTCTAGATATCAGCTAGTCTAACTTTACTACTAGGAGGGATATATTTTAACAAAATAAATACAGCTAACTTCATGCCTGTCATGAAAATGGTACTAAATTCTGATTCCATAGTAACGTACAAGTCTTGTGTTGTATTTGTCAAGGACAAGGAGGAATCTCTCAAAATTACATCAATTGTTATGGAGTTCAATAAACATTGGAGATACGTTGTCTCCTCGAACCCGTCTGTTTGCGAACTATTTGTGGCGAATGTTATAAGTAGGATTATGAGATTTTAAGGACCTTCTAATTTATCTACCATTAATGGTTATTAATAAAATTCAAGTAAATTGCAATTAAAAACGTAATATTTTACAATTTCAATCATTGGATAATTTGCGACTCGGAATTATCAACAGAGGGCGAATACACATTCCTGATCACTTTTTATAAATACGTTTTAAAATATTCAATAATATTTAATTGCGTCCATTTATTTGTATCTAGTATTATTGTGATAATAATACCAAGAATTACTTTGATTTATTTGTAGATAATCCATTTTAAAATTAAGATAACCTCGGATTTTGGCCACAAACTTCCATAAAACAGACTAAGCAGCACTCATAAAATTACAAAATAATGGCTTATGTGTAAGGATATATTTAGATTTATATTAATAACTACAAGATATTCTTCTACTGTCGAATAAAATTGTATTTAAGCTTGAGTTGATTGTATCAAAGCCTTGGTTTACCTGAGGGTGCTTAGGGGAGAGGGTGAAGATTGTATGTAAAAATATTAGATTAAGTTAAGTTTATTCATATGTTTTAACTTCGTAATAGATAAAACAATCAAACTGTGTTTGCAAAACGGAAACGAAGAAGCTAATAGTTGTAATAAAAGAGTTAATGTCAAATTGGAAAATCGATTTAGCATTTGCTATTGTTGCATTTTGTCAATTTTAAACATTGTCTACTTCAAATAACAGGTAACTGAGATTTTTTTTACCTGTATTCTGTCATACGAACGACATTTTACAATTCTGTATGATAGTAAATTATCTCACCAACTGTATAATTACTGTAATACTGTTTTTTAACCATATGAAGTGATATGAAAATGTATTATAACTATTAGTGTACATAATATACATATTTTGTCATCAAGTTATTACGCATATCTTGATAGTTTTTGTTGTACTTACCTTCTCTCTTAACAGGTCTCATATTCAGTGTATATTATCGTGATAATCTTGGATGACCAGGAACTAGTTCAAGGTTCGGTTTGACCTTTTACCTGCTGTAAGGTTTGTTAATTTATTGAAAAGTGTCAACATGTTTGTAATGAGACGATAAAAGTGTCTTAGTTGCAAAAATCATCAAATGAGTTGTACTTATGTTTTTATTTACATGAATACTTTGTATACCTATAGTTCTGCGGACAAGAGGTTAAAAATCTCGTTACTACTATCTAATAACAATGAAAACATGTAAAGTTAGTAGTGACTTCAGGGTCTCCACATTATAATTCAACTAAATGTCATTAAAAAGTTCTTCCATTTTCAAATTTTTTGACGATAAGCGACGTAACGGTCAGATGTTAACGGAACGAGCTTTTTATGTGAATTTATGACAGTCGTTACGTGACAAAAAGTCGTCTTAGAGTAATTACTCTTTACAAAACATTGTAAGATGCTTGTAAAACAGGGCTGAAGCATTCTAGACAGGCATTCACGAAAATAATGTATTGTACTCAAAGTCCAGACATTTTGATCTAGAGCCTTTTCATTTAGAGTGAAAGGGTTTCCAAACACTCGACTCAAAGAGTACGTTAAGGCGCGAGTCTCTGCCGTCAAGGGTACTTAAGACCGAAGAGCGGCTTAAAAATTCTGCCGCCAGACTTCTCACTAGTCATTTCGAGTCATAACAAAGGGGCTGGTATTGTCCGCTTTTGGAAATATTTAACTACATTTTGATACAAGTGTAATATTCGTATGAAGGGAGTATTATAATTGATAAAACGTTTGTCAGTTAAACCCGGATATAACCTCAATTATATTATTTTATTAGTATAGACATATTGTTATAAGCAGGTTGGTATACCTAATGACAGGATTCAACAAAGTGAATTTAAGTAATGCCAAGTAATTTAGTTGCAAAGTGTAACAATAATTCTAAAAAATGTTCATGAGAAAATGAAATATAGCTCTTTTGCTATGTTTAAATTCTAGAAACACTAAAACTTGTTTTAGAAATCTAGTTAACAGAAACTGGTAAAAATGGACTTTTATAATACATTTAGACTTCGATAAAATTAATTTTGGACTTGGAACACTTTGCAACGGTGATGATGATCTGTGTATGCGATAATTTATAGAATATGTAGAACGTAGTTCGTACGTAGATATAAGCAAAATAATTTGGAAAAAAATGTGATTAATAATTTCTAAGTATTAAGAAATATTTCCATTCGATGTCGGTAAAGTAAAATCTGCGCTTTTTAAATAAAAATAGTCAATATTTTAATTTTGGCACAGGATTAATGTTACTAGATTGAGTTAGGTGGACAACAGTGCAAGTTTATTGTAAAATATGAGCTTTAGTCATCTCGTAAGTATTCAAATTATTTCATAGTGTTTTCTGATGTTTTGGAGCCTTGTTACAATGACAGGTGTTTTCAACCCCACGTTGATTGTAGTAATTTAATAATGACGGGTGTTCCGTATAAATTTAATTTCAACATCGTAGAGCCATGCTGTAGTTTGTAGCTCGAAGGTACCTACAGACTTGACTTATTGAATGTCACTGTCCTATAGAAAACCCATAGAGGTAGTACTTCCTATGGATAGCAATATTGCTAGAGCCCCAACATATTTCCTTCATATTTCATTGAACTGTCATAAATGGTATAGGTACCATTTATGACAGTTCATAACAACAACGATTATTTTTACCTACTGCAGTTCGGAGATTATTTTTTTATAAGTGCACAGCAAATAAAAAAAAACTGCATCTGAAAAGCAGAGCGGGGTTCAGATATGTCGACTAAGACAGATGATTATCCCTCGCCCGTCGACATAATTATGCCGGCCTACCCATTTGCTTACTATTTATTGTAAGAAATATTAATCTTCGTATTCAAACTATTCGATGCCATGCATAATTACTGAACTCGAAACGAAGCATTATCTAAACACATTTGCACTCGTACACAATGCTCAGTTAAAGATACCGTACTTCCGGTTCCCGTATAATTACGTACTAGAATGATTTTCCTCGTTCCTTATCGTACTGAACCGAGATCAGAGTGACTGAATTTGGGTTACTTCTAGTTATTGTTGACTAATTGAATTACTATACGCTGGTGGTAGTGTATATTGACTCCTCAAGCCCCGCGTCGGACACCGGTGTCCATATATATAGGGATTTCCCATACATCTATATATATAAGCGGGGCTTGAAGGGTTAAATGTCCGCCCTGTAAGGGACCACCGTATACAGGGTCATTTTGACATAGCGTTAATACGAAACCACATACTTATCTCGTTGAAAATAACACTTTCTATTAAGTTATTTTAACCATAGATGTAAAATAAAAAAGTATAAGTTTGAACAAAGTAATATCAATAAAAAGAAACTTTAAGTTTACACGTCCTAATGCCATTATGACTGCTCTCGGAGAATTAGTCGCAGAACTAAACTACAAAATGATAAAAAAATTGGAATATTACAACTGGGATTTTTGGCGATAGTTTTCGTTATTCATTGATGATTTTTAGCACGATGTTAGCAGAGGCATATATGTTGTTTCATTTGGTAACGCAATGTAAAAATGACCCTGTATAAGGTGTTTAAACCCGCCATAGTGGCCCACATAAATGTGCCACGTTCTGGGATCAGCCTGCGTATATCCGGTTCAAACAGGCCGGCATAATAGGGTTCCTATGTTTGATTTGTACTTTATTGTATGTGTAATAGAAAATAACATGAAAAAGAAATTCTTCTGTGAAATCTCTTTCAAAATTGATTGAAAAATAAAGAAGTTATTCAAACTTTAAATATTGCTAGCAAGAGTGGGGGCATGGTGGGGATATAGCGCTATCTCTTTCACACGCACGCAGCGTTGTGTCCGGTGACACCCGATGACGTCACAGTCTGATATTACTGTTATTTCACAACTACCCCTTCCACCAAATTTCAAAGCTTTATAACTTACATATTATTGTGCCAATTTTGATTTTTTTTTAAGCTATTGCATAGCTTCTATCGCGGGCCTTGAGCGTGGAGACCGAATCCAGAAATTCCGTAACGAAAATAACCTGCTACCCCTCACTATTTTCAACTCTATCACAACCCTGTAGAGTGTAAAATTCCATAAGTAAATTTAATATCGCAGTCTTGTAAGAATACAATATGTAAGAGGATATGAGCTGAATGTTAAACGATAAAAGAGGTTATAAATATTAGAATTGCCTGCTTAGAGTGTCGGCGTTAGGGCACGAGTGAAATTTGGATAATAGAAAAAAAATAAAATAAATAAATAATTATAATTACATAAGTTGATAAAAAATGCTATGCAATAGCTTTACCGCGGCAGTCTCCGAGTGCCACACATCCTTTTTTCTGTTAGATAATGGCTGACATACCTTTTTAAGAATTGTATTTTAAAAAAGTAGTCAGCTACCCTTGTGTGTCTAGTGACGAGGGATAACCATTGCTCGTCAGTTGACACTATATCTGAACCTCTCTCCGCTTACCATCAGGTGCAGTAGGTAACTTTGCCAAGACCGTATAAAACAATGAAAATGGGAGCTTTAAAGTTTCTAATGCCCAAGTCCTATTATGAGCTGCCATTGGGCTGAGTAGGGATTTCTATATTCCTTTAAAACATCTTTTCGGAAGTAGTGCGTTTCGTCTATAGTTATTGAAGATGAACTGTTGTTTTCTAAACTATCAATAGAGATATGAAGTATGAACTTGTCGCTTTATTGTAGGCGTCCATATACAGCAACGTTTTGGAATAAGAAAATTGGTTCCCTCCAGAATGTTGGATTATGAAATATAATGTTTTATTACGGGGACGACATAAAAGGAAAAAAAATGTTTTATTAAGGCATATAGTACGTAAAACATTTCTTACATTAAAATAAGCCATAACAAGCCATGTGAATTAAATCCATTTTCCTGTACCTTGCCCAACGTTAACATAACAATGATTGTTTGAACGAACGAACAAAGGCCGGCAGCTTAGTGCGTCACCGACGCGAATTATCTCTGCGATCGGCGGCGTCTGCTCCGAGCAGGACGAAATATCCTGGAATTTGGAAGGGCAGACAATATGTAGGGTTTATGTAGAGACTACTTATGTATTTGACTGGTCAACAGCCTAGCATTAGATATGTTAATTTATCTATCCACTTGATGAGGAATACTGATGATAATGATTTTTCAGTAAGTAATTTTGAAACAACTGTTACTATGTAAATTATATCATTTATCATACTTAGGTATTAAGGTAACCTTTCCTAGTAAGTACAAATTAAGGATTATTTGAAAATAGTAGTAAGTTGATATTTGCTTACGTTCGTGAAACGAAGCGAACACACATTACTGTATTTCGATGTATTCTCACAGTAATCCCTACTGCCTTCGAATCAGAAGGGCTCACGATATATCTTCTAAAAATAGAGGTATGTTTCATACAAACCGCGTAAAAATGCCAAGATGTGTATTATTTTTTACATTATGTACTTATGTATTATTTGGCATCGTAAGAGCAAGATTGGTCTAAGAGCAAAGATTTAAATAAGACTGTCAAGGAAACTTATCTGTATTTTATATTTTTGTTAAGTACTTAGATTAAAACCCCTTTTTATAAAGCATATGGACGTCCCGCCGCACTTCTGAACATCTAAGATAAGCACATTGTCATCCTTGAATACCATGTTTTATTTAGGTACCTACAAGTGATTTAAGCTGTTCGTTTTGTACCTACATTGACTAGTGGTCGGTTAGTTAAATCCTGTGTCAAAATATAAGGCTTACCACAAACTGTAAATAGTATACCTACGCTATTATAATTTTAATTTATATTTTTACACACACCGTGTACCTAGTTATTCGATATTGAATAAATTGTTTTTTATATATGTTGAGTATTTATTTACCCTGATAACGACTTGATAAGGAATCGCGAGTATAAGCATAGTTGCGAGCGTGGAAGTCATTAAACTCGAGTGCATGTGCGATTGTATTTTTTATGCAATTGTACAACTAGAATCTGACTACAATATGCCTCATGCAATAAATACTAAGGCAACTGTGATTGTATACTGCTACCTTAGACTAAAAACTGCTACTGATAGTAACAAACGGACACGCATACGAGATATATACAGGAGTTACAGGACTGCGTATTTGAAAACATTGAGATTAATGTTGCTTTCATTAACTCATATTTTAGGTTTAGGTGGTATGTTCTGTATCAATTTGTTTCATGTAAGCCAAGCACATAAATGTGTCAAAGTTACAGAAATACGCTTCCAGTAGGTTACTTTTCAATTAAAGAAGCGTATGCCTTGAGGCTACAATGCAATAGTAATAAAAGTTCCTATGTACAAGTTATTCAATTAATTATTTGTTAATATCTTGACTTTATTTGGCTACAAAGACATTAACAGTATAATTTGGCTAGTATCCAGTGTCCATTCAATATATATTTTTAAGATACCATACCAGCTCTGTATTATAATATACTTACTGCCCACTGCTGAGCACGGGTCTCCTCTACAACTGAGAGGGTTAAGGCCTTAGTCCACCATGCTGACCTAGTGCGGGTTGGTAGACTTCACATACATTCGAAATTCAGCGAACTTCTCAGGCATGCAGGTTTCCTCACGATGTTTTCCTTCACCGTTAAAGCGAGTGATAATTCACAAAGAATACACACATATTTTTTTAGAAAAGTCAGTGGTGTGTGCCCTTGGGTTTTGAACCTGCGGACATTCGTCTCGGCAGTCCGTTCCACTCCGAAGTAGGCTATCGCCGCTTATATTTAATAAGCAACATTTAAATACACATACAAAATAGGAAGGGTCCGTATATAATGTAGTCTACGCTTGCGATATGACTAGTTGAGCCAGTCATATACATACATACATACATATACACTCACGCCTGTTATCCCCGAAGGGGTAGGCAGAGGCGCAACTAGTGCACCCACTTTTTGCCATTATTCCGTCCCATGATGTGATAAGGGGCGAGCCTATCGCCATATCGGGCACAAATTCCAGACTCCGAGCTGATACTGAATATAAAAACTCAATACCACTTTGCCCGACCCGGGGATCGAACCCAAGACCTCAGCTTTGCAGTCGTACTGTAATACAACTACGCCACCGAGGCAGTCATATAAGTATAATATATAAATGATTTTTTGTAATAATAATTATTATTAATTGAATGTGTCTCGACTTATCATAAGTGCAACTATGTTCGCCTACGTGATGAATAAAGTATTTTATTTTATTTATATAGGACATTATGATACGGTGCACATACACTAGAAGGAAGTCTACCGACTGATGTTACTAATAATGGCCTGGGATGTTTGGCACTTAGACAGTAGGCAGTGCCGTAACTATCCCTTTGTGCGCCCAGTGCGAGCTTCTATAACTGTGCCCATACAGTGCCCAAAACTTGCTCCTGGTTTGGTCATTCTGCGCTCCTCCAAGATCTCTCCTCTACGCCCTGTGCCTGGGCATCGCTGGCACCGTCTTAGTTACAGCACTGGTTACACTACCTACCCGGTATGGAATTTTGTTTGGGGAGACTTCCATGCAGGCAGAACAGCGAGAAAAGCAATTAAGAAATAAAGTACGTTTAGTTTACGTTGAATGAGTATTATGTCAAGTAATTTAGTCATTATTATAGTGGTATAAGCTCAAATAACGCTAAAATATATAACATCGCTTACCATCAGACGAACGGCATGCTCGTCTCGTCATTCAATGCCATAAAAAAAATCGCCTTAAACATTCTCGTGATTCTTCCATTTTATTTTTATAGGCACATCGCGTAAAACCCATTTAACGGGTCATGCCAGGTTTTGACTATAGTAGTTAAGCGCATAAACATGCGTCTAGAGTCTAGATCTATGATTAGATGGTTAACATTCAAGTGGGTCAGATTTACGCTGATAAGAAAAAATAATAGTTTAAAAAAACTAAAAAACACGCTTTATAGAAAATCCAACTAAAAAAAATAATATAAATTTTAATTAAGAACAGTGTTAATATGAAAAAAAGTATTTTATTGTAAAAGAATGCGTGAGGTGCATAGTGTCAATAGTTATAAATATTTTATTGAAAGATAATATAATATGAGGAGAAGGATTTATCATTTTGATAATATCTTAAAAAGCAAACCACACTCTTTTATAATAAAATGCATTTTTTCATATTTACACTATTCTTAATTCAAATTTATTATTTATTTTGGATTTGAGGAGCTGAACTGGATGCTGGACGACCTAGGTTCAGCCTCGCGACGCATCGGTCTTGGTATGAATTTGGATAAAACCAATGGCCATATTGATCCGGGACCGGTGGTCGTACATGGGCACCTTTTTGAAATTGTTTCCGAGTATACTTACCTCGGGCAGATTCTGCAGTTTGGTAAAAACAATTTTGAGAAGAAGGCCAAGAGGAGGATCCAGCTAGGCTGGGCAGCGTTTGGGAAACTACGTCGAGTCTTCGCGTTATCCATACCGCAATGTTTGAAAACGAAAGTTTTCAATCAGTGTGTCCTACCCGTCATGACTTACGGAGCCGAGACATGGACACTCACGGTAGGGTTGGTCTACAAGTTTAAAGTCGCTCAGCGGGCTATGGAGAGAGCTATTCTCAGAGTTTCTCTGAAGGATAGGATTCGCAACCAGAAACATCCGACAGAAAACCAAAGTTATCGACATAGCTCAAAGGATTAACAAGCTGAAGTGGCAGTGGGCTGGACATATCTCGTAAAGAACCGACAACCGCTGGGGTAAACGTGTTCTTGAGTGGAGACCGCGACTGGGCAAACGTAGTGTAGGACGCCCTCCGGCCAGGTGGGATGACGATCTGCGAAAGAGTGCAGGTAGATGCTGGATGCGGCAAGCTAAAGGCAGGGCGCTATGGCGCTCATTAGGAGAGGCCATGTCCGGCAGTGGACTGATAAAGGCTGATGATGATGATGAAAACTTATTTTCTATTTTTAGTTGATTTTCTATAAAGCATATTTTTTAGCTTTTTTAGTCTATTATGATTTATTTTTCATTTTTAGTTCTGTTCTACTATTGTCTAACAAATGTCATTAAAAACTAAACGAAAGCTCCATCTTGTGATAAGGATTTTTTTTGACACATGAGTAGCTAGTTTAGTTACAATTCTATTTTGGTCCTTTGTCATCGGCCCTTTATAAGTATGCCAAATTTCAATTTAATCCGACGTTTTGAAGGGGTCAAAATCATGTTCAAAGTTTCAGTTACATACATACGTATGAAGCTAATAAAAGCGTGTTAAAAATAGTCATTTTTCACAGGATCTGCAACACTACCTAGTCTGCTTTTTATTTTAGTTTTAAAACTTAAGCAAATTTTAATATTTAATTGGGTTATAGGTACTCTATTTGAGTACCAGAACTATACTGAAATTTGGAAAATAAAACGACCCTTAAAAAGTATATTTGGAAATTGGACGAGTCCTAATTTCTACTGCTACATAAACAAAAGCTTTGAAAACTGATACTTGAATGATTTATTGCAATATAATATTATTATGATTAAGTATTTTTAACATCACATTGCTTCGTGATATTTATTTTGATAAATCTAAACAAACTTCGTCTTCTATTCAATACGCAAACAGTGCGTTGACATTGACACTACTTACCTTGGCAATGACAGCGCGGTCGTACAGCCACTGATAAATCTAGATAAATATTTCATGTGTGTTTAGGATAAGGTGTGGGAATAATAAGACATTGTAAAAAGCTTAATCTAGTATTTATTTGTCGATTGTAACGTACATACGTAAGGCATTCTCCCACTTCAATATTGGCACACAGAACCTTCACGTCTCGCTCAACACTCAGGCTACAACGTAATATCACTTTAGAACGTAATGGAATGTACGTAAACATAATGGAATGCCCAAAAACGTGTGGAATTTGTTGGTAGGTTCGCCAGTCGTTCGTTCACCTTCGTGTACTCGCCTGTCGGGCTGGGGGTAGCGTCGCACTACCATTTCCATAGACAATAAAAACGGTTAATAAGGATGATAAATGCTTGCCATTATAAATGAATTATTGACAGTGAATGAAAATAAAGCCAATCCGGTTTCAACAGATCATAGAAATTAACAGATCTAAACTTACAGTTCAGAATAGATTAGTTTATCTCAATTGCCGCGCCAGCCTGTTGAGACACAGACCTTTTGAGAACATGTTAATAAACCAAAAGCATTGCATAAGTTATCCGCGTTCACAGAAATAACAGCGAAAAGAAAGAAATAGGTAAGAGTGTAAAAAAAAGTATGATTAGTGACTAAAGTATTTTAGGAATTAATGGTATCATGCGACCTTTCCACCCCAGCCCCTTTACAATAAATAAAAAAATCAGGACTAGAGTTTAATCTACATCTTTTAAACAATTGCGCCGCGAATCTCTGACAATATTTACAATGGTCGTAAAAAATTTGTGACATCCGTTCGTTGAAAAAAAACTTAACATCATCGTTTTAAAGAGATTCTTACAATAATTTGGTTAGCTTTTGGTTTGTACTAAAACAAAAAGGAGAAAGAAAAACACTGGACGACATTGGCACTGTACGAAGCTCTCTAAACCCGTCCGAGATCAATATAGAAATAGCAAATATATAGTCACATAATTGACCGCTAAATAAATCTCCTTTTACTAACTAATTCACACTTTAGATATACTGAAATTCATTATACAATTTTATTTACACCAAAATTATATCTTTTTTGCTTTTTCGGGAGATTTCGCCTCGAACGGGTTAAATATCCATAAGCTAAACTTTCATACATAATATATTTTTTTTATCAAATATACATATCGAATACTGTATAAAATACTGTTTATATTAATGATTCATAAATAAAAAATATACAAATAAAAATTAAATAGAAAAATAAACAAAAAATGGACGCAAAATAATTTCACATATTGCACACAGATTAAAAATTATAGAAAAATAACGTATACATATTGAAAGTCGCACGCGTTTACTGGCCTTTTGGCATTACTTCCATGGCATTATCCCGCTTCCGCTTCCGCAATCAATAGGCACTGGTTCGAGCTAAGAATTATTCAAAGCTAATGTTTAATATTTAAATTTTTGATATACATCTTAAGAGTTAATTTTTAAACGCCACCTACTTGGTTGCTGTACACTCATTATCTATAACGCAAGATACACACACATACACACACTCACGCCTATTATCCCCGAAGGGGTAGGCAGAGGCGCAACTAGCGCACCCACTTTTCGCCGTTATTCCGTCCCATGATGTGATAGGGGGCGAGCCTATCGCTATATCGGGTACAAATTCCAGACTCCGGGCTGATACTGAATAAAAAAACCCCGAAACCTCAGCATTGCAGTCGTACTGTAATACAACTACGCCACCGAGGCAGTCTAATAACGCAAGATAATTTCAACTTAATTTTTATGATTAGCAACTCCTTTCATTTCATGTCTTAAAACGGCAACATTTCATGGATTTTTAAAGTTACAAATTCGTATTTATGAGTTATCCGCACAATCTACACGGTTGATGATTTAAACAATACAACTCAAAAGGTATTCTGCCTAAGTAATTAATCAGTTATGTAAAAATATTATCTCAAATAAATTTTGAAAATTATGGCTACATTAATATTTATAAAATTTGAATCGCAATTTTATTAACTTTTTTGTGTTTTTGACTGTTTGTTTGTATTTGCCAACATAGCAATTAATCATCAGTTGCTAAAACTTTAATGTAATAAGACATGTAGATTTACATAAAAAAACTTTGCAGCCATTATCTCATCAGTGTGAACTAGATTTGGTAGTGTGTACAAATATACCTATAAATTTACTTCTGCATCTAGTCTTTAATTCAATAGTGTAGTCGCAGCCAAGTCGATGACGTCACATACGCTAATTTATATCATAATTTCAAGCATTTTCCAAATGTCATAGGCCTGACCGTCAACAGGACGTTCGTCTTTACACATACAAAGTAATCCAGTGTTTTGGGTAACAAAGCGTAATATCGAATACAATATCAATGTTTTAGCTGGATATGCAACATTTAAAGGTTTTTTTTTTGCAAAAATTCCGACTAGTTTATACCTAATTACATACTTGTGGGATATAAAAGCTGCTCATTCTATTATTAACTATAATGATATTTTTTAGTAAAAAATATCTAAAGTTTAATCTTTCTTTTTGTACAAAATTCATACAAATTATATCATTGTGTTGGTGATGTGTGGATGAGAACTTATGTACTTTTTCTTTATCGTTAGTGATTACATCTTATTAATTAGCTGCGATTCGAGTGCGAAGGACAACATGTTATAATTTAATTTATAATATTCGGGTCTAATCATTGTTTTTCAGTCACTATTTATATCTAGATTATACATTCTACATCAGTTAGGAATATATTTCACCCGACTAGCTACGTAAGATATTTGTGACTAGCCCGAAAATGTAAAAAACTTGCGACTAGGTAAAGAAGAGAATAGAAAGCGTAATAAAATGAGAGTATAAAGGATTACATAAAGAGTAATATTATGAATATAGCTGTGAGATAAAGATTAGATAAATATTTTTGTATTATTTACTAAACGAAAAATAAAATTTATATACGGGTGAAATTTTATTCATGAGCATCCTTTGAACCTAAGACATTATTAATAATACACTTCTAAACGGGACTAAAATAACGCAAATCAAGATTATTAATAGGTTTATATTAAAAAAAAACAGAAGTCGCTTAAAGCCTATTGCAATAGATTACTTACTACTGCAAATTAATATACCAGACTAAAATCAATCAAAACTTATTAAGCGCCAATAAATCTTCAAATATCAAAGTTGAGAAGCACTTACGTCGTTTCTTGCGGCGCGGAACAAAGACGTCATTGGTTTCTTCACATTTTAGATGACTTCTAAGTATTCCTATTAAGTCAGGTTTACTTAATGTCCATGACTTCAATTTCACCCTGTAGATATCGAAATTAAACAAAAAATCATAGCTGAATAAATCTTGTTTTGATTCTTTACTTTGACTCAAGCCCCGCGACGGACACCGGTGTCCATATATATGGGGTTTTCCCATACATCTATATATATAAGCGGGGCTTGAAGGGTTAATCACTAAAACTTAACTTTACAAAAAAATACAATTATGATTTTTGATAAATATTTCTCTCACACAACCCAACACAACAGATATAAAACACGGTATAAGTACACAATATATTAAATGTTAATTCAAAATGTACAAAATAAGTCGACAAGCTAAAATATACATCTTTTCACAACATATTAAATATCGTGTAAAAGAAATATCTTAAAAATACATTTGTACTATGTATAATGTAACGAAATAAAATAGATTTCGCCCGTCAACATAAATAAACGTAAAATGCCTGTCTGTGTGTAGTCAGTGTTATTTACAATTTGTACACAATATTTTATCTGATGTGTGCCTTTTTTGAGTATTTATTACACGACGCAGTTACGAACTTAGTCATTCTAACAAAACTAGTCAGTTTCAGAATTCGATTATAAATTGTATTAGCTGCCTTATATTTCAGCTGTAAAACATATAAGTTGACATAAATAAATAAAAAATGAATAATGAATGTTTCATGAATATGATGTAACAAAGACTATTTTTTACAATCCTATACTAATTATTATTGTCGTTGTAGTTTCGTACTGTGATTCTATTTGAATAATGAAAGCGAATGTGTCGAAAAACGTAGAAATAAATATGTATTAACTAAATTAAAATACAGCTGCCAAGTTATTAAAAATGTCTATTAATTTAAAATGAAACAGCTCCTAACTGAAGAATATTTTTTCATTTATGAATGCAATTATCCTCCTTGTACGTGTTATTTTGTTAATGTAATTACATTCCATTAAAGCTAAAGAGCTATTCCCACCACTTCGTGCAATAAACACCCGCCAAACCATTCCCGAATCACCTCAACTAGTTTCGACGTAATAGGCACATGTTTAATTCATTATAAATGAGTTACATTCGATTTTAAAATACAATGATGCGTTAACATCACACGCTTAATCGCTTATCATACAAAATGTACAATCATCTACGTAGTTTAAATAATGAACACAATTCGCGTTTATACATATAGCTTATTGCGATTATAATTAAATTAATGGGACTCGTTTGCATACGTATTAACAATTATCGTTTCTTGTATTTTCTTGTTATTCATTACCGATTTCTTGCATTTTTTTTTCGTAAGATTTGTTTTTCGCATACTACACAAACGATTCCTTCTATTAATGTTGCTATACAACACCCCAAGACGGCCCTAGTGACTAAAACGTGTACAGAGGAATTTGTTCTAACGTACCACGTATGTGTAAACTAAAGTATACAGTGAAAATTATATACCATCGTACAATCTTTCGCAATTAACAATGTCTCGGCGATCTTCGGTACCTGATATCAGGACTATATTGACCAGTGATTTAGTTAATATAGAAGATAATAAGATATACAAGAGGCAGTGTTTGGTCAACTTTCATAATATAATTAGCCGAGATGCCATCTAGTTGCGAAAGACTAAAATGGAATCGATATTGGTGTAAGATCTGTCTTGGTTTCACCGTAGTGTTGTGAACAGTGCAACAACACATCAATACAACACAAACAATATAGACATGACATCACAAGTTACTAATATCTTGATAATTCTTGTTGTCTCACTGTCGACAACACGGCCCTACGATATAATGAGTACGCCACGCTAGTCAATAAATAATCATGCTAAAAGCACAAGCGTTCCACTCGTTCCACGCACTACCTGCAAGCGTATGTACAGTACCGCTGGCCAACGTACAAGGTACCTCAGTGTGATAAGGTACCACATTATGTATAATGGGATGTAAAGTCCTCTATTTATAATGAGACACGGCGATGTATGTGACATCTGACGAGGTACTCATTATAATCAGTTGGATAGTACCCCATTATATACATTGGGACATTTTCCGAGGTACCCATCTATGTACAGTAGGCCATCAGACGAGGTAGTCGTCGAACTTCTTGAGCCGTCGCTACGTATGCCTCGTTCTTCTCTCATCCAAACTCTCCGGACTGAAGCGGACCCGAGCCGACCCACTAGACGCATCACGCGCCGATACATACGAACTGTCAGTCTCGCTTGTCAAACTGTCCGGAGGAGTCGGGTTGGTGGGGGTACCTCCTCCCGAACTACCTCCCGACGCAGACGATTTCTTGTACTTTTTCAAACTCGACCGTAGTTTTGTCGGTGCAAGTTCTAGCCCGAGGTTCGCCGGTCGTTCGACCTCCTTCTCTTGTGACTCTTGTCTATAATAATCTCGAGGTAGTGAGTAATCATTCGACTTCCGAGGGTACTCGGTTTTCGACCTATACTCTTTGTCTTTAGTGTACTTTTCCGTTCTGTACTGTCTCGAGGGTGAAAACTCCTCGGCATGCGAGTTAGTCGTGGAGGAATTCGACGGCGTTCTCCTGTGCGTCAGGTACTGAGGCGAGGGTCTGTAATCCGGGGTGGGTTCTCGAAACTCGAACGAGCATTCATCATAACCGTAGTAAGGATGTTTGACCACGTAATCCGCTGTCCTGTCGTATGTATACGGATCGTTTCTGTAGAAGTAGTTGTCTTGTGATGGTGATGGTTGGAAGTTCTCCCTGTAGTTGTGGTACAGGTCCGCCAGATGATCTGAGGTTGTCGAGGAGGTCCGTCGTGGCGAGGGCGTGGGTTGTGTGGAGGTGTAGTTGGTGCCGAGGCCGGAGGTGCCGGAGAGGGGTTGCGCAGAGTGCCCGTACCCTGAGGAAGAGGAGGGATGCGCGTAGTGTGTGGGAGAGTCTGTAAACCGGATCGGTTTTTGCTCCTCCGTTTGCAGACTTGATATCTGAAACAATAGGTACTTTTGTATGAGACAAGTTTCAATAAAGCGTAAAGTTAATCATACTTTTAACTTAGACAGCTGTATGAATAAGGCACAGGGTAACGTTTGAAAACGAGTTTTGGAATGGTTAGTTTTCACCAAATAATTTCTGTGTTAAACATTTTGTGCAAGACATCTAAAGAATATTTATTCTCACTAAATCGCGTTCGATTCAACTGAGAGTTACCTACACAGAAGTGAAATGAGATCAGATTGTAGTCACCAGCATAAGTATCTGAACAAATTCAAAATTTCAAATTGCCTACATACTTTTCTGTTCTTACTAATCTTTTTTTGCTCTTGACAATAATAAAACAGATTTGCTTTACTTCGTTCGAAGATATTTTTTTTTTTTCATTTTAACTAAACGTATTTGAAATTTTGATTTTGTACAGATATTTATGCTGCTGATTGTACACTTACAGGCGAGCCAGTGATCGCGTTGAGTGGGGCCCGCAAATGCCGCGTGGGTCCGTGGTACGTGTTGTGCGCGTACCCAAAACCCTCGTACATGGACGAGCTCAACGGCTCCGGCTCCAACTCTTGTCTGGAAAAACATGTTTATACTTAAACTTTCTTTGAATTATATAATGAAGTTATATACGTAATTAAGAGACGAGAAACCTTATTATGTTACTAATTTAGTTAGCAATAAATATTTAATTTGCGAGGTAAATTCTCATAAAATTTTCAGGGTAAAGCCTTCCTTAACGGTATAACCTTACAAACACTTTGCTAAATCTACTTATCTCAATATACAACATCTTTATTTACTAAAATCAAGTGTCAGACAAAAAAAATAAACTATTAAATGACTGCCTCGGTGGCGTAGTTGTATTTGTTGTTGTACGACTGCAATGGTGAGGTCTCGGGTTCGATCCCCGGGTCGGGCAAAGTGATAGAGTTTCTCTATGCAGTATCAGCTCGGAGTCTGGAATTTGTGTTCGCCCCCTATCACATCATGGGACGGAATAACGGCGAAAAGTGGGTGCAATAGTTGGGCCTCTGCCTACCCCTTCGGGGATAAAAGGCATGAATGTATAATATGTATGTATGCATATTGAATGATAAAAGTCAAAATTAAAACTGCTATATAAAACCTTACCTGTGCGGCTGTAAGGTGGGATGCAGCGGGCTCACGTTGGACACTCTGACGTCATATCCGGCCGCCACACCGCCCAACAACGCCGCCATGTTGTACAACACCAACTCTATTATACTCGGCTTTTTGTATTTGTAACCTGAAATATATTTTGTATTGTTATATTTTATATGACCACATGAATAAATAAAAGTATACGTAAATACTACTATATTCTACCACTTTTAATTTATACAATGGTATTCAATACTTTACATAATAAATCTAGGGTTGTCACTTTGCTAGCCAATAATAAAAACATTTATATCGGAATACTAACCTTCAGTACTGTATAAAGTTGGCATGGGCACGGTATATCGTGACGACGAACTGAGAGGGAACTCTGGACCCCACTCGTCTGGACTGAAGTCTGTATAAGGAAGAAAACAACCTATGTGAATGGAAAACATAGGCCCGTTAGTGTAAAATATGTGCGTGTTTATAGTGAAATTAAAAAAAGAAAACGATAAGGTTGCCACGCTGGTTCTACACATTTAAATATATACAATTTACCCGATTATGTGGGTAGTTGGGATACTGGTAGTTGTTTGTTATGCGTGATATAGACAAGTTTGCTTCAAGCATGATTTGATGTACTTATTAGGTTGTTGTTATCTAAATATACAAAAAGAAACAGTAAGCTCAACTAAAATAGTTAAATCTATTGTATCAGTAATTGAATTGCGAATTAAAGTAATATCAATTCATGACCTTTATGTTTTAATAAATCATTTGTTGTGTATGGACATCATTTAAATATCCTCAGTGTGGCAACCCTGTTAAAACAATCTGACATTTTCGATGTGAAACCGTTCTGTATAGGGAACGTTTGCGATGAATTACATTTTAAAGTTATTCGTGTATCTATACATTGTTCTGTTATCCACATAGAAAATGCTAGTCACAAGATCAAAGTGTGTTACACTGTTAACATGAAAATAAACCTTATTCGTAAATTATAAAGCTTATGAATGGATATTAAATATATCATAAATAACGGGAATAACATATTTATTCCTTCAACAACGGCCACAAGTGTACATGCAATTACAATCTCATATACTATGTCTACACATGCCACACAGTTCATTCTGAAAAACTTAATAAAGCAAAACGATACTGATAAAATAAAAATTTCTAAATACTTACATGTTCATATGACTTCGTTAAGCACTTGATAATAATTTTTTTTCGAATGTTAATAAAAAGTTACGTCTCTGAACCTTTCCCGAAGCCATAGTGACAGGAAGCGTAAGCGTAATCCGCTGTTTACCTTCACCTCTGTTTAATCTGTGGTATTTACTCTATGGCTTTCGTTGTCTATGTTAGGGGTACTTGTTAGTAACTAACGATTAGTAGACCCATGTTAAAAAAATACACCGTCATAGATTTTATGGAAAAGGTTTATTTGATATATAAAAAGGATCTATACTATGTAAGAACCAGATCACCGAGGAGTTTGTCCGATTTGTTTTAAACATTTTTTTATTGATTCGAGAGCGACTTTTCGTATTGTTGACGGCGGAAAAATATTTTACTTTGGGAAAGAAAAACTAACTATTTTAATCTTATTTGTGTAAAAATTAAACAATACTATTAAAAAAAACATTTAATAAAAATATAGAGATACTGTTATAATTTGCGCGTCATTTTTACGGTCGGATATTTAATGAAAAAAAAAAATACATGGTGCCCCTTTTTTGGACATTTTTTACGTCCTGTTTTCGGCTATTTCCGCCGCCATGGTGCGCTCGTGTCTACATGTGAGCCTCTTGTTTCACGTAACGTAATGCTATGCCACCACCGTTCCCAGGAACATTGTTACTGACCGGATGTTACAGCGGATTCTGTATTTTTGTACTATACAACAAAATAAACTACTATGCGATGGAAGCCTACATGATTTTTTTTAGGTAAATATAATGAGTCGTTTAATACATTGGGCAAAAACAACGATAGCAAAGATTCCTCATTTATAAATTAGAACTAAGCCAGATCTATGCTCAGTTAACTTACAAGTGTAAAACTTATTTGCGTTTCATTTTTTTTTACTTTATAACCCATTTAAATCTATCGCGGTAAAATTACGTAGACTTCCACAAAACGTATTAGAATAGACTGTCATTGTAAACATTTGAAAGCGTGCCGTAAATGACATGGTGATAAAAACGAAGCGAAGATTATTATAACTAACGTATAAGTAAGTACAACAAATACATATATAAAAAAACTTAAATTGCATCGTATATAGCGTATCATATGAACTGCTAAGCATGCATAGCTTAATTTAAAAAGTCCTGGCTGAAAGCAAACAAATGCTTACAATTTACAAAAACAAAAAACTGGATACTAAAATTACAACAAAAAAAATGGTTACATTACAAAAAATACAGTAAACATAACACGCACTGAGTATCACACGTATATAATTATCACGTATATAAACTTTACAATCAATTCCATTTGTATGTATACACAGTAACACGAATGTAAAACTTAAGCCTACATGTTCTAATTACGTCTGTCATATTCTAACAACAAACAAAATGCAAATTGGAAATGAGTTTTTTTTGTGACACTGAAAATTTGGAACACGCTGTATAGAGTGTTGGGTACACTACTGGCAGTGGTATTGGTGAACAAAGTTTAGTTTCATTTTTTTTTTTTTCAATAGCATGGGACAATAAAAACCTTTCTATTCTTTAAAATTCATCAGTTATTTACATGAACAATAAATAATAAGTTTGAAAAGAAATTAAATAAAAAAAATATGAAATGAGATCGATAAAAAACATACTATACAACGCATTCCAAATTTAAGAAATAAAAAGAAGAAAAAAAATCATACTCACAAGGATAGAGCAAGTTGTCTTGAGACGTTCCTTTTAGTGCAGCGATAAAACAAAATGGCTGACGTTATATAAATTATAGTTCAACGCAAAATAGATGCGACGTACATCTCTGGAATACACATAGCACCTTTGTTTAACTCAGAAGTAAAAAGACGGGTGAATGTTTTTTTAGACCTATCCACGACAGAAAAAAAATCTAATAAAACAAGGATTTTGATGAAAAAATTCAAGGTATTGTGGGATTATGGTTTTTCCTTTTTTTTTGCATATTCCTAGGCTCACGAGATCATCTTTTTTGCGTCGAGCACATTTCACAAGTTCATTCACGCAGCTCCCTATTATTACACGGCAAAAAAATCACAGAGAAAAAATCTTTTTTGTGCATTTTTTAAATATTTTTTTATTTAATTCTCTGTGATTTTTTCGCTGTTCAGTTTCTTTTTAAAAACAATTTGGCAAGATCCTAATAAATGTTCCTCAGTCAAAAGAGTTTACAAGGTGTCGAAGTCTTTTTGTTGTTTTATTTTTCTCATAATTTCTATAAAATTTTACTACTAATCTATAAATAATTTACTAAAACTTGTCCATCATTTTGTCACGGCAATTCCTTTATGTTAATACTAACTAAATGCATATGTTTTTTTATCAGTCCGTTACTACAAACCGTGCTGAATTAATAATATCAAAGTAGATGGAATATTTATAGAAATAAAAAAGCGAAGTTAAGCTGGAAGCTAATATCGTCCATAGGAGTAAGAGCAGATTCTAAAGCGATCTCTGAGATGCGAATGACAGACAAATTTTAATCCTAACACCTACAAATTTATATCTAAAAATAAGTCTTTTTTAAATTCATTATAACTAACTAATTCTTAACTAGCATCAAATCCTTGGAACTTTTTAGCTAATAAGTAGCGTATTTACATATAAAGAAAACTAGCCAAGAACTCAATGAGTTACTATGTTTGTCAAGAATACTAAAATAGTAGTATTTTTCGATATTTCGATACTCGAAATGAAAAAAGGCGCAATCGTATTAGTCGTAAGATTCGTAAATGCAGTTTGGGGTAAGATTTTGTCTCGTTTTGACGTACTATCTATCGAAATGTGTAAAATGCGTCGCGAGAGGAATGTTAGTAGAAAATGATATGTCTTCAATATGGCAACACTTTTGAACATGTTCCTCAACAATATGGCGTTTTATGACACACTGGGACAAATAAGTCAGCGTTTATAGAATAATCTAAAAGAGCGGAGGTCGTGTCGTCTTTGCACATAATATTTTTCTATTTATAATATTCTTGCTAATAATTCACTTCACTAATTAATTAAATTAGCGAAAGAAATACATTAAACATTTTTTGTTTCTAAAAGTTATTTAATTTTTTGGGAATAAAAAATTGTTTAATTTTTATTGTTTGTACGTTCATGGCGGATTGTATAATTTTGATCAATTTATGCCAAACGAGGGTTATATTGACCCGACAGTTGATTCCAATTTGTGTAGTCATCAGAGCCACACTCGCGCTCGTCCACCCACGGAGGTTCAAGTGCTAGCAAAATATTATCCCAAACAGCATCATTCGTCAGTGAGCAGCCGCTTGGTGTCGGAGGCGAGCGTGTGGGCGCGCGTGTGCAGCCGCAGGTGGTGCAGTTGGTGCAGCAGCTGCAGTGCGGCGGGCTTGCGGCGCGTGCGCTCGTCGAACACTGCGCCGTACATGGCGTCGGGCTCGCGGTCACGGTCACGGTCACGGTCACGCAGCAGGTCGTCGTGCGAGCCGGCGCGCTTGCGCGTGTCGGCGGGGCGGCGCGGGCGGGGGCGCGAGCGTGCGCGGGGGGCGTTACCTGGACGCGTGACGGGCGGCAGGTCGGGCGCGGAGCAGCTGATGCGGGGCCGGGGGCGGGGGGGCGCGGCGGCCGCCAGGGGCAGCTGCGTGCGCGACCGCTGGTGCACCGTCGACGGGCCCCACGTCTTGCCTTTCACGCCGTCCGCGGGAACTGGAACAATACAAAACCATTAATCATATTTATATTTACAGGGTCATTTTTACATTGTGTTACTAAATGAAGCCACATATTCGTCT
Source organism: Lapara coniferarum (assembly GCA_949316025.1). Taxonomy (NCBI): domain Eukaryota; kingdom Metazoa; phylum Arthropoda; class Insecta; order Lepidoptera; family Sphingidae; genus Lapara; species Lapara coniferarum. Next base: position 36,469,246 of record OX438924.1, on the reverse strand, counting down.
ATAGCTCTGCTAACATCGTGCTAAATATTATCAATAAATAACGAATACTTTCGCCAAAAATCCCGTCTGTAGTATTCCAATTTTTTTAGCATTTTGTAGTTTAGTGCGAATATGGTGTGTGCGTAAGTGTATTTCTGACTGAAAGTGTAATGTTATGCTGCGAGGAATTCTCTTAGAGCAGTCATAGTGACATTAGGGCGTGTAAACTTAAAGTTACTTTTTATTGACATTTGTTTTGTTCGAAACTTACTCTTTTTTATTTTACATCTATGATTAAAATAACTTAATGGAAAGTGTTATTTTCAACGAGATAAGTATGTGGTTTCATTTATTAACGCAATGTTAAAATGACCCTGTATACCATATCACGAAATCTGGAAAAAAACTCAGCTTCGCATTGTACATGACATTGCAGTAATTATGATTTTTATATTTTTGGAATCTTGAAAAAGAAACAGTCGAAGGCGAGACTCGAACCCACAACCTCCGGCGTACCGTGCCGGTGCTCTTCCAATTGAGCTACTCCGACTCCTGCCTTCGATTGCCAATTTCAAGATGCCTATTTAATTCTCTTAAAGGAGATGATGATTGGAAGAGCACCGGCACGGTACGCCGGAGGTCGTGGGTTCGAGTCCCGCCTTCGACTGTTTCTTTTTCAAGATTCCAAAAATATAAAAATCATTATCCAGGCACTACATGGCCATTAACATGTATAAAAAATCATAATATAAAAATTGCAGTAATTAATCAATAAAAGAAAAGACAGAAAGTAAGTAAGAGCGATCTCAGATAATAATATCAGGTTTACTCACGGGCGATGGCCCTCATGATGGCGGGCGAGCCGGGCGGCGTATCCTTCGCGACGGCGACGAGCTGCTTCACGCTGGACTCGTCCTCGGTGGGCCGCACCGTCAACGTATGCCGGAAATCCAGCGGCGACGAGATTGTATCCTTCTTGAGGAGCTTTATCTTGCTGAATTTGCCTATAAAATGAAACGTTTTTTACCACAAATTAAAAATACGTAATTAAATGTAAAAGCTATTTAAGCAACAACTCATCGTTATTTTGGTACAATACTAACAACAACATGTGTACTAGTTTTAATTGTATACCTCTTTTATGCAACACCCTGTATATTAAAATTGGATAATAATTTAGTTAACAAGATTTATAAATTTGTTATTGTCAACACCCCATTTTGCAACAACATCTGTATTTTATTTATTTATATTATTAATTACAATTATTGTAACAGCAATTCACGACGGTCGCTACAGTAGACTCTAAGCCTGTATCCGTTTTTAAGTCTGTATAATTTTAATTATATAATCCAGATACATACATACACTAACGCCTGCTATCCCCGAAGGGGTAGGCAGAGGCGCAACTAGTGCACCCACTTTTCGCCGTCGTTCCGTCCCATGATGTGATAGGGGCGAGCCTATCGCCAAATCGGGCACAAATTCCAGACTCCGGGCTGATACTGAATAGAAAAACTCAATATCACTTTGCCCGACCCGGGGATCGAACCCGTGACCACAGTTTTGCAGTCGTACTGTAATACAACTACGCCACCGAGGCAGTCACAGTAATTATATAATCACCTTTTCGTTTATTAGGCTGCGGCGGTTGGTTGTGCGACATGTTGCTCGCGAAGATGAGTATATGGAGTTCCCTTGCGACCAGGTCGATCTCGCGCATCTCCAGCTCCCGTTCCTTCTGGGCCAGGTTCTGCTCCAGTAGCCTCTGCTGGAGCTGGGCTCGGGTGAGCTCCTCCTCGCGACACCGCAGCTCCTGGAATATATCTATCTATAAGTTCTACAGTAATTTTGTTTTGTAGAGACATATAGATGCGTGTGGTTTGATTAATTTAAAGAAATCTAGTAATTACATTGTAATTTAAACATATCATACAAGATGTATTGAGTCTAAATTACAATACCTAATAGCACTTAAAAAGGAATATTTTAGTTTGAATTATTATATCAAGAAAGGGTTTTTGGTAAAAACAATTTTTTATTAGTTTTATATTAATGAATTAGGTCTATTAATTTTATATTCGTGACTTAGGTAAAACTACACAATACTGGACAGGAATCATCTCAGACAACTAGAATAGAGTACGAAAAATATACAATGGAATACCAAAACGTAAAAACTATGACATGAAAAAATTATATCAACATAAATGGTTTTTACAAAAAATGTTGTCTTTTTAATTCGTGATTAGTACCAAGAAATAAACATAATTTGGTATATCACATCACATGAAATGCAATGAATTAACTATACATACAGGGTGTTCGCTAACATCACATACATACATACATACATACGTAAAGCTACAATATCAATGTCACACCACTAACCTCTTCTATAGTTTTGCATTCCTATTCGAGAGCGTTACAAACGAAAATAAATGCTTTTATTAGTCAATATTATTGTCTGCGTTTATAATAATTTATTGTGGTGTCAACATCGCTTAAGCCAATCAATGTTAACGAAGCATGTTGTTGATAATGCTAATTTACTTAAGATTTAATATATGAGAAGCTAAATGGTATTTTTTTTATATAGGATGTTTTTTTATAAGTGTATAGCGGCACATTAGTATCAAACAATATTATATTGATTTAAGGCAAGCTAAGGCCTTCTTAGTTAGAATATTTGACCCTCTTTAGTACACATCCTGTATAAAATATGTAATTTGTATGAATCTGACAAAAAGTATGAAGATATCTACATTGCTCAACTTATATAATATCGTATTAAATATGTATATTTAGTATTCCACATATTAAACCATAAAGAAATACGAAAGCATGTAATGATTATTATCTACGAATAGAATTATTTACACAAGACAGACAGAAGGAAATTTTTGTCATCTTTTAAATGCAAAAAACGTGCGACTGTAACCATAAAATTAGCTTCAATTTTGTATTAAAATGGTACTAGAATGACTGTACTAACCACTAAGAAAATAGCTTAGATTAGTATGTAAAATACTTTTAAACGTGTTAGAAAAGCATGATAATGAATATCAACATATTAAATAAATTGCTTACAATATTCTCTAACCAAACAATAAAGGACATGTCCTAAATCGTGCCTTAAATTCTAACCAAGACAGTTTAGATATATTTGGATAGAACTCCTAAAAACTAACCACAATAAATCGTTTAAATTTACAGACCTCCGATTTTGAGATTTATGTAATTTTATTTTGCTCAAAAACGACACAAATCAAAATAATCGAAAATTGAGTTATCGTTATAAAATTACTTAAAACGAAGTTCTCAATACAATAATAGTTCAAACACAGACATATTCAAGCAGTAAAAGGACAAAACTGTTATATCGTTCCCTTTTTTATTATATTTTTATAAATAAGGGACTAGTTTTTGGTCATTTAAAAATTACAACGCAAATTTCTATTTTTTTAATTGTATCGTTTTCGTTCTAAAGGTGCGACTTGATCTGAAAGTTTTTAAAAAAGCTAGTTATAAATGGAGGAGTCTAAAAATACTTTTTAGTGGGTCCAAGATCCATATTTTGCCACTTTTATATCCCTTTAGTTTAAGCCTGGTTAGATTTTGAGGTTCAGTATCCATACAAAAAGCACACATCTTTTGTTTCGAAAAACTTATTCTTCAATTGAGACGTTTTGCTACATTGGATGTACCGTTAATGGACGGTATACCATTTAGCTTTAACTTTCATCTCATTTTATTCACATAAAAAATATTTTATACATTCGTATATGATACCAGTCCAGTACCACATCCCGTCGTACCTTCTCTTTCCTCCTCAGATCCCTCAGGACCTCCTCAATCTCGAGCCGCCAGCCGTCCTGCATGGTGTGGAAAGACTCGTGCGGCGCCCGCGTGAACTCCGACTGCCTGATCAGCTCCAGCTGTTCCAGGATCACCGGGAAGAGGGGACGCTCGCGCGGGTTCGAGTGCCAACACGCTAATAACAAAAAAATACGTTTGTTCGAAGAATTATATCCATAGAAGACGATCTGACATGATTACATTAAGTTATTTTTAATAGACTATTTTAAAAATAAAATAAAATACTTTATTCATCACGTAGGCGAACATAGTTGCACTTATGATAAGTCGAGACACATTTAATTAATTATTATTAGTCACTTAACTACAGACATTTTTTTTTATTAGTAAAATAAATGATGAAAAATAAAAAGTAAGAAGCCAGCTCGGGCTGGTAGAGACTCTATTGAAGAACCAAGAAATGTTTTTTTATTGCTCTTTTATTCATGTTAGGTACATTTTTAGTTATGCAATATGCATTATGTCCTATTGATTTCTTTGATAAAATATTTAAATACTATAACAGTATTTCCATTGCATAATTTCAAATCTATTAATCCGATAAACAAAACGGTTGTAACTCAATAATTACGAGAACCGCAGCTCCACACACCCATCATCCAAAGCGCTACCCACCTTCCATCAGCTTCCTCCAGGGCTCCGGACAGGTGCTGGGGATCGGCAGCGTGAGCTTGTTGACCGCCACGCCATACGCGACCGCCAGCGCGTCGATGCCCTTGTACGGCGTCTCTCCAGTCAGCAGCTCCCACAGTAGCACGCCGTACGACCACACGTCCGACGCGTGCGAGAATGTTGAGTGTTTTATCACCTGGAATTGTATGAAAATACACTTGATATTTTCTTAAAACAAACACATATGTCTACCGTTTTACCCGTGTAGTTGTAGGACTCTCATAAGTAAGAGTCCGTATGGGTGGGTACCACCGCAATGTCTATTTCTACCGCCAAGCAGCAGTGTGCATGCAGTGTTTTGTTGCGGTTTAAAGGGCATTGTAGCCAGTATAACTACAGGACATGATGAGACTTAACATCTTATGTCTCAGGATGACGAGCGCAGTGGACTGCCACACAGTACTTTGTATGTCATGGTGCTGGATGGTGTTGCTGCTGTTTATGGGTGGTCGTATCGCTTACCATCAGGCGAACGGCATGCTCGTCTCGTCATTCAATGCCATAAAAAAAATGCCCGATGGGTTAGTTACAGGTACAACTAGGGCACCCAGTTATCGCCATGTGTTCCGTCCCATGATGTGATAAAGAGCCTATCGCCATATCGGGCTCAAATTTTAAAGTGCGGGCTGATACTAAGCAGAAACACTCAGAATCACTTTGCCCGACCAAGGATCCAAACCCGACACCTCAGGGCGGAAGTCGTAGCCCGCATTAAATTGAGCTACACCGTTGTAGCAATATTTCTTTTTATTATTAATAGAACACCCGATGATAAGAGATCTTCGTCGCCCATAGACCCAATATCTAAATATTTATGAATGATGAATTGAGCCTTCACTTAGCCAAAAATAACATTCCAGTTGGTGCACAATACACACACTTCATACACTTTCATTGATGCCAACAAAAACGTTCAAGTAAACAGAACATAATTCCTTCAAATTCTAAACGCATAAAAACACAGACAATCTATCATATTACTTAAAAAACACTTAAATCGCGTACATCACCGACCAAACAGCCACCGGACACCACAACACACCGAACCTGTTAATCGCGCACTTCACTCTAACACAATTATATCATCAATATTTATAACCACGAGCATTAGCCGAGATATCTCCCACGGCTAGATACTGGCTGAACGAAATCGTTGCCTACACGCCGCGGCACGGCCCTGAACCGAAACATTAGCATTGCTGAATTAATTGTCCATCAATGAGTATTGAGTACCCAGAGGATTAGGGCTGCTAATAAAAGGAAATCATTTTATTGAATCACTAAAAATGATCTGATAATATTTAGGGGATGCCTATATTCAGCAGTGTGTAGGTACGTCGTGTCTGATGATGAAAAAAAATTATACATATGTAGTATAATTGCTGTTTGTTCTTTGATGTAGTGTCATTGTTCTATGTTTCGAAGGTGGTGTGATCTTGGATTTGATTATATTCAGGTCTGTTAAATGAAAAATCAATTGAAAAACAATATTAAGTTGCTCAGTCCCAGCATTAGGTTTGCTGTCTGAACCCTGATCCAACAGTGTATAAAAATAAAAGCCTGTCGTCTGCCTTTAAACTTAGTTGGCAAATGGTTAATATCTAGGCGATTAGTCAGCAACACATTTGCATTAATTGATTCGAGGGATACATTATTAAAACGATGTAACTTAACCACATAAAAAGTTAACTTTTATTTCAAAGTATTATTGATGAAAAATAAAGCCTCGCTTGGCAACCCTAACACCAGACTGGTCCATCAATCATCCGAGCTTTGTGAATGGGATGGAATTCGATTGTTGTGAAAGGAAAAAATATGCAATACATTGAATAGCTAAACGATGCTTTTCTACGGAGTAATTTGTCTCGTACTATATTTATTTTAAAGTGACACTACTTTCGAAATATAGAACAATGCCACTACATCGAAGAACAAATAGCAATTATACCACACTAGCTTTTGCCCGCGGCTCCGCCTGCGTGAATGAGTTTTCCCGGGATAAAAGTCCCGCTTTATGTTTTCCCGGGATAAAAAGTAGCCCATGTGTTAATCCAGAACATGATCTTCCCGTGTGCCAAATTTCATCGAAATCCGTTCAGTAGTTTTTGCGGGAAATCGGAACAAACATCCATACATCCAAACGTCCATACATTCTTACAAACTTTCGCCTTTATAATATTAGTAGGATTCATGATTCACTAAAGCTTAACACTCAAATCTAAATACATCATCTCATTATTTTTCTATAAATCCATACACAAATGTTATACCAATGTTTTACTCACCTCTGGAGGCATCCAGGCGTAAGTCCCCGCAGCGGACATCCGCGTGGTCTTGTACACCTCTCTCGCCAGCCCGAAGTCTGTGATCTTCAAAGTCTTGTTCTCCAAAGTGTCATCGGGTAGAATCGCCTCACTCAGTAACACTGGAATTATAGAGACTGACATTAATACGATACGAAACGTTTTCTTACGTTGACTAATCATAGGGAAATAAAGTTCAGAAATGCTGTGTATGCCGTATGGGTAATGTCCGTTTAATTTTGGGTAGTAAACAACACTTTGTAACTCAATATTGCCGCTGAAAATATGGTAAGCCTAATGATAAAAAAAACATTCTTCAAATATATACAGGTTTCTCTCATAATGAAATGACCACGTCAATCGCCTGTCGGTATATGATTAATAAACCCAACAATAGTATCAACTACAACTTTGATTTAATAAATCCTCATTCAGTTGTAAAAACTACAAAACGCCTTATTTACTCAAACCGAGTTTTTCCATTTTCATTAGCCAATAATTTTAAAAAAAATCTTGTCATGCCTTTTGATGCACGCTGGCTCATTTAGAATAAAGCACGATACATTGCCGTTAACTAGCAGTTTAAACTCAAATGAAACACCTCACACCGCTCGAGTCAAGCCCGACTAAGTTACTCGTAATTTAGTTGGCACTTTAGTTTGCGTCAAGTATTGGCACATATGGTTAGTTCTAAACGCTGGAATTAATTTATTTTTCCCATTATTGGAGTAACTTCGATCGATAACGGCACCTATATTAAAATATATATATATTAATATATATATTAAAAGCACCTATATTTGAACTAAAAGTTGTTTGAACACAGTGTTTAAGAGATAACCTTTTGAGTACCTAAGTGTTAAATACAACCATATACATGCATACACACTCACGCCCTTTATCCCCGAAGGGGTAGGCAGAGGCGCAACTAGTGCACCCATTTTTTGCCGTGCGCACTCCGTCCCATGATGTGGTTGGGTACGAACCCATTGCCATACCGAGCACATATTCCAGACTCCGGGCTGAAAAGTCGGACTGCCCGACTCAGGGATCGGACCCGAGACCTCAGCATTGTAGTCGTACCGTAATACAACTACGCCACCGAGGCAGTCTAAATAAAGCAAATGCAATCTAATGAATAAAATGTAATCCGATCTTTATCAACTAACTTCCTATATGGTTACAAATTGCGGAGTGTTAATTGTGATCATGTTGCAGGTTGGACATTCACGGCACTGAAAAAAACCGATATTTGATCCTTAGAAGATGTTACTAATAAGTAACGATACAATAAAAACAGGGTAATGATTGGCACACAGCAGCGAAAGACCGCAGGTCAAGAGTCACGGATGTCTATAATCGTTGCTGTCAGATGACTGAATCGATTTTTATTCCTTTGCAATCTTTCTAGCCGTGTGCGACCAACATTTTATCCCAACAATTTATCACAATTTCGAGGCACGACAAACATTTGAAATGAACGCAAATAACATCCTAGACACACGGTTTATAATAAATTCAATACGTGTTCACGTCTGGGGAGGTTACAAAATCGATTTTCTCATCGAGGTCAGCTCCCAGTTTTAGACAAATAAAACCTGAAGCATATGATCGTATGGTCCGCGAGCGTGGCTGAGTTCACCAGGGGCTGTAGCTTAGATACCTTTCTCGATCGTCAACGTTAACGTTATGTATGAGAACGACATCCTAGCGATAAGCTTATCGATTAGATATGTCATTCCCTTAACTTTTTATCTTTTCTTTTAGAGCTGCATCTGTGTTGCAGCAGCATTAAGCTGAATGAGTAGCCTGTTGTTGGCACATTAATTTATAGTGTGTAAAAAAACTTTTTATAGCTGTATATTGTGCCAAGACTGCCTCGATGGCGTAGTTGTATTGCGAACGCCTTACGAGTACGATTCGCGCGCTGAGGTCCTGGGTTCGAACCCCGGGTTGAGCCAAGAATATTGTGACTAGGTTTTCCTATCTTAAAAATGACTTAGTCGCAACTCGGAGTCAGGTAATTGGCGGTGTATGATTGGTGTGGCCTCGGTAAGCACGTAAAGCCGTTGGTCCTGCGCCTGATGTCTCTCCGGTCATGTCGGATTGCCGTCTGACCGAACTAAGAGTGAAAGAATAGCGAGTGCACCTGTATATTGCGCCTCATGGCTAATAAATACAGTGTAGCCTAAATACGTCAATAAACTAAATACATTGTGACGCTCAACATTTACCGGAATTGTGACACTGGCCGAACATAACCGATATGGTAGGTTTTCCACCATAATATCTCCGGTGTTTATTAGCCAATCGGAAACAAATACATCCGGTAACCTCCTACAGTAATATCCGCTAGATAAAAATAACTTATATCTAATTTGTTCCATTAATCAGCACATAACAATCTGGTCTATCCGTTATTAGAAGAAGTAATCTCTAGTTATAAAACACTATGGGATATCGTAGTACAGTTGCAGATATATTTACGGGTATGCAGTTTTCATATATTGATTTTTTTTCCTGATCAGAGCTCCGGTCATGTCGGATTGCCGTCTCACCGGACTATGAGAGTGAAGGAATAGCGAGTGTACCTGTAGGTATATTGCGCACACACTTGTGCCTTATGACATCTCCTGCATACCTGGCTGATCTCTGTTGAGATTGGCCGCCGTGGCCGTAGTCGGCTAGGAAGGGATTTTTTTTGGATATTGAATTTTCTTAATATTATTTACGTCGAAGAACTCCAAAATCACGCAAAACATAACAATGAACAATGATTTAAGTTAATTGTCGCGAGTGCTAGTAGGCCGTTAGTATTGTGTAAGAGATCGCATTTTGAAGTTGTAGTCACCGTTAAATTTATGTCTTAATGGTTCACACGCAAGAACTACGGTCCGTTTTACGACACGATGTTATAATAATTTAAAACTGTATTCCCGCTCGTATTGTTTCAAGTCCCTACTCGACTAAAATATATTTCAAACATCAAATAGCTTTTGACCTCAAGCGACTACAGCTATGCTGGAGTGGCCGAGCTTAAAGCACTCAGCTGACGATAAAAACGGCACCAACTAGTTCAAGGGCAGCCAAGAGGCAAGCGACTTGGGCCGTTGTTACGGTGAAGTGCAAGAAAAAAAATAATGCTCGTAATAGAGTATTGTACTGAAAAAGAACGGTTTCATAGCTGCATTGTTCGAAAAACGAGGCAGAAGAAACAATGAAGCTTGGCTTTATATTAAGATTTAAACGAATTTATTTTCAAAGTGGAAAAAACTTTATAAAATATTTTACCATTGTCTTAAAAATAGCTAATAAAAAAAAACAAATTCAATCCGACGGATATGCACGTCGGACGCTCAGACGGCGAAGGCCCGGATCCCATGCGTGCGAAGCCATCAAGGACTACGCCGGCCGACCTTCCGAGACGGTATTTCCCATCCCATACCGTAAGTCGACGTGAGCAGGGCGCATAAACATTTTTACGAGAGGCCACGACCGGCGACCGCACTGTGGTTCATTGAAAATTGAGAGCTCACAGGTTGCGGTCGCATTAACTTTGCATGCGGTCGCAATGCCAGACCTATTGACTGCAATGTTTTGTGTTTTATATACCTTTACTATATGTCGGGTTTATTTCTCGAGAGACGCAAAGAAGGTCACACATCCTTTTCTGTGCTTTTTTTCTTCTTTTCGTTGGTTGTAAAATCTCAATCTACTTTGTACATATTTACTATTGAACGACGAGTGTAGTTCATTGAATGGTAGGCGCCACATCAGAGCACTCATTTACATAAAAAAAAACGGAACAAAACACTGCCCCTTGGCGGCAGAAATAGACAACGCACTAACAGCACCCAGCCAGACTCATACAAACGAGATAACCATCATCCATGGTAGTTTATCTCAAACGTATATACCGTGAGCAACATTATATTAAAACATATAAATTGGGCGTATGTTCCATTTTTTAAATAATGACATGTCAGAGAGGCAATCAAGAACTTCCACCATATCGGTTTATCTCTAGATCAATACGACGAGTTAATCTTCGCATACACAAAACTTGTTTTATTGCATGTTGGTTAAATAAACACGTATTGTTCGAGACCCTCGGTACTGTGTCAATGATTAAATTACTTAGTATGAAATTGAGTATGCAATTTAAAATATATTCGACGCATAAAGTTCATAAAATTAAAGATAGTTCATGTATATGTATTTTGTATAGGATATGCGACTAGCGGGAATTACTTAATTTGAGCTGGTTTGGTTTATGATAACCCCAGTGAAGACAGCGAGAAACAAATTTTACTCTTTAAAGATCTTGAAAATCAATATTTTGGAAGGCTACTTATGTTCAGGTCAGGAACAATTTAGAGGTCTCTAAAAAGTATGGAAAAAATAATCGCTGCTAGTTTATATATTTAACAAGAATATAATGTATTTAATTTCTCTGTTAATTTTTGAACGACACATATAACATGGAAAAATAAATAGTTATGAAATCAATACAAAAATAAGCTTCTTCGCGTATGCCTTAATCACACGACATTACTTATTAGTTATTACCGTTTTCTCAGAAACATTTTATCCTTTGAAGGCATTACGGGCGTATACAGAGAGGATTGATTTACTCAGTAACTTTACATATTAATTAGTTACGAGGTAAATGTCAATACCGAGACGTAACTTGTATGATGTCTGGAGAGGAGAGGATGGCTTTATTGACACGAAAAAGTGATGATATGGCAGCTGATTATAATTTTATTTTATTTTTAACTGAACGACGAGATTATCAAGTAGCTTCTGTCTAATTGTCGCGACTGTCCAGAAGCATTAGCAAATTAAGTAAAATAGTTTTATTTCAATATTTAACATTCGCGTAAACCTAAGAAATTTGCAAAACTAACTTTGAATCACAAAGTACTGTGGTCGTCACCCTGAGGTGAGTCTTATAAAGCGCAGTAATTTCAGATGTAAATGACATTAGTTTTATCTTTATGATAATTATAATCGAACAATACTTAGATTCTTGACTTTTCAAGATATCATTTAATGAATATAGAAACTGAGCTAAAGTAACCTGGGAATTATTTTTTTTTCGCGGAGAAAGTGAATTATTACTACCACCCAGTGTTCTAGAATCTAGGGGAACGACTGAGCGGCTATGTTGGGTTCACCGTGCCTTACGACTCGACGTTGAGCCGCCCGAAGAGATGGAACCATCGGGCGACTGCCGGGCCGAGTCCCTAACCTATGTACACCGCACGGCATACCAACCAAAACTCCGCGGTGGCTATCTTCGGCGCATTAGGGACGGCTGCGGGCTTCCTTCGACTCACGTCTAAGTTGTCGTCCGCAACCGTCCCTACAAGCCCAAATGTCACGCTATGAATAGTCTATACCCGGCCATCTGAAAATATGCTTCTTTATAAGACTGAATGCCCAATACAGGTTGGGGGATGCATGGATATTCAGGTCACTCAAATGTCCGATAATTTAAATAACTGTAGCAGTATTTAAGTACTTACAATAAGAAACGTTATCAAATTAATCATTAACGCATAGAATACCTATGAAAAATTGTTTTTCTGATAAATTATAGTTAAGAAGTTTATACAAACTATAATTCACGGGCGATGTAGATGGGATGGAACCTTGTCATAGTAAATAATAATTGACAATTCCTGAGCGAAGTAGCGTTCGTAAATTACTGAATTAAATGTTCTTGTTCATTTTAATTATTATTGATTTGTAAAACCAAAAATAAATAAATATAGAATATGCAATATTTTATGAGCAACAAAAATACCGTAGCATAACAGGGCTCGTATTCCCAAATTTACCTACCACCCACACCATCACCTATCAAGCAACGTTGCGCAACATCGCCAAACACGTCGAGCATCATAAGGTTGATCAGCAGGATCAGCTTGACCTATAGTTGATTAACGTCCACCACGCCCCCTGGCGCCCTAACTGCACAACTGATGTTACAACATCCCGCTGCCAGTCGCGGCTCGTCGCGTAATTACCTACTGCTCTCTCGTAATAAGATTTGCCGATGTCATTTCTACATCGATGGGTGCATAAAAATGAATTATTGAGGAAAAAATTTTGGTAAATAATTTGTTGGTGTGTTTTGGCGTCTATGTGGTAGAAGCGGTTTAGCTTAAAAAAATATGACAGCGATAAAAAAACATCTAGAAACTGGTATAATAATTCCGCAAATAAACGATTTAATTTGATTAAGCGGTAATTAAGGTACTATCATAGGGGAGGCCTTTTTTTTTGTTAATGGCCCTACTGCCAGTATCCTGACGCGGGTCGGCTTTTCTGGCCACACCGGTCTTTAGGGTGAACGCAGAAGGCGCTCGCAACCCTTTTGAATTAAGTGACCATGCTGAGGGAAACCCACTAACGGGTCGAATGGAGTAGGGGAGGCCTCGTTCGTGAACTTCCTGAGTGATGATGTAGCTTAATTGACAGACGGAAAAGTTTACCTAATCATTTAACCTTAATTCAAAAAGGCTATTTATTTATTTATTTTAAAGAAACATACAGTGATACAAAGAAATTCTTATAATTCGACGATAAGTAGCTTCACCATTGATCAAAATAAAATTACGTGTCTATGAAAAGCTTTATAACTAAAAAACATAAGAGATCACCAAAAAAAAAATATGACACCGACAGTGAGATACACTTGACCGTATGTTATTTTTAGTTTGATCACATTTGCACCAGCGCGAGTTAATAAATCAAAGTGCTTTGTGCTGTTTGTAGGTTACGATATGACAGGGAGGGTGAATTAATTTCGATAAACCAACTCGCAGATAAACATACTCTCATCGAGACAGGCGAGTGACATTTACAGCTTAGTATGGGTACTGAATACAAAGGATAAAAATAATATTGATTGTGATATTATGCTTAGTTACAATATTTTTTCTTATTAATTAAACATTTTTTTCGCATTCAAACATGAGATACCATACATGCATACACTCACGCCTTTTATCCCCGAATGGGGTAGGCAGAGGCGCAACTAGTACACCCACTTTTCGCCGTGCATATTCCTTCCCATGATGTGATAGGGGGCGAGCCTATCGCCACATCGGGCACAAATTCCAGACTCCGAGCTGATACTGAGAGAATACCCAATATCACTTTGCCCGACCCGGCGATCGAACCCGAGACCTCAGCATTGCAGTCGTACAGTAATACAACTACGCCACCGAGGCAGTTGTAGTAGGAGGTAACAGTGGTAACCAGTTTGAGGCCAGTTGGAGATCACTTGAAACCAGGTAATCCACCTAGTAATTTTTGGCATATTGTAAAATAAAACGTCAAATATACACTATAATTATTACTGATACCCAGTAATAATATAATAATAATACCAGCCCTGTTTAATTTACTGTCTGACTGCTGGACACGGGCCCCCTCTACAACCGAAAGGAATCCATCACGCTGGCTTTAATAGCGTGATTTATGTATGTACTTGTTTCTTATAAATCGTATTATCAAGCGTCGTGTCACACCGCCTTTACAGTAAAAACATAATCTTACATGATATACAATAATAATCTCGTTGGACATGTCTGAGCGGCGCACAGGCCGGCACAACACAGCGATTTTGATTCAGCCGTCCGTCACACTGAACACAATGGCAACGCGACGCCGCACGGTCGTTTCTTGCGCCGGCTTAATGACTGTCAAATGTCAATGATCGAGCAGATTGTGTGAAAAAGTTGACAAACCATTGTTAAAGACTGTATACGTACTTATGCGTACCTAGCATGGACATATTCAGATTTGCGACTTGAAGTTCAGTAAAACTTAGACATTGCATTAAAAATTGTCTTATCTGATGAAATTGACTTACACAGTGAAAGTGTGCAAAAATTTGAAGTGGCAATCCATATTTCGCAGACTACCCCTATGGGACAGTGGCTTGATATTTTCTATGTATGTTATTTGGTGATCTTTCTATTCTATTCCTTACGAATATATGCTGTATCTTCATTAAGGCGATGATTCCTGGTCACTGTGTATGCGCTCTTTCATGACCTGTTTCGCTGTTTTAGACTTCCTTGTTTTCCGTTTTAAAACGAGTAAACAATAAAAACGTGGCTATTTTAAAACGGCTGTCCACACACATCATAAATGATTAAATACCACTCGGTCTTTAAATAATTTCTGGACATACAGTGCTTGACAGCCCACGACCCTGCCACTGCCGTGATTCTTGTGGATATAGCTTTTTCTACTCGAGATATGTCAGTTTTTTTTTTGTTAATGGCCCTACTGCCAGTATCCTGACGCGGGTCGGCTTTTCTGGCCACACCGGTCTTTAGGGTGAACGCAGAAGGCGCTCGCAACCCTTTTGAATTAAGTGACCATGCTGAGGGCAATCTACTAACGGGTTACGAACCTCGGCTCAGGACGGCCACTGAGAGAGGATGAGACATCAACGATTAGGGAAAGATTGGTTTTTAGGCCTAATCCTATTAGATTGTGTTATCATCGGCACGCGGGCCGGAACTGCTAGGGGGGTCGGGGGGGGGGGGCGCGACGGGGAACGCGGCGAGGTCCTCGACGGCGAGGACGGAACTGTGGTCTTGTGGAGTGTGGCGGCGGATGGCCAGAGTGATTTCGTCCTCTGGATCGGTTATACGGAATGCGGCCGTCTCCATTTGGCGCGGTCAAATGGAGTATATATTGACGCTTTACGGACTAACGTAAAGCGTCAATATACAAGGTTGATTAAACGGTGAGGCTTTATTTCTAGCTACATATGTAATGTACCATATACAAGCTCTACACCAAATTTCAGTTCAATAGGAGGAATAGTTTAGCCACAGTATAGATTTTTTGTGATTGCAAAACTACATCGGGATGTATATCTGCCCTAACAGCTGACCGGGTAAAAACCGCATCAAACAATATGTAATTTAAATTAATTTTAGGACTTTACAGATCTAAATCTACTTCCAGATTAAAATTGGTAACGTGTCTATATTTTCATTAGTAGATTTTACTCGCAGCCCCGGCCGCGTCGAAAAGTTTGTTCCGGGATAATAAAAGTCCCGCTTTATACTTTCCTGGGATAAAACGTAGCCTTTGTTACACAGTGATAATGTAGCATTCTAGTTAAAATTGGTTCAGTAGTTTTTGAGTTTATTCGTTACAAACGTACGAATCTTTCCTCTATATAATATTAGGTTGTACCTATAGACTGTAGATAATAAATGCAGCTCGCTTTAATTTCTGTTGGTAGCTAGCATGTTACTGGTCTTATAGGAACGAGGAATCACCCATTGAAATGAAATAATTTATTTGAACAAATAAGATGTTAATTATTTAGATTCCGTCAATTTTACTCCTACCATCAGTTCAGAAAACCGTTTTCATTAGAGAAGAACGGGTAAGAAACTCTAGTGTTGTTTTTTTCAAAATCACTTCACAAATAAAAGTAGGCCCTACAGTGTATAATAAAAAATATTACAATTTGATTTTTATTATGTTTAAACCATATTATTTATTGACTTGCGATTTATTATCATTGCTCATAGTAATTTGAGCTCTATTCCTACTCTTTAATCTTAATGATTTCAAAGCTCACGAGTTTGTCCACTAAGAGTGGTGCACAAGCTTTCACCGAGCTTAAATCAGATGTTGTTGTGTGATACGGGGCGAGCTTATCGCCGTATCGAGCACAAATTCCAATTCCCTAGCATCGCAGGTGTGTTTTTTTTTTTTTCGGATTGTAAAACTTCTCATAAGTGCCCAACCTAGGAATATAATATTTAATCTGTTTACGATATGTATCGAATAACGATATAATTATGAATTAATAAAATATAAACTACTTAAGTTACACTGTACAGTATTTAAAGTAATCTATTTTACAAACGAAATCTAAAACCTTCTAAAATGGATGACTCAATATTATACATTCATTGAAGATAATTATTGTTACTACATATCCGTCACATGACAGGAATCAATAATACTACTCTATGACGTATTGCTGATAGTGGACCAATGTACCAATGACTTCGTCCGCGTGTAATTCTTTTAGATGTTTTTCATCCATGCTGTAACCTTTAAATTGTAACTAAGATTACTGAAGTTTTTTTTTAAGTAGAGCACGAAGCTCCCAGGTATTTGGGATCACCGCCACCCCTAAACATTAATCACTGAATATCATTTTTTGCTTTTAAGGTAAGAAATAGATCTGAATCAACATCCGTACAGCTTTTCGTTACATGATCCGCGCATATAATAACAAAATACAGTTTATTATACAATATTATAACATAATGAATCATTTCAACTTCACTTACAGGATAAGATACAAAAGCATATTACTAATCATGCAAACGATTTATCCGAACATCGTCTTCATAGAAGAATCTGTGATGTCATCGCGTGCCGATCCAGGGAACGAATTTCTCCAAATCGGTCGGAGGCATGCGCACGCGCACGCGACTGTAGGGCCCCATGAATAATGCACAAGGCACGACGTCGGGAAGCGCAAGCCGACAGGATATAGATCCGGTTCCTATCCACAACTTCACTACTTCTATATTGTTCATTTGTATTTTTATCTTATTATTTTATGGAAGCGAAGTATGTCCGGTTATCGGATCTCATCGAATAGTGGCACGTAACTTTGTATAAGGCGCTCTGCATCGACTAACGATGGTGAACATTATTCATATTAAGCGTTTCTATAATACTATAAAATAAATTTGTATCATTAAAGATTTGTCTAAGCAGAGTAAAACGCGGACAACATGCCTGATACTCTTTTAACAAAATTAGTCCTTTAACAATTTATCTATGTGAAATGTCACCTTTACGCCAGTATCGGCTTTACCGTCAACATCAAACGCGTTGACGTAATGTATCATAATTCAGTACGTATTTACAGTAGTGCAGTATAAATTGCTACAATAATCACGTGAAATACTTGTTAAATCTTACACTAATACAAGAATCTTCTTGAGGTAATATTTATTACCTTGTTCACGTGTTGCCATAATGAGATGAAGATACACCATCCAACCAATTACATTTAGTAGTATGCAGACACCTTTAAGCGGTGAACGGTGCATATGAATTGGCTTTGCGACTTTAGTACACATAAAGCGATTTTATTAGACGAGAGACTAGCTCGGCCTGTCATGACGATCGTTTTAAGTCCACATTAAACTCAAAGTACTAGTAAATACAAAAAAACGACTGTCTTGATCGATACAACCACATAAAAATGCATGTTTTGGGTCATTTATACCAGAAATTATGAATGTTTTTTTGTCTTTCTTAGCCCAAACCGTCAACAAACTATTGCAAACCACACAAGTATTTGTCTCAGTTATAGAGTCCACTTGGCGACCTCAGATGTTTCATCCAGTGTTAGTCGTCAATTATCGCTTTAACGATGTAGAAAATCATGAGAGAACCAACATACTTAAGTATAATTATCCGTAGGAATTTCAAAGGTACGTGAAATGTGTCAACCCGTACTATGCCTCGGGTACGACTGGGTGCTCCGTGGTTCCAATCTCCGGGGCGTCGGCGTGACTTGTTACGCCGACGATACGTTAGTCACAGCGACTGCTGGGACCTTCCGGGACGCCGCAACTCTGGCGGCGGCGGGCACCGGCCAAGTAGTTCGAAGAATCCACCGTTTAGGGTTGAAGGTGGCCCTCGAGAAAACCGAGGCCGTGTGTTTTCACGGACCTCGGAGAGGGCCACCGGCCGGTGCCGGCATCGTCGTTGGGGGGGTGCGGATCCCCATCGGCTCTAGCATGAGGTATCTAGGTTTAGTCCTAGATAGCCGATGGCGATTCCGCACCCACTTTAAGGAGTTGAGGACGAAATTGTCCCGGGCAGCGGGCGCTCTTTCCCGCCTGCTGCCCAACCTGGAAGGTCCTGGCTTCCCTTGCCGGAGGCTGTATCACGGAGTCGTGCGGTCCATAGCCCTTTATGGCAGCCCCGTTTGGGCTGACTCCCTGGGCCGCCCCTGCGTCGCCCTTCTGCGCGCCCCGCAGAGAGCTTTAGCGCAGCGGGCGGTCAGGGCGTACCGCACGGTCTCTTTCGAGGCGGCTTGCCTATTGGCCGGATTTCTGCCCTGGGACCTGGACGCCAAATCCCTTGCCGATGTATTCCATTGGCGGGAGGAGGCGTTCAGTCGCGGGGAGCGTCCGGCCCTGAAGGAGGTGGAGGCCAAGAGGGCCGCCTTACGGCGAGCCGCCGTGGAGGAGTGGCGTCTCAGGCTGGAGGCCCCGTCGTGGGGGCACCGGGTCGTAGAGGCAGTGCGTCCTGTCTTTGCCGAATGGCTGGACAGGCGCCACGGAGCGGCAACATACCGCCTGACGCAGGTGCTCACCGGGCATGGCTGCTTCGGTGAGTTCCTGTTTCGGGTGGTAGGGATAGAGGAGTCGGCCGTGTGTCACTATTGTGACAACTGCCCTATGGACACGGCCCAACATACGTTGGAGTGTTGTCCAGCCTGGGATGAAGAACGCAGCGCTCTCAGAACAGTCGTCGGAGAAGACCTCTCGCTGCCGGCCGTGGTCGCTTCCATGGTCGGCGGCCGGGAGGCCTGGCAGGCGGTGGCCCACTTCTGCGAGGCGGTCCTCTCGCGGAAGGAGAGTGCCGAGAGGGATCGCCAGCGCAGTGGTGATCCCTCCCGCCGCCAGACGAGACGTAGGAGGCGTCGGGTGGACGACTGACCGACGTCTCCCGCCCTGTGGATTGGGGGCGTTTGGAGAATTCCACCACGGTATCCCCTGCCTGTCGTAAAAGGCGACTAATAGGGGCCTCCGGGGGTCACGGGTGGGCGGGACGTGCCGCCCACCCATTAGTCTAGCCAACTTTTGTGACCCCCGTGATGGACATGTCCGAGGCAGCGTGTCTCACGCTGCCTCGTACACCAAAAGGAGGACACGGTACGGTGTTTCGGGGGCTTCTGAGCCCCCGCAACAGGAAAAGGACCGCAACAGCGGTACGTGCAGGGGCGGTTGCGGACGACAACTTAGACGTGAGTCGGAGGAAGCCCGCAGCCGTCCCTAATGCGCCGAAGATGGCATTTTAAAAAAAAAAAAAAAAAACCCGTACTATGCCACTTGCCAGTGTGGTAGACTAGAGCTAAACCTGGTCAGTAGTAGGGGACTCAATTGCAGAGCAGCCAGACAGTATATTAAACACAGGATTGATATTATCATCAGTTTAAATACATTATCCGCTTACCAACTCTTATAGGACCAGCGTGATCATCGACTAACATTACATAAACACAAAAATAACGCTCCAAATGCTACACGTGAACCATTGTTCGAGATATTTAGGTAATTGGCTATGATAATTTAAACACTTTTTGGAAAAAGCATCTCCGAGAATCGTTACATGTTACACCAATTGTATGCTAATGTAGCGTATCGTTGTAGCGGAAAAACCCACCAAAATTGGGAAATACAAAAATGGATATTGCTAGTTATCTTGTAGTGCTCACACGTATTTAACTATTAAATAGGAAGTCAAATATGCATAACAGTCTCAATGGTTAAACTTGGAATTATATGTATAGACCATAGACGCTGTACTGCGCTCGTCCGCAGACCATAATTGGCAATAATTACATTTAAAATGTCTTTTAAATCAAAACACAACAGTATGTATATACTGCTACGTGGCGCTAGCATACGCAGCCGCGGTACAAATTCGGTGGACCATCTTAGTCTCCTTTGGTTTAAGCTGATCCGAGGTGTTCAATGGATATCAAAAATATACGAATGTTATAACCTTAGAACAGAGCATGTAATATGTTAATTGTTGACATACGAAAAAACTAATTTATTAATCAACATAATGGATTTATTAAGACATAAATAATTGGATAAAATCGATACCAGCGAGACATCAGGGTCACGTCCACCAGCCGACATTGGCCGACCTCACAACCGTGAGAAAAACGCATGTGACGAACCAACGACACGCAAAACATTCTCATGAATATGCCACGATCGTAGATTACACACACGATGCTAATATAAAATATACTAACGACTATTATAAAGATTCAGTTCATACGAGATTACAAACGCGACACGAAACACCGCAGAAACAGTATAATGACTTTCCTTAACAAGGCGGATCATAATTACGAAGCAATACCCGATTGAGTCGAGGAACCCGATATCTTACCACATAGACGAACCCCTTTAATAACGTCGACTATCGAGAAAAACCGGACCCGTAGGCGATTCTGTAAAATGTCAGCAGTTTTTATTCCTATATTTACTGGAAAGTTGCGAAAGAATGTAGACAGTATAACCATTTAGAGGGCAATAGAGAGGGTGAGGGTGCAATATTGAGGGAACATTGTTATCTTATTTAGTGTTTGCGAGGGAATTCCATGACGCGTTGAGGTAGATAAAGCGGGGGAAACTTTTCCTTTCAGACGTTCGGTTGTACAGTTTCGAATATGTTTACGGTAAAAGAGGGTGACTTTTTGTGTTGCAATTCCGGTGTATTCATCATTTTGTTGTTGCAGCAACAAAAACGATATAAATAAGTTATATTGTAATGCTGCATTTGGTACATAAGCAAGAAAATAATGTGTAGAAACGAGGAAAATACAAAAAAATATTACGTATTTCAATTTGTCACTAACAGAAGCCATAAAAAGTAAATTCAGAACAACCATTAAGCAAAATTACAAACAATAAATACTTTACACAACTTTCTTAATATTTTTTTTGATAAAAGAAAAGCACAAAAATCTGGCGAATTTCGCAACTTTTGCGCGGAAACAAATTGTTTTTCCTCAAAAGTTTGAGCTCTCGAAATCGTGACAAAGGGTTGTTTGTCACGGGAACTTTTTAAAGCTTCCTGCAACTTTAACTTGCGGTGAAATTAATTCACCAATTTTAATACACTGAAGCCAATTATATCCTCGCTGTATTTCCATTTGGCTATTCTTTTAAAAGATTTTTTTACATAAATCCACAAATGTGTATTATTATTATACCTACAATAGGTACAATAATTTACTTCCATTTTGCATACAAATTGGTTATGTGGACGCTAAAAGTAAATTATTTGACAAGTTTTATTTTTAGGTATCACTGAATGGTTTACAATAAAGATGCTTTGTATTTACTTTATAGACCGTGGGCCAGTAGCAAAATTTCGTCAGTCATTTTCTCCCGAACGATAATTGGTGAGATGCTTCAGAGACGTGTATCATAAAGCCTCGTGAACGTCAGCTTCGGCTCCGTGGGTGCCATGAGCGGTGGTAGCCTCCCAAAGATGTAGAAAAAAATATATTATTCAGTCATTTCCTCCCAACTAAGAATCATTTTAAATTGTAGCTAACCCGATACCTTGAAGAAAAAAAATAATCAGCTGACTGTAACTTGGGGTATTATGCGTCAGCTGGTCAATGAAACATGTAAAAAAAATATATCATTTCAGTGATTTCCTCTCAACTACAAATTTACCTGATGATAGCTTATACGCAACTATGAATAAATATATATGTCAGCTGGCTGTATGCCGGGGCAAAAACCGTCAGCTGATGCCTTGAAAGTTATAACGCAGGTGTTAGGCGAGAGCTTCTATTACATAATTACATGCATCAGCTGACAATGTTTCCCTCGAATTAATGATAGTAGATTCTCTTTATTAATTACAGCATTGTATTATCAATCTATACATGTAAAATGCCTTGTCCTGAATGACTGACTGACGCACAGCCTAAACCTCTGACCGTAGAGACCTGAAACTTGCAGGGTGTGTTCTTTGTATGCCATAGGCATCTAATGAGATTGAATTTTCCGAAAGTCTACCCCTAAGAGGGTGAAAAAGTGGGGCAAAGTTTGTATGGGCCAACGTGATTCCTTGGTCCAACCTACTTCAAATATTGCTTAAACTTATTTTTAACAGAACTGATAGAAGACGTGTTTCATGTTTTATTGAAATTCATCCCGTAATATATAATATGTATAAAAACGAAAGGTCATTAACTCACTCATCACGAAATCTGAGAAGCTACACGTGCTAGGAGTCTCAAATTTTGTGGAGGTTCCTTTTAGGACGTTGGAGCTCACTAAGACGGGATTTTGCGAAATTCAACCCCTAATGGGGTAAAAAGATTGTACGCGATAAACTCAAAGACTATCAAACGGATTTTGATTAAATTTGGTATGGAGATAATTCGAGCATCTGGGAAACTGGAAAGTTTTAGGCTACTTCTTATCCCGTGAAAATGTATAAGTGGGACCTTTATAAAAAAAAACTCTTTCGTACGACCGCGGCTGCGGGCAAAAGCTAGTCAGCTTATAAATTTTCATCTGGGAAGATATAATGTATCTTAAATGTTTGACTTTACGCTCAGATATGAGTTTTCCGATGAAATGTATAAATACTTTACGACTAATACGTATATAATTAAATAACTGAAGAAATATTAAGAAGAGTGATTATGAATTTATAGTTTATTGTACTCTCCGGAGTAAGATAAAGTGGTCAGCAGAAGACTTTTCAGATTAACACAACCTACTGCAGGTACCACCTTTGCAACACGTTTCTAATCTAAGGGTTAGAAAAGTGTTGCATGCCTACATCGCGTCATACAAGGAACACACCCTGCAAGTTTCAGATCTCTACGGTCAGAGGTTTGGGCTGTGCGTTTAACTGTCAGTCAGTCATTCAGGACAAAGCATTTTACATGTATAGATTGATAAGACAATGCTGTAATTAATAAA
Organism: Lapara coniferarum; assembly: GCA_949316025.1. Lineage (NCBI taxonomy): Eukaryota > Metazoa > Arthropoda > Insecta > Lepidoptera > Sphingidae > Lapara > Lapara coniferarum. The sequence continues at coordinate 36,445,629 of OX438924.1, read as the reverse complement.
GAGAATCTACTATCATTAATTCGAGGGAAACATTGTCAGCTGATGCATGTAATTATGTAATAGAAGCTCTCGCCTAACACCTGCGTTATAACTTTCAAGGCATCAGCTGACGGTTTTTGCCCCGGCATACAGCCAGCTGACATATATATTTATTCATAGTTGCGTATAAGCTATCATCAGGTAAATTTGTAGTTGAGAGGAAATCACTGAAATGATATATTTTTTTTACATGTTTCATTGACCAGCTGACGCATAATGCCCCAAGTTACAGTCAGCTGATTATTTTTTTTCTTCAAGGTATCGGGTTAGCTACAATTTAAAATGATTCTTAGTTGGGAGGAAATGACTGAATAATATATTTTTTTCTACATCTTTGGGAGGCTACCACCGCTCATGGCACCCACGGAGCCGAAGCTGACGTTCACGAGGCTTTATGATACACGTCTCTGATGCGTCTCACCAATTATCGTTTGAGAGAAACTTGGTCATCGAAATCTGTCACTGGCCCACGGACCATTAAGATTTTCTCTTAATAATATGAAGTCTTTATATGTATAAAATATTCAAAGTTATTAGATTGTCCTATTGTATATTTTTATAGATGGCTTTTTACGTTCTAAACGTGACACGTAATGGCATTCGATAGAAACTAAACTGTATCAAAACTGAATTCCTATAATATTTAATAAATTGTATTTATTTGCACTGTGTTTTTGAAAACATCTACGAAGATTTCGTGATTTCGTCGACAAAGTTCTAACAGTCAAAAACTACAAAGTACCTACTTAGGTTTTAGGAAATATTCTTCTGCGGATACTGGCGGGAGCTTGTACGTGTAATATAATATTATAATCATACATAACCCAGCAGTTAACGTCGCAGTAATATATAAAATGGTTACCATAAAAGTCATATTACATCGTATAGCTTGTGAAACGCGAAATATCATACGACTTCCATTGGACTATTCGCGAATAGGTATTAGATGCCACACTGTGCGAGTTACTTTCATGTGCCAGTTGCTCAATAACTCGTATCCGAGACTTAACTAGGCTTTCCTATTCTCATCTTAGCAAATGCTAGGGTGAGAATAATAATGGTAGTTGTAAATTACAATTTACAACTATCATTATTAGCAAATGCTAATAATGGTACATAGTTGTAAATTGTAATTCATCATTCACCAAGCAAGATAGCATTGTGTGACTAGCTGCGGCAAGTCAAATTAATGATCTCAGGCTAAGTCAGTCTACTCTCAGTCGAGCAGCTGGCGCCCCGTAAACATTTCCTTTGGTTTTACTACCAAATGAGTTCGATATTTACGATCGACGTTCTGTCGGCAATTTCATGACAACTGGCGACTTCCAGCCCTCGAGAGTATTTTTCATCTTGTTCCCGAATAAATATGAAATACATTTGAATATTATTTTCATGACTTACGTTTTTTTTTGAGGATAAGAATGTTTTCCTTGCTCGCTGTTTTGTATGATGCTGTTTGGGAAATTGGTTATGTTTTCGGGTTATTTCTTATTTAAATAATTTAGTTCAATAATGCCATACAATACTATTATTATATCAAGAATGCACTTGAAGTATATTAAGAAAGTCCAACTTTATGAAATACGTCTTTCTTATTAATCCATTCTACGCTAAAAGTTTAAATAAGCCCGATCGTGCGCTATAATTATCTTCAAACGCTAAATATTTCAATACGAACTATACGCCATCGGTTTAAGTATTTAACGAAATCTAAACATATCATAAAAAAGGTATTTTACCTGCCCATTTCTCTCAACAAAATACGTTATAACCAAAATTAACATCTTCATAACCTAATCAACACTTAGCCACTGTTATTAAGTTATAGTACCTAATTAATAAGTGCGAACACAATTGCAATGCAATGCAATAAATTACAATAATTTTATAAAGGTTCTCGATCTGTCAACTATAAAAAAGCCAATATAACAGGCAAGCTAAAGATTTTTCTAATGCATCGTAATAAATAACTCTACAAAATTGAAGAGTACGACTATCACGTAGCACGCCATTAAAACTGACCGCGATTCAACTTTATCGGTTAACTAGACACTAATTATAATCGATACATTCCCGCATTATAGAAATTTGTTTATTTATCATATTTTTTGCTTTGTTTCTTTTTTATTTTATTTATTATAAGCACATCGGGATCATGTATATTGAATATCTTATAAACTAACTTACATAATATGGTAAATTGATCTGATATACACGACACTTACGGAGCGCATAACATTTGCAACATAAGTAGCATGTATATAAATGTATTACAGGGTTATATTAATAAAAACAAAAATTAATTATGTTTCTGAGAATTGCTTTTAGTTATTTGTTTTGTTTCTAAATTTAATAACTTTAAGCGTTTGTTGTACACCGTAGCTTCATTGATCCAACAGTCTTCGTAAACACTTTTGTAAGAAAATGTTGACTACTCAGGAATCATGCGTAATTTTTTGTTTACATTTAGTTAAATACCTAAACCGATGGAGTAAAGAAAAGTCACGGACAACAAATTAGAAGGTGTAAATCTTTAATTTTGAAGATACAAGCGAATCCGAAGCGTGAATCGATAGGTAGACTTCATCTAAAATTCAACTCGTGGAGTTCGGAAACTTACTATTTAAAATTTAATGAAGCTCGGAACGGAGGTATATTTTATAGTGGCGATAGTAAAACCTCTTTTCGGGGTGAAAAATGGTTATGGACTAATCCGTAAGTTGGATAAGTCTTGAAGTCCGTCTTGGAGGTCACTGTAGCCAGTGTAATTACAGAACATTACGAGACTAAACATCTACGTTACGGCAACGAGTGTAAAGCCACGAAAAATGGTAATTCAGTGCTGGATGGTGTTGCTACTCTTCATAGATAGTCGCTACGCATATCAGACGAGCGGCCTGCTCGTCTCTTCGCTCATCAGTTAAAAAAAATCATTCTCAAGCGAGCGAGGGATGGTTTTGTCAGGCCAAGTACCATGTAGTGTTGACGCAGTTGTTCTCTCATTGGCTACGTAGCGTATCAAACCATTTGGTAGGATTTTTCTCAACACATACTAAAGTGCTTAACTACTGCAGTGGCATATTATTGCCTATGATTCTCCCCATAATACAATTATTCTGGTTATAGTCCCGATACTAGTAGGTACATATTGACGTTACACGTACCTAATGTTACAATGTTCGGTTTCTGCTTCCAACACATCGTATAAATAAGTATTATATTATCAGCCAGTATTTGATACTTTATGATATATAATGTTTTGATCTGTATGTGACGTTGTCTAGTGGAAAACTATAAAAGAAAGGAAGGTTGACAGACTACAAGCTGGGCCTATTAGTTTTCTCCACCACCAATATCCAGCCGTCTCGTGCATCCCGCCTCGTATTTCACTAAGTTCTTTAAGATTTCACAAAGTGACAGCACAAGCCAATCGCCTGTATCAATCGGCACGACCACAGAACAGAGATAGAGATAGAACTATAAAGTGGGCGTAACCTTTGATACACTAGTTTAGAATGCAGTACAAACTCACTGTTTGAACGGTCTCAGTCGTCATTGCGCATTGTCAAAGGTTTAATGATTGGAAAAAATATTTAAAAATATTAAAATGCCCTATTATGCTATTCTGGAATGCAAAAATAATAGCCGTACCAAAAATGTGTCCCACGGAGGTATTTCGTACCATCGGTAAGTAATATTTTCTGGTATATTGCTATTTAGTTGAAAAATGTATCTTGATTTTCTATGTCAAACATGACACAAAAATTACAATTTAAAATGTTCCTTATTCTTTTCACTATATGGTTAATTGTCGCAAACGAAAATCAGTTGTTCTAGAATGATTTGTCACCAATTCATAATGTCATCGCTACTCAATTAGTGCATGCGTGGTCGATAAAATATTATCGATAATTATTAATTTTTCACTGAAGCGTTATGTTATGCAGAAAAGTACGAAAAGTTATCTGATGCATGATCCGCTTGTGATGCATAGCTGTGGTCGATATAATAATTAATTAATGAAACAATACTAGATTGTTAATTTTCAGTTTTCCAAAAGATCAATTTATAAAGGAAAGTTGGATCAATGCTACGGGAAGGTTAAATTGGTTTCCTTCCAAATTTTCCGTAATATGTTCAGAACATTTTGTAGAAGATGTGTAATGTAAAAAAAAGGGGAAATCAATATTTTAAAGTGAATGCAGAAGCTCATATAAATATTCTAATTCATCAATCAATAAGTAATTATAAGAAAGCCACACACTATAATATTTATTTTATTGTTTTATTTTACTACATAAATTTATTAAAAAAACTATAGGTTATTATTTAAAAATACCCTTTTTAATCTTATCTTACTTCTTGTCTTATTTTAGTAATATCATAAATGCAAATGTTTGTGGAAATTTTTGGATCTCTGTATGTCGGGATGTTTGTTTGGTTTGTATGTTTCTTAGAAGTAAACTCAGACATTTGGCACACGAGTAGATCATAATACCCTTTTTTTTCGCGGAGAAAGTGACTTATTACTATCACCTAGCCTTTCAAGGGAGGCGACTGAGTGGTTTTGTTCGGTTCACCGTGCCTTACGACCCAGCGTTGAGCCACCGGGCCGAGTCCCTAACCTATGTACAACGCACGGCATGCCAACTAAAACTCTGCGGTGGCCTTCTTCGGCGCATTAGGGACGGCTGCGGGTTTCCCCGGGCTAAAGTGTCTAAGTTGTCGTCCGCAGCCAGATCATAATACCCTGGATTAACACATATATGCTACTTTTATTCCGGTAATTTGCTCCCATGGGATATAATGGATATTTTTTCTATGCGTCGTACTGCGTTTTAGGGGCTTTTCTAACGGGAAAAGCTTTTTATTGAGACAACACATAGTTTTAAATAATTGTTTTTAATTACATATAAATGTGCCTGTCTGCTTTATAGGTTAACAATGTTTGATCAGCTATGTTACTTGATATTATATTATGAGTATTACTTGATATCTCATCGTTAATGTTATTTCTTAGGGTGGTGGATTCCAAAGTAAACCTGAAATCATAAATTTAAACGCAGGCGTATCTTCTTCAAACGAAGCACAAGAAATTGTTGCCCCCAAAAAGCGTAAAATATTACCGAGTCAGATCCAGGTACAAAATTAAACAACTTTTGCTTGACGAGACGAGCATGTCGCTCAACAAGCGATACGACCACTCATAAACAGCACAAAGCACTATTCAGTTTGGAATCAATGCAGTTACGCCGAGACATTGCCTCACTTAGTGTATTCTATCGTCCGTGTCTTGGTGAGTGCTCTGGACAAAAGTTTAACCTTAGGCCATCCTCACACTTCCTTAGGGGAACCACGCGTACTGGCTTGCGAAACCACTGCTTAGTGATTTCTTCTATCTCAGCCCATATCAATCGGGTTAAGAAGTTCGTAATTTTGCTATTAAACTGTGGAACAGTTGCCGGGCACGAATGTTTCCAAGTCTTATGATATTGGGTCCTTAAAACGGAACTTGCAGAAGCTATTAGCAGGCCGGCATAATTCTGCTGTCCGTCAAAGGATATTTTCTTGCCTTGCCGGTTGACGTTTTGCTTAGACGTGAAGTCTACTCTTACTCTCTTAACCCCAGCAGTGAAATCACTATGATAAGTATATATACTCATTATAATTTATTGCAAACTAGCTATATAAGCTGTGTAGCTAATATAGTATGTGTAACATACATATCTGCAGTATTGAAATTATAAAGTAGGAATTTAAAATATATACTTAAAATTTAAAATAATTTTTAATTTACTGAGTTAAAATTGTATTCAAGACAGTTCCAACAACTTTTCCAGTACTTATCAAATTAATATTATATAATTTTGTTATAAGTCCATTTCATTTATTAATGTTAGTTATAAAACAAACACCATCGATAGGTTTACAAAAAGGTAACGTATGGGTGCAACACTATTACCGGCATGCGTAGCGTACTGGGTGTCATTCAATAACTTATCTTAAAACAACTGCCATTGAGTTCTTATGAATGCCATTGCGATTATACGCCATCTCGCGTGGACTAGCGGTATGAAATCGAATTAAAATCAAAATTCAGACTGAAGGAATAATGTCGTATGAAGTCATGTGAATTTTTAGAATACGAAGTTTATATAATGGCATTAAGGTTAAATTTAATGCAAATGATTTTGTATTATACGCTTTATCTTTATTGGTGATTTTGGCCAATCATAATGAAGAGATGATAGTATGCGAATATATGCATGTGTGAGTTTGGCGACACTGGTTTTCTTAGTAAATTGATGCTAAACTCTATCCATTCTATCTTTAATTCGTGGGCACGACTACCCACAGACGGTAGCATCTACCTACACCATTGAGAATCGACCGGTTGATTGTATCGACCAATTGGGTACGCCAGTTCTAAAACGTCCGATGGTATAAATTCGTGTAAATTAAATATTTAAACCACTCCCTGGAATGCGTGTCGAGTACTAAGATACAATTTTGCGAAGGAAAATCTTTAGAGGTGTAGTGTTGGGCACATTTTTCGTAAATCTCTAAAAGTAAGCCTTGTAACGTAACACTTTTCCCTATAGACTAGTATGAATGAACCCGCATGTTTGGCAAGTTACGGTAATGCTCAGGCAAAGTTGAAGTTATGACGGTACTCGCGAACACAGTTTTAAGTTATTGTCTGCATAAAGGTTACCAACGAAACCTATTCTATAAAAATACATATATTGTTTGCAGATTTCAAAAATATTTTAAGGAACTTGATAAAACTTGTGAATCTACATAACATATTAAATTGAATTTATCTATTCATCTGAATGTATATTCCTATAGGTAGGATATTACGTCAACTTTAATGAGACTAACAGTAAATACATAAATACAAAAGAATTGTTTTAAAGTGTTATAAAAACTTGAACACATTTAATGCAGTTCCAATGTCTAGACTGTAGAGTCTAGACCAATCAATCATCACAGTTGTATAGAATTTACAAAAAATAAAAATCACATTATAAAACCCATCATCTTAAAATCATTTACATATCTTATCATTATGGCGTTTGAACTCCACAAAATTTACGACATAAAAGAAATAAAAAACATATATTAACACATTTTAGATGCACACTTTTTAATTCCACAAAACAACGCCATCAAAACAGACGTAACAACATTTTCCACGTGAACACAATAAAAAAACATCTAACTGCGACATAAATTTCGTCACAATTGCCACTCTTAAGGCGAGGACTGCTTTAATTATCCCTTGGGAGCAGCGAGAGGGGTTGCGGGGTGAGGTAGGACTACATGAGACAACTCGTATGTTGCAACAAAAACAAGGGGGGGTTGCAAGAGTTGCTTTTCCAATTATCTAGACAAGTGCGCGTGTTAGTGACGCGGCGTGTACGTTGCGTGTGCGTGGCGCGTGCATGGTGTTTGCATTGTCCACAGTACGGAGCCCTCAGACGTCAATTAATTTGAGTGTGGAGAGGTAAGTGCCATCTCTTTGTCCTTTGTACACGGGCTGAATCGTATGAAACATATGCGGGTTTTTTCGCGGGTTACGACTTACGAAGTATGTAAATGTTTACGAGCATTTTATGGCGACAGCAATTCGAGGTATGAACGAAATGAGCATACGAGTGTATCGCAAGGCGACTATAAATTGTAGAATTTTGTACGTAAAGTATATAATATTTTTACTGCCACAATTTTTTAAGAAGTACATTTTTTGGATCTCATGTGCCTTTTCTCCAATGTTAACTTAATTCCTATAATAATCCACATTTATATCACTCCTACAGTTTAATTAGTTCGAATACTCGCATATTATATGAGCCCACTAGGGCTCATATAATATGCGAGTACATCTTATTAGAACTATAGTACAAGAAATATTTCTTTACAAAAACCAACAAGCAATGTTGTTCTGGCGCCATATCCTTAGCCGTTCGAGGATATGAAGACAGCATTTCCACTTTATCCAAGCCTGTACAGAATATTAATTAAAGAACACCCCTCCTTCGCTATAAAACGTTTTTTCTGCTGTTACCTAGTGGGAACGGACGAGACTCCTATTTTATAAGAGGTCATAAGGTTAATTCCTAAATTGAGATACACGGTTACGCGATATCCAAATACCTCTTCCGAATTTCGTGGCGTCGCAATTAAGATTTTACTCGTTATCAAAATCTCTGCAATCGCTCTTGCATCGCTCTGCATTCTCTATCGCATTTACCACAGGGAGTTGTCTGAAGAATTGTTCGGACTTATCCCTGCTGCTGAGTTCCAACACCGTATAACACGGTAAAACTCCAAATTCCATCCACATCACCTCGGAGGTTGGCAATCCACCAGAGTGCGTTTCTGGCAACACTTTTTACCACGTACTACAAAACTACGGAATTGATAAAATGTAAGCGTTTTCAATCCAGGAATTTTGATGTGAAACATGCTCACCTCACTTTGGTCGCCCTGTTACAGGTAAAGTGGATGCCACTTTTGAAAAAAGTGGAGCAAGATCGACATATTAGTAGTTACGACATAGCTGTAGAACTGAGAATTGACCACAAAAGAGTTTTGACCTATTTGAAAAAAGCTGGGTACACAAAAACAGCTCGATATTTGGTAAGCACACGAGCTCACTGAAAGAAACCTAATGGTCCGTGGGCCAGTGACAGATTTCGGTGACCAAGTTTCTCTCAAACGATAATTGGTGAGACGCATCAGAGACGTGAATCATAAAGCCTCGTGAACGTCAGCTTCGGCTCCGTGGGTGCCATGAGCGGTGGTAGCCTCCCAAAGATGTAGAAAAAAATATATTATTCAGTCATTTCCTCCCAACTAAGAATCATTTTAAATTGTAGCTAACCCGATACCTTGAAGAAAAAAAATAATCAGCTGACTGTAACTTGGGGCATTATGCGTCAGCTGGTCAATCAAACATGTAAAAAAAATATATCATTTCAGTGATTTCCTCTCAACTACAAATTTACCTGATGATAGCTTATACGCAACTATGAATAAATATATATGTCAGCTGGCTGTATGCCGGGGCAAAAACCGTCAGCTGATGCCTTGAAAGTTATAACGCAGGTGTTAGGCAAGAGCTTCTATTACATAATTACATGCATCAGCTGACAATGTTTCCCTCGAATTAATGATAGTAGATTCTCTTTATTAATTACAGCATTGTATTATCAATCTATACATGTAAAATGCTTTGTCCTGAATGACTGACTGACAGTTAAACGCACAGCCCAAACCTCTGACCGTAGAGATCTGAAACTTGCAGGGTGTGTTCCTTGTATGACGCGATGTAGGCATGCAACACTTTTCTAACCCTTAGATTAGAAACGTGTTGCAAAGGTGGTACCTGCAGTAGGTTGTGTTAATCTGAAAAGTCTTCTGCTGACCACTTTATCTTACTCCGGAGAGTACAATAAACTATAAATTCATAATCACTGTTCTTAATATTTCTTCAGTTATTTAATTATATACGTATTAGTCATAAAGTATTTATACATTTCATCGGAAAACTCATATCTGAGCGTAAAGTCAAACATTTAAGATACATTATATCTTCCCAGATGAAAATTTATAAGCTGACTAGCTTTTGCCCGCAGCCGTGGTCGTACGAAAGAGTTTTTTTTTTATAAAGGTGCCACTTATACATTTTCACGGGATAAGAAGTAGCCTAAAACTTTCCAGTTTCCCAGATGCTCGAATTATCTCCATACCAAATTTAATCAAAATACGTTTGATAGTCTTTGAGTTTATCGCGTACAATCTTTTTACCCCATTAGGGGTTGAATTTCGCAAAATCCCGTCTTAGTGAGCTCCAACGTCCTAAAAGGAACCTCCACAAAATTTGAGACTCCTAGCACGTGTAGCTTCTCAGATTTCGTGATGAGTGAGTTAATGACCTTTCGTTTTTATACATATTACATATTACGGGATGAATTTCAATAAAACATGAAACACGTCTTCTATCAGTTCTGTTAAAAATAAGTTTAGGCAATATTTGAAGTAGGTTGGACCAAGGAATCACGTTGGCCCATACAAACTTTGCCCCCCTTTTTCACCCTCTTAGGGGTAGACTTTCGGAAAATTCAATCTCATTAGATGCCTATGGTATACAAAGAACACACCCTGCAAGTTTCAGGTCTCTACGGTCAGAGGTTTAGGCTGTGCGTCAGTCAGTCATTCAGGACAAGGCATTTTACATGTATAGATTGATAATACAATGCTGTAATTAATAAAGAGAATCTATTATCATTAATTCGAGGGAAACATTGTCAGCTGATGCATGTAATTATGTAATAGAAGCTCTCGCCTAACACCTGCGTTATAACTTTCAAGGCATCAGCTGACGGTTTTTGCCCCGGCATACAGTCAGCTGACATACATATTTATTCATAGTTGCGTATAAGCTATCATCAGGTAAATTTGTAGTTGAGAGGAAATCACTGAAATGATATATTTTTTTTACATGTTTGATTGACCAGCTGACGCATAATGCCCCAAGTTACAGTCAGCTGATTATTTTTTTTCTTCAAGGTATCGGGTTAGCTACAATTTAAAATGATTCTTAGTTGGGAGGAAATGACTGAATAATATATTTTTTTCTACATCTTTGGGAGGCTACCACCGCTCATGGCACCCACGGAGCCGAAGCTGACGTTCACGAGGCTTTATGATACACGTCTCTGATGCATCTCACCAATTATCGTTCGGGAGAAAATGACTGACGAAATTTTGCTACTGGCCCACGGTCTATAATGAACCGTGTACTCATTTGCAATTCTTTATTGAGACGTAATGAAACCGAAAAAATGTGATGTGTTATGTTATCGAAGATATTGATAGCTGGTGATGAAAAGTGGATCACGTACGACCAGAACCTACGAAAAAGTCGTGGTCAAAGGTCGGTCAGACTTCACAGACTGCGGCAAAACCTGGGTTAACTCGCAATAAGGCGATGCTGTGTGTTTGGTGGGATTAGAAAGGCATTGTTCATTATGAGCTTTTACCGCCCGGCAAAACCATCGATTCGGATCGCTACTGCTAACAACTAATGAGATTAAAGGAAGAAGTCCTAAAGAGAAGACCTGCGTTATTTTTATCCGAGGTTCCAAAATTTCTACAGCAACGGGATCATGGAACTACTTACAAGATGGCAGAAAGTCATCGAACAAAATGACACATGAGGTCCCACCGACGATCGAGGTCGGGCCGGTGCGGCGTTACTTCTTATATTTTAAGTTATATAGTACAAACTATAATTATTTAATCATGTATGCGTGTACATATATTTTTTCTATTATTTATGTAAGTAAATACCGTATATTTATATTATCTTTGTCTTTTGCTGGCATCCGTGTGACACTCCTGTGGCCCTGGCTGAAAATCAGTGTCAGGTGGACAACCCCACCTGGTGGACGCTGAGCCTGTGGCCTTTTGGTCATACTATGGACACGGATGGCTGGGGTGTATAGGGTGTGGGTATGCCGGAGGACTTTTTCTTTTTTTTTTATCAATTTTTTTGTATTCCCTTGTGTTCCTAACTCTTACTGCCATCTGGTCCAGAGACAATGGCCAAATAAAGACTTTTTTCTATCTTTTCTTTCTTTCTTACATGCATACTGTAATTAAATGTAAATAAACTTTACAAAATGGGGTTGGAGATTTCATATACAATTCTAAGAAACTTTTCCCAAATCTAATATTATTTTATACTACATATATTGAAGATGCAAAATATGGAAAACGTAAACAGTAATACACAAAGACAATAGCCGTTTTCGAAGCATTCACGAAATCGCCTGAAAGTGAGATTGGCTCTAAAATTGGGTGGAAGCCAGTTTATAACAATGAATCACTTCGAAAGACTTACAGACAGCTTTTTAGATACGAAAGCTCTCATTTATCAGTCTATCGTGAAATATGTGTACAGTCTGAGCTTCAAAAATTTGTATTTTTATACGGACAGAATTTATTAAGGAAATCAATTGGTTTTGGCGAATTTGGGAAAGAGTCCATATTATATGATTGGCAATAAAACTATGTACGATATCCTAAAGATAACGTAGGAGTTATCTGCGACTTTTATTAATTACCTACATAACAGAATGTTGAATTTTGTGTCGTTATATGACTTTAGCTGTATATAATAAACTTTCTTTTATTTATATTACTGTTTAGTAATGAAAATAAAATAAAATTTATGCTAATTATTACTATTATTTAATTCTGGGATATGTGGCCATTTACTAATAAAACATTTTTGAAATTACGTCAAAAGATACGATTGTTTACCAGTACAAAAAAGTACACCTTTTTATAATACCTAGTGCAGATTAAATGTATAATTGATAAATCGTGACCCATACGGTATTCATAGATGTCACTCATCGTCTAACCAATGTAATTGTACAAATAATTGATAATCGGGTACTATATTTACATAAGGACATGATAAAAAAACTATAGTCTATTGTTCGTTCGGTTTGACCGGGCCCTCGGACAGTGGCGCCTGCGACGAACGCCCACGGATTTAGATGTTGTAATTCACGCATTAAATCAAATGTACAATTTCCGTTGCAAATTGTATTTATTATGGCTACTTTAGAAATCTAGATGGACGGTTATGAGAAAAACGTTTACTTAATTATTAATATAAGCAGCTTATTGTTAGCGCATTTTTTTCAGTGGTCAATTGTTTTTCTCTGAATACGTAAAGTAGTAATTCTTAGGTAAATAATTGCATTGCTTTAATAAAATACACGAAGGCTGATCTTTATTTATTTATTTACTTTTTAATCCAGGACATCATCTACCAGTGTGCCAAATTTCATCCAAACCGATTAAGTGATTTCTGCGTTTATTTCTAAAAAAACATTTGCGTTAGTAATACATTCGAAAGAAAAGATTAATGATAATCCGGCTCTAGAATAAATATTTGCTTTGTACTAGGTGTGATTTCTATGTCCACACACAATTGTCACTTGTGAAACAATACCGATCACGCACAGAAGCCCATCAAACCGTACTTGTTTGTTGAGATTCAATATCTAGGGGCAGTATTAATAAATCAATCTCAAGTTTGAGTTACATTTCAAGTAGACATAATGTATGAATAGTTTAATACATTATGTCTACTTGAGATGTAACTCAAACTTGAGATTAATCTATTAATACCGCCCTAGGCGTGATATAAATAAAACGTTGGCACATTCGCAGACCATTTGTTTACATTTGACATATATGGTGGACTGGTTCTGATCGTATTTTGCTTTTTACCATTAAAATGGGCGTGCGATAGTTGTTACTTATATAATTTACAAGTTTTTACCCATTGGACTCTACGAGGCGGAATAGTGGCTTATGCATAAAATGTGAAACGATAGGATTGGGTTCTATGCCCAATTCAGATAATAATAGACAAATAATAATTATTTGTATCAAATTGAGGTAGATTATGATGCCCATGATTTAAGATTTCCATGTTATTGCGAGAAGTCTGCGTGTGAGTATATTGAGTATAATTACAGTTATTTTTATACATAACTACTCCCATATAATCTTATATCAAGCTACGTGTTAATTATCACAAGGAATCACTTGTCTATATTATAATTATATTTGTGCAAACTTTCTATTAAAGTTGTTATTAGATTCTTTTTTTTAGAGTACTTCGTTTGAGTTGAACTATGAAATCATGTTGACTGATAACTATGTAACCGCATAGTAATTTCCTATACAATAGTATCCAAACTTATAATATACAACGTAAATACAACTTATTAAAGGATCCACAGCATTAACCATATCATGTTTAAAAGAGGTACTTAGGCAGACTCTCGTATACAAACTACAAACCTACTACCTAGTGAAGTCACTTACCGAGCGACGGTAAAAACGCACCAACGATAATTAGCTTGACAATTGATATGCTACTTACAGGTACAAATTTATTAAGATTGGTTTAGTCCATCGATCCGAAGTTAAGGATAGCGATTGTTTGTAATCGGTCGTCATTTCATCAGTCACTAATACTGCAGTCAGCTGTATAATGGCAAACCGGTCGTCGGCAGTCATCGCTGCCTTTATTGTGATGCGTGCAGCGGATTGTCACGGGTGTAAATATAGTTCTAACCTGGCGCCAGCGCCGGTGGATAGATAAACAGGCTTCTGTGCATTCAACGTTCAGCCTGTCACGTTGCATTATTTATACGCAGTTAATCGGACGAGGGGTGCAAAGTCAGGAAACCTCCACGTGGTGCACCCTGGGCAACGGAGCGTCGGTCGAGTTGATCGGCGCTACGGCCAATATCCTGACGAATAGTGGTCTTGGCGGTAGTCGCCGCTTTTTGCGGTGGCTGCCGCATCTTTAGATGGTGGGCCCGTTTATTCGGGCGGCTCCCGGTTCATCCGGGAGTGTCGACGGGCTCGGTGTGCGCTAACACCGCCCCGAGCAGGCAGCGGGGGGAACCTTCCTCTCCGCTGTCACCGTTGCAGATCGTAATCTAGTATGGAGGTCCGTGGACATGTCTCGCGCTCCTGCTGGACCGAGGGTCTTGGCTTAATCGCCCGGACCACGAGGGAGAAAACCTCTATAAAAAGTTCCCCGAATCCCAAGCGGCGGCGCACCGCGAGGGGATGCATGGCCGATGGGTAGTTCGGTCACTAGTGCGACCCCCGCCAGAGTACCGGCCGACCCTCTTGGCGGGTTACGCTAGGCTTACCCAGGTACAGGGGGCACTGCCTGGGTGGACTCTTATTTCCCCCATACTCGTGGGATTAGTCATGGAAAAGAATATACCCAAAATTACTTTGACGAGGTTGCCTACTCCAGTTCCGGCTGGAGAGGCGGAGATCGGTGGGCGAAAGCCCGCCGGTGGTGTTAAAAGAGTCGGTGCGGGCAAGAAGCCCATAGGCTCCGACTCAGAATCGAGCGGGAGCGTTTCCTCCGTTCGGAGCCGTAGGCTCTGGAGGAAACGCTCAGAGGTGAGTAGCAGGTCGTCCCTCGGGAGCGACACTGAGGAGCCGGTCCCGAAGTCGCAAGCGACAACCGGACGCGGCAGGGGAGGACCATCCTTGGTCGACGATTCCGTCGACCAAAGGAAAAAAGCCAAGGCGCGCGATCTCCTGCAGCGCAGGGAGGCCCGCCAAAGGGCGAGGAGGGAAGAGAGCGGTGAGGGCATGGTCCTTCGCTCCGCCGCTAAGCCGAAGGTTCCCGCTGAGGCGGTAGTAGCCGAGGAACCGGCTCCGAGCGTTCGCCCTAAAGGCGACGCTAAGAAGTGGCGGGACAGGTGCGCCAAGCTGGAGGAGGCGGTGAAGGAGCTGAAGCGTGAAAACGCTTCTCTCCTTCGCCGTCTGGAGGAGCTGGCAGCAGTGGAGGCCAAGTGGCAGGCGAGAATGGAGTCGGTGCTCCTAGGGCCGGCCCAGAGGCCTCCGCTGGCCCACGAGAGACGGTCCACCCCCGGGGACATACCACTCCCCGTCCAGGGTGGTTTCGTTGGGGGAGCTCCCCAGCCTTCCTCCAAGGGGAAGGGGAGGGGGAAGGGGAAAGGAGCAGTGCAGCCTGCTCCTCTCAAGGCTCCTGCCAATGTGGCCGGGCCCTCCACCTCTGCTGCCGTGGCGGTCGCTGGGCCGTCTGGGGTGCCCAAGAAGGGGAGGGGGAAAGGTGGTCCTCCTGCTCCCCCCGTCGCGAAGTCCGCTCCGAGGGAGCCCCGCCCACTGCCACCGGCCCCAGCGTCCATGGACGCTGAATGGACCGTGGTGGTGGGTAAGAAGAAGCGGGGGAAGCACACCCCCGCCGCGGCGCCTGCAGGGAACCCCCAGCAGAGGAGGCAGAGGCGTAAGGAGCCCAAGCTGCGTCAGCCACGCTCGGCAGCCATAGTGCTGTCGCTGACGCCAGCGGCGGTGGCCAAGGGGCTCACTTACGCCAAAGTGCTGACGGATGCCCAGCACCGAGTAGACCTCGCCGGCCTCGACATCGACAGGTTGAGGCCCAAGGTGGCAGCCACGGGTGCCATGTTGTACGAGGTGCCCGGGGCTGAGTCGGAGCGAAAGGCGGACTCCCTCGCCGCAAGGCTGAGGGAATGCTTTGGCGGGTCGGACGATGTTCAAATCTCCCGGCCCACCAAATGCACGGAGCTGCGGCTGTCGGAGCTAGATCCCGCAGCCACGTCCGAGACGGTCGCGGCGGCCCTTTGCCTTGCTGGCGAGTGTGCTGCGGACGCAGTAAAGGTGGGCCAAATCCGGCCCGATCGCTCCGGCCTGGGCTCCGTCTGGGCCAAGGTGCCGACCAGGGCGGCACAAAAAATAAAGGCGGGCCGCCTGAAAGTGGGGTGGACTGTGGCCCGGGTGACCGTGCTCGGGGCGCGCCCGATGCGCTGTTACCGTTGTTTGGAGCACGGTCACACGCAGAGTACCTGCGTCGGAGGACCGGACCGCAGCGATTTGTGCTATCGCTGCGGTAAACCGGGCCACAAAGCCCGTGAATGCGAGGCCGCGCCGAACTGCGCAGTCTGCGCGGCCGCAGGGAGGCCCGCCAAACATCCGGTGGGCGGGAAGGCGTGTCCCGCCCCCTCCCGTCGCGACAGGCGTCGCGCCGGGGTACGAAGTGCTGCTGCCGCTGGGGCCTCGACCCAGCCGCAGTCAGCGAGCCCACCGCAAGAGGCCGCGATGGACGTTGTAGAGATCGCCCAATAATGGATCTAAACTTCCTCCAGGCGAACATCAACCACTGTGCCAGTGCCCAGGACCTGTTGTCCCAAAGCCTGGCGCAGTGGTCGGTGCAAGTGGCCGTGGTCGCTGAGCCGTATTTTGTCCCCCCCCGGGATAACTGGGCGGGGGACCTTGACGGCTTGGTGGCCATCATCAGCCGGGGCGCCGCTGGCTCCCCACCCTTCGAAAAAGTAGCGAAGGACAGGGGATGCGTGGCGGTTCTGTTGGGAGACATTTGGATAGTAGGAGTGTACTTTTCTCCCAACAGACCCCTCGCCGAATTTGAGTCTTTCCTCGTTCGGCTGGGGGCCTTGGTGGAACAAGGCCAACCTCACCCGGCGGTCGTCGCCGGCGACTTCAACGCCAAGTCCGTGGCTTGGGGTTCGCCGGCGACGAACGGTCGTGGTCGGGTCCTGGAGGAATGGGCGATCTCTGTCGGCCTGGTCGTCCTGAACAGGGGGTCGGTGGACACGTGCGTGCGGCACAACGGCGGGTCGATTATAGACCTGTCGTTTGCGAGTGCCGCCGTCGCACGCCGTGTCCGGGACTGGAGAGTCCTCGTGGGCGTGGAGACGTTGTCGGACCATCGTTACGTCAGGTTCGGCGTCTCCGCGTCCTCGAGTGTCCAGTCCGGTGGTGTACCGAGTGCCCCAAATCAGGACGGCCCGCGGTGGGCGCTTCGTCGCCTCGATGGGGAGGCCCTAGTGCTGGCCGCTCTGGTCATGTCGTGGCTCCCCGTGCCGGACGGGCCGGTACGGGTTGAGCAGGAGGCGGAGTGGTTCGGGGTGGCAATGTCGGATGTCTGCGACGCCGGCATGCCCCGAGCTCTCCGCCGTTCGCCGGTGCGACAGGTGTACTGGTGGTCGGCGGAGCTATCGCAGTTGCGCGCGTCGTGCGTTGCTGCGCGCCGCCGATACGCCAGGCATCGTCGTCGCCGGCTCCGAGACGAAAACCACGCAGACCAGGAGCGGCAGCTCTATGGCCTCTACAAAGAGGCAAAGAGAGCGCTGCGGGTGGCCATTCATGGGGCCAAGGTCGCGGCACGTAAGGCGTTCGTGGGGACTCTCGACAGGGACCCGTGGGGGCGCCCTTACCGTATGGTGATGAAGAAGCTTCGCCCAGCGGCGCCCCCGCTGTCGCAGAGTCTCCGGCCAGAATTACTGGCCAACGTCGTCGCGGCCTTGTTCCCGGCCACCGTGGAGTTCACTCCTCCACCGATGGCGCCACCGGATGTGGCGTCATCGTCGAGTGAGAATCCGGCAAGGGATATCCCGGAGGTTTCGCCCGCTGAAATGCGGGCGGCAGTGCTTCTTGCTTGCTTGCTTCGGCTGCGGAGCAAAAACACGGCCCCAGGGCTCGATGGCATCCCCGGGAAAGCCTGGGTGCTAGCCGTTGAGTACCTGGGCCCGAGGCTCCGCGGCTTATTCACCGCCTGCCTGGAGCAGGGCGTCTTCCCGGTGCGTTGGAAAACCGGGAAGCTCGTCCTGCTGAAGAAGGGAGGACGACCCGCAGAGTCGCCGTCGGCCTACCGGCCCATCGTGTTGCTCGACGAGGTGGCAAAGCTCTTCGAGCGCATCATTCATACCCGCCTCGTCGAGCACCTTGAAAGGGTCGGACCAAATCTGGCCGACGAGCAGTTTGGATTTAGGAGGGGACGTTCCACTGTCCACGCGATTCTGCGGGTGAAGGCACAGGCGGAGGATGCAGTGGCCAGAGGCAGTGTAGTGATTGCGGTATCATTGGATATATCCAATGCTTTCAACTCGCTGCCCTGGCCCTGCATCCACGAGGCACTGCGGTACCACGTGGTGCCGCCCTATCTCCGGCGTCTGGTGCACGCGTACCTGTCTGACAGGCACGTGGTGTATCCGGGCGCCGATGGGTGGCACCGAAGAGCGATGTCGTGCGGTGTTCCACAGGGCTCGGTTTTGGGCCCTCTCCTGTGGAACATCGGGTACGACTGGGTGCTCCGTGGTTCCAATCTCCGGGGCGTCGGCGTGACATGTTACGCCGACGATACGTTAGTCACAGCGACTGCTGGGACCTTCCGGGACGCCGCAACTCTGGCGGCGGCGGGCACCGGCCAAGTAGTTGGAAGAATTCAACGTTTAGGTTTGAAGGTGGCCCTCGAGAAAACCGAGGCCGTGTGTTTTCACGGACCTCGGAGAGGGCCACCGGCCGGTGCCGGCATCGTCGTTGGGGGGGTGCGGATCCCCATCGGCTCTAGCATGAGGTATCTAGGTTTAGTCCTGGATAGCCGATGGCGATTCCGCACCCACTTTAAGGAGTTGAGGACGAAATTGTCCCGGGCAGCGGGCGCTCTTTCCCGCCTGCTGCCCAACCTGGAAGGTCCTGGCTTCCCTTGCCGGAGGCTGTATCACGGAGTCGTGCGGTCCATAGCCCTTTATGGCAGCCCCGTTTGGGCTGACTCCCTGGGTCGCCCCTGCGTCGCCCTTCTGCGCGCCCCGCAGAGAGCTTTAGCGCAGCGGGCGGTCAGGGCGTACCGCACGGTCTCTTTCGAGGCGGCTTGCCTATTGGCCGGATTTCTGCCCTGGGACCTGGACGCCAAATCCCTTGCCGATGTATTCCATTGGCGGGAGGAGGCGTTCAGTCGCGGGGAGCGTCCGGCCTTGAAGGAGGTGGAGGCGAAGAGGGCCGCCTTACGGCGAGCCGCCGTGGAGGAGTGGCGTCTCAGGCTGGAGGCCCCGTCGTGGGGGCACCGGGTCGTAGAGGCAGTGCGTCCTGTCTTTGCCGAATGGCTGGACAGGCGCCACGGAGCGGCAACATACCGCCTGACGCAGGTGCTCACCGGGCATGGCTGCTTCGGTGAGTTCCTGTTTCGGGTGGTAGGTGTAGAGGAGTCGGCCGTGTGTCACTATTGTGACAACTGCCCAATGGACACGGCCCAACATACGTTGGAGTGTTGTCCAGCCTGGGATGAGGAGCGCAGCGCTCTCAGAACAGTCGTCGGAGAAGACCTCTCACTGCCGGCCGTGGTCGCTTCCATGGTCGGCGGCCGGGAGGCCTGGCAGGCGGTGGCCCACTTCTGCGAGGCGGTCCTCTCGCGGAAGGAGAGTGCCGAGAGGGATCGCCAGCGCAGTGGTGATCCCTCCCGCCGCCAGACGAGACGTAGGAGGCGTCGGGTGGACGACTGACCGACGTCTCCCGCCCTGTGGATTGGGGGCGTTTGGAGAATTCCACCACGGTATCCCCTGCCTGTCGTAAAAGGCGACTAATAGGGGCCTCCGGGGGTCACGGGTGGGCGGGACGTGCCGCCCACCCATTAGTCTAGCCAACTTCTGTGACCCCCGTGATGGACATGTCCGAGGCAGCGTGTCTCACGCTGCCTCGGACACCAACAGGCGGACACGATACGGTGTTTCGGGGGCTTCTGAGCCCCCGCAACAGGAAAAAGGACCGCAAAAACGCGGTACGCGCAGGGGCGGTTGCGGACGACAACTTAGACGTGAGTCGGAGGAAGCCCGCAGCCGTCCCTAATGAGCCGAAGATGGCCATATAAAAAAAAAAAAAAAAAAAAAAGTTAATCGGACGAGAGTTGCTCGGTGAAATTTGACATCGCTCGAAAGTGGTGGATTATGATAGATTAATGGTCGTTTACAGCTTTCGACTTTGACGTATGTCAGACATATGATAGTAGTGCTATACTGGGTTATTTAGATTTTAAGTTGTTAAAGCCGTTATTGTAATCAATTTCGGTTTGAAGGACATTGTAGCCAGTGTAACTACAGGACATAATGAGAGTTAACATCTTATGTCTCAGGACGACGAGCGCAGTAGAATGCCTCACAGTACTTTGTAACTCAAGGTGCTGTATGGTCTTGGTACTGTTTACGGGTGGTCGAATTGCTTACAATCAGGCAAACGGCATGCTCGTCTCGTCATTCAATACAATAAAAAAATATTGCATGTTAACACAATGCCACCACACAATTCGATCTAAATCGATTCAAGAAACTAGACAGACAGAGAAGATTCTAGCCACTAGACAGCACTAACGCATCCACATTAACGTACAAGACAAATTCTTACACAACCAGTCTCGAGGCAATTTAATAAATAACATTGCAGTTGCCAGTTGCATATAGTAATACATTAGCACGATAAACACCTATCCTCCAACCGGATCTGCGTTACAACCTTGACACGGTTTTGCGACATCCAGGACGGCTGTGGTGTTTCCTACTCAAACGGGAATACAAAATCTATATCCTCATGTGGATATTGAAACAGGCAACCTATATCTATGCGGACGCAGTCACGCCACAAGCTTGTTGATAATAAATTAGTCATAGAATGTAAACAACAATCGCTGCTGTCTAGCGTAGCGTCCGTAGGTAGGTTATCGATATAGGGGGTTCGATTTTCAGAAGCGTTTTGTACCATGGTGTAGAACATAAGTCCCGCAAAGGCTACTTTTTATTCCGGAAAAATATATAGCGGGAGTTTCATTCCGGAGAAACTCTATCACGCGGGCGAAGTCGCAAAAAAGCTAGTTTACAATATAAGTGTGTCAGACGAACCAGACTGGTGGCTAAGACATGCTGCCACGGAAAAGGAGCATGAATTTAAAGCGTTTGATGTTTTTCATACAATCAGCAAGATAACCCATTCATTTTGTCTATTCTATATTTAAAAATCTCTTACGCAGCCACGATGGTGACAGTTCATGATGACCACTTACCATCAAGTGACACCTTTGATTGGTTACTGGCCTTCTAGATAAATGCTATAAATAATACAATCTCGCATCTAACAGGATGGGGAACATCCATACTACCGCATTTGTTGATAATAAATTAGTCATGATGTAAACAAGAATAACGGCATTATCGGTTTAGCGGAAACGTCATTTGGTCGTGGACCGTTAGCTTAGAATTCAATTATATGCATATAATTACTATAGGGTTCGTAGACGTCATAGGGTCATTATATGGGTCAGATGGTAAGTCTGGGCATTGGATTACCTGGATATACAGGCTGATAGATCGCCCGTAAGGGAGAATTTGGGGAAATTGAATCAAGTATCAACCTTTTCCCTCATTGCTTTTTGCGGATATGATCACAACGGTTTATGTTTTACTTTAATATTAATAAAAATGACTGGTTCTAATGCAGTCAAAATTTATATTTTAGAATAAATTTACCGATAAGTGGCCAATGGATTTCATTACTCTAAACGGATTTGTTATTTGTGTGTCGGACTGGCGCGGTCGCTTTGGGTCATTAATTAAATTAGGTATCAGTTATCACTACACAAAACTACGAATCACATTAATTTTTAATTTGTTGACATACAAATTCACACAAATATTATTTTTGTTTACATTTGTCTAAAAACCGGGCGATCCAAATCGCAGTTACAATTTTTAATGAGACATTATGTATTAACAAATGGAGCAACTTCTAGTTGTGTAATTTCAATAGGTGAGCATAAGCATCCTCTCCATTAAGGTAACAGTATCTCCTATATTAATTATCTATATTTTAGCCATATTTTCTTTACATTGGGATATCTCCAATCGAACAACTACTTACCTTCAAATCTCCCTAAGCCATATTTTATGTTTCATAAATATAGGGCAGACAGTCGCTTCGGGGTGCCTCTAAAAGCCAAAATCCATAGCTGAATTTACTAACCATCAACAGGGCTGGAAAGCCTTAAAAATCAATAAAAAGTTACATCTAAACCTAAAAACAGAGTCCGGCGCAGCGCACCCACATTACCCACAATCCACTTACCACATTCGCTCCACGCTTTATGCACTTTGCCCAAAACTCGGGTGTATTTTCTGATAATATGACATTAATCGGCACTTTACGTGTGGAAAATACGGGTTTTAATAATATATAGTTTGAAACAAACCGACGTGTCACACAAACTAGACGGCGCGACGTAAACAAGTCAACAAATAAAGTCGCGTTATCGCGATTCGGTTTTAACAATTAGGGCCACTTGTACTGACGAAAACGGAGTTAACACCATTAGAGGCTTTACAGGGAAACATATCTAATCACTGATTAAAGTAGTCAGTAATGAAGGTTTCTTTTTATCAGACGAAAGAAACTGAAAGTGTCACAAAAATGTAAGTGTCTATACTAGAGCCTAGATATTAACAAGTCTAATCTGGACCTGAAATCCAGATGCCACATAGATGCACACAAATCAGCAAATACCTAAGCTAACAACAAACTGAAAACTTCACGTCAAACAATCCGCCATGGAAAGACAAATAGAAAATGCGACGTATATGCGCTAATACGTCTGGTTGCACGCAGTAGTCTGGATATTGATTTTGTTACCTCATAAGTACCATTGGTTATTGTATTAAGTCGTTGCGATGCGCACGTGTTCATACTTAGGAGTTAATTGATATAGGAGCTGTGCTAGATGACCGCATAGCCTTTTAAAATGAATGATTGGAGAGTGCGAAGACTTTTAGCTTCATTCGGACGGAATTTCGTAGTTCTTAAATGTATTCAAAAATACAAACTAGAATGAATTTTATACACTAAACGCGACAAAAATAGCGTGGGCCTACGATTCTTCTAATAACATGACTTTAACACAAACAAAATCCCAGATTCCGGCTAATCGCGTCCAAAACAACCTAACCCCGTTCGAAATCATAAACATTATTTAGAAAGCATTAATTCAATTTGAATTGATGCCTCGTGAATTAGAGAAGAGGTCATTAATACGACTAAAACCGTCATTACACACCCACGAGACCCGCCGACGTATCTTAATGGCACTTTAAATATTGTCGAGTAAAGGCATGCATCGAACAAATTTAAGAATAAAAAATATACAAAGGACTAATGCTGCAATTATTAAAATCGCTTCACAGAAACACAGATACACAGTGTTTCGATAATTTGCGACATTTACCTCAATTTTAAAACGATTTGTATTTTTTAATGTTTATTTGTATACTAAATATTGTCTGGTTTTCACCATTTGGCACGTAGTATAACATACAATCGAGCAGGCCAGCATTGCAATAAAAATCGAGGGATACTAAACCTGTCATTTGTAGATATTTTTAAGCCTTTATTCATAGCTGGAAAAGTGGACGATAGCCTAGTTGGGAATGGAACGGTCTGCCGAGACAATGTCAGACGGTTCAAAACCCAAGGCACACACCTCTGACTTTTCAAAGTTACGTGTGTATTGTTTATCAATAATTATCGTTCGCTTTAACGGTGAAAGAAAACATCGTGAGGAAACCTGCATACCTAAGAAGTTGTTTCTAAGAATTTCGAAGGCATGTGAAGTCTACCAACCCGCACTAGGCCAGCGTGGTGGACTAAGGCCTAAACCCTCACAGTAGTAGAGGAGGCCCGTGCCCAGCAGTGGGCAGTATATATCGACTCGTCATTCAATGCCGTCAAATAGAAAAAACAAAACATTTCCCACTGGACCATATTTTATCGGGATAAAAAGTAGCCTATGTGTTAGTCCAGGACATGATTTACGCGACTGCCAAATTTTATCAAAATCTATTTAGTTGTTTCTGCGTTTATTTCTTACGAACATCCAGACATTTTACAAACTTTCGCATTTATAAGTAAAATTACCAGAAGTATTTGCTATATTTTTTAAAAGGAAAGTCCCTGATAATACAATAGTTTCCCATATCGACGGCTCCGTAGAACAAAGTCGTATATGCAAAATGAAGCTTTTCAGTAGAGCGCTTTGAAAGTCTAAGTTAATTGTGAAAATCACAAGTTATAGTGAACAAAACATTATATTCTATAGGGTTCAGTAACAACTTTGAACTTAATGTGTGAAAATAGCACTAATTCGCACATGAATACAAACTAACGACTTTCAAAGCGCTCTACTGAAAAGCTAACATTTTGCATATACGACTTTGTTCTACGGAGCCGTCGATATATCTCTCATGATATACAATAGTTATGTAGATCCACTATCATGTCAGGATTATGTTAAGTGCGTTCATTAATATCAGTAGATTTTCATCACATAAATATGACATTATCAGTAATCTCAGGGCTGTGATTTGCAAAATCGCGTCAGATAAATAAGGTATCAATAGATATTAGTTATCAATTGTAATCTTTAGCAACGCACCGGAAATTCCGACCCTAAAACGTAATATTATTTAAAATCGTATGTTACAACATCAGCTTTTTGTTATTTTTTTTTTTTTTTTTAAAACGGCCATCTTCGGCGCATTAGGGACGGCTGCGGGCTTCCTCCGACTCACGTCTAAGTTGTCGTCCGCAACCGCCCCTGCACGTACCGCTATTGCGGTCCTTTTCCTGTTGCGGGGGCTCAGAAGCCCCCGAAACACCGTACCGTGTCCGCCTTTTGGTGTCCGAGGCAGCGTGAGACACGCTGCCTCGGACATGTCCATCACGGGGGTCACAGAAGTTGGCTAGACTAATGGGTGGGCGGCACGTCCCGCCCACCCGTGACCCCCGGAGGCCCCTATTAGTCGCCTTTTACGACAGGCAGGGGATACCGTGGTGGAATTCTCCAAACGCCCCCAATCCACAGGGCGGGAGACGTCGGTCAGTCGTCCACCCGACGCCTCCTACGTCTCGTCTGGCGGCGGGAGGGATCACCACTGCGCTGGCGATCCCTCTCGGCACTCTCCTTCCGCGAGAGGACCGCCTCGCAGAAGTGGGCCACCGCCTGCCAGGCCTCCCGGCCGCCGACCATGGAAGCGACCACGGCCGGCAGCGAGAGGTCTTCTCCGACGACTGTTCTGAGAGCGCTGCGCTCCTCATCCCAGGCTGGACAACACTCCAACGTATGTTGGGCCGTGTCCATTGGGCAGTTGTCACAATAGTGACACACGGCCGACTCCTCTACACCTACCACCCGAAACAGGAACTCACCGAAGCAGCCATGCCCGGTGAGCACCTGCGTCAGGCGGTATGTTGCCGCTCCGTGGCGCCTGTCCAGCCATTCGGCAAAGACAGGACGCACTGCCTCTACGACCCGGTGCCCCCACGACGGGGCCTCCAGCCTGAGACGCCACTCCTCCACGGCGGCTCGCCGTAAGGCGGCCCTCTTGGCCTCCACCTCCTTCAGGGCCGGACGCTCCCCGCGACTGAACGCCTCCTCCCGCCAATGGAATACATCGGCAAGGGATTTGGCGTCCAGGTCCCAGGGCAGAAATCCGGCCAATAGGCAAGCCGCCTCGAAAGAGACCGTGCGGTACGCCCTGACCGCCCGCTGCGCTAAAGCTCTCTGCGGGGCGCGCAGAAGGGCGACGCAGGGGCGGCCCAGGGAGTCAGCCCAAACGGGGCTGCCGTAAAGGGCTATGGACCGCACGACTCCGTGATACAGCCTCCGGCAAGGGAAGCCAGGACCTTCCAGGTTGGGCAGCAGGCGGGAAAGAGCGCCCGCTGCCCGGGACAATTTCGTCCTCAACTCCTTAAAGTGGGTGCGGAATCGCCATCGGCTATCTAGGACTAAACCTAGATACCTCATGCTAGAGCCGATGGGGATCCGCACCCCCCCAACGACGATGCCGGCACCGGCCGGTGGCCCTCTCCGAGGTCCGTGAAAACACACGGCCTCGGTTTTCTCGAGGGCCACCTTCAACCCTAAACGCTGGATTCTACCAACTACTTGGCCGGTGCCCGCCGCCGCCAGAGTTGCGGCGTCCCGGAAGGTCCCAGCAGTCGCTGTGACCAACGTATCGTCGGCGTAACAGGTCACGCCGACGCCCCGGAGATTGGAACCACGGAGCACCCAGTCGTACCCGATGTTCCACAGGAGAGGGCCCAAAACCGAGCCCTGTGGAACACCGCACGACATCGCTCTTCGGTGCCACCCATCGGCGCCCGGATACACCACGTGCCTGTCGGACAGGTACGCGTGCACCAGACGCCGGAGATAGGGCGGCACCACGTGGTACCGCAGTGCCTCGTGGATGCAGGGCCAGGGCAGCGAGTTGAATGCGTTGGAGATGTCCAACGACACCGCGATTACAACATCGCCCCCAGCCACTGCATCCTCCGCCTGTGCCTTCACCCGCAGAATCGCGTGGACAGTGGAACGTCCCCTCCTGAATCCAAACTGCTCGTCGGCCAGATTTGGTCCGACCCTCTCAAGATGCTCGACGAGGCGGGTATGGATAATGCGCTCGAAGAGCTTTGCCACCTCGTCGAGCAACACGATGGGCCGGTAGGCCGACGGCGACTCTGCGGGTCGCCCCCCCTTCTTCAGCAGGACGAGCTTCCCGGTTTTCCAACGCACCGGGAAGACGCCCTGCTCCAGGCAGGCGGTGAATAAGCTGCGGAGCCTCGGGCCCAGGTACTCGAGGGCTAGCACCCAGGCTTTCCCGGGGATGCCATCGAGCCCTGGGGCCGTGTTTTTGCTCCGCAGCCGAAGCACTGCCGCCCGCATTTCAGCGGGCGAAACCTCCGGGATATCCCTTGCCGGATTCTCACTCGACGATGACGCCACATCCGGTGGCGCCATCGGTGGAGGAGTGAACTCCACGGTGGCCGGGAACAAGGCCGCGACGACGTTGGCCAGTAATTCTGGCCGGAGACTCTGCGACAGCGGGGGCGCCGCTGGGCGAAGCTTCTTCATCACCATACGGTAAGGGCGCCCCCACGGGTCCCTGTCGAGAGTCCCCACGAACGCCTTACGTGCCGCAACCTTGGCCCCATGAATGGCCACCCGCAGCGCTCTCTTTGCCTCTTTGTAGAGGCCATAGAGCCGCCGCTCCTGGTCTGCGTGGTTTTCGTCTCGGAGCCGGCGACGACGATGCCTGGCGTATCGGCGGCGCGCAGCAACGCACGACGCGCGCAACTGCGCTAGCTCCGCCGACCACCAGTACACCTGTCGCACCGGCGAACGGCGGAGAGCTCGGGGCATGCCGGCGTCGCAGACATCCGACATTGCCACCCCGAACCACTCCGCCTCCTGCTCAACCCGTACCGGCCCGTCCGGCACGGGGAGCCACGACATGACCAGAGCGGCCAGCACTAGGGCCTCCCCATCGAGGCGACGAAGCGCCCACCGCGGGCCGTCCTGATTTGGGGCACTCGGTACACCACCGGACTGGACACTCGGGGACGCGGAGACGCCGAACCTGATGTAACGATGGTCCGACAACGTCTCCACGCCCACGAGGACTCTCCAGTCCCGGACACGGCGTGCGACGGCGGCACTCGCCAACGACAGGTCTATAATAGACCCGCCGTTGTGCCGCACGCACGTGTCCACCGACCCCCTGTTCAGGACGACCAGGCCGACAGAGATCGCCCATTCCTCCAGGACCCGACCACGACCGTTCGTCGCCGGCGAACCCCAAGCCACGGACTTGGCGTTGAAGTCGCCGGCGACGACCGCCGGGTGAGGTTGGCCTTGTTCCACCAAGGCCCCCAGCCGAACGAGGAAAGACTCAAATTCGGCGAGGGGTCTGTTGGGAGAAAAGTACACTCCTACTATCCAAATGTCTCCCAACAGAACCGCCACGCATCCCCTGTCCTTCGCTACTTTTTCGAAGGGTGGGGAGCCAGCGGCGCCCCGGCTGATGATGGCAGCTGTTAGTAGTTGCAAAATTAGAGTAATTTGACAACGAACTAAGATGTTTCCGACACAGTATTTTTATAGCATAGGTCATCGACAGAGTACGTGGATTATCAGATGCCAGTGAGCTATATCACTCACTAGTAATGCTCGGGGCGCCGCCCGCGTGAAAAAATTTTTCAGGGACCAAAATATTTTCCCGCGATAAAAAGTAGCCTATAGCACTCAAGAGTTACGTAGCTTCCTATTAGTGAAAGAACTTTCAAAATCGGTTCAGTAGTTCCTGAGATTAGCGCGTTCAAACAAACAAACTCTTCAGCTTTATAATATTACTAGCTTTTGCCCACGGCTTCGCCCGCGTTAATAAGTTTTTCCGGGCTAAAAGTACATAAAAACCTTCCCGTAGAATCACTCTATCCAACACATTTATTTGGATAAAGATTAATATTATGACGTTGAATGAATGAATGAAATGAATGAAAACACTTTATTGTACACATACAAAACAAATACAATTATTATTTAGTGTAACATAAGAAAAAATACGTGCACAGTAGGCGGTCTTATCGCTAAAAAGCGATCTCTTCCAGACAACCCTTTCATATTGGGAAACTAAATATAGTGGACTAAGGAAGGGGGTGTATAGTGCAAATATAACAAATAAATAAACATATATACTACATACATATATAAATATATACATATATATAAATTATACATATAATTATTTACATATAAATAAACATAGATTAAACTACTGTTTGGTATTACGTAGAAATTGAAGAAAGATAATGATTTTTTACTTTTTGCTTGAAGACGTTTAGTGATGGAGCTTGCCTTATAGATAAGGGCAGCGTGTTCCACAGGCGAACAGCCCGAACAGTAAAAGAATTGTCAAAGAATACGCTGCCGTGAAGAGGAGTTTTAAGTTTCAGGTTTTCTGAAGACCGTAAAGAATGGGCATGAGTGTTATGCAGGAAGTGAAAGCATTCTTTAAGGTAACTGGGAGACAAAGGATTAAACAAGAGATTATATAGAAGTGAAAGAATGTGAGTATTCCGACGAAGACGAATAGGGAGCCACTTGAGCTTAGAGCGAAATTCAGATATGTGATCATATTTGCGCAAGCCAAATATGAATCGAATACAAAAATTTTGGAGACGCTCAAGTTTATCGAGTTGAACTTGTGATAGGTCTAAGTAGCAGACGTCCGCGTAGTCAAGCACAGAAAGCAGCAAAGATTGTGCCAGCGCAGTTTTAGTGGCAATTGGAAGAAAATTACGAAGCCTCTTCAGAGATGCAGCTGACGCAAAAAGCTTACGACTCACTGCTGCAAGCTGTGGGCCCCATGATAAACTACGATCAAATATAACCCCCAAGTTTTTGACAGTCTCGCTAAAAGGAATTATGACCCCATCAAAAACCACTGGAGAAAGAACTGACCAGTCAATTCTACTCACCATACGAGAGCTTCCCATTATGATCACTTGAGTTTTAGCCGGGTTTACTTTGAGGCCAAAACGATTACTCCAGTCAGATATAACGGATAAATCGGAGTTAATAATCGCAATGGCATTATTCAATTCAGTTAACGAAGCCTGAGTGTAAATTTGAAGGTCATCTGCATAAAGGTGGAAGGAAGAAGACAGATTTTGAGATATGGAGTTGATAAAGATAGTGAAGAGTAAAGGAGATAGGACGCCGCCTTGCGGTACGCCGGCAAGAGTGTCGCACCATGACGAAACACTATCGCCAAGGCGAACCCTCTGCCTACGACCGTACAAATAACTGCGAAACCAGTCAATTACTGTCGGTGATATGTTTATAGAACGGAGCAAGGCAAGGAGAACATCAAAGTCAACTGAATTAAAAGCATTACTGAAATCCAGCAATGACAAAACAGTGA
This sequence comes from Lapara coniferarum, assembly GCA_949316025.1. Lineage (NCBI taxonomy): Eukaryota > Metazoa > Arthropoda > Insecta > Lepidoptera > Sphingidae > Lapara > Lapara coniferarum. The sequence goes on along the minus strand of OX438924.1, from coordinate 36,415,390 downwards.
GCTGCCCTTTTTCCATTCCGAATCGAATATCGTCGGTGATCTTGACTAGGGCAGTTACTGTACTATGACCAGGACGAAAACCAGACTGGTAGGTGTTTAAAAGGCAGTGTCTAGAGATGAAGGAATATAGTTGAGTGTGAACAAGACGTTCAAGAGCTTTGGAGAGGAAGGGAAGAATAGATATAGGACGGTATTCAGAAAAGTTATGAGGATTAGGTTTTTTAGGAAGAGGGTTAATTTGAGCGTCTTTCCACATGGAGGGGAAAATACCATTTAGAATGGAAAAGTTAAAGATATGACAAATGGAAGGCAGAATGATGTCCAAAATAGGTACTACCATATTTCGGCTTATACCATCTACACCAACCGCGTTCGACGTCACAGAGATAATACTTCTTTTAACATCACCGACAGTAAATCGATTGATAAGAAAAGGAGGATGGCTGGGCACAGGCAAGGAATGGAGGTAGTTGATAGTGTGAATTTTAATTAAAGGATCAATATGAGAACAGGAAGAAAAATGAAAATTAAGCTGATTAATGTCGACATTAATGGAAGAGCATTGTTCAGATTTGCCAATTCCTAAAGATCTAAGGAATTTCCATACTTTAGCCGGATCTTCTTCATCAACTGAATCGTGAATATAGCGACGATAAGCGTCTCTACACACCCTATTGCAGCGATTGCGCAGATTCACGTATTTAGCTTTGGTGCTGTCGTTTGAACGACACTTGTATCGCGTTTTTGCTGCAGCTTTTTTATGCATTAAACCCCTAATATCAGCAGTGAGCCATGGTGCAGGGAGATGTTTGCGCTTGATAGCACGTAGAGGAGCATGAATGTCATAAAGCTGTGTTATTAAAGAATTAAATACAGCAACTTTTTTATCCAACGAATCAGCCTCAAAAATGGGAGACCAGTCAGTGTTTACAGCATCTCGATGAAAGGCGTCTCTATCCATGCCAGCAAAACTACGTTGGAGTACTATTTTTGGTTTGACTTTAGGCGGACGAATTTTATAAGATAAGAACAATAAGTCATGATACGAAAACTCATCAGCCGGACATTGACCATGCTTAGCGACGAACTGAGGAGAAGATACTAACATGATGTCGAGTAGCGATGGCGTAGAATTGGGGAAATGGTGGGTGGAACTAAGTGGCAAAATATGCATATTACAAGATTTTGCCACAGTTTCCAACAAAAAGGAGCGATGATCCTTTTTTAAAAGGCAAGTGTTAAAATCACCCATGACAACGACATGATCGTATGACGGAGCTAGGTTTTCTAATAACTTTTCAAAAGAGAGAAAATAGTTATTATTTGCAGAAGGGCTATAGTAGACTCCGAGAAGAACTTTAGAATGGGAAAGCGTAAGATCAATGAAGAGATGCTCGCCAGCATCCGGAGGCGGCGGCTGTGGTGAAATGCTAATTACAGAAAAGGGAATGTGAGCACGAAGATAAATAGCCACACCGCCACCACCTTTGCCAGTGCGATCATTGCGGATGAGACGAAAGCCAGGCAAGGAGTAAGAAGAAGAAGGAAGGCATGGTTTGAGCCAGGATTCGGAGACTAGAAGAGCATGAATGTTACTATCATCAAAGGAAGCTAACATATCAGGGAAATGAGCCGGAATACTTTGTGCATTAAAGTGGATGAGGTTAAAATTGTTTGGTACATCAGAAAACTGAGTCTTAAGACTCCCGGAAAGCGTAGGAATACTGTGAAAACTCTCATCACTAATCCCACCAGCGTCAGAGGAAAATGAAGTAAAGTGGTCACTATCATCGCTTATGTCATTACTTAGAAGCCGCAACATAATACCGTGTTTAAGTAATATTTAACTATACTATAAATATAATATAATATACAATTAACTAAAAAATAAAATAAAAATAATAATATCGTACACTTATAAATAGACCGACGCTGTAATTCTGCCGGTAGTGTTATATTGAATGATATAAAATAAATGTTGATACAACTCTTAACAAATAATGCATTAATTTCGACCAAATTTGATTACCATAAAAATGGTTCTAGTGAGTTAATCTTAAAAGATAGACACATACTGTCGCGGACTTTTTTTTTAGATCATTTCAAGAGGAATAATTCTTTCATACATATATTTTTGGTATCTTGAACCGTTTTCGCAGCGCACGCAATGAAAGCCCTCAAGGATGAATAATTTTCCCCGCTTTTTTCACATTTTCCATTATTTCTTCGCTATTAATAGTAGCATCGTGATGTTATATAGCCTATAGCCTTCCTCGATAAATGGTCTATTCAACACAAAAAGAATTTTTCAATTCGCACCAGTAGTTCCTGAGATTAGCGCGTTCAAACAAACAAACAAACAAACTCTTCAGCTTTATAATATTAGTATAGATATAGTATTGATAATTATATTATGAAATCCTCCTAGCCAGTTTCGGCCACGGCGGCCAATCTCAACGGAGATCAGCCAGGTACGCAGGAGATATTATAGTCCACAAGTGTGTGCGCAATACACAGGTGCACTCGCTATTCCTTCACTCTCATAGTCCGGTGAGACGGCAATCCGACATAACCGGAGAGAGATCAGGCGCAGGACCAACAGCTTTACGTGCTTTCCGAGGCACGGGGGTATCACACCGCCAACTACCTGACTCCGAGCTGCGACTGATATACATTACAAATACCACAAAATAAGGAAAAAACCATATAATTTATGTGACAGATCAATGACACTTTTAATTAAATAATTTTATTACAAACGGAAGTTTCCCTACTAAATACACGTAGTAAAGAGCTTTTAAGTACGTTCGGGATTTATTGCGGTCAATTAAAACGGTCGCGTCATGCGCCCGCGCAGCATGGAATGAAAGTTAATGGCGCAGGTTCGATTCCGTCTAGACCTTATTTAGCCTCATAATCTTGATTGAGCTCTCTTGGGTTATATCTTGCGTTTCATCGTGCTTTCTTTATGATACTCGGTGTTGAGAAAGTGACAGAGTTGAACAGCAATAGTAATTATATTTTAACTATATTTTGTCCCTCTTACCACTTCATAGGACGGAATACTAACGGCGAAAAGTGGGTGCCCTACTTGTGCCTCTGCCTACTCCTTCGGGGATAAAAGGCGAGAGAGCGCGTGTGTATGTATGATCCTACGGATAACCAGAAAGCACTCCTTAGTTATACTATTGTGGAATAAAAGCTAATTCATTTCCAATTTCTGGAATTATTGTCGTAATAAAATGATAATTACATTCATAAATTTGGATTTATTAATGTAATTATCAAAGGGCGATATATTATCCCTAAAATGTTGTATAATAGGTTAGTTTTTATTCCACGAACAGACTTTAACGCGGGCAGAGTTGCGTGCATAAACTAGGGGTGCATTAAAAAGCGCAAGTCGCTACGACGAAATAGCGAAATAGGCCAGTACCGATACAACGTATGTACCAGAGAGGCTACTGCGAAAAACGAAATCCGTAGTTTCGGGTGACGGATCGCACGTTTTCTTACTACGAAGTGTTACGGATCCGACGACGGATTCGAAGACGGATCCGATGTTCGGATTTTGACACTAATGACATTTTTACTTTCGTTGGCCCTACTTTGAAAACCAATTTGACATAAAATACGTCGTTTCTTCGTTCGGATCATAATAAAAAAAAAAAAAAAAAAATCAATAAAAATAATAAAATAATAATTGGATCCGAAAGTAACGGTGACGGATCCGAAGTAATTTGGTAGTAAGGTTAAATCAGAAGTTCGTCGTTTCTTCGTTTCGGACCGACGTTTCGGATTTCGTTTTTCGCAGTAGCCTCTCAGTATAAGTTCCCCTAAAACAAGGGAAAGTTAATAACAAACATAAAACATTGGGGAGTTACATTTAAGCCAATTACCGTCTATTAAATGTTATAAAACTGAGTGTAGACCAGTGTTGTAAACATAAATTAATATGGATGTTTTTTTTTTATGAAATAGGTTTATAGGTCTTACTTAGATTACTTAGAGAGATAGGTCTTTTAATAAATTAACGGCAAGCCTTAGGAGGTTAATGTTGATTTATTAGTTTGATTTATTATGTTTAGTATTTATCGTTAGTGCTTTAAACACACATTTGTAATTTTTCATGAATCACCAAGGTTTTAATGGAATAAATGTGTAGTCCAGAAATAAAGGACATAGAGATTTCTTCTTCTTTTATTCTTGCCTTATACCGTTGATATTCATAATAAACGTGTATGCGTTATTTTTAAAATAATGTATTTATGTATTATATTCCTGGCACGAAACCGATCCTCAATTCTTTTCACTTTTGGTGAAATAGCCTCTTTATATTAATATACGTCTAATCTATACTAATATTATAAAGCTGAAGAGTTTGTTTCGCTAATCTGAGAAACTACCGAACCGATTTTGAAAATTCTTTCACTAATAGGAAGTTACATTACTTTATAGTGCTATAGGCTACTTTTTATCCCGGGAAAATATTTTTATCCCGGAAAAACTTTATCAGGTGGGCGGAGCCGTGACCATCACCTAGTATTTAATATTTTTATACTAGAGTAGTGAATAGTAAGTACCTAATTTCCCGGTCATTTCAATATTGCTACAATTTACGACAACAAAAATTACGACCACATTCCATCAAGTGTAATTTTTCACACTAGTCAGCGAATGGAATTATCTCGTTTATGCAAAATATGCACTTAGAATAAACACTGGGAACGATTTATACAAATTACTCTAATAAAATGTTTATAAAAAGAAACCATGCTGCTACTAATTTATGTAAATAAGGATCAACTTAGCACTATTAATAATGTTGTTAACATGTTATGCATTTGCAACAGATATCGTAAAATTGTGTAATCAAAAGCAGCTTTATTATGGAAGTGTTATTTGGGTTCAAACTCTATGAATTGACAACCTAAAAAGCCAGCCATTGTCGTTGAACAGTGATAAAAAACACACAACAAAAAGTCGTAAAATCGGCATTTAAAATGGTCTATCAAAAATCATATTTCAGTAAATACATATACACAACTATAATGAAGCAATAGCAATAAAACATCCGCAAAAAAAACAAATCCTAGAATTGATATTTGCAAAATCTTTGCCGTATCTATAAGCTAGCTCGCTCTACAACCAGGTGTGTGGCGGCCGGCGGGTCTCCCACATGCCTTATGGGGCACTAAAACGTTCCGTCAGGTTTCACCTAACCGACCCGACGTAAACAATATTGCCACACACGTAAATAAGCACCTAAACATTATTGTAATAAGAACCATTATCGCACGATTAATGGATTGTTGACGAAATACCCACATTCCTGTCAATCTCAACGACGCCACGAGATTATTGTGTCTTACGTTCAATTAACATTACATTGTTCTGTAATTAGTTTTCAGGGCAAGGTTTGTTGACGATTGGTTGAGACGTGGATTATGTCATTACTCGTTTTGTGTATATCGATGATAAACGGGCTTCATATTTTTACAATATAGCTTTTGTTTGGGCCTTCGCTTGCGTATTCAAATTCAAGTCATTTTACACGTCACTTTTAACAATGTTTTTATAAACCAAATGATTCTACCAGTACCATAGGGGAGATTTTCAGGGATAAAAGTCCCATTATATATTTTCCCAGGTTTAAAAGTAGCTTATGTCCTTCACAGTGTCTCAAACTATCTTTATCCCAAAGTTTCAATTAAATCCGTTAGGTGGATATTATATGTGTATGTGTGAACAATGAGTGCGCATGCGCAGTTAGTTACCATTACCGACAACTTCAACTAAAAGTTAAGCGAAAGCATCACATCCACTTCGTGTTTTTCTTTAATTTATTCATACAATAGCAAAAGGAGTTTAATGCTTGATTTTTTACCCAGGAAACAAAACGCCACAGCAATGAAAACTCACCTGAAACAAAATAAAAGTATTGTTAATCCACATATCAAAAGCAAAAATAAACTACATATTAGATATTTTAGTGTGATTTAGATTTCTATGAGTAAACTATATTATGAAACAGTACCTACATACTAACATAAATATGTTAGTACAGTGAGCAACATAAATATTTGAACAAAATAAAAATTTCAAATCGCTTATAATATACGCCTTAATTTTAACTGAAACATTTTTTCTTCGCTTGAAGTAAAGTAAATCGTTTCATTTCATTTTTGTGAAGAGAAAACAAAGATTAGTAAGAACATGAAATTATGTAGGCAATTAGAAATTTTGAATTTGTTCAGGCACTTGTGCTGACTGTAAATTTTTTTTGTAGCAAGAGGTCGGCATAGAAACTAATGGAACCAAATGAAGGTGAGTTATCAACACCGCTGATAAATGCCCGCAGTAGTCAGTGCCCGAAGCAATGTGGATTATCGACTTTTAAGCAAAGAAATAACGACTATGTGCGGAGAATTTCTTAGACCGCCGACTAAAAGACCTATTGAATAATCCTATCAATTTATAATATCAGCTGTGAATTTTATTGCTAATAAGTAACCTGCTCTATTGATTTGCGAGTATTTCGTTAGAAATTCATAGACTCCATAATGTACCTTTAAAATTCTTATGAATATCTCTTGCGATGCTTCTTAGTCGATAAATTTTAATTACTTATACACGCACATTTTTCTAAAACGTATGAATGGTATGTCGGCCAATTAATAAGGTAGAAATGGTCAGAATTTCAAGTAGATTTGCCGCATATTGCCGCAACTATACATAATACTAACAATTCATTGACATTGTAGCCAGTGTAACTACTGGAGATATTGAGACTTGACATCTTATGTCTCAGGATGACGAGCGCAGTGGAATGCCACACAGTACTTTGTAACTAAACGTGCTGGATGGTGTTGCTACTGTTTGTGGGTCATCGTATCACTTACCACCAGGCGAAGGGCATGCTCGTCTCGTCATTCAATGCCATAAAAAAAGTTCAGATTTAAAACATGTAACTTGTATAAAAAAGCAATTCATTATCCTACTAATGCTATAAACGCGAAAGTTTGTAAGTATGTATGGATGTCTAGATGTTTGTTACTCTTTCACGCAAAAACTACTAAACGGATTTCGATGAAATTTGGCACACGGGTAGATCATGTCCTGCATTAACACACAGGCTACTTTTTATCCCGGGAAAATATACAGCGGGACTTTTATCCCGGGAAAACTTATTCAAGCGGGCGGAGCCGCGGGCAAAAGCTAGTATTTGAATAAATGTATAGTATAATTCATACAAATCATTTGGTTGATTTAAATACGATAAATAATATTTTTTTTAAATATTTATTTTTTCTGAATTCACAATAAGAGACGCTTCAAAGGTAATTTATTTCGAAGAAGAAACTGTAAATTTCGAGGTTCGTTTTCGGAAATAGAGAAAGAACGGATCCGTGGCCCGCAAGCATCTGTTTACGAAAATATAGACATGACCTCACGCAATAACAAAAAACCACCACAATTCCTCACAACGCAATGCAATGCAAACCTAAATCATCAAGTCTAATCCACGTGTTTGTGTGTGTTTGCGTGCGTATGCCAGTGTGCAAGTACACGCGGTGACATTTTCACGCGGCACCGGTGGCGACCGGCGACCGGCTTCGAGCAGTGCCGGCCCGAGCATGGCACCGCCACCGCCGGCCAAGGTTACATCGTGCCGCAGCCGACGGTTTACTGCTCTAATACTACTAACAGACGATTAGATTTGGTATCATGCGACCAATTCGTCACGCGGTACAGTCTTCACGCCACACGATCGAACCGTACCATGCGATGTCCAGTTGTATCCAACCAAGTTTGATGGACAAGCCATCGAACCAGCCGTACCAACAATAATAATAATAATGTCCATCGAACCGTGCCCCACACGATGCGATATGGTTCGATGGCATACCATTTTAATGGTTCGGCTGTACCAAATCGCATCGTATGTGCCCACTTTAAGCCTCAATTCGATGGAAAAAAATTGGACCTATCAAAGCATCTTTATTGCGCGAGTTATTATCTACGGCTCAGAATATTTCATGGTAGAAACCAGTAAATGAACAAAATGAACAAAATGGAACATACGATGGTACGTGACCGTGACAGCTAATGGAGATGATGCCAGAGGAACGTAGGAGGATCGCAAAATTTTAATGGAAGGAGTGCTGCGTTTCTGTATCTTATGTATGGGGATTGGAGAGTATTTTACATTTTCAAAATAATTGCAAACACAACATCGCCGTCGTCGATAGACGTCTAAGATAATGATATAAAAATATGTATTTTGTAACTTATTCTAAAGAGTGTAAAAAATCTGTTAACCTGCTTAAAATAATGTAAGAAATAACACGCGTTTTAGATTTTTTGAAGTTGAGCTAAAGTAGGTTAGCGCTGTAGAATGGGGGTTGACATCAGAAGTACGATGTCGACTGAACAAACTCAAAAACAATAACTATACCAGTTCAGTTTGTGTCGACAAGAGTCTCCAACTGGGGTCAATAGCGGGCTGAAGGTTAGTAGACAGTGGCGATGATTAGGGATGGCCAATTAATACTTTGAATTGGTACACGTTATGTAGCTGATAGATTACCGACTTTATTACCACTAGCAATCGTTGATCGGTCTGCTATACTAATATTATAAAGAGGAAAGATTTGTATGTAAGGAATAAACTCAAAAAGTACTGGACCGTACTAATACAAAGCTACATTATTAGTAATATATACACACACACTCACGCCTGTTATCTCCGAAGGCGTAGGCAGAGGCGCAACTGATGCACCCACTTTTCGCCGTTACTCCGTCCCATGATGTGATAGGGGGCGAGCCTATCGCCATATAGGGCACAAATTCCAGACTCCGGGCTGATACTGAATAGAAAAACTCAATTTCAGTTTGCCCGACCCGGGGATCGAACCCGAGACCTCAGCTTTGCAGTCGTACTGTAATACAACTACGCCACCGAGGCAATACATATTATTAGTAATTATTTATTTATTATTATATTCTAACTACTCTCATAACACTGAAAGCGCGGATGCCCTAATTGCACACATGCCTACTCCGTCACGGAAAAAGCCATTCGAGTTGTAAATTGTAATGTTGTTTATAAATTATTATTCGTAAAACATTTATAATTGCTGCAGCTACTAGGGTTGCCTAACGCGCCGGTATACGAGGCCACCTCCCGGTTTGTAGCGTTTTGTTCCCGCCAATTATTCAGTTATCCCGGTTTCAAATTAACAATTATTGTAGTTAGATAGTAACGTGGATATGTTTCTGACCAGTTCTTTATTAAATGTATTTATCAATTTCACAGAAACTTTAAAATGTCCCTGTTTTTAGCTTCAGGAAGTTATGGCAGCCCTTTGCTACTTTATACCGGTATTGTACCCAATCAAAGACATTTTCTCACGCTTTATGAGACATTATTAATAACAACATTAACCTACATTTGGGTTTATTATGCAATTAACTAACATAAGGTTATGCATAGTCATGTTAATAAAATTAAATAAAGTTTCCTTTGAACAGATGAGAAGTTAACTATCAAATACTCTCGATATTTCTCAAGCACAAACATTGAACTATATTTTATAACTAGCTGTTGCCCGCGGCTCCGCCCGCGTTAAAGCGTTTTTCCGGGATAAAAGTCACGCTTTATATTTTCCCGGGATAAAACTTAGCCTAAGTTACTCCTTATTACATCAGCTACCTGCCAATAAAAGTCCCGTCAAAATCGGTCCAGCCATTTCAGAGATTAGCCGGAACAAACAGACAGACAGAAAGACAGACAGACAAAAATTGTAAAAAATATTATTTCGGTGCATGTACCGTATGTATACTCATATACATGTAGTAAAAAATGGTTATTTCAATATTACAAACAGACACTCCAATTTTATTTATATGTATAGACTAGCTCTTGCCCGCGGCTCCGCCCGCATTAAAAAGTTTTTCCGGGATAAAAGTCCCGGTTTATATTTTCCCGGGATAAAAAGTAGCCTATGTGTTAATCCAGGACATGATCTACCCGTGTGCCAATTTCATCGAAATCAGTTCAGTAGTTTTTGCGTGAAAGAGGAACAAACATCCTTACATTCATACATCCAAACATCCATACATTCTTACAAACTTTCGCCTTTATAATATTAGTAGGATAGTAGGATATAGGCTACTTTTATCCCGAGAAAACATAAAGCGGGACTTTTAGCTCGGAAAACTTGTCACGCGGGCGGAGACGCGAGCAAAGGCTATCAATTCATTAAAAAGTTAAATATCAAATATACGTCACCTACATAAGTAAAAAAAATGATCTGTCAGCGTACAATACGGATCTGGAAGCTTATATAATTGAAATGTTTTTAAATAAGATATAATGAATAAATTATTTGTTGAATATTATAGGCTTAACAGATTTATGGGAATAATCGCCGTGGCCGATGAAACTTCTCCAGCACCGCGATACATTTAGTTACCACTAAATTGCAAAAATATTATAATGTGTAGAATTTATTACAATAATTATACTTGATTCTTGGACCTTATCTCGAGTAATATCGCTTCAATTTCGGATACATAAATCCAATATTGCGGTTTTTAAATTATTTGTAAGACGGTATTTTAATGTATATAAATATTATACAGTGAAGTCTAGGTACACTGTAGTATGTATAAAAATTCAATAACATGGGTTGACAAAAGGTCGGGTTTAGTTTAAGAACTATCAATATAATTATTTTACAAAAAGAGAGTTGTCTACATTACATGTTGCGGATGAAAATTCAATATATTTATACGAAGAATAATATGATATAAGCAACCTGTATTCACCTCCAAAGATAAAGGCGTGTTTATCTCATGTTAATGTAAATTTAAGTAGCTGACAACTAACCTTCTATCCTTAAAATACACAGATTGCCAAATCAAAACACAATAAAACATAAGATAAGGTCCCATACCATCAATAAACATTTGCATTAAATGTGTTTTTATATTCAAGGCTATCGGAAACATCTTTAAAGCTTATTTATTTATGTAATAAATCTAGCTACTGACGTTTTTTTTTTGCATTTAAATTAAGATTTTCATGTTTGAGTTGGTAACAAGGTGTTTTAATAACTGCCGTGATAATGTGGAGTCGTTGTTGAGAAAATCGAGCAGTTAGGCCTTAATTTTGGCTTTGTATCAGACAAAAAGATGTCAGTTCTTTTTCTATTGCTTCTTCATAATATGTTTGAATCAGATAAGTTGCTCGCCTGAGAGCCATAACAGTCTATAAACAGTAGCAACACCTGCTCGTCATTATGCCAAACAAAAAGATCTATCATATATGTGTTCTCCAGCAGAACTTGAGGGCTTCGCGGAATAAGCTTTTAAGCTCAAACTTTAAATTAACCTCTGAGGATGCAAGCATACTTTCTTAAGATAATATGTCACATGTAGAGCTAAAGCGTTGAAAGGCAGCTGGAATTTTATTTAGTTACAATTTCCGCATTATGCTAAACATAGGTTACTTGCAATATTTTGTAAGTAAGTTGTGTACCACAGTTTTGCCTACTTTAATAGAAATGTGTGCAAGGACCGCTGTGTTTATTTTACTACGCATTATAAACCTACACATCTGATGTCTCAGAGTAGCCAGCACAGAATAGATTCAGCAATTCCTTGCAAACAATATTACTCGGGTAACTATCCGCTCCTATGTTATGCACACGACGTCGGCTTTTTCAACATCAAACGATGACGTAAATTAAGATTTTTTATGCGCACTTCAAACGTGCTCAAACCACTTGCACGTGCAAAACCATCCGACATTCCGCCGGCGATGGTGCGCGTAGTTTCAGCCCGGGGTCAACGCCCCGGATCGGTGTCAACAAACAAACTGTCACCGTGACTGTGAATGGTTGTGTTGCGTTTTCGCGTAAAATCATCTCGTTAGCCGGCGTATGTCGGCTGTAAATTGTGGGTTCGATTTCTAGGTCAGGGAATCGATACATCACGCGATTGCTTTTTTTTAGATATTTTTTAAAATTATAGCACAAACATGAAACTGTTATTCTAGACATTTTTTTTATTGTATTGAGCAGAACGGGCATACAAAACATATATTTGATTATTTATTTATTATTATATTCTAACTACTCTCATAACACTGAAAGCGCGGATGCCCTAATTGCACACATGCCTACTCCGTCACGGAAAAAGCCATTCGAGTTGTAAATTGTAATGTTGTTTATAAATTATTATTCGTAAAACATTTATAATTGCTGCAGCTACTAGGGTTGCCTAACGCGCCGGTATACGAGGCCACCTCCCGGTTTGTAGCGTTTTGTTCCCGCCAATTATTCAGTTATCCCGGTTTCAAATTAACAATTATTGTAGTTAGATAGTAACGTGGATATGTTTCTGACCAGTTCTTTATTAAATGTATTTATCAATTTCACAGAAACTTTAAAATGTCCCTGTTTTTAGCTTCAGGAAGTTATGGCAGCCCTTTGCTACTTTATACCGGTATTGTACCCAATCAAAGACATTTTCTCACGCTTTATGAGACATTATTAATAACAACATTAACCTACATTTGGGTTTATTATGCAATTAACTAACATAAGGTTATGCATAGTCATGTTAATAAAATTAAATAAAGTTTCCTTTGAACAGATGAGAAGTTAACTATCAAATACTCTCGATATTTCTCAAGCACAAACATTGAACTATATTTTATAACTAGCTGTTGCCCGCGGCTCCGCCCGCGTTAAAGCGTTTTTCCGGGATAAAAGTCACGCTTTATATTTTCCCGGGATAAAACGTAGCCTAAGTTACTCCTTATTACATCAGCTACCTGCCAATAAAAGTCCCGTCAAAATCGGTCCAGCCATTTCAGAGATTAGCCGGAACAAACAGACAGACAGAAAGACAGACAGACAAAAATTGTAAAAAATATTATTTCGGTGCATGTACCGTATGTATACTCATATACATGTAGTAAAAAATGGTTATTTCAATATTACAAACAGACACTCCAATTTTATTTATATGTATAGATTATAAGTTTCTCCGGGCTAAAAGTACATAAAAACCTTCCCGTTGAATCACTCTATGACTATGACGTTGATACAACTCTTTACAAATAATGCATTAATTTCGACCAAATTTGATTACCATAAAAATGGTTCTAGTGAGTTAATCTTAAAAGATAGACATATACTGTCGCGGACATTTTTTTAGATCATTTCAAGAGGAATAATTCTTTCATACATATATTTTTGGTATCTTGAATCGTTTTCGCAGCGCACGCAATGGAAGCCCTCAAGGATGAATAATTTTCCCCGTTTTTTTTCACATTTTCCATTATTTCTTCGCTCCTAATAGTTGCATCGTGATGTTATATAGCCTAAAGCCTTCCTCGATAAATGGTCTATTCAACACAAAAAGAATTTTTCAATTCGAACCAGTAGTTCCTGAGATTAGCGCGTTCAAACAAACAAACTCTTCAGCTTTATAATATTAGTATTAGTATAGATAAGGGGCATTGGGTCAAGAAAATAATTTTGCACATGTAGTTGTACTTTTTGTTGTATTTTGACAAAGCAGACGAACGGTCGTATGTGAAACGACCGGTCACGGGTTCGAACCCCGAACCGAGATTAAAGTTCACGTAATTGCGTAAATCTTTCGTAATTATTGATACTCCTCAATTAAAAGATTTGTATTATATTTGAATATTTTATCATAAAAAAAAACATTAGCTTTAAGATTTGTTAGAAATTTATTAATTAAGTATCTTTTCTACGGTTTGAATATTAGAAATGTTTTGTTCGACAATCATGTTTGGTAAATAACATTACTTAGAAGCTTTGTTAATCCGAACATGATACCTAAACCATTCCTATGTAAGTATAAGTACAAAGTCCAAAGTGCAAATTAAGTAATATTACGAGATTCAATAACATATTATCGTGTTTTTCTTTAACTGGTAATATGTAAACAATATTTAACACTTAGGTAAAAACGTTAAATATTGTTTACGAAATACTAATTAAAGTACGATAATCGTAAAAAGGCTGACTATAACAACTAGCTGTTCTTGACATTATTCAATTTGAGATATTGCTAGTATTGTTAGAGATCCCACAAACTGTGCATCTTAAGGAATATTTATGAATAACACAAATTTAATATGAACTAAATATGTGTTTCCTTAATTAAATTATAATTAAGAAAACATTTGAACGGCAAGTCATTGCAAACAACAAAAAATATTAAAGCAAGAATAAAACAAACCTAACGGAGTTAAGAATAGGCTTTTATAAGCCTAGAGCTTGCAGACGTGCGACGTAATAAAAATTAATGCGGGGTTGTTGAACTCACAATAGTAAGTTATAATAGTAATTATAATAAAGTGGGTAAAATTATAGAAATGCACGCCGATGTGTGAATGCAGTGAAGAAGAAAATGGAAAAATCAAAATAAAGACTTGTTTAGGTATTGTGACTGCTTAAACAAGTGTTCTTTATACTTACGCTGTGTGACCTCTCTGCTCCTGATGGTAAGTGAAGAAGGCTCCAGATATATCGACTGGTGAGCGATGATTAACCCCTGGAATGCCGGGCTCAGTTTGCGTAAAAGACGCGTGCGTGCCGCCATACATTTGAAAAAATCGGATTTTGAGTGTAAAGGATGTTCTAATTTATACACCATAAAATTCTTTTAGTACGAATTTTGAAATTATTTATTTACTTATTTATTATGGATCAATGGTCACTAAAATATTCAGAAACATTGTGAGATTTGGCATAGACGGCCGCCATTTTGAATTTCGTTGTTTTGAGGCCGATTGACCTCAAAATCGAAATCTGGGTATATCTTTGGTTACAAAAAACGGACCCAATGCTTGAATTGAGAAAAATGGCCGCCATTTTGAGTTTCTTTGTTTTATGGCCAATCGACCTCAAAATCGATATCTGGGCAGGCCTGTAAGTAGAAAAGACGGATCCAATGTTAAAATTGAAAAAAGTGGCCGCCATTTTGAGTTTCTTTGTTTTATGGCCAATCGACCTCAAAATCGATATCTGGGCAGGCCTGTAGGTACAAAAGACGGATCGAATGTTAGAATTGAAAAAATTGGCCGCCATTTTGAATTTCTTTGTTTTAAGGCCAATCGACCTCAAAATCAATATCTGGGCAGGCCTTTAGGTATAAAAGACGGATCCAATGTCAGAATTGAAAAAAGTGGCCGCCATTTTGAATTTCTTTGTTTTAAGGCCAATCGACCTCAAAATCGATATTTGGGCAGGCCTTTAGGTATAAAAGACGGATCCAATGTCAGAATTGAAAAAAGTGGCCGCCATTTTGAATTTCTTTGTTTTAAGGCCAATCGACCTCAAAATCGATATCTGGGCAGGCCTTTAGGTACAGAAGACGGATCCAATGTTATAATTGAAAAAAGTGGCCGCCATTTTGAATTTCTTTGTTTTAAGGCCAATCGACCTCAAAATCGATATCTGAGCAGGCCTTTAGGTATAAAAGACGGATCCAATGTTAGAATTGAAAAAAGTGGCCGCCATTTTGAATTTCTTTGTTTTATGGCCAATCGAACTCAAAATCGATATCTGGGCAGGCCTTTAGGTATAAAAGACGGATCCAATGTCAGAATTGAAAAAAGTGGCCGCCATTTTGAATTTCTTTGTTTTATGGCCAATCGACCTCAAAATCGATATCTGGGCAGGCCTTTAGGTATAAAAGACGGATCCAATGTCAGAATTGAAAAAAATGGCCACCATTTTGAATTATCTTTGTTTTAAGGCCAATCAACCTCAAAATCGATATTTGGGCAGGCCTTTAGGTATAAAAGACGGATCCAATGTCAGAATTGAAAAAAGTGGCCGCCATTTTGAATTTCTTTGTTTTAAGGCCAATCGACCTCAAAATCGATATCTGGGCAGGCCTGTAGGTTCAAAAGACGGATCCAATGTTATAATTGAAAAAGTGGCCGCCATTTTGAATTTCTTTGTTTTAAGGCCAATCGACCTCAAAATCGATGTTTGGGCATGGCTTTAGGTACAAAAGACGGGTCCATTGTCAGAATTGAAAAAAGTGGCCGCCATTTTGAATTTCTTTGTTTTAAGGCCAATCGACCTCAAAATCAATTTCTCGGCATATCTGTAGTTACCAAAAACGGATCAATGTCGGAATTGAAAGAAGAGGCCACCACTTAGGACTTCTTTATTTTAAGCTAATTATTAATAATCAAACTTTAGTATTTGTTTTAATACTTTATTTAATTAAACAAGACAAAACCCGTGTAGTACATAGTTATAGGAACGATCCGGAAGAGAGTACATTTCATAGACATTTTTGTTCATCTAACCAAAGACAACCATAGATATACTAAATATTTCCAACACTCCGCCTCAAGTTCAAGTTTCATATGAATATGTCAAACTTGTAACTTGATATTATTACAGGATTTTATTTTACAATACTTAAAATTCAATCACTACTGGTACTATTTCCTTTTACAACTCAAAAAACAATTGTTGGTACAACACTAGTTACTAATTCTTATACAATTCAAAATAATTTTCTTTTTGTTGCAACACTAGTTACTATGTCATTTGTCAATATTTGACATTTCTTTATATAAATATAACCTCTGAACAATGATTATTCTAAATAAACTTAAACTTGTTACATAAAACAAAAATTCTTTCTCTAGATTGCAAACAACAATTGAAAGTTATACAACATTTAACTTAAACCCAATAAACCTATTTTTTTTATTTCAAACCAAGTGCTTTACATAAATATTCATGTTTGAATCTTGGTAAAGTTTTTGTAAGTATATCTGCTTTGTTATCATTTGTTGAAACATAATCTAACTTTAATAACCCTTTACTCACAATATCTTTAATAAAATGTGCTTTAATGTCTATATGTTTAGATCTTTTACTATTTTCAAAACTTTCAATCATTTTAATAGTGCTTTGATTATCAATCATTAGAAAACTATTTAAATTCACATTACAATTTAAGTCTGTTAACACTCTAATAATATAAACTCCTTCGCTTACAGTTAAAGCTGCTGCCACATACTCCGATTCTGCCGTTGACAGCGCCACAGTGTGTTGTTTTCTCGAACACCATGTCACCAAGTTCCCTTGATGAAAAATAGCTGTGCCTGATACACTTTTGCGGTCAATCCTCTCACTTCCCCAATCTGAATCTGAAAAAGCCTGTAAGTAATTTTTATTAGTATTATCTTTTCTGTATATTAATCCTTTATCCTTTGTTTGTTTCAGGTATCTCAAGACTCGCTTTGCAGCTTGCCACAATATGGTTGTTGGACGGTCCATATATCTACTCAAGAATCCTGCTGAATATGCAATATCTGGTCGACTGATTGTTGCAATATACATCAGTGCTCCAACAAGTTCTCTATATGGAATGTTCTTTAAAATACTATTCTTATCACTTTCTATGTTTAATCCAACCTCCATAGGTGTACTTATTCCTTTACAATCTTGCATATTATACTTCAATAAAATTTTCTCAATAATTTGTGTTTGTTTTATTTCTATTTCACCATTTGAGTTTGTTATTTCCATGCCAAGAAATTTATTTATATTTCCAAGATCTTTGGCATTAAATTCTTCTTTTAACTTGTTTATTACAGCTTGTCCATTTCCCATTACTAATATATCATCTACAAATATTAAAACATATACATTATTTCCCATGTATAGACAGAAATCATTCTGTGATTGTTTTAATCCAGTTCTCAATAGAGTTTCATTAATTTTATCGTTCCAACATCGTGGAGCTTCCTTTAAACCATATAAAGCTCTCCTCAGCTTTAAAACTTTTCCTTCTTCTTGTTCTAAACCTTCTGGATATTTGATGTAAATTTCTGATTTCAATTCACCATTTAAAAAGGCAGTTGGTATATCCATTTGCTTGATATTAAAACCTTGTTGTACAGCTTTATTTAAAAATAACCTCACAGTTGTCATCCGTGCAACTGGTGCATAAACATTATGCGTTGTTTCTTCTTGAAATCCTCTAGCGACTAATCTCGCTTTCTTGGTATTATCTGATTTTGTTCTAAATATCCATTTTGTATCAATTGCTTTGTATCCCTTTGGTAATTCACTTTTCTCCCAAGTTCCAAGTTTCTTGTGAGCGTCTAGCTCTTTTTGTATAGCTTCTGACCATTCACCTTGTTTAATAGCTTCACCGTAGCTTTTAGGATCATGTTCTGTCATTAGTGCAAAGGCGATGTTAGTCATATCATAATCTTCAAAACGTTTTGGCAATTTAATTGTCCTTTTATTAACAACATTGTTATTCTGATTTTCTCTTAAGCTTTCTGTTTGACTTGTAACTATTTCAGGTGTATCATCTGGATCACACTCTGAATATTCTTCTTCTCCGTCAGATTCTTTTTCTGTATCCTCATTGTTGATTATAATCTGAGTATTTATATTATTATCATATTTGAAATTTGATTCATCAAATCTTACATCTCTTGATACTATTATATCATTTGTTCTCGGATCCCATAGTCTATATCCCGATCCAGAGTAACCAACCATGATCATTGGCTTGGCTCTTGGTTCCAGTTTGTTTTGACGTGGAAATATCACGTTCCAAGCTTTTGATCCAAATACTCTAATTTTATCTAGTTGATTCTTTCCATACCACATTTTAGCTGGTGTATTGCCTTTTAATGCTTTTGTGGGCGATCTATTAATTATGTATGCAGCACATCTTATTGCTTCACTCCATAAATGTTTGGGTAAATTAGTTTCCAGTAACATAGCTCTTACTTTATCAAGAAGAGTTCTATTCATTCTTTCACATACTGAATTTTGTTGTGGTGTATATGCACATATTGTTTCTTGTTTTATACCATTCTTGTCATAAAATATTCTTAAATCTTTATTTAGAAATTCTGTACCTCTGTCTGTTCTAATTCTTCTAACATTTATATTATTATTTTTCATTCTATTAACATATTTTATAATATAATGTTTTGCTTCATCTTTTGACTTTAACAAGTATACTTCCAAAAAATGTGAGTAGTCATCTATAATTGTAAGATAATAGCGTTCACCTGCCATGCTCACTTGTGTGACCGGACCTCCTATGTCACAATAAACTAGTTCTCCAATACTTTTAGTTCTTGGTAAAGGTAATGACTTAAATGGACAGCGTGTTGCTTTTGCTTCCATACATATAGTGCAACGTTCATTTGATATTGGTAAACCAAGTATCTTCATCCCTCCATAGTTCAAATGTCCCATTCTTCTATGCCATAAATTAGTTTCAATATTCTTAGAAATAAGTGAACTATCATTATTCAAGTTTAATGTTATTGTACATAATTTTCCATTACTATGTCCTTCTACTTGTATACTTTTATTACTTATAGTCGTTTTTCTCTTTTCAAATGTTACTCTTAATCCTTTTTCATTTAATCTTAAAACTGACAGCAGATTGTGAGATAGTTTTTCTATAATCAAACAATCCTTTATTGTTATTCTGTTTCCTTCTTCAGATATTCCAATTAATTCACCCTTTTTCTTGGTTGTAAGTATATTTCCGTTCGCTACTTGTATTTTTATTTCTGGTATCATAGTTATGTTATTCATAATTCCTTCATACTTATCATTTACCATATGATGTGATGCTCCAGAGTCGACAATAAAAGTGACAGTGTTAGGTGCCATGTTTGTGCTCGCTAATGCCTGTTCTGATGCTATGAATGTGAGTGAACTGTCTACTTCTGCGAGATGAGTGACTCCACCCCTAGCTTGATGGCCTCTAAAAAAATTTCCTCTGCCTCTATTATTCTTGTGACATTGGAATGACTTGTGACCCTTTTTTCCACACTTGTAACATATTATTTCTGCACCAATAAATGATGTATTCCTCTGATCAGCTCTTTCTTCTGACTTAGCCCTTTTAATTTCTTGATCTAGTAATTTAGCTCTAACAAATTCTAATTTAAGATCTGCGTTAACTGTCTCTATTGCTGTAATTATATGGTTATATTCTTCACCTAGACCAGTTAAAAGATAACATATTTTATCACCTTCTTCTATCTTTTCTCCAGACACTTCGAGCTCTCTAACTATATTATCGAATTTAGCAAAGTATTCTTCTAAGTTGCTACCATCATGTTTCAGTGTCAAAAGCTTTCTTCTTAGCGTTATTTTTGATATGACACTCTTTCGTTGAAAAATAGATTTTAGGAGATCTAACATTTCTTTCGAAGTTTTACAATCTTTAATTATATTCAAATGTCTATCCGTTATACATTGTACTATCAAACTTTTCGCTTTTGCGTCTTTATCTTTCTTCGAGTCTTCCACTTTATCCAATACTGTGACATCGCTTAGGCCTCTTTCCTCCAGTAAACAATGTAAACGAAATAACCAGTTGTCGAATCCTTCGGCCTTCAATTGCGGCAAATTAATTAAAGCTGAATTTGTCGAAGTCGCCATTTTGTACGCTTGCTCTTGCCATACGACGAACAACTTTTAACAAATATAAATGCTTGATTTTTACATTTACTGCACGTTCCCTACAACTATCGGGCGTCTGGGCCCATAACCTATTAATAATCAAACTTTAGTATTTGTTTTAATACTTTATTTAATTAAACAAGACAAAACCCGTGTAGTACATAGTTATAGGAACGATCCGGAAGAGAGTACATTTCATAGACATTTTTGTTCATCTAACCAAAGACAACCATAGATATACTAAATATTTCCAACACTAATTAACGTCAAAATCGATACTTGGCGATAGTAAAAAACAGATCTAATGTTAGACTCAATAAAAGTGGTCGCCATTTTAAACTTCTTTGTTTTTAAGACTAATTGGATTTAAGATAGATATTTGGGCTTGTATTTAGCCAAATAGAATAAATCTAGGTGTAATATATGTATGTACGCGCGTGAGAAGTTATACTTCTTTGGCATCATTAACCTTTATAGTTTGGGAAAATTGCAGTCTTGGCTTCGGCCTTTGAATTTTGAAAAAGTCCTTGGGTGTGGTAAAACAACAACAGACAAGGCTGCAAGGCTAAGCGCCTTTGTCTTCTCCTTTTACTAAAAAATAAATTATTATTAGAAACTGTAACGGTTTTGATTTAAACAAAAATATGTACCACTGACTTTACAGAAATACTTTCATACAAAATATCACCAAGCGAACGACCGGCACGAAGACAATGACCAACTAACTCGAACTGTCAAACGTTCTATGCTTTTATAGCAAAAATTGTAAATCATGTCATTAATACCCGCACAAAAAATATTTTTGCCCTAACATTATATTATATAATTATTAAATATAGAATTTAGAGAATAATAAATATATATGACATAATTTGTACTTAATATTAGAAGATTCTTAGTTTCAAATATTTATTATTGATTATTTATTATTTTAAAAATATATTTTTTTTTATAATTAATTAATTAATGCGCTTGCGCCAGTGTGACCAGCGCTCCGGGCTCGAGAGGTTAAAAAAAAAGACAACCAATAATATCACTTAAGACGAGGCTATATGGGCTTGAACCCTTTGCCTTCCCTATAAGGGGAAAATTATAATAAAAAAACAACCGTGAGAATTTTTGTGTCACACATGCGCGCGCATCGTAAAATTTCACTCCCATAAATTTTTCATAACGCGCTTAAGGTATAACTTCAAAAAAAAAAAGATACAGTAATTGAATGGCCACCCACCAGGGCATAACGATGTAGGGGAAGAAAAATATTATAGTAAGATAATTTCTACTACGCGGCTAATTATGCTTATAGCTATTGTTGAATTGCTAACGACCCCCGGATTTTTAACCGATTTTGATGCTTTCACAGAAGAATTTACTTTATTAGCTGTTTGCTGCCACGGGCCACTTCTTAAATTCGAAGACAAATTCCTTTTTTTGCGACATAACAAAGCTGCAATATCGTTATTGAAGAGAATTGAATAAGCTTTGATGGTGATATTATTTAAAAGTGATATAATTAAAACCTACTATAGTTTGTGGCCATGTCCAGCGGATTTTGATTTTAAAACCAATGGCCCTTAAAACAAGAACATTTAACATGGAATGCAGTTATTAAAATTCCAACCTCGATTAATTAGATTTGGCTAAAAGACAAGCCCAAATCTCTATCTTAAATCCAATCAGTCTTAAAATAAAGAAGTACAAAATGGCGACCACTTTTCTTAAGTCTAACATTAGATCTGACTTTTACTATCAATGGCATGCCAAGTATCGATTTTGAGGTCAATTGGCCTTAAAACAAAGAAATTCAAAATGGCGGCCACTTTTTTCCATTCTAATGTTCGATCCGTCTTTTGTACCTACAGGCCTGCCCAGATATCGATTTTGAGGTCGATTGGCCTTAAAACAAAGAAATTCAAAATGGTGGCCACTTTTTTCAATTCTGACATGGGATCCGTCTTTTGTACCTACAGGCCTGCCCAGATATCGATTTTGAGGTCGATTGGCCTTAAAACAAATAAATTCAAAATTGCGGCCACTTTTTTCAATTCTAGCATTGGATCCGTCTTTTGTACCTACAGGCCTGCCCAGATATCGATTTTGAGGTCGATTGGCCTTAAAACAAAGAAATTCAAAATGGCGGCCACTTTTTTCAATTCTAACATTGGATCCGTCTTCATTACCTAAAGGCTTGCCCAGATATCGATTTTGAGGTCGATTGGCCTTAAAACAAATAAATTCAAAATGGCGGCCACTTTTTTCAATTATAACATTGGATCCAACTTTTGTACCTACAGGCCTGCCCAGATATCGATTTTGAGGTCGATTGGCCATATAACAAAGAAATTCAAAATGGCGGCCACTTTTTTCAATTCTAACATTGGATCCGTCTTCATTACCTAAAGGCTTGCCCAGATATCGATTTTGAGGTCGATTGGTCTTAAAACAAAGAAATTCAAAATGGCGGCCACTTTTTTCAATTATAACATTGGATCCAACTTTTGTACCTACAGGCCTGCCCAGATATCGATTTTGAGGTCGATTGGCCATAAAACAAAGAAATTCAAAATGGCGGCCACTTTTTTCAATTCTAACATTGGATCCGTCTTTTCTACTTACAGGCCTGCCCAGATATCGATTTTGAGGTCGATTGGCCTTAAAACAAAGAAATTCAAAATGGCGGCCACTTTTTTCAATTATAACATTGGATCCAACTTTTGTACCTACAGGCCTGCCCAGATATCGATTTTGAGGTCGATTGGCCTTAAAACAAAGAAATTCAAAATGGCGGCCACTTTTTTCAATTCTCACATTGGATCCGTCTTCATTACCTAAAGGCTTGCCCAGATATCGATTTTGAGGTCGATTGGCCTTAAAACAAAGAAATTCAAAATGGCGGCCACTTTTTTCAATTATAACATTGGATCCAACTTTTGTACCTACAGGCCTGCCTAGATATCGATTTTGAGGTCGATTGGCCATAAAACAAAGAAATTCAAAATGGCGGCCACTTTTTTCAATTCTAACATTGGATCCGTCTTTTATACCTAAAGGCCTGCTCAGATATCGATTTTGAGGTCGATTGGCCTTAAAACAAAGAAATTCAAAATGGCGGCCACTTTTTTCAATTCTAACATTGGATCCGTCTTCGGTACCTAAAGGCCTGCCCAGATCTCGATTTTGAGGTCGATTGGCCTTAAAACAAAGAAATTCAAAATGGCGGCCACTTTTTTCAATTCTAACATTGTATCCGTCTTTTCTACCTACAGGCCTACTCAGATATCGATTTTGAGGCCAATCGGCCTCAAAACAAAGAAATTCAAAATGGCGGCCGCTTTTCTCAATTCTAATATATAATTAAGATTTGCATCCAATGGAAACCCAAAAATAACCTAAAAAGAAACAACCTGTAGATGTTCAGTTTTCATACATTTTGCAGAAATCGGCCCGAGCGTGGATCCACGCTCCGGCAGAGTTTGAACACTTTTTTTGAGCGTGGATCCACGCTCCCGGCACGCGAGGGCTTAACCTCGCCAGTCGATGCAACTACTGGTGGCAGGTCTCTCATATGTAAGAGTCCATCTGGGTGGGTACCACTGCAATGTCTATTTCTACCGCCAAACAGCCATGTGCATGCACTGTTGTGTTTCGGTTTGAAGGACATTGTAGCCAGTGTAACTACAGGACATAATGGGAGTTAACATCTTATGTCTCAGGACGACGAGCGCAGTAGAATGCCACACAGTACTTTGTAACTCAAGGTGCTGGATGGTCTTGGTACTGTTTATGGGTGGTCGTATCGCTTACCGTCAGGCGAACGGCATGCTCGCCTCGTCATTCGATGGAATAAAAAAAAACAATTATGCCGAAATGTTTGAAACCGGATATACACAGGCTGATCCCGGAACGCGATACACTTACGTGGACCACTATGGGGTTTTACACCTTTTTCAACTATCTTACCACCAACATTTCCAATATGTCCAATTGTTAATTAATTATAACAAACTGTCAATGCCTAATCTATACTTAATATTATAGAGCTGAAGGGTTTGTTTGGTTGAACGCTCTAATCTCAGGAACTACTGAACCGATTTCGAAAATACTTTCACTAATATGAA
Organism: Lapara coniferarum; assembly: GCA_949316025.1. NCBI lineage: Eukaryota > Metazoa > Arthropoda > Insecta > Lepidoptera > Sphingidae > Lapara > Lapara coniferarum. The sequence continues at coordinate 36,390,741 of OX438924.1, read as the reverse complement.
GCTACATTACTCTGAGTGCTATAGGCTACTTTTTATCCCGGAAAAAGGTTTTCACGCGGCCGGAGGCGTGAGCAATACTAGTAAACAAATAAAAAGACAACATCGAAAGATATTTCTTTGCACATCGTTTTTTTTCTAAGAGCTACATCTACCAGATAAAAAATAGAGCTAAAAGCAGCCAAGCTCACGCCGGACCTACCGTCGGCCGTGACAACAGCCAACTAATTACATCCGTTTACTATAACCGCAGCATTACCGAGAATCGCGGCGCCACACTCGCGGCACACAATTAAACCGGCCAAAACCGTCCTCAAGAGACTAATTATGAATCCATTTCACGGTGACTATATTTGATGCAATACTCGTATTATGAAGTGCTGTATGTTGCGGATTTTGCGTTCTTTATGACAATTATGTTAAAGCTATGAAATATATGTACCTATAATTGAAACATTTTCTATCTAAAATAAAATTAGAAATAAGTTTAAACTAAGTGCACTAGTTGCAATTCTTACGCCATTAATGATACAAGAGTAATAGACGTAAGTTAAGGAAATATGTATGGTCGAAAGTCATACATGTAATCCAGTTCTCACGTAAGAAGTCTGAATAGATATTGTTTATTATTGCATATTATCTTTTTCGATGGAAACTCATCCTCTGGTTATTAATATTAAGATCTGATTAGAAGATATTCTCCGATAGGCAACATTGCAGTCTCAAAATTTAAGTTTCAGCCCTGATGATGTCAGATTGACGTAAAATAACATCTTTAACGTTGTGTTGCGACAAGTACGACAGTACAACAATTGTAGCTTTAAATATAATCTTTCTTCGAAACTTCACCTTATCGTTAAGTTTAGGAATTAACCTACGTTTCCTGTAACATAAGTATGTTCAGACGCTAGTCCATCATTACGTAAACTAATTTGCTGCCTAATTATGTTCTCAATAAATAAAAATTCTAGTTCCCCTAATCTCCATCACTGAAAACTTTTTCAATACCCACATTTCAATGCACTTGTGATATTCGGTCACTGACCCTATTTCTGGTGTAGAGTGAGATAAAGTTTTAGTGATAACATCACGCCTATCAGTAATTAAAATGACAACGACCTTTGAGATCACACACGAGTAATTACCAAGTACTTTATCATAATTAATTTAAATTATAAAAAGGTGTCGCTGTATAATTTCTTGTGTATTTTTTTCTGTTGTCATTAAATAGATAAATAAACTTATTGCGAGTGTATTTGTAATTTTTCGTTACACACACTCACGCCTTTTATCCCCGAAAGGGTAGGCAGAGGTGTAACTAGTGCACCCACTTTTCGCCGTGCATATTCCTAGTATTAATAGAGGGCGAGTAGAGTTGTTCGTTGTTACCATGTAGTATTTTACTTTTCCCTTCGTGGAATTTTTAAATACAAACATTTTGTTTTCTCCATCAGTACCTAATGAATTCACTAGCAGTTCTCTATAATATAACGCAACGCAGTAGTGCAATATTAGTTATCTCCAAAAGAGCTGTTTTTCAGATAACTTTTTTTACTACGCATCCGCCGATTTCCGCCCCAGTTATCTCCATCTGACTACTGGCGATAATATGACTATGAAAAGTATGATCGAGGATGCAATCCCGGCACGAAATTATCTCTCGCAAATATTTCGTCTGGGTGTTTTGGATCGGAAAGTTTCTCATCATTTCTTATACCTATGACACAAGCTTTGTACTTGAGTTTCATAAGCGCTACGTGAGTCGTTATAACGTATTTATTTAAAACAATATATTCCCCAGCATATTAAAACGACATCCAACGGTACCTCTAGTTTGGGTCAGTGTACAACCGCTGTTTAGCGTCACTGCAAATCAGCTGATAGTGCATTGGCATAACGCTCACGCGTCCACGCATGTGGACTGTGATCGGTGGAAAGCGACTCCTTCCTCGTTGACTCACGGCATTCGTGAAAATGATCGCTTTAGGCGTGACTCATGGGGCCTAATGGACAGGTTGGTAGAATATTTGGCCCACTCGAGACCCCCGTCCAGTTTGAAGATAGCCACGATGATTTGTAATGGACGGTGTGTCAGCTAATAGTTGTGTGTTTAGATTGCAAGTGATGAGCACTATTTATTTTTGGGATGTATTGTCGTTTACGTAATATTCTTCATGATGACGAATAGGGTTTCAATTGATACATCATACTACAGACTAATCCTAGATTTCAAATATAGCTTATACGTTAAAGTGTTAAAGAAACAACCAACGTAAACATTACGATTTCGTAAAAATACTTATAACTTTTAAGTTAGTAAGATTCGTTTAAAAATAGTGATATGACAAACAAATACAATAAATTTGGTTCAAAATATTATTGTATTACTAAAAAAATATTTTTTCATACATTTGAAAAACAAAAAAATAGTATTTCTTAGGCTTACATAACAGACACCGAAACAAAAATCTACATAAATTTCTTCGATCACATAATAGATCATAGACAAACACGAATACATCGCAGCGCAAGATAATGCGTAAGCTTCCCCGCGGCGCGGTACCACGGTGGCCATTGGATATTGATACAGACATTACGCAAGCTATGCGCTAATAATGCTATGGGTCCGTCAGTGTGTCTGCACGGATTATTATAATTAACTAGTAGTGCTCGCGGCTCCGCCCGCGTGAAAAAGGTTTTCCGGGACAAAAATATTTTCCCGGGATAAAAAGTAGCCTATAGCACTCAGGAGTTATGTAGCTTCCTATTAGTGAAAGAATTTTCAAAATCGGTTCAGTACTTCCTGAGATTAGCGCGTTGAAACAAACAAACTCTTCAGCTTTATAATATTAGTACAGATTAATGATACAATGTATAGAAATAGTTGTTATGTACACTATGATCAATAAACGAAACTAGTTTTAATGCATACATGTCCCCGTACGCGTTGTCTCAGTCTACCAGTAATCTCTCCGCGGATCTTTCGCAATGCGGCTCGCGCGGCGCTCCCGGCTCGGCCCGCGTCGATCTCATGCATATTCATTCATAACTCGAATGCTAATCAGGGCAGTCATAATGTGCCAACTGCGTGGATTCAACGAGGTTACGAAACAAGGAATCAAGGGTGTATTACTATACCGTAATATCATTTTTTTACGTTATTAGCTATGTTCACGAGTCACGATTACAAAAAGCCTATTATCTACCAATGAAAGTCGAAAATCCCAGCAGTTTCAGTCCAGGAAAACAAGCACATAAAAAATTAAAACGCACTTACAAACATGGAAATAACTGCACGAGTTTTATAAAAAGTACAGATATTCCGAAATCATGGGGATTTGTACTAAGTACATTAATTTTCATGTAGTTTGTGGTACAAAAATTACGCGCTAAATCGAAACCATCATAGAGAATACGGACCCAGATGGAGTTTTGCCGTTGGTAGATAACGCACAAAACGGATCCCACGGTGCGCGGGCCGCCTGACAAACTTGATTACGTCGATATAATACGATATTAAAAGGTACGGAACTTAATCGTCTCGTCGGTTCTCATGGACACATTCCAGGGTGTCAGCATATCTTACTGTAGTTCGTGAACCACGATTTCGTATTCAACCTGGCGTTTTCCCAGCCTGGTGTAAAGTCTGCCTTCTTACTAAGCAGCTTCCTCTTCACTCTGTCTAAAGCATTTGTACAAAATTATAAAATAAAACCTGATTTCAGCTCTGTACATCGAGCAAGATAGGCGTCACACTGTCAACGGTGATGTGTAAAGTTCGTTGTTTAGTGTCAGGACAAAACTCACACTAAGGGCATTTTAGACCGTCAACAAGATTATACTCCTGACATAGATTTTTAGCAGACTCCTAGTCAAAGCCACCCTTCACAAGTACCATCACCACAGTAAAGAATGCGTTTAGAACTTTAGACCGTTCTCGTAGTAAAATAGAATACCGGACCTTCCGAACTAACGAGGTCACGATTAACATCAGCATTGAACTTTGAATACTGGTACGAAAGTATCACATCCTTTTAGGCAATGTCAGTTATTTGAGTTACTATTTCGTCAAGCGAGACGAGACGTTTAGAAAAAAAATATTGGCTGAGCCGGATTTAGAATGGATTGCTTTTAACTAGACTTGTTTGGTGTATATCAATAAAAAATATATTATGATAAAATTAATACGCCATTTGATTTTGTGCCTTATGCTCAATCACGGGATAAGAATAACTGAGGCGAGTCAGGGATGCACTAATTGCGCCTTAGCTTCTGGACTGTTGGCGCCAGCTTATTGCACGTGAGTAAATATGATATAGTATCTTTTTTTACACTATATTGAACAATAAAACAAGCCGATATATAAATGTAATTTTAAAAGCAATTAAAAGTAAAGAGAGATTGCGTAATACCTACTCCATAAATGAAAGTGTATTCTCGGGATAAAACGTTGCCTCAAGCACACAAGGATAATCTAGCATCCCATTAGTGAATCATTTTATTTTAATTTTTTATTCCATTTTTTTATACACAAAACATATTGCTACAAAAATATACGTTAAACTAGTAGTGCTCGCGGCTCCGCCCGCGTGAAAAAGTTTTTCAGGGACAAAAGTATTTACCCGGGATAAAAGTAGTCTATAGCACTCAGGAGTTATGTAGTTTCCTATTAGTGAAAGAATTTTCAAAATCGGTTCAGTAGTTCCTGAGATTAGCGCGATCAAACAAACAAACAAACTCTTCAGCTTTATAATATTAGTATAGACTAGTAGTGCTCGCGGCTCCGCCCGCGTGAAAAAGGTTTTCCCGGGATAAAAATATTTTCCCGGGATAAAAAGTAGCCTATAGCACTCAGGAGTAAAGTAGCTTCCTATTAGTGAAAGAATTTTCAAAATCGGTTCAGTAGTCCCTAAGATTAGCGCGTTCAAACAAACAAACAAACTCTTCAGCTTTATAATATTAGTATAGATTAAACAATTTAATCTAGGTTGTAGTCCAACAATATTATGTGTACACCGAAAACTAAAATGAGTTAGACACTAAAATTATACAAAACATATTAAGTAAAACTAAAGTACAATTACCGTACATACAAAGTGTAAACTACTAGATGAGCGCATTCACAATTAAAACAGAGTTATGTAGATAATGTTGATTACGTTAAATGACTCAAATCAATTCGTAATAATGTTGATCTCAACCAGACACGATGCTTATGTTGAATCTAGGTTGTCAGGCATGGGAAATAGCATTTTCTTTAGTATTTTAATAAATGATGCAATATTATGAGCTAATATGTCCAGTTCCAAATAAGTTCTTACCAATTTGTTGTACTGACTTTTTAGCTTTGACAATCATAATGTGTATCTTTATTCATTGGTATTGATTACACGAATTGTATTTACTTCATACAAAAATCACATCTGTATGTTTACAATATCTCGTTTTTCGAGGAGAAAGTGACATATTACTACCGCCAAGCCTTTAAGGGGGCGACCGAGCGGTTATGTTGGGTTCACCGTGCCTTACCACTAGACTTTGAGCCGCCCGGAGAGATGGAACCATCGGGCGACCACCGGGCTGAGTCCCTAATCTATGTACAATGCACGGCATACCAACCAAAACTCCGCGGAGGCCATACATAGTATCTGCAAGTTCAACTGACAAAACAGTATATATAACACTTATTCCTCTAGCCTTGAATCGTGGGAACACAACAATGATGTTATCTCAAGTTAGTTTATAGTTTCAACTCGATTATGTACTTAAAATATTTATCTCATTTAAACCAAGAAAACAAACAAAATTCTAGAAAATATCAGATTTTATGGTCTCAACATTTTAAAAGGTTGGTGCCAAATTCCTTCAGCCCTGGACCTCGTAAGTCAAATCCCAAGTCCATCACAGCGCACATAACGTATTGGAAAGTAACACACAGAAGGACGAAATGATTGCGTTGCAAATGAAACGCTGATGGCTTTGTAATTAAGTTTATAGTATTGTGGCCAATCAATTTGACAGTAAGGTCAGTCACCCAGTGTCGTGTGGGAGGGGGACAGACAAGTCACAGTGCGTGTGGGATAAAAATAAACCTTATAATTGTGTGCACGCGTGATGTGTGCAATTTCATACTTTTCTTGACGGTCGTAGGTATGCTTGGTTAAAGATGAGTTGGTTGCTTGGTGATTGTAAAAGGGAAGTCCTGACCAGGATTATGCTTTACAAGGATAATAAAGGTAGCATGCTTTTATAAATAACATCCCCAAACTTTAAATATTCCCTGGACCTGCTTTCAAATATAAGAGCTTATTAGTCTACCACACTGATATAATGCGCGTTGGCAGATTTAACATACATTCAATTTTGTTGCGTACATAGGTACTACACATTTATTATATTCTTATTAGTTTTCTTGGTGCATTTTCCATCTCCATTAAAGCAACTTATAATTAATCAAGAAAGAAAGTTCCATTAATCACGAATGCTCAGGATCGAAACCATGACCAGAACTACCTAATCCGCGTTTTAAGAAAGATTTTTTCTGTTTAAATGCTTTACAATAGCAATAACAAACTCTTAAATTTTGAACGCCAGTCCAGTAGAATATCCATGTAATCTTTTACCACTAAACTTATTTTATTCCCACCAGAGTTCCAAACGTCACACCAGTACAGTGCTTCAATAACTTGATTGTGAACAATTGAGCTTTTAACCCCTCAATGAGATATGAATGAATGGGAAGACTAAGTATTACGAGAATGAAAACTAGACCACATTTGCGAGCTGTACATTGTTTAATAACCTGACAGCGCCGTGGTTGAATGTATGAATCGTGAGGACATAGGTTCGATTACCGCTTCGTGACAAACATTCGTGTGGTCAAGATATTATGTCTATGTTAGAGTGTTGTAGGACCCAATCAAGCTTGTTGTTTGTTATCAGGATCCGGATATTGATTTACGTATGACTATTGCGTAAAAAATTAAGATAGATCAATGTTATTGACTTTTATTAATCTGGAAAACCCTCAATCAGCATTCATAGAAATGCCCTCTAAATAATAGTATAGAAATGTGCAAATGATGTATCCTTGTCGGTTGATTAATACTGGGTAGTTTGACTGTCCGTGCAGTTGCAGTTCTTTGATAATCCATAGTTGTTGCATAAATAAATAATCTAAACCTCAATAAGACATTTCAACGATCCGGCACTAGGACAACATAAAAAACCGATGGAAATGACGTCCATTTACAAGGTAATTAAATATTTAATGATTTAATTCAATGCAATCATGCAATTAATCTAAACGCGCCACAAATTTAACACGAAGTGCCACGACAACCTTCAGTCGAAGCTAGACAATATTGTACCAGCAATAAATTATTTTTAATAAGCTTTAATTTTGTTTCTCCTACTCCGGTATCCGTTTGTGTAGTTTTATGAATGATGCACTGCTAAGTCTTACCTACATACATTAGGTCACAGATAAAAACTGTGCAATGATGCTAGATGTTACTCCGACCCCATAAGCCAACTAGAAATCCAACGATAACAATAGCCCGTAAAAATTCCTTCTAAAGTGGAAATACCGTTGAGTTGGTTTGCCAGAATTCCTATTGCTCGCATTGTAAGTTGGTATTTTCGGAATGAAACAGTTATACCTAGTAACGTACGTGTGGTTACGGGAAACAGTGAGCTTTTACTTCCATAGTAACATAGTGCGACTTTGTTTCATTTTTTTTAATACTAGCTCGGCAGTACCCCACTGTGCCTGATGGTAAGCGGAGAGGTGTCCAGATAGAGTGTTGACTGACGATAGATAGTTTATTTGCACATGACGGCACTATTGCACTGAACAAACATGGAAATCCTATGGACTACTACATTCTACCACTCCATGGTTCGCCGCAGGGACTAGCGCCGGCATCCCGCATTGTGCACTAGCAAATCTTGGTGCAGCAAGGGCCGCAGCATCCGCCGCCGCAACAACCACCACCGCAGGGTCCGCACATCTTGCTCATAGGTTTTTTAGAGTACAAAGGTCCTAAAGGGAGTACGAAAGAAGTATTGAACTGCAAAGCGGTTTTTCTAAGCTTTTTCAAAGTTCTTCTAGTTTTTTATGGCTTTTTAATGTTTATCACTCGAATGATTTGATTGTGACCTCTCGTCAGTCCACATTATTATGCCGGCCTGTTTAAGCCAAATATAACACTGACTGATCCTGGAACGCGCCACACTTACGTGGGCCACTACGGCGAGTTTAAACACCTTATGTTTTAACACCTATGGTGGTAGCTATCCATGCGGATAGAAAGTTATCCAACCACCAGTGGTTATATTAAACTCGGACGCCGGCGTCTAGTCTGTAGCGGGGCTTGACGAGTCAACGGCAAAAATATTCATCCTGTCTTCAACATTATAAGACTGTAAGTAGTAGTATTATCTGTACCTATCTATAAATTTACATACCGTAAAAACGGTGAACCATGTAATTATTACAATGATTCTTGCAAATAAATAAATAACATTTCAAAGCATCTTGTGAACGGCTCCGCGTAAAATAGTCATAGCATAATTAAGAAAAAACTATCAAACCCATTTCGAAATCATCTCGCAAACCAAACAGACAATCGTAAATAATACGGATAACACTGGTTAAAACCCCTGCACCTGCAAGGTAACTGTAGTTACCTTCAAACATATTTACTCGGTTATTTCGTTACTTTTTGTAAGTTAAAAGATAAGAGCCCGGCCCACTAATGGAAGCGACGATTACTGTGCCGTGTTTCACGTAAATCCACGCAGTAGTGTGGCGTAATTACTTTTGAAACAAAAAATTATATCCGTATTAGCTAATGAAAGAAAATAATACATCTTTAGCTTTTATTGGCTAATAATCTTTCCCCAAATGCTCACCAGACTGTATCGGTTGTACATCCCTAAATCCTGTGGTTGGACTAAGAATAAATTTATGCATTGTACAACGTCATGGAGCCACGGATTTACCAGTTTTGTGTTTAGCGTGAATGGGCTGATTGGATTGTTATGGTACCACACACCAAGAAAGTAGCAGCACTGTCCTTGAACCGCCAATGCGTTTGTCCTGAATTCTTTTTTCTAAATGTCAGTTACGCACTGTTCTAGGCATTGCGGCTTCTCGTTAGGTGACCCACTTACCGACCTTGGGCTACAACACGAGTATTCTGTTATGCAGCCAATACCACGGGTCTATTGCTTCGCTATACATTAGTAGAGGGCAGTAGAAATACTTCTAGATCAGAATAATTTTAAAACTATTCTATACACGTACCGGGAAATGTATGTAATTAGTAAGAACGATCCTTACTGCGTAGTATTTATTTACAAACTAAAACAAAACAATTAGTACACGTGGTTTGGTTCACGTCATTAGTCAATACCTAGAGTTCGACCAATGTTATTTACCAAACGTATTGTTAGGTGATTACCCTGATGCACGTTTTATATTACAAATTACAATTTAATTACATCATCATGTATTATGGGGCGTAGATTACACTAAAAACCTTACAGCACGTAATTACACATTAAAATGTCTTTATTATGCTACAAGTAAAATAATAATTGTAGACACATCGTAATGCCAGAATAGTACACGATTTTAATGGGAACTAATTTTTCCATATATTTCTGTGTATATTACAGTTTTAAAACACATAAATTGCATTGCACGATATTTATTAAAATTTATACGTCCAGACCTACCCAAACATTCGGCGGTTTTAACGAATCCGTTTTTGCAACCAACAGACTCATGTCCTCGTAAAAAACTAGCCTAGAAACTAGACAATTCTCTTTCAACAGCCGCCATGTTATTGGTATAAAAAAATCAGGTGATTGCGACGGCCGCTCGTCCTATTGGCTCGTCGGACGTTTATTAGATTAGAGCCACGTGTGTTGCGGATTCACCGAAATATGCGATTTGTGTTGTAAACAGCGTATGCGATGCATATAACTTTGTTCGACTGCATTGTGCTACGTTTAGAACGTAGAATTTTAATTCAAAACAAAAGTTTTCTGTCGTCAGTATGTTTCATATTGTACTAGCTTTTACCCGCGGCTCTGCTCACGTTGAAAAGTTTTTCCGGGATAAAAGTCCCGCTTTATGTTTTCCCGGGATAAAAAGTAGCCCATGTGTTAATCCAGGACATGATCTACCCGTGTGCCAAATTTCATCAAAATCCGTTTAGTAGTTTTTGCGTGAAAGAGGAACAAACATCCATACATCCAGACATTCTTACAAACTTTCGCTTTTATAATATTAGTAGGATTTTATTACTCATTAATTATCTTAGTTCTTACTTAATATTAAGAAAATCGAATTAAGTATTTGTAATACCAATATTTTGTTAGCCCAAATGCGTAATCTTACATTAACCTATTGAAGTTGTATTTCCAATTTTATACCGAATTAATTTTATTATTATATCCTACTAATATTATAAAGGCGAAAGTTTGTAAGAATGTATGGATGTTTGGATGTATGGATGTTTGTTACTCTTTCACGCAAAAACTGCTGAACGGATTTCGATGAAATTTGGCACACGGGTAGATCATGTCCTGGATTAACACATAGGCAACTTTTTATCCCGGGAAAATATAAAGCGGGACTTTTATCCCGGAAAAACTCGATCACGCGGGCGGAGCCGCGGGCAAACGCTAGTACAAAATATTGCTACATTAAAGCTATGTGTAAATTTTCGATAACATTTGCCTAATTTATCAACAAAATCAAACTGCAAACTAATCCAATAACAATGCATTAGCAGAAACTGAAATTACAAACTTGGGACAAGATATTTCATCAAATAAAATAGAATCAAAACGAATTGACCCAAAAGACATTTCTATTGTACTTACCGTCGGACGAGTGTTTGAGCACGTTCCAGCTAAAATTGCTTACGGACCAATTTTGCTACGAGTTTCCATGTAAGAATCTCGCGGGCATGTTAAGCCTGCCGACCCGCACTAGGCCAGCGTAGTGGACTAAGGCCTAACCCCTCTCAGTAGTAGAGGAGGCTCGTGCACAGCAGTGAGCAGTATATAATACAGAGCTGATTGCGACTGCCGATACACAACACGAAGAAAACGTACACAAAACTACAAATAAAAAGCCCTACTTATTTCTCCTCCATGTCCTGTCATTCCATCAATGTCACAAGTGCATGTCGCGCGTCACTCGTGCCGCGCGCGACACCCTACCACCAAAATGTCTCACTCAAATGTAACTCTGGGAACTCATGAATTAATTTCGCGAACCACATCGCCTTGGGGGAAATACTGTTCAATCATCGATGCGCATGTGTCATTTGGATAACCAATAAGGATGTTGAAATTCGTACTATTTCCATTTGACGTGATATTATTCGGAATAAGGAACAATGGTCCATTAATGGCGACTCTAGGAAGGATAATGCTTTTGTTACTGTATTGTTATAATTTATTGATTATCAATATTAATGGGTATGTATGTATAGCAAAGTAGAAATCGGTGTCACATTAATTAAATACGGAAATGATACTGCGATCTCTCTTATCTTGGTCGATTATATTATTATTACATTCATCCTTATTTACCTGTTACCAAATAAATTACCCGAGCGTCTCTACTTCATTGGAAGAACGCCGATCATCGTTAATCTCATTTAGACATAATTATTTTGCTTTTAGATTAAAACATTGATAAATAATATTTATCGGAGGCAATAATAATAAGGATACAGAATCACACAAATATGTTATACCTAACGACTTCCTGTGGTGTCCGAAATTGCGAGGAATTCGGCCCTTTAAACCCAACGTCGTGATTTCGGATCAAACCATTACAAGCTGCAACCTAATTCGCACTCGTTTGCATTATGGGAACTGTTTTTATTTATAAACCATTAGGCTTACTCATACATTCCTGAAGAGGTAGGAAGTTGTGTATAATGCAATCAACTTTCCATCGAGTATATTTAGTTCCTCATACGCCACAAGGGATATTTCACTTAGGCTATCTTTGAATTCATCACATTGCCATTAGATTAAATAATAAATTCCACACAAACAATCATACATTAGCGGTTATTAACACTGACATCATAAATGTTCCAAAACGTATGTATCGGACACAATAACGCGTACACAGACGGACGGCCGTCACAACGTATTTTATTACATGCCGAACGATAAACAAAACTCTAATGACCCTATGAATAACTCAGCTCGACCGACATAGGACAATGTGATAGATTTATGTGAAAAATTTTTACTATTCGTGCCACGTCATGTTGGACTGACTGAGTAGTGTGCACTTAAACGTTACCACACAGATTTTGTATGTGACCGTTTTCAATAAACTACCTCATTCTTAATCCTCTATCTGATTCCGAGATAAACCAATCAAAACAAGTCATTCGTTACATTTCAAAAATCCTTTATTCTAATTGGTGTGTTTTCGCGAAGAATCGATAAAGGCTATTGGAATTGTTTGTTGAAAACGGCGGTTTGTGGATTAAGATTTACATTGATATCTGAGGAACTTCTTTATTAGCATTTCCTATTCCAAACTCCAATAAAACATATAAGTTCTAAATAATATATCTTCGTAATCACCGTTAAAACATCTTTATTTTGATACCACACTCGATGTATTTTGAAAAAAAAAAAAAAAACTTTTTGAGATTACTTTTTGCCAACAAAAATCCTTAATTTTGTTTTATTTTGATGTACCCAGTTTCACTCTCACGACTAAGACGAATCTATTGACACCACTCACTAAAATTTAAATGCGACAAGCTCTTTAGGCTCTAGGGCGTGCTAAAGAAATAAACATGCATACATACACTGGAAAAACATAATCCTCCTTTCGCAGTCGGGTAAAAAATATGCCAGTAATAGATATATAGACGCACGCGGCTGCAACAAGAACAAAATAATACACCGACCAACATAATACGTAATAAACCGACCTACCCGTTCCTCAACAAACATATTAAATGGATAGATTTCCAAGAGCGATGACATTGATAGGAAAACAAACAAGCGAGATGCAACCGCGCCACGCTGGCTTGACCGATGAGATGACCACAGTTTAAATATTAATGCAGTGTGTCATCGAAGGCGGACAGATACAAAGGTGCATCTGGAAACAAAAATTGGAACAATATTAAGGCTGGCTTGCACAACGACTTACTAAGTATGTATAACGCTAAACACATTTAAAAACTTGTACTGTCATCCGTTAGAAAAATTAACAAAGACTATGATAAAATACATTTAGCGTTAATAATACTTAGTGAGTCGCTGTGCAAGCCAGCCTAAGATCTGATAGAATGAAACGGGTTATTAACAAAATTAACAACGAGAAGGGGTTGCACTGTTTACACAGGCCTCACGGGCACTTACAAAAAAGCCACTGCGGTGTTTTGAGAGGGTAATGCCGCGGAGGAAATTTGCTTACACACCCGAATGTATAGGCGCTTGAAGCTATGACAATTGGATCGGAAAGCCAGTGATGGCGACATAGTCCTCTCTCAGTAATCGAAAAGTGTTTTTAAGTTATTATTTCCATGAAAAATATTGCTCATTGTAATGTCAAATACGATAGCTATATGCAGGCGAATCGAATCGTATGTTACTCGACTTACCACCCACACCAAACGTATAATATGTCTGCTTATCAGCCCGATGTCATACTGCATGAACGTTTACTGTGACATACACATCAGTTCTGAGAAAAACCGACGGCTTACCACGAACGGCCGCCGTTTCCCACGGCCCTAGGGTGCCAGCTGTAATTCTATTCATTATCCACTCATTGAGTACTGACTAGTTTGATAGATCATTGCTTGCAACTGCGATGCGTAATTTAGGTACGACTTATACTTTGACCACACAGCCGGCTTTAGTATTAGAGTATGTTGGTATGCGTGGTAAATAACAGTGGTAATCATTAAAAATGCATGTACATTTTATAATGTGGGGATTAATCACACAGACTGTATTACCCAGTAATAAGGTTCACGGTCGCGATGTCGCTGTGGCCTAACACCAAGACAGTAAGATGTCGGTCATTATTAATATTAAAAGGCGAAAATAGTATATTTATCTCCTACAAAATGTCATGCTGAATCCTGACAGCACGGTCTTGCCACCACACTGACACTGCACGTCTGTGTACTCAAGCTTTTAGCAAGTAAATTTTTACTTGTGTGCGTGGGTGTTTCTCGGAAGGCGATATTAAGATCGGACCATCGTAAGATTTTTTTTGTGAATACGCGTTTGTATTTCTAATAAGGCTTTATTTTGTCAAACAGGAAAAATTATGTACATATATTTTCGTTAATTACTTTTATGAGATTTTATGTTCAATATTAACATTCAACTTCGTGTAAGAGGCGTAGTATCAATCGTTACTTTGTTTTTGGTAGGATTTAAGGTGTTGTAAAATGCTGTTAACAACAGTTCATTGGCCTTCCACACAAAGCCGAGGTCTGACACCTTTAGAAAGCACAATTGACTTGTGAAATATTTACTAATTAAAATAATTACTCAAATATGGCGTAATCCAGTATAATTTTTTATTTATTTATTTATTTTATTTATTTATACATATATACAAAACCATTACAGATATATACTAAAGCGGTGTTGTACAAAGTTATTTGCTAATTTATATTAATCTCAATACACCTGTAGGCCACTTCTGTGAATTCCTGCAGGTTGCATATAAATATATCCACGTTCTCGGAAATAGTGTTGAGCAATCGTATGGCCCGCGACAAAGGCGCAAACCTAAGCACATTTGTCCGTGGTGTTCGGAGGTGGAACAGCGGCGGGAGACGCCGAGTGGTGACGCGGTCGCTGGGCACGCACAGCTGCAGCGCGGACAGTACCTCCGGCTGGTGCACCCATCCGCGCCACACTCCGAACACCTACTTGACAACCAATAATGCGTCTACCAGCCTGCTGACAAGTGCCAGTACAATTTATTGTCCATTACGGGAATTAATATCTAATGTCTTAGGATGGTCTGCAATAAAACCATTTTTTTTTTGCACCTGCCTCCGTCCCTCTCTACACCACCCTAAGGTTGACTGGTAGAGAATGCCTATGGCATTAAGTCCGCCTGTATACCATGTGTACAAAGTGTAAATAAATAAATAAATAAAAACCATACACAGCTTTACACTAAAAGATATATTCCAAGAGCTGGCGAGGTATTTTGGGAAGGTACTTTACGCACTTTTAATCATTGAAAAAATTGTGTTTTATGAATAAGAGAATTTCAAGTTGTGAGTCGGGGAGGATAATTGCGGTTATTTTGCAACTGCACAGTATATAGAAAGTGTAAAGAATCAACCAATAAAAAATGTTTAGGCAACTGGAAACCATTTTTATTAATTTAGTTTTATTTATTTTTTACTTTAGAATGTATATAGTCCAGGTATAAAAACATGCCAGATTATTTTGTCGGTTATCTTTATAACCAACAAAATACCCGACCCGATCCACCTGAATGTATTTAATCAGTATACGCCAAAAATATGTTTTAGGCATTCTGATTTTTATACAGCTTGTTAATTGATTAATATTGAAGCATATGCGCAAACCGCCAGACGAATTAAACGGTTATAAAGAACTTCCTGACGTAAATATCTGTCTTTTCAATTTATTTTTGTGTTTCGTTTTTTTTTACATCAATTTTTGTTCCCCGTGTCATATGAAACATATTGCTTTAAATCTACACATTAGTTTTACCGGTATCTCGTTAACACTCATGACTTGCTTTCCGTCTGCCCTACTGTCACTATCACCAACTAATGACCAACAAGCGGTACAGACTGTTATGTTGCCAAGTGAGCCTGTCGAATGTACGACAAAACGTCTAGTCTGTTACATGTTATGGACCACTGGCCGATGGAAAGTTTTTTGTATCGAGGTCGTGTATTTATCGGTTAAGAAAGTAGGGGTGTGTTATCTTTTAATGCATCGGATATCGTTCGGAATGACGGGAGTAGTTCGTACTTTTTAGTACTTTACCACGTACAATTTGTAGTTTGTACCGTATAGATCAAGTTGTGTTTTATACGACACGTTATACAACGTAGCATATTATAATGAGGCGTCATTGATTTTACCATGTATTATTAACATGACACAAATATCCTCTACGTCTTACACAGTTGTCTTTAAATTAGCAGCATTAATCACACCAACAAAGGAAACAATCAGCAACACTCCACAACAAACCTAATTTTCAATAGCTTCTAGCACAATTAGTTTCACAATCCCCAACACTGGCAACACCAATAACTCACTCGCGCCTAATCTACGAACACAGCGAGCCAGTAACTCAAGGCCAGCTTTTACCGGACTGTAAAGCTCAGTGATAACATTGAAAAAGCTCCTATCACGTTGTTTTACGTTTCGGATAACAATCAAACGCGGGTTTACGACCTATGGAGGTTAATTTTACGACCCGTTATCGGCCGAGTCAGTTGCCGTCAGTTTTTCTTTACAAATTGCGCGGAAGATTTATTGACGCGCTAAAACGTTGCGTTGTTTTATGTACTGATGTTTATAAAGTAATGTCCGGTGAAGCTTCTTTATTTAAATAGACTTTTTTTTAGTTTTCAATTATGAGTACGTAGTATAAGTAACTAATGTTTTTAGTGATGGTAAATTTTGGATTACATGGATTATCAGGAAAGAAAGAAAATATCTTTATTTGACCATTGTCTCTGGACCAGGTGGCAGTAAGTAGTAGATAGTAGTGCACACAGCTGTACAGGGATAGATGACATAAGTATACATAAAATGAAAATAAAAAAGTCCCACAGCATACCCACCCAAGCTATCCGCGTCCTTAATATGACCAAAAAGGCGACAATATTTACATTATTATAATAGGCAGGTGCATCAGACTTGGAAGAAGCAAGGTGTTAAGGCTTAAATATTACCGCATAGGTCATAAATCCTGAACAGACTAGCTACTGGCTCACCTGTTGGCACACGCGACGACTGTCAATAAACAGTGCTAAAGCCACACAGAACTATATCAGCATGAACGTCTGCTTAAAGATACTAATTGAATTTAATACAGTCTATCTTCTACCAATATTACAAATTCATATGACCTTTTGTTTGACAAGTTAATGTTACTTTAGGTTTATGGAGAAACATCCAATTTTCATACGTAGTATATTTTGCGAGTAAAGTATTATGACATCGTATAAAAGCAATAAAAACGAAAACATTCGAATAACTTCTACATTTTATACATTTATGGGAGTGATTAGCCGATATGGGGTTAAAATGACATTTTAGTTTCAAACATAAAATTATCGCTCGAATACTCAAACGCTACTCAACCAACCAAGTATCTGAGGCCTACTTAATTTTAGCCGGCTTCTTATTTTAAATGGCATTCTCAAACGCACTTTAAAAGATTTGATGGAAAACTCAGCCGAGGAGCAGTCATTTTGCTACAGATTATAAAAAGTTTGTTTTCGATTACAATTTTAATAAATCTGATATTTATGTGTCGTTTCACGCAGTATAATTTTTAAGATGTTAAATATAAATAAATCGAATAACACAATGCGCAGTTTGAAAATGATTTACAATGTTATATGTCTATTATATTTAATTTTCGTGTGTATTTTATGTACTATGTGCAGATGCTACATAGTAAAAATGGTAAGTACGTTTAAAAACCATCCTAGGTTTTTAATATGTAGGAATGGCATATTCATTATTAGAAATAGTTTATTAATTATTATATTCTTAACATTGATGTGATGAGCTTATATTGGCATTATATTGCCACTTGGCAGTATGTCAGGGTTGACATTAGCCGCTTTAGAAAAAAAAAATCAACAAGTCAACAACAATAATATTTATAATTCTTATTTCAGTTTTATCATCAGAAGTAGGCATATTTACAAACATTTACAAAATATGCTAACTCAACTGCCATACTACGCACAATACGATGTACTACCGTTGGTTGTTTCCCGTGAAAAATAACCCCGATGACCTTGGGCTATCGGTTGGATTGTTTGGTTTCTTTTTGTGTTCGGCTGGATATAATCCCGATTTTAAAGAACATAAATGAAGAACTGTTTCCTTGCTGAGTTGGAATCTTCTTTTACGATAAGTTAAGATAAGATATGATGTATTTATTTGTCAAACATTAACATTAAATTATCATTATTGTATTCTTCGAAAGCGTTTAATTTCTCTCGATTTCTTCCTTTGACACCACACTCCTCTTCAGACAATGATGATAATGAAGAAAAAAACGATTTATTAAATCCAAAGAGAATATAATAAGTAGTTATTACGCAATAAAATTATTAAAGATTTGAACGTAAATATTTGAGACTAGTCTGAAGCACTCTCAAATTGATCTCGATTAACAGCCATATTTGGAGGCCTGACATAGCTGTCAAACTTTAAGCAGTGTTTGTGAATACCGTTTGAATCAATAAGCGGACCTTAAACTGAGTCGCCTTAAATTTAAGGTTAAGAGATAAGTGACGTTTCAGTATACCAATTTCACCAATAACGAATGCTTAAATCCGTAAGGCCATCTCAAATATTTAAGTAGCGTTTGAGTATTCGGGCGTATATTTCTTAAGTTGTAAATTTGCGACTTTTTGTTGAATTAAATATAATTTTTCTATATTTGTATGTGATGAAATTAAGTCTCTTATATATTTATGTACTTAATTATCAGAAAAACAACGGTTTCACTCACGTATATTATTGGTCAGAATCGCCGACCAGTTTCGACCTGTTACGAAGGTCATCTTCAAAGGCGAGTGCCGAGAGGACGTCGCGTCGCGGAGGCCTCTTGATCACTGTCAGCCGCCCGCGCCCGCGCCGCCGCCCGCCTTGCGAAACGTAAAGCACGGCTCGAAGGGTGGAGTGGGGGAGGTTCGGAGGGTTCTGAACCACTGACCAATAATATACGTGAGTGAAACCGTTGTTTTTCTGATAATTAATTTAATATGTCTCGCGTAAGTTTTAATAATATTATTTATGTACTTGTTAATTAAATTAGCATCTATTTCGTTTATTTTTAGAAAAAAGTACCGATAGACCTACTTGTCTATCTGTACTTTTTCTATTGGACTTCACTCCTACTGGAGTGGCACGAATTGCCCGACACAATGTCTAGTGCAGCAAGCAGGAAGTAGTATTGAAATAACGTTTATTTTGACATTGTTTCACTTAAAAAGAAGTGAACTCACACTCCATTTAACAATTTGCAAGAATGATTAGATATTTGGGTTACTTATAAAAAAACCACAGTATTTCGAAATAAAGTTGGTCCCATGCACACAAGCGTTCTTAACTACACCCCTATAAAAAGTTCCACACCATAACGTTCATAAATTATATGTGTGAGTGACGCGAATAGGTTTGTCACTTACATTATGTGTTAACCACTCAATCTTTTTAAATAATTATACACACTTAACGTAGTGGAAGGGTGGGCTGCTGGATGCTCACTTACGTCTAATTTTAGCATGCTTTAACGATACGCTGGAATGCAACGTGTTTTAAGAGAAAGGGGTTTGACAAAGTTAAATATTTTAATTTTTGGCCGTCGTAAAAGGGTTGAGTGACCTACATAATTTAGGTACAGTTATCTTTACCAATTTTGTTTATGGCAATTTTTTTCAAAGACTTATGTATGATATGTATGAACCGAAATCCTGCCACGCGTATCCGGTGCATCTGAAGGAAACCGTTGCTTCGACTTATGGGACAGCACATTTTGACTGGCGAGGGAACCCAAAGACGTCATTTATTGTTAAAAATTCAAATTAATTAGTTTTAATGAATCTGCGAATTCTTTTGAATATAACTCCGCAGCAACTTAAGCTTTGCGCGTATTTTCCAGACCCACTAGCCGAATTAGTTACGGGTATGAACTAGTATAGCATTCAAATTTGCCAGACGTTCAAAATCGAACTAAATAACGAATGGAAAATGGAAATGAAACGTATGCGAAATACCTACAGTGGATTTATTTTGAATATTTAACTGCGAACGTTAAGTTCTTCATGCTTATTTTAGTTAGAAGAAATAACAAGAATAAGTAGCTAACCTTAAAATTTTGCAAGTTTTTATTGAATGATGGTAATATCGGTAGTCAACGCCGCCTATGAAAACCTGCCTAGAATACATGCCTTACAGACTTTTGACGAAGAAATTAAGTTTGGAAAGGGACATGGGTCCCGGTAATGGCACTCACTCCACCAAATACGGTAAAACGTACTCCTTACTCCCACAAACGTACTTTATTTTAAGATAAACTAGATAACAGACCATCATAAACTGACTGATTCAGAATCTTGGTAATTAAATCAACTATTTATAAAAACACTACGTTTTCCTCGTGATTTTCAGATAAAGCTGTAGGGTGAAACATGCCGGATCATGACTACAATGGAAGCCGGAAGCATCATTTATCCATTCCCATCGGCAAATCGGTCTACTTCGTTCAGATTATTTTGGGCATTAGGGAGGGAAATCGCTTCGGGACTTTTAAGCCTTGTCATCAGTTTCTTGTCTGTCACAGAAAAAAAACGTAGGCTACCTACGTAATGTGTAATTTGATATCAGCCGGCCATTTTTAATTTAAATAGAAACAAACATGACATTTAAAATCTGTAAAACATGATAAAAAACCTAAATAGCTCGTTTTAGTTATTAATTTATCGGCTATTTTCAAATCTGGTTTCCAGTTAACTGTTTATAACGTGCGTCTTGGTTTCAATCAAATAAACATAGTGATAATCCTAAATCTAAACTCCACAACACTGCTATTAAAAAAACACCGAGTTGTTGGTATAAATAATGAACTGTCGAGGTTACCCCGCAAGATTGATGATTGTGTAACCGAATAGAATGACTCTTCTATTCCCACTGGCGGGAATGCAACTAGGGCTACAAATAACTGTGTAATTTACACTAATTAGAAAGAAACTGAATTACTTTATTGCATCACAATTAGCTACAAGAATATTTTTGATAATCCTGACTGATTCTCATTCTTCACGTGCTGGAATCCAACTACAATGTGGGTTGATACTCTTTGTGCTATAATTACGTAAAATATAATAAAAGTTTTTAAATACTCCATTTATTTAGCTATCGCTGACTTCTTCATATTAAATATTCCAGTGCTCCGTCCTATTTATAAGTCATAACGCAGTATGCCTTCAATGACGTCATAAGTTGAGCTATGTTGCGTGTACCGCGGCAACGATAGACGCAAGCTAAGGACGTGCGACGTCATTCAGTGCATGGATTAAATTTCTGACTTTAGACATGGCATAATTACTATTAAAATTTGTTGAAATAGCAAATCTATTGCATATCGATAGATTTGTGTTTATAGTTGGAAGTGGAAGGGACTGCCGAGACGAATGTCCGCAGGTTCAAAACCTAAGCAAACCTGCATTTCTGAGAAGTTTTCTATAATAATTTCGAAGGTATGTGAAGTCTGCCAACCCGCACTAGGCCAGCGTGGTGGACTAAGGCCTAAACCCTCTCAGTAGTAGACGAGGCCCGTGCTCATTGGGCAGTAAATAATATAGGGCTGGTATGGTATGTTTATAGCAGACTTGAAGTTAAAATTGATGACTAAACAGCTGTAAGAAGAGATCACAAGTGCAATTCGTGTAGCGAGAGAAAAGTTGTGGGATCAAGGAGAATTCCGACTCTAGATTATACTGTGCTCCTATAGTCATTATGCGGCATGTGTATAGACGTTTTTATTGTTTCAAACTAATCCAAACATCCAGTATGTCAATTATCGAAATTGAAAATACTCTGTCATATTTATTCAGGTCATTTGACAAGTCCGTCTGGAAATATTTAGGAGAGACCTATGTTTAGTAGTGATCTCGTTGTGGCTGATGATTAAGAAGTCTTCATTTATGATACTGACATTAAACAACAGAAAAACAAGCATATTGTGGTATCGTGTTGCATGTTAACGCAACATCAGAAATAATATTACAATAACGGTACTCGAATGAATGTGACAACAGCGGGGCGGCGCGTGCGCAACCCAAATCATAACTGCCGTGTCAGATTCATCATAACACCCATTGTAACACAAAACAGCGGCAAACTATTTTTTATGATGATTTCTGAGTTAATACGAAAAAACGTGGAAAGATACTACAGGATGGACAGAGGTTATATCTTATACTAGGACCACCTTGGGTTCGTATAATACAAATTACGGAGTAGCACAAATGCAATGCAATGTAGCATAAGCAGATGCAAAGCGTCCCTCGGTACCCCTCAAAAGTGTGTATACCAGTGAGAAAAATACTACTGCTTATGTTAAATAATAATTACATAATTAGCAATTCGATGTTATCACTGTGCTAGTTTTCTCACTCGATAAAGATTTGCTTACGGAGGACAGTAATTGAATAATGATTTTTAATGTTTTAAATTAGAAATCTAACATCCTTTTCAATTCTTAATTGTTTATCACTGTTTTATTTCCAAGTAAGACTGCCTCGGTGGCGTAGTTGTATTACAGTACGACTGCAAAGCTGAGGTCTCGGGTTCGATCCCCGGGTCGGGCAAAGTGATATTGAGTTTTTCTATTCAGTATCAGCTCGGAGTCTGGAATTTGTGCCCGATATGGCGATAGGCTCGCCCCTTATCACATCATGGGACGGAATAACGGCGAAACGTGGGTGCACTAGTTGCGCCTCTGCCTACCCCTTCGGGGATAATAGGCGTGAGTTAATTAAAATTTAAATTAAAATATTTCCAAGTTATATTAAAAGTCGCTACTACATAGTATAGGTCAGACAATCTTAGCTTAGTGGTAATTATGAGACAAAGATGACTCTCGCGATGATACAATACTCGTAGAAACATTAAAATAACTGCATTTTAATTGGTCAGACTGCACCTCATCCATCGCATTTAACGCACATATGTCCAACTGAACAGATTGTACAGTAATCGATTTACTGCTTACCTAGGCCTGATTCGTTCGTATGCATAGGTGATATAGTAGCAGTAAGACAATTACTCTACCAGTTTTCTGATTCAGGTCCAGTACTCAGCACCTAGTTTCAGAAATTATTTTGAAATTTTCAACAAACTTTACCTTTTCTTTTACTTCTTTACACGATGTTGGCTCATCGCAATATGCTTTAACAGTTTACTAATTTAAATATGTGAATATAACACTTACATGGCCGGCTGAAATGAAACAAAATCAAATTATTAAATGCTTTTTGAAAATTAGCAATTATAGAAACTGGTTATCGTGGTACAACTGCGTATAATTTTACTGTTTTATGGCCTCATGGTGTCATGGATGAAGAAAAAAAACTCATAAATGATATCATTAAACTACCAAATTACATAACAATTTAAATCGTACCTGGGCTATTAAAACATTAGAAAAAAGAAATCCTGCTTCGTATTAATATTATAAACGCGAAAGTTTGTAAGTATGGATGTTTGTTACTCTTTCACGAAAAACTATCGAACAGATTTCGATGAAATTTAGCCAACGGGTAGATCATGTCCTGGACTAACACATAGGCTACTTTTTATCCCGGGGAAATATAAAGCGGAACTTTTGTTCTGGAAAAACTTTTTAAAGGAGCCACGGAAAAAAGCTAGTCTAAGATATATTTAACACTACACCTATAACGTATGAACTTGAATAACTTTATTTTTATCGCGTTAATTAGTAAGCTAATTGATAAAATAATACTCTTTTTGGTATTCCAATTGAAACGTTGGAAAAAGGGGAACACCACTTGCATCACATAAATATATAATTTTATCATTAATACCAGTGTTAAAGTGTTATTATAAGACTACCAAAACAGTTATTAACATTTTGCGAAAATACTTAAAAAAGTGCACCAGTAAAAAATGCGTTCCGGACACATAATAATGATCACGTATATCCGCGGTGTCGTTTCACACACCCTTGTAACACAAAGCTCGCGAAATTGACGGCAATTATCTCTCTGGTGGAGACTTGTTGTTTAAGAATTAGCGATAAAATAAGTAAAATCATGAAAACAATAATGGCATACGGCAAGATTGTTAGATTATTTGGTTATTTTTTGTAAATAGTGGAGTCAAACGAGAAGTAACCTATCGTTATCAATCACCACGGCAAAAAAATCTATAACAGAACAATTATTATGAACGAATCAATATGAGGAAGATAAATTATATTATAATGCAATTTACATATTTAAGAACTATCTCATAATACTATAATTAATTTTGTTCGCTACAATGAGCACAGAATACTGAGAAAATTAAATAATGATACCACTTTACAATGAATTTACCTCTTTAAAAATGTACCGCGTAAACTTTGGACACCCGATTGACTCGTTTATGAGCCTCTCGGGAACAATAATAAATCTACTCGGCGTCGCTAAGGGAACAATTAATATACCTAAATAATTACTGCGATGGACTAACTAATTAAAAGGAAAACATTTTCTAAAATATAGATATACGATGCGAAGAGTGTCATAACAGTAATCAAAAGAATCATATTTGGCGCGTTTTATTTAAATACATAAATTCAAATGTCATAATATTATAATATGGTACAATGTGTAAAGTTATGAAAGAAAAGAAAGAAAGAAAAGAAAGAAATAATTTATTTGGTTTTAGTAACATCAAAAAAAACTAATAAGGATAAATATAATTAAAAACAAAAAGAAAACTAGAGAAAAAAGAAACAAACCAAAACCAAAATGGGTCCAGCTCAGCTTTATGCTACAGCGTAAACTGAAGCACTGATTTTCAGCTGAACTCAATAGGTGCAGATTCCATCACTATACATAAAATATGGCAAAATAGTCGACATTAAACAGTATGGCTAGTTATAGACCGGACATCAGGACCAAATGTCGCTATCTTTTCTGACACGTGATAAGACGTCTCGGTATGCTTAAATTTTGTAAAGAAAACAATATTTTGGAAGGAAATATGCCAATTTGCACGTTACGATCATTTTATATACGTGTTTTGCTATTTCGCGGTAGATTGATTTTCTGACGAACAAGCTCAATTTTTTTTTGTATGACAATTTTCCCAATATCCGCTCTATAGATTCCTAGAACTCTTAGCTTACAATAATCCGAGCACCAAATCCAAACCGCTCCACCACCATGATCACTTTACCGAATTTGTAACAGTTTAAGTATACCCTCAATTTGAAACTTGTTGAAGAAAAACTCTTTGATTTTTTGCCTAAACGTGATGACCGTATATGATAAATCCCGTAAAGTGGGGGTATTATGTTCCATATCTTTGCTGCGGTATACTTGAAACTACTTTCAAAAGAAGCTGTTTTGTGCGATGGAATGAGAAGATGAGCAAGGCGCGTACGGCCGGACCACTGAAGCTTATCTGCAAGGTATAACGTTTTACGGCTTTTCAGAATCCCAAACGAAGTGTAGAGAAGTGTACATAGCGCCTCGAAACCATGTTTAACATTTTTGCTTGGTTTATATAAGGTGATATATGACTTCTAGGGGGAATGTTAAATCGAGTACAGGCATTCTGTACGCGTTGTATTAACGTCTTTGACTTGGCTAATAGCCTCGGACCATACACAATGTCAGAATAATAAAATTTAGATAGGACTATCGAGTCGACGAGACTTATACGAAGCTGACAACTGAGATACTTCCGAGTTCTATACAGGACTTTCAACCGATAAAAACAATTACGTGCCAATTCTTTCACATGATTTTCAAACCGTAAATCAGAGTCCATAATTAAACCCAGACTAAGTGTCTCCTGCACTTGACCAATGGGCTCGTTCTTTGCCATGATATTGGGGTCATACGAATTAATTTTCAAAATTTTCTGTCTTGTACCCAGTATCATAAACTTTGACTTGCCAGGGTTCAGTACTAGACAATTACTTTCTGACCAGTTGACTATTCTCTCAAGATCTGCGTTAATTCTATCTACTGCCATGACAACAATTATTCTTTGAAAAAATCTATTGAGTATTATT
This sequence comes from Lapara coniferarum, assembly GCA_949316025.1. Taxonomy (NCBI): domain Eukaryota; kingdom Metazoa; phylum Arthropoda; class Insecta; order Lepidoptera; family Sphingidae; genus Lapara; species Lapara coniferarum. Next base: position 36,364,655 of record OX438924.1, on the reverse strand, counting down.
TTATTTAGCAGAATGCTGGCAAACCGCCCTGAGTCATAACCTGATGTTAAGTGACTACCATGCCCATAAACATAGTCATGGCATAGGAATCGGTGAAATAGCCAACGTAGGTTTAGTATTTTAATCTTATTAAAACTTTACCAAAATCGCTTCTAAGTCCACCATGTTCGCAGTTCAACAAGAATTCTCGAAACACAAGCAAAACTTAACATTTCGAGACCCTCCAAAAACGGCAACGCGAATGAATGTTAATTTAAACGAAACATCAACATCTGAACCTTTATATTCGATGTGACGTGTTGATATCTGATCAAGATTCGTATGAAATTACAGGACAAATCGAATTTTAAATTGTCGCTGTTCATACTATATGTGTGAATATCGCGGATTTTTATGATTGAACAATCTTTTCTTGAGCTACTTGTTTCTCTTGCATACGTGATTGCCAGGGTGTGGAAAGGCGGACTTAATGCTAAAGCCATTTTTGCCTGTGACGCTAGAGCAGTTCCGAGACAAAACATTGTAGGTGCATGAAAATGCAAAAATAAAGTGCTGCAAAGCCTTCGAAACGAAACGGAGAAAATAAAATAAGAAACCGGGATAAAATCCCTTGTAATTAAATTTCAATCTCGTATAAACCTATTACCTACTTATAAGTATTATAAATAAAATTGAACTATATCACGCATATACCTGTTCAAATCTTTTATTACTTCAGAGCACCCCTGACTTATTGGTATAAATTATTCACGATGGTTCTATCGGAGAAAATCTTAAGTCAGCTCTAATGCAATCTAAAAACAGATACGTCACGATGACAGGAAGCTTTCAGCTGATTGGATGACGAGAAAGGGTTAGAGCCCCATTTGCAACGGCTAACGTGTTAGGGGAGCCGACGAGGGCGGAAAATCGGATGCCCTCTGCATATTTAACTAGACGATTGGGATTTGGGAAGTTACGAACTTCGCTTTGGCGTTTGAAAACTGTTTGGGTGTTCGTATTATAACTAAACCTTGCAAAATATGCGTAGACATTTTCCTATGGTAATGTAAAAGAAAAAAATACAGGAAAGTAATACCGAAAAGATATTTTCGCATTAAAAATTGATTGTAGGTCTCTCATATGTAAGAGTCCGTCTGGGTGGGTACCACCGCAATGTCTATTTCTACCGCCAAGCAGCAGTGTGCGTGCACTGTTATTATTCGGTTAGAAGGGCATTGTAGCCAGTGTAACTACAGGACATAATGAGACTTAACGTCTTATGTCTCAGGATGACGAGCGCAGTGGAATGCCACACAGTACTTTGTAACTCAAGGTGCTGGGTGGTGTTGCTACTGTTTATGGGTGGTCGCGATACGACCACTCGTCATTCAATGTCATAAAAAAAATATCAGTTAATATTATGATGTTTCTATTGCGGATTGGCAGACTTCACATACCCTCGAAATTCTTATGGAGAATTCTCAGGTATGCAGGTTTCCTCACGTTGTTTTCCTTTACCGTTAAAGCGAACGATAATTGATAAACAATACACACATAACTTCGAAAAGTCAGAGGTGTGTGCCATGGGTTTTGAGCCTCCAGAAATTGTCTCGGCAGACCGTTCCATTCCCAACTAGGCTATCGTCCACTCAAAAAGTAGATTTTACAAACAGCATATTCATAATCAAATTACTGTATTCTATTTATATAACAAGACTATACTTTGATCATCTTATAGTAAGCCTTAGGCAAACATGAAGACCTACTAGTTGGTAAACCACATAGGAAATGTTAACTCGCAAATTGGATACCATCTGACAACTGACAAGACTTGTTCATGTATCATATTAGATAATTAATGATTATTACAAGCATTCTTGAATGGTTGTGCTCATGTTTTAAAATGAATACATAGAAAATGTATAATTATTATGATAAAAAACTTGTTACTAGAATAAAAAACTGATATTGTGTCTATTCATTCAAGATCAAAACTATCAATAATAATATTATACGGAAAAAATCCATGTATTGCCGCAGAAACATACCAATCTCAAATATAGAATTTTTGAAATCTGTATAATTTTCTGCTCAATTTTAACAAAACTTTGTTTACTGATTTTTTTAGTACACTCTAGTTACATACAGCAGCAAGCTGTGTTGTTTACTGGTCAGCAACAAGAGGATAAAAGCAAAAAGGAAAACTAACACTGCACCTTTTCTAAAGGATGTCTAGTGGAGGTAGTGGAAGACAACACAAAATCACTTTAGCATAATGCGTATTTAAAATAGGTCGCAGACCTCAGTCTGATAGCAGTGCTGCAATAGCATGACCCACATTACAGGAAGTGTCAATAAAAAAATGCACTCACTGAATATTTAAATGTAAACTGAACTATTGTTTGCTTTGTAAAATTATAATTGAGGATACAAAATGATTGGAAAGGTTACTGGACTATACAGATTGATTAACATTTTTGATTTTTGGGTTAGTTATTGCAAATTAATTTATTAAGGACAGAAAAATTCATAAAATTTAATATAATTATGCAGGTTTACATATTTCAGAGCTCCTTTTTTACTAAAGTTAGGTTTGATTTGCTATGCATATTAACTATGATTTAAAAATGTCTTAATGTAATTACATTAAAACATACACTAATAAAACAAATTTTAACGATTTTATATTGTATGTTACAGTTATCATCCTACTAATATTATAAAGGCGAAAGTTTGTAAGAATGTCTGGATGTATGGATAGATGTTTGTTACTCTTTCACGCAAAAACTACTGAACGGATTTCGATGAAATTTGGTACACGGGTAGATCACGTCCTGGATTAACACATAGGCTACTTTTTATCACGGGAAAATAAAAAGCGGGACTTTTATCCCGGAAAAACTCATTCACGCGGGCGGAGCCGCAAGCAAAAGCTAGTGATACTATAACATTAAGTTTTTGCTGGAGGTTTCACTGATACCTACCGGGTGGAAGGGAAACGCTCTCGGAAACGAATACAGGTGATTCCTGACGTGATGGCACTAACAAAATCGCGATCGCATTGTTACAATTTTAGTAGGATTTTCTCAAATTTCTGTACAGCTTCACGTATGGATAGATAAATCAAACTATTATTCTGAAAAACATAATAAAAAAGGTCAATATTTCAAAAAAATCGTAGTGAAGTACGTACATCAGCTGACGGGTTAACGACCGCGTGGCCGGTGCCGGCGCAGCGCGGCGGCCGCCGCCTTGTCGGCGTTTGCTTTGTAGTTTGTACCCTACCCAGTTTTTTGTACGCTTTACATTGCGCGCACATGAATTACGGAAATACTAAAATCGTAAGTATTATCGCTTAGCTTTGCAAATGAATATAGTTTTTCGTTAATGTTATGGTTCTTCTCTCTTACCGTTCCGGTATAGAGAGCGTTTCCCTTCCACCCGGTATAACACAGGTTCTCCTAGCATAGGTATCAGTAGATCATCTTTTATTGCGTGAAATGAAAATAACTTAAACTTATTTTAAGTGTAACATTATAATAAACATATAAAATTTACCCACGTAAAATTATTTGATCATTGGACAGTCTGAAAAGCAATCAATATATTTCTGAGTATACGCCTCAGGCCCGCGGGGTCGCTTGCGACCACGACAGCCCCTGTCATATAAGCGAAAATCGTCGTTCCTACCCACGCAATAAGGTTTTAGTACAAAAATGAAAAAAAAAAAAAAAAAAAAAAAAAAAAAGCTGTCAAACTCGCGGTCCCTGATAGGATGATATAACATTTACCTACAATTAGAATGAGCAGCAAATGCGGCCTAGATTACAGTTTTATAAAAAAAAAATACATTTTCCCACATAATAGCATAAGAAACTACTGTATATATCAGCAAATCTTACTTCAAATGCGAGTAAACTACAAATAATTCAAGTTTAAAATTTCAAAACAGGAAATATAAACACTGCAACATTAAACTCTCAATACATACCGCTGGTGGTGCAATCACAATGTGGAAGCATATAATTAAAAAATCATCAAGATAAAGAACAGTACAATGTGTCAAATTTGTTTAAAGAGTGCCATGTGGGTGAAACTATGGCAAAAACTAATGTGGGATGAACAATATTGTATTGCATAAGGAACATAATTGTGAATTTTTATACATGATGCATATTTAAATAATAGGTCAAGAGAACAGAGTGGAAGACCACAGTGGCAATTACAATAGATGACATCAGACGCCAAAATGTATACATAACTTGTTTGGTTATAAGTACTTGTAGTTTGTGGATAATAGATTTATTTTTTGCAATATCCTTGAGTGTGTTGTGTACATATTTTACCTATAACCTGTTAGTATATGTTTATATTTCTAAATAGCTTTTGCTTTTCCTGGATAAAAGGCTCTTCATTCTCTTCACTGGTGGTAGGTCTCTCATATGTAAGAGTCCATCTGGGTGCCAAGCAGCAGTGCATGCACACTGCTGCTTGGCACCGCAATGTCTATTTCTAGTGCCAAGCAGCAGTGTGCATGCACTGTTGTGTTTCAGTTTGAAGGACATGGTAGCCAGTGTAACTACAGGACAAAATGAGACTTAACCCTTCAAACCCCGCTTATATAAATAGATGTAAGGGAAAACCCTATATATATGGACACTGGTGTCCGTCGCGGGGCTTGAGGAGTCAACATTGTCTCAGAACAATGAGCGCAGTGGAATGTAACACAGTATTTTGTAACTAAGGTGCTGGATGGTGTTCCTACTGTTTATGGGTAGTCGTATTGCTTATCATCAGGTGAACGGCGTGCTTGTCTCATAATTCAATGTAAAAATAAAAAAACAAATAATATGCTACTTTTTTCTAGGATAAAAAGAAGCCTATAAGTTATATCCACAACATGGTTGACATGTAAGCAGATGTCATTCAAAACCATTAGGCAATTTAAGTGTAAAATTTTACTAAACATACAAACATAACACTAGTTTGTTATTGGATGACAAAATATCCTAATTAAATCATAAATTTCATCCTCCATTTAATTTTGAATGCTATGCAATGTTAAAAATGTGCCTTATTCACTGTGCTATAGGTTTCGATCAGAGAAGAAACACCTAAGAAAACATTTTTAAGTCGCTTTAGGTTAGAATACATACAAACATTGGCTATGCTGGCCTCCTCTTGTACACTTACACTTGATAAACCATGATCATAGTAGTTGCACTTCTGCCTACTCTGTTGCAACTTAAAATCATCAATTAATATTGCATTGATAAATTTCCAATGTGACAAATAAGGAGTGAGGACAGTGTATGATGTTAAGGTTAAAGAAGGCCAACATAGGTATGTTATCAGTTTATCCGTCTGTGAAATTTAGTGTAGTGGATGTGATTATATGTGTGAATATCATGTGGCCTTGTCTGAGTTATTTGAACTTTCAAGGATGTTCCATACAATAGATAACAGCGTGGGTGGGTTAACAACACTGAAGAATTTAAGTGTTTTTGGAAATATTGTTTTAATTTATCTCGGTAACTTCTTAAATTGAATGTAACCTTGTTATTGTAGAAATAATTTGTCAAGCCCTGCGACGGACACCAGTGTCCATATATATATATATAGGGTTTTTCGATACATCTATATATATAAGCGGGCCTTGACAGGTTAATGATTATTGTGGAATCAAAATTCTATCATGTTCATCAGCTGACTTATTGAATTCTTAATTAGGTACCTATCTTAAGTTTTTATCACCTCACCAGCAGCTGTTTATTTTATGTTTTACATCAACATTGACATAGTTTTTCAGTTACTAAGCAATTATTTTTATCAGTACCTATTTGTGTTGCAAACCATAAATCCTATCATTGACTCCCCAAGTTAATTCTTAAAATTATTAATATATTTGAGCAAAAACTAACAGCTCTTGAAGTTTGTTTTAAGAAATATTAAAACATTAACTATTCTAATATTTCCTAAAAAAAGCAAACTACCAGGATAAAACATAGTCTCTCCATGTGTTACATTTCATTCAATTCCATTCAGAGGTTACAGGTTACTATTTTATATTAATGATTCTTGCTTATAATGAAGGAATACATTTTGATGAAACTTGCCAACCACATACAAACATGAAGGTATGCATAAATTTTACCTACCCACCATGTTAACATGCAAGGTAAGCAAAATTTAATATAACTGTTTTGCATTAAAACAAAACAATTATTATGTGTTGAAGAAAACACACAGCATTGAGATGAAGAACGCAATCATTTGATTCGGTTAATCCAAAGATAATGTCAGTTCAATACATACCAGAATGTCCAATCTTGTTTCCCACTATTGCACCAGAAGGCGCTGTTCTACTTTCGAGCGCAACTCTAGCTGTCAACTCATAAAGTCTTCATCACCAGCAAGATCCTTGTACTAATGCTGTGTGTTTTCTTCAACACATAATAATTGTTTTGTTTTAATGCAAAACAGTTATATTATGTGTCTCCAAAAACACACAGCATTGAGATGAAGACCTGTTTGATATCTGCTGGTGTAATACAATCGACGCTATGTGAATATAAAAAGAAATAATTCACATGATTTGTGAATGTACTATTTTTTCTTCTAGAATTGTTTATGAAAAACTCCATAAAACAAACTTAACAAAAAGAAAGCTTGGATAAAACTAAAAAACTCTTATTAGTTATTTGTCATATTAAGAGATCATAGTAATAATAATAAAATTTTAAACACTTTACAGTTAAGTGGTATCTTATACACTCAAATCAAGAGTATCATGAGAAATGAGATCAAAAATTTATAAAAACAAAAAATTATACATTGAAACACTTTAAAAATTATCCTACAATAAAACATCAGTATGAACACTGAGTCTGTAAATCTCCTGACAAGATATCTTTCAATAAAGTGCTTACAGATTCCCGGTTAGCTCTTTTCAGAATATCTTCCATTATAATATTCATATTATACTACCCTTTTGATGCTACCATTGATAGAATACTAGGTATATTGCTAAGCTGGGGCCTCATTGCGGCTACAATATTTTATAAATGGATGTGTACTTGACTGTTATCTATGTATATACAATGTATTATTTGTAGTCAAATTAAACTTTTACTTCTATTTTATCTATCTATCTATCTACACAGAAATGCATGAATAGTAATTTGTTAAAAAATACAAATATTCAGCCAGCCACTCTGGTATTTGATGCTAATTTAACAGTTTCTATGACTGGTATAAAAAAATAAAATAAAACATTTTTATGTCATTTAACTGCTCTGAGAGTTGTGACACATAATTTAGTTCTTTCATCTGAGTAGCTGAGATTATAATATGGGTTCTGGATACCTATTTAGCAACTGCCTGATAGTCTGGACACAGCTGTTTGTTCTTTAACCAGATCTTGGCCCATGAACCAGCCTGAGCAGAGTGGTAATCTCTTCCCCAACAGTTCCAAAATGGGGATCAGGGTATGAAATACATAGCCTGAAGTTAGTTATGATGTACTAGTGGTATTTATAATAAATCATGTATTTGAAAATTATCATAGGTTATATATAGAAAAAATCTAGGATTTGTTGGATGACTCTTGATAACTTTTTTTTTTTTTTTTACAGTAGTTATACAAGCATCTAACATCATTAATTTGTGTAATAAAACAGTACTGCCTGCAAATTAAAATCAAGCTGCATCATGACTAGACCTTATGTCTTTTGATTTGTTATCATTGCACTAGACTAACAATTTTCTATTTGGACACTAAAGGTGGATAAGGTGGTGAAAGACCACTTTTCCTTAAATAAGTGATTTCTCTTCTTCTAGCTCCAAATAGCTATGCTCCACCCCCCCAGTTTTGCCTGATGAGACATTTTGTCAAGAACCTTCCGCAGGTTCAATCAATAAGAACCTTCCGCAGGTTCAATCACTAAGAACCTTCCGCAGGTTCAATCACTAAGAACCTTCTGCAGGTAACAGGTTCAATCACTAAGAACCCTCCGCAGGTTCAATCACTAAGAACCTTCCGCAGGTTCAATCAATAAGAACCTTCCACAGGTTCATTATTTGAATAATAGTGATTAATGTTGTTTACTAGTGAGATTCAATAAAAAAGAACTTTCTGCAGGTTCATTATTTGAATTATGCATGTTAATTTTCTCACCTACTAGTGAGGTTTAATCAATAACAACCTTTAGCAGGTTTATAATTTGAATTATGTATGTTAATGCTCTCACTTACTAGTGAGGTTTAATCAATAACAACCTTCCGTAGGTTCATTATTTGAATTGGGTGAGTTAGTGCTTTCACTTACTAGTGAAGTACATACTACTACCACTACGCCTACTGTTTAAGGCGCTAAAAAGCACTGTGTCAATTTAATTGCCTATTATATATCCCTTCTGCACAGTTTAAATATGCAGGGACCTTGGGGTTCATGTGGGTGGCAGGCAACCCCGTTGGCAATGTAATAAAACAGTATATAAAGTAAACAGTACATATTGCCAACCCATAATTATTTAAAATTTGGGTTTGTGTAAACCTGTACAATAGTGGTATATTTTCTGTCAAATATTCGGACTTGACCTGAACTTCTAAGACAACCACCCTTTTTATTATAAAAAAGTTGCCTCCGAGGCTGTTGGTAATAAGTGCCATTGTAGGTAGGTCCATCTCTTCAGAGATGATTTGCACCACTGTTTAGTCTGCTTGGTACCTATCAAGTAACAATGATGTCAATTTTATATATACAGTGAACGCCACCTTACACAACCTATTGGTAATGTCCACTTGGTTGGGATTTTATGTTCCAAGGCACTGACCACTGCTGGTACTACTGAGCATTAGAACATTATGTGGCTAATTCTTGAGCAGCTGCTCACATATTTTTTTTTTTTTTTTTTTTTTTTTTGCCTAGTAGAGTTTTACTGTTCTCCACTGTATCAAACCATCATTTGAGTTCCTGAGGTACTCCGTGAGGCAGTATCATTCTTTGGTCTCACAATGTGAATTCTCAAGAAAATAACTGTGTCTTGCAACAGTGTTTTACAGTACAGTCACCAATGGACTATTGCATGGTTTGCAAGGTTGATGCCTGCTCAATATACTTTGAAGTCAATTCAGAATATAGCTATTTAGCTGTAAAATGTTAGGTTGTTACAATTGATAATTAACATACCAAACCCAAGATTTCAAGGTTGCAAGCATCTCCGAGATCTTTGCAGCCTGCTTGTTTTTTTTTTTTTTTTTTTTTTTTTTTAATAAGCAGGTGCTCCTTATTACCATATACATATTTGTTCCCTCTCTAGTGTAGGGTTTCTACAACCCAGTTCATAATTACTGCAAATTGTACATGGGAGTTCAAGATAGGCCAAATCAAAAGTAGCTTAATTGGGCAATCTCTCCGTTCTAAGTAACCAATGAAGGAGTGCACTTCCGCAATGCTTAGATAAAAAAAGAGGGTGACGTTAACATAAAGTAGTACTAACCCAGGAGAAAATCTTTAACATCTCTCTCAGAGGTACAATTAATATAATGATAATAGCTGTTATGAAAAATATATTATCTTACTGCAAGGAATTGACCTTCTCTGCAACTGAGAGGTTATAGGCCTTTGACCACCATATTGGTTTAGCGCTAGTTTGCAAACTTCACAACACACCAATTACTTTTTTGTAGAATTCTTAGGAAGGTACTTGTACTTGGTAGCTTGCATTGATAAGGCTGCTCTATTATACACCATAATATATTTAAGAAAATTGTATAATATTCAATTCTTTTTCTATGTTAAAATGGTTACAATAAAGAATATTTGTATTGTAGGTAATTCAGATGAGGTCCATGTATGAGTGCAAATAAATGGCAATTAAGCACCTGTTTTATTTTTTGAGTAATTGGCAGAGGGCTAATATATCTATTAATTCACCCTGTAAGGCTTAAAAAATCCTTTCTCATCTGAAGTTCCCTGATAGGCCTGGTATTATCATTAATGTTACTGTGACAAAAGAAGACTAGCAGAAACAAAACTTTTAACACAACAAATCCAGAAAGTTACTGTAAGATAGACAGTAGTGTCTCTATTTGCTATTATACGCAGTTTTGAAGCTGGTATATCATACAGTAAGGTAATTCTAAACCTGATATATTGGTTTGTTTAAGATCTGATTGTGTGGGCACATATTAGTCCCAGTTTCTTTATCTTTATTATTATTCAATAATTTGAAATAAAATATGTAATCCAAATTTGGTTGGCCTCGGAGCTATAATCATTGATTATGCTCATTTATGGACTGCAATTCTATGTGCACTATTGTCAGTTCTACTTTACTACATAATACCATGTATAATCATAGTATTGTAATGGTAATTTAATAATAACCAATAATTTTATAAAAATGCCTTAATATATTACTGGTTTTTAAGCCTAAAAACATGGTTGAGCTAAGCTTTTCACAACAGATTTGTAGGTTTACTTTGTGTTTATTCTATACATGTGAATGGAATGTCTTTATTTTCATATCAACTATATTCCAGATTGTCCCAAGGCAATATAGGTGTATCTAATAACAGGTTGTCTGGAGCTATCACGAAACCTATTATTGTTAAATGTAACTAACATGTTTATTTTAAAGGGACATATTAAGAACATTTTGGTAATTGGAGCAAATAGTTTAAGAATAATTAGCTAAATAAAACTGAGTCATTAGCGAGTCGACACGCGTATCTGAACCTTACGCACATGTTTGTGCCTGTTCCTGCGCTAAGAAGTACTCGCACGTTTCATAGATAAGGGTGAAGCTATGCCCTCATATTTCAAGGATGAGGAAGTACCCACTCAATGATATCCGATATGCATGAGTTTCGAGTCGAGACTTGTTCCCCATAAAGTTCCGGGGGAACAAATTGGTGACCTACAGGTACCTATTTTGCATAAGCTTCGGGTCGTGATCTGTTCCCCATCCGAGGCAACATATTCTTGACCGGTACCTATTCTGTTTGCGCTTCTATTTTGCGTGTCGTCTTTACTAAATGGCTCCAAAAACTTACCAAAAATACAATGCTGTGTACAACACACACTTTAACACTTTTGTTGTCACTTATAATTAATATTTGGTAAATGTTTGGTAAAGTTTTAATTTAATTAATAACTTTACCGAACTGATCTGTTCGAATCAAAACGACGCTATGAGTTGACAGCTAGAGTTGCGCTCGAAAGTAGAACAGCGCCTTCTGGTGCAATAGTGGGAAACAAGATTGGACATTCTGGTATGTATTGAACTGACATTATCTTTGGATTAACCGAATCAAATGATTGCGTTCTTCATCTCAATGCTGTGTGTTTTTGGAGACACATAATAAATTAATACAGAAATAAAAATAATTAGAATAAATCCATATTAAATTTACCTGTCAAGCCCCACTTATATACATAGATGTATGGGGAAACTCTATATACTCAGATGCCGGTATCCATAGCGGGACTTGGCGAGTCAAGGTACTATACAAATAAAGTAAAATTTAAGTAAATCACTTTACATTTCTAATGAATGTCTGACCACAATATGTACTGACAAGTTATTTCAGTTTTGTTGACATTTAAGAACAATCATCTGTTGGCCGATATGAATAAGTATTATAGTCTTTAAATCTCAGAGAATATCATTGCTTTTTACATGCCATACATATAAAAATCCACAAAGTAAATTAATACTAAATTTTTTTTGAAGCAAAGGTTATAAATTGTATAATTGCATTTTATAAAAGAAAGTAAGACTCACCATTAGAGCTCTTGAGGTCCCTGTGTATGAGCGACATGGGCGCACCTATGTGCAAGTACGCCATTCCCTGCGCAACCTGGATGGCCCAGTCTACCAGGATGTCGGGCCGGATCTTCCTGCCGCTGAGCACTCGGTTAAGCGGCCCACCGCGCGCATATTCCATCACCAAACACAAATTGGGCTCCTCGAGACAAACACCTTTCAACGACACTATATTCTCGTGTTGCAACACCCAGAAGAGCCTCGCTTCCTGGAGCACACTCTCTTTGATGACGTCGATGTCCTCGTTGGCGTCCTGGCGCGCCGCCTTCACCGCCACCACTTCGTCGTTCCAGTAACCGCGGTACACCTTGCCGAAACCGCCCACGCCGATCACCTCCTCGAGCTTCAGCTCTGAGAAGGACACGTGCGGCGGCTCCACCGCGAGCGGGTCTCCCTCCGTCACGTAAACGGCGGGGAAGATCCCGACGCGGTCGCCGATCTTGCCCGTCCACCATCCTTCGTCGCCGGATATGTTTGCGTCCTTGGACAGCACCTCGACGATCTCGCCGCGCCGCAGCGAAAGCTCGTCTTCGCCTTGGGCGACGTAGTCGTACTCGGCGGTGAAGAGGTCGAGCGGCGGGCGTTCTTCTTCGGCCGCCATGGCCCCGCGGCCGGCCGGCGGCATCACCCCGGCCGCGCCCCCATCGCACCTCTCCTCTTCTCTCACGCGCCCCGACACTGCTGCAGCCGCCGCCCACCACCGCACATAACGCTACACACGGCTAAACAATTTGGTTATGATCACCGTATTATTCCGCCATCTTTGTTTCTTACATCGATCATGGCGGTGTTGTCGCGGAGTGTATACCGTTTGTGATCACTTGTTTGCCGTAGCACTCGCGGCGTTACGTATCGAAAAGATTCGTTCGGTGTCTTCGCTGCGGTAACGTTAATTATTTTCCATTCATCTATCACGTTATTTGATAGACGGACGAAATGACAACCATACCGTAGCGAAGTCAGTGACAAACTGACGTTTGGTGTTGCTATAACAAATTCTTAGTTTTTTAATCAATGATAAACATTACTACCATATATAATAATATAAAATTGCGTACATAATTATAAAATATAGATATTCCACCCAGATTATTTATGTGTAATTGAATATTTACAAAAGTTAAATTCTTAAACATGGCAAATTTTTTCGTTTATGATAACACTTATATACTCCCACACGGCACACACTACCTTGCTGTTATTAACAAATTACGATAGAGGTCGTTCGTTACCTACAGTTATGATTTTCGGATGTTGCCATTACTGCCATCTAGTGTTTGCAGCCTACAAATAATATTTGAATACAGGTCTGCATACTTCGCATTCCTTTCATATAATATGCTCAGTTTAAAGTTTAGTCTTACTAGCTACGCAATACAAAAACTGTCGTGTATCCCTAGAGTAAAGCGACATTTGGGTAACAAGTTTTTATACTGTTATTTTATAAATAACGGCAATGGTCCCATGGTGTAATGGTTAGCACTCTGGACTTTGAATCCAGCGATCCGAGTTCAAATCTCGGTGGGACCTACAAGTTACTGTTTTGCACTTATTTTTTCCTTAACTTTCTCAAAATTCCTTTTTGGTTTTTAATTGCATTATATAAACCAAATCGATAAATATATATATATAAAAACATCGGGACTTTACTGAAAGAGAGACAGCAAAATAGTACGCTAGTCTGTGGGAGCTTGAAGGGATGCTGGGTAGGGGAGCATTATTGATCGCACGAAAATGGGATAGTCTTATTCGCGGCGAACACCCAGCCCGCGGACGTGGGACCGCTTTTCCACATTTTAAAACACGCTTACACGCCTAGAAATCTACATAAATAACAAATAATACGCTTAAAACGAAACATACACGCACGCAATATGTTCTAATTATATAGGAAATGTGATAAATCTGTAAATAAAGTGTTCAGAAGAGTAACCACACCGCATACAGTACAACATGACTTGTCAGTGTGAAAAGCTGTGTAAAATAGATAGACTTTTTGCCATAAACATATAAAAAGCAGCGTGTTAAAGAAGACAATTGCATCGTATTGGGTAAAATATCAATGGACACGCGACAACACGTGATTTTTCTGTGAAAATATACAATAATGGCCGAATTATTTTCTCCGGGTTAAGTGTTTAAAAATGAGTGATTTCATCAAAATGTTCTGCAATTTCAAGCGTAAATTTTGTTTGAAATGGTGTTGGCGGAAACGTTGGCCCGAAAATAATATTTGTGTGTCGTTTTCCACACGCATGGCGGTTTCGTTTCCTTAGTGTTTATTGTAGGATAAATAATAATAATTAGACAAAATGAATTCATTTAACGCGCCAACCACACAAATAAACGCTATAGAAAAAATGACCACAGTTAAAAGTAAATCTGTGGATTTAGAGGGTTACGTTATAATCGTGGTACAGACTAAAGATAATAAAATAAAATTATATGGTAAGTGTATTTCTACATCAATTATTCCGACATCACTGAAATCATAAACAAACTTTACACCTAAATTACCTACCTTTATTAATTACAATGCAATCATTAACATCATGTACCTAGTTTTGTATGCATGCAAGTATTTAGGTATTTGATTCAATCATGCCGATTTTTACTAACTAAAATGTAGTAATTCATTGTTATGTAGGTACCAGTTTTACAAAGAGAGTATTATCACATTTAATTCCGTATTTTAATCAAATTATAAGTAATATAACATTAAACAAAGCATTACTTAGTTCATAGAGACGATTGTTTATAAATTTATTTTTAATAAGCACCCCATTCTTCCTTCCTTCATCTAATTTTTAATTTTTCCGTCTTAGACCTTGGTGTCGGTGCGTGTTTTCATTTCTTTCACAAAATATTCTTTTGAATCTTTTCTTTTCTTATGGTGTAAGAACAGATAAATTACAGTCGTTAAACGATGCTAGTAAAGGTAAATAGACCCTGACTAGTGAGTCTTATATTTTTTGACAGTAAAAATTATTCACATGTCCATTGCTTGAGTACTTTGAGTTGGTTCGGTGCATAAGTATATATATCCGCCAGCAGCATTTCTAGACTGATACGACCTGGCGACCTTAAAAAAAAAAGGGGTAGGTATTCCCACCTAAAAGGCCGGCAACGCATCTCTGTACCCCCTGGTGTTGCAGATGTTCATGGGCGGCGGTGACCACTTACCATCAGGTGTACCGTATGCTCATTTGCCCTCTATATCATAAAAAGTGGTGTTTTGGTGTTTACTCAACCCTCTATTCATTCAACTAATAGGTAACTTTGTAATAAATTATTCTCATAAAGTATAAATGTTTAAGTTATTCATATTAGTAATAAAATTATCTATGAGAGTTGAGACTAATAACTAGAAATACCTAAGGAAATATGCGAACATAAAACTAGTTAAAACACAAATATTATAAATTTGACTATAAATTACAGCCACTTCAACAACCCGCTTCCGAAATGAATCTTAGGTATATACTTTGCAAGGAAAGGCGCAAGGAAGGTCAAGCTAGAATACCTAGAATTTCCTCCGTCAATATTAAATATTGACGGAGGAAATTCTGCTTAATAGCTTCACCTGTTACTTCGTACTGGTTGCTGAGTAAATGCAATTTAAGTTCAATCAAGATTGGCTTCTAATTAAATGAGAGTAAACAATTGATTTACTGGCGAAGTACTTGCGTTACCTTGTTAATATTTAGGACGATAACCACGATAAGAAGATAGATTTCGCTTTATGAAACATCGCACTGAATTAAGATAAGCGTAAACTAATTCGCGGTATTATTATTTTATTCAACAGGACCTTATACATACCACACCAATAATTATAGAAATATCTAAAAATGACAATAGAAGATTAAAGAACAGATAAGTCTACATATACAAATTTTGTTTCGATTCAATATTCAAAATACTTATGATTCTTAAACTTTGCCCGAAGACGATACGAGAAGAACAAGTCCCTAACCTGATAGTAGGCACCAATTTGTCTATAAGAAAGAAGAAGAAAAAGAGAAACATAAGCAGAACCAGCAACACATTTTTGCGGTCATAAAAACTCAGAGCATGATACACTCAGCGTAACTCAGCATCAGGCAAGTGACATGTTCAATTCTTTAATCGCTAAATGTTCACATTTTCTCTCAGGGTCCCCTTCAGCAGACAACATGGACAACTTAGAGCTTGCCGATGAGATCATGGATGTTAATGAGACGAGGCTTGAAGACATGTCGCGAGCAGAAGTTCTGGGTCACATACACGAGGTAAGTCCTTAGGGTCTAAGTGGATGATAAGCTGTGAAGCGAGAGATGGGAACCCGTCGAATATATTGAACCTTTTTAGGAGAACATTGTAACCGATATTTCGCACTTTTTGCTATAACGGCTTTATTCTTTACTCATTCTAAAATATTTATGGTATATTACCGGTATTTCTCTAGAATGGTTAGTTTTGTAAGTAAATACTGCAAGGCATCGTTACATCAAATGAAGATCCTGTCGAAATCCCACCTAAGTTTTATTAACATTCAACACATCGATAGTTTCGTAATACCGATAGCGCGATCGGTTCGCGAACCAAATAAATTACAAGGCCCGGTCGCAATAAATGGTGTTTACTAGGACGTTTATCGCAGATTTATGTCTGACTGCCCTTGAAAGATACATGTGAAAGTTTAATGAGATCCATACGTCAATGGAGAATGTGATTACATATCCTGAACGATTGCAGTTTTAAAACATGCCTCAATGAATATAAGGATAGGTCCTATTTCCTTACGCCTTATGAGTAATGTTGGATTTGTCAATAAGAGGTATAAGCCGCGGCCTAGGGGCGGCATATTTTAAAATAGGGCGGCACTAATAAACCCACCTTTCTAATTGAAAGTTGTTCATTTTGAGTATCTTACCCATTCTCACGCAAAAATAGGATCGACGACGCGAGGTGGCCTATATTTAGAAAAGTTTAATCTGGCACTGCTTATGAGTACTAAAATAGGTACTTGTGCTTACTTATAAAACACCAGTAAGTTCAAAAGACAAATACCATTCTTCCTTCTTCCCTTTGACTCCCTTGGTAGTAGTTGGTAGTACTTACCAGGGTAATTTTAGTTTAAGGCTGATGTCGCATTTGTGATTGTTTTTTTATATACGGGCACGGCTTTATGACCCCACTGTACCTGATGGTAAGCGGAAAGAGGTCCAGATAGTGTCTATTGACGAGCGATGGACAACCTTCGTCAGTTGACACAATTATGCCGGCCTGTTTAAACCGGAAATGTTTGACATTGTCGGTGTTTGTAGGCATTGGTCAATGGTCATAATTTTTAGGCATTGCATTAATATAACACAATGCAAACTAAAATTGTCTACTACAAATAACGACTAACCGTCGGTCTCAATAACTTCCTAAAATTTAACCGAAGTTTGATATCTAACTCGACAGTAAAGGTTACGCTAATTGTTACTGCCGTTTCGATTTCAATTCTTATCTGTATTAGTTTTTCCACCTCGCCTCGGTGGCGTAGTTGTAATGCGTACGCGTTACGAGTACGATTTGTGCGCTAAGGTTCTAGGTTCCTGGCCGAAAAAAATGTGACTGGGTTTTTCCATCTTGAAAATTACTCAGTGGCAAATCGGAGTCAAGAAGTCGGCGGTGTGATTCCCCCATGCCTCGGAAAGCATGTAAAGCCGTTGGTCCTGCGCCTGATCTCTCTCCGGTCATCTTGGATTACCGTCTCACCGGACTATGAGAGTGAAGGAATAGCGAGTGCATCTGTATATTGCGCACACACACTTGTGCCTTATGACATCTCCTGCGTACATAGCTGATCTCTGTTGAAATTGGATGCCGTGGTCAAAATCGGCTAGAAAGGGATTAGTTTTCCTACCAAATGTAACCAATTTAACTATTTATTATCTATTGGTAAGTTATTAAGACTCGCCATAAAAGGCAGTCAAATAATACAATTGCTATCAACAACAAGTGTATCAATATTTCGAGGTGATTATCTAGAGTCTATTTCAATCAGCCTTTCATTTACCATTTCATTAAAGTCTTACGAGAAGCGGAACGAACCATCAACGAGCAGTGTTTACTGCCGCTGTGCCGCGCCACCAGCGATTATAGAGTTAGCTTGGTGCTTCCGTTAGTTTGATTGTTAGCACTAGTATCTACAATACATTCAAGTTATTGTTACTGTAGTTTTAGTATAGCCATAAATGACATGTTTTGGCAGGAAAATAACAAAAATCTTGTTTAGCAACAGTGATTTGAAACGATAAATAACTAATTACAAAGTACAAATGGCGTGTATACCTGATGATATCAGATACACAAAAATATTAAAGGTCATTACCATATCCGGATTGATCAACAAAATATGCATGAATGACCTTGAAGGAAGAGAATGGGTTTGCACGCAAGAATTTTCTGTTACACCTGTCATGCGAGAAACTCTTTTTGCACAGATCAAGTGATTGTATGAACATCTTTTTGTATACAAATTCTTAGTAATTTACTTGTTGCAGTGTATTTCATCATGCGTCATTAAGCTACGAGTGAAGAGACGGAGCGAGACCAAACTATGTGAGTATATTAATGGTTATACCAAAGTTAATTTAGTTCATAGGATATTTGATGAAACAGGTAAAACTGTTCTTATTGCAATTCGTTAATAGATAATCGACTTTAACGTAATATAATAATAACATAAGCACATTTTCATGAAGCGTCGGCAAGATGGATATTATCATGAAATTCAAGTGCAAGTGCAGTCTTCATTTATTGAGATTGTGTTAGCTCAAACAGAGCAGAAAATGAGGCGGGTTTTGCCAATCTCAAACTACTCAGGATCTTCAGGGACTGCCTCTTATCCAGAGACGACCATAGCTTTTAGCCTGATGGATGAAATTTGGTTAAGACCACCAAACAGCAGCCACACGGGTGACAACTGACTCGGAAGACCGGTGAGTCCGGCATAGCGATTCTCTATTAGGATTTTTTCCTGGTGCTTGTTAATCCAGTTTTTCCCCGCGGAATAAACATTGTAAGAACAAAATAAATCTTCCCTAATAATTTCTTCTGATGTGACATACTTAGAAGAATAATAAGTTACTAATGGTGCTCAGCCAGCACAATGTATAGAATTTTTGTCTCTACGTAAAATTTTCACTTCTAGATAAGGAAAGCTTCTAATGAATTCAAGATAAGACCTTCGTTAATTAAATTGTACGCCCTGATGAGCGTCATGGTAGTCAATATATTATCAGGTGACCCCACTTGCTTGTTTGCTGATCATTCGCTGTAAAAAGTACGGCAAATGTACAAAAAAAGTAGGTAAAATCTTAGCATTGAAAGAACGCTCCACTGAGATGGTTTTTCCAATGCTTTTTCACATTTTTATTGCATGACAGTATTCAACCATGATTAGCCTATTTCCAGTGACTACCGCAATTTTCAAAAGGAATAAAAGAACTCTTAAAACGTAATATTTTCTAGCGCTACGTTAGCGCCCCGTGATAATGTGATTACAAGCGAAGGCTTCTGCAATAAAGCGACCAACAAGAGCATGTGTAAAACTTCACTAACGTCCTTATCTCGATGGCACAAGCTCTAAAGTCTATTAACATTCTATTTAATTAACGGCAATCAATTTTCAGCCCGTTAAACTTTGCACAAATAAAATCGTCTATATGTGTTTGTGTGACAGGGTCGTAAATACGTGGAGTTTAACTCGTTATAGAACTTTGTCGTAGTCGTAAGATGGTACAGAGAGATACGTAGGTTGTTTTGACGGTGCTGGCTACGTTTCGCTAGGACATTGCAGCCTTTGAGGTTATATATTTAGTGTTGCCATATTATATTTATTTACATAATATTTGTATATTATATTATACTAACGGCCCGCCCTGGCTTCGCACAGGCAGCAAAGCATAATACCTACCTAAATTAATTTTTCTGTCGTACAAAATATTTATGAATTATACGCATTTGAACCTTCCCCTTGAATGGCACCGTCCATTGGTGAAAATAATAATAAAAATAATACCAGCCCTGTATTAAATACTGTCCCACTGCTGGGCACGGGCCTCCTCTACTACTGAGAGGGTTTAGGCCTTAGTCCACCACGCTGGCCTAGTGCGGGTTGGTAGACTTCACATACCTTCGAAATTCTTATAAAGAACTTCTTACGTATGCAGGTTTCCTCATGATGTTTTCCTTCAGCCGCTTCACCGTTAAAGCGCACGATAATTGATAAACAATACACGCGGAACTTTGAAGTCACAGGTGTGTGCCTTGGGTTTTGAACCTCCGCACATTGTCTCGGCAGACCGTTCCATTCCTAACTAGGCTATCGTCTACGCCGCTACGGTATATCACGGTATTAGTGAAAAACGTATGAAAATCCGTTCTGTAGTGTTTGAGTTTATCGCGTTTAATATACAAACAATAAATAGTGATAGTAAGGACATAATATCCATAAAAAGGTAAAACCACAAAAAAATCCGGTACAAATTCCCGGTTTATATTATTACGGGATAAGCAGTAGCCTATATCCTTCCCTGGGTCTTAAACTGTTTCCAGACTTATTTGTTTGCGGCTCCACCCGCAAGAAAATATTTTCCGGAATAAAAGTTCAGATTTTTTTCCTAGAAATTAGCCTAGGTACTTCCCAGGACCTTTAACTATTTCCCTACCAAATTGCATCGCAATCGGTTCAGTGGTTTGGATATGACGGCTCTACTCGCGAGAAAATGAAATCCGGGATAAATTTCCCAGTTCATGTTTCTCCGGGATAAAGTAGCCTATGTCTTCATCCGAATCTTGAACTATCTCTATACATTCGTAAATAAGCCATCACATCACATTAGAAACCTCTAAAATTATCAGTGCTTTACTACTATATTATTCATGTATTATATATATAAATCTTCCTCTTGAATGAAAATGAATGAAATGAAATCGGGACATGCATAGGGACAGACAGCGAGAAGGGACTTTGCTTTATATTATGTTAAGATATTACTTGTATATGGTATATTACTTTTTGATGTGTCTCTAATCTCTATGGTGGAAATAATGTATCTTTCGAACTTTGATTTCGATAGTACAGAATGAAGTCTTTACCCCAAAGTGTTTATTTATTATGTCTAGATGTAAGAAGTGTATTTTAGTATGTTTCTGGTAATAATTATGTATATTTTATTTAGACTTTGTTTTGGAAGACTTAATACAATAATCGATCCTGGTGCTTATATGGTCTCTTGTATGCGAGGTGCCGTCTGGGTAGGTACGGTAGAACCACCGCAAGGTCTATTTCTAGCGCCAAGCGTCAGTGTACATTCAGTGTTGTATTCCGTTTTGAAGGACATTGTAGCCAGCATAATTAGTGGGTATTATGAGAGTTAAAATCTTGTGCCTCGGGGTGACGCGTGCAGTGCAGTACCACGCAATGTTTTGGAATTCAAAATCCTGTGTGGTGTTGCTACTGTTTATGGGGAGTCGTATCACCTACCATGAGAATAGCGGCATGCTGGTCTCGTCATTTAAATGCATAAAAACAACTTAACTTTGTATTGAAGGTCCCTAAATTCTACATTTTGTAATAGGTTAGGTAAAAAATAGCGCATCACAATTATTACATAATACATAGAGTGGCTTATACAATAGGTATTATATTTTATTCGATTAATTATTACTTCTTCGTAAAATCCAAGACGTGTCACTTATTTAAAAAAAAAAATTGCAGATATAATAATTTCTACAGCAGGAACACATTATGTATTTATACATAAATATATGCAAGTGTTTTTATGTGCATTAACAAAAATAAGTTAACTTACTTACAAAAGCCAAAAATGTAGGCTAAATCGATGGTCTATTTCAATGTTCAAAGTTCAAGCCTTGACATTTATAGGCTAGTTTAAAGTATTTGTCGAAGCTGCATAATAACTAAAACTAGACCCATTTTGTTGGATTGCAGTTTTTGATTGTCTGCTTTTGTTTTTTTATAAAGAAAGTACTTAATACGTGATACTAGCTACAATGTCCTATAAACAGGCATAGACCTATAAACCCACATATTATAGCGCTTGGCAGCATATTATATAGCCAAAACAATGTTGATAGTTGCATATACATAGGTATGCTCAATTACCACGGAACTGCGACCAAGGCCTTTTGGATTCATTTGTGATCAAATAAAATTTTACAGTCTAATAACATTGGACGAGCGCGCGCCGCGCTGCGTCTTCACTGCACTGTGAATTCGCTTGCAATTCACCAGCGTGATAAGCTTATCTGATAAATCTTAACTTTACCTGACAACGGATGAAACAACCCGGCCTTAGTTGTCGACTTAGCGTTGCGTACGTCCTTGCATTATGGATGGTTAATACCTTTTTTTCGCGGGGAAAAAACGCATTATCGCTACCACCACTGGGGGGTGAGTGGAATGGTTATGTTCGTTTCGCACAGTCTTACAGCCCAAATTCGACACTCGGGAGATATAGCATCATACGAGCGAGCATTGGACCGAGTCCCTAACACTATGTACACCCTACACCGGCATACCAACCAAAACCCGCGGTGGCCTTCTTCGGCGCATACGAGACGGCCCCAGGGTATCTTGTTGCACTAAGATAGCTGCACGGGACCGTCCCTGCGCGATACCGTTGCGGTCCCTCTCTATACACGGGGGCTACGATGCCCCCACACTCTGAAGGACGCCTTTGGCGTCTGCCACAACGGGAGACCGACCACCCGCACTGTCATCCACCTCGGAGTCACTTAAATCGGACTGAGCAGTCCCTCGCTGCTCGCCCCGTGACTTTCTCGAAGCCCCATTTAGTCGCCTCTTACGACAGGCAGGGGATGCCGTGGCGGAATTCTCCATATGCCCCCGGACCACAGGTCACATGGTTAATACCCTTGGACTATACCTCCATTGTTTCACACACACACACAGTTCGCATTTCAGTCAGTACACGATCGTGTTGTTCCTTTAATTAGCAAAATATTATCCGAAATCTTACAACTCACAATACTATTGCCATTCTTATTCTTTACGCAGGCGAATAAAATTAAGTTACACATTTCAACAACATAAAAAAATAACAAAGAAATTGTTTTTTATCCACAATAAGCATTCTGAGCTAAAACAGTGTATAAACTAAGCGTTGTGGTGTAATTATGTAGATTTCTCTTTATGGAGATTGCTCGCCGTATCGCTAGGCACAGTCAAAGCGCTGATTAACTTAGCTAATTGTGTGGAAGCTTCGCCATACGCATCCGAAACAGCCGCTAGGGGATTTTTAGAGAGAAGCCGAGGTTTATACGCTATTTGTTTCAGGGAATAGTGGCTGTTATGGCAGAATGCGTGACTTTAATGCAAATAGAAGTGCGGAAGGCAATTGTCTGGGATTGTTGAGATTTGCATTCTTAATATGTTATTACATATGCGATTGACAAATTTTATAACATAATTGTTCTATGTTACAAATAACAATACGCAATTTACACAAGATCAAATTATATAATGAGACTGACTTATTATGAGACATCTTGGTAGAAATCATATAAATCTATTGTTTGATTTTCGGGAGCTTTTATAACTATCGTATTTAAATCACTTTTCCAGTACCTACTCGTTGGCATCATAGACCATTCAAATAAGCCTGCCTTATTGTGATTAATAAAAAAATGTATAAAAATAAAACCAAAAACCCGGCTGCGTCTATATCTGCCATCTTTATTAAAGTCATTGAAAAACTGAAAAAATACAAACAAGATTTTAATTTGAATATTTTATTTTGGATTTGAATAATCTTAGTTGATAATGTTCACAAACGCAGTCGGAGGCAGCTGCTCGCTCCGAGATTTTGTTGCTCTACCTACATCACCAACCAAATTATGAGAAGTGAGCGTGTTATGCCTCCGACAGCGTTTGTGAACACTGTCAACTAAGATTATTCAAAACCAAAACCAAATATTCAAACTAAAATCTTGTTTCTATTTTTCAGTTCTTCAATGAATTTAATAAAGATGGCAGATATTGACACAGTCGGGTTTTTTGTTTTATTTTTATACATTTTTCCACTTTTTAGTTCTCTTTTTTATAAACTACCTGTGTGCCATATTTCAGCCAAGCCGTTTTACCGTGAAGAAGTAACACACTAACACAAACTTCACATTTATATCATTTGTGTGATGTGATTTATTAGCATTTCCTATTCCAAACTCCAAAGAAATATACATACATACATAAGTACGTACACTCGAAAAACATAACCCTCCTTCTTTCGCAGTCGGGTAAAACCACCAAAATTCAACGCTCCTTACAAATAAAAGCCGTAAATCTAATTAGAAGAGTCCGTAACAAGAATCTAATAAGAATTTATAAAGTGAACGTGGAATACGAAGGCGCGCGCGTGGCAACACCGCCGAGCAAAACCCGTGCGACAGAGAGGGGGAACTGGTTTGCGAGTGGTCGCGACTCGCGGCCACCGATACATGTACAACTATTTTAAACACCGTTCATTATTATTTAACAACAATTACCCGTGTTTTGCACTATGAGGACACTGTTTGGACAACACGCGACTGTCCGACGAGCATCTCATGTTGGTTTAGTGAGTTTTAGTGCTGTGCTGTGAGTAGAAAGTGATTGGTCACTGCGTTCTTTCTGCCAGAGGTGAGTGAACTTTTCCCGTTTGAGCGAAGGCTTTGCCCTTTTTCCCAGTGTCTGGATGGTATCTGGAACTTACAGCCAGTGCGGGGATGCAGGACGATTACCGGTTTATCGATTTTCAATTGATTAATATCGATTATCGTCTGTACAAATTGAAATTACATAATTTCAGTGAGTCATACGTGATAATATTTGCACATGAAAATAGTGTTAAATGAAGTGTTATGTAGACTTTGTACTGTTTTACTTTGTTGACATACAGTTATTATGATACGAACATGACAGCTATTCGAACTGGCTCTACTGCGTGGCTCTATATTTTTGGAACAGTTACTGAGCCATCGGATGCCTTTCTGTAATGTTTCGACGGATTTTCAAGCTTATTATGAAGTCGTGACTGACTAAGACTGCCTCGGTGGCGTAGTTGTAGTACAGTACGATTGCAAAGCTGAGGTCTCGGGTTCGATCCCCGGGTCGGGCAAAGTGATATTGAGTTTTTCTATTCAGTATCAGCTCGGAGTCTGGAATTTGTGCCCGATATGGCGATAGGCTCGCCCCCTATCACATCATGGGACGGAATAACGGCGAAAAGTGGGTGCACTAGTTGCGCCTCTGCCCACCCCTTCGGGGATAACAGGCGTGAGTGTATATGTATATGTATTATGAAGTCGTGACTACGGGTTAAGCGCTGTTTTGTGGTCCACGATGAAGATGTGTAGATGAAAATGAGACAGACAGACGAACTTAGGTTGGCTGCAATAGATTGGGATCGTGCTTTCTGGTTATAAAATAAATTCCTACGTGATTTAGCAAACAGAAGAGGAAGTGTTGCACCACGAAACATTTTTAGCCTGTATTTAGATTGCAAACAAATAGATTTCGGTCTTTATTCTTTTACCTCTAGGTTATTGATAGTTATTTGCGAATTTAAATACATTTATCTCCGATTACTTAGCTGTTACAAACATTTGGCATCAATAGGTATCTATATGGAAATTAAATTACGAGTTTGCAATGTAACTTAACTATGTTCGTTATTAACTTATTTTTAACTGTCATACGTTTCATTAGATTTTCGTATAACCGAATAACTTTAAAAAGAGTTCAACAGCTTAACAATTTCTTTACTTGAATTTCATCCTAACTCTACTTTAACATACGTTGAACACTATCTAACTGTTACTAAACTAGACACCAAACTTTAAACTAAATTTAGTACCAGTGTCTGTCACTAGATGTCACTGGATCCTGAACTAAACCGTCATTAGCCTTATGGTCACTGTTCGCCTATTTGTTAGTTAACATATGTTAAGTTAAAAGCTACCTAATAACTAGCTTGGAAACCTCGCTCTATAAACTATTCTGGCTACCAGCTCTTGAGAATATAAAACGAATTGTCTTTCTATAGTTATAAAAATGAGTTTGCTCTTCTGACAGTACCGTCTTGACCAGGGTACGAAATTGAGCCCGCATCCCACTTGCCAAAAACGGAGTTATGTTCCTATTATTAAAGGCCAAGGGCTAGTAAGGGCGCTCCTTTTACCGTAAACTTTTTTGGTGAGCGATCCGCGAGAACCCCCTTGGGTCTCGACCACGCACTCCTTGCATCAGCGGGTAAAGACTGCCATTTGTGCTTTTCCATTTTTCTTTTATGTCTTTTATCTATGGTGTACAATAATGTGAAAATAAATAAACAAATAAATTCTATCATTGAGTTTTACAATAGAAATCTAGCACACTATTATTTTCATCGAATTTATTCAAATCGTTAAGTGTGATCTTGTTAGACGAAATTCTACAAACGAACAAACGTCATCTAATGTTTATTATACGTCTTTTAAATTTTAATTCCAGGAGTACAGATTGAACTAACGTAAAATATATTATATCAGTCTAAAATTCATTACTCAGGAATAATAAGATGAAAAAATATGTACTACTTACAATGGTAAACAAAATAATTTCTTCATACAATAACAGAGAGTAATTGGCGGAAACGTCTCGATTATTTTGACCAACATTATTTGCACAACATTGTGAGTTCCCAAAAGGAAACACTACGCCTGCGGCCCGCCCGAAAGTGCGGAATAGGGCAGAAAAAATATTGGATACTAGCTTTTGCCCGCGGCTCCGCCCGCGTTAAAAAGTTTTTCCGGGATAAAAGTCCCGGTTTATATTTTCCCGGGATAAAAAGTAGCCTATGTGTTAATCCAGGACATGATCTACCCGTGTGCCAAATTTCATCGAAATCCGTTCAGTAGTTTTTGCGTGAAAGAGGAACAAACATCCTTACATCCATACATCTAAACATCCAAACATCCATACATTCTTACAAACTTTCGCCTAATATTAGTAGGAAGTAGGATGTGCTCCATGTGGTGCTTGCTTGCTTTTTTAAACAAAACGAGCAAGTGGCTTACTATTAGTACCAACGAATAATGAAAAAAAATTATAAGCTAACGATTAAATATTTCTCTAACGTCGCGTAGTTTGAAAATACCATACTTATATCAACAAAGAGATTCGTACAGCAGATTCCCATATATTTTGAGTTTAGATTTGCCACTCATTGTCGTGTTACCTCTATTGTAGATCATTTAAACACCGTTAACTGTTGTACGTTGTTGTGAGGCACTTTCCTTGGTGGCACTTTCATCTAGTTATCATGGTTATACAATTTACTATTCGATGTTTGCATGCGCCCAATGTTCATCGCCGTATTTTAGTTCCAAATACGCTTTCACGAGCTGTTACAACTTACAACGTATATACAAAAAATAACATAAATGAAACCATAGCTTTATGTCTAGTATAATGCAAGGATTTGTGCTACGAGTTCTATATACAAAAATAACATGAACGAAACCATAGCTTTATGTCTAGTATAATGCAAGGATTTGTGCTAGGAGTTCTGATGTTCAGTGATCTCCATCCTCCGTAAATAACACTACAAAATCCTGGACGTGCTGCCAGTCTAAAGAATAGAAAAAGGAATTGCAAAGAGAGGAGTTTGCGCCTCCGAAAGTCTGTTACCCAATAGTATGAGATCAGAGTGCACGAAATGTATGCATCCCTACGCCTTTGGAGATGTCTGGCACGTACGTCAATGGCGCCGGCATCCCGCTAATTGGAATTACTGGTAGATCCGTTCAGCTGAATATTAACAGAAATAGATCATTAGATGGGTAGGACAGTATTCTAAGGATACGTCATAATAATTTATGAAATTTATTATTAAAATTAAAATATTTTTGCATATGTTTGAATTTACATAGATTTTTTTACAGCTAAAGATAAAAAGAACTATCATCTTTTAGAAGCAGCGTTTAATACTTACTGCTCACGCGAAAGAGATTTTTTGGATAAAATTCCCGCTTTATATTTTCCTGGGATAAAAAGTAGCCTTAACCTTCTCAGGATCTCTAACTCGAAAAGATATGGAGATCCATACCATTTCATCGAAAATCGTTTGGTAGTTTTTGAGTTTGTCGTGTACAGAGGCGGTGGGGGACTTAGTTTTATAATAATATGTCAGGATTTACTAGGTCCGGAGGATATAAAACCCTCGCATATTATACAATCAATATGAAATTAAAGTAACAACGTATGATGCCAAGACGCGACCGCAGCGCCGCCGCATAAAAAGCTCAAACGACATTGCAAAAACCGGCCGCGGTAACCTTGGTTCAGTCGCTGATGATCGTCTCACTACTCATTATAGTTTCATGTCTTCGCAGTCAACTATCGACTAGGTAATAATAATGTAATTCATTCGTCTATTCTGTTCGTTAATTTATTCGCGATTAAAACGGATGAAGGGATTTCGATGCAAGTTACGCTATTGGCGAAATTTCTGGTAACACTGGTTGTATTCAAAACAGCGAAATAAACAAAAATCTGCTCTCAAGGGGCTTAAAGTCAAAGACGTAAAAAAAATATATTATTTGTAATATTTTAAATGTGCACAAAATACAACATTAAAACAGGAATATTGCTGGAAATCGTTTCTAGTTCTCTTCTATCGGAATATGTCCAGATACTTCTTCAGCATCGTGCAATATTTTTGATGTCTCAAAGAACATTCTACCCAGTGTAAGAACATTGTACTACGCATTAGGACTCTTAAAATATCTGGAGAATATTATCGAGGAGTAGTCTACAGTGTCGTATCCTTCAAAATTCTAGCTTACCGATCATAGGTAATAGTGGCGCTCAAGTTACCTTGGAACTCTATAAGCATTTCGAAGGTATGTTAAGAATGCCAACCCGCACTATTGCAGCGTGGTGGACTAACTAAAACCCTTTCAGGAGTACAGGAGGCCGCTATCCAGCAGTGGGACAGTATGTAATACTCATATTATTATGGCGCTCAAGTTAGCTTTCTCATCTACTCCCTTCATTTAAAGAATATACAGACT
Source organism: Lapara coniferarum (assembly GCA_949316025.1). Classification (NCBI taxonomy): domain Eukaryota; kingdom Metazoa; phylum Arthropoda; class Insecta; order Lepidoptera; family Sphingidae; genus Lapara; species Lapara coniferarum. The sequence continues at coordinate 36,335,727 of OX438924.1, read as the reverse complement.
ATAAAATAAAATACTGCCATATTTTTTTTATTCACCTCATACCGGTTTAGTCAGTTTAGATATTCATTCATATAAAACGTGTTCAAACATTGTGTGCACATATTTGTGCGTTTGTATGTGCCTTATGTTATATTATATCCAGGTCACTTATGTATCTCATATACAATGGTTTCGCAATACGTGGCCTTTACAGTTTCAAATGAAGTGCAAGAATTTTGATTAAACATAATTGTGCTTTATATTTATCTGACAAAAAAAATGTTTCTTAATCTCATAACTCACATTTTTCTCTTGATTTTGGCTGAAGAATGGGAATAGAGTTTTAAATGCGCACGAGGCTTGTTTATTTAATTAGAAATTGCATCTATTTTCTTTGGATCGTCAATGTCACTTTTAGTTTAAGAATTTTACATTTTGTAAGATCTTTTTCGTGTTCTATGTTGTTCATGTATACATACCTATATAAAAAGTATAGATTCTTACCAGGGCCTAAAGAACAAGAAATTCCAAGAAATCTACTGATTGTAGTTTCTGGTTCTTTGGTAACTTTTTTGACTCTTATTTTTTTAAGTTAAACTACTATAACGATTCTATCGCGTTTTTAATTTTGTTTTTCTCCCTCAGGGAGAAATAAAATATCTAACATTAGCGTAAATGTAAGGAATCTTATTTTTTGTCTATATGTTGTTATCTACCCTAAAACTTTTCAGTGAGAATAATGCTTTAGCTAGTCTAGGGTATGTAGCCTAGACACTTTTCTACAAGCATTAACGCCAATAGAATAGGAACAAATGTATGGAATGACGTTTCCTTGCGCTACACTTGTCGATAATTATTTATTTTCTATTTTCACTGGTGGTTGGACTCTCGTATGTAAGAGTCCGTTTGGGTGGGTACCACCGCAATTACTATTTCTACCGCCAAGCAGCAGTGTGCATGCACTGTTGCGTTTCGATTTGAAGGGCATTGTATTGTATTGCACATGTAGCCAGTGCAACTACAGGACATAATGAGACATAACATCTTATTTCTCAGGATGACGTGCGCAGTGGAATGCCACACAGTACTTTGTAACTTAAGGTGCTGGATGGTGTTGCTACTGTTTATGGGTGGTCGTATCGCTTACCATCAGGCGAAAGGCATGCTCGTCTCGTCATTCGATGCCATAAAAAAAATCTATTGAAGAAGCCTCTAGGCTGCAAGCCTAGTTTATAACTTGAGCGCTGAAATACCGATGTTGCATACCTCTAGATAATCTAGGTATTGTTTGCAGTTTAATACGCCTGATGACTAATTCGTCATGATGACTTTGCCTGCCACTTATTATTAATTTGCATATTGTAATGCAGATTATCCTACTAATATTATAAATGTGAAAGTTTGTAAGAATGTATGGATGTTTGTTTCTCTTTCACACAAAAACTGCTGAACAGATTTCAATGAAATTTGGTACACGGGTAGATTGTGTCCTGGATTAACACATAGGCTACTTTTTATCCCGGGAAAATATTAAGCGGGACTTTTATCCCGGAAAAACTCATTTACGCGGGCGGAGCCGCGGGCAAAAGCTAGTAACTAATAATTTAATTAAATATTTATTATAAAACTAGCTTTTGCTCGGCGCTCCGCCCTCGCGAAAGGGTTTTTCCGGGATAAAAGTATCCTATGTGCTAATTCCGGACATGATCTAACCGGCGCGGTGTGCCAAATTTCATCGAAATCTGTTCAGTAATTTTGGAGACATGCAGTAACAATTAAACAGAAAAAAAACAGATAATGATTACAAAAATCGCTGATTTGTGTTCCATTCACTCTTGTTTAGTCACCCCTTTCTTTTTTTTTACCACATTTATTTAAATGTACAGACACACCGGTTCTACTGCTTTATTATATGTATATGTCGGAGACAGAGTGGCGGCCGATATCGATACACGTAGGTTCACATAATAAAAGTCACAAATGAATTCTCTTTAACTCGCTATTTATTGTTCGTAGGTCAATTATTGCGTAATAAACTGTTCACAGAGTACAATACCACGTCAGGATTCATTATTAACTTTGGTTATTATAACACATTGCATATTGAGGCAATTACTTAACCGTTTGGTTAAGTGATTATAATCAACTCACCTAGTAACAACTCGAAATAACATAGTAACCGCTTTACTAAGCACTGACTGATATGGAAACCACCATAGTTACCACTTATTAGTGATCTGCACCGTACTAGTTGCAACACAACCGAACTCAACGACGACTGAACTAAGACTGTCTCTTCAAATGAATCGGCACCCCTTTTATAAACCCAACTGTCGCTCTGACAATTCAACATGATTTTTATTTAGTCTTACCCGACGTAATATATTCAGACACCCTCAATGTGATTAATAAAAATGATAATTCCTTTTTATACTTCCTTCCTGTCCCGACACGGCCATTCTGGCAAGACACACGTCCTCGTGTGTTACTCTGAATGACACAAAGTACGATCATCACGTAAACTTAACAACACTCTTCAAAACAACATAGTTAGTACCAAAAATGTGATTAATAAAAATGATAATTTCTTTTTATACTTCCTTCCTGTCCCGACACGGCCATTCTGGTAAGACACACGTCCTCGTGTGTTACTCTGAATGACACAAAGTACGATCATCACGTTAACTTAACAACACTCTTCAAAACAACATAGTTAGTACCAAAAATGGATGAAGGTCCGTCTCGATTGCCAAATGCAAACCACATAATCTAACCAATTAAGCCCTGCATGTGATCTCTGGCAGTAACCTCTAGTTACTCTCATCTCTTTCGAACTCTATGGCTTCCTTTGAAACCCGACCTCAGCCAGAACCACCCGCGCACCGCGCATCCACGGATTGCTTACACAGCAAATACAGACTTCCAACGGACTACTAAAGTGCAGTCCAGATCATCATGCAAACTTAATTACTGTCACTGCCACTTGTCTCTGCTACAATTTCATCGATTATCTCAAAACTTAACCTTCAAGCATTTTTCGCCAACGCACGCTTCATGAAAATTTAACACCGAATAATTAAATGACAATTTAAAATTCCAATTAAAGTGTAAGAACCCAACCAAAATTTTAAAACTTAGGAATTAATGCTGTCATGAATTTAGAATTACTTCTGCAGTCATACCAGTGACCATAATCGATAGGCAAAGAAAGTTATCGCTGTAACCATTTACACAAGTTACTGTAGTCAGTTGCTTCCATTGTTCAAACGTTAAGGAAAAGCTCGCAATGTGTCTCCCTAAGTGCAAGGGATTTAAGAAACAAATCTAATTTTAAAATTCAGTTAAATCACGTATAGTGACATGATACTCCTGACATGTGATCGTTCTCTTACGTATGTTTTACAAAATAGACAGCACCCCCAAATCGCCCTTCCGCCATCACTTCCTAGTACCTCCTAACAAGAGAGAAGTAGTGACGGTAACAAACTCTCAAGGATACAGCTGTCCAATAGTTATTAGAACTGTATACAATGCAAACAATTCTTATCTAAACGGAGATCAGTGCCACTGACGATCAGCAGCAATCTTCCCTCGGAAGCGGCTCAGTAGCTGCACTGCACTGCACACTGTCTTCGAACCGGAGTAGACACGTCACACGCGGCACCACCAGCAGTAATTTCCAATGCCTGCAAACAGAAAATATACGCAGCAGCATCACATCGCTCGGCCTATTCTGACCTTACATTAAGACTCTTCCTAACTACTACAATCACTATTTCAGTTATGCTTGTTTACCATCAGGACCAAATTTGCTACAATGATTCAGACCCAGTGGAGGATGATCACGCTATAGTTACAACACAATACACAAGACACAAGACACATATAGTGAGCAGATTGTAATTTATTTACTATTTTTACAATATAAGACTGGTCGAAGTCACGTCATCGATTTGATCACACAGCCATTCTTAACCACATGGACTTGATCACACAGCCATTCTTAACCACATGGACTTGATCACACAGCCATTCTTAACCACATGGACTTGATCACACAGCCATTCTTAACCACATGGACTTGATCACACAGCCATTCTTAACCACATGGACTTGATCACACAGCCATTCTTAACCACATGGACTTGATCACACAGCCATTCTTAACCACATGGACTTGATCACACAGCCATTCTTAACCACATGGACTTGATCACACAGCCATTCTTAACCACATGGACTTGATCACACAGCAGTCCTTAACCACATGGACTTGATCACACAGCGGTCCTTAACCACATGGACTTGATCACACAGCCGTCCTTAACCACATAGATCTTGTACAAGATTTTAACCACAAAGATCTTTTTCGAGATATTTTACTGGAACATTCACCACACACATTTATTGCGAGAACAGGCTCATCTACTTTGTTCTAACGTTGAACGTTTCAATCACTACTTCACTTTCAGGCTTTTCCACAATCAATCGCAGGGACAAATAAAAAAAAAAAAAAAGCAACACAACAAAATGAAAACTTCTCACCAAAATGCAAGAATCTTCAAACTCCTGATGTCCAAATCCTCTATCACCGCAGTTAATGTCAGATCCACCAAAGGATCCCACAGAGGCTCTTCAGTAGTCACAGCTTACGGCGTCTTCTAACGCTGAATACTTTAAGTACTCCCTGCAAGGATCTCCAGTTCCTGCAATCAAAAATATCGCAACAGCATCAAACCGTTCACCCTATCCTGAACTTAAATCAAGTCACGCATCAATCTTTGAGCGGGAATTCAGTAGTTATCTTAATATGAGGACAATCACAAAATTATCGCACGTCTCGGTCTTAATTCAAAAATTTTAAACAATGGGAAACATTGACCATGGAAGGCTAGTAATCCTTCAGACCCAACACTATACACCTAGATCACTTTTGTAAACCAATGCTATGCAGTCATAGTTTACAACAACAGGTACCTACTTGTCCTTAAGTTTAAGGACGGTTCTGTACTAACATAAACCACGAATAGCTCGTTAATCCATAGCTGCACATGCCCTATTAAACAAGATCTCAACATTTGTAAAGGTTACCAAGAAATAAATGAAATCACATAAGTTGAATTACGGTAGGACTTCCCTTTAAGGAATCTTTTTATGCTAAGTAGTTAGTAGTAGAAATTAAGTTTTACCAATTGAAGCCATGAACGATATTTTGTACTTAAAACTGTCATTTAACGGAAAATATTTGAACCTTCATAAGTACTCAACAAGTCAAATATCACTGCCATTATATCTGGACAGCAATCTTATTGACACAAAATAAATCCACTATGCGAATTACACAAGAAAATGGCTTTACTTTTCTTTTTACACTATACGGTACTTGACTTACATCCACAAATAGATTGTTACGTCCAAGAACTAGGTACATGATTAGTAAACTAAATTCCAATATTTTTAGAGATAACCAAAAAAAATCATAATAAAAGAAACCATAACCTTTAAATAAGGATTATGGGTCATACGATACCAAACTTCCTGTACTGCTGCAGTAGGCACATCTGTATTCACACAGTCACACATGATACGCGATGCAGTAGCTAGCATCAACCGGTACTAGACAACCGTACAGTCATGTCTGGGACACCAACTACGACGCACCATACGGCAGCACATGTACCGGAACGCTTGAGCACCAACAGGAACGTTAGAACACCAACAGTTCAATCGCGGTACACGCGATTCTCGTTCATTCGAAGTCGTATGCACATGACCATGCATTAGTTATATTTCACACGTTGTCACTTTTATTCACGTTGTAGTCTTTTTCTTATTCAGACATTACTCAATGCAATTTTTTTCTTCATGTAAATTGCGGGTACTTAAATAGCTTCTCCATAGTACCATTAATTGCATTTCACATATCTGCGGGAATAGGCTCATCCCACCTTCTGATGTCGGAGACAGAGTGGCGGCCGATATCGATACACGTAGGTTCACATAATAAAAGTCACAAATGAATTCTCTTTAACTCGCTATTTATTGTTCGTAGGTCAATTATTGCGTAATAAACTGTTCACAGAGTACAATACCACGTCAGGATTCATTATTAACTTTGGTTATTATAACACATTGCATATTGAGGCAATTACTTAACCGTTTGGTTAAGTGATTATAATCAACTCACCTAGTAACAACTCGAAATAACATAGTAACCGCTTTACTAAGCACTGACTGATATGGAAACCACCATAGTTACCACTTATTAGTGATCTGCACCGTACTAGTTGCAACACAACCGAACTCAACGACGACTGAACTAAGACTGTCTCTTCAAATGAATCGGCACCCCTTTTATAAACCCAACTGTCGCTCTGACAATTCAACATGATTTTTATTTAGTCTTACCCGACGTAATATATTCAGACACCCTCAATGTGATTAATAAAAATGATAATTCCTTTTTATACTTCCTTCCTGTCCCGACATATAGATGTCGTAATATTCTTGCTATCGCATGTGGTTTGTATTGATTATTGATCGCTAGATGTTTGAATGAAAAATAAAATTTACTACTCTACGGGCCGATTTCACCGCTTGCTGATAAACGCTATTCGTCACATAAATGTTATAGCCGATCAAATACAAAAGACACACTCTAATCTATGCACCCAGGTGAAATCGGCTCTAATACTCTTACTTTTATTTATTAACCAACTGAGTATCAGTTGATCACTTACAGGATCATTATCCCAATGCTGTAGTATCGACAATCTATTTACAAAGAAGTTGTATAATTATTATTTAGTGTTACAACATATCGACCATGTTGCTATCCTTATGAATTCGCTCAAAGTACAATTAAATATATCGGCCTCCATAACCACGAGGTTGAGAGTGCGAAGCGCGCGCGTCACAGATGCCTCTTTTAATAAGTTGGTACTGGCGCGCGGGACAGCCAAAACATTCTTCCCAAGTGTAGTTTCATAAGATCACGTGATATTAGTTTGACAATACCTACATACATAACAATGTACATACATATAATGAGAGGAGCAAGGTCAGTAAAACGACTGTCCACAAAGAGAGGCAAAACTACACAATTTTCAATTGTCTCAGATAAGACTATTGAGAATTGAGTGGTTTTACTAACAGCTTAACCAACGGTTTTTATAACAATTTCAATGTTCGAACCACGTCAATTCAAATAATAAATTGGTGTAATTTACTTAAACGTGGTTAGAGGCGAAAACTCTTTGCTCTATTAAAAGTTAAACACTGTTTAGATTATCATTTTTTTTTACTTTATGGATTCATTATTTAAACGACGTTCTTTCCTTATTTCGGAACCTGGTGAAATCCATGCCATAGAGAATTACCATCCCAACGTAGTGCGCCATATTTCGTCGTATTGTTGTATGAAACAATGCTTCGTGCCGCACCGGTTACAGTTACGTGGTAAATCGGAAAGAGTAATGACAACATTGCGTGCCACAATCTGCGTGCGCGCAGCTGGCTAGCTCCGTGCGGATATCGGATATTAATCGCAAGATTTCATTACGTTCATACGTTCACTTCTTAATTTTTCAAGGGTAGGTAGAGGAGCTACTGGTGCCACCGATTTTCATAGAATATAACTGAAAAGCGGTTAATACTTGCCTCATCGAACGTAATATCTAAAACAATGCGTTTTCGAAATAAAAATGATTATTTCGATTTCCTGATAAAACATTTTTATTTTACGATGTTCGATCTCAACAAAGATCAAGATTGATTAATTAGTCAACTGTTAAGAGTTGAGACACCCAAGACACGAGTACCACTAGGTTTAATTCAATGATCGAATGATTCAGTAATTAATATTAATTCGCGCCGCATCTAAAATTACTCGGAAACTCATTGCAATGAATGTGATCAGCCTTATTTTGTACTAGCTTTTGCCCGCGGCTCCGCACGCGTTAAAAAGTTTTTCCGGGATAAAAGTCCCGGTTTATATTTTCCCGGGATAAAAAGTAGCCTATGTGTTAATCCAGAACATCATCTACCCGTGTGCCAAATTTCATCGAAATCCGTTCAGTAGTTTTTGCGTGAAAGAGGAACAAACATCCATACATCCATACATCCATACATCTAAACATCCATACATTCTTACAAACTTTCGCCTTTATAATATTAGTAGGATTGCATTGTATATTTGTTCTTAATATTATTATTTTTAGTTAGATATAGCATTTTATTTGATTTTACTACAAAGTAATTTATTTCTTGGGCCGAGGCCCCTTCATAGCACTAAGCTATATGTATATTCGTTACACTAACATTGAACTAAACTAGAATTGCACGCTGACAGGAAGATTATAAAACTACAACAAATTCTGAATATCTTAAATGTTTTTATACGATGTACCTAAAACTTGTCCATTATAACTTCGAAGGTATGTGAAGTCTGCCAATCCGCATTAGGCTAGCGTGGTGGACTGGGACCTAAACCGTCTCAGTTGTAGACGTGGCCCGTGCTCAGCAGTGGGCAGTATATTATTTGTGTACTTGCAGAAAATTTACACGATTTTAAGCTTTATCACATCTATGTCTCACTTTACACAGTACACCATCGTACAAAACTGTCAGTAGCTGTACAACCGAGTGTGAGCCGTCTGTACTCCGCGGTACTGTCCATCCAACACCGTTACGTCACATATGACTCACGCCACACGCGGCTCGCAGTTTCCTAACATCTTATTAATTTTGTTCAGTTTATTGTTTCCCTCACGTATGTTTATGTAACTATTGGAAATTGGAAATGAAAGTTTTGATGATGTCCGTGATTGTCGCGTTTTGTACAGTCGTTAGTCTTGAGAGTTAATTGACAGTGACTAGAAAATACTTATATTCGTACTTATACATCGCACTTTTAGAACGAAAACGACACCATTCAAAAAAATCAAAAATGGAGTTATCGTTATAAAATGACTTAAAACGAAGTTCACAATATAACAATAGCTCAAATACAGCCATATTCAAGTGGAAAAAGGACCAAACTGTCATATCGGGCCTTATTTAATTATATTTTTGAAAAAGGGACCAGTTTTAAGTCATTTTATCACGATAAGTCAACATCCGATTTTTTTATTGTGATGTTTTCGTTCTAAAGTCATAATCTTTAGAGCTGTAGGCAGACATCCTTTAAATGTTTTCTGGAACGAAACTCCTTAAATTTTTTTTTCAACATGTGACTTTAACTAAGGTCCTCGTCAATTGCACAGCTATACGGATATTAGATGAATGAGAGAATTATTATTGTCATTATTCTAAAAGAAGACATTCTAGTAAAGATATCCATTAGTCATTCCATCAGTGGTATAAAACTACTCAATCACAGCTCAAAGATCGTCTACCTCCAATGCCAGCTAAAGATATGCCAGTTTGACAGCTGACACAACTTTCCTTCATTGTGACGGAGTTACTGGTGACAGAAGACGGAGAGTTATGAGTTACGATAGTTAGCTAATAGTATGAGGGATTTGTCTTGAGGAAAACAATAAACAAGGAAACATCCCTATTGCTATATCAGTGTTAACTTATTTAAGCATATTTGCAGAATTTGTTGAACATAGTAGTACTTATGTTCAACAAATTCTGCCTCGGTGGCGTAGTCGTATTGCGTACGGTTTACGAGTACGATTTGCGCGCTGAGGTCCTGGGTTCGATTCCCGGGTCGAGCCAAAAAATATTGTGACTGGGTTTTTCCATCTTAAAAATTACTCAGTCGCAGCTCGGAGTCAGGAAGTTGGCGGTGTGATATCCCCGTGCCTCGGAAAGCACGTAAAGCCGTTGGTCCTGCGCCTGATCTCTCTCCGGTCATGTCGGATTGCCGTCACACCGGACTATGAGAGTGAAGGAATAGCGAGTGCACCTGTGTATTGCGCACACACTTGTGCACTATAATATCTCCTGCGTACCTGGCTGATCTCCGTTGAGATTGGCCGCCGTGGCCGAAACTGGCTAGGAGGATTTCATTCACTTATGTTCATACTTGCTTATGGAATTAGTCATAGAATATATTATTAGAAAGCATATTAATGCAATAAGGCAAAAATATGATAGGCATATAAAAAGAAAGTACATTGTAGAAGTTACGTTTCTGTTGAATTTGATAGAAACTAGAAAGCATATTAATACAATAAGGCAAAATTATGATAGACAAATAAAAAGAAAGTACATTGTGGAAGTAACGCTTCTGGTGAATTTGATGTTAATGTTGAAATTATTTGGCAAGTGCAGATGCTACTGGTGTTTCATTTGTTATTTGAAATATTATCAACAAATTGTAGATATTATTCTTCAGTGATAGATATTCTAACATTTCGTAAACCACTACGTTATAAGAACGATTCAATCAATACAAATGCTAGAATCAATGTTTTGCAATCCATGCTATTTCAAATTAGCAAATGTCAATAAATTATCTTCGTTATCAATGAATTTATGGATTGCTGAAGTTTCCGAAGCAAATCTCATAATACTGAAGTATTTATTGGCATCAAGTTGACAACAGGTTATGTAGAGACTAAAATACTTAAAGGTCAAATATCTTTTCAGGTCAGCGTAGGTAGCATCGATTCCTTAATAGTAATGTACCTACGGTTAGGACATCTGCCGAAAATCTGTTAACCTTTTGTTGAGGTGAAGATGTGACTAATGTCTGGTAACCCACGCGATTGCCATGACATTACTTTACGTGAAATGTGGGAGCTCCGTTATAAACACATTAATTGTTACTAACATATTGCGTAGTCTTCAAATCGACTAGAATATTCTGTAATTATTAATACAGTTCGGAAAAGTGTAATTTTTGAGTTGGCTTGTCTAAGCTCTTTATAACTCTCTTGACTATAACTCATCAAATTAAAATAAAAGAAAGAACAAACAGAAATCGGAAGTAGATTGATATTGGTAGCTATTGTATTAAACCAACGTCCAAGAACTATTTTGTCGGTGGGACATTACCGAAAGCCCAAAAGTCCTACCCATCCATCATGATATAGCTGATGATCATGAGCGAAAATTTGATTATCAGGACAGTCATCAGCTTAAATAATGAAAGCAATTTAAAGTAAGAAAAGCCTGACAACGAGAAAAAAATACAAGAATTATTGCCATAATTACAAATGAAACAATCATATCTACACGTGTGGAAATTATAGACCTGGCCAAATGTCACGGCTTAATTAAAGAAATAAATCTCGCATGGAGGATTATTTAAGTGATATTACACGAGTATCGTACTGAGCTCACGTACCGACGCGCCGTACTGCGCGTTGGAATGCATATTAAGAACGGGTTCCGTACTTAGCCGAGCACTTAGTGTCTTATTCCACGCATACATACGGCTTTAAACCTTAACGGTTTGATTTTAGAGTGTATTCTCGCTGGCAAGCTTACGTGTGATCGCTTTTGAACGAGATAGAAGCATTATTACCCAGTAAGTGGTGAGGAGATTTGAATTTTAAATGCCTTTCGATTGGTTTCCATTTTCTATGTGTATGATTCGGTTGAAATTCGTGGAAATGCATATAATTTAAGATACAGATAGGTCAGGGTTAATGCTAAGAACTTGAGATTAGTGATTAGTTACGTCCAATTTTTTTAAATTCCTTCCAAAATATTCTATATAATCGGATTATCAAGAAGCTCCTTGACTAATAGGTAGTACTATTCAGTATTTTGTGCCAATAGTGTCAGGACAGGCAACACACCCACCACCGGGAACTTTGACTTACAAAACACTACATGAAACTGGGCCACGCTCATCACTTTGGGACTTCTTAAGTTTCACGATACCCAGTAAATTCATTGCCCTTACAAATAGAACACAACACTGCTTCATATTGGCATTAACTACGCAATATTTTAGTGTATACGCTACGCAATATTTTACGGACATGTGTATACTGGAGACTTATCAATAAGGGAAGGCCCAACATATATATCTGCCATTTAGCATACACCGGAAACAACGATTTAAGTATTTTCTGCGACATGGATAGCGTTGCCAAATCATAGAATCCAGAAGACTGTTTAACTGGCAAGTTAGCTGAATTTTGGGATGAAAATGTTCGCTGGAATATAATGCTGCAAGCCACAGCTGGAAAATTAGTAACCACTGAGGGAAATAGCGATAAAAGCCTACACATGTCGAAATTTTAAACTTCACCGTAGATATAGTGATAGATTGTGCATTCCAATGTAGTTGTTGTGTAAATATTAGTAAAAGAGAGAGATAATGCGACCGTGTGGCCAGTAATTATCAGAATATGAAGTAAAGTATGTGCCCTCTTAACTCAATACGTACAGAAGAAAGCAAGCACGTAAATCCGTTGATCCTGCGCCTGATCTCTCTCCGGTCATGTCGGATTGCCGTCTCACCGGACTATGAGAATGAAGGAATAGCGAGTGCACCTGTGTATTGCCCACACACTTGTGCACTATAATATCTCCTGCGTACCTGGCTGATCTTCGTTGAGATTGGCCGCCGTGGCCGAAACTGGCTAGGAGGATTTCATTTCATTCATTTCATTTCACGTACAGAAGAGATCCATACATAAGGCACAGATTTCTGTGGCCCTTTTAAAGAACGGTCAACTATTTACGGCATTTACTCCATTTTTTACATCTATAAATCTTACTATACCCCTGAGGCACACAAATATTCTGTCGATATTTAAAACTGCACAAACATGAACTAAATTTTTTAACATGACACAACAATTTCCTGTTTCTGTACATCGATGGCTCATAACATTAATTGTCGAAATGAAAATGCGTGTCGATGTGATAGAAATAAACATTTTAACATAACAAAATTTCAAATCGCCTAAGCTACGTAGGCGTTAAGTTAAACTGAAACATTTTTTTTCTCTTTGAAGTAAAGTAAATATCTTTTATTTTATTTTTGTGAAGGGAAAAATAAGATTAGTAAGAACAGAAAGGTATGTAGGCTACTACGTACTGGTGGTAGGACTCTCATATGTAAGAGTCCGTTTGGGTGGGTACCACTGCAATGTCTATTTCTACCGCCAAGCAGCAGTGTGCACGCACTGTTGCGTTTCGGTTTGAAGGGCATTGTAGCCAGTGTAACTACACGACATAATGAGACTTAACATCTTATGTCTCTGGATGACGAGCGCAGTGGAATGCCACACAGTACTTTGTAAATCAAGGTTCTGGATGGCATTTCTACTGTTTATGGGTGGTCGTATCGCTTACCATCAGGCGAACGGCATGCTCGCCTCGTCATTCGATGGAATAAAAAAAAATGTAGGCAATTTGAAATATGAAATTGTTCAGTTACTTATGCTACTGACTGCACGTTTGTTTGCGTATATTGTGACAAGGCATTTTCCAAGGATATAATTATTTTGAGAAAGAATTGACAGGTTTAAAGTACTTCGAAAAATACATAACCATAAAATTACAAAGAATTGCGTTTCTTCACAGAAGTATGCTTAGCAGTACAAATTGATAAAATAATGTTACGTACACAGATTCTCGCATAAGAGAGGCGTACTTCTGATAGTTATTTTTTAAACCATTAACATACACTGACTAACATTCATTAAGCATTTAATCTAAAATCATTACTCTAATGCGAGAGCAGTAAAACAAAACGCTAACGAATTGCAATCCCAAGACATTGTTAGGGTCTTGTGCAAACGTTATGAGCAATAAAACCGAGCGCCATAACTAAGTTTGATAGTGCTCAAGCCGACTCAAAGTGGTGGTTTATCGGATTTTTCCGGTGTACTGTAAAAATATTGCTCTCATTAACATTAGGCGAAGTGTTGATAGCAGTTTAAACGCATTATCGTCAATGTGTACAGCAAAATGTTCTGAAATTTTCGTCTTTCAGCGATGGCACATTTTTGCTTAATCTTTTATTACTGATAGGTGTGGGCCTAACTAATGCTGTTTACTGGTCTCGTTTTTTTCGTTCATTTTGAAAACAATTTTAAATAGATGTTAACTTTTATTTATAATAGTAAATCCATCCACATCCACATTATCTGGATTTCCGTTGAAGGTAAAACCATATCGACTTACAAAAAAAAAAAATGCATCGTTACTAAACCAATCATGATAATATCGTCATTGTTTTCTGATATTTCATCTTTAAGTGACAGACAAGACTCACAAGCCTTAATAAACATCCCGATAATGTCGATATCTTATTCAGCATCATTGCATGAAGGTGATTTTAAACCATAATTTAATTTGTTACCCGAGGCGCGAGGACAATGAAGGGCAAACGCTTCGTAATTACGTACCAGTTGGAACAGGTTAGTTACATTCAGTTGTTAGCTTGCACGCTTTGTATCGGAGCTGTTAAAACTTCCACGTTGAACTGATTTTGGTTTACTATTTCCAGAATACCCATCAATTAATGTTTTTATCTTATCAAGAATTTATCTTCTTTCATTTGGATTGAATAGGTAGTCGTTAATCTAGGGCCTTGTACTACAGAAACCAGGTCAGGAGCGCTTTTGTCAGGTCCGTCTAGAAATCTTTAGAGGAGGCCTGTGTTTAGCAGTGGAATAATATGGCTGATGATGATGATACCACAGCAACAGCTTGTAAACATTTTGTTATTTCAGTGGTAGCCAAAGTAGTGTCTGTAAACGCAATGCAGAGTGTAAAAGTGGCTTAAGATCCTATATTGACTAATGGAGACTGATTAGAATTTCCTGGTAGAACTGGTCCAGTTTGTCCACAGGAGCTGTAGACGCAATTAATCGACGTAAACTAGTAATTTATTTTAAGGCAAAGCTAAAGGTGATTATGATTCTTATGTGCCGTACTTTAATCAGAAATGTAGTTGGAAATGCTTTTGGGTAAATATTAAACAAAAACTTGATGTTACATTTAATTTAAATGAGCTACCCAAAAATTTACGTGGAAATTCGAATAAGAAAATACATTCATTCACTATACTATTCGAGGAGTAGGTAATATTGTGAATGAAGCAGTAAGTTCTATTAGGATAGACGGGGGCAAGCAACTTATAACTGTGTCTAAGTCTATCGCTATAACAGTTTCTTAGAAAAACTGCGACATCTAGGCATGTGAACGGACGGTGGATGGGGAGGTACCAATGGAGAAATTTCTTTCTGTTAAGTTCTACTGATGTGAAGCTTCTTTATAAAACATGTGTTCATGTTTTCTTTTTTAAATTACTATTTTGTACGTTGCGTATTTTTATAGGTATTGATTGATGCAGTTGAACTTGGAAAATCTGTGAAAATAGACAAGACGAAAGTAAAATAGCACTTATTAAAAACTAATAACCTGAAAGTTTAGAAAGATAAAGTATTCTTCGTAAATATGTTACGAAAATTCAACCCCGCCGAGCATAATAAGGCTTCGGGAGGCTGACAAAATAAAACCCCATGTGCTGTTTCGAACATTTTTCATTTTTACTGTTTTTGAGGATATTACACATACATTCCTCATCTTTATATAAACTTTTAGTTTCCTCACGGGAGACATAAAACC
The DNA here is from genome assembly GCA_949316025.1 of Lapara coniferarum. Taxonomy (NCBI): domain Eukaryota; kingdom Metazoa; phylum Arthropoda; class Insecta; order Lepidoptera; family Sphingidae; genus Lapara; species Lapara coniferarum. Next base: position 36,320,199 of record OX438924.1, on the reverse strand, counting down.
TCTCCCAGAAACACGTAGCAAAACGAATGGCGCGAAATGCGAATTTATAACATTTATGGCAATAATAAATCCAATAATTTATATATGAAAGCCTCTCATCTCACTTTTATAGTGGTGCGGAACTAAGTATGTAGTTTCTATGATTTTAGAAAGTGCTTTCAAAGAATCTTATTTGTAGAAAAGATTTATGTTTTTAGTATCTAGAACGTAACTAATTTAAAAGACATTTTCGTTTTGTGTTCATTTTATTTTATCATCTGCGGAAATAATGGGTAGTACCTACTTGCTTGTGATCAACAAAACCTTTTAGGATTGACATTAGATTGTCCGCACTGTTTGAATCATTAAATCATCAAAATGAGAAAGGATCATATGAAAATTAATAAAAGCACTTGGATAAAATTTAACATAGACCAAGCCCTTGATATAATATGTATAGTCTATTTTTAATTTCGTGCATAATGGACTTCCATTCCGAGAAAACACTTCTGAAATAAAGAAGCGACTAAAACTTGTCTAGTACAATGGGTATTGGAAACGAATCATAGGAACACTGCATCTGCATATTTCCCTTGCTAAGGATTTGGGTGGTACGTAGGGCTGCCATCACTTAAATTGCCGACGCCGGATATAAACGGCAAAAATCCCGGACATTTGGGTGAAATATGAGTTTTTCCCCAGACACCTCTGAAACTAAGATTTATTTCAATTTATCGCTTATCTATAAAAAAAACGATTTCCCCTGACAACAAGTGTCCGGGTTTCACCCGAACACTTTTTAAAACACCTGCCGGACGGCCCCCGGACGCTCTTTAAACTAGGACAAATCCGGGGCAATCCGGACGGGTGGCAGCCCTAGTGGTACGTAACTGCCTGAGTCACGCTCGGTGCTCACAGAACGCGTGCGCTGATTGTTAATTCATTATTTTATGGTACAGACGAAACAGCATTCTTATTTATTGATCACCATACTTCACTCACGCACGATACAGCGAACTTTTGGCGCTAGGAAGTGGAATTTTATGGACAGTAAATGATATAAGGATACAAGCCTTAGGAACGGCAAACGAGGTCGATAGATTGGTTCAGTTTTATTTACGATTTATTCATACGTTTTAGACATGGTTAGTTCTTACAGTGAAGGAATTTTAGTGGGCTCAAGTCGTAGCTCCTTAAGTTTATAATATTCCTGATTTATTTTAAATCTGAAACAATTATCTAACGGTCTTCTATTTGGGCACTGAAATTCAGAGGGGTAAGAAACTAATTTCTTGCAAAAAAATACCCAAATGTCAAAATTATCACTATCCTGTGGGGCGATTTTCCGAAACTCGAGCTTTCAACCATAATGTTACGCAAACTATGTACATAATTAAACACTTGGCATCAAATTACAGTAACTATTGATATAATTTTGCTAAAACTTAGAAAACTAAACACATCACACCCTATTTTTAATCATTTTTTCGTAAGAGAATAGAGGCGACAAGAACTTCGTATCACATTCCTGTCAGCTAAAAACACGTTAATAACACCTACAATTTACAAAAAAGCGACGATGTCAGACTGCCGATACACAGTGCGTAGCTCAATGATCCCATTGCCGCTCGATCTGCAGCCAATAAGATAATCAGACGGTCGTGACGAAGATCTTTTCGACCGCAAACGTGTTTGGGTCAGACAAATTCTCACTCGTATGGTAAGTACTCACGTACACAATAAATGAATCTTTTAATTATTTTTAATAGTTTTAATTAATGTAATTGATGTAAATGTAATATAAAGCCTTAAAATTGCAATTAAAGACATCATTTTTGTAGTATTCATGAAAAACCTCAAAATTATCACTTTCCTGTATATCACTTGTCTGGATTTACGTACACGTAATGTGATAAACTTTCGCAGAGCTGTTGTTCGTGTATTAATACAATGTAATATGATGAAAGTTAGGTATCATACGGGATACTAAGTACCTATACGTGTCGTTTTTATTATGTTCTATTTGTATATTACTCAGTTTCCGGGACAAAATACAAATATTAGATTCCTATCTTCGCTAGCTGTGTATTTAATATTATAAACATATTGAGATTAAGAATATATATTGTTATGTACTATACTTGTCGCATATTATGCATTTTTGTTCCTTTTATACCATTGATTTTATTTTCCTGCATAACATCTCACTTGCCTATTATGAAAAAACCTTAAAACGGCTATTATTTAAAAAAATATCAATATTTTGTCTGGCCCACGATACTGTAGTTTACTAAAGTCATTACCTTGACGTCTGGCTAGTTTATGTACTAAATCTAGTAAAAAACAGTGTGGAACCAAAAACACCCCATTTTATTCCTTCGCCGTAAGAACTAGCCACATGCAGATTTATTATTTCGAAATAAGAACTTATGCATTCCATTTTTACTTCCAATTGGAGGAGGAACTTTTGGAAAACATGGTGAACTCGATATCCTGGATTGCTAAATAAGATTATAGTAAATTACAGTAAAATTGAGAAATTTTCATAATAGTAACAAAATATAGTTATAATTACTTGAATCTGACATTGAATTATTATGCTCACAGTCAAAAGAACAGAAGCACTTATAGCTCCATCACTGTTGCATGTTGGTGGCGCGTCACAGAGACGGTAAACACTACGCGCTTATGGCAAGTAAGATTTTAATGATAAACGAAAGGCTGATTGGAGTTTAATTCTAGAAAATGACTGGAAATGTTGATACAGTTGCAGTTGACTTGTGACAGTTATCTTAAAAGTGCACGGTTTCGTAGTACGCAGACAACTGAGTTAGTCTCCTGACTATAATGATACCACCATCGTATAAACATTGGACGTATAAACCCATAATGCTGGATATATCGTAAATGCCATATCCAATATTAATAAAGGAGGAAGGACCGAAATCCAATTGCTAACTTGGAGTCCTCCGTTCTCGTTACCATACGCTACATACAAACGTTACTTAGCGTTTCTGTAGAACAGTAATATTGCAGAACTGGCTATATCACGGTTCTACTACTTACGGATTTTATGAATACAATGCTATGGTATTCATAAAAATACGTACGTTAAACCAAATGGATTCTCGTGGAGTGGCACAAATTTGAATTGAATTTTTGCTACAGACATCATGAGAATATTAATCACCTACCTTAGTTGTTCCAAGGGGACCATAAAAGGTGGCCGAGGGATTCCAACGATATATACTTACAGGCTAGATTATGGTCAAAATATTGACGAGTGTAGTATCTAATATCCATAGGTGGGATAACTGATTGCTACAACAGTATGATATTATGCATGAAATCTGTGTTACAAAAATATACGTCGATCCCACATTACAGTGTGAAACGGGCAAATTTAAGATGTAAGACAGATTACTGCAAAAGGTAGGTAAATGATCACCATACTATGAGCCACAATCATAGCCAGGCACTACTCTATTCCAAAATATTAAACAGACGCGACGCTTGGTGTTAATGCCGTGACGCGGTTTCCTTACGTTATATTATATCACTGTACTATGAATGTATTCCTACGTAACGTACAGCGAGATCGTGATCTACCGAATATGTTTTGTATAAATATGAACCCGATAAAAAATAATGTATTCAAATGAATAAGTGCCGCTGAGGCGCGGCGGTCGGTTTTTTCCAACTTCTGGGATGCCATACTCTCCTAAACTCATAATTCACTCAAAAACTTTTTCGGCATCTTATTTTTTTACATATTTAGCATTTCGCGTAATCTCGGATTTATGTAGTCAGTTTTTAATTTAATATCATGGAAAATAATTCTGAAATCGTGAATGAGGAAATGTTTGCTGTATCTTTTTTGCTTTTTGCGTTGAGTCTGAATAATTCAAGTGGAACTTTTCATTTCGACTCCGTATATTTTTTACTTTATTTATTAATGGACAGGAAAAATATCACTGTGATCTCGCTATGTTAATCTTATTTATCAGCGAGTTGGCTCCCAATACGGTGAAGATACTTGAAAAGCATCTTCACCGTATTTATCTTCATCTAGAGAAAAATGACCACCACTGTGTGGTCATTTTTCTCTTTCTGGGAACAGCTTTGTTATTAACCCGTCAAGCCCCGCTTATATATATATATATATATAGATGTATGGGGAAACCCTATATACTCGGACGCCGGCGTCCGTAGCGGGGCTTGACGAGTCAGGTAACGATAAGTTTGCCCAGCAGTGCGCTGACATTATACACTAGAGTATTTTGTAGTATAGATGTGGTCGTTACCAAAGGCTATTAAATATAAAAGGGTACCTATACATTGATTACAAGATATCGATGCCGTTTTGGTGTCCACGCACACACACAAAAACTTTTAAATTTAAATATTCTGAAACTGCACAGACCGTTAGTAGAAATCTATTTTTACTAGTGTCTCCCCTTTCTAGTCTAGAGCCGTGATTTGCTGCATTATTCGTATTTTCTTTTGTTTACGTCGGCTGGCAGACTACATCTAAGTAGGGAGTCACTGACCGATTTCCATTATACTGTACTTGGCATCGGCTCAAGTCTCGCCGATTATTGTTTTATATTGATGCCTATAATATCAATTTCTATTTCAATGTGGAGATAAGAAAATTATAATTGGGCTTAGGTCTCGTTAATGGTTTTGGGAGTTTATGGAGGAGGTTTTCTTACTCAAATTGAATGGGAACGTCGGGTAAAAGCAATACATTCATGATTGATGATAAATTAATCGAATAGTTATATCCTGATTCTTAATTAAAATGTTTTGATAGTTATTCTGCATGATTTGACTGTATTTTTTTTCTGAACACAAACATTGCAGAAAAATATAAACACTACAAGAATATTTATAGAAGACAAGCGAGTATCCTTAGTTGTAGGGCCTATACACCGTAGTTGTATCAGGGAACGACTGCATGCTGAGTCTCGGGTAAATCTCCGGGTCGAGCAATGATATTGATTTTTTTAGTATCAGCCTGGAGTCCAGAATTTGTGCCTGATGTGGCGATAGGCTCGCCTTAGGGGGCGTTGTCATAGGTCACATCATGGAGCGGAATACGCACGGCGAGAAGTTGGTGCATTTAATGCGCTTCTGCCTACTTATTCGGGGATAAAAGGCTTGAGTGTGTATATATGTATATAAGCGAGTATTAGGTATATATATTTTTTGTTTCCAGTATCCGATATCGGCCACAACGTAGTGCAAGATGCGTTCCTCATCGCAGTGGAGGAGCAGGCTCGGCAGCGCTTGCAGCGGCTGTCAGCGCTCAAGCGGATCACGCCCGTTGATATGTCCAAGCTTTCTGTAGAGGTGAGGCTCTTACTATTATACATACCCAATCTTTTCCTTATCCTATAGGGGTAGGCAGTGAATGTTGAGCACCACATGCTACGATCTTGACACACCGCTTTCGCCTCTTCCACATTCATAGTTATTCTTATACATTATCGCCGGTTAAGAATACTTCTGACCTTACTACCTTACAGCTTTTACTTCTATTAACTTTATAAATGTGATAGTTTGTAATGATGTTTGACTGCCTCGGTGGCGTAGTTGTATTATAGTACGACTGCAATGCTGAGGTCTCGGGTTCGATCCCCGGGTCGGGCAAAGTTATTGAGTTTTTCTATTCAGTATCAGCTCGGAGTCTGGAATTTGTGCCCGATATGGCGATAGGCTCGCCCCCTATCACATGATGGGACGGAATAGCGGCAGAAAGTGGGTGCACTAGTTGCGGCCCTGCCTACCCCTTCGGGGATAAAAGGCGTGAGTGTGTGTATGTGTGTGTGTAATGATGTTAATTAGTATAGTGCATAAAAAGCGGAATATATTTGGATGAAATTTTTGCATACAGATAAACCAAATGCTGGATAGATGTTTAATGATCCCAGAATACACATAGTTATCCTTATAAATTATTATTCTTTATTAATAACTAGTAGTGCTCGCGGCTCCGCCCGCGTGAAAAAGTTTTTCCGGGACATAAATATTTTCCCGGGATAAAAAGTAGCCTATAGTACTCAGGAGTTATGTAGCTTCCTATTAGTGAAAGAATTTTCAAAATCAGTTCAGTAGTTCCTGAGATTAGCGCGTTCAAACAAACAAACAAACAAACTCTTCAGCTTTATATTAGTATTGATGTTCTGTGTGTACATAATTGGTATAGAGCGCGAATGAAACCGATAAAAAATGTGACCAAAATCGATGATCTTGTTAAAGTTACGAAAGTATCCGAAATTTTTAGCTTGCACTGAAACAATACTTGGAATTAATTACTAAATCTGTGTATATAAAAACTGTTGTATGCTCCATAGTAACATTTGCTTCACGCACATACGCCCGGGTCCCAGTAACAAGAGCATTCGTTACCTACATTTCGTAGTTGAGTGCACTCGAATCACTACAAATGCGCCCCTCGTTTTGCCTTTTGTTGTGTTCCGAAGCGTTTTTATTATTAATGACTGACAGAATGTGAAACAAGCCTCAATTGTGATTAGTTATATACATAACCAGTTCACGTTCATAGCATTGCAGGGGCCTCCTAAGGTTTAACTTCGTAAAACAGGCATTAATGAAACTTAAGTGATGGTATTTGAAAGTGTAAAAAGTATCTTAATAAAAGTTAACAAGGTTTAGGCGCCGAATCCTTAATATATTATTCTATTGATTAGTTTCGAAAAAAGTTAAAACCCATGTTAAGTGTTTCCATTTGACTTTCATATTTTTCTAATCTCGAGTGTTGGTTTTTGTACAACTTTGGGTCAAAGTGGTTCAAGAGTAAACGTTACAAAAAACTCTGCGGACGTCCACATGTCACGCGAATATTGTATTTCTTTGGCAATTTTATATTAAACTAGATTTCGCCCGCGGCTCCGCCCGCGTTAAAGAGTTTTTCCGGGATAAAAGTCAAGCTTTTCATTTTCCCGGTATAAAATGTAGCCTATGCATTAATCCAGGATATGTTCTACCCGTGTGCCAAATTTCATCGAAATCCCTTCAGTAGTTTTTGCGTGAAAGAGTAACAAACATCCATACATCTAGACATCCATTCATCCATACATACTTACAAACATTCGCCTTTATAATATTAGTAGGATTAGTAGGATTATAGTTTTTGATGCAAAAACAGGTCCTGATTCGTCTCAGGTTGACTAGATTATTAAGCTCGATGACTTTTGAGCTATTAATTAACGTCGCGACGCGACACGAACTACATTTACAAGATCATTGATTAGTTGACAGTATACAAACACTTAAAATATGTGGTCAATGAGATTAAAAATTTTGATTTGCATTTTGAAATATCACGTCTTGTGGTGAAGGAAATGAATGATTGTGTCTAGTCAGAAATCGGGGTCCAGCGGCGGTTGCGGACGACAACCTAGACACCCCCGTCAGAGGAAACCCACAGATGTGCCTAATGCGCCGAAGATGGCCACTGCGGAGTTTTAGTTGGAATGCCGTGCGTTGTATGTACATAGGTTAGGGACTCTGCCCGGCGGGCGTCTGATGGCGGCTCAACTCTGGGTCGTTAAGCACGGTGAACCCAACATCACCGCTCAGTCGCCCCCCTTGAAGGCTGGGCGGGCGGTAGTAGTAAGTCACTTTCTCTGCGAAATAAAATAAAATAATGTCGCGAGGGATCGCAACTCAGAAAATGCAAAAATATTTTTTTATGCTTGCAATTCTTATAACTATGACCCAAGAATGTATTCTATTCAACCCAGTTATCTTCAATTTGTTACCAAGGCCACCGAAATATTTATGTAAAACTTAAATTTTGTTTTAATTAAAACTAAAATCATCATATTTCCTAAACACACCCAAGTTATATCCCAAGAATATTAAAACTGTCTTTGACACCCTGATCAAGGTGTTCTAATTAGTTGGTTATTGTTTTGTTCATAAAATAGTAATTGTCTTAATTGGATATTAGTCTTCTGATGTTTTGTAAAAGAAAGCTTGTTAACGTATGTTACATTTTACATTTTTTATATGCATCGTCTATCACATCTCTCGCCACTATTTTAACAATACCCACTGACTGCTTTCTTATTGAGCTTGACCTTTTAGTTTATTTCCTCCACTTAAAGCCTATTGTTCTGTCTATAGCATCTTCCAACTCTGTTTCGTAGGTTTCAAATACGTTAAAACGCCTGTTTTTTAACATACTAAAAAAACGTGGTGTGTTGGTATAAGCGAATCTGGTTAAAACGGTTGTTACTTTGTAAAATATTATGATTTGGAGCGAGTCTGCTGTTTTTGGCTTAAAACCAAGAGTAGGTAAATCCTGTTTGCTGTTCATAATGTGTGCCTCCCATCAATTTTATTCGTTTAGCCTTAAATCTTAGAGTCTATGAACCAAACGCCGCGCTGCCGATAAAAATTCATGACTAAAAATACATTATTAACAGGTATTTTGCGGACTTAGGCATTCTTCATTTAGTTAATCAGATACCGGGTAATGAATCAGTGATATCATTATTCTAAAAAATATTGAGATTACACTTACATTTCTTGTCTAAAGGTATCATCTCGATTTTTTAAATATTAGTCTTAATATTTTCTTTATTTAATTACGACAAACCGGCATAATTCAGATGATCGTCAAGAGACATAACATTTCTCTAAGCAGTCGCCATTATATTTGAATTACGCTGTCCTTAAGTAATTGTAAATACTTCTCCAATTGTCATGGTAAGTTAAATAACTAAATATTTGCCATAATCTTTCATAACTAAAGTTAGAAACTATCTGTAAAAATATGAATGTGACATTTTCTAAAAACGAAGCTGCTATCTAAATATTTCTTGGAGCCATGACTGAAAATGGATAGGAAAAAAACCCGACTCGGTGATGGGTATTTACAATTCATTTTTGTATTTTCTATGTCCTCGTTGGTATGTCGGACCAATTAAACGTTACCTCTGAAACATTAGTTCTGTTTGTTTGCGACGCGATGGCTGAATGTTTGCGTAAATTTATATCCAAAAGTTTTTCTATTGCTTATAACTCGCTCCGGAATCATTTTCAATAATGCTAAGTAACTAACTGATATTATAAACGCGAAAGTTTATAACTATAGATGTATGGATGTATGGATGTTTGTTACTCTTTCAACCAAAAGCTGCTGAACGGATTTGGATAAACTTTGGTACACGGGTAGATCATGTCCTGGATTGACACATAGGCTACTTTTTATCCCGGAAAAATATAAAGCGGGACTTTTATCCTAGGAAAACTCATTCACGCGGGCGGAGCCGCGGGTAAAAGCTAGTTTTCAATAAAAGCCAAACCAGAACGTACTTCGATATTTTAGCTCATTACAACTCGAAAATGATCATTATTTTTAAATGTAAACTATAAATATTCCAATATTTTCAGCTTAACCGCCGAAAAAGAGCACAAGCCGAGAACAGACAAGAACTGAACGGGTACATCGCAAACTCTACAGTATACGTCACATCGATAAACGAGAACGGGGCTATCGAAAGCAAACCGACGATATCATCACCAAAATCACAACTGAAACCGTTGCAGGCGAAACCTACTCCAGTCATCGCGAACGGAATCAAAGAAGAGAAACGAGAAGTGATAGTAGAGGAGAAAGCAGAACCGGAGAAGCACGAGAAAGATACGAGTGAAAAGAGTGTTAAAGTGGAAAGTGATGGTTTGAGTGATAAAGATATAAGTGACGCGTATAGTGTGGCTCGAGAACATTTGAACAACGGCAGGAGTGAGAAGCTGCTTGGCGAACAGCCCGAGCACAGGATCAGGGCGACCGCCATCGTCGAGAACAACAAGCTCGGATCCGGGGAGGGCCGGTAAGTTATTTTACACAATGTTGTTGTAGAAGAAATATAATGGACCTCTTAGTAGTCTCTCAAGGCCCGCAACGGACACCGGTGTCCATATACATAGGGTTTTCTCATACATCTATATATCGACGCTGGAAAGCAAACACGTAGTAACTGACATACATCATATGTGTCAGTTACTACGTGTTTGCTTTCCAGCGTCGATATATAAGCGGGCTGAACTATTAAATTCTGTAGTTTAATAGGAGTCTGTAAAACCACCGGATTCCAAAATACATATTATGACACGTTATGGACTAGCTACAAATGTAGAGCTTGCGTTGATTAAGTGAAACGAAAGTATGAGTATCTTTTGGAGTAGGTACATACAATAGAGTTATAAAATAAATGAGAAGAAGAAGAACACGTAATAGGTCTTCAAATGCTTGCGGAAAATACAATAAATTTTATACTTATGCAAAGGCTGTTTACATATACTAATGTTATATTAACATACATTCTTCGTGTGATCACGACAAATGAAAAAATAATTTACAAAACTTTCTTAGAAGGCTTTTACGTATTTCTAAATATTTTCGAAAAATCGTGTAGTATTAACTACACTTAGTATTAAGTAGATTCTTATGTCCCAAAGCTTTTCCATTTATAGACATTGGACGAGGCGCTGTTTAATCAACGTGGACTTACAAAGTTACTCAAAGTAGAGGCAATTTACTAGTTACGTTCAATGGGCTATTGGTTAAGCCAATTTTTTTTTTTTTTATATGGCCATCTTCGGCTCATTAGGGACGGCTGCGGGCTTCCTCCGACTCACGTCTAAGTTGTCGTCCGCAACCGCCCCTGCGCGTACCGCTTTTTTGCGGTCCTTTTCCTGTTGCGGGGGCTCAGAAGCCCCCGAAACACCGTACCGTGTCCACCTTTTGGTGTCCGAGGCAGCGTGAGACACGCTGCCTCGGACATGTCCATCACGGGGGTCACAGAAGTTGGCTAGACTAATGGGTGGGCGGCACCTCCCGCCCACCCGTGACCCCCGGAGGCCCCTATTAGTCGCCTTTTACGACAGGCAGGGGATACCGTGGTGGAATTCTCCAAACGCCCCCAATCCACAGGGCGGTGGTTAAGCCAATACAATTTAGAAATAGGAGTGACCGTGCTGACTTTATCGTTTATTTTACATTTGCATCGAACATTGACTGTTAAAAGTGCCAATGCCAAAAATCCATCAATATCGTATTTCCAATTTCAAGATCATAGGTACGTTTCGTAGATTTATTCCTCAAAAGGCTTTGTTTCGCATTATAGCTAAATAAACCAGGTATATAGGTAACTTTTTTTTTTAAATCCATTATTTGGACTTCTTTAGAATATAATATTATGCATGATGACTGTTTTAAGGAGTTTTAGTCAATTAAAAATCAAAATTTGCTATAGATCGAAAACGTGGAGATATAATTTTAAAGTCACATAGGCATATGGATCATGACTCCCAGTAGTTCTACTAAATTGAAGATTACCTTTAAGCCTATCAGATAGATGTCTGAAAGATAACAAGAGTTGACCATATACTGATGTTATCTATTTTTAATTTACATCAATGGATTGCGAATCCATTATTCCGGGAAAGATCTTATACATGGAGTCGCGATCAAAATAAAATAAATATAAATGACTCATGAATCCTTCAATTTCCTTACAAGCGACAGTGTTCAAAGTGAACGGCGGTTCTATATTAGGAAGCAGGCGTTAAAAATGAGCGGTACAGTTAGGACGACCTTAGAAAGTAACTAGCGAGGAAGCCATAACATTGACACCGCCGGCCAAGGCTTTCAGCTGGCGGCTTCGGTTACCACGTATGATCTACTCACGTGTGTTCATTTATAGTAAACCGAACGTTGACTTTGAAAATATTTATTCTAGGATTACAGACCAGTTAAACCTTCAGGAGAAGAGCTTATTATTTTAAGTACTGGCTATTTCGATGTCAATGTTCTTTATAGCCCTATGGACGACAACAATGACCATCAAATGTTCATGTTTGCTCTGGTAAAAAATGTTATGAAAAGTGGAAAACAAATAATAAAAAATACAGTTATTGATTGCTTAGGAATATAAATTTTAGTATATTTTTGTGACTAAAGGTCGTGCAGTTTAACTTATTGGGCATTACGAATGGTTTATTTATTGTTGCTATTGACAAAACATGTTCAGGTAGCTTATCATGTTGGATTTTTTCCCTTGAACAGACAGTATTTCATTTTTATTTAAAATAATTGTTACTTTTACGAAACAGAGAACCACTTGCATCTTACACGTTTGGGTAATAATAAATCTCGATAAATGTTACCGTGTCAATGTCCTCTGTCAAAATATTTAATTTTATATAACAACTAATTTATAAACTCCCACACACATTTCAAGTGATCAATAGTTATTATTTTGGTCGAATAACAGACTTAATAAAAGCATGTCGGCAGTTTTCAAGACGCAAATTACACTAGTTAGGGAATACCCAAATCACTTTGAAATTCGATTAAGGATAATCACAGGTTTTTTTTTAAATACAATGATTATGATTATTTTCCGCGCTGGAAATCGATCTAAAAGCCAGTTTCCATACCAACAAGACAATATTTAACAACCAGTAATTAAAGAACTGAACATTATGAATTCAATACATTACTCCGCAAGATAAATTGTTTGAAAATTGCCACAAGCAATTATTCAACAGTTATTCTACGGTATCTTACAAGAAATACAACTGGGACAAAGAACTAGACATAAATATGTAATGGATAATTAAAGATGTGTTAATTTTCCTGTCCGCTGGCTAGAGACAACTGCAATTATGAAGTTGACAATTACCAAGATCTGGTATGTCACTGTCGATATTGCATCAACGTTTGATGATTTGCTATTTGATCCCACGTTGGCTATCTGATTGGCAGTGTTAACATTGGAGTCAACTATTTTGCTCAGGTGTTAATTAAAAGTACCAGGAACTCAGAAGAAAGTTTAATAATGGGTTTTAACGTTAATGATTTGATCATGTTAATTAATGTTTCCGTTAATTTAATTCTAATGAATACTCAAAATCTATAAATATAATAGGAGCTATAAAAAAAAATAATAAATAAAGAATATCTAAGTAAATTACATTTTTGAAGAATGGTAAAGAGTACCACAAACACAGATTAAAATCTTAAATCAATTTAAACCATCTGTAATTCATTTCAATATGAGTCATCTATTAAATTGTTTTCATAACTATTGTAGTTCTGAATAAAATAATTGTATTGTTTTAAGATTTCGTTCTCACAGCGTCGTTTCCGTACGGGCTGACGTACGTGATGATCCACTATACTACGACTGCGCGCGCGCACCGCGCAGGTACCTACCTCAGTCAGTCGCCGGCACTTGCTCGAGTGACACTTGCCGTTATTTTGAAAAAAAAAAAACATTGTCTACGGGGTTCTGTTACCTGTCCCCCACCTGTTACCCTCTGTACATCTCTCTCGCTTCCCCCCGCGACAAAAGTAGGGTTGTTTGCTCGCGCACATTTGTGTTTAGATTTTTTAAACCTACCTGCCGTGCGGACGTGCTTTCCTATGTGAATTCCACAAATACCAGTGTTTAGATGGTGTATTAGTGACTCGTGTGTGCATTGTGATGTATATGTATTTGTTTTAGTGTATTACCATTGCCAGGATGCATTACAAACAACTGTTTAAGAGGTAAACCAACTGCATTCTATATTTAATCATTATTTTCTTTATAATCATTCAACTGAATAATAATTGTAATTCTATTTGTTAATTGACCAGTTTATTCTTATTTCAAACCAATCATGGCAATAAATTATCAAGATTTGTAATGAAATTACAATTACAACGTATAGGAGGTACGTTACTATGTAACGCCATCCATAAAGTCATTGTGTGTTCGTCTTTTTGTGGAGATTTGAGGTAAAACGTATAGTTATATGTGCAATAGGTGCGGACAATAGGTTTTATCAATTAAAACTCGAAACTAGAATGTGTTCTGAGTAACTATTAATCACAACGTATTTATTTATGTGGTAATTAATTTGTACTTATTGTAATTTATTTTAGACATAATAAAGCAACGATAGCCTAGTTGGGAGTGGAACGGACTGCCGAGACGAATGTCCGCAGGTTCAAAACCCAAGGGCACACACCTCTGACTTTTCTAAAAAAAAATGTGTGTGTATTCTTTGTGAATTATCGCTTGCTTTAATGGTGAAGGAAAACATCGTGAAGAAACCTGCATACCTAAGAAGTTCTCTCTGAATTTCGAAGGTATGTGAAGTCTGCCAGCTCACGCTAGGCCAGCGTGGTGGACTAAGGTCTTAACCCTCTCAGTAGTAGACGAGGCCCATGCTCAGCAGTGGGCTGTATATAATACAGGGCTGGTATGGTATAATAATAATTATTTACTATATTTTACCTACATAGGAATGTTTTTTTTGCAATTTTTATAAAATGAGTACATTTTAACATTACAGGCGGGTCTATTGTAAGTAATAGCATTAGTGGCATCATGAATCTACTGAACTAAATAATTCATAACAAAACTCCATAATTTGAGGACTAAAGTATAAAATCTCCGTTTCAGACAAATTCATTGACTTGCGTTCATTTGTTTACATTAAAACTCCAGTATGGGGAAACACTACGGTGACTCACCACAACAACACATTTAATACCATTTTAATGCATATCAATCGATTCAAAACCAGTATTAACAGTTCATTTTGCTATAACTTAATGTACTTAAAATACTGGTTAAAGCACCTCGAATACCTATGCACAAATGACAACTGACTCCTAGTAATGGTAATTGATGAATACATTTTCGTCATAATACAGTTTCGAAAGGATTGGTTTTATTCCTTATGGTTTTTATATTGTCTGTTATATTTGAGTATCTTTTTAATATTTATAGTTCAAGGACAATAACAGCAAATCTGTACAAGATAAAACAAATAAGTAACGTAACTTAAAGATAAAACTCATTTAAAAATCATTAATATTAACTGCTTTCCGAACGTAGGTATAACATGGCGTGTTCCATTTCTAGATTCTTCCAGAAAGAGCATTAATACCAACTTCTTACTGTATAGCGTTTTAACAGGACATGTGACTATACATGTAAACAAATATTTTACTCAATTCGTCATGTAAGCCGTCATTATGTCTATAACAGTTCAGTTCTACTTATTTTAATTATCTTTACATTTCTTTCCACGAATTTAGATATTAACTTAAAATTGCTCTCAAGTTTGCTTACACTTCATTCTCTTCTAGCTCTATCAAATCTTCTCTATCGTTCAATTTTAATGTTAGTTAAATTTATGTTTTGTTATCTATATTTCCATGTGTAGAATGTAAAAGTAATTTTCAGTGCATGATATACTAACACTCGTTGAACAATTTCGATGCAAGTTTTATTGATACGCAAAACTCCAGTAAAAAAACCCGAGAAGAAATAAGTAAAAGCCCAAAAAACCTTGCGGTGTAATTAGCACACCTTTATGAACTTTAAACAAATGTCCAATATTTCTCGTCACAAATTGAATGGGCGAGTAATCGTGCGATATAACAAAATTAATAACAAATACGTAGCAGGTACTGTGTGTTCAGCTGTTTATGGAGTGCCTTGTACCTTCTACTGAGAACAATTAAAATTTTAACTGTTAATTTATCCTCGTGGATTATATCGCGATTACGGCAAGAATGTAGGATCATGATTGGAAAGTTATGGTTCTTCGTAAAGTGCTGATTTCGAAATAGTATTAAATCCAGATAGAAAATCAGCCGTTATATTCCAAAAATGCGCATTGATTTTCTTGCATAATCCTTGGATCACAGTATTTCGGCTACAAATTATTCTAAATTGATAACATACACCTTCTTGCCATTCTCTGCACCATTCAAATGTTAGTTGGGACAAAGTTAAAGTTTTGTTTTACAATACTACTAGAAGACGTCCTTCATATTTTGAAGGCTGACCTTGGAGAATCCAGATGAGAAATAATATGTGTAGTTGAGGTCAGAAGCTTAACCCTTTGCAACACCCCTCAAGCCCTCTTTTTTCGCGGTGACATACATGCATCTACAGTTTCACCACAATTTATCATTATAAGCTCCATATAGCAAACACGTGACCGCGCTGATTTCCGAACATACTTAATGATAATGTCAGCAATTTTAAAGTAATCACGTAAATTTTCGTTATTACGTGTTAAATTTCACACAATATTCTAGTGGATATTAGAGTTTCACTATTTTGTTTATTTTTATGAATATACTGCCCACTGCTGAACGCGGGCCTCCTCGACAACTGAGAGGGGTTAGGCCTTAGTCCACCGTGCTGACCTAGTGCAGGTTGGCGATGCATAATACTTAGCTACAATTGTTGTTCTATATTTATCGGTGAAATTATTTTAGACTGCCTCTGTGGCGTAGTTGTATTACAGTACGACTGCAAAGCGTGAGGTCTCGGGTTCGATCCCCGGGTCGGGCAAAGTGATATTGAGTTTTTCTATTCAGTATCAGCTCGGGGTCTGGTATTTGTGCCCAGTATGGCGATAGGCTAGCCCCCTATCACATCATGGGACGGAATAATGGCGAAAAGTGGGTGTACTAGTTGCGCCTCTGCCTACCCCTTCGGGGATAATAGGCGTGAGTGTATATGTATGTATGTATTATTTTAGTGTGCGTGCGGGGGTGACCATTCAATAAAATACGACATCACATAATTAATGTTTATTCTGTTAGACGGTTATACAAACTGCAACTTAACCTAGCGCCACAGTGCTTATATTCTAAACGTAGAGGTAAAACTACACTGGTACAATCACGTACAACCGCTACATTATTGACGTCTTATTTTAGATTACATCTAACAAGCAATTCTTTTATTAGATTTTTGGTTTAATATGTTTCTTTGTCTTTATACCCCTTAAAAGGTTAAACGCTTAATGTAGTACCTCATCGTCCCTTATATTTTTAAAAACTGTTTGCGCTCTCTTATATTTTTGATCAAATCACCGGTGTTACATTCAAGTTTCCTATCTAGTGTTCCTAGATATACACTAATTCGAAAGGGACTTCGCCGTAAAGGATGTTATTTCAGTTTTAAACTGAACATTTTAAATATTGCAACTGCATTCCGAGGAAAGAAATACAACGTTACATTTCAAATTTTCGTCCCATGATGTGTCTCGGCGAGTGGGATGGGAATACCCATGTTGGGAATAAAGCCAGCTGACGAAGAATTATGCTTTCAGAACTAATTTTAAATAAATACTTTCAAATGCCTAATTTGGAATGCGAACTGAGAATCCCACGCTGAGATTACAAAAATAGCTATTCGATAATCTGAAAGTAACATAAGCTTACTCCATATTTATATATTCACTCAATCTTCAATTACTTCATATAATAGCTATATTTTGAAGGGAAAGTTGAAGTAAAACTAATATGCTATCTTTATGGTTTCTTATGTTTGTGCGAATGTTTGACATTGAAATAAAAGTACTTATACGGATTTTTACACATTGTCGAGTCTTCAGTCCGCCCCGGTGATCATGAACGCTACAAAGCCTTCGAAACGTAAACAAATATATAAATAAATCCGTAAGGTAGTTTAATTTTAATGTGCTATCGATTCACCGTGCTTATTTTGATCCATGATGTGATAAATATTTACTACGTATCAAGATATTGGGCATGATTCCCCAAAATAATACACATCAACATTTAAGGTTAAACTAGTAATATTGTTTCTTAACATTTTACTAAAGTGTGTTATTGGCAATGCCCCCAAAATATAATATATTAATAATATATACAAAATACAGTATAAAATATAATATATTTAGGGGGCATTGCCAATAATACACTTTAGTAAAATGTTAAGAAACAATATAACTATTTTAACCTTAACTGTTGATTCCTATTCAGATGTCTACTACGAAAATTCAAGGATAAACCATTATCTCTAGCACATTCAGAAGGAATTTAGTAAAGTATGTGTTAATATTGGTTTATAAACAATTTTTTTTATTATACTAGCAGCTATGCGCTCTTCAAAAGACGAGTAGATTTTCGGATATCTTATCTAAGATAGATAATACGCAGATCTACCTATTCCTCCCTGCGACTTGTGATTGGTACCAATACTACTAGCGGAGTTAATCCTGGCCTCACGCGAAAGCTCATTACGAATATTTTTGCGACACCATCTGGTATGTTTAGCATCAAACTATAATTGTTTTTGTTGCTTAGAATATGATTGATCTTCATTCCAAGGTACAAATTCACTATACGAAGCACCATTTAAAACATCTGAGACGTTTTTGAGTCCATAATAACTACACGCAGGTAGGATTTTTTCAAACTTTCTCAAGCATTAGCGGCGTATGCCTGGAGCTATTCGAGATGTAATTGTTTCCTCACGAAGTCGTCAGCACGATTCGTGTGATTGGGATGCTAGCATAGAAGTGTGGTTCATGTCTTAGTGATTGCCTAATAAATAGTTCCCAGACACCAATTAGGAAAGCCTCGCACTATTAGAGTAGATAAGTACTCATCCCGCGATCTCGAAGGCATTAAGCTAGTCTTGATGCACCTATGCTGTTATTTTTTAATTTAGCCAAGACATCCTTGAGATCTTTTTCTGTTATCTCTACCTGTATGGTGGTACATTTATAATAAATTGTATACCAATATAATGACTTCTTCTATTTACGCGAATGTTAGACATTAAAATAAATCTAACGAAACGTCGGAAGAAAGTATAAATTAAAAAACCGCGATAGAATCCGCAAAATAGTTTTATTGTATACCAATAGTTAAAAATAACCTTCCTAGCCGATTTAGACCACGGCAGTCAATCTCAACAGAGATCAGCCACGTACGCAGGAGATATTATAGTGCACAAGTATGTGCGCAATACACAAGTGCACTCGCTATTCCTTCACTTTCACAGTCCGGTGAGACGGCAATTCCACATGACCGGAGAAAGATCAGGCGTAGGACCAACGGCTTTACGTGCTTTTCGAGTCACGGGGATATCACACCGCCAACCTCCTGACTTCTAGCTGCGAATGAGTAATTTTTATGATGGAAAAACCCAGTCACAATGTTTTTTGGCCCAACCCGGGATTCAAACCCTCAAATCGTGCGTATGTACGTATCAGGACCTCAGCGCGCAAATCGTACTCGTGACGCACATGCAATACAACTACTCCACCGAGGCAGTCAATCAATAAATTAATTACTTACTTATGGCTATATTTTTACTGGTGTTTTTGCTAATTTCAGTAATAAGTCCATCAAGACAATCAGCAAGAGTTGAAAATGTATATTTTGTATTTTGCTGAACAGTGGTTACCTTAAATTTGGTGATGTTAGCGGCTGTTAGTATTTTTTTGTTAACCCAATAAATTAATAGAAAACTCCCTGATTGGTAGTAAACATAATGTAAAAAAAATACAAAAACCAAGATTATTGTAGCGGGTCATTTACGCGCATGGATCCATAGACAAAACCTAGTAAGTAAAAAACCTTCAGTTTTCCAAAACAACTGTTCTAAGTAACATGTTGATAATGTATAATTTATTTTTAGTTTCTTTTTTACTTATGTATGTGACCGACAGTTGTTACAAAACATAACTCATAACACGAATTTATTTTCGTGTAATCGAATGCTTTAAAATGAAGTCGTAAATTTTGTGATATGAAACGCGAATGTAAAACGCATAGTCTATCGCAACTTTGTTGCGTTTCGAGAAATTTTGTGTATTTTATTTCCATTAAAATTGTAAAAAATGTAGACATAACTTGAGTATATCAAGAAAATAATACATCTGTTTCTATTGTGGGCAAGCTCTTTTGAAATATATATTTATTCCTGAGTATTACTGTAAGAATAATAATAATATACATACATGCTTTACTTTTACTTGTTATCGCCTTATTTATAATATTAATTCACCTGTATGCACTTTCAAAAGCCTAAGATTGCCGAATCATTGCAAGTAAAAATTATGTAAATTCATCAAAACATTTAAACCGTTAATATGTATAAAATGTGTTCAGTATAGTTTAGTATATAATATTAACGTGTACGTGCCTACAGACACGCAAAGCTATATTATTTTTACATGTTTCTAAAATTATAGGCACTTTTGATCCTAAAAACGAATTCAATTTTTTTTCTGAGAACATAATATAACAGCTAATAACGAAACAATAGATTTAGAGATTATGCCGCTGTAAACCAATAACGGAGTTGAAAATCATTGTTACAAAATTAACACGATGCTTCTTTTGTTTACGCGTTCTGGGAATAAGAACGTCCGTCGTATAGCTTGAGGTATCCAAAACAACCGCTTCTGCAAAGGAAATTTGTATGAAATGTACATCAGTGTAGAGTCCAGCCAGTATCGAGGCAGTGTCGTTTTGTATGAAATATTTGGCCGATCATGGACAGAGTTCATGCTATTTATGATGTCGCGTCGTGTGTATTCATAATACAAATATGTATTGATATTGTGTATTTCTGCTGCCTTTCCTCCTCCGTATATCAGCCACAATTTCTTTTTTTCAGAATGTACATTTCAGTCAGTGACCACGTGGCACGTACCACCAAATGACCCAATTACTCATTTGCCCTGTAATAAGACTAGAATCAAAGCTATAGCGTCGATACCGAGCATATCGCCACTTGACAAACGGTTTTCATAACTCCACGTAGAAACCGCATACGATCGAAAACGTATTTTAACCCAACGTCATTAAGGTTGGTAATTGTAATGCTTCTATGATTTACAAGATGGCGTAAGACAATGAGCGGTTGGGTATGCAACTCAGGTCCACACTTCCCGCGATATCGGTATATCGTATGAACTATTAAGACACAGACTGTGGGTACAGAATTCGGATGCGCTTAACGAAAAAATATTTTGGAATATTTACTTTGAACTTAAAAAAATATGTAAAATGCGAGTGACACGTTAGAAATTCCGATAAGTATTTTTTAAAGAATGGCAACGAATCAATAATCTCAATCTTGGTAATAATTAAAATAGCCCCGAAAAAAAGCATAAAACATACAAAAAGCATTCAAACATATTATGACAAATATAGTTTAAGTACCACATATATTTTAAGCCAGAAAAAAATCATATCTTTAATAAGATATCTTTCCTAAAGAAATGACACATTTCCTAAACAGAACATCCGTTCCTAAAACTGATTGAATCATTTAATAAAGCCATTGTTTCATCATGGAATATTCCAGAAAACAAAAGTTACCACACGTGTGTCGCTCAGCTGATGGTTTTTTTTAAACGGCCACTTTCTTATCTTAACCTTTAAGCGATTAGCGGGCCCGTGTGCTCAAGATTTATTCGTAGATAACATTTTTTTTATTTTATGACTTAACTCACTTGTGCATTAACTGTTAATTTTCGTGTTGCTTTCGTAGTTGGAAATTTAAAAATATTATTTATTTAGAAATACAACAAATAGGGTGAAATATTTTCTATGCGAAATTACTTTATCCTTATTAAAATTTTAAATGGGAGTAAAATAAAGATGTTTGATGTTCGGATGTTTTTAGAAGTAAAGGGAAATGTTGAACGAACCTCTTCATGTTTAAAATATCTTTCATAAGTACGAGAATATTAGAATGAAAATTAGCTTCCGATCCGCTTAGGTCCTTATTTATTTATTGTTCAAAGAACAATGAAGTTCCTATTTTGAAAAATGTATTCCTGACAAGTAATATCCGAGTGGTATATTACGTGAAGCGTTATTTTTTAACACGTCATTCTTATTTAAAACACGTAGAAGGCAGTAATTTTATTCATAAACCTATGTTTCTTGAAATTACTTTTATTTCCTGGGTCGATTCTCTATGGTAATTTACTTTTCTGATGAACTGATGACGGCAATATAATATCTTAATAGTAAAGAAATACTCAAAATAGATTGAAGTCAAACCCTCAATGAATTACAAGGCATTCCTCTTGAGATGTATGTACCTACCTCCTTTTTCTAATCATCCTCCGGTAACAACCTTACACTCTTTTAAAAAAACGTAGAATCCCAGCAGTTTGTCATGGTCATAAGGATTTAAATGTAAGAGTCGTGATCTTCTCGAATAGATTTCCACAATCGTGTTGTCGGAGCAATAATTTATGGTATTCTGGAATGCCCTTCGTCATCATTCCGTTAAGCCTCATCAGTTACTTTTAACCAGAGAAAGTAAATTAAACAACGACAGTTTAATATGCCTTATTTTAAACTTTGTAGGCGGAACAGTTGCTTTTTCGTAATAGGTACTTTTGTTTTTTAGAATTTCACTCCGCAGAAGCATTGCGTATTATTATTAGTTATGGTTTTTATTGTTAAATGTTTGAAATTCTATTTACTCGGTTGCCATTTTGTGGTTACGTCATTTCTGACAACAGTACCATTGTTTTTAACTTGAGCAATTTTATGAATCTCTACCTTTATAACAAACCAAAACATGTCATTCCTCATAGCATATTTCAACAATACACATTTAAAACCACTTTTTAACTCGGAAGTATGCGAGTCCTTAAACCTTGGTAGTAAGAACACCGTTCTCAGAAAGGTTCTTACGTCACCGATCGGTTACCTGGATTGCTTTTTTGAATTCCCAAATCACTCCGCATGTGTATCCTTTGTTATTTTTTTCAATCCCGTGAATGGACCTCTTTTAATATCTCGACTACGTTTTCAATTTTGAATTCCGTGCAAAATGTTTCGTGGGAATACATTTCTTGTTTCTTTTGAGATCTTTGATTGAATCTTTTTGTTGGTAAGCTAAATGGTAGCATCTTGATCTAATGGATGTATAATATCTGAGATTTAATTATTATGAATTATTAGTCTAAGTATGAATAATGAAGAAGTTTTACGGATGTATAGCATTTAATTCTTGATTATTATTATATTGCGACTTGACACTTTTCGCTATAGAGCGATATGTAAAGTTAGGGTTGCTATACATCCTGAATTTTCCGGACATGTCCGGTAATATAGGTCCTTGTTCGGAATGGGGAGGGAATCCTAAGTAGTCCGGAATTTCAAAATTTAACTAGAGTGAAATAAAATAAAACGAAGACTAATTTTACCCAATAAGAGTCCCGTGTGGGGTGGAATTATCAAAGTAAAAAAATTAAAAGATTTTTTTTAACACATTTTGCCCCCTAAATCTGCCGAACGCCCACCGCCCCAAAACGCTACGCCACCGACGATGCGTAATGACTGAGTATTATATGCACAAGAGAATCAGGAATTTTCACCAAATGTCCGGAATTTACTCCGAAATTTCGAATTTTTGATCTGAGTATCCTATGTAAGTGTACATGGAGATGTAGTCAGCAGTGGGATGATATATATTAATTTAAAGCAATAGA
This sequence comes from Lapara coniferarum, assembly GCA_949316025.1. Classification (NCBI taxonomy): domain Eukaryota; kingdom Metazoa; phylum Arthropoda; class Insecta; order Lepidoptera; family Sphingidae; genus Lapara; species Lapara coniferarum. The sequence continues at coordinate 36,296,880 of OX438924.1, read as the reverse complement.
TCAATATTAAATGAAAATGAAGGCTTCTTTACCTCTTAAATATAGATAAAGAAACTCAGCATTGATTACAAAAAAAAAGAACTTTCTTTACATACGACCACAATGCACAAGGTACACGTCAACACAATTTATACAAGGATTATTTGTAAGTGTATAGTGATAAAAACTTGAAATGGAACAACTTTCTTTAATATAAACACGGGCGGGTCATAAATAACACATGCCAGAGGTCTGTTATTAAGGGTAAAGTACCCGAGTATTAAGGAATGTTACGCATACCCGAAGAAAGTTTCCAAAGTCGGAATTTTTAATTTAGCGTTAATCATAAATGGTCGAAGGGATTTGAAATTGTGAGCAGTGTGACGTAATGGTTTGGATTTGGAAATGAGTTACTGGATTTTCTGACTGCCTCGGTGGCGTAGTTCTAATGCGTACACGTCGCGAGTACGATTTGCGCGCTGAGTTCCTGGGTTCGAAGCCCGGGTCGAGCCAAACAAAACATTGTGACTGGATTTTTCCGTTTTAAAAATTACTCAGTCGCAGCTCGGAGTCAGGAAGTTGGCGGTGTGAAACCCCTGTGCCTCGGTAAGCACGTAAAGCCGTTGGTCCTGCGGCTGATCTCTCTCCGGTCATGTCGGATTGTCGTCTCACCGGACTATGAGAGTGAAGGAATAGCGAGTGCACCTGTGTATTGCGCACACACCTGTGCATTATAATATCTCCTGCGTACCTCGCTGATCTCCGTTGAGATTGGCCGCCGCGCCGTGGCCGAAACTGGCTAGGAGGATTACTGGATTTTCTTCTACTTCTGGAATTACAGTTGTGCTTTACCGTTTAAGGCCATCATCGTAGTATAGAAATCAACTCGAAAACTATATGATGATAGAATAGGCCACTTTTATCCCGGAAAAGCTCTATTATGCGGGCAACGTTACGAGCAAAAGCTAGTTGTAATATTTTTAAAGCAATATTAAAAATATTTTTAAAAATGTTTTTCGTGTAAAAATTAAACAGCTAGTAAATTTAAAGCAGGAAGATTTAAAAGAGACTTATAACGTAGTAACGGAAAGAATAAATATTTAGCTGATTCATACATTTCTTTTTGCCTTTTTCACCTAAAATATTTAACTTAATAGTATTTTAGTATGATTTGACGCAGCTTTTTTATTGCCATATTGTCTTCCTCTTTAGAACTCATGAAATCAGCCAGAGATCATAAATAGATATCAGCTTAAAATTATCTACACAGAATATTATAAAAACTTTAATCGGATTTAAACCGAAATATATTTCAAGTTTCGGTTCAAATTATAATCCGGTTTAGTTGGAAGATCCATTATATTATGACCTACTTCTGTGTGGTCGAGTGCTTATATGAGCTTTTGGCCGCGGCTCCGCCCGCGTGAATGAGTTTTTCCGTGATATAAGTCCCGCTTTATATTGTCCCGGGATAAAAAGTAGCCTATGTGTTAATCTAGAACATGATCTACCCGTGTGCCAAATTTCATCGAAATCCGTTCTGTAGTTTTTGCGTGAAAGAGTAACAAACATCCATACATCCCTACGTTCTTACAAACTTTCGCGTTTATAATATGAGTAGGATTAGTAGGATTCTGGCTTTTATCTTTCTAATTTTTTTACTGTTTGCTACATTTATTACTAAGGTTCAGCAGCCCGAATAAGGAATGGATCTGGTGATCTGAATATGCTTTGAGGTTTCCTTGAAAAATGTTTTGACTAAAGCAGCAAAATTTGGTGTCAAATTAGCTGTCATAGATGTAAAATACAGGAGCATCGTGTAGTTTGGAAGTATTTTGAACAGGTTACATTAGTCTACATAATAAAAAAATAAAGCTAAGAGGTAAAAAGTCTTCACTTTACGAAAGTGTCTGACGATGGATTAGGGTGTGTTCACAGATGTAAACAAAGCCCTTATCGCTTGAAACGTTTGAAATAGTTGGAAAATTAGTCACCGTGCAATTGGTCAGGTTTTGGTCGATTAGTGTGTTTGTAACGTTTATCGGTCAAATATTTGACTCAGTTGAAGCGAAATAGGTTGTATTCGTGATTTTAGTTTTGAACTTTCCTTTGTGTTTAAAATTGCTTTAGTTACACTTTTGCGACAGTAACAGTGTACTTATGTCATGTGAAGTATCATTTAATAGGTATACACATTTATAAAAAAATATTGGGGTGTTTGTATATTAAACATACATACTTACCAATATTTAGCAAATAAAGAGATAAAAATTGATGTTGAATTATTACAACTGTGCAAAAATATTAATAATATAAATATTCAATCCAATTTTTATTACAACACTAATTGTATGAATGTTGGATTCGGACCATTATACCACTAAAATTCTAATCAAAATATTTTTTTCATTCATATCCGCTGGAGAAAGTATGCAAATGTTTGAAGATCGGTACATTGCGTAACCAACCTTGCTTCCGATACCAGTAAATATTGTCACCGAGTATTCTGAAGTTACTTATCGAGGCATTCGAAACTATTTTTAAAGATGGTGAGATTTCTGAGCAGTGCGCAGGAAGCGGAGTTTCTAATGTGTGAATTAATGTTTCTCGGTGTCTAAGTCTTTCCATTCCGTCAGCATGTAGCCAGTATTACATCTGTTAGGCTAATAATGAGCTGGCCGTGAAGCAAGAAGCCCAACGATTTCACACCAAGGCATAAAATGTATGTGATTTCAGAATATTTGTTCCTGGTTTGGGCTTGCTGTAAGTTTAAATGGTTACTACCTGTATTAGAAAACCGGTGTCTCGAGGTGGAAAAACATTTATATATGCGAGATTTAGAGGAGAGCCAGTTTGCTACTATGCTAGGTTTGGATACAGAATTTGATACATCAAATATAATACAAACGTCACCAAAAGCACAAAATTCATTCAAAATTGTAGCACGTGTCTATCCATAAACATGCGCAAACGACTGAGTTTAATTTGGCAGTAATTTGAAGTTAATTTCATACATTTTCATACTAACGATTGTGGGGAGCTGTATCTCGAAGCATTTAAATCTGCGTCGCCAGCAGATGCCGACTTTGTTGCAGCGTACGTTACTTTATGCTAATGGTTTATTTACTTATGAATCTGTAACCTAGTTTTGTTCATAGTGAATCGTGATCAATAGGAAGTGGATTTGATAACGATAAAAAACCTAGTGCCCATATTTTAAGAGTTTTGGAATGCAAAAATTAGGAAATGTTTTGTCTCAGTGTATTCGGAAGGGTTTTTTTTATTGCATTGAATGACGAGACGAGCATGCCGTTCGCCTGATAGTAAGCGATATGACCACCCATAAGGAGTAGAAACACCATTCAGCACCTTGAGTTACAAAGTATTGTGTGGCATTCCACTGCGCTCGTCATCCTGAGACATAACATGTCAAGTCTCGTTATGTCCAGTAGTTACATTGGCTATAATGTCCTTCAAATCGAAACACAATAGTGCATGCACACTGCTGCTTGGCGGAAGAAATAGACATTGCGGTGGTACCCACCCAGACAGACTCTTACATATGAGGGACCTACCACCAGTAGGGGTTATCTTTAGCTCTACATTAAGTTGATACTTTTTAACCTTCGTGAAATCTACATTTTTAAAGACTTTATGTCTTGCTTGTTGCATTTAGGATATCATTTAAAAATCAAAGGATCGCAGCTAATCTGCATGGGGCTATTTTTCATACGTGGGACTGAAATACGTCCAACCGGCGCTACCTAATAGTATTCTGATGGAATAATTTAAATAGAATTAAAATCTCAGGAATTTGTACCTCGTAGTATCACAACCAAAATTCTTTATGATTTATGGCTTAGATCATTAGGAATTTTGGAAGGCATTTTACAAAGGGTAAGTTAAAAACTGTATTAAGAGTTAAAGTTACCTACGTGTTATTCAAATAAGAACAATTCCTAGCTATAACTAAGCCACCGGTTTGTGCGCAAGACGTTGGTCTCAACGCGTATGTAACGGATCGCATGAGATTCCTCCGGGCGTGCGACTCGCAGGGACACCCGACACCGCGCGTCGCATCGAGTGGCGTCCACAACCTGACACTCGCTGTGCACTCATTTCGCACACTTGCCCTGCAACGTTTTTACTGGTTTCATTTGTTGATAAATAGATCTAATAAAGCTTGTTAGCAGAAGAATTAGGTTTTAAATCTAATTGATTAGTATAATACGCATTTCTTTTTAAATCGGAACATATTGTTGGCAAAATGCTTACGCTAGATAGATTGCAAATAGTACCTATTATGCTCTTGCTATATCGCGGAGAGAAAGTGAAATTCCGTTGCAAAGTCCAGGACTATCAGATCATTTTCTAAAAGTTTGAGACCTTATTCACTTTGTTTTAAAGATTACCTACTTTACAATCGTACTTAGTGAATGATATACATAGATTTTTTTATTGAAATTGCAAGTAATTGCTTAAATATCCGGTGCTAGCATTCTTTGATCTAACCGGAGGTGTGCAATTTGTTGCTAGTCAAGTAATTAATAGCAACAGAAATAGCCTAATTACTAGAATTCTTAGTTGTTTTACTACTGAAATCTATGATCTAAGTTGGTGTAGAATTGTGTTGTATTTTGGAGAAAATTGTAGGTAGTATAATAACTGGGTATATTTATTGGTATGTCCTAGGGTGACAAATATAAAGCCATGTGTTGTACTAATCAAAACAGATTCTGGTGTTGCAATATGTTTAATAGCAGAAACGGTACTAGCCGTTTACCTTTAAACAAGCAACTACCTCGTTTTGTCTTCAGATGTATGAAAAATCTATTTCTTGAAACATATAACGGCAGATGAAAAACGTCGAGATAAGCGTCACGTTTCCTCAATTTCATATTTCCGTGTTCCACAACAGAAACGTTACCGATGTAGTTACTCAACACGGGAGTTAATAAGCGAAACAAACGGACAAATTAATTCACATCTAACGTGGAAAGTGCTACAATTGGTGCATCAAACATTCACTTTACGGACACACGCAAACTGTTTGTTTAGCATGCTTAGAATAGCTGAGATTTCAATCGTACTGAGAGCGATACATAAGACGGAAAAGTATGCTGCCGTACTGATAAATATACTAAAAAAAATCGCCTTTTTGGTCAATATAACTTGGACTGTGTTTTGGTGGGCCTTGGGAACGACTCACAGGTCAGATAAGGCTGCGTCACAGAAGATTCTGTTTACTACAAAAGTGTCGTGTTTGTCATTTCTTGATGAAAAAAAGTATATTACGTTCGTAAGTACTTAAGCAGGAAAGAAGAGGGTCTCGAATTAAATTGCTATTAAAATATAATAATAATAAAGCATCTCTTCTGGAAACACCACGTCAGCAAAACCCTAAGGAACAAAAACAGATGAAATAAAGAAAGCTATTCTCAAAGGCAAAACACTAAATAGACCTGAATTACTTGTATATACTGACTTGTATGAGCAATACAATTCACAATAGTTTGTTTACATTCCACGTCTTTATTGCCAATGAAGAAACTTCTACACGAAGGTGATCAGAATAAAGAAAATGTTAACATTTAAATTGACATCTTCTAACCAAATGTACATATCAATTATATCCTGGAGTAGTAAGTAGTATCTAATTTAGTGAGTATTAAAGAAAAAAATCCCTACTATTTTAAGGACATACTTTGAGCCTTTCGCAGAATTATCAGTTATTTAAAGCTGGAATAAGAAAAATAATCAACATTATCACTTCCACAGCCCCTAATTACAATTAGAGATCCAAGAACCGACGAGGAGCTGTGTAAGTGTGAGTCGTCGAGGAGTTGTAATGAGTTGTGCAACTAGTCTTATTGTGTTGCAATTTTTACTTTCATAGTTCCAGTTTCGCATAGACCTTATCTGCCAACCGGTCGGAGTCTCCGCTCCACACCTCTCCAGTTCTTTTCACCAGTAGATGAATCACGCGAACTATGTTTTTGAAATCAATAGTAATAGTAAGTACGTAAGAATTTAATTGTGAGTTGTCTTTAATGCCGTCTAGTACAAGAAAATTTTAGGCAGTTGGGTAGGCTGTATCATAAAGTTCTAGATTGTCATTTGGCAGTTTGATAAGGTAATTACAACTTAATCCGTGTACATGGCGATCATTATACACGTGTTGAAAACGTCTCACTACTTTTTGCAATAACATTTTATAGACAGTCATATTGGCTACTCCACGCTGCAAAACATCGTACAGTGCAGGTTTTATCACAATTGCTGTATTCTGCAATCTGCATTCACATTTCGCACTTCAACAAAACAGATTTTGCAATTAAATGCCACACAGTTTTTTTGTTACTTGCTAAAACTTCATAGTATGGAAGATCAAATACCTAGAGGTAATTAATTATCGATAGCTTCGCAAATTTCGCTAAAGCAGTATTAGATTAGTCGCTATAACGGCGCCAGTCCAAAGGTCTTGTTGATGTTTTCGATCGAGCTATCTAGGCAGCACATTTTATTTTTACTATATGTAGTATTGTGTCAGGTTACGACATAAACAATGCTACGTTTGAGATTTTTCTGTCACGTGGTGTGTTACTCATGTGATTACTATTTACATTATTGGTATTGCCGACGTTGCACACTGTGGTAGGTGAAGGAATAATATCTCCAATAAGAAATAGACTTTCTTATTGGAGATATTTCGGTAATGCGGAAGTTTCTCAATTTCTTACACATACATACATACACTCACGCCTTTTATCCCCGAAGGTGTTGGCAGAGGCGCAACTAGTGCACCCACTTTTCGCCATTATTCCGTCTCAGATTTGATAGGGGGCGAACTTATCGCCATATCGGGCACCGATTCCAGCTTTCTTCGAGATTCTTTTAATTAGATTACCTTTGTTTGAATACACTTCGGAATTAATGTGTGGATACTATTACTACAGACTCGTATTTTAATCTTGTGATTTGTAATATTCCTTTTATCAGCATATTTTAATTTAATCAAGTTTTATAACACCTGTGCCCTGTTTATCAAACGTTACAAGCCTTGTATTACAAGCGTTTTCTCTTGAAAATTAGCCCATTTTACAAAAATGAGTTCATCAAAACTATATGTGTAAACTACAAGTTACAAGTAATATCACTTGCATTACAAGTTCTTTTTCACAGTTGTATTTGTGGTTTTCTTTATCATAAATGCATTTCTAGCTTTTGACTTGTTTCAAAAAAGTTACAAAGTTTTATAAACATGGCAAAACGCCCTTTTATCAAATGGTAGAAGTCTAGGAGCTTACAAGTTAAATGGTACAAAAACATATTTACAAATTCTTGTAAAATGCGTTCATAGAAAATATGTAGATACATAGTAGACACTAACCCACAAGTTACAAGATACAAGAATATTTATACAAGACTGTGTAAATTACGTTCATCAAATAATTTCACAAGACTTGTAGATGGTACATACTTGTATTTTAAATTTACAAGACATTTTTTTTATTTTTGATATGTTTATAAAAATATATCGTATTATATCGCCTTTTTACTTCGGTAAAGTGTTATTTAAGTATGGAATCTTCTAGATGTATAAGGTTATTGAAGCAAAGAGGCGATCTTATGTTGGTAAGGTAGAAATTATGGTATGATAACTATTGACAATAACTCGCCAAGGGAATGTATTTTTTTCTTACATGTACATAGTTTGATTTTGTATGTAAAAACCTATTTTAAAACTCATTATATTAGTTATTTGAATTATGATTACAAATTTAACCATCTTTTATTCACGACTTAAAGTTTGTAAAAACTAGTGGTCTATTGACGAACTATACAAAGTACTTAAAAAAAACTTTGAGAATAATAACATGGCGGCAAATCATTCTCGCCATTAATTGATTTGCTACTTCTTGAATTACCTACTTATACCGCAAAACTGTCGAAATCCGATTCGGATATCACGAAATTGTATTGAATTCACCTATAAACTACCTAAAAACCAAATTATAACAGAGTAGAAAGAGATACTATTGGCTTGTAACATATATTACAAATCCACAAAAACTCTTCAACTTTTTCGCCACAAGTTACAAACTACAAGTTACAAAGGCATTTTTGATAAACAGAAATAACAAATACAAGTGTAAAAAGTACTTATAATACAAGTGATATCACTTGTAGTTGTAGTGTATTCATTTAGTTTTGATGAACGCATTATTGTAATACAAGCCTCGTAACGTTTAATAAACTAGGGTACTAATATATTTTTCTTTACTAATTTTTCTTCTCTGCAATTTTTTTGGTCTTTACATAGTTCGTCGGTAATAGCGCCATATAAAATATCTTAATATAGGTAGCATAATTTATTCTTATCTTATTCTTACGTAATTTTGATATAATAGCAGAGTATACCTTTAATGGTATATATGATAATACATCTGAGGGGCACAATTATTGTTTATTTTATGTATCAATTTGTTAATATATAATATGCTGTTGGTGCACCGTAACAAAATAAATAAGTAAATAAATCGTTTTATCACGAATTAATTGAAGAAGTGTAATTCGAAGAGTAACAAAATCAATGCCTGGCGGGAATGATTTGCTACCATGTTATTTATCTCCAAGAAAGCTTTTAAAAAACGTACATGGGTCTGCAATAGACCATCCTGTTTTTTCAAACTTTAAGTCGCTTATAAACAAACATTAAAGTTTTAACCATAAATCGTTATTCATGAAACTAATAAAATAGGTTTTATTATTATGGTTTATTTATTTGTTTTTTGTTTTATTTTGGTTATTTACGCACTAAAATCAAATTATTGCAAATTGTTTTTATTTTTAACATTAACTTGACTAGTTATTTTACCGTAATTTCTATATTACCGACGTATAAATATGATAGAAGCATTATTTGGTAATGCATCAAAAAAAGTCTTGTAAATTTAAAATGCAAGATGATACATACATACACACTCACGACTTTTATCCTCGAAGGGGTAGGCAGAGGCACAAAGTAGGTGCAGGCCATGCATACTGCATCCCATGGTATGATAGGGGGCGAGGCTATCCCCATATCGGGCACAAATTCCAGACTTCGAGCTAATACTGAATAGAAAAACCCAGTATCACTTTGCCCGACCCGGGGATCGAACCCGAGACCTCACCATTATAAATAATAAATAAATAAAATCATTTATTGGTCAAATAGACTTATAAAAAAGCACTTATGACAGGTCATGACATGAAGGTAGACACAATAACAAAGGTACATAATAAACCAATGAAGTAATTTAAAGTTAAATATTGAACAACCAGCACGGGCTGATAGGTACAGAGGACACGGACATTAGGGACGGGAAAAGGGCTAGGGAAAGGAGAAGTGGAGCTGATATAAAAGAAAGGGAAGGAGTATCTTTACATTACGAGGAAAGGAAACGCCACGGTCCTCGCCGGCGACGATAAAAAGGTCCTAGCCTAGCTAACCTACCAGCCTTTCACTAGCTACCTAAGCGATGACGACCCGAAGAAGAAAGGCAGAAAGAAACTCCGGGCTTAGTTTTTTCGTCATCAATTGTCATGATATACTGCATTTTTTTTAAATATATATTTTACAGTATGATTAATACATAGGTTAATGCATACATGAATGTAGCCCTAAGATATAAATGAAGTACTACTACGAAGCAACCAAATAACAATATATTGGCGTTCATGATGCATTAACCCACGCTTACAAATACAATTTACACTAAATAACTACATCATATCTTTAGTCATTAACAGTGATAAGATATAGATCGGTCGTCACAATAATAGAGCAATGTCAAAATGTCAAAAGCAAAAAAAAAATAATTAAAAAATGTCATATTAAATAAATTGAATTTAAATGTCACAAATTAAAAAAAAAAAGAAATATATGTAAAAATACAATATGGACCTAGCCATATAAATGTCATATTATAATAATTTTTTTTTTAGGCACTCAATGTGAAAGCCCGGTGCCTTAGTGCTGTGCGCAGGACTGATTCCAAATATCCTTGTCATTTAAATAGTCTGTCACTTTGTAGTAGCCTCTAGAAATCAATGCACGTTTAACATAAGGCTTAAATTGGATTTCAGGCAGGTTTATTACTTCAGAAGGAAGCTTATTATAGAATTTAATGCAGTTGCCCATAAACGAATTACTTGTTTTGCTGAGCCTAAACTTTGGAACTGCAAGTTTATTTTTGTTTCTTGTATTTATGCAATGTATATTGTACATTGCAGTGCCATTGCCACCACCACAAGTTAATACAATCTACAAGTCTAGTAAAAGTATTTCTTGAACATAATTTTCAAGAACTTGTAAAAAAAATCTTTAACATGTAACTTGTGAGCTTGTAGACTTGTAATGTTTGATGAATAGGGCACTGGTGTGATATTTAAAATACTAATCAGAGTACAGTCCAAAAACGATCTATTTGAAAGACTTTCAAAGAGCTTGATCATTGTGACCTCCGTTATCCGAGTAAACAATTCTTCCCACGCCGTGCCCGGCGCGGCGCGGCAGGGTGCGCCAATAACCGCGGGCACGGCCTATTGTCGAGGCAAAAAGCGGAGCAATTCGCGACGTTGTGCCCGTTTGGACTGTATTTCTGTTGGGTATTTGTGTATTTAATGTTTGACTGGGGCCTTTATGATTTCTAGTGTGCCTGAAGTAGATATTATCGATTTCAGTATTGTTGAATTATGCGTTTTCTTTGTAATTTGGTGTACTTCAATGATTACACTTTTAATGGTTCGCAAAAATACTGTATTTTTTATTTTACTTTTTATGAATTTACGCTTATAAATTCGTTACGGTCTGTACAACTTCTGAGTGAATGCTACTCGACACATAAGCGTATAAGCTAACCAAACACAAAAGTCAGACTCTAATCTATGCCCCAAATAAATGCTTATAAAATCAGTAGGTAGTACCATCTAAGTTAGTACTTTAATGTTGTTAAATAAAATTTACTTAAAACTTGTGGTGCCACCCATAAATAGTTGTTACAATAACTAAATATGTGACTACGAAAATAGGCCAACAAATAGCAGGGATACTTATTATCAAACCTAAATTCAAACTAATGCCTAAGAAAGTAAGGACTATGGTTTCAGTGTGGTTAGCCAAAATCCCCGCTTACGTCCCACCACATAGTTATTCTCCAAACCTCTGCGCGCCTTACGTTGAATTCTTAATAAAAGCGAACTTTCCACACTTTCTCTGAGGCCGACCGGCGCTTGACTAAACGATGTCTTCTATCAAACACATGTCAAATGCCAGTTAGCACGTGCTAAACAGTTTGTTTTGAAGACGTCATGCCTTTATGGAGAGTTGCAAGAGTAGTAGTGACACATCCAGTCTTCTGTGTGGTTTCTTTTGTATAAGCAAGTTCGCTAGCGGTCACCTGAAGTTACTGTCTGTAAACACCTATACCAGAAGAATTTTGGATCTGCTGGCCTCATATGGAATGGATAAGGATTAACGGAGGGTGTTTGGACTACATAATCAGCTATGTTACAATATAGCCATGTGAATTTGCAACCCTATTACGTGTTGAGAGCCCTCTAGCTGTGCGCCATGTCCAATCATCGTGAGAGTCTGACCTGCGACGCGCTTGCGATTGGATAAGCTCAACGCAATGACATTACCCGATAGATTTTACTGTCCTACTGTGTATTTCAATCAGTTCGATTATGCAGATCTGTCTGTGACTTGCCTTATTTTATTTAACATGAACATAGCGTCATACTCATTTTCCTTAAAAGAAGTTAGCTGTATATTATGAATGAATTCGCGAACTATGTTAGTCTCATGTCGTAGGGAGAGGAAATAGCGTCAATACTCGAACACAGCTCCAGGTTCCAAAAAAAGGGACTGTTAAGACTTCGGACTTATTAATCCCTAATCTGGGCTGGTATGTCGTCTAAAATTCCATCAGTCACCTTTAGTGACTTTTCGTTTCATGTCAGAAAATTAAAGTTAGCCAAATGCGTACTTTAGCCGTGGATTTACAACATACTGGCGTAGAAATGTCGTTCATAATATTTTTAATATCAGAATAAATGACAAATAAGAAATTATTTTAAGAGTTCCTTTTTCATGGGATGAAAAGAGATCAAACAAAGAGATTTTACGCGATTATTGCACATAAAAATCTCGTTACATCTAGTAAATTAAAAGCATTAAAAGATTAGACAACAAAGAAAATAATACAAATCAGATTAACAGTACAATGGAATATTAAAACTTGCAGCAAAACTTATTAGCTCAAATTCAAAGCAAACATGAATTACAAAATACATTCTTGTTTTTATTATAATTTAACGACCTAAGGTAGTGTAAATGAATTAGTTGGGTAATGTGTAGAGAAGTCTTGTTTGTCAGATTCAGTCCTTATTATCGTAAAATATGAAATGTTCACTATTCTCTGCGTCGGTGGCGTAGTTACACTACGGTACCTACGACTGCAATGTTGAGGTCTCGGGTCGATACCCGGGCCGGGCACAGTGGTATTGGATGTTTCTATTTAGTATCAGTCCGGAATCTGAAATTTGTGCCCGAAATGGCAATAGGCTCGCTCCCTATCACATCATAGGACGGAATATGGTCGGCGAAAAGTGGGTGTACTAGTTGCGCCTCTACCTCCGAAAGGGTTTTCGGGGATAAAAGGAGTGAATGTGTATGTATGATGTTAAATCTCCAAATCATTTGTAATTACACTGGGTATATCTTTCAAACTGGAAGACACCTGTACTCTGTGCTAGCGCCCTCTTGTGTGGCGGCAAAAATAGACAACTCCACAGTCTAGACTCTAGACAGATATTTGAATAGTGGAATTGAGTCATAAAACGCGTACGAAGACAGGGTTAATAATCCATATTAATATTAAAAACCCGAAAATGACTGTCTATTTGTCTGTTACCGTTTCACGGCTAAACCACTGAACAAGCACTGGCAGGGAGTGAGCGTGAACCATAAAAAAGGACATAATTTTATCCCAAGAAAACAACGTCACGCGGGCAGAGGCAAGAGAAAAAGCTAGTAGCTTCATAAAGCCCAAATTTAAGTGAGTGTACAATTTCAACTTGCTGAATAACAAAGTAATAGAGTTTTCTGTTTCGCCACCGACTCGTAATATTTTATACGTCTAAACGGTCTTTATGGCTGAATGTCGCTAATTAACTGAGTCGTTAAACTAAACGGCAGTTTGGACCAGATTAGGGCGCGGCACCAGTGTAAGCGACAAGGATTCTTAAGTAACGCTTTTGTTCTGTTTTGGTAGCGATAGGCGTATTAATGGCGGTTACTACTATAATTTACTTTGTTCCGAGTTCTAGATCAGTTTGATTGTCCGTGAATTATTGTTCAGGATCAATTGGGGTATCAATGGAGTTTTGTAAAAAAGGGGTTCAAAATAATCAATTTAAATAGTATTTTTACTGCACGTGTAGTTAATAAGCTAATGTGTTATCTGGTGTTAGATGATCCACAACGTCCATAAATACTCATAATTTCCAAAACCCATGAATACACTGAAAGTAATTGGGATAAAGGGAAGTTTGGGTGGTGTTTAATTTTGTAATATAGGTACTAAAGTTTATTAGTTTTAAACGATAACTAATAAAATGATTTTCCAACATAATGATTTCTTATATTTACACGAATGTTAGACATTGAAATAAAACTATTTTATGAATTTTATCGCGGCTTTTTAATATATATTTTCTCCAACCGCGACGTTTCTAAGACTTTGCAGCCTTCATGTTCACGGGTTGGACTGAGGTGTTGGTTCTATGAAAAGTTAATCTACCTTTATTTTGTAATTAAGAATTAATTCGGGAGAAAATATAAATTCAAAAACCGCGATAAAATCTGTAAAATACTTTTATTTCAAACCTCCAATATATTGAGTTTAAGATGAATCCCATCTTTTCACATCACCCTGTACCCTGTGCCGAGTGTCACCCTTTCATTAATCGTCGTTTGGACTGCACTACATTTATCATCAGGTTTAGCCTACGTTTCGCTGAATCAGGGCGAAATGTTTATCATGAGGCCAAGCATCTAACTCTGAATGCTACTGATCATTTTTTTATACATTTAAGTAATCCTAACATGAAGCTGTTTCATTTGAAAATGCAGCTTTTTTTATAAAAAGATCTCCCAATGGGACAATTATTTTCCCAAATCAATCGTATCAGGGTTGTTAAAATTAAAAGGATATTCAAAATAACAGGCATAAGTTTCCGTACATAATTAAAATTTTTAGTAAAAGTAGTACCAAAGTTTTTTGTACGCGATATTGTAGGTAGTTATCATTTTGTATTTTTTTATACCAAACACCACGGTAAAGGTAACGTTGTGTTCCGGCTTGAAAGACTGAGAGATGTATAATTACTCCCAGCTCAAGCTGACGAGCGTTGTACGATTCCATACAAGTACTTTGCAATGCGAAGTTCTGGCTGGTGTAGTATTTTATATTATGCTTGCTATCAGGCGAGCAATTTGCTCGTCTAACTCATGCAGTTGTATCAAAATGAGGACAAGTAAATCAGATGTTGTATTTGCGCTATCAATTTGTCTTACGAGCATCATTATCAGTTGATGAGTAATTTAGTTGAAACTGTAAAGATTATAGTAACTAATTGTATAACGACAAAGTATCGACATCTCTTTGTCGCCATTTTGTGTTTTATAGTTACTGGAATGAGTTGATACTGAGCGTCGCCTTACTCAACCAATGCTTCGAACAAAAACTTACTTAAACTAACTACAAATGCCACTCTCAAAGTGATTTAGGGCTAGGCAGAAACCTAAGTATAAATTTCACGCATAACATTTTCGCCGGCATCTCGTTGCGTTCCGGCCGGTGGCTGCGAGTGGCTGCGACGGAACGGCCCTCGAAGTCCGGTGTCTAATGACACTCGTTCCGCCCGACCCCTATTCGGTTTTGACTTGATTTCACGTAATATACCAGCCCAGTATTACTGTCCCACTGCTGGGCACAGTCCTTCTACTATTAAGATGGTTTAGCCCAGCACGCTGGCCTATTGCGGGTTCGTAGAGTTCATCTGTAGTACAGTATTGACAGGGTTTATTAGAATGTTCTCACTTTATTTTCTAACTTAGTATTGATAACTATTAAGGTAGGCTGTTGAACTGTTTCTGACTGACTAAATTCCTAGAAAGAGCTGCCCTAATCCTAATAAGGGGATTCAATTAAGGTTGATGTCAGGTTATTATTCATTAGCCGTGCCACTCCCCCTAAGTGGGAGCAATACCGCTCACAATCATAATCAAATCAAATCAAATCAAATCATTTTATTTGCTGAATACAGGTTACATGCATGTTACAGTTGTTATGTAATTATAAAAAGTCTCACCGTATTCAACCCTTACTGGGCATGCAAAGGAGTGAGCTAGATATATTTAATTTATTTCATTAACATTCATTAGGTATATCTATTACGAAAGTGATACATCATTACAATTCCATTATAATCTTGCTTGTGTATTGCGCAGTACTTACAAACAATATTTTAAAATTAAAATGTCAAAATGTTAAAAATGTCAATGAGTTATTTTATTATAATTATTAATTACAGTATTATAATTTATTTCCTTTTAGATTTCGTCATCAAGAAATTCTTTTATTGAATAATATGTCTTATCTAGCAAAAGCATTCTTAGTCTATTTTTGAATACATGAGGTGAAGCTGTTTCCTTAATTGTTAATGGTAACTTATTATAAATTTGGATTCCCATACTAAATATACTATCTTTATACAGTTTTGTTCTTGTTTTTAGGGTACATAATTGAGTTTTATGTCTAGTGCTTTTTAGAGTTCTATAGTTTTTAATGTCAGATCTAACCAAAAGAGACGCTTCATACACATAAATAGAAGGAAGCGTTAAAATTTTCAGGCTTTGGAAGTATGGCTTACATGAATCAGTCTGATGAAGCCCACACATTGATCTGATGCACTTTTTCTGTGCCTTAAAAGCAATATTTATATAAGAAGAGTTTGCCCAATATAATACGCCATATCTTAGTGTAGACTGCACATAAGCATAGTAAGCAGTCAATAAAGTTTGTTGGTTTGCTACCTTTCTAAGCATGTGTAGTGCGTATGAATACTGATTCAGTTTAGTGCAAATGTGTCCAATATGGGTTCTCCATGTCATGTTAGAGTCTATGTAAATGCCTAGGAATTTAGTACTGTTCATCTCAGTGATATGTTTGTCATTATACTGTATTACTAGCGGCTTCGTTTTTGTATTTTTATTCTTAAAAGTCATATAAACAGTTTTTTCTAAATTTATTATGAGATTATTATTGTTTAGCCACTTGATAATGTCAGATAATGATTTGTTAATTTCCTCTTCCTGAGAACAAGAATTGTCATTTGTAAATAATGCCGTGCTATCATCTGCAAATAGTACCATAGGATGAGATATGGCATTTGGCAAGTCATTAATATACACCAGGAACAAAAACGGCCCCAATATACTTCCTTGGGGTACTCCATATTTGACCGTTCTTAAATCTGACAGGTACTTAGTTTCTATCTTAGTTTTGGGACACGTCCTTATAATCTCAGTATATTGTTGTCGTCCCGTAAGATATGACTTTATTAATTCCAATGCATTACCTCGTACTCCATATATTTCAAGTTTCTGAAGTAGTATGGTGTGGTCTACATGATCGAATGCCTTTGTCATATCCATATATAAAGCCGTCACTAGTTTTTTACAGTCTAGACTTGTAAAAATAATCTTTAGAAATTGGTTCATAGCCATATTTATTGACTTGCCTTTCCGGAATCCAAGCTGGTTATTGATGAGAATATTATTTTTTTCGAAATATTCTATGAGATTATTATATAATACTCTTTCGAAAATTTTCGCTAAAACTGGTATAAGAGTGATGGGTCTATAGAAATTAACATCTTGTTTGTCACATTTTTTAAAGACTGGGATAACTACCGATGTTTTTAAACTTGTCGGAAAACATCCACGTTCTAAGCATTGATTTAGTATGAAGCTAATAATAGGAGATATAGTATTAGATACCCGTTTAATAATCTTTGTGCATATACCATCGTATCCTGTACTATTAGTATTATTTAATGAATTTATTATTTGAATGATGTCTTGAGTACTAGTGGGTTTCAAAAAACAAGAATTTGAGTTATTATATGTCAAGTTGTATTGTGTATTGCTCTTGTCTTTGTTAGTAATATGAATGTCGTCAATAAAATAATTGTTAAATATTTGTGCTATGCAATTAGGATCAGTAATAATTTGGTTGCCATGTTTTATCCCAGTTATTTCATCACGGGGTCTATTATTTTTGTATTTGTTTATTATTTGCCATACACATCACTTTGCCCGACCCGGGAATCGAACCCGAGACCTCAGCATTGCAGTCGTACCATAATACAACTACGCCACCGAGGCAGTCACAGTGTATTAATATTCAAAATATATAAATTTGCGAATATAACTATTATTTACTCTTTCTTACTCATCCAATATAAGTAATAGTCGTTTAAAAGAAAGGTTAGTTTGACTTACGGTTAATTAGCACGTTACGTGACTCGAATCGCGGTCAAAGTTAACTGTGAATACCGTGAATAATGATTGAGTAATTTGTTAACTATTACATCATTAGACATGCGTTTTATAACTTCAATAATATGCATCGGATAAACCATTTGTATAAATTATTATTTTAAGTAATTCATGGATTAATTATCATAATTAGATTGGCATTTCTGAGTCGGTTTTAGCCTAGATTGGCTTTCTAAGGGATGAAATTAGCGTCGTAATCAACCCATGCGCTAGCTACTCACATTACACTTATTTTTAACTAGCTTTTGCCCGCGGCTCCGTCCGCATTAAAAGTTTTTCCGGGATAAAAGTCCCGGCTTTGATTTTCTCGGGATAAGAAGTAGCCTATGTGTTAATCGAGGACATGATCTACCCGTGTGCCAAATTTCATCGAAATCCCTTCAGTAGTTTTTGCGTGAAAGAGGAACAAACATCCATAAATCCATACATTCTTACAAACTTTCGCCTTTATAATATTAGTAGGATTGTATAGTTGACAATTGTCAGCTCAGTAGCAGCCCGGAGTTTGAAATCTGTGCGTGGTATGGTAATGGGCTCTCCACCTATCATCATGGGACAAAAAACGCACGGTGAAAAGTGGGAGCAATAGCTGCGTTGTGTAAGAGAAATTCCCTAAACTGCGAAAAACCTGTGACTCATCCTTTTAAAAACATTGGTAATGCGCACATGTGACGTCATGTTATCGACATCTGTTTACGAAATATCGTTTTACATTGCATATAAACAGTACTTCCAAAACAAACAATGGCGCTTGATTGGCCAGTGTTGTGAAATGAGAACTGTTTTTGTATAAATATTGTTATTTTTTGCAAAATATCTTTATATTATGTAAACTACCGAGTAAAGGTTGAAGATTATCAACAACTAGAATTGTATTACAAAACACTGCGTGGCACAGCATTGGAAAAATCTGACATTAGGATGAAGTATAATTGATACTTATAATTTCCTCCACACCTACGGTTACCACTTATAAATGGCGGAATACCTGCCTGAGTGTCTTAAATGCCTGGTTATCCAGAAAATGCCTGTCTAAAGTATAAAGCTATAGGTAATAAGTACAAGGCAAAGGCTAATAAGAATCATATGTTTTTTTTTTTTAAAGATTACAACTACCCATTTTCAGAGTAAATATTTTTCCTAAAATGCCTGTCTAATGCGGCATATGGTTATCTGGTAATTATATTCACACCGCAAGAAGACAGTGCTAGTTTGGCGGTAGAAATAAACAATGCGATAATGTCTGCCTAGACGAATGCAAATGAAGTCCACGAGGTGTACTACAAAGTATTTAGTATACCATCAAGTAAACGCCCACACTCTATTACGTGTTATAAATTAGTTTCCATAAATAGTTACAACTTAGACGGTTGTAGATAAAATAAGTCCTCGTAAGAACCATCGATGTATTTTGTAGACCTTGAAGTAAGTGTTTTTACTATTCATGGTAAAAACATATTAACGTTTACTGGTGGTAGGACTCTCAAGTCTACTATGTAAGAGTCCGTCTGGGTGGGTACCACCGCAATGTCTATATACCGCCAAGCATCAGTGTGCATGCACTGTTTTGTTTCGATTTGAAGGACATTGTAGCCAGTGTAACTACAGGACATAACGAGACTTAACATCTTATGTCTCAGGATGACGAGCGCAGCGGAATGCCACACAGTACTTTGTAACTCAAGTTGCTGGATGGTGTTACTACTGTTTATGGGTGGTCGTATCGCTTACCATCAGGCGAACGGCATGCTCGTCTCTTCATTCGATACCATAAAAAAAGTTCTTAAACAATCCCCTTCTCGTAATCCCAGCTTCTTAAGAAGCGTGTTAAGGAATCTCTTAGAATTGTTCAGATTCTTTAAATTTGGGCATCCCACTTGCTTTATGGCGGCCTATAATATATTAAATAACACCCCTCTTTTTTAAAGAGCTGTAACAATTTCATTATTTATTTATTTTATTCTTATATCGAACGCCTAGTTCGAACTCGACATTTAACAACGTTTAATAAATGATCTTCGTTCCTCGATTTGTCACAGAATGGGTTGAGTAATTTCAGCTGTAAAAAAGCTGCCATCCGTTCGCAGCTTAAACAACCTTCATCAATAACGGGTACTGAAGGCAATAACTCCAGAATAGTTACGTGCTACAGAAAAAGGCTCCTATTGTTTTTATTTTGTTGGTAACTTTCCTAGAGTATACTTAGTTTTATGTTATAGTTTAAAATAGGGAGGTAAAACAAGACAATTCGTAATTATTGTCTTAGAGGCTATAATCTAGTAAAATCTTTTATTCCTTGAGCATTGGTCTTTCGCAGTGGTTATCGCTTGTCATAAGAAAACCCACCTTCTTTGCCATTACCGTTGAAACTCCTTTCTAATCATTATTCCCTTCCAACGACATGAAATGTAACGATCTTATCATGTTGAAGCAAACGGTGAAAATAAAAAAATCTTGAAAGATTTCTTAGTGAATCTACCTACTGATTTGAAAATAGAAGCCAACAGACACAACAATAATGCAAGAAATCAATAAAATACGTGGTAGTTAGCGAAATAAAATTGAATTAGCCATTGGAGCGACGTCACACGACCGGCGTGTTTATCAGCCGTTATCTACTTCGAAACAATTAGTCTGTGTGTGTTGTACCTGGCGAACGCGTGCCCTATTGTTAATCATTACGAGTTTTACGACACAAAACCGACGTGTGTTCGTGTTCTTTTTTTCCAAAAAATGAGATTCAAATGAAGTGACGCCGTCTTTGTTTCCCTCAATTTTTATGTGCCAGTGATTATGATGATTAAAAAAGTGTTGTTTTGTGATTATTTTGCGCCGCCGCAGGATGAAAGGTTTGGGTCTGCTGATAATCAAAACTACTATTGCTGTGATAACGTTGGGGGCGTACGCATTGTCTTTTGTATCGCCCACTTTGCCGAATTCTTTAAGTCTCACAGATTAATCTTACAAACAATTCACTTCACTTTTATCAAGTAGAAACTGAACGTTAAAATACCAAATAATAAGCTAAAACAATACCGTTATTAATAAATGTTTTTCATATGAATTGCTCTTCAGGGAATAACTGGTGTATAAAAGACATGTGTAAATGTCAAGTAGGCGTTACGGACCACAGTTCCATCAATCACAAGTCTAGAATATTCCATTACAGGGCTGTGACATGACAAGGCCTTTAGCTTTTGCTTTTATTTTTTTAGCATTTTTCACTGTCATTAAAATTTATTACATACACACTTGTACTCAAAAATATGTGTAAAATTTCGTTGAACTTTTAATTTTTTCCCGGAAAACGACTTCATAGATATTTTATTTTTATTCTATTTTATTTATTACACACAAAACAGGTTACAATGGGACACACATTACATATAGAAATATTTGAAGTTTCTTTAACATAATTATAACTCAAAAATTTGTGTTCCGGAATTAATATTATGTGTTAACGAGATAACAAAGGTAAAATTAGCTAAACGTAACTGATAATACTAACTTCAATGGGTTATACCATGATTGAAATTAGAAATTTATGTTTAAAGTAAGTTTGTGAACATTGCACAAATTTGATTATACAAGTTTTAATTAGATTTCAGGCAAATACACAAGAATTTTGAAATTACTACAAATACCCTTGGCAGGATATTTTTATTAACACGCTTTTATTATCATAATCAAATTGCATGAGTAAGTTCATTTTTATCAATTAATATGCTCAAGCTTCTCGTCAGCTCTGACCCATCATCATTGCATCTAATTTAACGTGATGCGGTAAACATTCTATATAAATGGATGAAAGGTGAATGTCATAGGATCGTTTGGCTTCGCTTAAGCACGTACTATCCAATTAGCTGGTCGTTAATCGAATTCCGACTAATGACATGCTTGTGTCAAATCGTTCTTTTAAACGTTATATTTTACATGAAAGAGAGTTTGTATTGATGTCTTCTTAAATTTAGGCATGTGTCTAATGGCTAGCACTTACATTCATCGTTTTGTGTCTGTTGATATAATTAGTGTATTGTTTATGCCTGTAGTATAGGACATATGTTGGCATATTCAGTCTAATATCGATTACTTACCTGTTTTGCGAATAAACCCCGCCCTCTAACGATGCGAGTACCCACATTAGATACTTTTAGTAAGCAAAATGATTTTCCTTCACTAACATCTACAAGTAAGATAACTAAATCTTTTAAACCTATAAATACCACACGACTTTCTAATTTAGATATTCTTAGTCACGTTATTAGTGTCTAGGGCGCCTAGAATTTCTTGGACCTCGGCTATTTCCCTATCGCGAAGGTCGCGATCAGCTGATACGAGAGAGGGCAGACCGGCCCTCTCACGTGCGGATATGTCGTCATGCCATTGAACGATTTCCGGTGTAACTCGAAATACTGGTTTTTAGTATTTCGATTTTTGGGACACGGTTTCGCTCTGCTTGAATCAACGGTTGATTTAGTTAAGTGATTGCAGTTACATTGTTGATGCGATTGAAATATAGTGAATACAAAATATTATTGCAATCTGTTTGTATTTACCATAATTTTCTAGACACATGTGGTTGTGTAAGTTATCAAATATAAACGCGTTTTTTGTCTGACTATTCGTAATTCGTATGTCCGCTAAAGTTAACCTCTAGTAAAGAATACTATGCCCCTTTGAGCGATTCTTCTTTATAAGATTTTGTATCGCCGCAGATCTTGTGGGATGAGTGGTTTTGGTCACATACCAAGGATTGAATCTCAGGGTTGTGATCGCCAAGTAACATCAGCTTACCCCCTAGTATACCGGCCTGCTTTAACTATTGCGAAATTAAAACTTACTCGATTTCCAGTTTTCATCATCGCATTAACTACACGTGTCTACATTTAGCATTCTGTGGGTTCCGGAACTTATGAGAAAAAACCTTTGAAGTTGCTGCTATCCGCTATCTCAAAGTTGGCCAACTTCGGCCTTGTTTGACTTGTCTAGTGATGGGAATTTAATTAGACGTTTTTACGTCCATTATGGATGTGGACTTTGGTAAAGTTTTTGTAGATAAAACTAAGGATAAGTAACTAGTATAACTAAGTGAATCTGGGCAAGTCCTAGGTATTAACTTTGCGTCTATTTCTTCGGCTAAATAACAGCGTGTTGTGACTCGTGTTCCGGGGTCAAGGATTTCAAATCCGGTGTAATTGCTGAACATTCAGATATTATTAAGATCTAACGTCTCAGGTTGAATCGTCAAGACCCACGCTGTTAGTAATTCGAAGTTATGAATGATATTGCTACGTTTTGTGGGCTGTCAAAATATTTCCCTTTAAGTGAGATTTAATAGCAAGGAGGGTTGTAGAAGTTTCGTTAACTATGTTTGCTGTGCAAACAATCGCGGCCGGCTGATTTATGTAGATTTGGAAGCTTGAAGCTTGTGGGAACCCGCATGAACTACTGAAATATTGCTGGTAGTGTAAACTCATCAGGAAATGCGCAATATATCGCTGCAACAACTTGCTAGTCTGAACTCAGCATGAGACGAGCAACATGCAACTTGTGCAAAGTTCAATCAAATTTGAATAATACAAAGAATTATATTGACCCACTTTAATAATAATTAAAATATATTATACTGCAATGTTTGAATTTATTAGTTTAAAATATAATACACACACACACACACACACACACTCACGCCTGTTATCCCCGAAGGGGTAGGCAGAGGCGCAACTAGTGCACCCACTTTTCGCCGTTATTCCGTCTCATGATGTAATAGGGGGCGAGGCTATCGCCATATCGGGCAGAAAATCCAAACTCCGGGCTGATACTGAATAGAAAAACTCTATATCACTTTGCCCGACCCGGGGATCGAACCCGAGACCTCAGCTTTGCAGTCGTACTGTAATACAACTACGCCACCGAGGCAGTCGGTAAAATATAACAATCAGCAATAAAAAGATAATATGAATGACCTTCCGAGACTTGTTGACAATCGTTTGGGTTAATAGATATTAAAGGATAATAAATTGTGATTAATGAACACGGTTCAAGTGTGGACAATTACAACAATTACAATGCAATCTATACCTACTGATATTAAAAAGAATAAAGATTTATTTTTGTATGTTTGTAAGAATAAACACAAAAACTACTATACTGATTTTAATTTTTTTTTCACCAATATAAAGCTTAATTTTCTGCGAGTAATATAAATAATATGCTGCTTTTTATGCCGTGAAAATATAAAGCGGAACTTTATCCCGGAAAAACTCACTCACGCGGGCGGAGCCGTGGGCAATAGCCTTTAATGTCTTCTATGTGTACGAGGCATAATATATTATTGTAGCATATCATTCCTACTGGTTGATTCTCGTGTTTTCTATGTGTGTTATGTTAAATATTTAACAAGATATTAATTTAAATAGGGTAATCTCTTTCGTAGGCTAAAACTATTTTTTAATACTAATGATGATTTGCATATGAACCTTACCAATCATTTAATTTGTATAGATGTTGCTGCATTTTAGCTTGTTATAATATATTGTAGTTGTCTATTCGAAAAAGGATATTCATGATCGGAAAAGTAGTTCCAAAGATAGATGTTCAAATAATTTCTTTAGTATTTTAAATAGCACAGATTAGCAATGATTAATAAGACCATGTTCAGATGAAAGATACAAAAGTGCGTTGCTGGCACCACTGAGTTGCTTTTGAAATGCGCTGTCCTAATATCAGAAGATTGAATGGCGCTTGTCTAATATTTTAATAAGTCATTGTCGTTTGTCCGTATTCAACTTCTATACTTAATTTACTGTTAGTGCATTAAGGCTTCTGCATTTTCCATTATTTTTGTCTTTATAGCATTGAGATATTCGCCATAATCATACATACTATTTAAACTTCAGCTCGCTACCTTAAAAAAATTAAATTAAAGCCCAGAAAACCTGCAGACCTTGAGTAAGAGCTCATTGAACACCTAAACCTAATAAAAACAATATCTTTCATGACAAGTGAAGAATGGATTTCAACTATCGCGATATATTCTGTTCATACAATTTTCCAAGTTTGTAACCGAGTTAATGGAGGTGGAATGAAGTTTTAATTTCCCGGTGTTCCGACATTAGATATTACAAGCTGTTACGTAATAGGTTCTGGATAACTTGGTTGTCAGATAAGAGCTTTATTGGACTCTGATGCTTCTTCACATGGCTGATATGTTCCGTAGAGGTAGCAGATTCATAAGATGTAAGTAAGGGAATTTGAATGAAGATACTATTTATTTTCATTAACTTATTTTACACCGATTATGGGCTTTCTGGCCTGAAGCTTACCATCTGTGCTCTACAGCTTTGCTTGTTCTTTTGAAAGCAGCAGAACTCCAAACAGGAAATTCAACCTAAATTGCAAGTGAGACATTTATCCGGTGGTCGTCAGAAAAAAGTTTGGTTGCTTGGTACAGCAGATACTGTTAAGGTCTTGGAAATAGTTGTTTTAAACAAAAACTGCAAGAAAAACTACATACACAACCTTACATGTATGATGTAACACATAAACACGCGGGGCACAATGGCGAGATAAAATCCAAACGAGCGCGGTGAGGCCTCATACACGTTCAAAATTGTTTGTATGAGAACAATATCCTGTTTCCCGAATGTCAGTCCATAGAACCATGTTTTAAAGAGGGTTTTTGGCAGACGTGGGTGTTCGTTTCAGGAATGTGGCCCATATTATTTTATCGCTGGGTAAGTGAAAATATAACTGCAATGTGGGCGTCAGCTGGATTGATGAAGGGTTTCTTGGGTCGGATATCAAAATATTAATTTTGGAGACGTTTATTTATATTTGATATATTTTTGATGATTTGCTTGAGTTTTACTTAGGACTGACCGGATTTATAAAATCACGTAAATGTTGAGTAAAACTTTGGAAATATTGACTATAAAAATAAATATATTCATGTAAGATTATTTTCTTGAGATAATTTACTATCTTCCATAGACCATAAGCAATTTTTTTGGTGAGTTTGATGTTATATAAAAACTAAAACCAACATTGATGTATTTTCAAGTAAGGAAAATCTACATGCCTTCCCGTAAACTTAAACCAATAGACAATTCCACCTGCATCAGACACGACTGAGGTTTAAATAGCATCAGCGATCACTGGTGTTAATTCTATTCCATCTTGGCACTGCGCAATCGAGTCACGTCCGCGGCTCACACCTATGTTATTAAACACCCACGCACGGACAAACTTTCCCATTATTATTAACTTACACAAAGAATTACTGCGATATATGTTGCTTCTTTGCTAGTGATATTGATTCGAGTTATATTTCTTTAAGTTTTCAGTGTCCTACGGATGTATCACTTGATTACTGATGATTTTACTAATGAAATGATGACATTATTTTATAAAAGAAGCCTTATTCACTCATGATAACATTTGTCCTTACATATACGTAGAATAAATTATAATATTTTTTATTATGTTGCTAATTAGTCCGTCATTTCCCGGCCTTGTGAAGGCCGTGTTAATCTGCAATTAAACATGTAATAACGTTGTTCACTTTTACTATTACAGCATTGGGATGCGCTGCCTGTCCGTTTCACAACGAATTCCGACGTCTTTCACAACGCGTCGCTCCGTTGAGAACTTAATTAACCGTACCTCCATTACTCACAAATTACACTTTTCAAGTAACTTTTTTGTTTTAAATATTTGGGAGTGCGAAAAAATTTAACATACAATGATGTCTATGTATAGAAATGAATCCTACATCTAACACAGTATGCATAAGCTTAAACACTCTCGGATATAAGTTTTGTGTTGTGTTGTCAACGTCTCATAAAATAACGAATGCAAGTTGTTTGCTTTGTTGCAATTCTTTGTCCTAGTTAAAATCTTTTTGATATAATAAATCTATACTATAATATTATAAAGCTGAAGAGTTTGTTTGTTTGTTTGTTTGAACGCGCTAATCTTAGGAGCTACTGGTTCGAATTGAAAAATTCTTTTTGTGTTGAATAGACCAATTATCGAGGAAGGCTTTAGGCTATATAACATCACGATGCAACTATTAGGAGCGAAGAAATAATGGAAAATGATAAGAAACGGGGAAAATTATTCATCCTTGCGGGCTTCCATTGCGTGCGCTGCGAAAACGGTTCAAGATACCAAAAATATATGTATGAAAGAATGATTCCTCTTGAAATGATCTAAAAAAATGTCCGCGACAGTATATGTCTATCTTTTAAGATTAACTCACTAGAACCATTTTTATGGTAATCAAATTTGGTCGAAATTAATGCATTATTTGTTAAGAGTTGTATCAACGTCATAATATTAATCTTTATCCAAATAAATGTGTTGGATAGAGTGATTCAACGGGAAGGTTTTTATGTACTTTTAGCCTGGAAAAACTTATTAACGCGGGCGAAGCCGTGGGCAAAAGCTAGTATATAGAATAAGACAGATGCTGTATAAGTTGATCAAGATATAAAAGTGCTAGTGCGTTCTTATTTGCTGAAATAAACTGCCAAAATGCAGTTATTGCAAAATGCTCTAAACCATAATGATTGTCGACCTGTCCAACATTTACATTTAGCTATTATAAAATTCATTATATCATTATAGACACAATTTAGAGGGATTTGTGCCCCATATATTGGGACAGATTTAAACCTAACGAACTGTTCTTTACCCTATTGTATAAAAATATACGATTTCAATCTCAAGTATTG
The DNA here is from genome assembly GCA_949316025.1 of Lapara coniferarum. NCBI lineage: Eukaryota > Metazoa > Arthropoda > Insecta > Lepidoptera > Sphingidae > Lapara > Lapara coniferarum. The sequence continues at coordinate 36,269,490 of OX438924.1, read as the reverse complement.
TTTGTATAACATAAGGCTACACACCAATCCAACAATAACTATTAATAGTTCCCATGACAATGTGTAAGAGAGTCGCACCGGTCCCTCCCGAGGCCCGCCGGACACGTCAGCCGCCGTCGCTGTCGCCGCTTTGTATAACCACATGTCGCGATAAGGCAGATATCCCTCAGCGTTCCTGTTTTCAATTGTATAGTGTTACAATATTAACAATAATGTTGTGTTCTGTGGTTTGAAAGTCAGTATACATTTTTTGCACTCATTATAATTGTCATAAGGCGGTATTAATAAATAAATCTCAAGTTTGAGTTACATCTCAAGTATTGATAGTTCAATACATTATGACGTCTACTTGAGGTGTAACTCAAACTTGAGACTAATTTATTAATACCGCCCTTAGTCTCTGTCGCTAATCGTCTTATGGTGTCTAAAAATATATTTCCAAAGAAATATGAAATGATTTAAAAATAGACTTTATATGCTCAAACTTTTCTGGGAGTATTATTTAGCTAATCAATAACCAAACAGCGAATATATATGTCCTAAGACGATTAGTATGCAACTAATCGTCTTATGAGGTCTAAAATATATATTATTAAACTAGCTTTTGCCCACGGCTTCGCCCGCGTTAATAAGTTTTTCCGGGCTAAAAGTACATACATAAAAACCTTCCCGTTGAATCACTCTATCCAACACATTTATTTGAATAAAGATTAATATTATGACGTTGATACAACTCTTAACAAATAATGCATTAATTTCGACCAAATTTGATTACCATAAAAACGGTTCTAGAGAGTTAATCTTAAAAGATAGACATATACTGTCGCGGACATTTTTTTAGCTCATTTCAAGAGGAATAATTCTTTCATACATATATTTTTGGTATCTTGGACCGTTTTCGCAGCGCACGCAATGGAAGCCCTCAAGGATGAATAGTTTTCCCCGTTTTTTTTTCACATTTTTTATTATTTCTTCGCGCCTAATAGTTGCATCGTGATGTTATATAGCCTAAAGCCTTCCTCGATAAATGGTCTATTCAACACAAAAATAATTTTTCAATTCGAACCCGCAGTTCCTGAGATTAGCGCGTTCAAACAAACAAACAAACTCTTCAGCTTTATAATATTAAGTATAGATTGGTACTAGATACGAATGCTTTATAGTCTATCAAGGCAGACGAGCTAACGGCCCACTCGATCATTGACGTCGGCAATGCTGGGGTACAGCCAAGCTACATACAGCGACTTTTTGTAATATTTTTAATTTATCGTTAAATATAGACAACACTATATTTATTATTTACCATAAGGCATTGGCCATAAGGTAGTTAAGGCTCATTGCGGAGACAATGCGAAGCAATGGCGAGAAGTTTCTAACATATTGAGTTCTAAGACAGGTGTTAAATGCCGTGAGACAGGATGGGGAAAGGCAACGTCGTGTAAAAAATGTAATCCAGATTCGAGTTACTCACTCCCACGCTATAGTGTGTAGAGACTTTTGTAGCGGAAAGGCTTTACACATGGAGGAACCCGCGAGCAAAGCCTAGTAAAATAATATGAATGTCCAACATAACCACATTATGTCGAAAACTAGCGATATTATTAGTTGAAGTAATGGGTGAAGCCAGTGCGGTACTAGTGAAGAGTCAGTATATGGGTCACCCACGATGGCACCTGACGGTCTATTATAATTACCACTTCTCTTGTCATGCTTTAGAATTCTGATATTTTTAATGGAATGCAAGAATAATAAAAAGAAAAGATATCCTCGCGAGTTCTAAATAGATAATTTTACAAAAATATATGTTTATCAAAATCCACTTCCAACCCTCAAATGGTTGGTCTTCAGCGCAGCGTCCACTAATGACGTTCTAATAGACCGTAGGCGTGGGCCCACAGGACGCAGTCAGCACGCCCACACTGACGCGACAAATATTTGCTCTAGCAGGGTGAGAGCATTGAGCGTCATTTCACCCTGTTGCGCTGTCGACTTTGTGGTTTTATTTTTAGGAATTTAAAGACAGACTTGATGCAGGATACTATGGTAATGTTTAATGTCCATTATTGACGTAAATAGGGTATAAAAAAAATACCAGCCTCCTCTACCATTGAGAGGGTTTAGGCCTTAGTCCACCACGCTGCCCTAGTGCGTGTTGGTAGACTTCACATACCTTCGAAATTCTTATAAAGAACTTATTAGGTATGCAGGTTTCCTCACGATGTTTTCCTTCCCCGTTAAAGCGAACAAGAATTAATTGATAAACAATACACACGTAACTTTGAAAAATCAGAGGTGTGTGCCTTGGGTTTTGAACCTCCGGACATTGTCTCGGCAGACTATCCCGCCCTCACACCCGCCACTGTAACTCTTGTAAGCCAGGATCAGCAGTGGCACGCATTTAATGACACCGAGCGGTGAAGCTAGGCGAGTCTCAGGGAACACTATTAGGTCTGTAACCCGCAACGAAATTAATCAAAAGAAAGATAGGGAGGAGTTGGAAATATTAATTGTCCACTTCCCTCCATAGCAAAGCGGCAGACAAAAATATTGAACTAAAGAGGTATTTTAACCTCAAGTTTAGAGACGTTTAAGACTAGAAAAGCCAGTTGTAAAGCACCACGGATAAAAATTAAATGAAAGGGTCCTATCATATGAGCTGTCAAATTTGATTCCAATAATAGGTATGGCAAAAACGCCGGAAAGCACGGAAATTCTTTCTAGTCTCTACAAAGTCCATGTAGTATACAACCCCAGATGTTATTTGCATACTATCCAACATGATGTTGCGCTCATCATGCCAAAGACCACACTCCCAAAGTACGTGATGTGCAGACTGTTCATATATGTAACCAGGTGTAGAGCATGGGCACACAGGAGAGTCAACCAGCCTAAATGAAAATAGTTTGCACTTAAAATTACCATGACCGGCAAGAAATTGCGATACACAATGATCTATTTCTAGTCAAGTTTTGTTTAGGCGATCGCGAACGCATGGAAAATATTTATATAAATGACGCCCTTTCGAAGATACGTCCCACCTATATTGCTATTCGTTTAAAAGCTCATTGTGTACATCAGTGTGCGGTTTAAATAATGTATTGGTTCTTAAGAGCTCACGCGACGTAAGAAATCGTTTGTCCATATCCTCTCTGGTGGAGTAATACATAGCGGCACGACGCTATACCTCCAAATCGACTGGGAGTACGCCCGCAAGGACAGGCAAAGCTTCCGTACTAACAGTTCTATACGCCTTACACAAGAATATCAACGCCAGACGTTGACTCAAGAGCAGTTTTCTGCGCACAGCACCGATAGTAGCCCTATCGGCCCATACAGGTGATCCGTATGTAATACATGCTAAGTAAGTCGTCCCATAAATGACTTTGAGTGTAGTGAAAGATAGTCCCCACGTAGAAGTCGATATCCTTGTCAAAGCGTATCAACATTGATTCGGCAGACCGTTCCATACCCAACCAGGCTATCGTCCACTTAAAAATAGGGTGTGAAATATCAAAATCGAAATCTAATGCCAAAATTAAAGCCGATATTAAATTGTATTAAGTATAGAGCTTCAAAGTGAAGTTTATCGAAAAAGAACTGAAACGTCCTAAATTAACAGACAATACTAAGTTTCCAATAGTTTTGGATTGAGTTAAGAGACTGTTTCGGAACTCAATGTATTTTAGTTATAGTACGTATTGTAATATGTGAGAATATGAACGTCATAGTATAACCAATGAAATGAAATCCTCCTACCCAGTTTCGCCCACGGCGGCCAATCTCAACGGAGATCAGCCAGGTACGCAGGAAATATTATGGTGCATAAGTGTGGGCGCAATATACAGGTGCACTCGCTATTCCTTCACTCTCATAGTCCAATGCAGGCAATCCGACATGACTGGAGAGAGATCAGGTGCAGGACCAACGGCTTTGCGTGCTTAGTAGTGCTAGTATAATCAATATATTATGTTCATCGTTAAAAGTATTTCATAAAAAAAAAACATTTAGTAATCAACTACTTATTATACCTACTAACATGAGTACAGTGGGTGTACCGTGTACAACGCGAGGGTGTGAGATGTCTCATGTCAGTATGAGTCGATCACAATGCCCATTGTGTGGAGTGGGTGCGCTCCTGCCCGCAAACCTTGCTTTGTCAACGGTTTTTATACAACTCTTCAATTGAAAATATATTTTGTTTCACTAGCTTACTTTACCTAAAGAAGAAAGTTTTTATTTACCGTTGCCAAATGGATATATTTTTAACCGACTTCAAAAAGGAGGCTCTGTATACGATCCGTATGTATGTATGTATGTAAATTTTTATGGCCGCGAGAGTCTCAAAAACTACTGACCCGATTTGCATGTAGTTTTCGATGTTCAAATGTATAGCTTTCAAGGAAGGTTTTAGTATATAATTTATGAAGATCTTCGGAGATACACAATGGAACTCTACAATAACTAACAGCAGATGACTCGCGAATGCTGCAATCGTATATCTATGATGTATTATTTACACTATTTTATAATTAACTAACGAAATAGCAATAAATAAAAACTTTTTAACAAAAAATAAAGCGACTTCAAAACCACTACAAACCAAAAAATAATTCAACTTTATATTCGCTTAGTATAGTAATTTTTTGTTAAAAAGTTTTATGTATTGAGAATAAGGAAGCTTTTTGAGGCAAATATCGCAGAGGAACAGGACAGAGAGTTCAATAACAATTATAGTCCCCGTATGTCAGAAGACACGCCTCTTTGTATGGTATTGGAATAGTATTGGTCGGAGATATCATGTTATCGGGAAAAGGCCTCCGCAAGATTCTTTAAATAAACTTAAATTTTATCGCAGAACATTCATAAAGACCTTGCTAAAGTAAAAAAAAAAACTGTCGATTTCATGAATCAAAACATATCCTACTATACTCGTAAACATAGTGTTATATTGAGGAAAAGGTTTCTTCATCGTGTTTTTAAATTATGTTAAATAACAATATCTAATAGGGTTGGCAGCCCTGCCGCCATGACGCGGAACAATCGAATCATCGATATTGCATCGATTTGCGGTCGTTGAGAAAATGATCAATTATTTTATTTCATGCGTCGTTACATTAGCCTTCCTTCTTTCACTCGTGCTCAATCTTTTAGGCTTAGGAGCTTTCAAGTCTTGTCTCCAATTCTCATGTGAATGAATAATTATAAAAATACTGATACTATTTACTCTGTTTGTCGAGGTGCATTAGGTGTATTTTTGTACTTTAACATCAATCTATATACCAGTACGAAGATGGTCTGTTTTCTCCTCATACGTAGGTAATGGTTGTGTATTCAATGCTTTGTGCCTGCTAGGAGTTGCTTACTAACAATCAACTAGACAACTGTTTACAGTTTTAACTATTTATTCTTCCACTTTATTTCCTGGTGCGAGAAAATGACTAAACATCATTTTCATTCTAGTTCAGTCCAAATACTAATTAATATATTGTCAAGGAATGAGAAGTTGCGTTTCATGGTTTCAGAATTATGTCAAACTCTAATTGGCAGATCTCATAACGAGTATAGGTTCCTGCCCATACTTTGGTTTCAATCTTCAAGTTTAGTTACTAGTTGAGAAGAGAGTTTACCTAATCCGCTTCGGTCCAGAGTGGCAGGTGGTATTTTTTATGCGGTCACGGCACAGTAGCACCTGATAAGTGGAGTAGGGTATGCATGCATTATTGTGTATCGGTTTTTGTGCATGCATTATTGTGTATAGTACATTGTAGCCAGTGTAACTACTGGACATAATGAAACTTGACATCTTATGTCTCAGGATGACGAGCGCAGTTGAATGCCACACAGTAATTTGTAACTCTAGGTGCTGAATGGTTTCAATGCAATAAAAAAAAGCCCAGACTCCAAATAGAGTGTGTCTGACGAAAGCTGATTAGTTATAACCGACACATTTATGCCGGCTTGATTGCAACCGCATTTACACAAGCTGGTCCCAAAATGCGGCACATTTACTTAGACCACAGCATTTACACCGTGTGTAAGATGGTTGCCATCCGGGCGGGTATAAAATTCATCTAAAACTTCGTACAGTTCAAACTTTACGAAGCTGTACTGGCCAATCTTCTAAAATTGGCCAGTACTCAAACTAATAAAATAATCGCCAATATTCTCAGATCGCCAACGTGTTTAAGCGTAGGCTTGAAAAAGAAACGAGTATGGAAGTAATTAGTATTACACGAAGGCCTGTATGATTTGAATAACCGTTAGTGGAAGTGTATCGTTGTGATTAGATTTAGTTTTTGTGCTTGTCGTCTAGACAACTCGTTTTAGTCTGCAACGAGGGCGTATGCAAGTGGAATTTTTGAATGGCACACTTGAAACTGTATTAGAAACTTATTGGGGTTTATTTCGGAGTAGGTCAATATCATGACTACAAGCTAATATAGTGTTGAATTCAGTGATTACTATCTCGAACAAGATATCGCGGATTTGATTCTTGCAAAAAAGTTGCGTCCGCAAATATTTGTGTCTGATGTGTGTTTCACTGTGTCCTTCGTAGCTGCTAATATAAATGAAATGGGTCAAAATACCTACGTGTCAGTATTGATTTTATTAAAATAACTTAGTCGTTCTTTTGTAACTCGTAACTTTTAACGTATAACCATCACAGCAAAAAGTATTCAGTTTGCTTTTAATTTCAAAGTCAAATCACATTTGGAAACGCAATGAAACAGATTGACGGAGCCAAATCCCTATCAGATGATCGCAGGTTGCCTTCCCCTGCCAGTACATTGCCTCTCCATAATCGTGCCCCGCGCAAATCTCTTGATCCCCGACCGATGGAAGCTTCGTGATCGTCATTTGGACGAACCAAGTTCATGATCTTACTGTTTAATTTAAATTTTAAGGGTGTTACAAAAGTAATCTTTCTATTTACTTTATTGACTCGTCAAGCCCCGCGATGGACGCCGGCGTTCATATACATAGGGTTTCCCCATACATCTATATATATAAGCGGGGTTTGATGGGTTAAATAATATTTATCTTTTTATACTTAAAGAAAATGCATACGTCTGTACGAAATAAGTTTTTAGTTTGATTTGTTATTTAATCTGTAAAGCCCCGCGACGGACACCGGTGTCCATATGTATAGGGTTTTTCCATACATTCTATATATATAAGCGGGGCTTGACGGGTTAACTAGCTTTTTCCCGCGGCTCCGCTCGCGTTAAAAAGTTTTTCCGGGATAAAAGTCCCGCCTTATGTTTTCTCGGGATAAAAAGTAACCTATGTGTTAATCCAGGACATGATCTACCCGTGTGCCAAATTTCATTGAAATCCGTTCAGTAGTTTTTGCGTGAAAGAGGAACAAACATCCATACATCCAAACATCCATACATTCTTACAAACGTTCGCCTTTATAATATTAGTAGGATAAAAAACACCACTATGTTAGAAATAGTAAGTAATCATATGAATTAAGAGCTTATCCATACACTACATAGGCTACTTTTTATCCCGGGAAAATATAAAGCGGGATTTTTATCCCGGAAAAACTTTATAAAGCGGGCGGAGCCGCGGGCAAAAGCTATAGGTGGTATAAAAATGCAAGCAAATAACGTGTTTTGCTCATAAAATGATTTTTATTTCGAGTCTTATAAGTAAACAAATTAGTTATTTTTGTTATAAAATTAATATGAAACTAAACTTAGTTTTAAGTTGCCTTAAGTGTATTTTTTATTTTTAACAATGCTAATAATATTATAGTAATATCATATACTTATTAGGTTGATAATAGTTATGTGTATAAGGTAATAGATGTGAAAAGTTGCAGGAAAATAAGTTTGTTTGTCAGGAATGATTCAGGTGTGCCTAATGGAACATATGTCATATCTTCTAATCCGGTTTTGAGCACTTGGTTGGTTTTGTTTACTTCCTTATGCATAATTGGATTTTGCTCGCGCTCCATTGTTAAAATCTGTTCCTGGGATAAACAGTGACCTTCAGCAGTTCAAAGAAATACCACGATTTAAGCAAAATAGCTACTATAGTATAGTGTACGAATGATATCCCTATTATTTATGAAAATACAATGAAGAGAAAAACATTGGTAAGAAAATAAAATTATACAGGCGTTTCGAAGTTTTCAATTTGTTCAGCTGCTTATGCGGACATTTTTGGATTTCTTGGAAGACTTGATGTAGCTGACGTAGACTTTACCAGTGGTAGGTCTCTCATATGTAAGACTCCGTCTAGATGGGTACCACCGCAATGTCTATTTCTCCCGCCAAGCAGCAGTATGCATGCACTGTTGTGTTTCGGTTTGAAGGACATTGTAGCCAGTGTAACTACTGAACACATTGAGACTTAACATCTTATGTCTCAGGATGACGAGCGCAGTGTAATGCCACACAGTACTTGGTAACTCAAGGTACTGGATGGTGTTGCTACTGTTTATGGGTGATCGTATCGCTTACAATCAGGCGAACAGCTTGCTCGTCTCGTCATTCAATGCCATAATAAAAACTACTGGGTGTATCAGAACGAAATTATTTTCATGTTTAAAAATTAAACTCAAAAATTTTGCATTAGTTATGTTAAGACAAGCAGGTATAAAATTCTAACAAATAATGTTTAGTAATGAATCATGAGCGGATGTTATGTGTTGTTTATAATGCTCGTGAGAAACTTTAGCCATTTTGTGATGTAAATAGATGCGCATTTGATTTTTTATCAAGTTTATGATATTGGTAATTATAGTTGGTAATGGATCCAAAAATGGTCAATTTAATGGAGCTAGGATATTATGTAATATAGCTTTTGCCCGCGGCTCCGCCCGCATTAAAAAGTTTTTCCGGGATAAAAGTCCTGCTTTATGTTTTCCCGGGATAAAACGTAGCCTAAATTACTCCTTATTACATCAGCTATCTGCCAATAAAAGTCCCGTCAAAATCGATCCAGCCATTTCAGAGATTAGCTGAAAAAAACAGTGTTATTTTGGTGTATGTACAGTATATACATATACATTCATATACATGTAGTAAAAAACGGTTACTTCAATATTACACACAGACACTTCAATTTTATTTATATGTATAGATATAGATTCGTTATTCTCATAATCTGCCTTAATTAAGAATATTATATTTGTTTTAAGAGGCTCGCATAATTCTTCCAGTCGGTAAGAATTGCAACGTCTCTACTTGGTAGATTATAGACTATATTATTTATGCAGCAAAAGTAAATCTTTAATGTGCCGGAGCAAAAAATGAAACGTTACTTCAATAATGCAAATGATAGTAATGGAGCTCAACATGGCAATAGGTCGTAATTACCGGAACATACCTCAACGGACTGCCTCGGTGGCGTAGTTGTATTACAGCACGACTGCAAAGCTGAGGTCTCGGGTTCGATCCCCGGGTCGGGCAAAGTGATATTGAGTTTTTCAATTCAGTATCAGCCCGGAGTCTGGAATTTGTGCCCGATATGGCGATAGGCTCGCCCCCTATCACATTATGGGACGGAATAACAGCGAAAAGTGGGTGCACTAATTGCGCCTCTGCCTACCCCTTCGGGGATAACAGGTGTGTGTGTGTGTGTGTACCGGAACATACGCTCAATTGATCTGAGAGGGTGGCAGGGAGCCAACTGGAACCGGTGGCGATCTGAGCAATTACTATTAAAGAATTAGGGTGATTTGCCAAAATTATTGGCGTTTCTAATGTCTTCCTGAGCCTAATGATTATAAAAATGCAGTGAAGTTTGAGGGTCAAAACTTATAATCAAAATTGAAGCATATGAATTGTGTTATATGTGTTATTATTGGGTATTATAAATATTTTTAACAATAGCCATTTTTGTCTACGTTTCATTTAGACTTTTGTTTCTGACTAAAATCATTTAAGGTTACGAACAGTGAACCGAAATCCTCGCTAATAAGGTTAATTTTTAATGGCACAGTTATTTAGATACTAAATAATTTTACTTTCTCAACACTAAAGAATTCATAAAGAATCCGCCGTTCCTTTGTGTTTTTGTAGCCAAGTTTTATCTGTGTGTAGATAAAAGCCCCTAATTTGTTATAGATAACATCGGTACCACCGTTTTGGTGAATCACTATAGGATAGGATTTGTAATGTGAATAACTTGCAGTCGAATTCTTTTTTGACAGTAGAGAATGTTTTGCCCAAATAGTGAACTCCACCACCACAGGTCGATTGTAACGACAATAATCTCGTGACTTGTGGGCAGTGGTGGCCTCAGCCAACGTGAGGCTTCGGGCGACAGATCTTTCTAAGGTCTTTTTCCTTGTGCAGTGCAAATGCCGGCGCGAGGCCCCGGCCGGAAACAGAAAATCCCGCGTTTTCAACGATTTCGTAAGAAAGATTCGTCGTCGTTGGACTTTGATAAGTAGGATGGTGACCTAAGAAAGTTCGGCAGTTGGACATCGTCTAAGCGCGAAGTCCCGCCTCCCGAGCAGATGTCTGCCTGTTGGTGCAACTCACGAAGAAAAGAAGAAGAGCGGAGGTGCCGCAAGGCATATAGGTCATGTCACCATCAATTAGGCCATGACGTCACAGTAGGCGGGGCCTAAAACCGTAGTTCTGAGTGAATCGTCAGTGCGTTCGGTTCGGCCTCATCTGACGTTTAAATACGTATTAAATTCTTTTAACCATGAAATGTGATATTGATGAGAGTAGAAGTTGCTCAGGATCAAAAATCAAACAAGATGGCATAACATTTTATGTGTAAGTCGTTTAAATTTATGTTTATTTGCATTTTGAAACATATTTTCTTGTTGCATTACCAAGAGACATCTATCGTCGAAAAGTTGCATTCTACATATTTCTCACCGATATCTTGATTTTAACATTATAAACGCATATTACAATATTTTTGCGGCAGAAATAAGTAAACTTAGTTCATTATGCCTCTAAATATATTCATTATTCAATCATTTATTATTTAGTTACAGGAAATGTGAAAAAATATATTAAAACATGTAGTGACATCTGTGGGTAAGTATTCAGAAATAACGGATAGCGAAAAACATGTGCGTCATGCGAGCGACACCCAACATCGAATATAATTCGACGCTTGAAAGGCAATAATATCTAAGCGACAAATATACCGAAAATGAGTTATATACATATTTGGAATCGCCAAATTTTTTTGTGTCGATTAATCCGGGTTTCGTAGCTCTAGGACAACTTTTTTGGCGGTTAGATATTAGATGATTCCGGTAAATTTCACATCTTTTTTCTCATTTACCGACAAGAAATTTACGACTTTTCGGATTTATAGAAGTTGGTACACTTAAGGAAATTGATTTTGAACTTATCGTGTCTTACTTGAAATCGTGATATTACATGTTTTGCATTAATATATGTTTACTTGAAATAAAAATATGCTCACTCTTTAATTAGTTGTTTATTACCTACACAACAAAATTATAGCATTGGCGTAGATATATATTTGCCTGCACCCATACTCACCATATTGATGTGCTTAGATATTTTCAGCTTAATAAAATATTTTGTTAATAGTACATATATACAACTTTACATAAAACAAAATAAAAAGAGATTAATCGGTTAGATAGTTTTACCTGAATAATATAAGTTCTATTTTTTATGCTTAGATATTTTTACTTGTCAACCTTTAACTTCAATGATGTCGCATAGTTAATTTTACCGGGTATGTTCAGGTGGTTATACTTATTGTTAGGAGATATTCACCTGTTCGTAATAAAGAAAATACACCCGCTTGCGAACCACCTAGTGTTTTAAAAGTGTCGTTGGCTATTCTCATCTAGCCATGTATTTTTCTTATATTCCATGGCCTCTTTTACATCGTCCCACATTCTTGCTCGTGTTTGCAAAGTACTATGAAAATCCTTTGTGGAAGACGTATGTCAAAATCGTAGAATGTGGTGCTCCATAGTGTCTGACTACCCGTATGGGATGAGGGCGTAAGGTTGTATGTGTGTGCTTTCAGCAAAAATAAAATTTGAGTGAAAATTACGAGTTTCCAACACAATGAATAAATGATAATATTATTGTTTTCTAGTTCTTCTTGAGGCGAGAACCTCCCTCTAACGAAATTTGTTAACTATTAACAAATTCTATATCAATATGCTATATTTTGGATGTAAGTATGTTTATGTAACAATAAAATTTGATTTTCATTAAAGTTTGCTGTTTATTAAATAGTTTAATGTTGGTGGGAATAACAATATTTACAATATTGTGCACATATTTATGTTTTTCTATATTCGTGCGACCCAGTAATTTAGCTATAGATATTTTTAATTGATTTTATTAATATGTTTAGTTATCCTTATACGATTCTTACCAACTGCGCATTTTTTAATATTTGATATTTCTTTAAATTTACTTGTTACGGTATCCATAAAATTATCAATTTAGATGACTTTACCTGTTTGTAAATTAAGGTAATTTTTAACTAAGCGACGGTAACTTTTTAATTTATAATCGTCAAGGCTGTTGATTTAGGTCAAAAAATGTCAAAAATTAAGAAGTTCCTAAACCAGTTACAATTATTTTTGTGCAGCAAATAGTTTCTTTATGATTTTTTTGTCAAAACAAAACTTTAAAACGCTCTACTGAAAAAATTTGCTAAATGTCGCTTAGATATGATTGCCTTTCAAGCGTCGATATTATTTCTATTAAATTCGTTGTATTTGTAAGTTTTTTTCGTGTTATTGAGTTATTTGTTATCATTTTAGATTCCCCATTTTTATTTTTGTTTTTGCGGAGAAAGTAACTTATTACTACCGATGCTGTAAATACAGAAAATAGAAATGCATGAATACGTGTTATGAATAGATGTAACAACTGGACGCCAACAAAATATTCGAAAATATAAAAAATGCTTGGAATATAGTAAAAACAACAATTTCGCTTTTCTTTAGAAAATATTCCTACCTGTCAAACATTTGATGTTCGTCCCTTCGTTTAGAAATCAATTAAATTTACAAGTTAAAATATCACTAAAAGTGGAGTTTTATTCTTCTTGTTTTGGTTTTGAATGTCCAACGTTTAATATTCGTCCCATCGTTTAGAAATAAATTAAATTTAAAAGAATACTTTAGTTCTTTTTATTTGTTTTTGACATTTGACATTTACAACCAACAATTTCTGATCGCAACTATAATATTTTACGGACTTTGGCGGAAACCTGGGCGTAAAGGTTGCGTTGTTTCGGTTGAATTTGATTTTTATGTGCATGATGCGGTTTGTTCAGTGGCCAATAAGGAATACATTCATTTTTATCATAATACTAGGGGTTTCTTGCGGCTTCATCCCCGTGTAAAGCCTTTCCGCTAAAAAAAGTCCCTATGAAGAGATTAAAAATATGCATTATTTCCATGGGGGTAAATTACCGGGATAACAAGTAGACTATGTGTTAATCTCAGACATGATCTACTAGCGTGCCATTTCATCTAAATCCGTTTTGTTGTTTCTGTGTTTACTTCTAACACACATGTAAATATCCAAATATTTTTATGAACTTTCGCATTTATAATATTATCACAGGATACTGAAGTAGATATTAGTAAGATTATCGTAATGATTAATTTTAATCAGTAAAGATTTTTTATCAAGAACTTTAACAACTAATTTTATTTTGTTTTATTCCCTAATTTTCCTGTATGTATGATAAAATAATTATAGACATATATAATTATTTGATCATATATGTGTCACCTATATAATGTATATGCTGAAAAAACGGTTAAGCGCCAGTAGAATAATAAATAATGTGGTCCGCCATACTAACGCACATAGAATCGTCTGGAACAAACACTTTTGCTTGTTACGCCGTAGGGTTGAAAAGACGAACTAAATTATTGACAAGTTAGCTCTGTTACGTTGTAATAATGCCATTCACCGCTAGATGGATTTTGATTGGGGGGAGGAGCTATCGTTATATTTCATCCCCCGACCCCCCGCATTTAGCGACGCTACGTTCTAAAGAGATTTTGGCTTGACACACCTCCGCTCTTCTTCCTCCGTGGTGCAACTCTGTCCTCCTCTATTCCCAAAGATTAAGGCGATTAAGATTAAGGCGTGAACAACTAATTAATTATTCGTCATAAATCAGTATTTGTATAATTATGCGAGTGCCAAACATCGTGTGGTTTATGTCCCTTCGGCTTGCTGGAGCAATAAAGAGCGCCGGATCACTTGGTATAATGAATGATCTGCTTTGTTTGACAATACTCAGAAGGGAATAAATGTATGAATTAAGGGTAGCTCATACTTAGGGCTACGAAGTATAATGCGATCTAATGCATGAATTGTGCAGAACTAAAGTTTTATGTCTTTGAATATGTCTAAATTATTACATATCGTATTTTCACAAACTGCAATACGTATGTATAATTTCAAACCAATATTCTAACTCGCTGCAGCATATAAACTCGGTATGGTATACACAATTGAATTTTCAATTAAAAATTAAAATAAAATTGTCATTGCTATCTCATTTTTGACTGTTTCTTACTCTTAGTTTTCGGCCAGCTACCAAACGAGGTTTTGGCAAACACTCACTACACCAGGAATTGGCCTATAAGTAATAAAAAAAAATGCGCTACATACATGTCTCAATAAGTGAAAAATATTTTTCAATGTCACCGCGTCGCATCGCTCGGTGTGAATCCGCTTGGCACATATCCATCCATATCATTAATGGAGGGAAATTGGTTTTCCGATTATTATCGCGATAATGTTGGTCTGTCTGTGGAATATATTGCCTTAATTAACTATATGCGACCGAGATATGGCCCTTAAGTAGGTTAAGGGCGGGATAGTATTATTTGTAGCTTTCATTCAAAAGAAACTATGTTATGTGGAAAAGTATAGGCTGTAGCTCTTAGCGATAATGTAGCTTTCTCTTAAAGTTTATATTTTATAAGTTGACATGTTTTAACCGCAAATATAACACGCAGTAAACACAATCCAGTTGGAGAAAATATTATAGTACAGAGATTATCCTCTAAATCCAATCTTGAATACCATTATACAGTCATTAATATGAATAATTCAAAATTTTCAATCGCCGATACGCGTTAAGTTTAATAGAAACATCTTTTCTTTTTGTGAAGTAAATTCCTCTTATTCTATTTTTGCGAAGAGAAATAAAAATTGATAACACAAAAGTGTATAAGCGATTTCTCGAACGACAGGCTTACTCCCTATAGTCGATGGCGTTATTCTCCATGATAGTGTGAACTCGTAACGGCCGCGTTACGTTTACTTCGTATAATAAGCGTAAGATGGTATTCTGTATGCCAACTTCCATAGTGATAAACGCGATGAGTTACGTTACACGCGTGTTACGAGCGATGAATATAACTTGTGTCAGAATAAGAGGGCTGTTTCCAATCCCGAGCAACACACGTGTTTATCCATCCTTCATCTAATTTCAACCCCTTTTTTTTTTTTTTTTTTTTTTTTTTTTTCGCGGAGAAAGTAACTTATTACTACCGCCCAGCCTTCAAGGGGGGCGACTGAGCGGTGATGTTGGGTTCACCGTGCCTTACGACCCAGCGTTGAGCCGCCGGGCCGAGTCCCTAACCTATGTACACCGCACGGCATACCAACTAAAACTCCGCGGTGGCCTTCTTCGGCGCATTAGGGACGGCTGCGGGTTTCCCCAGACTAATAGTGTCTAAGTTGTCGTCCGCAGCCGCCCCTGCGCGGTGCCGCCTAATGCAGCCCGTCTCCTGTATGGGGGGGCTCAGAAGCCCCCGCGCACCGAAGGACGCCCTCGGCGTCAACGGCAGTGTGAGGCCTACTTGCCACACTGCCGTCCATCACGGGGGTCGCAGCACTGTGCTAACAAACACGCACAGAACTAAAGACGGACAGCCCCCTGCCGCCCGCCCGCGACCCCCGGTGGCCCCTATTAGTCGCCTTTTACGACAGGCAGGGGATACCGTGGTGGAATTCTCCAAACGCCCCCAATCCACAGGGCGGGAGACGCCGGTCAGTCGTCCACCCGGCGCCTCCTTCGTCTCCTCTGGCGGCGGGAGGGATCTTCTCGCTCCCGATCCCTCTCGGCACTCTCCTTCTGCGAGAGAACCACCTCGCAGAAGTGGGCCACCGCACGCCAGGCCTCCCGACTGCCGACCATGGAAGCGACCACGGCCGGCAGCGAGAGGTCTCCTCCGACGACTGCTCTGAGAGCGCTGCGTTCCTCGTCCCAGGCTGGGCAAAACTCCAACGTATGCTGGGCCGTATCCAGCGGGCAGTTGTCACAATGGTGACACACGGCCGACACCTCCTTCCTCACTACCCGCCACAGGTACTCACCGAAGCAGCCATGCCCAGTGAGCACCTGTGTCAAGCGGTACGTTGCCGCACCGTGGCGCCTGTCCAGCCATTCGGCAAACACAGGACGCACTGCCGCGACGACCCTGAGCCCCGCTGACGGGGCCTCCAGCCTGTGACGCCACTCCTCCACGGCGGCTCGCCGCAGGGAGACCCTCATGGCCTCCACTTCCTTCAGGGCCGGACGCTGCCCACGACTGGATACCTCCTCCCGCCAATGAAAGACATCGGAGAGGGATTTGGCGTCCAAGTCCCAGGGCAGAAATCCGGCCAACAAACAAGCCGCCTCGAAAGAGACCGTGCAGTACGCCCTGATCGCCCGCTGCGCCAAAGCTCTCTGCGGAGTGCGCAGGAGGGCGACGCAGGGGCGGCTCAGGGAGTCAGCCCAAACGGGGCTGCCATACAGGGCCATGGACCGCACGACTCCGTGATATAATCTTCGGCAAGGGCTGCCAGGACCTTCCAGGTTAGGCAGCAGGCGGGAAAGAGCGCCCGCTGCCCGGGACAGTTTTGTCCGTAATTTCTTGAAATGGGCGCGGAATCGCCATCGGCCATCCAAGACAAGACCTAAATATCTAATTTCAACCCCTGCTATGCTATTCTATCGAGCTCACTTCTGAATGCAGTGTAATCTACACTAGCGCCATAAGGTGAGAATGTTTGTGAAGCGAACTACACTCACTCACTAATAACTGAAACCTTAAGTATATTACGCTAACCGGATTCTGTAAACAAAGATTTCGATAGTCACACTGGCTTTGTGTCATAATCTCACCCGAGATGTCGAAGTCACCTCACTTCACGCTGTGTTTCTACAGAATTTCACCGCTGGATCAGTTGTAATAACCTACTTGGAAAAGTATTTACAAGATTTTGATATCGGCAGTTATTTACATACAAAGTGTTAGATAGGGTTGTAAGGAAATCCGGAATCCGATATGGGTCACGGCGATCCTCTGCCGTTTCCCGGTACACACGTTTACCGGGATATGTTTTTATTATTTCCTATCTGGTAGCAAAAGGATCACGCCTTCCAAAACCCGGTGGTATTGTGTTTTGAAGTAGCTAAAATACTTTAATAGATCGACGATATAATATTTAGATTCGAATTGTTTTTTGAACGTACAATTTTTTATTTTCTTATGGACGTCTTTTCTGTGAACTGTATTTTAGATAGTGAACTGGTCGAGCAAGTACGACAATATTGTGATGTATAATTTGGTGTATCAATACTATGTACAGAAGAAAAATAAGTGGCAAACAAACTGGCAATATCTGCCCAGAGGTTACTACTATTCTGTCGTCTAGTTGCATTTTGTTCGGGATTGTAGAGTTACCCATCTGCTTGTCTTTTATATATTTCCAAAAGATTACTCTTCACATAAACGTAGGTATAAGCCGACCAAATCCAAAAGTCACTCACTCAAGTCACTATGCTGCTAAATAAATGGTAATAAAATGAGTACTATTTACATAAACTGTTTATTTTTGATTTTTTTATGGCATGGAATGACAAGATGAGTATGCCATTCACCTGATGGTAAGCGATACGACCACCCATAAACAGTAGCAATACCACCCAGCACATTGAGTTACAAAGATCTCGTCATCCTGAGACATAAGATGTTAAGTCTCATTATGTCCAGTAGTTACACTGACTACAATGTCATTCAAACCAAAACACAACAGTGCATGCACACTGCTACTTGGCGGTAATGTGAACTATGAAATAAAATTACATGAATCCGTTGAAAGTGGGTTTATTTGTTGTACTATTCAAAGTTGCAGAGTTTGTTTGCAACGCGCTAATCTATTGTTGCTATTGTATACTTTTATCCCGGAAACGGTATAAACGCGGGTTTAGTTGAGGTCCGAAACTAGCATTCAATAAGTGACATCACAAGTTTTTCAGAACATGAACTGGAGGTACCGCTATCAGTAACTCTTACCGCGAATAGAAATATAACTGTTACAGCATGTAACTGTTTGAGAATTCTGTAGAAATTGTATACAGACGGTGTAACATCTAGTTTTAAAATATGTACTGCTATCTACGTTAATAGTCTACTGCATGTAAATCAGTGTGAACAAAAGGCGTTACCCTTTGTAGGAAAGCCTTGCTGTGGGGAAATATATTACAGTGTTTTTGTTACTTAAAACATAGTATTCTAAGAATATCATTCTGAGTTTACGTTTACCTACTATGAATTTATTTTAAATGAATTGGATTTCTAAAGTTTTTATGGAAGAATGGTAATAACTACTATACTACCTTTGAGAGACATGATCAATAAAAAATATAAATACGTCGGAAATATAAATAACTAGCGGCCCGCCCTGGCTTAGCACAGGTAGCAAAGCATAATACTGTATACCTACATTTATTTTTCTGTCGTACAAAATATTTATGAATTATTCCTCTTGAATCACAACATCCATTGATGAAAAACTTATTAAAATCCGTTAAGCAGTGTTTGAGTTTATCGCGTTCAAGAGACAGACAGATGCGATAGGGGACTTTGTTTTATAATAAATAGCTTTTGCCCGCGGCTCCGCCCGCTTTAAAAAGTTTTTCCGGGATAAAAGTCCCGGTTTATATTTTTCCGGGATAAGAAGTAGCCTATGTGTTAATTCAGGACATGATCTACCCGTGTGCCAAATTTTATCGAAATCCGTTGAGTAGTTTTCGCGTGAAAGAAGAACAAACATCCATACATCCAGACATCCATACATACTTTCAAACTTTCGCCTTTATAATATTAGTAGGAGTAGGATAGTAGGATAGAGATGTAGGGTCATATCCCTAAAAATAAAAAATAAACCGCGAGAAAAAAATCCGCAATAAAATTCCCGGTGTCTGTTTTCCGGGATAATAGTAGCCTATGTCCTCCTTTGGATCACAAACTATCTCCATACTTATTTTAATACGGTTGCACTGGCAGAAAACGATTTTCCGAGATTAAGGTCCCGGTTTATATTTTCCCGGGATATGAAGTAGCCTAGATTCTTCCCAGGGTTTAAAACTATCTCCCTGCCAAATTGCATCGCTATCGGTTCAGTGGTTTAGTCGTGGCGGCTCCACTCGCGAGAAATTAAAATCCGGGATATAATTCCCGGTTTATCTTTTTCCGGGATAAGAGTAATTATGTCCTCAACTGAATCTCGAAATATCTCTATACTTGTTTTCTTGCTGTTCCACTGTCAGAAAACGATTATCCAGGATAAAAGTCCCGGTTCATATTATCCCGGGATAAAAAGTATCCTATGTCCGTCTCCTGGTTC
Organism: Lapara coniferarum; assembly: GCA_949316025.1. Lineage (NCBI taxonomy): Eukaryota > Metazoa > Arthropoda > Insecta > Lepidoptera > Sphingidae > Lapara > Lapara coniferarum. The sequence continues at coordinate 36,249,853 of OX438924.1, read as the reverse complement.
TAAGCTACCTCTCCACCAATTTTCAGCTAAATCCGCTCAGCCGTTCTAGAGTTATAAGTGGTGTAACTAACACCACTTTCTTTTATATATATAGATTATAAATTTCCAACGTAGGTAACTAACGTAATTATACTAGGCAACACTCGTATTTTATAGCAATTTTCGAAGCCAAAAATTGGCTTTGTTTAGAACGTTTGTCTGGTCGAATGAGCAACAATGACCTTTGCCATTCAACCGTAAAAATAAAACTAAAATCAAATATAGAACGAAAAAACTGCGTATCGAAATGGTCAAAACTAAACCAATATTTTTGTTTGTTAGCTATGGACGATTAGGTAGAAATATTTTATTATTTCGGCGTATTACCTAATGGTGTTATACACCAAGACATATCGTGTGTCAAATTGTTTTATTCAATATTCCAAGTTTGACAGCTGTCATTTCAAATCTATTATTAATACTTACTTATTATAAATCCTATGTGTAGGCACGTAAGGACGACTTCCGCTTAATGACAAGTGTCCTTTTGTTCCCCGGGGAACACGTGATATTGAAGGGGTATAGTACTATCTTTTGCTTGAGGCTCCGCCCGCGTTAAAATGTTTTTCCGGGATAAAGGTCCCGCTTTATATTTTCCCGAGATAAAAAGTAGTCTGTCTGTGTGTTAGTCCAGGTCATGATCTATCTGTATGCCAAATTTCATCGAAATTCGTTCTGTAGTTTTTGCGTGAAAGAGTAACAAACATATATCCATACATTCTTACAAATTTTCGCATTTATAATATTAGTAGGATGGGTTGTTTAGTCTTGAGGTATTTAGTCATTGTATTATGGACATATAAAATGTGTATGAACAGCCCATGCCAATTTTCTTATGTTTAGAAGAGAAGCGAAGAAAATATTTCATGTAAAAATTATGCAATAATGAACTCTATGTCGGTTGTCGATGTTAGTAAAATTACGCTTAACTCTCGTATAAGTAGCCGTCTTGACTATAAAACTGTTACTAGACAGGTGAATAAACGTTAAAAGGTATATGCACACTAGATTAAGCTACGCATAGTATTGGAGAAAATATGCTCACTAGCCATTAATATTCTATCAAAAAATTCGACGAATTTCGAACATATAGAAAGACACCTATTTAAAAAAAAATTTTGCACAGCTAACCAGTTATAAAGTCTAATTTGTTCGTATATTATTAAATAATTTGAGATCAAGGGAGGAAATCATTGATTTGATTTAAACTAGTCACAGACGACCTGATTTGGTGCGGCTGCACCACGAACCTGGTGCGCCAGCGGACCATATGCGATCGTGTGGCGCACGAACCGCCGTTCGCCGTTTATTATCCGGTGGCGCATCCGGTTCGTGGTGTGGCCGCATCAAATCAGGTCGTCTGTGACTACTTTAAGCTTTGAACGTTTAATTAATAGAATAAATATAAATATTTGTATACATACGTACGCACTCAGGCTTTTTATCTCCGAAGAGGTAAAAGGCCTGAGTAAAGGCCTGACTAATGCACTCACTTTTCGCCGTGCACATTTCGTCTAATGATGTGATAGGAGGCGAGCTAATACTGAATAGAGAAATTCAATATCGCTTTGCCCAACCCGGGATCGAACCCGAGACCTCAACATTGCAGTCGTACCGTAATACAACTACGCTACAGAGGCAGTATATTAATATAGGGTATCTCAAAAGAAAGTTCACGTTTATTTTGGTTATTGCGTGAACGCAACTATTTTGAGAGGCGCGGGGGGAGTGTCAATCGGTAGCCTGGCTCTTGGGAATTTAATCGGTATGGAGCGTTTTTTGGGAGCGGACCGTGCGTTGTGCGTACGCGAGTTTTTTAAACGGTAATTCGGCGACTGTAGCGTAAAAACGAAAATCCGGGCGTCCAAGATTCGTTCTCGAAGATCTTGGACGCCCAGATTTTCGTTTTTCCAGTGTTGAACCGGTCTCTTTAAACTTCTTGACTAATCTTGCAATGAGTCGAGTCGTTGGCGCATCATTCAAGTGATGAATATGTCGAATGCAGAATTTTCTACGCGCTACAGTCGCCGAATTACCGTTTTTAAAAAACTATATTATCATAAATATATTGACAAATAGACCGTACGTCAAGTGCAGTGTTGGCACTAGGCACAAAGCTATGTTAGACCCTGTCAATTAGCCTACCTCAATGTGCGACAGCCCTATTCTCCCCAGACGTTGAAGGCACGCATCGTTGCCTCCGACCTACAGCAACTTGTCCGTCTGTCCGTCCTCTATTTATAAAGAAACGGATGCGTTTCCTTCGCTCACAGAATTATATTACCTTATTTATCCCACATTCAAATTGTTGACGTTATGTTTTATATCCGTTGATGAACTATGTCGGTTAACACGGTTAAAATGTATGGACCAAATCAAAGAAATCCTACTAATATTATAAAGGCGAAAGTTTGTAAGAATGTATGGATGTTTGGATGTTTGGATGTTTGGATGTTTGGATGTTTGGATGTATGGATGTAAGGATGTTTGTTACTCTTTCACGCAAAAACTACTGAACGGATTTCTATAACATTTGGTACACTGGTAGATAATATCCTGGATTAACACATAGGGTACTTTTTATCCCGGGAAAATATAAACCGGGACTTTTATCCCGGAAAAACTTTTTAATGCGGGCGGAGCCGCGGGCAAAAGCTAGTATTGTATATTTTAAAATTTGAGCTGTCGCTTGGAGTATTTGTTGTTTCTGTGTAGTAGAATTATGTTTCCGGAGACATATTTTTATGCAAATCTATTTAAAATAAACAATATGAATCCTTAATAATATGAGTGCATTTACGTTCCGGAAATGAGCTGTAACATGATCTAAATCACCTAATATTGTAGGACAAGCCACGTGGATTCACCGAGATTTGAATCAAGGAATTGTGACACGACCTAAGCCTTTTAAGCGTGGTAGCTCTATTATAGTTAATTGAGGATCAACTGATGAAATTGTTATTACGCAATAGAAAAGTTTTGGCGACCAAAGCGGTTAAAATTAAGTAGAAATCAGTCAAATGGCGGTGCTCCTGTTACCAGATCGCCACCATTAATTCTATTGTACAGTCGGAAATTGTTTATATTGTTACTTACAAATTGTAAAATATTTACATTTTAAAAAATTGTAATACAACTTTTTAACAAAACAACAAAAATTGTAATACAACTACGCCACCGACTGCCTCGGTGGCGTAGTTGTATTACAGTACGACTGCAAAGCTGAGGTCTCGGGTTCGATCCCCGGGTCGGGCAAAGTGATATTGAGTTTTTCTATTCAGTATCAGTCCGGAGTCTGGAATTTGTGCCCGGTATGGCGATAGCTCGCCCCCTATCACATCATGGGACGGAATGTCGGCGAAAAGTGGGTGCACTAGTTGCGCCTCTGCCTATCCCTTCGGGGATAACAGGCGTGAGTGTATATGTATATGTTTAAAAAATTATGTAACAATAAAAGATCTACGCGGGCTTTTCCGAAGCACTGATAGAATCTTTTAGTTTATAAAAAAACATTGTTAAAAATGACGTGTAAAAGTGCCCTTAGGGGCCTAACTACTTAATAAATGATTTGAATTTGAAAAGTGTATGCTCGAGTACCTTATGGTTCTACATAGGTCGCTTGCCCCTCGTCTGTCAACAAAATGCAACTTACAACTGAATAGACAATAACAGTTATCTGCCGTTTCCTTTGTACATCTCCGAAACGATTGCACCTCCTTGGTTAAATATGGAAAATTGCCATTTTATCTTGAGAAAGTACCAAATTGGGTGATTGTACATGCATAGTATCACGCTTTTTTCCCTTTTCAGGGGCAAGCAGAGTAGTATTGTAATTTAATACATGCTTCCTATTTCTAACTAGCTTGTATTACATTCCAGGCCCCGCATGCGGTCCGGCTCCAGCATCGTGGTGGTGGGCGCTGATGAGGAGAAATGTCCACCGCCGGATGACGACAAAGACATGCTCACTATGCTCTCGCTCACCTCCGACACCGGTGAGTATTGGATTCGATTCCCGGTCAACAATCTGCCATTAGAATCACTTAGTAATATACATAATTACATTATTCTGGTATTCAATTTAAAATTGATATTAGTGAATGTTTTGATTGCGAAAGGCTCGAGGTCGGGTAAAACTTTATATGAGATTTACTTTAGTGTTGTAAAAACACATGAAGTTTCCGACATAAAACTTGTATGAAACCGATATGACACTTCTTACACGTAATACGTACGTTACTTTTTGCGGTCGTATAAACTAAGAGTGATCAGTTTCCCCATTATATTTTTCTATTGTTGAAGCAAGCGATATCTAATTAACAATTAAGAGACGTTATTATAAAAAAGATTGAATGAAAAAAATATATACACCGTGACTTTATATTCGTTTTGAAACCGAAACGTTGTTACTTAGAACCATTTGTAGGACCAAGAAAAAATAGTGAATTAATTGTATCGTTCATAAATTAAAAAAATATTTCTCACTCGTTCGAGTTATGATAGTAACGCCGCGACGTTATAATTTATTCACAAAAGGATCGAGCCGCGCTGCACTGTTTGTGATGTCCATGACGCACGATAACAGCTGATCCTACGCAGAGCAAGGCGATACGTGTGCGGTTCCATATTTCCACAATTTAATAAAAACTACACAAGTACCTACACACACACACACAGAGACACAGCTAGCGTATTCTGTCTTATGATATAATGGAGACGAGCCTATTCCCATATCGAGCACAGATTCCAGACTGTTCCAGACTCCGGACTGATACTGAGCAGAAAATTTCGAATATAATTTTGCCCGACCTAGGATTAGAACCCGGGACCTCAGAGCGGTACAGCGCACACAGTACAACTACGCCACCGCGGCAGTCGCCAGTACTTACCTACTTAAAAAAAAATACTTTTTGATCGTGACGGCATTGATTGTATTAGGAATAATATCAAATCATAATTCGATACGTTACGACTTTTATAAGTACCTATTTACAATCAGTTGATACGTAGCAAGACGGCAATTTGATTTTTATTTTCACTGAAAATTGAAAGAACTTGCATTAAGTACTAAATTTATTAAAAATGACAATTAAGTTATAATCTGTTATTACTTACGAAGGTAAAAGAAAGTCGGTCGGTATCGGTAAATGTTATAATTTTTAATATTATGTTAAAAAAGGCAACAAATAGTTCCATTCGAGAGGCGGGAAAGGCGAACAGGGGCCGGCAGGGTTGTTTTGTGGCGGCTCGCGGGCCGCTGCGTAATGCCGGCCGCCCACGTGACCCCGCGCGGCGTGAGCGCCCGCGCCGAGCGAGCGTCCTACGCCGCGCCGCGCCCTTCGCACTCCCCTTACAAAAGTTATTAACTCGGAGGTAATTGGGATTGCGTGTCGCTAACGATGCAACTACTTGAAATCGAGTCCGCCGCGTTCGATTGTGTATTCTTTCGAATATGTCTCTCGTCACTTGAATTAAGGTGTCCACTATCACACTACGTAACACTTCACAACTTTGGTGTTCTCTGGAATCTACGAGCATTTTTATTTGCGACCACAAGAAACAATCTAGGGGCGTTAAGTCCGAGCTTCTCTAATAATGAAAATAATATGACGATAAAAATGATGATAAAAGTAAATCCTATTAATTGGTCGTTTATAATATTGGCCCTAACATAGGCACTGAACTGAACTTGTTGTTATTTTCCCCTATCAGGTTAGGATTTATGAGAGCCCAGTATTGTTCATTCTGCACGTTGTATAGTCCAACTCGAATAAACCAGTGACGACTCATCCGTACACAGAATGTTAGCGTTGGTATTACTATTTAATAACCACTGACATAGGGTTATTTTCGCCGCAGCATCGTTGTCGTTAATGACGTGCACCCGATGGAAATGATACGAATGTAATCCGTGGGTAATCAATGTTTTCTGCACAAAGTATTGGCTAACATTAAATTCTTGTGCCGCCATTCTCGTGCTTCGCCGAGGATCCCGCTCGAAATATCCAAAATGCCCTCTTCAATTTTCGGCGAGTCACTCAGGCATCGTCGGCCTTGCGTATGAGCTGGCACGTAGAATTGTCCGTGAACGTGATTGAGTAGGAACATGTGGATAGTCGATCCCTCGTAGTCTCAGCGCATTTAAATATTCCGGCTGAGAGAACGTACGTCTGGCCTCTTCCAAATTGTACTTAGCAACAGCGCGGCGTACAGCTGAAATACTCTGCGTTTGAATATTCGTACTGATGACTCATTTTCGCATGGCAGCGTAAATAATACAACCTGAACGTGCGCGGCGCGGGTTGCCACGCTACTGACTGACGGGCGGGCGGGGTGCTCGCGAGTGGATGCGCTCGCCGCGCCGCGCAGGTACATCAAAGGGGTGCGCGTGATTGGCGACGCTGCGGCGCGGCGGTCTCTTTGTCTTTATTGGATAATATTTTGCCACTTAGTTATGAATGACACCGATCGTAGTGATCGTTGTACGTGAGATTTAGTTGTGTTCAAAGAGAATTGTAATACTACGGAAAGTTGTGTTACCACGGGTTCTCACTTCTTATTCGTAAACGACATTATTAATGTCACATTAATTTTAATATTCAAAAATATTTTTTTTTTATATTTTTTTTATACTGTATTAGTAATACAGAATTCAAAATTTTCGGTATCAAAACGGCTATAAATTCACGGTGTATAATATAATACTGAAGTGTAAATTCTATCCTGCTTTTTCCAATGTAACCTGTTCTAATGTACTTTGCTAAATCTACCGGCACCGTCACGCTTGTCTTCCCGAGGGGGAAAGCAGAGGTGGAACGGCTGCACCCACGTTTCTAAACGGTATTCACGCGTTAATGCGATGAGAGAAATGTCTATCAATAATACCTTCCCTGTACGGTGTATCTAGTATAATACTATCCTACTGCTGCGTTTTCTTTACTTCTGAGACTGGTTGATCTCGTGTCAATCAATCAATAAGCCTGTCGCTATCCACTGCTGACTGTAGACCTCCTAAAGTGAGCGCCAACCATCCCGGCTTAGAGCATTCTGCACGCATCCACTAATCGCCGTCTTTTGCAAGTCGTCAGTCAATCGTGCAGCACGGCGTCAAAATTTTAACTAATCTAAAATTTTCACTCCACGACCTATCTGCTCCATCCACCTTCCGTCCGTATGATCTCGTGTATAGTGAGGAAATTCTTAATGGAATCCGGGCTAGGATTCGTACCCAAGACCTTCCGATCAGCAGTCTAGTACCAATTGCCATTACAGCAAACAAACTTGATTTAATTTTCTTAGATTACCTGCTATAAAAGAGCCTGCTTACATTTATCTCAAGTTTTAAAGCCTGTAGGTAGTAATAAAACCTAATATAATTACAAAAATCGTAATTTCCACGTTAAAACTAACAATGAAAGGAGTTACCTCACGCGCTCTGACCTTCAACAAACAATAGAACAAAAAGTTAGGAAGAACCATCCGAAATATTCCTATAATTAAATTCTATTGAGATTTTTTACTCGCGTGTTTGCTTAATTACGTGGAATGGTTCTGTGTATTTCAAGATCATAATGTATACTTATATAACAAACTGTGTATATCATATGTGTGTTATTGGTGTGGTAAAAATTATTCCCAGTATAAGTAATGAATGCTTCTCGTGGTTGTATTTTAGTGGAAAATACTTTTACAAATAATAAGTTAGCATCTGCTCACGGCTCCGCCTGCGTAAATGTACATACGTATCAGGAAAAAGCCTATAGCAGTCAGGGAAAAACTAGATAATAGGAACTCAACGAGAGGTTCTCCTACTCTAAACAACGAAATCTATTCTATACATCTATATCTATACATATAAATAAATTCGTGTGTCTGTTTGTGATATTGAAATAACCGTTTTTTACTACATGTATATCAATATATATACGGTACATACACCAAAATAACCTTTTTAAAAATTTTGTCTGTCTGTCTATCTGTCTGTCAGTTTGTTCCGGCTAATCTCTGAAATAGCTGGACCGATTTTGACGGGACTTTTATTGGGAGGTAGCTGATGTAATAAGCAGTAACTTAGGCTACGTTTTATCCCGGGAAAATATAAAGCGGGACTTTTATCCCGGAAAGACTTTTTAACGCGGGTGGAGACGCGGGCAACAGCTAGACTGAAATAAACATAGGTCACATATTCATTCTTCTGCAGAGACCAAGCTCATACCCCTGCGTATTTCTGCCGTCACAACCCTCGCCACAGACTGTTTTAATAATGATACGTCTTTAAACCGAAAGAGCTCAAAGATTTTTACCATTTCAGATAAAATGTATACATTGGAAATGATTGCATCCGCGTGAATGCCATGCGGGCATAAACGGTTTTCCTCCATCATTAGAAAGTTTACGGAAAAACTATTTGTATTTTATGTTCTGTAGATTGTCGGACAATCTGTCGTCTTCCCCATCGAAATGTTTTAAAAAAGTTAAATGAAACCGTGGACATTGAAAATAAAATAATTATTTGGATGCAATTCAATAATAGCGGCGATAACTTAGTTGGGAGAGTATCAAAGAGTTGTTCAAAACCCAAGGGCATGCCTCTGAATTTTATAAAAAGTGTATTATATGTGAATTATCGCTCGCTTTAACGGTGAAGAAAAACATCGTGGGGAAACTTGCACAGTTGAGAAGTTCTCGATGAGAATTTCGGAGGTATGTGAAGTCCGCCAAACTCGCATTTGGTCAGTGTGGCGTACTAAGGGTCTAAACCCTCTCAGTAGTAGGGGAGCCCCCGTGCTCAGCAGTAGGCAGTAAATAATACAGGGCTGGTATGGTATGGTAATCCTACTTCCTACTAATATTATAAAGGCGAAAGTTTGTAAGAATGTATGGATGTTTGGATGTTTGGACGTATGGATGTTTGTTCCTCTTTCACGCAAAAACTACCGAACGGATTTCGATAAAATTTGGCACACGGGTAGATCATGTCCTGGATTAACACATAGGCTACTTTTTATCCCGGGAAAACATAAAGCGGGACTTTTATCCCGGAAAAACTTTATAACGCGGGCGGAGCCGCGGGCAAAAGCTAGTGAATGCATATACCAGTCAAACTTTGTTCTAACTTTAGACTAAATACAAGTTTAGTACCGGGAATAACTTTTAGAAAGATTTTCGCTACCCCATCACCTAAAACCATTCATTCAAAATTCCTAAAAGAGGGTACCTATAATCTCCCTCTAGCCAGAATATATTAGTATTTGTATATTGCTCTTTAGTAGATATGAAAAAAGGGATAGGACCTACATAGATGTCTTACATATTATGATACGAGTGACTACCCAAGTTTACAATTTACATATTACTAAACTAGCATTGCTCGCCGCTCCGCCTACGGGAAAAAGTTATTCCGGGATTAAAAGTAGCCTATATTCAGGAGTACAAACAAACAAACCCTTCAGCTTGTTAATATTAGTATAGATTATTTTGTAATCGCAACAAAAAGTTCATTTTCTGCTGAACATTTTCGACAGGATATACTGTAACATTTACTTCATCTTCCTAGAATACGTGATAAATTCCAAGCTTCTGCCAACCTGATTAATAATCCAGCAAATGTGCGATTATGTTCTGATTATGTCCGACCCGTTGACTTCGTATAGCTGATATTTATTTCATGTAATTAATTTCTATAATGGTTTTATGCGGTGCAATGTGTCTAGAATTTTCCGTTACAATTTATATTACAAATTTTTAACTAATCATTGCTTTGTAGCTTCTTTGTGTCACGAGTATTCATACACTGTTTAAAAGGTTAATAAAATCTTTAGGGGCTAACACTTTATTTGGGGCAATAACATTTATTTGTTGTTGGTATACTTTAAGGTCATAATTTAGATTATAGATTCCCAGGCCAAGCGGCAATTTGTACCACACAATTTTTTCGGGATTAAGGTACACGAAACTCTTTCTATACATGTTAAAGTTTCTCGTTATTGTCATTGGAGGTGTTAAAAGCAGACAAATCGAAACAAGTTGTCTTTTTCCTGACTACATGTCTACTTACATTTGAATCAGCAAAACTTATTTCAAAATTCTGTGCACGACATTAAAGCTGGTCGCAATTATAATTACTGGGGCATATTGACCATTGAAATTAAGCGAGGAACATTTTAAAACCACTTTCCCTCGGACGTAATACTATTGTTCACGGCTGTGTAAATCAACAAGAATGCCATTGTCATACTGTTTTGGTTTGAATTTCAAGGGAACTGTGCGTACATGATTTGCTACTTCGAATGTGTAATGGTAAATGGTACGTTATGACGATGTTAGTAATGTGTCATTTATAACGTTTACTAGCAAGTATTTTACCACGGTTTTGTTTAGTTCTGCCGCCAAGCAGCAGTAGATATTGTTTAAAGTAGTTACAATAGGATCGAATAACGATTATTTTGCTTTTGATATTAGGTACAGTCAGCCACATAAGTAGCTGAACAAATTCAAAACTACAAATCGCGTCTACACTTTCGTGTTCTTACCAATTTTTGTTTTCTCCTCACAAAAAGAAGAAATAAAGTAGATTTATTTCCCACAAAGAAAAAAAAATGTTTCAATTAAACTTAACGTGTGGAGGTGATTTGACATTTTGATTTTGTTCAGTTATTTATGTGGCTGACTGTATATATATCTGATAAAGTGTAAATGTAATCCTTACATAGTATACTACAAAGTCCCTCGACGCCTCGGTACTCGATATACTCATTAATTACCCGGGTTTCGATGAAACTTTTTATGGAAATAGTTTGAGATCCCGTGAAGATTTTAGGCTACTTTTTATCCCGGCTCTCACGCGAGCGAAGCCGCGAGGAAAAGCTAGTTACATAAAATAATATAAGAATTATCCAGCAATTTTATTTTTCTAATATTAGCTCTCTTGTTAATATTGTTAATGTCAGAATTTACGCGCAGGTTAACAATCGACACTAATTGAGACGACAATTGCAGCAAAACAAGTGCAATATATCCTCTATTGTGGAACTTTTTTCCATGATTCTGACGTGACAATGAAGTAGCCATGTTTACGGTAAAAAAAAATTGCTATTTGTTTTGTTAAGTAGAAGTATCGTTACAGTAATTGCTGACAAACCTCTATAATGCACAAGAAGTGTAGAAACTGTTTTGTCTGTAAAATAAATAGGCAAGCACGTTGCTCGGTCATCATGGGACGAGGTTTACTGGAAAAGCGACCTAAAGTACCTGTTAGATTTCGGTATAAGTTAGATGCTTGGGCGATCTGAGAGAAATTACAATGATTCTTCTATGCAAAATTGGAATCGTTGGAAGCATGATCACTAACCGACGGGTCGTCTAGTTACTTACTTATTGTTAGCTGAAATAATAGCAGAAATACTTATCCCATCCAAAAAAAAACTTTATCATTTAAATCATATAATCATGACACAATATATAGGAATATTTCTTTTCTGTTGTTTCCAGGTCCCCACCGCGAGATGGCGGTGGACGTTCCGGACAGCTTCATCGCGAGAAACAAAACGCCGCCGCGCTACCCGCCGCCGCGCCCGCCGCAGGTACGCCTCCGGACTTGCAGGGACGAGGAGCCGCTCCTCTCCTCCGGTGGCTCTGGCACCAGCTTCGGCAGCAAGCAGAGCACCGTGCTGCACAGCATCGACGTCTCTGGACCCAGCTCAGACGGCTCTGGCAGCTTCAAGAATAACAGCACCATAGAAATGCTCTCTTTACCGCAAAGCTCTGATGGATCAGGAGCGAGTTTTGGCAGTAAAAAGAGCAAGGGCTCGTCTGAAACAGCCAAGTGCGGAGACTCGGAAAGGTCGGAGTCTGTGGCATCGAACGCCCACAGCATCAGCGATCATAAAATCCAACTGCTGATATCGAACGGGGAGGACTCTTTGCTTGACTGCAGGGAGGGAGTGACGTACTCAGCACGGACTGATTCTGTGCTGATCCGGGAAGCGGTGTACGCGTCGTACAAGCTGCCCCCGGGGTTCGACACCACCCCGGTGCTGCTCGGCCGGGAGGTGGCGGTCGACGTGCCCGACACCTTTGTCCAAATCGTCAAAACCACGCCCAAGTACCCTGGTACCGTGGACAGAAAGAGCGTCGCGTTCCAGGTAACGGGCACATCTGCGCATGCGTCTCATGGGGATGGGAGTTGTTGCCTTTAGTTGATATTATTGGCTATTAAACTTGGCCATATTTGGTCAATTTGACCTAACTCAGGTGAACTTTCAGTTTAATCCAGTTATGACATTTATTTGCCAAAATTCTGTTGACAAAGCTAATCTATAGCATCTTATTTCTGGTATTGCTGACTTCTTATTCAACTAAAGGCGACCGATTTAGTATTAACATTACATTTACTAACAGTCATAGTAGGCCCTATTAACACACTAACAGGAGCCGGCTTAGAAAATGGTGTAAGTACATTTGGAGCTTTTTAAAGTAACATTTTCTTTCATCATACATTTATTTAAATAAATTTCTTGTCATCATCACAACTGCGTACAGATTACACTGACTCTATGTCCAATTTGAACTTCGTTACTATTAATTTGTCGTGAGATCTTACAAACTATCAAATTGTTGACCTTTTTATATAAGACAATGATGAGATGCAGTGCATGCATGGCAGTACTTTAAGTACCTTTAGTCGGACTTCCAAATAAGAGAGACCTACCGTCTGTTACGAGAGACCTAGATTAGCATTACTTTCATTGATATTACTTACATGTACATTAATAAACCCAAGGGCATTACATAGCTACTGTTTTATTGCTAATAATTAATTCGTCATACGTCTGATAAGATAGACGGAAGTACTTATCACACTTTTAAATACAGACACGTTCAGGTGATTTCTTGATGACTAATGTAGCAAAATGGTGTCTTATTATCAATGAATATTAATGTTTTAATGAGACTATTGATGTCACTGCTGTATAAGTAATCTAAACTATTCTATTGTATTTAGTGTTATTCCGGGAAAACTTTTGCCTGATTAACACACAGTATGCAACACATAGAATAAGTTACGGTTAAGAAGGTAGACTTAACTGGCCCTAAAACAGATTTGATTCAGTAGATGTTTACATTTCGGCTTTAAGGCTAATGATCATACTAAACTGTTTACAGGCTTTATTTAGAAGAGAATTTAGAGCCACTTATAATAAGCATTACCAATACGACTATAGAGATATTGTCACTGTATTTGGTAGTACATACTATATAGAATTAGAAAAACCAATGACGTGTTCGGCGGTTGTAAATGTCAAATGAGTTAATGATATTTTCAAACAAAATAAAATAAATATTAAGTCCTACGCCAACTACACAATTTTGTGGAACACTTATTTAACATGTAAAATTAAATATTTATCTTACGTCATTTTACGCTACGATAAGACATTTTGCGCTCTAGTTTATTTTAACAATGAAGTCGAGCATATAAAAACTTATTACAACTCATTGTTTAAATTATTAAGTAGGTACTTTATGTAATTTTGGTATTGAACAGACATTTTAATATCACAAAAGAACACCAAACTATTTATTACTATATATTTTTATAAGAATCCGTAAGATTTATTTTTCGTATGAAATAAGATTCTTGTGTTTGTAGGTACTTAGGAATTATAAATGCAATGAATTTCAACTTGCGTAGTGATTAGTGATTACATGATGACGCTGACATAATCAGTAATAACGATACATTTAAATTATAGGTACTATTATAGTGTGATCAGTACAAGGAAGTTTGTATTAGGCAGATATGCCATACTAGATTTTGCCCGCGTTAAAAAGTTTTTCCGGTATAAAAGTCCCGGTTTATATTTTCCCGGGATAAAAAGTAGCCTATGTGTTAATCCAGAACATGATCTACCTGTGTGCCAAATTTCATCAAAATCCGCTCAGTAGTTTTTGCGTGAAAGAGGAACAAACATCCACACATCCATACATTCTTACAAACTTTCGCGTTTATAATATTAGTAGGATATAGCAATAAAGTTGCATCCTACATCATTGTATTAAAATAACTTAGCAAGCAACAACGCATTTAAGCTAGATTGTTCATTATAATTTACAAAACAGTTGACAATCAACTCCGGTTTTTTACTCGAAACAGCGAAGAACTCACTATAATAACAAAGTTACAGCCATCATTAAACACATTAACATTGTCCATGATGCACGCTTGTTGCACTCAACGCTGTTCTGTCTACGGTGCCAATTGCCAATATCCAGTGCTTCAGCCTAAACGCATATGGGGTACATTATTTTATCAATTACCTTTTCTTTTTTGACATGGGTGTTGAAACACGGCTTCTAAAATGTTAAATGATAAATCAAAATTATTTTAGACCCTACTTATAAAAAAAATTTTTGGGTTTTTACTCTTTTCTAAAAGGGTTCTTTTTAAAAATGTTTGAAGTTGGAGACACTTGATTTTTGAATGGCTGATTCTACCTGTTAAGTTACTTATTTTAATTTTATTTATTAATTATTAAATTTCTTTATCTGTGATACAATTTTGCTCTTGATTAGAATCGTAAAATGTATGACTTGTGCTCTTGAACAAAATGTAACAATAAATATTAATTAAGTACCCAATATCCATAACATTAAAATGAGTTAAGTGACAATAATTGTAATCTCGATAGAATGTCGTAATGTTTTTTTACTACGATCTTAATTCTTATAAGTCTATAACATAAAAATATCTGTAAAATGTGTGTTACATTTTGGTCGATAAAATAATCTTTACTAACAAATATTTAATTTTTCAGGTGCGGTTTAGAATTATTAAGGGTTATAAATCTAAAGTAGTGTTTGTATTTCGTTTTAAGTATTGTATGTCGATTGCAGAAGGCTTTCTTTTTTTTATGGCATTGAATGACGAGACGAGCATGCTGTTCGCCTGATGGTAAGCGACACGACCACCCATAAACAGTAGTAACACCATCCAGCACCTTGAGTTACAAAGTACTGTGTGGCATTCCACTGCGCTCGTCATCCTGAGACGTAAGATGTTAAGTCTCATTATGTCCTGTAGTTACACTGACTACAATGCCCTTCAAACCGAAACACAACAGTGAATGCACACTGCTGCTTGGCGGTAGAAATAGACATTGCAGTGGTACCCACCCAGACGGACTCTTACATATGACAAACCTACCACTAGTCAATATATAATATCTATGTATTATTAACTAATTTGTTCTTTTGTTCTGTTTATAAATATTTATAAAAATTTGCTTTAAAAAGCCTTCTGAAATTGGCACTTCGCATATCCTCTAAAAACAATCATAACACCAGATATAATTACGTTCAAATAACGTTTTTTGTTTGAATTGAGTCTGTTTATGTGTATCTGAATATAGTAGTTGTACTTTTCTTGAGTTGAGGTTGCAGTGTTTTTAGAAGATGTGAGATTTATATTAGCATATGGTATGCCTAACCATTTATGAATGTCTATGGGTAATTTTGTGCATGTAAAATTGGGACTATATTATTGTATTTTTAGTTATACGTAAGTAAGGAATGTTAAAATATATTTTTATGGGGCTTAGCTTAGATAATTTAATATTGAATAAGATTTGATATTCAGAAAGGAACAACACAATATTTTTTATCATAATGTTGAGTAAGTGCTGCTCTTTAAAAAAAAGTGATTTTTTGTTTATCTTTTATCCCTCTAAAACAAGTCTTATAATTGTTTTTAAAATGTTTATCGATCTAGTTAATAGTACCTACTTAATAAAAAGACAATAAATATAACATTACATTAATTAACATATTGGCAACACTAATAAAAATAACATATAATGTTCCTTTCTGAACGGTGTCCACTATTTTCGATTTACCCAATCTCCTCACCAGGTGAACGGCACTGCGAAGACCTCAGCTCCGGCGGTCCCTCCCAGAGAGGTGGCGCGGGACGCACCGCCGCGTCCCCCCGCGCACGACCTCACCAAGGACCAGGCGGACTCCATCAGGAAGTATCAGGTTAGTTCTAGATGTATTTTAATATTAGCGGATATATGAGCCACTCGATTTGAGCTTTAAACGACGGACTTGGACTCCACTGTTGTTCGCCAGTTTAATCTTGACGGCAGATACTGTGTACATTTTTTTAATGGTCATCTTTTTTGGGTAAAATACTCGAATGGGGTGATTTCAATTTTATCATGAACAACGCCATCTGTTAATAAGATTTGGTACTAAATAACACTATGTTGATGTTTTACCGACCAAACAAAATTAAGTTTAAAGCGATGACAAAAATATGATTGAATAATAAACAAACTTACCTAATATGCTTATGCTATATTCACTTATTTTTTTTTACTGCAATCGTTAACAATACAAAAATTGTAATTAAGTCTGTAAGACAAACTATTTATTCTACTATTCAAGTAGGAGATACAGTGCTGTTGTTGCTTTGACTAAAACAATGAGTTTTAGATATTTTTATCTAGAATAATATAATAATTAAATAATATAATAATTGAACTTTATAATAATTAAATTCCCGGATATAACAGTAGGCATAGTACATATCATATGAAATCCTTTGTTACATTTCTCTTTGTCCATCACTTCCTGATTTTTGTCGCAAAATCTAGGCCATAAGATGACGTGGCAGAATAGACCTATGGAATTTGCGTACATTGATGGTTGATTCAGCTCTTTTATTTGGTGTTAGGGCTTTGTTGGGTTGTATTGTTATAGATAATAATAAAAAATATGAGTTGAGTTAGTTTTTTTTTGTGTTTTTGTCGGACTAGCAATAGGAAGTTATAGTTCACGAAACTTATGGACATTCTTAGGATCCGTCCTCCTATTTTATTTTTATTTATTTTATTTTAATTATTATTGGGAAACTTACAGCTAGTGCAATTCATAGTAAAGGATACACTCAAAGAGGGCCAATTACAAGTTTCCACTACTAAATTACACAATGTGAAATGAAAAATACTGCGGTCGATAAGCAATTGAATAGAAGTAAGATTATTAGTTAAATTGTTATGTAAAGTTACTAATATTTCGCACTAACTGACAAGCAAGGCGTAGTTTAAACCACCCAGTACAAGACCATAGGTGCTTGATTTTGCATAAGAGTTCCCTAAGTGTAAGCGAGTACTGCGAAATAATATACAAGATATAATTCTCTGTGATTTGGAACAGTTAATCAAAATGTAATTGAGTTTCTCTCTAAGAAAATATTTATTATGTTAATTTTACATATAGGATTAACATAAATAAAAGTGTTTAGTAACAAAACTTTGCGTGTAACAAAAGAAACGACACTCAATGTTATTAATCACAATGTCGAATCCAAAATCACAATAATAGTAACTAGCTTTCTATGCAACAAAATTATTTTAATAAATTGTTTTCCCTGACAGCTAAATGCGTTATACCTTATAGCTTTTGCCCGCGGCTTCGCCCGCGTGAATGAGTTTTCTCGGGACAAAAGTCCCGCTTTGTATTTTCCCGGGATGAAAAGTAGCCTATGTGTTAATCCAGGACATGATGTACCCGTGTGCCTAATTTCATTGAAATCCGTTCAGTAGTTTTTGCGTGTTAGTAACATACATCCATACATTCTTACAAACTTTCGCCTTTATAACATTATAGTAGGATATTATATATTATTATAGTAGGATTATTCGAACAAAGTTTAATAGAATCATTGGTCTGTGGTGAAACTATGAACTGAGTGAATATGATACATATTTTGGACGAGTTGTAAAGAAACGGATTAATCATTAATCATTTTTATGCAAACATGTTTACTAAGTTTAGGATAGAATATTGCCAAAATATACAAATACTAGCTTTTATATCTCAAACCACGGGTCGTATCCGCTCTTAAATCTTAAAACATCGTACCGGTCGATAACAGGTTTCAGAAACTAGTTTTACCAGAGTAAAAAATGTTTAGGCATTTTGTCCAAATTACGAGTGGTCACAAAGCAAAATCTTGCCTCTAGAGTATTGCAACTAGCCCTGTATTATATACTGTCCACTGCTGAGCACGGGCCTCCTCTACTACTGAGAGGGGTTAGGCCTTAGGCCACCACGCTGGCCTAGTGCGGGTTGGTACGGTTGGTTGGTGGACTTCACTCAGCCTCGAAATTCTTATGAAAAATTCTCAGGTATGCAGGTTTCCTCGCGATGTTTTCCTTCACTCTCTCTCTCTCTCTATGACTCTAGAGTATTGAAAGTACATAATATAGAGATGTCGATACAGGCTGACATTATTTAAATCTATACTTTAAATGCTCGAAATCTATACTTTAAAGACTGCCGGTGGCGTAGTTGTATTACAGTACGACTGCAAAGCTGAGGTCTCGGGTTCGATCCCCAGGTCGGGCAAAGTGGTATTGAGTTTTTCTATTCAGTATCAGCTCGGAGTCTGGAATTTGTGCCCGATATGGCGATAGGCTCGCCACCTATCACATCATGGGACGGAATAATGGCGAAAAGTGGGTGCACTAGTTGCGCCCCTGCCTGCCCCTTCGGGGATAACAGGCGTGAGTGTGTATATATATATATATACTTTAAATACTTTACACAAACTATTATATAAAGCTGAAGTAAATAAATATAATTGAAGATTAATGTTCCCTGAGTGCAAAAGGTTATTCCAGAAACGGGTTAACGCTGATTAACCCACGTGTAAAAGGAAGGATTATTATAAATTTATCATATGAGGGTGAAATTACGTCAAGTACATCGCTGGAGACAGTATAAAACAAAACTTATTTACACAATATACTTAAGAAAACGAGCTACGTATCAAATAGCGGAACTACCCCCTCCCCACCGCCGATACCTTCTTTCGAAAACACATCTATAGAAATAAAAACAGTGAAATCAAAAGATAAAAGAAACAATCTTATGTAATAATGTTATGTAGAGCCCCACTCTCACAAGTAATCATTTAGCGGTAAAAACTATTCCGCTAATAATTTGAGGGTGAAAAAGGAGGGTCATACCCGCCACCCGTGTCATTAGACCCTAAATGTTTCGTGCAAAAATCAATGAATAGCCGTGTTCATGCTCAGCGTAGAGAACCACTTGTTTTGTTGATGACTGATGGTAGCCCGGCAACATTGATAGATCGGCAAAATCTACAGTTGAGGTCCGAGTAGCGTGGTGGACGAGAGGTCTAAGTATATTGTTTTATTTTTATTTTGTAATATGTGGTATGCTCACTTCGGGTGAAAATTCTTCTAGTATACCTACGCTAAATTATTATTGTAGCATATTTGATGTCCCCTTACATTGAAGTAAGATATGGCCAAAGAGCTACTTGATACCGTGCTCAGTACTACATATAAAGCTGATTGAGTCACACAAGGTAACGTGTGTGATAAATACATTTTATGCCTATAGGTAACAGCGTCACAAGAGTGCGTAACTGGATTACTAACAAGCATGGCTTCTGGAAATTTGATTAGAATTCATGTTCTCCAAAGGACATGGTTCAAGCGGCTTACCGAGTACTGACGGGTGTCTTGGCACCGTCCATGGATTTACGGGGCGTTAAGATACTAAACACACCGTATATTTAAAAATAAGACGCAATGACGCTGTCGTTGAATCAAAGTTAACATTTACCACTTTTAAAACAATTGGATGAAGAAATAAATAGTTATTATTGCGTCAATCCGATTTCGGAATTTCCGCCAATCAGGTATAGGTCATAAGTAGACAACAATAAACTCGTTTTATATAGTATTTATTGTTTTTATTAGTCACTTGGTAAAGTCTAGAAAATGTTTATATTTGCGGTGTTTTTTTTAAAGCGCTTAATAACAAGATTACAAAGATCAAATACCCGGTTTTAAGAGGTAAATAAATTGAAATGTATCCAAAAGAGATGACCAAGGCGCAACCTCAGTCTTGTGAGATCTTAGGGTGCTGTAATTATGTTTGATAAATTACAGACATGAAAAGAAAAGTTGTTAAATTGGTTAGCTTTTTTCTTGTTTTTTGACAGAAGATTTTGTTATTTAGTGATAGGTTTTGTGAAAAATATAATTTAATCTCTTCAGTTTAGGTAGCCAATTGGCTGTGCCCCTGGCATTGCCGACGTCCATTGGTGACGGTGACCGCTTACCATTAGATGGACTGTTAGTTCGTCTGTCTGCGACGGTAATAGAAAAATACTAACCAGAAGTAGTCAAAGGAGGAGACAAGAGAGTGGCAACAGACCCCTCTAATAAAAAATGGGGAATCCCTTTACCCAACAGTTTGTTAATAAAATGAACACTATTCTGGTCTGGTTGACAATAAATTTCTGTGTCAAGGTTCTCGCCCAACCGTGACGACGATTGAGTGATTGTAGGCATCTTTAAAATTCAACAGCCAAGCCGTTGTTCAAACTTCAAAGTCGCGTTTTCTTCGTTTTCTCGATATCATTATAATTTAAAGCATCTTTTGTTTTATATTTATGCTGATAATTATTAATAACGCTTTAGAGCACTTCTCTGGAATTTCGTGTGTACTGAAAACAAACTGGTATAATTCTGATGGTTGTTTAATAATGCAATGTTTCTCTTTGATCGACAGTACTTATATTGCGATGGAATTTGTACGCCTACTGGCTTTAAGATCACCATTGCTTGGAAAAAATGTTACATAAAAGTTTAATCCTTCTAAAGATCCCTCAGACCACTATTTTCCGTTTCCCAGAATTTTTCATTCGGCGGCTATAATTTTTTATAATTCGGTATCAAAGTTGAACTTATGATCTTCCAAGGAACTTATGAGAGATACTAATATTATAATACTCTACAGCTATAGTAAAACTCAAATATATTAATATAAATTAAATAAGTTTCTTCAAGCGTTAATCGACCATTCCAGAAATGGAATGTGACATTTATGTTAAATTTCCTGGAAGCGGTACGAGCTCAAAGATACTTCGAGCTCAATTGCCTAAAGTCACGAGTGTTTTGAACTTAACACAAAAGAGTTAGTGGAAATTATCATGTTAGTAACATATTAACAGTTTATAACATATATTCCTGAGAATGGTATTTACATTGAATTCAGAGACTATAAAATAAATAAAAACAAAAAAGAAATCAACTTTTGCTCTGTTGTTTGCGGTGCAATTGACGCGACCGAACAAAGGCGTTGTTTGATAGATTCAGTTGTTTACGTTTCCCCCCTTCCTATACTATCATAGCCCTATACTATATTGACTGTAAACACAATGTAATTAGACTAGATATTAAAGGATGTCTCATATTTGTTTGATTACGATACAGATTGTAATAAATGTGACTAACAGGATTTTAGGGGCTACGGCAATTAACCTAACAGTGTAGTTTCAACAAAAGACATTTCATCAGCTTCATACTGCCACAACCTGACTGCATTATTACTTACAGACTTATTTAGACGTGTCAAATGTTGCTAGAAATAATCGTACGCAACTCGCCGTGGCAAACTTCGTCCGCGTTGATGCACATACGAGGTTTTTGACAGATTTAAAAAACGTACTGTGCTGATAATCTTTGCATACGATTGTTGAAAACAATAATTTCTCCGTCTTAATTAACTTTACATCGGCAAATTGTTGGACCTACGATATTGTTATGGCCAATTTATTAGACGGATTTCCCGATCTGGGAATTGAAGCGTTGCTGGTTACTAATTACAGCTCCGTTCCCTCTGGAAAACTGCAAGAATGACGTCAGCAGAAAGTATCTTAATTGCCGTCTTAATGTGGGAGCGTGCGGGGATTCAGAATTCTGTTTAGGTAAGGGAGACTCATTTAGTGTTCAACTTGCGTTTCCAGAGAAGACGTAGCAATGTTCTATGTACTGCTTTGATAGTAAATATGATGTTTTTTTTATTTGAAACCCAGTTTTTTAATAAAGTAAGATAGTTTTTACTATATGCACAAACTAACCTGTCATTTTATTTTTAATATAACTAGCTTATAGACAAGGGCGGTAATATTTATTTAACAACTAATTTCGCTAATCTCTGTGAGGTATCTTTTATGTTTTTGAAGGAGTATCCCCTTGCTTCCCTAAATTCGCTCCTGCGTGTCTTTCTAGCGGGAAATTATTTCGAGGATATTCGACGATACATGTACCGATTCAAACTTTTTCACTGAAACAAGACCTTTTTTGTATGCAAATTAAACACCCGTACAGACTACGTGATGCGAAATAGATAACTTCAAAAAACAATTACTGTACTGAGTTCATTTTTGTGCTAAGTGCTTTTGTTATCTGATGACTGAACTTTTTGCTTAAAAATGAGTTTTTGACTATTTTGTTTTTATTTCTCGACGGTTTATTTTTTTCTTTGTTTCTTAAGGATATGAAATTAATACACAGTTGTAATAAAAAATATCACACGAAATCGCTCAGGTCGGGGTTCAATTCTGATTCCTGGGGTCTGACAAAGTGATAATTTTTTTTCTGTTTACTATCAGCCTGGAGTTTGGTATTTGTGTCTGATATGGCGGTAGGCTCCTCCATCACATCGGACGGAATACACGGCGAAAAGTGGGTGCTCTGATTGCTCTGCCTACCCTTTGATAAGACGTGATTTGTGTATATTGTGTGTTAAAATACGAAATAAAAGTACTTTTACGATCACATAGGACTTTAGTTACTTAGTGGTATGTCTATAAAAGTATGGGACAGTTACCACATAGGGCTTACCTACATTGTGTAAAAACTCCAATTTTGCCTCTAAAGCCATATGTTTAGTGCAGCCCGCTTTACTTCATTTACTAGGTCTATACATAATATGTATGTATGTATGGCTAGGTATGTACCTCATCACTCCTTTTCCCTATTCAAGGGGCGCCTAAGGTGTAATACATCCACACTTCGCCAGCCATGTCAGATCCCATATAATCAAGAGCGGGGGCCTATTGCCATATGCCGGACTATTTTAGTAGTAAAAACAATTTCCAGTTATTTACAGAGGACCTTGGTCTTGATTAACATAACGTACCTAAATGCGGTTCTCTGTTATTCAGCGGTTCTCTGTTATTCAGCGGTTTCTCTCAGAACTCACTTCTCAGAAGCGTGGAAAACGAATCATTAATAGATGTTACAGATTTCGCGGAAAATTGTGTTGTTATTTAACTTGAAGATAATATTAGAGTAATATGAAATTACAATATTAATTGTGAGTTGGGAATCTTTGAAATTACCGGTTTATAACAGGACGATGGAATATTTAAAGTGTACTAACATTTTCTTGCGGTTCCTCTTGAAAGTTCTTCCTCGTTATTGTTACCCTTAGCACTTTCTTTCTGTGTGCAAATTACCCGTTAACCATTCAGGGTTTTTTTTATTTTTAATGAACATCTAAACATGTTAATAAACTTTTACATGCAATATTAGGACTTTACTGCCTCGATGGCGTAGTTGTATTATGGGAAGACTGCAATGCTGTGGTGTCAGGTTCGATCCCCGGGTCGGGCAAAGTGATATTGAGTTTTTCTATTCAGTATCAGCTCGGAGTCTGGAAATTGTGCCCGATATGGCGATAGGCTCGCCCCTAACACATCATGGGACGGAATAACGGCGAAAAGTGGGTGCACTAGTTGCGCTTCTGCCTACCCCTTCGGGGATAAAATGTGTGCGTGCGTGCGTGTGTGCGTGTGTGTGTGCGTGTGTGTGTGTGTATTAGGACTTTATTCGAAAATTAATTTTATAATTATGTACATATACGTAAATTGTACTCAATTGTCTTGATTTCCCGTTTGCACATATTCAATCTGGAACTCGAAACTTCTGAAGTTCTGAACGCTCGTCCCATCGACAATTGTGAACGGATCCCTTTGTGTTCGCCGATGACTCTACACAATATAGCCCCTACATTAACTTCATAAAGGATTGAATTCTGGTTGGTTTTACACAAATAGATCGTAATTCCTGAATAAGAAAGTTTTGATTCTTGTAGAATGTGATATCTATTTTTCGTGATTTTCGTGACCAAAGATAAAATGTACATTACTCTACTAATGGTAGCAAGGTCTTCCAGCAATTTACTGCCCAAAACTTGCAGATGGTTTACATTAACAGCAATATTTCAATACTTGTATACATATGCGATCAGCCCAAAGTCCTGTAAGCATAAAACATTGTAGAAGTTGGCTTGGCGTGACTGTAAAAAATCTTGCGGGAGTGGATTTCTGCAAGTTTTCTTGCTATTCTAAGCCCGATGTACATGTATTGTATAGTCCCTGCTTTCTACGCGCTTTTGTCACTGTTTCCGTTGGTCACTAGAGATTAAAGATGTAAGTTGGAAATCTTGTTTACTTTTACGCCACATTCTGTATACAGTTATCATTGTATATTTTTACTTTGCCTCTTTCTGCAGCCAAAGATCATTCTGCAGTTGCGCTGTGCAGTCAGTAGACTTACTGTTACTACTCTACGCATGGCATGTGGAGATAACGCTTAAATCTACTAATTCTTGTAATTATGCTAGCTTCGATGTTTTACAAATCAGAACTCGTTACTTAACCTTAATACCGAAACACATTGGTGCTTGTACACTTGTTTAATACAGATGTAAGACAAGGCCTGTAATGGAACTTTCGAGAATTTAGTTATAGTTGACACCATGTATATGCGAAGTAAATTATTGACAATATGGCGCTTACCCTAAACCGAGAATGCATGGATAAGAGAAAGTTAACTTACGAAGTGAAAGTGCCATGTCAAATGCAAACTGGAAATTCATAACCTCTACCTACCTCTGGGGGATACAGGCGTGATACTATATGTATGTAATACGCATTCTCACGCTTTTTATCCCCGAAAGGGTAGACAGAGGCGCAACGAGTGCACCCACTTTTCGCCGTGCGTATTCCGTCCCACGACGTCATAACTCATAAGGGGCGAGCCTATCGCCATATCGGGCACAAATTCCGGGCTGTTACGTAATGGAAAAGGCCAATATCACTTCTCCCGACCATGGGATCGAACCCTAGACCTCAGCATTGCAGTCGTACCGTAGTCCGTAATACAACTTCGATACCGAGGCAGTCCAGAGATGTATGTCATGTCGCGGTTAAAACATTTCAACTATAACTGTGTACAAAATATTATTTAAAACTAGTTTAATTTAACGTAACAGGTTACATTCGTGCTTTTGAAATAAAAATTATATTCACACGATGTTATAAATGTTACATTTTAATGGACGCGGCATTCGACTTTCGCTAACAAATAAGCGTATTATAATTTATTTTGTAATAAGCGATGTGAACGATAATTTAATGTTTAGAAATTTCAACTGTTTCGTTGTGAATAATAAATACATTTTCAACAATGAGTATTACGATTTTATGTGATTCGAGTATTTTTGGTAATATTTTGATTTTAATCAACAAATACTTACATTGGGTCATCATTTATTTAATGGTATCCTCAGTCTTGAACCCATACTGAGTGCTTGTTTTGATATTAATAAGTACAGAACTCTTTCTTCAACGCATCGCGAACTCAATTTTTTTGTCAATTACACATGTATCAAGCTATCAAGAGTGATTTCAAAATTTATTCGCAACCATTCTTTTAATAGGCGTGCTAAGCTTTTACTAAACCATAGTCCATCATTATCAAAATGGGTTATGAAAATATAATAAAACCTGTTTGAAATATTAAACACACGTTGCCTGGGTTCCAAAAATTAATGCACTACTAATTAATGCGCTACACTAATTTAAAATCTACGTCCACTCTATAACAAATATTTAAACTACTAACGAATAAACCAATTTGTTAAATTGTTTGTCTCTCCTAAAGTTATCTATCTCTCCGCAATCACAGTAAGTAGAGTTTAAGTCCATTAGAACTGCCTTAGTCATGTTTTCCTCGTCAATTAAGCATAATAACCGCGTACATTTATTTAGACATTTCCAACAACTAACTGGATGTAATATCATTCGTAAACTATTTCATTTGTTTAAAACTTTTATTTTTTATTTTTCGGTTAGCAATATTAGATGAATACAAAACATAACCATTGCTTGATTTGTGATGCATTGAATTCTTGTAAATAACTACACACGTAAGAGTATGAACCTGTTACCTGTCCACAAAGTCATTAACGAAATAATTTGGCGTGGTTAACACGTTACTACAGTTAGTCCACGGTTTAACGTCAAAATTGCCACCTCCGTGCAGTTATTGCTTCACGGAGCGGTTGTAGGGCGGGCCGGCTGGCAGTTTGCCGCGTTCCTTCGCGCCGGGACGACGCGTGGCCCACCGTCACATCCCTATGTCATCACTAGTGTTGTGCTTTCAAGTGCGAATGGTTTTATAATGTGCATTGTTTCGTTTAATTATAGAGTGCTTTGTTTGTGTATCGGAATTCGAGTTAGCTATTGATAAAGCATGAATTTTTGACAAAGTTTTGTCCATTATCAAGTTTTATAGTGTTTGAATCAGAACAAGTATTGGTACTTAAGTATCGAATGAAGTTTTCATAAACTTTAGTTCACTTAGAGCTATAGTTGATAAGGGTCTATTAATTAATATTTTATTGGACCTATTCATAGGCTAGGTATGTGGGGGAAAACTTAAGTTTCTAATCCTGACGAAGGATCGCTGCATGTACGTAGTACGTGACCGCTGTGTTTATTATTTATTAACTTACGCCCATTCACGTGATAAGTTAACTTGTTATCCTTGAAGAACTAACAATTACTTTCGTAAGGTTTTGATAGTTCTTATATATTGATATGAAATGGAAAACAGGTATTCATTTATTGCAGTTCAACAAAAAGACAATTTGTAAACCTTTTTCGTTATGTTTCTTTGCAGCATTTGGATGTTTATGTTCCCTATATCGTTTTAAAATTATACTGGCCATTGGTAAGATGTTAAATGTTACATCAATTATTCACTACTAACTTTTTTTGCTTGGCTCGTGTGAAAGTCCTCTGCCGGAATAAATGTAGGCAATGGAACAAAAATATGGCTAACGAAACTCAGAGAGAGCGTTCCATTGAAACAAACAGTACGTCCAAAGTTTATACCCACAAACACGCTCATCCTTTAAATCCTAATCTTCCACCTACCCATTCTAATGTGGGGTCAGCGTAACACACATTTCAAATATGATGCACAAAAGATTTGTGTTAGTTTTTACGATCAGCCGCCCGCCAGACGTCAGCTGCCTCGTAGGAAGATTCAATTCAAAGAGAGCCGGCCTTAGCCATCCGGGCGCCATGGGCGATGTTTTTTTTAGCTCCCACGTTTGTGCCTGTGACGCTGTCCTAGAACCTATGACGCCATCCTAGAGCCTCGTAGAGCACCCTCCCTAAGACTTGGCGCTCAGGGGTCCGCCCAACCCTTAAGCCGGCACTGCTTTAATCTATTGATATTCAAATACTTAAAGAAGGCTGTTAATATACTATAAATTCGCATATGAAATAACAAAAATGCACTCTTATTGCAGGCTATGTAAGTTGTACACGCCAGTGACGTTATAAAGTTGTAATATTAAACATACGGGCCTGCAATCGGGCTGTGACCTAGATATATCGACAGATGGGACGGATTCAGGAGGGAATGTATAGGAAGAAATTTTAGTCATATAAGGGGAAGAAATGGGAAAGGGAGTAGGGGTGCGGTGTACGGGGGCCAACAAACTCTTCAAAGGAATTTTGTACTGCCTCGGGTATTAAATTTTTCCCGGCCACAAGTTGTCTAAACTTTGGAAAAAGTAGAAGTCTGTCGGCGCAAGACCTAGTGAGTACGTTGGATGACGCAAAACTTTCAACCCCAACTCTTGTAGCTTAGAGACCGTCTGTTGTAGGATTTACAACAGACGGTCTCTAAGCTGTAATATTTCTGTCTAATATCCGAGACAGTACAAAATGCCTTTGAGGAGTTTGTAGGCTCCCGTACACATGACTTCTTCAAGAAAGGCATTAAAAAATCACCACTGCGCTGGCTGAGATGCATCAATAGCATGGCTGAATATTTTGATTGATAGAAATACAAAATAATTATAAAAAAATACCAACTTTCTGTATACTAAACGCCAATTTCATAGATTAAAGACCTAATAATTTAGACGTACATCATCATAAGTATAAAACAAAGTCGCTTCCCGCTGTCTGTCTGATAGATTCGCCTCAGTTTTTACCACAACTGGTGTCGAGGTCGTCATTCATTTTGTATTGTGCAGAATTTGAGAGCACTGCAACCATATTTTATAATAAAAAAAATTATAGACTTGTTAAAATGCATTAAAAATAATTTTAATATTTTCCTCATAGCGCCGCAATAGGAAATGGGTTTTAAATCATGATGAACATAATGCATATTATAGTACGTTATAATTCAAAGCTCTGGATGAAGTGATAAAACAAGCTATTATGGCGGACATTTTATTTGTTTCGTATAATGAATATCGCTTTATTAATTGTATGCTCGAACAAATATCACTAACAATAATTTGTGTCATTGCTCTTATTATAATATTATAAATAATTCCTAGGTACCTAAATAATACTGTATATACAATTTTATCCTGTTTATAACACTATACAAGCGTCATATTATTTGTTAAAATAAATCATGACAAACTCAAAGCAACAAACCAATTATTTTATGGTCTTCTATTTACATTTTCGGTCTGACGTCATTTAAATGAATTGGATATTCTTAGCTAAGTTAGTGAATGGCGGGAGTAAAGAAAAACAACAATACTTAAAGAAATATGACGTATCACGTAGTAACTACTACCTACCTATCGATGTACAGTAGACACTAGATTACTGCTCGCCGAGCGTATTTTCCTCCCAGTGCACATTATGTGGCCAGGCGAAACTGTTGCCATACTGGCGAAAATCGAAATATTTCAATCACTCGATCGTGTATTTCAAATTGTAAACTACTACTAATTGACGTGTATTATTGAATATCTGACCCAATTTTACAACCCGAGAATCTAACTCAGGACTCCACAGGCTTCACAATATAAGTCCGCTAGATAAGCAGGCAGTGAAAATATAGTAAATGTTGCCATTAGATAGTGTTTTA
This sequence comes from Lapara coniferarum, assembly GCA_949316025.1. Classification (NCBI taxonomy): domain Eukaryota; kingdom Metazoa; phylum Arthropoda; class Insecta; order Lepidoptera; family Sphingidae; genus Lapara; species Lapara coniferarum. Next base: position 36,220,727 of record OX438924.1, on the reverse strand, counting down.
ATTAAGCTAAAATAAAGAACATGTCCAAAATCTGGCCCTAAATTCTAACCAAAACATATATTTGGATAGAACTCCTAAAAACTAGCCTTTTACTATTAATCGTTTAATTTCAAAGACCTCCGATTTTGAGATTTATGTAATTTTATTTTGCTAAAAAAATTCAGTTTATCGTTTTTAAATAAGTTAGTTTTAAATGAAGGTTCATATTTTTTAATGGATCCTAGTTCCATATGTTGCCCCTTTAATATCCCTAAAGTTTGAGCCTGGTTAGATTTTGAGGCCTAGCACCCATACAAAAAGTGAACGTCTCATTTATTAAAGTAACCCAGCTTAAGCGATAAATACATTTCAGCCCGGAGACACGTCTAAATCTCTTATTACAGATATATTTCAGCCCAACAACCCTTCTTACCTGAATACCTTCATCCTATCAGCGGTTTTACCCCTCAAGGTCAAGAGGGTCGGAATGACCTACTAAACATTTACACTGTTTGTTTTGAATTATTGAATATCTGCCGCTAGGTGTAGCCTGCATTACGCCAACCCTCATCAACGTTAAAGCTTGTAGTTATTCTTGGCCGAAAAGACCATGTACTAATTCTGTCGCAGGAATAATAAAAAGGAAAAGTTAAACAATGACGGGGTTATTTTTAGAAGTTTTGTCGCGTTCGCACTTTTACGGGTTGGGTGGGTATTTTTTTAAAACCGTGCTTAATTTTGTGGGTTGTTGTAAGTTTTCAAAGAAAAACATTGTAATAAAAGTTCGTGAATTTTATTTGTAACGCATCGGTGTAATGAGAGGGTATTTGGGCTGTGTAATCGACGAGGTTCTAAGTACTAGAGTACTAGTACATGGTCAGGATCAAGCAATCAATTCATGAGTAAGTTTTGATACAAACAAGGTAAGATAAGAAGTTGTGTGCTATCGGTAGCATTTAATATTCAGTATTAGTTTAATTTCGACTACCTAAACAGGAATTCATATCTTAAAAACAATTATATTATTTTTAATCCGAAACCATTTCTACTTTCTACGTCTTAGTACATTGACGAAGTAAACGGACACGAAACAAATTATTTTATGACTTGAAATAATAACTAGATTTGAATCTTCCTGAAATAGATACACTCGTAATTATTGCTCTCAATATAGGCCACGAAATGGGTTACGTCAATTGCCTTGTATTGAATTATTGAAAACGGAAACTGCAAAAAGCAATGAGTACTAGTGAATGTTCCTGGAATATGGATCTTCATTAGGTAACGAGACTATTTACACAATAAAACTAGATGAATAGACCAACTTATTGCCGCCCTGATAAATACTATTGCTTCTTAATAGCAAGATCACCTAAAGATTCAAAAAATAAATCATAGCCTCAATGATATTACAAAACTATACTTTTTGACAATTATTGACCGGTACCTTCATTCTCCCACGCTGGCTTAGTATTAATAATCTCTTTATAGTGACTAGTAATTACACTGGAATTACAATTATATTTAAAAGAAATGGAAATAAGGCTTCCTAACAAGAAACGAAATCTTTTTGAATCTACACATAGGGATTATATAATTTGAGAGCCTTAACAACTAGGATTCCCAAGTTATTCTCCTAGTAAATTTCTTCAGCTGTAAAGGTACTAGAATTAGTTTATTCTTGACGTGATAGCATCACTAACGCCCGAATACTCAAACGCTACTTAAATATTTGAGATGGCCTTACGGATTTAAGCATTCGTTATTGTTGAAATTGGTATACTGAAACGTTACTTATCTCCTAACCTTAAATTTAAGGCGACTCAGTTTAAGGTCTGCTTATTGATTCAAACGGTATTCACAAACACTGTTTAAAGTTTGACAGCTATGTAAGGCCTCCTCATATGGCTGTTAATCAAGATTAATTTGAGAGTGCATCGGACTAGTCTCAAATCTTTATGTTCAAATCTTTAATGATTTTATTGCGTAATAACTACTTATTATATTCTCTTTAGATTTAATAAATCGTCTTATTCTTCACTATCATCATTGTCTGAGGAGGAATATACTAATAGTAAAGGTATCAATGGAAGAAATCGAGAGAAATTAAACGCTTTCGAAGAATACAGTTATGATGAGTTTAAAAGAAGATTCCGACTCATCAAGGAAACTGTTCTTCATTTATGTTCTTGTAATCGGGACATTATCCAGCCGGACACAAAAACAAACAATCCAACCGATAGCCCAAGCTCATAGAGGTTATTTTTCACGGGAAACAACCAACGGTAGTACATCGTATTGTGCGTAGTATGGCGGTTGAGTTAACATTTAAAAATATGCCTACTTCTGATGATAAAACTGAAATATGAATTACGAATATTATTGTTGTTGAGTTGTTTTTTTTTTTCCAAAATGGCTAATGTCAACCCTGACCATACTGCCAAGTGGCAATATAATGCCAATATAAGCTCATCACATCAATGTTACGAGTATAATAATTAATAAATTATTTCTAATAATGAATATGCCATTGCTACATATTAAAAACCTAGGATGGTTTTTTAAACGTTAGGTACTTACCATTTTTACTATGTAGCATCAGCACAGTACACAAAATACACACGAAAATTAAATATAATAGACATAATATAACATTGGAAATTATTTTTAAACTACGCATTGTGTTATTCGATTTATTTATTTTTTAACATCTTAAAAATTATACTGCGTGAAACGACACATAAATATCAAATTTATTAAAATTGTAATCGAAAACAGACTTTTTATAATCTGTAGCAAAATTACTGCTCTTCAACTGAGTTTTCCATCAAATCGTTTAAAGTACGTTTGATAATGCCATTTAAAATAAGAAGCCTGTTAAAATTAAGTAGGCCTCAGATGACTTGGGTGGTTGAGTAGCGTTTGAGTATTCGGGGGTAAGTCATCCAAAAATGATTAAGTACAAGCCGAAACTAGAAAATAGACCCAGAAACTCCGTCACAGATAATCTTAGGTCTCTCGTTAATTCATACATGCTTTTCATCTGTGCGTTGCTCGTTAGCCATGCCTCTTCATTTAGCTTTATTTTATACTAGCCTCTTGCCCGCGGCATCGCCCGCGTTAATAAGTTTTTACGGGCTAAAAGTACATAAAAACCTTCCCGTTGAATCACTCCATCTATTAAAAAAAACCGCATCAAAATCCGTTGCGTAGTTTTAAAGATCTGAGCATACATGTATGGGGACACAGGGACAGACAGCGGGAAGCGACTTTGTTTTATACTATGTAATGATTTCGTTGGCTCTTTATGTATCGCTCGTTACAGAGTCATTTGCAACTATAACACAGGTTAAAGTGCCTGTTGCATTAATTATGGGTTTAAGTGTACTCAGAGTTTAAAATCGTCTGTTATTATCGTGAAGTACCGTTTGTAAAACTGGAGTAGTTACGGCAAAAGCTTTAGCGTTGCTTTTAGTCATTGAAGTCATTGTATTAAAGTAAGATTTAGTAGAATGTCTCACGGCGAGGAAAGATTTTTGTCTTGCAGTTTTTTGGAAAAGTTCAATATTACCTACTGTTTACGATACTTGTATGGTTTCTCGTTAGGTGAGTGTGGTGCTAGTATTTGTAACACAGTGTATGTAAAGATATTTTGATAATAATGATAATATAGTTGATAGTTATGTGGTTTCAGCATTCGAATAAATAAACCAAGCCGATAAAATAATTTCATAAAAAGGCAACAGGAACTACCACATAACGTCCTCGTACGAAAATTGAGCCCAACACGAGATATTACCGATGGATTGACAAATAAAATTGCCTTTCCGATTATTCAAGGCCCTTTCCCGAAATACATAAACGTACTGAGGAAAACATCTGAAAATATATTTACTTTCATAAAGAGGCTAGGGATGTGAAGGACATTTAGATTGGTGTCCCAGGTTCTGGAGATTTTTGACACTATTAAGTCTTACTTTGGCTTTAAGGGTCTTTTTAATGCACACTTATTTTAAAACAATGTGGCAGCAGGACACTGTGTAATATTATAACCGTTTTCCTTCTTTTTTTAGTAATGAAAATAGCGTAAAAATAATTTATTTTAAGTTAAGTTATAATTTTATTTTATAAACTGTCTTTTTGGATTTAAGAAAATCTCTTTGTTCCCGTATTTAATTAAGTTTTGCGCGCCTTTCTGTCTGCGTTGAAGTTTATCTTATGCTTGGATAATGAACATTTTACTGGGATGAAAACCTGTGTTCTCCAGACTTTAAGTCATAAATATAGCTTTTAATAAAGGTTGGATAGTTTAAACATCAATGTTGTATAACTAACTTACAATAAAACATAACTTTTCCAAATCTTTTTATGTAACGTGGCTTTGTCTGATTTCTATCTTAACGTTTGTCACACGACACTGGACTAAAAGAAGATAAATCATTCTTACCCGAACTGATCCCATATCAATGTCCGAACTTGTTGCTATACATAGAACATAATACTTACTCATTCCTTGACATGTATAGAAAAGAATGTGTACGATTTAGGTTGTACAACTCGGCTAAGTTCAACTATGTTGGCAGGCAGAAAATTGTTTCTGTCAAACTTCAACATAAAGATTTAAACGGGTGGATGGGATTTCAAGTCTTTCGTTTTTTTATTGTTTATACACTGCGGTTAAGAGACTAGGATGGAAATCGAAAATGTAATTGCCATTTCAGATGGACACGCAAAAATATGTCGTGGTGCAATGTCTATCAAACATATAGTCCTTCATTTTGCTAGCGGCATTCTATCTCATACTTATTATGGATCCATAATCGATAAACATACACCTTATATTCAGTCTTGCTCTTACTTTTATTCTAATGGTTATAAGTAAACAGGTGAGGCAGCCTGATCCACGTTGCTCAACGACAGATGTCCTCATTCCTCAGACAGAAATATTCGCGCAGGGGCTGTGGTGCGAGGGAGGGGCTATAGCAGGCATTACTTACAAGCGTGTGTAATGGGAACATAAATTAGTGTGATTGTAGTGGCTTTTAATTTTTGATATATGAAAAGACGGGCAACTGCTTTGACATCCGTTCTGGGACTATCAGTGATTGTTTTGTGAATGAGTTTTGAGGGAATAGAAGCGTTGAGTACTTGATAACTATTTAAACACTGTATCATAGCTTAGGGTTGAGACAATATTATTGTTAGTAATTATTGAGCATCATCATTATGAATAGCATTTCCAGATACCTTGTAACCAGTCAACTGTGTAACTCCACTAGATAATTTCAAAAATACTAACATTTAGAGTACATTAAGCAAAAAACTTCCATTAATCTAATAATGATAATCATAATTTTGAAATCGTCTTCGCTTACAACTTGCACTCCAGTCAGTAATGCATACGAGGGTGCAGTGAAACCTCTAAAACGGCCGTCGTCGACCGACAAGGCTCACAATACCTGCGATGCATTCCGTGTCGGCAATTTGCAATTTTCAATATTCTTATTGCTTTAGCTGTTGTCTCAGTATCGCATGCCAAATGATTTCACACTTCAAGTGCTCGGTTTTTATCTTTAGGTTTTAAAACATTGAGAGCCTGATGAGGGTTAATTTGTTTATTTGGACAACAAAACAGATATACTTAAATACGTGCGTTTAAGGTATTATTCTAGATTGCAGCCCTGTGTTGACATTATTATTACTTAGATAAGTGTTTTTTGTAATTACCGCGTTGCCTTTGGGATGATTAAATATAATTTACGTTTTAATGACACTTTTTGTAAATCCTAAAAAAGTTACTTTTTAATCAGAGTATAGGTCACTGAAAGAAATAACATTTACTAATACTAATACTTCACCATTGTTCATCCAATTTCTAGAAACTAAGAGATATTAAACATGTTTTATTATGACTGAAATGAGAAAGATTATATTATCTTTTAAAAAATTCCTATATCACAAAATATCATTCCTTATACAATATATTAAGTTTCTGCATGAGGTGATCATTAGTCAAGGCATCTCAAAACATCAAAGCCTTTTAAAGCTCTATTCGTTACTCAAACAGCGTTAAAAGTTAACCTAAACATTCACCGGCTTTTCCGAATATAAAATTACGTTACCGGAGTGGCCGAACAGTTTCGCCCTCTGGCGTCGAGGGGTGAAATTTTAATTCGACCGGCTATTTTGTTACACAGTCCACGTGGAATCGCGGTGTTTAAATTGAATTTACCAAAAATTTGAATTTGTTTAGGCAAATTTGATTTCGGGACGGAAAGGTTTTTAGAGGCCACTATTTCAAATGATCTGTTAAGCATGATGTCTAGGTACTTTACCCTGGACCATACTATACATACTTTTTATAAGCTACGTAGATTGAGTCCGGTTTCGATGCTTGGCAATAATAATAATGTCCTCCCATCACATTGATGCGACAATTATATTGCATTGTGTTTATTAATTATTATAGTTTTACTAACAAACTAAAGATCTATGAACGTTAGAAGTATTTGTCGCTCCTGGAGATCCGTGAACGAAGCTTTAGTCAAGGATGAAACCCTCAGGTTTTAGGAAACCCCTTGAACTGACTTTTACAGCATTTTGTAACATATCTTGTGTGTAAGCAACCGTGTATTTATCTTTTACCGCTTACATTTTATGAAGACTTGAAACACGTTTGCATTTTTCTATAGTTTTCAAATGTAAATTATTTTATGCGTTCCTCTACATTCGGGTTGTACTAAAGTTTTATCATACATTTTAGGGGAACGTTGGGAACAGTTCCGGAAGTTATCTAACGTCTTGCCACGATTTTTATATGACCCAACATAGATATCTTGTGTTTGCATTAAATAAATTCGCTTTTATTTCTCTACTTTTTTACATCTGGGACTTACATAATATTCTTCCTAGGTTGGTTCAGATTTGCATTACATAATGCGTTCTCTTGCGGTCTTATTCTAGCCATGCATAATTAAGCCCAGATAATTTAAAAAGCACGTAGTATCGGCTGATGATCTGAGGTGACGTGGTAGGTGAATTTAATAGCTGAAAATTTTCATTTTGAGACAAAATAAGTAATTTCGTAACCAATAATTTCATCGACAAGGTACCATTTTCCACTTAAGTATTTTAACCAAGTCGAACTGTCGCGTACACACCTTAGGTAATACAGGTCGCAATTCAGAGAAGTTCAGACATTTCTGTCCAAAATATTACAAGTCCAAAAGGTTACAATCTATCAGGGATCAGTGAAGTCAAAGTGGGCCATCTTGTGAACCGTGGGCGTTAGAAGGGAGGCAAGTGTAGTACGTCCACTCGGCCACGCGGTAGATCACCAAACCGGTTGCGTGAGCGCACACCGACCTTTCTCAGGCTGACCTACTCTCCATTATTTTTACGTTCACACACGACCTACTGTCGTAGTGGCCCTTGGTATTAATGTACTTTGGTATGGGTTAATAAAAAGGTTAAGATAATATTTACAACGTGGATATACTGAGTTTGAATAACTTTACCACCTTTGAAAATCTAAAACTAAACACCATTCTATTTAGATACGTTTTTTTTAAATACGCCAAACTAAACTAAAATATTGCTATTAAACAAGTTATAACGGCAGTCTTGCAGTACTCGATAACACGTTTTTAAATGTCCTATATGAAACCACATCGGCTCGCCAAACAGCCAGCGCGCGTCTGCATTATAAACGGTGGGTTTTCCGACAGTACTGGCCTCGACACGGGCTGAGCTCATGATCATATTGGTCATCAAATGTTTGATAATGATTTGTCGCAGGATCTGTAATGGTTTGAAGAGTGGTGTAGATTCGTATACCAACATTTTTCTTACCACAACTGCTTTACGACTAAGCAATATCAACATGTAAGCAACGATTCAGCGTTATACGAGCATAGTCCAAATCCCAAAAACGTTGCACAGCAATTGACGTCCGTTTTTATGGACATAAATGACGTAGGACTGACTGTAAACAAAACATCTTGCGAAAAATAAAACATCTGGTGTTACACTCTTTGTAATTAAAAGTTATGTATGGTGTCACTGCTGGTTAAAACTAGGAGAGGCGCTTAACAAGCGAGCAGGTTTTTATTCAATGTTAAAAACTTGAGTGTATTCGTAATGCCTTTTAAAACTCACATGTAAATTTACCAGCCCAGTTGTAAAATAAATCAAGCTTAGGCATTTCATGTTCGTCGTATTAAACTGATTACCTTACTTCCAGTTCCGAATACGATATTTCATTATCGGCCTTCAATAAAAGACGAATTATGGAAATGTTCTTTAGATGGAAAATTCATATTTTATGTCGGCAAGGAGTTTGTAATTCGAAAAATTATTTTGATGACTGCAGAATTTTGAGTAGGTAGTTAATTTTCTTAGAGCCTGAAGTTCTTTCGTTGTGATGTTCTAACAATATAGTCATTTTAAGAAGATAACGTTACTCAGGATTAAAACTTTACCAACTAATATGGTTTACATTTGTTCTAGTATTTTTTTTTTCTTTTGATTGGCTACCATCTGTATTATATAAATAGTATTTTGTTTTGCTACCTCCGACGCCGCGATGCGACATTCACATTCAATGTATCCAAACAAACTATATGGTATTATATCCTATGTTAAGCACCCGTCACGATGTCTGAGTAAACGAGTCGTCGAATAGAACATAAAGCGACCAAATTAAAAAATCTGTCTCGCAAATAAATGGTAAACAAAAGAGTGCATTCAGCATTAGGGCCCCTTATCTGCCTTATACGTTGGCTGGCGGATAACGTTTACTTCGCCGTTATGAAACTAGCCCTAACTCTTATAATATATAATAATTAAGTTTATTCTCATATGGTGTATTTTGGCATACACCAGAAAACGAATTCCCAATAAAGCAATAAGTAGAATCGTCGTGGTGCATAACAAAATGCGTGAATCATCCGCCATTGTGCCATTCGTGACCGGACTGCGAATATAAATATTTTGCGTATGTTGTGAAGTATGAACAGCCTGCATATGTCCTCTTGAAGGCTGGCACCAAGTTATGGCTTTGAGTAGCCGTATACCATACGTAATACCATTCATTAAAACTCTACTTCAAATAATGGTTGTAGTATGAAAAATGTGAAATTTTGTGTTATTCGGATGTTAAGCTTGATTTACTGGTCTTTAAATGTCACAGTCAGGTACATTCAGATATAGACTGAGTGTAAGATTTATAGTGTCGTAGTCTAACCATAATTTTAGAGTTAAAAGCGTATAGGTTTGGATAAAATTTGGCACAGAGCTAGACTTAGTCCTAGATTAACATATATGCTACTTTTGCCTTGGGAAAGAAGACAAACTTTTGCATGAAAAGTCTTTAACGCGGGTTGCCGAGAGCTAAGCCTAATTAAATAAATTCAATGTCAGATAACCTAACAACGACTAGTATTAAAGGATTATAGGCAGTATTGGTTCTGAAAGCGTCTAATAGGCCTATCCATTAAGTCCAGCACTCCAATCCATAGCAATAGTTGGCTCCTGTGCTGGCATTTCGGCAATATGAACGTCACAAAGGCTGAGTTCGTGAGGAATATAAAATGTGTCTAAATGTGAACACAATATAAACGATCACGCTTCGATGCACGTGCGGCTGTAAGCAGACAGGTCAAATAAAATACAACTCATAGGTCCGAAATATTGATACTCTACAGACATTTTTACAGTTTATTTTTGTATATCAATTTGAGCGATATACTTTAACAAATAAAGAGCGTCAAATGCATTATTTTATTTTTTATATTGTAGAGTGAGCCACTCATATTCATATTTAAAACTTCAAATCGCCTTTACCTATATTTTTAACTTCGATAAAATTTACAAAAAAATTACAAATTTGCTTTATGTTAAACGAAACAAACAATCAATGAAACTCAATAAGTTACTTGAATTGGGTCAGATATTTGCGTAGCTTACTGTACATATAAAAACTACAAAACAAATAAAAGTAACATTCATAGATACATCGTATAAAGATGATTGTACTATTTGGCAACTTGACTCGACGCGAACTTCGTTGTTTGTACGTAGTTTCCACCATTTGAAAGATGCGACCCGAATTTGCACTGTAGCACCATTGCAAGTTAGCGATTTGGAACTTCACATATGAATCAGTGAATGTTTATAATGTGTCGTTGAACTGCTTAGAGGATTTATTTTTGATATTTCGTCAATAACTTGACAAATATAAAATGGAAGTTAGTCTTTCGTTGCATAAAATGTTCAATACTTATAATGAAAATTTATCAATCACATAATGTTCAAGTTGTTAATTCACTAGAATGGCCACTTTGTAAAAAAATATATGACGTATCTAGCTCATTTGCACTATCATATTATCTCATTATTCCCAAAAATAAGTATAGTATTAATACCTATTGAGTGCCAATACCACCAATGTGAACAAAACATGAGCGATTCATGTCTGTACATAAACGACTAACACCTGCATCAGGTGTCCTACTTGTTCAGCGACTATAAAAAGTTATATTCCTCCATAGATTGTCAATGCAGCGCTCTAACAATGAAACAAACCGCTGTTTTTGTTTCCTCTGCAAAACAACCCATAACTCTACCATTGACCGAGCTATCTGTATTCATAAAAACAGGAAGTGGGAAGTACGTGACGGTTGTCACCATGGCGACGGTGACCACTTGTGTCGGTGGTTAACGCTCGATGATATTATGTCGAGTGATTTAATTACCTATTCACTTGCTTTGACAAAACTTTTGTCGGGAACTAATATAAAAATAGAGTTCTATACATTCATATAATCCTGGCCATAAAAAACAGTGAAAAGAAAACATTTTTTTTTAATTTAGAATGAAAATGAGATGTCCGCTTTGTGTATGGGTGTTGGGTCTCAAATTTTTACCAGGTTCACACAATATGGGTAATAAAGGGGAAAAAGTACCTATCTTGGTTAGAATTTGAAGTTCGTTTTTGGACATGTCCTTTTTCGTATTAAAAATGGAACAAGACTACTCTTACATTTCGTTCTTATTCTAAACACGAAAATATATAATGTTAAACAAGTGAACATAATATATTTTATTATGCATAAAAAAATTGTAATTTACTGTCTTACGTCTAGGCACGTGGCCAAGAGAGCCAGCCAAGCATTGGCAAATGTCATTAATCTTGCACCGATCGACATGCTATGCAAGTCATCGTCACGAGAATCGAACACGTTTGAATCAATGCACACCCCTGTTCCATTGTCCCTTTTGAATGCATTGTTCAACTTGATGCCAGAGAGGGACAGCGGACAATCTAACTGCACCACAAACGCAATCAGGTGGATGGGAATTTTCCGATTCATTTAATATTATAATTACCTCGCATCGGCTAGTTTTTACGAAGATCACCTCTGAAGACTTCAAATTGAATTTCCATTGTCTTGACATCTAAAAAATGTGACTGCGACGTGATTGGAAATGTCTGAGTAATTTGACATTTATCTCATTCCTGCGAATTTTCATTAAATAGGAATATTGACTCAAAATATTTTGGAAGCGTACCATTAAAATTGTATTTTAATACAATCATTACTGTCACAAATTTTTAATGACAAGCGAGGTAGCTCATATCTTTCGAACCATGTTTCCGTTCCATAATGTAATATGTATAATGTAAATACAAAATGATTCTATAGTTATATCGTACGTAAATTAAAAGGATCAGTGCAGAAAATTTACCGTTCCAAATGTTTAACTGAGTTTATTATAGATTTTGACAGGAGTAGCCGCCGTATCCAGAATAATTAAGACAACCAAATGTCAGTTCCCTTCCTTGGTGTCATTGGAAACGTAGCCTCGATCCTGGCTCCCAGGAGTTGATAGCAGGATAGTAGAGACATTTGCCATCGGACCAGAGAATATCATTAAATCCGAGAAATATTGGCAAACACTTAAACGCTCGTATGGTATGCTAATACCGGCGTCGAATACCTTTTATAACGTTATAAAATATTACTGTCCCACTTCTTGTATCTATTAAAAGCGAAATGCTATTCGCATATCGTAGGAACTGTACAGGGAATTGAAATTGGGTTTTGAAGGGTGGTGGATGATTATTGTTTTGGGAGTCGTCTCTAATAGGCTGAAGAGGCTCACCGCGGGATTTTGGTTGTTGTTTCCAAAGAAATAAGGCTGTAGTGTTAGTTATTTTGCTAAGCGGTCGTCCGATGATTACCATCTCTTCAGGTTCAACTGAGCAAGATCAGTGATCCAAAGTGTCAATAAAATAACGTAAATATATTTAGACATAGTTTGATTTAGTACCCAGGCCCATATAAATTACTGACGTCATTTATACACAATTCCTAAAATGGCGTGAACCATAACATTTCCTTAGTGGTTTCCGTACACCATGCTTTAAGGAAAAGCACAAATCATTGTAACGAGATTGCCTTTCCGAGGTCGTTAATTATTGTTTTTGTGCCAACTACTTAAGAACTATCCGTCCTATTTCGGCGATTAATAAAGAAAGTAATCCTTAATGAAGATAACTAATTCTTAGGCGATAGCGAGGCTCATTTCTACTTAATCTTGTTTAGGGGTGTCTAAAGCAGGGACTGAATAGTTCTTTGGCTCCTTTTGTAGCTCTAGTCGAATTCTGAAATTAAGTACCGATAGAAAGTCTAGAAGTTTTTTTTATTGACAAGTATTATTAGATTCGTAACAATAAATACGTAGTACTGCATTGTACTCAGGTTGAGTAGTGAATAATGATACATTCAAACAGTATTTTTTCTTAACGTTTATTAATTTTATTTGGTAAATTTTTCAAATTTAACACTGCTCGCCTTGTGGTTTGGCGGGTATCTTTTACTGACGTACTTTTACAGTTTAGCCACGCTTAAATTAAAATTCCAAATATGCTATAAAAGCCAATGTACTGATATTACGGACAAAAGGTAAGGAGAACTAAATAACATGTTTATTTTTGAGGATATGCCGTTCTCGAAGGGTAAAGCCAGGCGCAACTAGTAACCTCATACTTCGCCGAGTTTCAATCGACCTCATAAAAGGGGTGAGCCTATCGCCATATCGGGCAAAATTTACAACCGCAACAATTGAAAACTCAAGATTTTTTTTATCTGAGCATTGTATCCAGATCCCCACGTTCATTATTCAATGGAGCGACGTTTAATAGTTAAACTATATTTTTTTATATTTTTAAGTGAAAGAACACACCCGAGCGCTCATATTAAAATAATAGCGGACTTTTGTTCGTCCGATGTAAAAATCGTAATTTAATCCGCGAACGTCGGATTATACGATGTGACGATAACTTTTCCCTGCAGATGTTCGCTTTTGTGTTGCTATATTGTAATATTCTATTTACTTGGAGTACGTCGATTTTACCGAAATGGTTTGGAAGCTACTAGAGATTTTATGCTAGAGATTATTTATAAGCAGAGTGCAATGAATATTACTAACATTATAATGTGTTTTTGTTTTACCCCTAAACTAATCATTGTAAAGAAAGAAGTCAAAAGAATGGTAATTGTTTAAAACTCTGATTAATATCTTTAAAAATAAATAAATAGCTAAATGCATTTTCAATCGAAAAACATCTTAATTCTAGTCTTGAATCAGATTTTCATCTGTTTTTTTTTCGTTACTCGTATTCTCTATGCTGCCAGTTTGATCAAAGAGGTTTTAACTTCAAAGCATTTTGAAGTAAATTGACTCAATAATTTCAAGACTGGCATATAGCTTTTAGTCAAGAGATGAAAGACGACAAGGCATGGTTTTCTGCAGTCTAATATGAAGCGGTCATGCCAAGTGATCTCTGGCAGAAAGCATTTGGCTCCCACTTTTCTAAATTGAATTATTATTATTATTCAGTTTTATAACGATTTCGTTTCTCCTCTCATAGGAAGGTAATAATTAGCACGGGCCGAAGCCAAGTGCACTAAACTAGGGAGTCACTATTAAGGAACTTACGAGTCAAACGGCATGTGTTCAGTATTACTGCGTTTTGCATGAGTAGGTATGTAGATGGGTTTATCTGTAGAGAATTAATGCTGGAATGAAGGGTTTTAGGGATAACACCGGTGCTGGAAATTACTATATTATTATCTATTTCCGAGTTTATGGAGTTGCTGTAGCGTTTTAAAAATAGCTTGCCTGCTCAGACGGAGACTTGATTCAATGCTTGGAAGAATGTAACATATTTTAATTGTTAATTGACTAAACATGGAAATTGAAGGAAAAAATGTCAAGAATCTATATCAGTTCTCCATAAAAATTTCGATACAAGCGTATTTTTATTTAATTCTATTCATAATAAAGAGGTAATCGTCAGTTCCTATCCAATTATAAGCAACCCCAAGCAGGGATATTTCGATAAATTGATTTTGATCTCCAATCAGATAACATTTAACCAAGCATTACCTACAATCTCGGTGCATGCAAAGTGTAATTTACATCTTTAGATAAGATGAAAATCCTGCTTTTTCAGCTTTACCGGGTTTTTCTTAAGTTGGCAAATAATGAGATATTAATTAATAAGTTAGACGACCCATTTTAGTACACAATTTGATGACAAGAAACATTTAATAACGATTGGATATGGTTAGGAAAAAAGAAAACAAACTTTATTGAAATCGTTACTTTGTTCGTTACCTACATTTTAATTACAAATATACTGTAATGGTCGTTTAAAGTTAGTCAATATTTATTCAGGTACTATACCCATTTAATTTTCCCTTTCTTGAGTGGGTATAAAATACTTATTTATTTAAATTGTCCACAGTTTTTACACAATGACAAAGCAAAATACGCAATTCAATAGATCCATTTGACTCAATCTCCGTAAACCGCACTCGTCCCATTTCAAAACGAAATCCAGTTTTTGATGAAAATTCAATTTGGCCGTATCCACCACGAGGATTTTAGTGAAATGGACGATGGACTGGGACCTTGGCGCGCATCTGCCATTCCGAAGCGGCAGCATTAATGGAACGGCATCCATTACCGTTTGACCGTTCACTTAGCGTCGACTAATACTAAATGAGCGCGCAATGGACATTATTTATTTGCAGTCAATCCAGCTGCAACAGCTGGCGAATGATGAATCAGCAAGTTAAACATCGATATATTAGTCAATAATGCTTTGGCGAATATATCGATGTTTGGCGACTATTTGTTTTAGCTTGATTGTGTGAATTAAATAAATCAGCAACCAAATAATGGACGTGAATGTCAGAATGACAATATAATTGAATTGTCGTGATACAACATAGTAGATAATTGTGACCTTTAAGATAATGTAAAAAAAAACGTGAAAATCACATAATTTTATTGCCCACGATTTAAGCGTGACAAACTGATTCGTGCCACAGAAATCGTCACTTTTATTTCAAGTCTAGCTGGACATATCCTGGGTAGATAGCTTAATGTAGGTAATCATATACCAATTTATAATGGAATGCATTATATACGCATCATGTCAAAATGTTTCCATTAACGACATAGTAATTTGTGTCGATGAAATCTGGTCGCAACGCTTTAGCGACACTTTGTTTTTATTGTGATACATTGATCTTGATTGTGACGGATATGCAGTGTGTTGTTTCAAGCACGCAGTGTATCGCAAAATGTTTGTGATTATCAGCTAATATCGAGTGGTATATATGAATAAAGAATCTTGTTAATGTTTTAGCTCGTGGCGCTAATTGATTACCTATTGTTATTTTAAAATTGATTTTGCAGTTGAATCCAGCCTATGAGGTCCTTTAAAGGCAAAATCATTTGACGTTTAATTAATTTAAAAACCTTCTAAGACTTATACAACTACGTACGAGGAAAATAGTGCTGTATCTACATACCATACTATAAACATAATTCTAGCTTTTCTATAGTTTATGAAGATATCTTATTGGTTGTACAGAATATAATTGTTAACATAATCAGCTGATGTACCGCACAAAAAACTGGCGCGACAGTATGTCAAGGCTTTGCTACAAAGTTCAAAACTAGCAACACCGACATATGGTAAACGTCACCTGTAAATAATCGCAGGTGTTACCACATAAATGGTAGTGATAAATTCAATAATTCTGTAATTGTCAGTTTGAATATATTCTTGTTTTAATTCGGCGCATGCAAATTAAATTTTAAATGTCGTCGTTTCGAATTTGCATTTCGAAATTCAAATATATTTTATTAAATCTTTTTAAATGCTTTCAAATAAAACCAGCCACACGCTATTTTATATTGGATTTTGAGTCAACATTTGTACAGATACGATATTTTTAATATCTTTATTCGCAGATAACGGAAATGCTGACATTTTGCATTAATGTTATTTTATCAATATATATTCTATCAATGCAAACTGCATTCGATCATTTTAGCAAACGGCATAAGTCTAAACTCTAAAGTTATTATATAAACTTGTTTTATCTTTAAATTGATAAATGAGCAATAACTTACAATAGTTGCAATTGATTTGGTAATGAGATATGGTTTCTGGAAACTTGTGGTGAAATATTTCAATATTTATTATGTTCGAAGGCTTTTAAAGACAATTGTTTGTAGAATTAATATTTCACTGGTGATCTCTGCACCGATAGTAATGTATGAATAATCTGCAAATATTAATTTGTTTTGGGTCGCGGTGTGGGAAAGCTTTTCGTAGTTTCCGATACCCGCTACCTATGTCTTGGTATGAGGTTAGGACTACTAGGACTCAAACCTCCATCGCTTTTAATTGAGAAAAAAATACCTGGTTTATTTATTGGGAGCCATATTATCATAGTAAATGACAACATGCAGTAAATATTTAAGTACTTGTTAATTTCAATTATATATTATGCAATTATTATAATAAAGATTTCTTAAAAATACTAATTATCTCTGTAATTTCATCAAACTACTTTACTCTTAATTGCCCGCGTTAGTAGAAGGAAAATTTAAAACAGTGGAAAAATTATATATTTCACTTTGACATTTAAAGGTTAGTGCACATTAGAACAAGCACCTCACCTCAGTATGCACCTCGTAGCCGATCATTTTGATTTATATATAGCTTTTTAGAGCAAGCCAAGCCTGTGTCACGTATATAGGTAGGTACTATTTATATTTTCTATATTACTAGCGGCCCCGACAGACGTTGTCATGCCCTAAAAAGGAAATAAAATCCTTGAACCCGAGTACAGCGGCACCTACCGGCTTCAATTGTCAATCTAAACCAATCTCGAATCCACCTGAAGACACAAAAAAAAACATAGAAATCGGTCCAGCCGTTTAGGAGGAGTTCAGTGACATACACACGCACAGATGAATTAAGATACCACGTTATCGAGCGACTGTTCAATGAGATGATAATAAAAAAAAAGGATTTTCAAAGACTAACAATCCTCTCGGTTGTAATGGAGCTACGCTGTAAAAAAATATAAAAAGACGGCTGATTTATGTAGTATATAATGGTATAATAGACTGTAATAATTTGTATATTTATTGAAATTCACTTTCAAAGCAAAATGTGTGTTGATATCTTATCTTTTGTTGAGAGAAGTGACATCATCTACCGGCTGTGAGTTTGTGATCGATTATCTAGAACACTGAGATATTAATAAAAATTATTTATGTTTTTTATACATTACAAAAATAAAAAAAAGAATAAAATAATACGAGTTCACCTTCATTTAGGTACTTGTATAGAGATCTCAATACCCTGTGGGTATTACACTATTACACTGCTCACATGTTCGTTCTGTTTTGTGATCTCAAAAAATGTTACACATCGCTACCAAAGCAGGGCAGAAATAACGTCGAAAAATACCTACACGCGTTATCGTCATCACAATACATCGTCCGTAACAATATCTGCCGTGACAAACTCCAGATAGCCAGCCTCTGATAACAACAGTGCACGAACACTTTTCCGATCGCGCACACGGCTGTTATCGTTGCAAGTTTAAAAAAAATAAAAATACGAGGAGTGGACCCGCCGGCCATTTTTTCGCGGAAAAAATGACATTTGCATGTGTTGCCAGTACGAAAACTCGCGGCCGATTTAGTGGTGTTTGTTTTTAATTATGTGAAAGGTTGACAATGGCGAAGGTTTTACAAACGCTCACTGCATATTTGGACACGTCCAAATGTTGCATGACGGTTGATAGATTGAAACATTTCTGTTTATGTCGCAGGCTTGAAGGTGAATCGGAGGTAATTAATAGCAACATTTATTACTGTAATATTTACATTTATGTAAAAAAAATGTTGTCATATTTTAATATAGAACAAAAACTCAAGCAATTTTGTTACAGTCGGCGTCTCATAAAGATCTAGAATATCTTGACAGATGGTGGCATTGACTCAATTCGAACAATGCGATATTCTCACATGTAGGACATCGCTGATATTTCTTACACTTCAAAGATATTTATAGCTGAAGAGTTCTAAGATTATATTATTCTGTTGAATGTCTTGGTTTTTAACATAATATCTTTAAGACTTATAAACACAACTATGGTAAGAGAAATGAATTTAATACCATGCCCACGGTAACCTAGTTTTTACAAAGAATTTCTAGACACTTGACGACAGTATAATAAGCAGCTGTTCGGAAAATCCTTCGTCAATAGCGCATCTTAAGCACGTATTCGGATGCTGCATTTTAGAGTGACTCTTTAAATGCGATTTCCGGCAAAGCAAAGTATCCGAGCCTGAACGAAAAGAAAAAAAAGCGCCTCTATTGCACTACACAAGCGTTTGCATTTTTCAATATAGATTAACGATATATATTTTCATAGAAATATGGGTACTTGGTATAATAAATTGTATAGGTAGTTTTGCGAGTTCGTGTACCGGTTGTGGAGCGAGTTTTCTGCGGAATGTATTTATGTTGCTATCTAGGTGTTTAAGTGCTCTAGTGTTCATTAGAGCTTTATATATTACGTAATTGTGATTTTATTTATCTAAACAGAATTAATATCAGGCAGTCCGCCTTATATTTACAATTAATCGTTAACTAAAGGAAAATTTGCCATATAACCAAATATTATGTCACATCAAACATACCAACAGTGTTCAAATCACGTACTATAAGTATTACACACAATGTCATAATATTATGTTGCGACACCGAGCTATTGTCATCGCGTGTTGCATTGAGCGATGTATTTTATTGTTTTTAGCCTATGTACACTATTAACAACATTTTATTATGTAGTCACAAAAATAGTTGAACGAATTCAAAACTTCAGATATAATTAGATTTAATTGCGTTCTTTGGGTGTGATTATTTTATTAATGAAGGTTGTCAACATATTTTTTTAGTTCGTTTCTTTATTAGATCAGGAGCCGTAGCCAAGATACGTTTCTATAATCGTTAACGCTAAAATAAAACGATAATATGTATGCTAATGACATATCCTATTAGATTCCCATACATTTTTCTGTTTTCTACTAGATTATTATTTTCTATTTTCGATTGCAGAAATGCATCTTGGGTACCTTGTACCTCAGTAGTCAGCACGTATGAACCCATACTGCCTTTGTGGTGGCGTAGTTGTATTGCGTATGCGTTACGATTACGATTTGCGCGCTGAGGTCCTTGTCACGGCCCATGACATTCAACAAATAAGTCACGTATACACCCCCCCCCACCCCACCCCCGGTATTTTGGTACCTCTGTCACCCTGTAGTTACGCCACTGGGAGTAATGAAGTTAGCGGTGTGATACCGCCGTGCTTCGGAAAGCACGTAGAGCCGTTGGTCCTACGCCTGATCTCTCTCCGGTCATGTCGGATTGCCGTCTCACCGGACTATGAGAGTGAAGGAATAGCGAGTGCTCTTGTGTATTGCGCGCACACTTGTTCACTATAATATTTCTTGCGTACCTGGCTGATCTCCGTTGGGATTGGCAGCCGTGGGCGAAATTGGCTAGGGAGGGATATGATATATGTATGAGGAAGGTGTTCTTTGATTCTGTCGACTCCCAAACGTCATAATTAGCTTCAAATTACATTATTAAAAACCTAGCAGAAGTAATATGAATTCAACATTATTTCAAGCCTCAACTTTCTGTTGCGTTTTATTTACATTTGCAACACTCATTAGCAGTCAGCCAGTCACATATTCTCGTTTTATTTAGACGCTTTTAATGAACATGGAGCTGTAATTTAATTAGCAAAGTTTTTAAATTCAGTCCGTCGGTGCAGCGGGGTGGGTAGAGTGGCTAACTATCTCCCGATGCGGAACTCTGGTACAAAGAAAACTGACCGCGTTTAATGAGTATAACGTAACTTTTACGACTATTCGTTCAAGGAGGAAATACGTTTTGTTGTATTGTTACATATTTTGTTAATAGTCTCTTGAGTTCTCTTGAATTTAGGTGATTGTTACAGGTCGAGATGATTACTTTCTTGCGAGTGATTATATCATGTCTCCAAAATATCAAAATACGCCCACTACCAAGAGCTTTAGTAAAAAAGAAATAAAGATTGTTTTTTATTATTTTGAAACACTAGACGAGTATGCTGCTCTCTTGATGGTAAGCGATACGCACATGAACAATAGCCACACCACACACAACTTTGAACTACTAACTACCTCGTGGCACTCCACTGCTCTCGTCACCCTGAGACATTAAGATGTTACCAACTACGATGGTACCCACACAGACGGCCCATTCCATTCGAGAGACCTATCACCAGTCATGGGCGTATATAGGGGACGGGGGGTCAGAGGTTCAGCCCCCCACCCTTAGCTTATAATAAACCACGCTAGTGGACGTTAGCCTAGTTGGGAATGGAATGGTCTGCCGAGACAATGTCCGGAGGTTCGAAACTCAAGGCACACACCTCTGACTTTTCGAAGTTACGAGTGTATTGTTTATCAATTATCGTTCGCTTTAACGGTGAAGGAAAACATCATGAGGAAACCTGCATACCTAAGAAGTTCCTTATAAGAATTTCAAAGGTATGTGAAGTCTACCAACCCGCACTAGGCCAGCGTGGTGGACTAAGGCCTAAACCCCCTCAGTAGAGGAGGCCCGTGCTCAGCAGTGGGCAGTATAATAATACAGGACTGGTATTATTATATTATATTTATTAAACTACGCTACGCCACTGACCGCTCATATTTTGGAGATCCGGCCACCCCCCCCACCCCCCCCCCCCTTAGCTTCATGTCACAGTGTCATGCAAGGCAAGAACCCATGCCACTATTTTTTTTATATCGTAGGACACCCCCATGTAAAAGCTATAGCTACGCCCGTGTCACCAGTACTGGACATAAACTTACTATCCTAGTGGACAAAACGGCAATCTCAAGTCATTCGAACTCAAAAGCCTAACTCGGAACATACAACTTACCATAGCTTATGAGGTATTTAAAAAAAATATTAACCACAAAAATCAGCAAAACAAAAACTCTGTGCTGCATTCCATTTAATATCTCGATTATCTAGTTATCGATAAGCGATTCCATCACAATCGTTATCGGGTCTCTCGTACCGTGATAAAATAAACTCATTTGCAAAAAAAACGGGCACCTAAGCAATGAACCATTTCAAATGTTACTATTGGTTTGTTTGATAATTATAGGTAGTTTTACTTTCACAATTTTGTAAATTAATAAGCAAATAATCGTTTTCGTCAGTATTATCATAAAATTTTGATAAAATTTATGGGTTTTAATGCTAAAGTTCACTAGTAGTGTATGCTCGCTAGTAGTGCATATGCTCGTGAAGTAAAAGTTAACAAAGATTTTTGTTTGTTTTTTCTTTAATAAAGTAAAAGCAGATAAATGTTTAGTATCGAGTGTGACCCCCTCTAGCTGAAATCACAGCTTGAATTCGTCTGGG
This sequence comes from Lapara coniferarum, assembly GCA_949316025.1. Lineage (NCBI taxonomy): Eukaryota > Metazoa > Arthropoda > Insecta > Lepidoptera > Sphingidae > Lapara > Lapara coniferarum. Next base: position 36,198,871 of record OX438924.1, on the reverse strand, counting down.
TATGCTAGCGAGGATATCCCGTATACTTGCTTGCGGAATACGTTCCCACTCTGCGGTAATCACATTCTTCAGCTCTCTGATGGTTTGCGGAGCCGGTTGTACTGATCTCACGCGTCGTTTCAGAACGTCCCAGACATGCTCTATAGGATTGAGGTCGGGACTTCGAGCTGGCCAATCCAAACGACGAATGCCGACCTCTTGCACATACGCTTCCACATCGCCAGACCGGTGGGCGCGAGCGTTGTCGTCCATAAAAATTGAGTCTTCGCCTAAAGCGGCCAATGCGGGTTGTGCATGAGGAATAAAAACTTCCGTTATGTATCGATGTCCAGTCAGTGAGCCGTTTTCAATGAAGACTAACTCTGTACGATCCATTGAATTTATTCCTGCCCAAAACATAACAGAGCCCCCACCATAAGGTGTGATTTCTTCAAAACAAGCCTCTGCAAAGCGTTCTCCTCGTCTTCGTAGCACTCGCCGACGTCGATCTTCACCGAACAGAGATATCCTGGCTTCATCGGAGAACAATACCCTATTCCAGTCTTCTTGAGTCCATGACTCACAATTTCGAGCAAACCTAAGCCTGGCAACTCTGTGCTCACGGAGTAACTTAGGGCCGCGGGCCGGGCGATGACTGCGTATATTGGCCGTGAGCAGCCTCCTCCTGACCGTCCATAGACTAATATGCACATTTCTTAATTCTTCGAGGTTGTTCTTAAGGTCCACATACAAAGACTTGCGATTTCTCAATGCGCGACTCACAAGAAAACGATCATCCCGTGGTTGGGTACATGGTTTTCTTCCAGAACCAGGCCTTCTCTCGACGGAACCGGTGTCTTGATACCGCTGCCAGGTCCTTTGAACCGTCGAGCGACTCACACTTAGCCTCTGAGCCACGAAGCATTGGCTGCAGCCCACTTCGAGCAGCGCAATAATTTTGGTAGCTTTTACCACTTTCTCTAACATTATTGAGACAGCTAAACAGCAATAAATGAAGCTTTGACAATTAAGAATATGAAATAAATTCATAAAAATTTACTAAAAGTTATGAAAACCGATATTATCTTTTGGAACTTCGCACCAAAAATGTAGGATAAAAAGTGGTTTTCTGTAAAAACGAGCATCAAACGAAAATTTTAATTTAGAACGTACTGTTTTAAACACCACGGCATTTTTAAAACCGGCCAGTAACATGTACAAATGATTGAAATCATTTTGGTACCGTATTTTTTTAAAAAAGAATTAAAATCCAAACCGCCCGTTTTTTTTGCAAATGAGTGTATTGATACATTCGCATAAAGAGGTTTACGATCAAATTTTAAATATCCGTCGGGATACGGTGGCACGTTAAATCTTTGAGGCTAAGGCTGAAGGGGTGGGAGTTTGGAATTCAATATGGGCTGGTTATATTTGACGCATTCCTGCTAATGTGGAATATATTAAAAATGTTTTCTTAAATGCTTTATATTGCAGCCAAAATGTTTGCTCCATTACTCCTGTACAGGTAATGCTATGTATTATGTGGTTTTATCTTTTACGATGTTCAGGTTTCAAGATACTATGGCAAAAGTAAAATATTTATATACAAAGTTGGAGCTCAACTTATGTGTTTATTAAAATGCAATAATTACCACATTTACTATACAAACTTCACTTTTTAAAACGAAGTCGAATGGCGACAGACGATAACTACGTCTCTGAACGTTCATATGCAGCTTGTCGTTGACGTGTCCTGACGTCACTCGGCGCAAGACGCGGCTGTTAACCTACATAGCATAAGGCTCGGTTCAATGAACAACTCATCTCATTACGTCACTGTTTTCATCTTTGACTATTGTGACATTCATGTTGGTCAGTGTCCTAATTGGAGTAATGAAAAGAACTCTAATTCCATCTTACTTTGTTATTTCTACAGCTTAGAAAATAATTTCAAAGTAAATTGAGTTTTTAGTTTGGTTAGCTATCACAATATTTCCAATAAAATTTTGGGAACCCTGCTCTAGTACCACTCCGTCAATATCGGGATTCTGAAGGTTTTATGTTGTCATTATAGACTCGCCACTGCGTGATTGATCACCAGATCTTCATACTGATCGCCAAGTGTTATACTATCTGTGTGTTGAATAGAAATTCTTCTCATACATACATACATACATAATACACTCACACCTTTCATCGCAAAAAAAAACAATTGACTGAGGGCCTGTTTCACAACTGAGTAAATGCTACTCTTCATATAAATACATAAGCCGACCAAATACAACAGTCACATTCTAATGCTCCCAAATAAATGGTAATAAATAAGTACTGTCTACATCAACTGTATAATACGATACCTAAAAGTGGTCCTTAGTTTTCGGAATTGACTATTATCCAACCTGCACGCGAAAATTACTTCTCAGGAAACTGTATGTTGAAGTAGTGGTTTTACTACACCGTAGAGGCCTGTGGCCAATTAATCGAATGGAGCTTCTCCTGCCACGAAAAAAGCATTTTACAAATCTTTGGAGCATCTTGCCCGTCATGGCTTCTTATTACACTGCGAGTGTATTTTTATATGTGTTTGCAATCTGGCAATCGAACCGAGGACTTAAGACTATAAAACTCATAAACAATAAAAATATATTCTTCTCGTCGTAACTCTTTATTAATATCTGGCGGAGACTGTCTTAATTACGCTGGCTAATGAGCGTCCAATCTGCTGCTGTGAAAATTCCGGTAACTGGATCAAGACAAATAACCCAGCAAACACTTTTCATACTTCAAGATATTTAGTGGTTATAGTTAATCTACTCGCTAAGATTTTGAGTCGTGAATTTTGTTTGTAAACACTTCCTTTAGTAAAAAATGTTTCTCTTAGATTCATCAAACATTTATTTAATCAATATTTTGTCTGGTTTTGAACGAAAAACAGTGATTACGTTTAATTAAATCAATGTTAATTGAGAGAGTGCCACGTATATAAATATTGCTTGCAGTTTCCGTCCTAGTATTCACTTCCTTCTCATTTTTATATGTTTAAAACTGTATCAGTACAATTTGTTTTACGTCCTTTCTCTTAAGTATATGGATGGCTACTTTTGTCTAGTATTCAAGGCAACTCACAACTGTTTTTACATCCGCTACTAAGCCGGATTTTTATTCAATAAACATTTATTTGTTAATTAACATTTAAAAAATATTTGTTGTTTTATCTTCCACTCATAAGTGAAAATGAATATGTCCCTTTAGTAAACCAAAAAATTGTGACGTTGGAAACAATTTTTCTATTTTCTTAGTTAATCGGCGGTTAATTGAATCTCTATTTTGTCAATTTCTTCCTTCAAGTGAAATAGACAAAACTGATCGACTTAATCAGTAATTAAAACTCCATCGGTATTGAGACATAAATCCGTACCTACCTCTGATAAACAAACCTGTGTACTGTACACGCAATAAATATTAATGTGCAAATACAATACGACTACGCGGTTAAAGAAATGAATAGAATATGTAAATGGCACGCCATTGTATTGTAATATAATGTTTTTAATACTTAACATACTGGGGTTCTTATGTGCCAATTGGAACATGGCTACTGATATTTAACAGTATAAGGCCAACGCGAAATATGTTAAAGAGCACTAATGGCAGCTTGGAGTCTAAGCCATGGACAATTGAAAATAAAAAAAAAGTTTAAGGTTAATTACAATATTTATAACTGAATTGTTTGGTATGCTCTGATCTTAATCGGAATCGACAGAACACAATATATACATATACACAATATATTTTATTTGGCTCGTGGCTTGTCCCGTGTAAAATTATTTGAGATAGGAGTCTCGGTATATGTTTTGCCAGTATAAAAAGTAGTCTATGCCCTTCCGGGGCTCTCAAACCTCTTCATACAAAATTTCATTGAATTCAATTCGTTATTTTTGAGTTTATGGCATTCAGACAGCCAGACAGGCAGACGCGGCGGGGTTTTGTTTGATATTACGTAAGGAAGGATATATTGCGCAGTCTAGAAATCGAATAGATACTATATAGCCCATGTATGCTGCCACTGAGCAGGTGAGCATTGAAATACCTTATCCATTTCAAACTATCTGTTGACATTGAAACTAGAGTCACATATCAGCAAAATCAACCCGACATCTCGCGAAACAAGCCTGACCTTTAGATGTGTTTTAGATTTGTTCCGTATTCTACTTAAAGTGAAATGTTTCAAGGTCGGATTGTGAAACGCTTTGTTGATCAAATCATTGTAAATAAATTCATACATACACATCGTACATACAAGCTTTTTGTACCCAAAGGGGTAGGTAGAGGCGCAACTAGTGCACCCACTTTTTGCCGAGCGAATTCCGTCCCATGATATGATAGCGGGCGAGCTTCTTGCCATAACGGGCAAAAATTCCAGACTCTGGGCTGATACTGAGAATATAAAGAAATACGTTAATAGTTTCACAACATCTGCAGGACGGAAGTAGCTTGAACGATGTTTTATTAAAACTCGATAGTTTTGTGAAAATAATTTTGCCATACTATTTTTGTACTGTAACGTATGTGAGAGTGTTATGTGGTTTATTGGTGCATGAAGTATTAACTTCAAGGGTTAGCGCAGTTATAGTTGTTGCTGAAAACGCTCGCGAATTCTTTTATGCTAAAATGAAGTTTTATAGGATTCAGATTTCAGAGTTGAAAATTTCATGTGCTACATATTTTGAGCGAATGACATATATTCGCCTAAATTCTCGTATTTATTGTACTGTATTAAAACTACATACCGAGTCTGTTTCTTGTCTCGAATGTCATTAGGCACCGCAAGCCATTATATCAGACAATAATATAATCATACTTGTGTATTTTTTAGTCTAGATCTTTAGAAAGGTATAGAAGTTGAACATGTTTACTCCATCTAAGTCACTTCCCAGGCGATGCCGCACTTACGGAGAAGCTACTCTACTTACGCTCTAAATAATTATATAGATGACAGGGCAATATTTCATTATCCATAGCGGCATTTTCCAGTCAGCTTTCTGGTAGATGTGGGCCGACCCTAACGTTAAATGAGTTTTCATAATAACCAATTATTTATGCATGGACAACAAATATGCAATAATTCTGCATTCTTTACGTAATCTCTGGTAATTCGGCACAGATTCAAATCGACACAGTCGCTAGCCAAGCGCACACAAAAACCAGTTTTTTGTTATTCGATACCGAAATGGTGAAATTTGAAACAGAAGCTTAATATTCATCGCTTTTTTAATATTTCGCTTATAATAACTGTAAATACTAGTTCGTGGAGACATCAGTGTTTTTATAAAATCGAGTTTTCATTGAATATAAGTTGTATCAATTTATCCGCATGCAATCCTTGTAGTTACTGGATGGCAAGATCTTTCTTCTACTTACACACATGGTACATAGCACGAACGACTATAACAGTAGATGATAATATTAGATCTTTCAATGCTTCTACTTTAATAGGGATTCCAGAATCCAGTCTTCTTTTTTAATCAGATTCACTATTCTATATAATACATTCCTAATTTATTTGGTATCGTAATCCCTAATCCTGTATGCTTGGAGATCACCATTGTCTCTTGGTCGAAGATCCACAGCCCTTGAGGTTTAATTTACAGAAGTTGTTATTTTCCCACTTCCAGGCAGTAAAATAATTCCTCATTTTAGAGCGCATCTATCTTTGAACTCTTGAAACAAAGTTTAATGCATGGATCAGTCTGGAATTGTGGCGCTTGGTGCAGAGGCCATTAGCGTTTGATAAGTTTTATCTGTTCGTTATTGTTATATAACGTTGATTATTGTCATGCAACCGTTCCACTCACCCCCCAGTGGTGCTAGCGATAACGCGTTTTTTCCCCGCGAAAAAAAAAGAGTTGGGTTTAGCACTTATCAAACTATGCAAATATATAAGTAATCTTTAAAGAGTGGTTTAATGAAACCAGAAAAACTATTTTCACAAAAGTAAATACGCATTTTGAAGGTAATATATATAATGTACTAGGTTTAAATGTCTTATTGCTGGGCACGATCCTTCTCGTTCGTTATGAACGAGAGGGATTAAACCTCTTGTTTGGAATTCTGACCTAATGTGGGTTGCCAGTTTTCAATTACTTTCAAAATCCTTATATGTGTTTCATACAAATCGGACGATTTTGATAAGTACTAAAATTTGTATAGGCTTAATCCATAGCATGCTTAATCTTTAGATTAAAACATTAAACATTCAACACGTTGAATTCCGTAATACATTTTAGCAACTTCCGACATTAATGCACTCTACGGTCTAAAAAAAATTTAAAACCATTCCTGATTCATTTCTTATTTTGCCGTTCAGTGATAAAAGCTGAGATTTATTAATGTGATAAAATTGAGAAGTAAAACAAACGTGAAAGTGTAAGTGATTAAAAGTATGAGTTCAAACGAATCTAGGACCAGTAAACCAGAAGATAGATCTGCGATCGATAATTTACGTTGAAAAGATATTCAATGAGCAATATACAAGTGCATCAAAAAACACGAACTGCATCTTAAATCTCTGTATTTGATATACAAGAAAGAAATAAAGATTGAAGACTACAGAACATGTCTGGCCAAGATCATAGATATATCGATAATTGAAAAGGCAGTGAACAGCATACAAGTGAATCACAAGGCATTCAAGTGAATGTATGAAGAGTATAATCATGTATGGAGTATGGTAGGGATCCGTTAGCTGCACGAGAATGGTGTCGTCATCCCCCCGGGCGCAGGCACGGTCACAGCACGACGTCGACCCACAGCGGATAAAGGCTTATTCCGTGAGTATTGATTTGTGTACTCTGAGTGCATATTGGTCTTAAATCTGAGGTTTCGTGGTATTGGAATATTTGAATGAATTCCGAAAATTGCTCGGCTACCAGCTCTTACGTCTGCTCGTCCTGTGTAAAAGTTCTTCCCAAAAATAAAACTTCCACTGTGTTCTGTTTAAGGATTAAAAAATGTATAGGCATGTGAATCTTGGGCTACAATCTTGTGTACCATTTATTCAAATCCATTCAGCGGTTACCCAATGCGTAAAGTTCTAACAAACATCTACTCACAAACTTTGACATAATATTAGCAAGAAGTTACTTACGTAGAAATTCACTTTTACTAAATATTGAAATTGAAATTACCAGCAAAGTTCTCAGGTATACACAGGCTAATGGAAATTCAATGACGTGTTACATTTTACTGTAAGAAGACCTCTAAATGTTTAGGGTACTGCGCGGACCTTAAACGCAAGAGAAAGTTTGTACCAAGTTTGCAACATACTAACCACCAGCCGACTTGGTCGGTTAGGAAGCGTTTCCATCGAAGAACTGGGGCTGGAATAAGACTTTCGATTTTATTACATAACTCAATTGTGAGACGAGAAACTGCTCGGCTTATGTGTATGGTAGGTACGACTACCGATGGACAATAAAAACATCTAGAAATCTTTTCAAAATACTGTACATTACGCTTCTAATTCTGAGACGTAAATTAACTCCCCTAGTAGCAATTACAGAAGTAGTCAAAATGGTGATATCTAACTAGACGGATTATGGCATACGAGAAACCCTTCACCTAACAGAAATATATATAGATACATCTCTACACTTTAGTTGTAAACATCCATAATATTATCAGACGCTGCTCTACACAGTTTTATTCTTATTTTTATTTATTGTAGTAGTATATTTAAAAATAATGATATTGTTCCTAATTGATATTTTAATCGAATCATTTGCTAATATTTTTTTACGAATAGAATATTTGAATTATTGGACAAAACTATGTCTTGGTATATTATATTGTTTAATGTTTAAATCTCGTGTTCGCTTCAATGAAAACGTATCGTTACGTTCGCGTCAGACTTACGAACTAAGATTCAAGATAACCAGAACTAGTGACGTTGACGCCTCTGTTTTAGTACATAGTTTGAGATTTCTGCTCTAATGATTTATTATATTAGTACGGAAGTTCGTTAATTATAATATAATTTACTAAAGGTTATAGTGCAGTAGTTATTTTGTTTATAAGAGACACAAGTAGTGTAAGTAAAACTTTCCAAAAATAATTAAAGAACGAATAAACTTAAATTTTATAGAACACACAAATGGTCTTGATTTGTGTATGTCTATAGATGATAAAATATATTTTTGGTAATAGAGACCCAAATGCTTAAAGATAATAACTGACAAATCGAGTTCACAAAAAAGCAAATTACTTCTGAAAGCGCAGTAAACTCATGTGCAATAAAATACGACTCAAAACTAAAATATATTTCAATAAAATTTAATTCACACGTTTAAACAACATAAACCAGTAGTAATAAATAAAAACACGAAGGTGTGAACTGTGGAAACTAGATCATAAACATAAACTAAAACAGTGTAGCAACTCCGGAAATTCCCTAATCGGTTTAGAATTTAACTTGATCCGACGACCGACATCCATGTTGGCAGGTGACGAAAATCTATGCAGCCTTTGAGGAGAGCTTAGACTATGTGAACTAAGCACGTTGGGCCATTAAAACCTCTGTCGATTCGATCTCCGGAAAATTACCTAAATTCCGTATGTTTGTTAGTGCATTACACATATACTGCTGAATGGATATGGATGAAATTTGGCACATACAATATACCAAGTACTGAATTAAAAGAAAACGTTTGTCCCGGAAACATTCAGTATGGTTTTTTGGGAAAAGACTCAGGCGAGGGGAGCAGCATGCCAAAGATAGTTAACCATAAAACGGTATACGGCGCAATAAAATACTGATTGTTAAGCTTCCCGCGTTGTGGAATCGTTTTATTCGATAACTAATGAATTAAAGCTTATGGTGGTGTGTTTGGTGTTATAAGATTATTGGGTAGGGCTTTAATGTGCGAAGGTCAATTAGGACTGTGTACTTCTCTATTACTGTTGTCTTAGCACGAGTAAGTAATATAGTTTTACGTTTTGGGATTAAGTTAACCCTGGGTGTTGAGCTATAGTATTGAATGTCTCCGGGTAAGGAGTACAGTTTAACGCAGTATTTTGTCAATTCCGTCTTTTAGTTACATACATACATATACACTCACGCCTTTTAACCCCGAAGAGGTAGGCAAAAGCGTAATTAGTGCAGCCATTTTTCGCCGTGCGTATTCCATCCTATGATGTAATAGGGGGCGAGTCTATCGCCATAGTATATCATCGCGAGCATATCGTTGCATTTTTAGAAGTCACTTCACAACACACAAAAAGCCTCTACGTGTACTTTCGACTTATATAACCCACTCGAGCAAGTCCGGCAAATCACGAAGCAAAACGCCTTTTCATATATCGGCTATCCAATATGTTTGAGTTTCAAGTGTAGACGCAGACTTATCGCCCAGCGAAAGACCTCGAAATAGATTAAAAATAGATTCTAGAACTCTAACTTAGGGTACATAATATTTTTCATTATAATAAATATTATGATCATGATTCTATGATTATATGTATGTATATGTATATATATCATCTGCACCTTGCCAAGGAAGAAAAAAACTAATTTTAAACAACTATTAACAGGAGAAAACAACCATTAACTATTAACCGTTCACAGTATCTATTTCTGGGTTCAGCAGCAAGCCGCCATAATTCTGTCAACCGTCGAAATATGCACTCGTATTGTGGTGCAATTACTTAATAAAATTATTTCGCGCCGATAAGTGTGCGTAAAACTTTAGTAGCCGTTTTAATAGCCTCGGGCGGAGGCGAGCCATGTCTCGTTCTAATTCATCCGTTGCGTAAACTCGTACGCTGTGTTTACTACGTATAGTGGGCGAGTTTATTCGTATAGAATTTGTAGTAGGGGTGGGTGACGTCATTGTTTATCCTGTTATGTTTTGCATTAATTTATTTTTTTAAATGTTGGTTGGTTGGTGGTAAGTGATTGTTAACGTCTGTCGACTACAGTTGCTTTTGAGATTGCAATTCTCGTTTGTAAAAATATTTAATAAATAATTTATCACCGAGACTAACAGATGAAACCTACATTTATAGCAATTCAACGTGTGGATTTGTAGCCAAACTTGCCCAATTATAAATTTAGCTTATCAGTATGACGAAAGAATGTAAGTTATATCATAAAAATCACGTATTTTCAGCCTAAATCTAGTAATGCATGCATCAGCGTTTCGCGTCAGTTACACGTGTAAGCTAGACAGGAGATGGATTACGCACAGGATCTCGTCGAGAGTGCCTCTGATCTGGATATATGACGTACACTGTATAGAAATATAATTTTACGCGCAAATTGTACGATGAAGGTACGAAAATGTTCCAACAGAACCATTCCACTCATCCCCCGGAGGTGGTAGCAATAACGCGTATTTTTCCGCGGGAAAAAAATGAGCTTGGAGATTTTTTAAGAGGCCAAGGAAGTACGTAATATGCATTACACAATGACTGTTAGCAAATTACCATCGTGAATGTTTCATCCATTAGACAATAAAAAGTAAACATAGTTTATTGTTTTCGTAATATCATACTCGTAATGATATCTCCACAAAGACTAATGAGAAATTCAAAACTCATCTCATGCGCCCTAGTTTTCTTACCGTCCGTGCGGTGTTTAGGGAGGATATATCAAATGTCTAGGTAAAACAAAGGCTTTGTAGACTAGGTTTAAATAGAGGCCACTGTAAATCTTTATTGCTGCATGGTTCCTATATCTGTATTGGACTTAAGAGACTTTTTTGTTAAGGTTTTAAGTGGGGAAACCAAATTTGTATTTTTAATAACCACGGTATTAAAATGTCGTACGAGAAATCTTTACCTCATTCCTTACACTCCATTCGACCGCGCCAAATGGAGACGGCCGCGTTCCGTATTAACCGATCCAGATGACGAAATCACTCTGGCCATCCGCCGCAAGAACGAGTTCTTGAAACTCCAACACTCCACAAGACCGCAGTTCCGTCCTTGCCGTCGAGGACCTCGCCGCGTTCCCCGTCGCCCCCCCCCGACCCCCTAGCAGTTCCGGCCCGCGTGCCGATGACAACACAATCTAATAGGATTAGGCCTAAAAACCAATCTTTCCCTAATCGTTGATGTCTCATCCTCTCTCAGTGGTCGTCCTGAGCAGAGGTTCGTAACCCGTTAGTAGGTTGCCCTCAGCATGGTCACTTAATTCAAAGGGTTGCGAACGCCTTCTGCGTTCACCCTAAAGACCGGTGTGGCCAGAAAAGCCGACTCGTGTCAGGCTACTGGAAGTAGGGCCATTACAAAAAAAAAATCATTCCTTACACAATACAACGGTGGAAATATTAATAAGATGTTAGTGCAGGTTCCAATATAGAGTTCTAACTCTACCTACCTTTAAAAAGTAAGCTTATCTATAGATAGGTTTGTTCACTTACCTTTTAGAAAATTTATCAATTGTGGAAATTCTTTACAAATGATTGCATTACGACCTAAAAAAAAACTCCTAATTACACTCACATAACTTCGGCGAACTTAAAGTTGAGAATGCCCGTGCACTCCACCAATTTTATGGACAAATCGTTCACTGTTGAAGCTGTTAGACTGTGGAACGTCCTTCCAGTCATAGTGAGGCGGGCGAGGCGACTGCCTCGGTGGCGTAGTGGTATTGCGTACGCATTACGAGTACGATTTGCCCGCTGAGGTCCTAGGTTCGAATTCCGGGTCGAGCCAAAAAAAATTGTGACTGGGTTTTTCCATCTTAAAATTTACTCAGTCGCAGCTCGGAGTCAGGAAGTTGGCGGTGTGATACCCGTGCCTCGGAAAGCACGTAAAGCCGTTGGTCCTGCGCCTGATCTCTCTCCGGTCATGTCGGATTGCCGTCTCACCGGACTATGAGAGTGAAGGAATAGCGAGTGCACCTGTGTATTGCGCACACACTTGTGCACTATAATATATCCTGCGTACCTGACTGATCTCCGTTGAGATTGGCCGCCGTGGCCGAAACTGGCTAGGAGGATTTCATTCATTCAGTGAGGCGGGCGAAAACAATGACGTCATTTAAAAACACTACCTTTCTCACTAATTTGACTCATTGATATGTATTTTTCTTTTTCATCATTTATTGGTAATTTATTATATAGATATATACAGGGTCATTTTGTAACCGAATACATAAATTTAACTGCGATAAAATCAATTTGAAAGAAACACCATGCAGTTAATTAATTTACCCAGTGTAAAATAAAGAAGTACATTTTTCAAACAAAATAAATAACAAAAAAGGTTTTTTAATTTTAGACATCCTATTGCCACTACTAGTAAACGAGAAATCGTCGGAGCGTCAACATCGCACTGAGGTATGTGTGTTTCATTGATAATATGCTCACGCACACGCGAACAAGAGATGCACACACGGAGCGCAACAATAAGCTGTCACATCGCGCCATCGTAACCAAGAAGCTTTATTCCAAACCGAAAAGATGAGGTCGCTATTATTACCAATGCTTGTGTGTCAGGTCACATAGGTCAATCTAAACAACAGTCACTTACTAGATTCTGTCAGAGCCAGTTATGTCTCCTTCAGAAGACTGAAATCATTGTAGCATCTTCGATAATGGTCACAGTCCGTACACCGCACGTAGCTTATCAAAAAGCCTCACAACCCTAAGATTCTATCTAACCTAAGAACTATCACACGATACATCAGCAAGAATCGCACGCTCAAGCCGTCAAATTCGTCGATCGATTTCGTGAAACCGACTATGATGCTACCGTTATGATACGAGTGTCAGCGAAATTCTGGAAAATTGGAATTTTGAACATTTACTCAGTAATTGCTAAAAGTACAAAAGACATTTCAACGACCTTCTCGGAAACATTAACACTTTATTCACGAGCTTTGTAAATGTAAATCATAGTTTACCACAGCAGAAACTTAAAAATTAACACAATAGAATAATAATTACAATTAGAGAACATTTGATCGTGTGCGCATAAAAGCCGAAACTAAAAACCTACACATGGCTCGCGTCTCCCGAAGCGATGTCAAAGGCAAGGTCACTCGGATCGATACAAAACGATATAATAATAAAATTACAATAGTTACGAGTAAGTACATAGGGCTCATCGGCCCAACATTCGGTACATAAATCAACATACGCCACGTCGTGTTGCTGCCGGGCGAGTGGCCGCTAGCAAAATGACGAGTGCCGAGTACTGTGGCCGAGTGGCGACTGGCGGGTGACGCGCGCGCCGTCACCCGCTTTCCCGCGGCGCATGCGCCTGAAGGAGCCAGTGCGGGGCCATAGGCATGAAGTTCACGAATCCCGGACCGCGAATCTCGATGTATTTCGACACGTTACATATTTTGATAAATATCACTTGTACTTATTTATTGCTATTACCTGGAATTGTCGTAATTTACTAGTAGGGTAAAAAACGTTTCATTTTTACCACTTCATAGAATACACGCACACTTTTGTCAAGAATAAGTAACATTTACGTACGTATTGGAAGCTACGTATTGGAAAATACTAATATTTAACTAAAGCTTACAATAGTGAGTAATGACTGAACTTAATTTAAGATAACCAGGATATTCAATTGACTAATGACCAAAATTATTGTAAGTAGGTAAAACATAGGTATTTAGAAGGATTTTTATGCACTTGGTCGAGTCACTTTATAAGTGGTCAGTAAATAACGCCAGTTTTAGGTATTATTACTCAGGCAGGAACTATTAAAAATTGCGATTGTTATTGCGGTGCGGAGATACTGGGGTACTCTGTCATAGGTGTCCGGGAATAAACGCATATTTCGCCCAAATTTCCGGGATTCTTGCCGTGTTTGTCCGGCGTCGGCTATTTAGGTAATGGCAGCCCTATACAAAGAACATGCCGACAAGTGCGCCGTGCGCCCGCTGGCGCGCGCGATCGTTGGCCCCGCCAGCTGATGTTCGTGTTACACGTGCTCCCACAGGGATACCAAGCTTTGGTACTATTACCTTTTTCTGCAATATTTTGCAATTTTAGTTTTACATTGTTCTATGCTATTTAAACCGTACCACAATGAATATTGAAATTAAATGATGTAAGAGCTCTGGTATGCTTTATTGCTTAAAGTAATGTTATTTTTACAATACAAAGATATTGCTGCGTATTCGTTTAAGTAGACTTTTCATTAGCATAATTACCCTAGTTATTTTATTATTTAATACACTTATTTAAGTGTGTTAGAAATCCATGTGATAAATAAACTAATATCCGATTCTTTGAAAAGCTGTGTCATTTTAGCAAACTTGTCGGTTAAAATGTTTATACTGGCAACACAGCGTGTTTGAGTGCGTGTTTGTAATGAATGGCGTGCGAAAGAGACATAACATGTTGGTATCTGCACGTTAGTTTCAATGTGTTAGTAACAAGATCAACGACTCTGACGCGATACAAAATGTAGCTAGAGATTAGAAGGTACAGAAGGCATAATAAGGCCTTTGGTAGTATAAAGTATCTACGTAAACCTATTTTAGGCATGACGTCCAGAAATGTTGATGTTAAAATTAAAATGAACGTTGAAATATCATACGGAATCTAAAAAATATGATATCAATAGATTAAAATCCTGTAACTTTTTTTAATAACCCGACTGCAAGTTGTTTAGTACCTACCTATTTCGGTAGGTAAACTTATTTATTTACGAAAACAAAGTTTATTATTAAAGAATTAATACTTTTCTTTACAGCATAACACTTAAAAAATAATTAGTTCCTTTTCATACAATAACATGACAATTTTTTATTTCATGTTGATATTTATAACGTACTAGCTTTTGCCCGCGGCTCCGCCCGCATTAAAAAGTTTTTCCCGGATAAAAGTCCCGGTTTATATTTTCCCGGGATAAAAAGTAGCCTATGTGTTAATCCAGGATATGATCTACCCGTGTGCCAAATTTCATCGAAATCCGTTCAGTAGTTTTTGCGTGAAAGAGGAACAAACATCCTTACATCCATACATCCAAACATCCAAACATCCATACATTCTTACAAACTTTCGCCTTTATAATATTAGTAGGATTAGTTAGGGAGTAGCAATTTAATTATTTTATTTCAAATTCCACGTCTCAAGCGGTACTGCTGCAGCTATGTGAGTGAATGTATTGCAAGTGAATTTGTGAGTTGCCCTTCTTAATCCTATAGGTTTTGTAATAACATCGTCAGCTGTGACGTGATTCACTGAATAAAGTCAAGCGCGCTAAAACACAGCGTGATCAAAAAACTATAAAACTATAATCGGGATTATTGGCGAAAGTATGCGTTACCCATGGATAATATTTTGCACGATGTTAGCAGAGGTCACGCTGAATATGTGGTTTCATTTAGTAACGCAATGTTGAAATGACACTGTATATGTTTATTTATAAACTTATGTATATGTATGTATATATATTTTATTTGTATTTATTTCTATGTTATTGGTTATTCATTGCAATAGTTATATTTATTATTATTTTTTTATTTTGAATAACCTAAATTATTATATATTCACTAGACTGCCCTCTCTATCTCATTTTCTTATATCCATCCCATGGTTGTCTGGAAGATATTGCCTAGAGCGATAAGACCGCCATTTGTACTTGTACTTTTTGTGTTATTCTTTCTTTAAATTGTGATATCTTGTACAAAAAATAGTGAATAAATAAATAAATAAAACTTCATGAAAATGCCATCACAAAAGACTCAAGTAGTGCTACTACATAAACATCAGATCTCGGAGATCTGTTTTAACTCCTTCATTACAAAGCTTTCGACGTTCCTACAAATTCCGGCCCAGATTGCAGGCGCAAACTATCTGAGACATTTCTTTGAAGCACAAAGGGGCTGCCGTCATAGAAATTTGCATCATTTTATTATTACAAATTGTGTACGGCGTTTAAACTTTAACTGAGAGGAAAACGATGAAGATCTAAGGAAATACACGTAGTGGTGGCATTTTAAATGAGTTGAGATTAAAAATAATAGTTTAAAGGGAAAATTAGTGGGGTTATAAAACATTTACACATAAGTTCAAGTTTCTGAATGTGAAGGGGTTGACAGAGATGCAACTAAACCTGTGTCGAGATTATATTAATTCCGTATCGGGCTTAAATCTCGTATCGTAGAACTCATGTCTTGTATCTCGAATCGGAAATCGCCCATATTTTTGATTACCTAATTTAGAGAAGGTCAAGTAAGTCCTAGAACATGTCCTGCAGCGCTTTGTAAGTCTAACATCTGATGGGTGTTACTTCCGCAGTTGTGACGCTTACCAACCAGCCAGCGACCTGCTCATCTTGTAAAGTGTAATTCTACGTTTATACCAGCAAGTTCCTGCAGAAATATATTGCGCAGGTACTACCAAATGCATTTACACTAGTGGCAATACCATGGTTTTTACACATGCAACTTGCCGTACCTATATCCTGCAAGCTTCATTCCAAATAGGCGGCTTCTCGTAATTGTTAACGCATTAAAAATACTTGTGGAAGTCGACTGACATTTTAGAGATAACATTTTTAACAAAATCGAGTCCACTTTCCTCCAAATGCTCTTAGCTAAACACGTTTTGCGTCACACAAAACAATTGCAGCCCACTTTTATACGCAAAAATTGGGAGTAGTGACGTCAGCAGCGGTCTGCCAACGCGGCTCTCCACAATATCTTTGTTTTATACGCTACGGAAATGAGTACAATAATGTATGTGTCCTTTTTATTGTTCTGAGGATACAGTATGCGTGTTGTTTTTTTTTTATCTTATTTTAAGGAGCTTTGTCGTGTGTTATGATTAAGTCGCTCCATACGTCCACTTAAATATATGTCTACACACTAAACGTTCATCCTAGTACACTTAGAATATGTTTTAACCAAAACCCTAGCCCCCCTCTGACATAGGAGCCGACAACATACTATTCAAATCCCCTATATTATAAATTAAAATATGAGGTCCACTCCGTACACACTCCGACAAAATATGGTGTACATCTTCCTTCACTGTACGCGTGTTTGACATAGTGAAGTTGCTAGTATTATCATTGCTTTAATATGTCTGCTATAAGCTATCAATAAAACAATAAATGTTGTATTTATGTTTCCATATAGACTCAAAAACTCCTGCAGCGATTTTAATCAAAATTGTTGTAAGGAATTTTGAGATTAGATTACGTGTTATCATCGGCATCTGGCTAATCATCTGTCACGGATTAAAATTACGGAAACATTTTCGGGTAAAGCTCCTGTCTCTTTCCGGCCCATAAACTATCTTTATATAGAAAACCATTACCCTCTGATAGCCAGTAGCAGCGTGAAAACTGGACAAAGGAATGAATAAAAAACGCAAAATAACGACCGTAAGTATGAAAATTATACAAAAAGAGGTTCCATAAAAACCGAAATGGCGAACAGCGTTTGTGACGTGGGTTGAAAACCCTCATGAAGACCTCGAGATAAGCAGCTAAATCTAGGATCTCTTTGTGATTTATAAAATACGTTGAATATACTTCGGACTAACAATAGCTTACACTAACAAAAGCTTACACTAACGAATTTAAGTAGAAAATACCGTCGCTCAAAAATAATTAGAGGACATGAATGTTAATATCAAATTAGAGATTTAAACCGAATTCCTTTATTTAAAAACTTTTACTTGTATGGATATATTACTCTATATTTCGGATTTATTATTCTATAAAAAAATTTGATGAGCGAGAAACTCGCTCGGGTGATGATAAACACCCTGCTAATCTATTAACCCTTAAGTACAGGACTTTAAAGTAAAAAATCACATAGCACTTTGCATTGCTGCACTCGACACCTCAAGGCATATTAAGTTTTACAATGCCCAATAACACTAGCAAAGTCCAAGTGCGAACACAACTTTCCTTGCTCCAGAAGATTTCTTTCCAATTCAATCTTATCCAGTTGGTAGACGAGCTAATTTCGCGCACCCGGCTTCCCTAGTAGTGAATTAACACGCTCCATTGCTAGGCCACCTGGCTCGCTCACGACTGATACGAGATAAGTGAAGGAAAATTCTTTCTAAAATAGACATGTTTTTCTTGGTCCAAGATATTTTCAATATCCAGTGTGGTTTTTACTTTGGGGTGTATTGGGTCGCCCACGCCGGCGGTTATGAGTTCGTCACAAATCTGGCTTTTGGTTGTTTTGTGATTTCACATTTGCTTTGATTTGTTTGTGGTTAAGTGTTGTTTAGATAGGTCGGGCGATTCCATTTTACGATATTTGAACCTCCTTATAAGGAAGGATTTGGAAAATTCTTTCTAAGTTTCCGTTTGAATTATCGACTTAATCGGATGTACGATATATACTAAAGCCATTGTTTGTCAGCTAGTGTTAAGTATTTACTTATTACTAAAATGCTTAACTTATTGATACAATATGAAACTCATTGCTATGTTGAAATGTTTCCATTGCACTAGTAAAGAAATGCTTATGATAACATGTCAACATATCAGCTACAGCGCTGGTACCCTCAAGAACATTTTAATTAGATCCCAAAACAAGTAGCCAAAATTTAAAAATTGCTTGTAAAGCGTGTCGCAAACGACCTCGGCCTAGCTGCAGTTAGCGCTTTCCAGATTAATGGAATTAAATTAAATTACAGAACTCAGCGTGGCGCACGATTGCATGTCTTCAAACTAATGGACTGAACAAGGCAATTTTCCCATCTCGTGATTAAAACTTTGGGATTTCTATACAACTTGTGAATTAGCTGGAATATTTTGCGGCGGATACAGGGCCGGATGGGATCAAACATGTTCATTGGAAACATTTTGATAAGGTTAAAGTAAAATACCAAGGCTTTCGTGAAGTTGTACACTCGGAGACCTTTTGTTAATCCCGGCTTAATCCGAAGACATCCAACGATAACCCGTAGTGTCTGGGCATGCTCAATCACGCGGAGGGATGGCGACTCTACCTGAAATATGTAGGAAAGATAATGTAGCCATGTCTTCAAAAAACAACGAGAAGGCTGGCAGGCAAATGTGAACCTATCCTTCCTCTAGTATTATGATAAAGAAATGTAACTGGTACTCAATTCTTATTTTATTTGATGATAGAGTATCAATATGATACTAATGTCACTATGATACTATGTCACAGTAATCTTATTTTTGTGTCAGCTTATCATAACTTTTGTCTTATTTAAAATTATCCACTTATGTCTAGGTATAATTATTATTGTGCTTTCTTAGATTTTTAGTATAAATGCGATTATGAGATTCTATGATATAGATTTTATCTGTCAAAGCCATTATTGATATTTATGCAACAAGCAATTGTAGATTAGTATTAATAATTATAATGAACAAATCTAAAACTACGCAATTACGGAGAGTAAGTACCTACCGTTGAAACGATTGGTTTTTAATTACGAATGGACGCAAATACGTATTTAAAGCCACGTAGAGCTATAGTTACTTTATGATGTTAACGTTCAATTTAATTAAAGTATATTTATTCGCACTTCTAAGTTAGTACCTATTGTAATGTTATTTGTTATTCCACGTGATGTATAGTCACCAGTATAAGTAGCTGAACAAATTCAATATTTCAAATTGCCTACACACTTTTGTGTTCTTACTAATCTCTTTTTTTCTCTTCCCAAAAATTAAATAAAAGAGATTTGCTTTACTTCATACGAAGAATTTTTTTTAGTTTAACTTAACGCGTATATAGGCGATTTGAAACTTTTATCTTGTACAGATATTTATGCTGCTGACCGTACATGTTATATGCGAAGTTTATAAAAAAATGTGTTAAAACGTACTTGAAAAACATAAAAGTAAAATATATTATTTAGACAAATACATAGATATAAATTATTATATTATTATTTCCATATTTTTTTTTTCTTTTTAGAAAATATACGGCTGTAAGTGATCCGAATATTTTGGTAATATTTTTGTTTCATTCCGTATTTTTTCTTCATTATTTTAATGTTATTTTGCGGCAAAATCTATACATTTTTCTAAACCGTGACCCCCAATCTACAATCCAGCCCTGCTTCAGTAGCAGGGAAATTATCCGCAGCCTGTCTGCCTCTAATTTCCTTACAGCTCATAAGGCAAACGTCAAAAGTGACTGAATTTTAGAATAGCCACTGTTGATTACCCAATGGCTATGACGTCGCTCGAAAATATTTTTCTTAAAGCTTATTTTCCGTTATATTGAATTATACTGACTAAATAATTATATGACTGAATAATCGAGGATTTTAGATTTATTTTCGGACATAATGGATAGTTTTTAGTATGTAATAGCGGAAGGTAATTAGGCTGATATTATAAACTGGGTTTTCCCCAGTTTTCCGCACCAAGTAGAATGTGTGGTTCATAAATAGAAATTTCGGATAAGGTGTGACACTGAAAGTTTTAGCGTTTCAAGTATTGGACCACAATAATGTGCCTTATGTATAAAATATTTATAAACCTTGCTTGCACAGATGGATAATTTCGTCATGGTTTCACAATGTCTTATCATTTTTGTCATATTTATATCACTGTCACACACACACACACACACACACACACACACACACACACACTCACTCACTCACGCCTATTATCTCCGAAGGTGTAGGCAGAGGTGCAACTAGTGCACCCACTTTTCGCCGTTATTCCGTCCCATGATGTGATAGGGGGCGAGCCTATTGCCATGTCGGGCACAAATTTCAGACTCCGAGCTGATTACTCCGAGCTGATTTGATGTACTGTGATTTTGGAAATATTTTTAAATATGAGCTGATGCTGCGGCATCAAGTAGTCTGCGGGATACCCAACTCCTTAGCAACTAATAGCAGATATACTGTGTTTGGGCTCATAAGGATGGGCTCAACGAGTAGGTGATAGATAGTTGATTATCAAGGCCCCATGATGGAGAATTAAGTAATTTCAAAAGTTTGAAATAAAAATTAAATTAAAATTTAAATAACCCCGACACAAAAAATCTTATATAGGTTAATAGTGTCTTTGTCGTTTAAGTACCTATTAATAAATAGGTGCTTAAACTATTATTATTATTTTACTTTTTAGAGATTTTTTGTGTCGGGGGTTATTTAAATTTAATTTTTATATATTTATAAAGTTGAAGTAATTGTTTGTTTCAATACTTAATCTTTGGCACTCTTTTTTTATTGGTACTGAATGACGAGACGAGCATGCCGCTCGCCCGATGGTAATCGATACGACCACAGTAGCAATGCCATATAGAACTAATAACAAAGTACTCCATGGCACTCCACTGCGCTCGTCACCCTGAGACATTGGATGTTAAGCCTCATAATGCTGTAATTACGCTGGCTACAATGTCCTTTAAACTGGAACACCAGAGTACATTCACACTTCTACTGGGTGGTAGGAATAGAGATTGCGGTGGTGCCTACCCAGACGCTCCTCGCATACGAGAGACCCAGCACCAGTACACTGCGGCGCCGCTTTTGATATTTCCTAGTTACATTATTGCGTACTGTGGGGAGGCTGTGTTGTCGATGACAGTAGGCATTTTATCTCGATTGCGGATTTCGAGCTTCGAGCAGATGTGGATCTCCCAAATATCTAAAATCATTATCGGTCGCCGGGTCGTGTGATGTCATAGCAAACACACCTGTATGCTTAACTAATATTCATTTCCGAATGTACGCGAAGGCCTTTTTTGTATTATTCGATTTCTCAGAAATACACCCACATTGAACTTTAGATCGATCTATCGAGGTGATGTTAATTCATCATGTCTTCTAGACCAATTTCGGCGATAACTATTTCATTTGCTTAGACACGATTCTGATATGCTGTCAATTGGGTAGTAGTACCTTACTTTTGGTGTCTATTATATTATGATAATAAATAAATAAACAAATTAAATATAATAAATTATATAGAGCCATGGCCAGTCTTGATTATTAAGTAAATTGCTTAATCGGCACAGCTGTAGCTAAAATTATGATGACAGTTAACGAACGCTTCTTCCCATTTGTCCTTTTCTCAAACTAAAAAACAAAACAATACGTTGTTTCAACAATCAAGTTAAAATCATGTTCACAAAAGTATCTATGTAAAAAAATGTTTAAATGATTTTAAAACTGTGGTTGTTAAACATTAAACATGAACTGTAAATCGTAATACGCGATTAATTTCAGCTCTGAATACGCGGAATTAAAAATAGCATAATGGAATAACTGCGAGTTAATTAAATTGTAACAGCTGACTACGACGTGAAAGATTTCGTATTTTATTTTAATGTAATCTGAAATTAAATAATTGATCCTTTATGCTATTTGGGTCCAGTAGCAGCATAAGTGAGAAACTGATTAGTGTGTTCGATTCCCGGGCCGTCCAGTCGACAGCGATGTTTGGAAACACATCACACATCGCATGATGTGTTGTTGATTCAATGTTTATGGTGGGAATTCTGAGAAAAGACTTGCCATCTATGATATAGGATGGAAATAATTTCAATTAACTGCAATAGTTACAGGTCTCTCAATCTCGGATATATATTCGCCAAACAATTTCTTAAATACTAGGTACAAGTAGGTAAGGGTAGGCCCTCAAGTAATATAGCCGTTGTAGTCTCTTTAGCTCTTGACATTATTACTATTTGTGGGTGAAAATTGAAAGCGAAATGAAAATGTGACTGCATTTTGCTCTTTTCAATAGATTTAATCCCGAAATAGACAACCTTCGGATATATTCGTTTCAGTTCGCTTTCGGAGCGTTCAACACCGATTCTCGTTTACCGAATTGATATTCGAATATTTACTGCTCTATTTATCTGACTGAATGAATTGCAGGATTATATGCCTTATTGCTATTGGGGTAAATGTCATTATGAAAAGTAAGGTTTGTTTACGCTGAAGTTTTGTAACATTTCCAGTGTTTTGTATATTTCAAATAAACCGATTTATTATTGGAATGTGGTCGCTATATCCGTGATATTATTTTAATACGCAAATAGGGTATACATTTCTATGTATTTTTATGGTATGGCGTGAGATTTCTGAAATATATATATTGAAATATATGATGAAAATATTTAATTCTATCGAAAATAGCTAGCTAGCAAAGAGCCGTCGCAAAGAAGAGGGGCTACAGGTTCTTCTACTGATTGAGCTATTATGAAACTGTACTCAATTACTTAGTCAACGTCAAATTGGGTTGCAAATCGTCCATATTTTATGCTAGGATTAGACCAACAAGTTCTCACAGCAATATCTTGTGCAAGAACTTCCATGCCTTTTCACAAGCGACAATATTTAAGTCCTGCAATTTCCAAAATTTGCAGAAGTCAGCATGCCGTGATTTTTACCGCAAACAGTAAAAATTGCTTGCGAATGTCGATTTGTGCAAGTTTTATTTGTGATATAAACCTCACTTCATGTTAAATCATTAAACTCTCTTTCTTCTCCAGGAGCAGTTACGACAACGCAAAGAGGCAGAGGAACGGATCGCGGCGCAGAATGAGTTCCTGCGTACCTCCCTGCGCGGCTCGCACAAGCTGCAGGCGCTGGAGTCCAACCCTCCTGTCAGTGGCACCGCGTTCGTCAACGATGCATATGAAGATGACGTCAGCGATGACTCTTCGCAGCTCTACGCTGTTGTTGGTGAGTTTATTGTTCTTTTTCGAATTCAAAATCACACTATCTTTTCCTCGTAATTAGGAACAGCTACGCACCGTAATCCGCCTTCTGGATCTTAGTACGGAATAACATAACCGCTATATCCGTGGAAGATCTGAGATCGCTTAATTCGGATACTAGCAGTAGAATTATGCTGTGAACCGTAACTTAAATTCATTGCTAGGGCAAGTTTTTATGTAAATTTTTGTTTCGAAACAATACCTCAGTAACACGGGATTAGAAGTTGTGTCTGAAATGGCGATAGGCTCACTCCTCGGGATCGGCATCATGGGTCGGATATAAGCACAATGAAGATTGGATTCATAGTTTTCTGCCTAAATCTGCGGGAGAATGGCCCACGCGTATATAATTATGTATTAAGATAAATAGGTAAATGCGATCATTATGCTTTAAGGAATATCTAAAACTTTCTTCACTAATTTGATGGGCAATCCTCGTATAAAACACATCTATAAAAGTATGTTTTCCCCGTGTGGCTGATATAAAACGGGTGGCGAGTAGTGGGCGAATGGTGGCGCATTAATTCCGCTTCACATGCGGATGGCTCCACAGCGGAGACGGTATATTGGGCCCTTATGTGGGCCACGTGTTACACACCTTAACTGAGAGCTTTAAGAATTTGAATTGATCATTTTTATCGATGTTATTAAATTGGCTATAATTTAATTAACGGTATTTTATTTATTTCATATTTTTATGCTAATCTGTATGATGTTAACGTTTCCCACAATGCATTTATACTGTTATACAACATTTGTTATGTAACATTTTATCACACGAGATCTATAATACTGAGTTACATAACAACTTTGCACTCAATGGTGTTATATAAACACACACCTGTTTCAGAATACCTTACGATATTTTCGACGCTCTATAATACACAATAGAGATATTTGTGAACGCCTATAGTACCAAAGTCTAAAATAATTTGTGTAAACGGAGAAAATAAAATAACATTAGGGCAGGTTGTCAGGGCATTGGATTAAAACCCACCTAGTAGTAGTATGACGCCTGTGTCCAACAACAGATTTTTTATAGGACATACATAATGTAATTATACATAATATAGGATAGGTATTCGTCATCGTCAGCCAGATGATGGCCACTGCTTAAAACAGGCAGGTATTGTTTTAAGTAATTCTGTGACGTAGTTGTATTTCGGTATGACTGCAGTGCTGAGGTCTCGGGTTCGATTTCGGCCGGGTCCGGTAAAGTGATATTGGGTTTTACTGTTCAGTATTAGCCCAGAGTATGTAATTTGAGCCTGATATGGCGATAGGCTCACCCCCTATCACATCCTGGGAAGTAATAGACACGGCGAGTACACACGTATTTGCATCTTTACCTAGTCCTTCGGGGAAAAAGGCGTGATGTGTGTTTATTTATGTATTATCATTGATGACGAGGCGAGCATGCCGTTCGCCTAATGCTAAGTGATACGACCGTCCATAAACAGTAACACCATGCAGCACCTTGAGTTACAAATACTGTGTGGAATTTCATTGCGCTTGTCATTTTGAGATACAAGATGTTAAGTCTCACTATGCCCAGTAGTTACACTGGCTACAGTGTCCTTCATGCAACAGTGCATGCATTGTTCTTGGCGGTAGAAATAGACATTGCGGTGGTACCCACCCAGACGGACTCTTACATATGAGAGTACTACCAGTGTGTGTAGCCTAAGGATTGAATATTGTAAACCTTATATCCAAATCATCCTACTAATATTATAAAGGCGAAAGTTTGTAAGAATGTATGGATGTTTGGATGTATGGATGTTTGTTACTCTTTCATGCAAAAACTACTGAACGGATTTCGATGAAATTTGGAACACGGGTAGATCATGTCCTGGATTAACACATAGGCTACTTTTTATCCCGGGAAAATATAAAGCGGGAGTTTTATCCCGGAAAAACTTTTTAAAGCGGGCGGAGCCGCGGGCAAAAGCTAGTATAATTTAAAATAATGATATCTCTCGTGTATCCCTCAGATTACCAAGAAGTATGCGCGGCGCTCACCCGCGTGCAGAAGGCGCTGGGCGCGAGCGGGGAGTCGGCGCTGGCGGCGCGGGTGGCGGGCGCGGCGGGCGCGCTGCTGTGTCCCGCGCTGCGCACCGCCCTGGCCACCAGGAGCGCGGTGCTCACCGCCGCCAGGCTCAAGCGGCCCGGGCTAGCGCCGCCGCACACGCATCGCGCCACTGATCGACTTAAAGATGTGAGTAGCATGATGGGTACTTATTACTTCAGTATGTGGTTGTGAGGTTTTTGTATTTCACAAAGTGGACTGGACTTCAATATGCTAGCTTAGCTAAGCTTTAAAAACTTGTGTATCTTCTCAGCGCAATAACCCTCTACTAAAGCTTTAAACTGCTAACATGTTGATGTATAAATAATTGAGCTTTAGACACAATTCATATTAGTAAACTCATCAAAAACAAAGGCAAATTAAATAACTTACTTTATCGGTTATCCTCACCATACTTCATAGTGCATGGACGTCCTCGGCGCGCACACGGCGTCAGGAGGCGAGAGCTCCGCCCTGGCGGCGGAGTTGCTCTCGATTCTGGGCGGGCTGGAGCTGGAGAGCCTCGTGCAGGCGCACGACCAGGCCGCGGCGCTGCTTGACCCCGCCTGTTTCACTAGAGGAAAGAGGCATAAGGTAACTTGGACTAATTTATAAATAATTATTGATGTGTGGATGTGAGTTAATTTCAGTAATTACGTAAAGATTTTCAACCTGGTATTGGATCATAATGTTACTGTAGGATGGAATCTAAAATACTTAACCTAATTCGATTTCAATATATATGATTTCAATCGTAGATGTTGAAATAGGATGTCTAATAATATGTCTTTGACAAATATGATGTGATGGCATCTGATGTAATGAACATAATTGTAATTGATTTGTTTCAGAGCGGAAACAATTACAACCACAAGGATGACGATAAAATGGCGACGCATTCCCCCGACGATCCGAGCGAACACATTAAAATTATCAAAATAGAAAAGACTAACGAACCACTTGGTAAGTTCAAGGATTTAGTTCACATCTTCTCCCTTCTATCTTTATTATAACTTTACAGTGATGGTCATAGAAAGTACTATTTGATCGAGTTAGGGAGCTTAGGATGCAATATTAGATAATAAAACAACTTGTAATTTAGATAAGGATGAAGCTATAACGACCCTCTCTTCCCCTTTTGATATTTATATATTTGATACGATTCTTTATAATATATGCCACAAATGTGTCAAATTGTTTCATGTTGTCTTACAGGTGCTACGGTAAGAAATGAGGGCGAGGCGGTGATAATCGGCAGGATAGTGCGGGGAGGCGCCGCGGAGAAGTCAGGATTACTGCATGAGGGCGACGAGGTAAACTAAAATACATACTGTTGCGACACGTCAATAGTGTTTGTGTGTTATACTAGCTGACCCGGCAAACTTCGTACCGCCTCAGAATCAAATAAAAGAGCGTGAATGATAATTGCAGAATGGTTCAAGTTTAGGTAAGATAACAAACAAAGATATACCTACCCAGATATCGATTTAGATGTCAATCGGCCTTAAAACAAAGAAATTCTAAATGGTGGCCACTTTTTTCAATCCTAACATTGGATCGGCCCTTTGTACCTAAAGCCATGCCCAGATATCGATTTTTAGGTCGATTAACATTAAATTACAGAAATTCAAGACGGTGACATTTTTTTTAAATCCGACTTTGGATCTGTCTTTTGTAACCATAGATATGCCTAGATATTCATTTTGAGGCAAATTTGCCTTAAAACAAAGAAACTCAAAATGGTGGCCACTTTTTTCAGTCCTAACATTAGATCTGCCTTTTGTACCTAAAGCCATGCCCAGATATCGATTTTGAAGTCGACTGGCCTTAAAACAAAGAAACAAAATGGCGGCCACTTTTTAAATTCCGACATTTGATCCGTCTTTTGTAACTAAAGTTATGCTCAGATATCGATTTTGAGGTCGATTAGCCTTAAAACAAAGAAATTCAAAATGGCGGTCTGTGACATCATAAAATGTACTTTTGTAACGTCAGGTATGTAACGTTCAACTCATACAAAAAAATTGCATCCCGGTTCTGTAACCGTCAACTTTTTTTTGAAAAACGCCCTTTTACTATATTCCAAGCCTTTTTTTCATATAGAGTCACCTTTTAAACCTTCCCTGGACTTCCACCAATAATACAAAACCAAAGTTAGCCACACCAGTTCAGGCGTTCTCGAGTTTAAGCCGACTTAACGAACAGCAATTGATTTTTATATATGTAGATTTGAGTAAAAAAGGTCTAGCAGAAAATCAGTGCTGCATTTCTTTATACGTCGTAAACTTATCGATTTTGAGCTCTCCAATCGCATTTGTTGTAGTAAATTCAAGTAGTAATTGATTTACATCTTTGAAAATAAAGAACAAGATTTTTTTGTGTATAAAAAGAAGATGATGATGGTTTCCCGTTAGTTGTTGGAGGTGAACGGCGTGGCGATGCGCGGCAAGTCCGTGCACGAGGTGTGCCAGGTGCTGGGCGCGCTGTCGGGCACGCTGGCGGTGGTGGTGGCGCCGCGCGCACGCCCCCGCGCCCCCGCCGCCGCCCCCGCGCCCCAGGCACACCGCGTGCTGCACGTGCGCGCACACTTCGACTACGACCCCGAGGACGACGTTTACATCCCCTGTCGCGAGCTCGGTCAGTACATGATTGTCATAACGTAAACGTTAACCCCTCAGAATGTCTCCAAAAAACGCAACTCGTACGTCGATGTCGTTGAATTGATCAAGAGACCAATACGCCAGTCACGTTTTAATCTCTCAACCAATCCCAAAAAAGGAAACGGAGTCGTGTCTTTTTGCCACACTAAGCACGCAGAAGTGTTTTTTTCTTTATTTCACTGTAGCCGCACGACTTTTGCCAATTACTCTTGTAAAAAAGCAATAAACTCTGATTCCAAGCATCGTATATAATATAGGATCTATAGTACGCGCCAGATAACTTGGCAATAAAGCACATTGACCCCGTAGTATTATAATTCTCTTTGCATTGACCCTTCAGAACGAAGTGACAGGTAAACTGTAGAAACTTAAAAACAAAATAAACAACGTAAATAAAAAGGAAATATTACGATTCAAATTTAATACTCAAATACATTCGTGTTTTAATTAATGTCACATTGTTGATTTTCTTATAGTATTCACTGATATAAATTAGAAAACAATGGTTCTTATCACACTAAAATCATTTTGTATTTAATTTCATGACATGCGACATATTATACCTTTTAATAATTATGCAATTTTAAATAAAAAAGTTCAAAACATATTAATCTGTTTTTTACACCATACAAAATCACTGTCTTGAAATAAGCAAAACGTAAGTTACATCAATCTGTTAATTACGGCAGACGCTCGGGGTATGCAACCTTTGGTCCGCCTATTAATGTTATGTTCATTAATTCATGTTCAGATAGCGCTTGTGTGTGTTCGTTCTCGGGTGATTAATTGAATTTTGATTTTACGTTCAATTTTAATTATTATATTTGTAATATTTTTGTTATTGTTTCCCATATTGTTATATCTGTATATAAGGACTTCATTTTGGTGACAGGACTTCATGTTTGTGTATATGTCATAAAATCAAACAATTATGAACACATTTGCGATAGTTAACTCCGACAATTGTCAAATGTAACGTTCCTTTAAAAATGTGTCTATAAATAAACACAATAATTATTTTTACCCTGTGCCAAAGGTTTGTCATACCTGATTCAACTAATAAAGGTCTATGTGTTTTATTGCCTAGTTATCTGGCGCGGACTATAATGAGAAAGAACTAAAAAAATGGCTTAATAATCCTTATTACAACTACTTGACTTACAGCGACAAAAAACAACTAATATTTTCATGACAAAAAGTATTTAGTAACTAAACATGCAAATCCAATAGACGTTCAATAATATAATGCCGCATTTTCAAAAAACTACGAGATATTTCTAAATTGCTTATCAATCATCGAGGATTAATTTTTCTCTTACCTTATAGGCATAAGTTTCCAAAAAGGTGATGTTCTACACGTGATCAGCCGCGAGGATCCCAACTGGTGGCAAGCGTTTCGGGAAGGGGAAGAAGACCAAACCCTGGCGGGGCTCATACCCAGCCAAGCGTTCCAACATCAGTGAGTACTACTTAATCATGTCATCATCTTTTTCCCAAGAGAAGAGGAGAGGAGTAGTTCAGCTGCCCCTTACCCTGGATTATATGTGGTTATAATTGCATAGCGTTATATTTATCTCTGTTAAATTGTTGAGATAATATGTAAGAAATTCCTGATCTACCCCCTTTATAAAGTTGGAATTTTGGACTCGGAGGCAAAAACTGTGTAACTCCATGTCTTGGGAGTCCATTTTTTCTATTTCAAAAACAATCCTCATTACACATGCTTTTCTCGTCACCAGACGTGAGTCAATGAAGCTGACCTTGGCCGGCGAGGTGGCAGCACGAGACAAGCCTCGCAAGGGCGGCACGCTGCTCTGCGCCAAGAAACCTCCGCGGAAGAAGAAGGGCAAAAAGGCTACGAGTGAAGCTGGATACCCTCTGTACTCTACTTCTGCTGGAGATGGTAAGCTTTACTTTTGTATTGAGCATGCTTTTAGTGGATGATGAATTAGAATGATTGTCCACGTTCAGGGGTTTCTTTTATTAGCTAGATATTAATAAGTCTTCAATATTTTACTGCTGTTCACATTGTATGAAAATGCTTAATTGGGTGTAAAATTAACATGTATAATAGGTTTTAAAATATAAAAAAAAAACAATATTAACTGGTGCGTGCTTTTGTCAGTGTCCATTTGTCCGATTCTTGTAATGGTATGTTTGGTTGCAGAGTACGAGCAGGAGGAGATCCTGACGTACGAGGAGGTGGCGCTGTACTACCCCCGCGCGTCGCACAAGCGCCCCATCGTGCTGATCGGTCCGCCCAACATCGGCCGCCACGAGCTGCGCCAGAGGCTCATGGAGGACGCCGCACGGTTTGCCGCCGCTGTGCCGCGTTAGTACTAATATATTCTATTACTAGCTTTTGTCTGCAGCTCCGTCCGGGATAAAAGTCCCGGTTTATATTATCCCGGGATAAAAAGTACCCTGAGTCCTTCCCAGGGTCTTAAACTATCTCCTTATTAAATTTCATTGAAATAGATTTATTGGTTTGGTCGTTACGGCTCCAACGGCGAGATTAAAAAGTCCGGGATACAATTCCCGGTGTATCTTTTTCCGGGATAAAAGTAGCCTATATCCTTCTCTGGATCTCAAACTATCTGCATATTTATTTTCTTGCGGTTTCACTCGCAGAAGACGATTTTCCGGAATTAACGCCACGGTTTATATTTTTCCGGGATAAAAGATGCCTAGATCCTTCGCAGGGTCTTAAACTATCTTCCTACCAATTTGCATCGCAATCGATTTAGTGGTTTGGCTGTGACGGTTCCACTCGTGAGAAAATTAAATCTGGGATAAAAGTCCTCTTCTGGATCTCGAACTATCTCTTTACTTATTTTCCTGCGGTTCCACTCACAAAAAAACGATTTTCCGGGATAAAAGTCCCGATTTATATTTTCGCGGGATAAGAAGTACCTACCCGAGGACCTTCTCAGGGTCTTAACTACCTGGCTACTAAATTTCATCGAAATCGGTCAGTGGTTTAGCCGTAACGACTCGCGAGAAAAAAAATCCGGTATAAAAGTGCCGCTTTATATTTTCCCAGGATAAAAAGTGTTAATCTAGGACATGATCTACCCGTGTGCAAAATTTCATCGAAATCCGTTCTGTAGTTTTTGCGTGAAAGAATAACAAACATCCATCCATACTTAGAAACTTTCGCGTTTATAATATTAGTAGGATTGTATGACGAGGCGAGAATGCCACTCCTCTGATGGTAAACGATACGACCGCCCATGAATAGAAGTAACACCATACTATACTTAGCGAGGTTTAGATTAGGAAGACTTGCACAAATCGACTTCTGCAAGCTATTTTTTTAACTTCTGCAAGCTATTTTTATTTTTTTATTCAGAAGTTGGAACTTTATCCTAATTGTGCTGTACAGATACATCTCGCGCTCGCAAAGATCACGAGGTGCCCGGCCAGGACTACCACTTCATCTCGCGCACGCAGTTTGAGGCGGATATACTCAACCGGAAGTTCGTCGAGCATGGCGAATACGAGAAGGCTTATTACGGTATGCTACTTGTCCTTATTGTTAACTATATATTCAAAACAATAGCCACATGTTTACGAAGTTCATAGAAAATTCTAGATAAACAAAAGTAATAAATTTGCGAAACATTTTCGCAGGCGCATTATAAACTGATTGTAAACTTATTTTCCAATGGAAATAATATAAACATTTAATTTACCACGAAGTTCCCCTTGTAGGTACATCACTAGAAGCGATCCGCGAGGTGGTGAACTCGGGCAAGATCTGTGTTCTGAACCTGCACCCGCAGTCGCTGAAGATCCTGCGCAACTCAGACCTCAAGCCCTACACAGTGTTCGTCGCACCGCCCAGCCTCGAGAAATTACGGCAGAAGAAGATACGCAACGGAGAGGCGTTTAAGGTGATATTCAAATAGATGTGATTGTTTTTGGAGTTTAGAATTTCATTTTTGAGGATATTTTAATGATTTGATTGAGTTGTGAGTCGCGTTATTTCTGCTACATTCGGTTTCATACAAAATTTTTTAGTTCACACGGCGACGCAAAATGATTTGTCGGCCGAGTCACGCGCACAATCCCGGCTAAATTCAGTTCGCGGCAAGAAGGGGGCGAGGGAATGGACAGTCGACAATCGACAGTCAATGAAATGACCAGTGGTCTCGAACCTACCGATTTTTCGGTGTTTCTACCGATTTTGGGTCTGTAATACCGAAATGACATGATTTTTCAACGATTTTTTGAAAACTAGAAGATTCTCCCGATTTTCAGCGATTCGAAGCTAGAATCCCCTTTTTCTTTCATATTTTGCGATTCCTTGGTTAAATATGTTGCTGTTTGGGGCGGCGGGGGCAGTATTTTTAAAGAGGCGGCAAAATTTGTTAAAATTTTTACTTCATCACGGGGGGAGGGGGGTGTATGCGTGACTCTCGTTTGTTGAAATTACCTTCTTTTGGTACAATAGTCCCTAGAGTTTAAAATTAAGGGGGTTTTCATTCAATATTGCTTGTTTTTTTTGCATATACCGATTTTTGCTCCAAATATACCGATTTATCTTGGCAACTCTACCGATTTCTTCACATTTTGTCGTCCGAGACCACTGGAAATGACAGTCAATCACGGAACACATGGGAGTCAATTCGTTAATTTCTTTGTCACAATGTTTGTAGACACAAAAATTGATAATTGAAGTCGAACAACGGCCTTCGAACCCAGTACAAGTGTTGAAAAGCAACTGAATAAATTACGCTCGTCTGGCGGCCCAACAGAATTTCTGCTAAGTAGAAATTACGCGACTCACAACTCAAAAAATTACGCTCGTCTGGCCTCACCCAAAATCTCCAAAGTGATTTCGAGTGTTTTGGAATTGCAACTTAATTATCATTGACATATTTTCTTCGATCGACGTCTTCAATATCAATCCTTTGTCATATTCATACATTCGTTTTGCAGTACCGGATTAAGCAAGCGCGGGGCCCGTAGCAAATTTTTTCAAAGAGCCCTTGATCTGCTATGGGTTCTTAAATATAAAGTGGTAAAGATACAATTCAATACTCAATACGTTTATTTGCTATCTATAGGTTACAATTTTGTAGATAATTAATAGTGTAGTAAATTACTATAGGCGCTGTTAGGCTCTGACAAGTACAAAAAAACCTGAGATGAGATTTCCTGGCAATTTAGAATAATTTTGATAGGAAACTAACAATTGAAAACAGATGATACTACACAAAATATTTTTTTCAATATATATTTCAAAGTTTATATTTAATACAAAGTATATTATATTTTTAGGAATAGCTAATGTTATATTTAATCAATGGTATACTTTAAATAATGTTTATATTTTATATTTGTTCATCTGTTTCCTTATAATTTTTTTAATATTTGCAAAATAACTTTTCTACATTTCATGTGGGCAAATTCAGAAAAATTCTATTCGTATTAATTTCTCTGAGCAAATCATATCCTATATTCATCAAAGCGAGATAATTCAGACGTTTTTGAGTCAAAGTGTTCCTTAAGTAATTTTTTATGCGCTTTAATGTCCAAAATGAACGTTCGCCACTGCAGTTAGTGATCATGAGAATCTCTCTTGAAGTAATAAAATATTTTTTTAGTCATAACTTCTATATCTCAATCTATACTAATATTATAAATAGGAAAGATTTGTATTTTTGTATGTTTGACAAGGATAAACTCAAAAAGTACGGGACCTATTTCAAAAATTCTTTCACCATTAGAATTCTCCTGTATCCTCGAGTAGCATGGGTTACTTTATATCCCGGGAAAATTGAAACCGGGACTTTTATCTCAGATTTTTTATTCTCGTGAGTTGTTACGGCCAAACCAATAAACCGATTTTGATGAAATTTGTAAGGGACATAGATTAAAACCTTGGGGAGAACCAAGACTAATTCTTATCCCGGGAAAAAATAAACCGGGATTTTATCCCGGAAAATATTCTTGCGTGTGGTACCGCCAACAATTTTTTTCTCTCGTGAGTGGAGCCGTCACGCCCAAACCACTGAACCGATTTCGATGAAATTTGGAAGGGTCATAGTTTAAGACCCTGGTAAGGATGTAGGATATTTCTTATCCCGGAAAAAAATAAACCGGGACTTTAATCCAGGCAACTATTTTCTTGCGGATGGAACCGCAAAGAAATAAGTATGGAGATAGTTTGAGACCCAGGGTAGGACACAGGAAACTGCCCATCCCGGAAAAATATAAACCGGATATTTTATCCCGATTTTTTTTTCTCACGAGTGGAACGGCCAAACCACTCCACCGATTTCAACGAAATTTGGTAGGGAGATAGTTCAAAACCCTGGAAAGGACCTACGCTACTTCTGATTCTGGGAAAATATAAAGCGGGATTTTATCCTGGAAAATATTTTCTTGCGGGCGGAACCGAAAAAAATAAGTATGGAGATAGTTTGAGACCGAGGGAAGGACATAGGCAACTGCTTATCCTGGAAAAATAGAAACCGTCCCGGTTTCTATTTTATCCCAGATTTTTTTACCTCGCGTTTGTAGCGGTCACTCTCAGCCGATTTCGATGAAATTTCGTACGAAGATAATTTAAGACCTTGAGGAGCATCTAGGCTATTGCTTATCCCAGAGAAATATAAACCGATACTTTTATCCCGGAAAATATTTTCTTGCGGGTGAAACCGTGAGAGAACAAATATGGAGATAGTTTGAGATCCAAGGAAGGACAGGCTACTTTTATCTTTTTATTTTTAAGGATATGTCCTTACATCATTACATATTATAAAACAAAGTCCCCCTATCGCATCTGTTTGTCTGAACGCGAAAAACTCAAAAACTACCGAACGGATTTTCATATGTTTTTCACCAATGGACGCAGTGATTCAACAGGAAGGGTTATGTGTATAATTCATAAGTATTTTGTAGGCTGCCTCGGTGGCGTAGTGGTATTGCGTACGCATTACGAGTACGATTTGCGCGCTGAGGTCCTGGGTTCGAATCCCGGGTCGAGCCAAAAACATTGTGACTGGGTTTTTTCATCTTAAAATTTACTCAGTCGCAGCTCGGAGTCAGGAAGTTGGCGGTGTGATACCCCCGTGCCTCGGAAAGCACGTAAAGCCGTTGGTCCTGCGCCTGATCTCTCTCCGGTCATGTCGGATTGCCGTCTCACCGGACTATGAGAGTGAAGGAATAGCGAGTGCACCTGTGTATTGCGCACACACTTGTGCACTATAATATCTCCTGCGTACCTGGCTGATCTCCGTTGAGATTGGCCGCCGTGGCCGAAACTGGCTAGGAGGATTTTCATTTTTTTCATTTTGTAGGACCGAAAATTAAATGTACAAATATTATGCTTTGCTACCTGTGCGAAGCCAGAGCGGGCCGCTAGTATACTTATATTCTAGAAAATAGATTTTTGGTGTATGGTTACTAAATTATATTAAAAATAATGTAGACTGTTATAAATAAATAGAAAATTTTAACAATTTAATTCGAGCTATTTCAATTCTGCTACACATCCACACTAAGTGTTGGGTAAGAGTGCTTGCATATACGGCAGACTTTTTGTAGAGCTGATTATAAGGCCGACTGAAATGTGTTTACCGTATGAAATTATTTGAATTATTTACGCCAAGGAAATAGTCGGGTACCTACTGAGTGTCTGACGTGGATTGTCTTAGTAAGAAAAGTTGTAACGTTTCACGTTTTTGTGATATCAAAAAAATTCAACATATCACATCTTAATAAGTTTCACTCAAAAAATTACGCTCAGGCAGAGATGAGTGGGTTTAAATATGCGGGGCCCCCTTTCGCGCGGGGCCCGTAGCAATTGCTACTCTTGCTACGTGGTTAATCCGGCACTGTCGTTTTGTGAACAGGAGGAAGAGCTTAAAGAGATCATAGCGACGGCCCGCGACATGGAACTGCGCTGGGGTCACCTGTTCGACATGATCATCATCAACAACGACACGCAGCGTGCGTACCAACAGCTCCTCAACGAGATCAACAGCCTGGAGCGCGAGCCGCAGTGGGTGCCGGCGCACTGGCTCAAGCACACCTAGCGACCCACGCGTGGCACACCCGCGCCACACACGCGCCACACCCGCGCCACACGACACACGCGCGCCACGCCCCACACGCGACCGCTAACCGACAAACATGTTAGTGCTCCAACGAGAAGTGATACAGTGCGTGCTCGAAAGTCGAGAAGTGATACAGTGCGTGCTCGAATGTCGAGAAGTGATACAAACAAACTCCAAACAAGTTGTGTTGCGTCTACAGGCATGGATTCCGTGCATACGGACATTATTAGTGCGACCACTGGTGCGGACTACGTACGCAACACGTGCGCCACCCGGCGGGACTCAGCGTACAACCTGATCCTCATGCTGGAGATGGTGGCGCGGATCGTGGTCGACATGCTGGTCGACTTCGTGAAGGCATTCGACCCGAGGCTACTTCGCGACCGACTCATCAGCTGGGGCCGGAACCGCCGCTCGCCACCAAACGACGTAGAGTATAGCGATGTGTTCCCAAATTATTTAGTTAACGACAATCTAAAGCGAATAGTGAACGAGTGTAACGAGAGATTATTTTCTTAGTTCCAGCCAGGTCAGACTATGTCGAACTGTTACTATAAGATTATCATGTACTTCCAGTTATGGACCAAATGGTTAGTTTCGACTTTCGACGTAGTTTGAACAGGATTATCAATTGAAACATTCCAATGGTCAGGAATGATGCGACATATTGGTTTTGTTGTTGGGTGTATTCGAAAACTTTTATTAGGTTGAACTTCACTGCTTAGCATCAAGCATAAAGTTGCTAAGTAAAGAATGTTGTAAAAGGTTTCGAACGTACCTATATAGATTCTGACCGAATCGCATAGTATGTTATTCATTATGTTACCAGGGTTGCTGATTGTTATTTTTTAGCCATTTCGAAAAATCTTCATATTAATTTTACTGAGATCGCAACATTACAAAAGAAGTGAATATAAAAATGACCTTCTTTTATTTGTTGGCAACCATGGATAAGTAAGAAATTATAATTGAAACTAAAACAAAAATTGCTTTATTATTTACAATTTCTTTCTAATGAATTAGTTTGTTAAATTCGTAAATACTGGCAACCCTAAAATATTTCACTTAAATTAAATATACAGTGACTGCCTTAAAAATAGTGTTAGTGTTTTATCCGTTGATTGTGAAAATTGTTTGATATTGATACAATGAAATTGAGGGTTGCCAGGTAAAACTCGGCAAAATTATCATTGATCGATTTTAGGAGATACATTTTATTACATTCCCTAAAGGCTTTACTATGTATATGTGATTTTATACTTCGTTAAATATTATTTATATAGGTATTATTTATACTTCTCTTTGCGTAGCTACCATGTATCAAACAGCGAGAAAGTTTGAATGTATGAAATGATGAATAATGTAAAAAAAAAAACAAATATATTAATATCAAACATGTCCTTTAACTGTTCCTCAAATACTTTTTGTTTTCTTATATAATTGTAGTAAGGGTTGCACTTTGATTCAATATTTAACAATAATTATCATCGTTTTTCTCTTTAAATTATTACCTAATTGAAATTAAAACATTTAAGAAATATATAACTAGAATTGTTATAATATTGTTGAATTTTTACATATTAAATCCTTCCCCAACAAATAATGCAACGGAATTTATAGTTTGCGAATGGTAAAGAAAATTAATAAAACATAGATAGTAATAAATTAAACTAATACGATGGTAAAACAGTTAAATATTTCTCTATTGCCAAATTTATAAACTGTAGTTATAAAAAATAGGTTTTTGAAAATTTTCTCCTGTAGTCTTGTGAATTTCTCGCTAAGGAAAATGACTTGGTGGTAGCAAACGACGATTAGTGACAGTACACAACGTTACACCGCTATGATAGTGAGTAGAAAAGCAATATTTTATATCCATATAATCAAGTTCTACTGTACAACGACATATCTGTTTTTTATAGTATACCTATTTCAATTAATAACGTTTTTTGGTCAAATAAATTCATCATTGTGGCGTATTTACCGTTTTAACTTATACCTATAGGTACAATAACATAGTTTATAGATCCAAATCAGTGTTACAAAGCTTACACTGAAATAAATCATACGTCTCACAGTATAGTATATCTGGACATTATTGAAAAGTGCATAAGTATACTATTAAATAACCGCGGGGTACGGACAGTCTACAGGCAAACAATAATGTAAAATCATTACAAAAGTCCAAAGCTTTTCAAATGCCATTCAGTGTTGCCTGGTTATGTGAAAAAAGCCATTATAACAATTGCGATACAAATATGAAACAAATATTCTAAATATTCGATAACACTAAAATTAGTTTCATTATACTATTATTGTATATCAAAGGTAGATAGAATCGTGCGATCCAAATAATTTAGTGCCAAATACAGAGGGCCATGACGAGCCCACGACTTTATTATGTGAACTCGTGCGTAATTTTTATAATAATCACAATTTAATAAAGAGAATCGTCTTGTTCAATCCATGTTTATGTGTACTGATTTTTATACATTATGGTGTCATAACGTTTTATTGTTGGACGAATTGTTTTATTAGTTACGTAAGTTGTGTAAATCAGCGAAAACCTGTGGGGGTGCTAAAGTTCATGTCTTAATGTTTCATCTTCATATTTATGTTATTTTGCTTCGTATGGAGGTCAGTTCTTGAACTTTTAACAGCTTAGTTTAAGATTTGTCCCCAGGCGAAGCTTTTGCGTGAATTTGTCGAGATTTCACAGTATTGATATTATCTTATTTATAAATAGTCCTGTATATAATTTATTAACAACTGAATAAATGAAATTATAAATAACATGTTAATAGTGAACAATTTAATGTAAATAATAGAGTACCTATTAAATTTAATATCAGATACTATGCGTTTTATTGATCCCTTTCCGCCTCAGACAATAAACATTTTTTTGTTCCCTTGAGTCAGATTGAATTGAATGCCTTAACAAGCTTGTGCACTTCGCTTAAACTGGGGATCGAAGTCGAAGACAGAAGTATACAATTATTCATAAAATTTTGCTATTAAAAAATGTTCGACACGTCCGTTGTAACAAGTTTTCTACGAAACAGTGATCAAGAGGAAATAAATATTTTATCGAATCGAAAACTTAGGAAAATAAGATATATCGAATCTAATTCTGCTTGCCTTGGTGGCGTAGTTGCATCGCATGCGTGTAACGACACCGCTCTGAAGTTCTGGGTTCCATTCTCGAATCGGGTAGTGGTATTGGGTTTTTCTACTACTGCGGCACGAGAACTTTTTATAAAAAAAAAACAAAAAGTTTTGATGATCTTTTTTTTACATAGCATTGAAAGATTTTTTTATAGCTTTTTGAAAATTATATCTAAAAGATGGCCATCGTTTTGCAAAATACACAGGAAGAGTCGTTTGAAGTTTTGGACCTTTTCGTTCAGAATTTCCATGTTGGTTTTGGCGAAAGCATCACGAATATTGTTCTTCAGTTCATTGAGGGTGAAGAAGCTTCACGATTGGTTTACAACAAGGATTTAAAATATCCTCATAAAAAAAATCGCTATGTGCTAATCACAGAACAGGGATATAGACAATAGAAGTATAAAGTGGGCGTAACCTTTGATACACTAGTTTAGAATGCAGTACAAACTCACTGTTTGAACGGTCTCAGTCGTCATTGCGCATTGTCAAAGGTTTAATAATTGGAAAAAATATTAAAATGCCATATTGTCAAGAATGTTATACCCATATGGATTTTTCATTCCGTTTAACAAACTGAAGAATAAAATGTGACGTCACAGCTATCTGCTGTCTCTCTCTTTAGAGTGACAAAGGTTTATTTTCAAAACCAGGACGTAACATAATTAACTGTCCATAATAATATGATATGATATATTATGGCTGCCTCGGTGGCGTAGTTGTATTATGGTACGACTGCAATGCTGAGATCTCGGGTTCGATCCCCAGGTTAGTCGGGTCGGGCAAAGTGATTATTTTCCATTCAGTATCAGCTCGGAGTCTGGAATTTGTACACGATAAGGCGATAGGCTCGCCCCCTATCACAGCGTGGAACGGAATAACGGCAAAAAGTGGGTGCACTAATTGCACCTCTGTCTACCCGGGGGATAAGAGGCGTGAGTGTGTGAGTGTGTAATAATATGATATCGCACCATAATATTTATTTTTATCTCTATAAAGTAATGCGGTTTAAATTAATTATGAAAACAAACTACAGCGGCTAGTAATAGTTGATATTTAAAAAATATAATTTGAGTTAGAAAGTTTATTTCAAACAAAATTGGCATATTTACATACTTTTTTGGTATGTGTAGTTCGGAACTACTAGTTCCACTTACATAAAAAAAATACCTCACCACGCGGTGGTGAATTCAGTGGCGGCCTTGGAGGAGGGGGGCGAACCAGGCAACCGCCTGGGGCCTCGCAGTTACAGGGGCATCTTGCAGCTCCTTGGGGGTCCGTTTTTTGGCACCTTACTTACAAAGCTG
This sequence comes from Lapara coniferarum, assembly GCA_949316025.1. NCBI lineage: Eukaryota > Metazoa > Arthropoda > Insecta > Lepidoptera > Sphingidae > Lapara > Lapara coniferarum. The sequence goes on along the minus strand of OX438924.1, from coordinate 36,157,955 downwards.
TTAAAAAAAATTATTTGCTTCGCACGGGGCCCCGCGTGCTTTTTTTTTGCTCGGCACACAGCCTCACATTGTATATGTTTTACTTTCCCCCGCGACTGGATATGTTCACGTTGTTTGCCGGCCTTTATAACCAAATATGGAGACTGTAAGGTTAGACAGAAAAACATTGGGATATTGAAAAATGAAATCTACAGTTATTGTTAAATTTAAATATAATAAAAAAAAATAAAAAACATACTCATAAAAGTAAACAATCATACATAAAAAAATAATACACATTTAGGAAGTTAATAACCTAATTTTCAGTAAGTAATTTTGAAATATTACAAATATCTATTTTGTGTGATTTTACAATTTTTGCGAGTATTCTGCGAACTTTTTTTCTGTAATTATCCATAATAATACATATTGTGTTTTAGAGATATTCTACTATGAGTTGTGTAATTCATGGTTGCAGAATTATTTGCAATCCAACATCTAGTGTGAAATTCCATAGGTAAGTTGATTGTAAACAAAGTTGTGTAGATATTTATAGCAAAAGTAATAAACACGTGGATGTTTTACAAATTACAATACCAAATAAATTCTTGTTTGAGAGCCATGGAAATTAACGCTACATTCTGCGGGTGAGGTTTCGTCCTTAAATTTATTTTTAATATTCTAAAACTTCTGTGAAGAAGCCAACAAAACAATTAAAGTTTGCTAAAGATCACCATAATGTGCTCTCTTTCGGCAAATATATCTTTGAATTTATAAAACAAAAATGTTTTCGGCGACTAAAAGTGTAATGTTAAAGCAAAAGTCTTTATGTCATCACTATATGTAATTTTTCTTTGCTTGCTACTTGGAATATACTTTTTAAAAAAATCTCAAATATTAGCAAAATTTCACTGCAAAATATTTTCAATTTCAGACTGTATAATCATGAACAACTTTAATAAGAAATAACTTGTAATTAATTTTCTTCTTTTATCTCTTCATCTTCTGCTGCAATACTTTCTTTTATTTCTTTAAACTTATTTCACTGGATGTCTTCACATTAACTGATATATTGAAATCTTTCAAGTCTTGACGTTTCAATGGTGGTTCATATTCATTTCGCTGACATATAATGTAAAAAGTAAATATCAATCAATAATAATATATTTAAGTACCTATACATTTTAGACAGAGGCAGAGGTGCCATTTAGTACACTCAGATATCACCCAATGTACCGCCGTTATAAAATTTGGTGGGTCGCAAGCTTAATGCCCTATCCTACTAATCTTATTATATTACAAAGGCGAAAGTTTGTAAGAATGTCTGGATGTATGGATGTTTTTTTCATGCAAAAACTACTGAACGGATTTCGATGAAATATGGCACACGGGTAGATCATGTCCTGGATTAGCACATAGGCTACTTTTCATCCCAGTAAAATATAAACAGTGACTTTTATCCCGGAAAAACACATTCACGCGGGCGGAGCCGCGGGCAAAAGCTAGTAAATAATAAAGTCTAAGTGGATCATAATTATACCAGTGAAATGATAAAAAATAATATACTTACGGCATGAGTTTCTGGTAATAAATAATTATTTTTGACATCTACTGCCATATTCCGAGAAGTAGAAGACACATTATCACATTCAGAATCATAATCTTCTGTCTTTAAATGTTGACTAGTAATTCTTGCAGACATCAAATTGACCTTTTAATGGTATTTATATTTAACCACGTTTTTGCTTATCTAGATCTTTAAGAAATCTGTAAAGAGAAATACAAACTCGATTTTATTTTAAATAAAAGTTTCAATAAATCAATGCTGGATACACTGAGAACTCGATTGTAACTGTTGATCCTCAGTTTTTATTTACGATGATTATTTAAAGATTAATAAGCTTTATAATATTCATTAGTAAGGCGGCTAGTATTACAAATACTCTAGCACCATTGTCAAACCGGTCCACCAAAGCTTACACCATGGTCACCCTAGCCTCTTGTTTACATCCACTATTTACAATACAAAAAATCACATTTAACATTACGTTAATATGAAAAAAGTAGTCATATATAAAGCAAATCACATTAAGCGAGGTTTTTCTACAGTTCATTGCTAAAATATTCACGTATTTTATTACGATTCGTATAAATATTGATAAAATTATAATATTTACACAATATTGATTACAATGAACTTACCTGTAGAATTTCACACTAAATGATGGATACCAAATATTTCTGCAACCGTGAACTACACAATTCACATTAAAATATCACTAAAACACACTTATTATTGTAGATAATTACGGAGAAAATTTCGAAGTGAACATTTATTTGACAACTATATTGACATCGGACTAATAAAACTAAATGCAACTAAAATGTTAATAAGGATAAAAAACCTTAAGGATATCTTATTCAACAAGAATAATTCTGAAATGAAAATAGTACTTATATCATTATATAAGATATGTTGGAAATATTTATATATACATGATTGAGACGACAATAACGGTATTGATATTTTTTTATGGGTAGGGAAATAATCCGTAAGCTTTGGCAACATAGGTTAAAGAGTGAGTGTGATAGAATACAACACAAAAGGTAATTTTTTTGTCTTCAAAAAAATGTGTGTACCGCTCTCTCCATTAGATAATATTATAAACTTCTTGCATATTGTGCTATTCTGGAATGCAAAAATAATAGCCGTACCAAAAATGTGTCCCACGGAGGTATTTCGTACCATCAGTAAGTAATATTTTCTGGTTTATTGCTATTTAGTTGAAAAATGTATGTTGATTTTCTATGTCAAACATGACACAAAAATTACAATTTAAAATGTTCCTTATTCTTTTCACTATATGGTTAATCGTCGCAAACGAAAATCAGTTGTTCTAGAATGATTTGTCACCAATTCATAATGTCATCGCTACTCAATTAGTGCATGCGTGGTCGATAAAATATTATCGATAATTATTAATTTTTCACTGAAGCGTTATGTTATACAGAAAAGTACGAAAAGTTATCTGATGCATGATCCGCTTGTGATGCATAGCTGTAGTCGATATAATAATTAATTTATGAACAATACTAGATTGTTAATTTTCAGTTTTCCAAAAGATCAATTCATTAAGGAAAGTTGGATCAATGCTACGGGAAGGTTAAATTGGTTTCCTTCCAAATTTTCCGTCATATTTCAGAACATTTTGTAGAAGATGTGTAATAATAAAAAAAAGGGGAAATCAATATTTTAAAGCGAATGCAGAAGCTCATATAAATATTCTAATTCGTCAATCAATAAGTAATTATAAGAAAGCCACACACCATAATATTTATTTTATTGTTTTATTTTACTACATATATTTATTAAAAAAAACTATAGGTTATTATTTAAAAATACCCTTTTTAATCTTATCTTACTTCTTGTCTTATTTTAGTAATATCATAAATGCAAATGTTTGTGGAAATGTTTGGATCTCTGTATGTCGGGATGTTTGTTTGGTTTGTATGTTTGTTAGAAGTAAACTCAGATATTTGGCACACGAGTAGATCATAATACCCTTTTTTTTTCGCGGAGAAAGTGACTTATTACTACCACCCAGCCTTTCAAGGGAGACGACTAAGCGGTTATGTTCAGTACACCGTGCCTTACGACCCAGCGTTGAGCCGCCGGGCCGAGTCCCTAACCTATGTACAACGCACGGTATGCCAACTAAAACTTTGCGGTGGCCTTCTTCGGCGCATTAGGGACGGCTGCGGGTTTCCCCGGGCTAAAGTGTCTAAGTTATCGTCCGCAGCCAGATCATAATACCCTGGATTAACACATATAGGCTATATGCTCCCATGGGATATAATGGATATTTTTTCTATGCGTCGTACTGCGTTTTAGGGACTTTTCTAACGGGAAAAGCTTTTTATTGAGACAACAAATAGTTTTAAGTAATTGTTTTTAATTATATATTAATGTGCCTGTCTGCTTTATAGGTTAACAACGTTTGATCAGCTATGTTACTTGATATTATATTATGATTATCACTTGATGTCTCATCGTTAATGTTATTTCTTAGGGTGGTGGTTCCCACAGTAAACCTGAAATCATAAATTAAAACGCAGGCGTATCTTCTTCAAACGAAGCACAAGAAATTGTTGCCCCCAAAAAGCCTAAAATATTACCGAGTCAGATCCAGGTACAAAATTAAACAACTTTTGCTTGACGAGACGAGCACGTCGCTCAACAAGCGATACAACCACTCATAAACAGCACAAAGCACTATTCAGTTTGGAACCAATGCAGTTACGCCGAGACATTGCCTCACTTAGTGTATTCTATCGTCCGCGTCTTGGTGAGTGCTCTGGACAAAAGTTTAACCTTAGGCCATCCTCACACTTCCTTAGGGGAACCACGCATGCTGGCTTGCGAAACCACTGCTTAGTGATTTTTTCTATATCAACCCATATCAATCGGGTTAAGAAGTTCGTAATTTTGCTATTAAACTGTGGAACAGTTGCCGGGCACGAATGTGTCCAAGTCTTATGATATGGGGTCCTTAAAACGGAACCTGCAGAAGCTATTAGCAGGCCGGCATATCTGCTGTCCGTCAAAGGATATTTTCTTGCCTTGCCGGTTGACGTTTTGCTTAGACGTGAAGTCTACTCTTACTGTCTTAACCCCAGCAGTGAAATCACTATGATAAGTATATATACTCATTATAATTTATCGCAAACTAGCTATATAAGCTGTGTAGCTAATATAATATGTGTAACATATCTGCAGTATTGAAATTATAAAGTAGGAATTTAAAATATATACCTAATATTTAAAATATTTTTTAATTTACTGAGTTAAAATTTTATTCAAGACAGTTCCAACAACTTTTCCAGTACTTATCAAATTAATATTATATAATTTTGTGATAAGTCCATTTCATTTATTAATGTTAGTTATAAAACAAACACCATCGATAGGTTTACAAAAAGGTAACGTATGGGTGCAACACTATTACCGGCATGCGTAGCGTACTGGGTGTCATTCAATAACTTATCTTAAAACAACTGTCATATACGCCATCTCGCGTGAACTAGCGGTATGAAATCGAATTAAAATCAAAATTCAGACTGAAGGAATAATGTCGTATGAAGTCATGTGAATTTTTAGAATACGAAGTTTATACAATGGCATTAACGTTAAATTTAATGCAAATGATTTTGTATTATACGCTTTATCTTTATTGGTGATTTTGGCCAATCATAATGAAGAGATGATAGTATGCGAATATATGCATGTGTGAGTTTGGCGACACTGGTTTTCTTAGTAAATTGATGGTATTCTGTCTCCCTCTTCTCTTTCCTCCGTGGTGCTAATTTTGCCGAGCGCGCTGGCCACTCTAAATCATCGCAGAGATAACATATTCGGCCAACGCCGTTCGGGGAAGTGTTCACGCAAGAGAGACATGGAAATAAGTAGGGGAAGCTGTTGAACCTCGGCACTATGTGTACCTAGGCCAATTAGCTCGATACAAATATTCCCGCGTTATTAAATCATGTTGTCCGTGGTATTCGGTACATCTTTGCTGACTATCCAATCTGAAGTTTGTCCCTTACCGCCATTAGCCGGTGTTTGGTGTCATCGAAGTGAAAAATATTTTCTCCGACAAAAGTAAGTATTTTCAATATACTTTGAAGTCTGTTAGTTGAATACGGTTTATGATAGGCGTTTAACTCATATTCGATCGATTCTTTGATTTAACGAGTGTTTGAACAATAACAAACTTAAGAGTAATCTATCCTCCAAATATTTGAAATCCACCATTTCTTACAACGATGGAGTAGTGTTGTACCTCGGTCCCTGTCAGCGACTATATAACCCCTAGACTCCTAATAACAGACGATCGGCTTCGGGCAACACATTTGACAAATAGATCCAATGTAGCTGACCGTTCAAAATCTTCAAGTCAGTTGCGACCACAACTGTGAGCTGTAAATACTTCCGTGTTTGCGAATAAATAACGATTGTAATGGCCCCGTGCACATTAAAATGGTGTGGTATAAATAGCCATAATTCAAATTTTCAGAAAAATGGCATTACATTTCACAGGTAAGTCAATAACGACACATAATCACATTTTATTTATAATTTTACGGAGTTCATCTTAGATTGGCCATTTGGGTGTTTACGCGCCATCTTGTTATATTTGCATCTCTTTCCGACGAAAGTACTTTTTACATTTTCTATTTCGTTTTGTTTTTTAACATGAAAAGTAAGTGATACACCAAAAGGATTTGTCGATAGTTCTATCGATAAAATTAAAAATAAGAGAAACTATCGCCCGAATACTCAACTAATCAATTTATCTGAGGCCTATTTAATTTTAACAGGCTTCTTATTTTAAATGGTTAGTTCATAAGTAATAGTTAATTCATTTTAAAAATGATTAGGATATATTTTTGACTAGCGGTATCAGAAATGTTATTAGGATATTTTTTTATTTTGTTTGTTGATTATAACGATTATTTTGAGTTATTCTTTGTGTTATTCCTACAAGTCAGCTCTAATATTCTTGTTAATGTCGATGAGACTTACTAAGCGCCATCTGTCATTTGATAACATAAATAGTTTCGTTAAAATGTTAATATGTTTAATAAATAATAATAATATTACTATAAAACTTTATTACATAAAAGTAATATCGATAAAAAATCGTGTTTTCATTTAACTCGTCCCATCCCTATGCCTATGTTTCCAAGGTTATAAACTCATTTGCAAAAAAAACTGGCACCTAAGCAACGAACCATTTCAAATGTTACTATTGGTTTGTTTGATAATTATAGGTAGTTTTACTTTCACAATTTTGTAAATTAATAAGCAAATAATCGTTTTCGTCAGTATTGTCATAAAATTTTGATGAAATTTATGGGTTTTAATGCTAAAGTTCACTAGTAGTGTATGCTCGCTAGTAGTGCATATGCTCGTGAAGTAAAAGTTAACAAAGATTTTTGTTTGTTTTTTCTTTAATAAAGTAAAAGCAGATAAATGTTTAGTATCGAGTGTGACCCCCTCTAGCTGAAATCACAGCTTGAATTCGTCTGGGTATGCTAGCGAGGATATCCCGGATACTTGCTTGCGGAATACGTTCCCACTCCGCGGTAATCACATTCTTCAGCTCTCTGATGGTTTGCGGAGCCGGTTGTACTGATCTCACGCGTCGTTTCAGAACGTCCCAGACATGCTCTATAGGATTGAGGTCGGGACTTCGAGCTGGCCAATCCAAACGACGAATGCCGACCTCTTGCACATACGCTTCCACATCGCCAGACCGGTGGGCGCGAGCGTTGTCGTCCATAAAAATTGAGTCTTCGCCTAAAGCGGCCAATACGGGTTGTGCATGAGGAATAAGAACTTCCGTTAGGTATCGATGACCAGTCAGTGAGCCGTTTTCAATGAAGACTAACTCTGTACGATCCATTGAATTTATTCCTGCCCAAAACATAACAGAGCCCCCACCATAAGGTGTGATTTCTTCAAAACAAGCCTCTGCAAAGCGTTCTCCTCGTCTTCGTAGCACTCGCCGACGTCGATCTTCACCGAACAGAGATATCCTGGCTTCATCGGAGAACAATACCCTATTCCAGTCTTCTTGAGTCCATGACTCACAATTTCGAGCAAACCTAAGCCTGGCAACTCTGTGCTCACGGAGTAACTTAGAGCCGCGGGCCGGGCGATGACTGCATATATTGGCCGCGAGCAGCCTCCTCCTGACCGTCCATAGACTAATACCTATGCACATTTCTTACTTCTTCGAGGTTGTTCTTAAGGTCCACATACGAAGACTTGCGATTTCTCAATGCGCGACTCACAAGAAAACGATCATCCCGTGGTTGGGTACATGGTTTTCTTCCAGGACCAGGCCTTCTCTCGACGGAACCGGTGTCTTGATACCGCTGCCAGGTCCTTTGAACCGTCGAGTGACTCACACTTAGCCTCTGAGTCACGAAGCATTGGCTGCAGCCCTCTTCGAGCAGCGCAATAATTTTGGTAGCTTTTACCACTTTCTCTAACATTATTGAGACAACTAATCCTACTAATTCCTACTAATATTATAAAGGCGAAAGTTTGTAAGAATGTATGGATGTTTGGATGTATGGATGTAAGGATGTTTGTTCCTCTTTCACGCAAAAACTACTGAACGGATTTCGATGAAATTTGGCACACGGGTAGATCATGTCCTGGATTAACACACAGGCTACTTTTTATCCCGGGAAAATATAAGCCGGGACTTTTATCCCGGAAAAACTTTTTAATGTGGGCGGAGCCGCGGGCAAAAGCTAGTACGCAATAAATGAAGCTTTGGCAATTAAGAATATGAAATAAATTCATAAAAATTTACTAAAAGTTATGAAAACCGATATTATCTTTTGGAACTTCGCACCAAAAATGTAGGATAAAAAGTGGTTTTCTGTAAAAACGAGCATCAAACGAGAATTTTAATTTAGAACGTACTGTTTTAAACACCACAACTGTGTGTACAAATGATTGAAATCATTTTGGTACCGTATTTTTTTTAAAAAGAATTAAAATCCAAACCGCCCGTTTTTTTGCAAATGAGTGTATAATGCGATAAGGTGTTGGAAGAACCAATCATAATGCAGTACCCCGCTTCCTCAAACCTCAGGTAGTTGACAGAATTAATTTGAAGAGAAATATTGAACATTAGGAGTCTAGGGGTTATATAGTCGCTGGTCCCTGGCAATCAGTTGTACCTAGGTCGATGGCCTAGGTGCAACCTGGTTGTTGTGCTTTAGCAAGGAAGATATATTTTTATAAATTTTTCATTTACATAATAGATTTTCCTAATAAAATAGATTTAATATTTCAGAAATCATGCCTAGAAGTAAAGAGAAGAAGAAACGAACGCCTATTAATGTGGATAATCTATCAAATGCCAATAAAATGATTAAGCAGAAAAAAAAATCACAACTTTCGGTGTTTCCAAACAATTTGAATTATCAAGAACAACTTTGCGTCGTCATTTAAAACACTGTATGGAAACAGGTAATGATGTAAGCAAATTACACAAAAATCTTGCAGATAATCAAGTTTTTAATCGTAAAGAAGAACGTAGTCTGGTTGACTATATTAAAGACGCAGCACACTTACAATTTTCTTTTCTATAATTTCTAATGTGGGTATCTGTTAAATGTAGATTTGCTATATATGATATGTTTAAATGTACCTACCTACTAGTCTTAGTCTTTTATTCAACAAAACAGTGATTAAAAACTCAGTTGTTATGTTTAAAATTATATTTTTTATTTTTAACATATTAATATGAATGTTATGTTGATTTTGTTAAGAGTTTGTGATTTAAATATCATGCTAGACTGAATAAAACGATTAGAGTAGATAAAAGTTACTAGTTTCCTTACATATCCATATTTACCACCAAATTCTCAATATGTCCTAGGTACATCATGGTACTGGCCGAGGTACATAGGGTGTGTTGTACTTTGGCCACAAATGCATTTTTTTTTAAAACGTCTTGAACACATGTAAGTTTGAAATAGACATTTCTGATATTTTGGTGGTGGATACTCAAATAACTGACCTCCCAAAATATGCAAATATGGTTTGTGTATAGTACGTTAAATTAAAATAAAAAATATATATTTAAAAAACTGTCCTAGGTACAACAGGTTCCCCTACGTGCGATGTAAACCGCGGCACCGCACCGTGCCGTGTTGTTGAAACCAAACATCATCTACTTTATTCATTTCTTAAAGCTCAGGAAGAAAAATTTCTTCACGCGCATACTCACGCCTTTTATCCCAGGAGGCGTAGGCAGAGCAGCAACTAGCGCACCCACTTTTCGCCGTGCTTATTGTGTCCTATGATGGGATAGGGGACGAGCCTACCGCCATGTCGGGCACCTAGACTCCGAGCTGATATTGATTAGAAAAATCCAATATCACTGCCCGACCCGGGGATCGAACCTGAAACCTCAGCATTGCAGTTGTATCGTAATACAACTATGCCACCGAGGCAGTCAAAAAATTCTGCACCATCTTGACAAATCGCTCAGAAATGACTGTAACTGCCTTATTATCCTCTCTTCGGAGTCTTGGTTGTTTTTTAAAACTTTAAACACATTACCGGTATCCGTATAAGTTTTCACCAATTGAATAATTGATTCACGATCAGGTACAGGATCTTTAGGAGCCTTTTTTTTTAACAGCTCGCAGAGTTGCAATTTAAATTGGTGTTAGAAAAATACCTACGTCGCCAAGGCGAACAAGCGCTCCTCACTTGTTCACTGCATATTATTATGTAGTAATTACGGAACTAATAAAAATAACTTTAAGCTATGCCCAATCAAATGCATCTATCTCCACTCTTAGGAATTAACAGCTGCTATGTGGCGCGTAATTGAAATAAAGAAATTCTCACGCTGCGCCCTATTCCAATCCGGAGTCTGAATTTTGTGCGATGACGATGAGCTTGCTCTCTATCACATCATGATACAGAATACACAGGGCGAAAAGTGGATGCTCTGGTTGCACCTTTGCCAGTCTTTTAGAGGATAACGGCGTTTAAGGCGTTTTTCTAATTACTTTATTGAGCATCAACGTATATGTAGATCCATTACTTTTGATACCTATAGGGTTGATTTTTTTGGCCTAAGGCTATGCCTACATGTCCAGCGACTATTACTATCATTTATTATATGACAGGGCAACACTTTGACTGGCATTGTCATTTTGACAATCTGACTGTCAATTAATTTGACAACTTTGACGTTTCATTTTTGGAAAGGAGCGAAAATCAACAAACACATAAATAATACTTTACAATCAACGAATTCACTGCAAACTAATTGCCAAAACCAAAATGCCGTCCATGAAAGTGGAAGGTGACAGTGACGGCGATGGGGACATGTCTGGGGGTGACACGGAGCGCTCTGGGGGCTCCTCCCGCGGCCCTGACAGGGACTCCAGCGCTGAGGAGGCCGACGAGCCCGACTCCGATGACTCCTCGGAGATGGACGAGAGCGAATGCGAGAGACGACGAAACGAGTGCCTCGACAATCTAGGTTTGTACTAAACAATTTTAGGTTATGTTTACAAAACAATGAACGTATACCCCATTATCAGTAGTGGAAGGTCAGGTAAGATTTGTTTTTAGTATCAATTTTGTTTACTACACATTCATTCAAGCAAATACATAGTCTATTTGGGCCAATATGGAAATGTAGGTCACGCAAGTAAAATTTGTGTAGTAGTTTCCCCATATATCTATATATATAAAAGCAGGGTTTGACGGGTTAATACACATAAATAGAAAAATGGTCAAACATTATGTTAAAATAAATGTCTTTGAAATATGCTTTCAATATAAGTTGCAAGTTAGCTGTTAGATTTGACCTCAACTATTTGGACAACTGAGTATTGGAAATGTACAGAAATTTCCAATGTGGGTGCTTTTATTTTAACAATGATATTTTGTTTATATAACAAGGAAATGTACTGTGTACAGATTGCCATTAAAATCATGAGGCTACATATTATCATCTAAATGTAGAATAAGCAATGACATTGACTATGTAAGTGTCATTCTTATGAAAACAGTAAATTATAATTATAGGCTAGTGTTTTGCAGTCTACATTTAACAATAGCTAAAGTTTGTAAGTTTGCAGTATAAACTTAAACAAGTTGATGCTTTTGTGACTGATGATCAATAAATCACTTGTGTCAATATAAATGAATGAATGAATAGGGAATAAAATAAATAAGAGATAAATAATAAATAAATGATGTATTAAAAGACATGTCCAAAAACAGGCCTAAAATTCTAACCAAGATACTTTATATATATTTGGATAGTCTCCCAAGCTTTTGCAATAAATTGTATAATTTTAAAGTCCTCCGATGTTGAGATTTATATCATTTTATTGTGCTTAAAAACTACATTTAGTATGAACATTTCAAAAAAGTTAGTTATCAATAAAGGGTTTAAAAATATTTTTAATGGATCCAAGATCCATATTTTTACACTTTAATATCCATTAAGTTCGTGCCTGATTACTTTTTAGGCCTAGCAACCATATAAATAGTGGACATCTTCTTTGTATATCAAATGAAATCTGCATAGGCTGGTTTCATCAATGTAGGCATATTCCTCTATGGTTAACTTTTGAGATACTAGTGTTAATCCTTAGTATTATGACTTAAAGTTTATTTCAAATTCTACGAATTTCCAGTTTCAAACAGGCCAGCATGATTGTGTAAACTAGAGAGGAATAATTATATATTGTTAGTTGAAACTCTATTAAGACCTACAAAGCACGAAAAGCCGTTGGTCCTGCGCCTGATCTCTCTCCGGTCATGTCGGATTGCCGTCTCACCGGACTATGAGAGTGAAGGAATAGCGAGTGCACCTGTGTATTGCGCACACACTTGTGCACTATAATATCTCCTGCGTACCTGGCTGATCTCCGTTGAGATTGGCCGCCGTGGCCGAAACTGGCTAGGAGGATTTCATTAAGACCTGATGATAAGTGGAGTGGGAATTCCAGCTACCATTCGGTGTATTGTGGTCACATTGCCATGCCGGAATATACAAATTTAAATGGATTTACCACTGCAGTCAGCAGAAAGACACATTCATACCCATAGGATACCATGCACAGTAGTACAGTTACTATAACAGCATCTATCAAGTAATAAACTTATCAATTACAGCAAACCTGGAGAGACAGTTCAACGGACTTAGAGAACAACTGTACCACGAGAGGGTGAAACAAGTGGAGCAGCAGCTGTCCGAAGTGAGGAGTGGACGTTCACAGGAGTATCTCGGACCTCTGAGGAGGTTGCAGGATAATATGAAGATTAGGTATATCGTAAAATAATAAAATAGTAAATTCAATAAAATGTGGTAGACAGGAATATTAAATAGATTTCTGTTGATCGAAATAAATTTCAGGGGTAGTGTAGTTGGCAGAATAACAAAGCAAAAAACGCTTATACAATATTGTACTACATATAAAACAGACTGCTACAATAAATCCATACACCAATTAATATTCTAAACTATATTTAATACGAATAATTATACAGGATCGAAGTGGCCGGTATACTCAAACAAATGCGGATTGAAAACATCAAGCACAAGTACGAGGCTGAGGAACAGGCAGCACACCAGCATTTCAAGGTAAGTTATTATTTATCTATGCTTAGTGAAGACTGCAGTAAACTTAGGCTAAGCTAAGACGCAAGTCAAAATAATTTTCTACAGAACTAAATTCTAGGCCAGGGATGGCAAACTTTTTTTGGTTAATATGCCATTGTTTATGAAAAAATTATGAGCCTGTTACATACCATCCAAGATTAGCCTTACCCATTCGAGTGCCGCTTTTCTGGTCATATTTTTTCTAGTTCTTAGCTATGTTTTTGTTCTCATATTTTGTGAACAAATTATTTCTCCGTTTGCCACCTTTGGCATGCGTTGCATTGGTTTGTCATCCCTGTTCTAGTCTAAACTATTACTATTTGCTCATCTTAATGTCCCTAAGTGTCAGTTTTAACATTTTACACAAAAATTTATTACTAAATAATATTAGGTCAAGTTATGCTAAGAGATTGACATTCTTATATTCTGTGTACATGTAAAGGTAAGATTATATTGCATATCATATAGATATCAAAATGCCTGGAGACAAATTTCTTTAGCTACATATGGCACCAGTAATCATTTAGTCAAGAAATGGCGATGAAATTAATATTATCCAGGTAAGTGTCTATGCGTGAAATTTTGTTGAAAGTTTATTTTATTCATCAATAGATGTCGCTACGTTCATTTGTTACTTCAACCGTTCAACGTGTAAATAGTTTTAAAAAAATTTACTAGATGGCAGTAGTATGCCCAACAGCGGAAGCAAGGATTTCGTTGTAATATTATTCAAAAATATTTCAGTGAATATTTACTTTGATGATAATTGAATAATTTGCTTTTAGGGGTTTCATATTATTTTGAGATAGTTTTTATTTCACGATTTTATCTTTTCGTACTTTTTACTAGTATGGCGATCTAACAGGCAATGCATCGAATTGTTTGTTTATATTATAATCAACAAAACATTTAAATACCAAATTTTGATTGCACCCAATTTTCCATTTATACATAATGACTATATGATATAACCCTGGACGTTATATTAATTTTAAATACCATATATCTCACAATTTCTTCGATAACCTGTGTCTTATCAATATTTTGAATATTTTATGTAGATTTAAATATAAAATGGCCACGAAAATTACATAAAACATTACACATTGTGTGCTAAACAAGTATTAAAAAATCTTGGAAACAGTAGGCAATGGGGCCCTCAGAAAAGACATCAACGCATCGGCCGTTTGTGGTTGCGTTTTGAACTACCGAAAGTGTCCTGTTTTTGCATTAGATCAATATTTTCAAAATCTACTTTTATTTATGAAAGTAATTTCGATACGAAGGATTATTTATAAAGTAATGTAGAGTTTTCGCTGATTGTAAATACCTGTACAGTAAAGCATTTCTTATAAGTCCTAATGTATAGTGTTTTTCATCATAGGTGCGAACTCAATAATTTTAAATAACTTTCATACTTGTGTGTACTGAATTAGTTTTCCGATTAAATAGCCTTTTAGTGTTCCACCCTCGCTTCATATAACGATATACTATATATAACGATATCATATCCAAAGAGCGATAAATCTGTTTTCAGTTTTTTTTCTACTCACGTCAGAAAGAAAACAATGTTTCTAATTATTTCTTGATGTTCATGGTCATCCTGTAAATAGTTATGTAATTACACCCATCTGTTATCCATCCTTATTTTTGATGTTCTAATTCTAAAGCGGCGAGGTTAAGAGATTGATCTTCACTGCTACTTTTTAGGTTCAAGCCTTTGTTAAAAACCTACTAAGGAACATCAGGATGTTAATTTTGTAAAACTCTGACGATAAGGCCCTTGCCTAGATGACCATCGCTGAAAAACCTCCAAAGATAGAAAGAAAGGCCTTGCAAAGATCTACCGTCCAGAACATTGCTTTAGTTAAGACCGCTACTGACCACAATAACAGATCGTTGGGACTCGAGACCCTAGCATTAAGAGAAATGTGTAAGGATGGGGGATGATTTAGGTTTGGTATTTATTCCGTATCGAGCAAAGTATCGGTGCGGAGACTGGGATTTTTGCTCGATATGGCGACAGGCTCGCTTTATTACATCATGGGATGGAACATGGCGAAAAATGGGTGTCCCGGTCTCCTGCGTAACCCTCCGGGGACTAAGGCTTGTTGTGTGTTTGTTTTTTATTTATTTCCATTGATGTCACGAAACATGCTTCGGTTTGTCTTGTTTTGAAAATTATTTCACCTATTTGAAGATAAGCAAAACTTGCAGCTGCATGGAAGTTTCGTACGTATTCCTTGGAATTAATTGCTTGCCTCAACATTGAAAGGAAACATCGTTAGGAAACTTGCATAGTTAGAGCTCTTCATAAGATTTACGAATGTATATTGTAGTCAACTAATCTTTATAAGACCAGTCTGGAAGGTAAATAACCTTATCTTCCTAACAAGTAAAGAAAATCAGTGCCCCGAGTCAATTTTACATCGAGCTGATATAAAACAAAATGAGTATAATTTCAAACTAAAATAACCACATTTCAGTACAAAAGGCACGCCCACACAAAACAACGTACAAACTTGTATTGAAATGCTGTCAGCCAGTGTATTTGGGTTGTGTATTGATTTTAAAGGCACGCGGCAGGCGGATACGGCTTCCTTATCCGTCGCTCACGGCCGACAGGTGACTGTCCAAGATACCACAGATAATGTAATATGTAATGTATGTGTATAGCTTCAAATAAATGTAAATAAGGGCCTAATCCATATTAGTTCATCCATAGTCCCCAAGGCCTTGACGGCGTAGTTGTATTACGGTACGACTGCAATGCTGAGGTCTCAGGTTCGATCCCCGGGTCGAGCAAAGTGATATTGGATTTTTCTATTCAGTATCAACCCGGTGTATGGAATTTGTGCCCGATTTGGCGATAGGCTCGCCCCCTATCACATCATGGGACGGAATACGCACGGCGAAAAGTAGGTGCAGTAGTTGCGCCTCTGCCTACCCCTGCGGGGATAAAAGACGTGAGTATGCGTAGTCCCCATGGACTATAGATTAAAGTATACCCGGTTAAGAACATCCCGACATCATCCTTCGTCAATTAAAACTATCTGTATACCTACACTTAACATCAGGTTAAATGAAGTCATTAGTCGTGCTCGCATAAAGATTGGAAGAAGGAAAGGAATGAATGATGAGACGAGCAAGCTGCTCGCCTAAATAGTAACCGTTACTGTAAACAGTAACTCTAGCCGAACTATGAAGTACAAGACATTGCTTGGCATTGGGACTATCGCAACCCGACAGGGATGGCGAACCGATGGCACGCGTGGCAAAGGTGACGCGACGAAATAATTCGGGCACGCCAGTAATATATTGACGAACGTATGTGTTTGTTTAAAAAAAACACATGTTATTGTATAATGTAGGTATTTTCAAAACTTAATTATCAACGTTGTTTTTGCCAAGCAGAGTATAATTGGAATTAACAAAAAAGGAGCACACCTGAATGTTATGTTACAGGCACATTATTACTACATAACAACAATAGCACGTTAACCAATAAAGGTTCGCCATACCTGCCCTAAGACTTAAGATGTAGATGTTGATTCCTATAATACTTAGTAAGTACTAGTGTAGATACTCACTAGCTACAATGTCCTTCGCCAGATCACAACAGTGGTTGGCGGTAGAAATAGATAATATATGGTAGAAATAGATAATATCTACTGTCCGGCTGGGTATCACCTACCCAGCCGAACAGTAGATAGTAGCATACGCGAAACTTTAAAGTACTGTCAATATTCGTTATTTATTTTTATACTAACACGACAGTGTTCCCGCAGCACTTGATGTTAAGCGCATGGGTTAAATGACGAGCGATGGTTATCGCTCGCCAGTCAATACAATTATGCTGGCTTGTTTGAAACCGGATATAGTATGAATAACGAATAGTTTACTTCTGATAGTTACAGCTATTGTTTGAAGTTATTCATCCGCTTGTTACGCCTTCGGGCACTCTTTATTGCCTGAAAACGTACCGATCTACTCGTGGGATTCTAGTGGGGTAAATATTGTCGGTAGCTTATATAATGCTGATGCATCACTAGAACTTTATAGTCAAATATAGAGTTATAAAAGTACATCGGCTTTAAAAAAATCCGGCACACAGTTCACTAACTTTTACTATTGCTATGCAGCAATAACCTAATTTGCATATTCGTAGCATCATTTCAGTAATACATAAATGAATCAAAACGTATTATATATTGATACATACAGTTTTTTTTCAATTATTATTAAACAAATGCGACGAATTTAGGACCTTTTTAAAAGATAATAAAGTTTTTACACTTCCCTTGTTCGTAGTAACCGGTTTACCGTCCTGCGTTTTTTTTCACAAGAGCCTTTTTATTACCTGCCCCTCTGTTCAAAGAGAATTAGCAAATAAAGCACTGAGCGAATTCAACTGGTGTTGAAAAAACAAACAAAAAGGGATTAAATGACACTAACGCCTTCAGGTTATTTGTAAAATGCGAGGTAATTATGGATTTGAATAGTTTTTTACTTAACGACTAGCTTTTGTTGAGAACGCTTGCGTGTATTTTTTATAGTATACGTCGAAATACGTGTAAATAGGTCACCTATAGCCCCTAGCACGAATATTTGGAGTTATGTTACGGTTTAACTGCCTCGGTGGCGTAGTTGCATTACAGTACGACTGCAAAGCTGAGGTCTTGGGTTCGATCCCCGGGTCGGGCAGTGATATTGAGTTTTTCTATTCAGTATCAGCCCGGAGTCTGGAAATTGTGCCCGATATGGCGATAGGCTCGCCCCCTATCACATCATGGGACGGAATGACGGCGAAAAGTGGGTGCACTAGTTGCGCCTCTGCCTACCCCTTCGGGGATAACAGGCGTGAGTGTATGTGTGTGTATATTACAGTTTACTTAAACTCAAAGAATTTGTCAGCTTTTTGTATGGGTGCTGGGCCTCAAAATCTTACCAAGCTCAAACTTTATGGATGTTAAAGGGGCAAGAATATGGATCTTGGATCCCTTAAACCAACACTTTAAGACCACTCCATTTATAACTAATACTTTTAAAAACGTAAATTTTATTTGTAGTTTTTAAGCAAAACAAAATTACATAAATCTATAAATCGGAGAACTTTTAATTATCGGATTTATCGCAAAGGCCTAGTTTATGGGAGTACTATCAAAATCTATACTTCTATACTAATATTATAAAGCTGAAGAGTTTGTTTGTTTGTTTGAACGCGCTAATCTCAGGAACTACTAAACGGATTTAGAAAATTCTTTCACGAATAGGAAGCTGCATACCTCCTGAGTGCTATAGGCTACTTTTTATCCCAGGAAAATATTTTTGTCCCGGAAAAACTTTTTCACGCGGGCGGAGCAGCGAGCACTACTAGTATTATATAAAAAGTATCTTGTTTAGAATTTTAAGCCCGTTTTTTAACATGTCCTTTTATTACAATATGTGAAAAGCGGACGTTCGTTTTTCAAAGGTCCGAAAATGGGCCTGAAAATCTAAACAAGGCTGTTGATATATATTTGGATAGAACTCCTGAAAAATAGCCTTTTGCAATAAATCATTTAATTTTAAAGTACTCTAACTTTGAGATGCATGTAAATTTATTTTGCTTGAAAACTACACTTAATATGAATGTTATCAAAAAAGTTGGTTATGAATGGAGGGGTCTAAAAATATTTTTTTTAATGGAGAATTCCAAGTTCCATATGTTGCCCCATTTAATATCCATAAAGTTTGAGCCTGTTTAGATTTTAATGCCCAGCACCCATACAAAAAGCGGATATCTCCTTTACGTACGTCAGTTACATTTAATGAAATTGTAACTATACCGTGATGTTCGTGCTAGGGGTACTGATGTTGAATGAGTTTAACTGGTCATAAACAGAAACATTATTAGAAAAATTGTGGATGCGCTGTCTGCCTTGAAGGAATGGAATACGGACTAGGGAAGGGCGGGCGGTGTTTTGGTATACGATATTAAAAATTCATCATACAAAATGCAACATCCACCTGTCATTACCACTCCATTCGACCGTGCCAAATGGAGACGGCCGCGTTCCGTATTAACCGATCCAGAGGACGAAATCACTCTGGCCATCCGCCGTAAGAACGAGTTCTTGAAACTCCAACACTCCACAAGACCGCAGTTCCGTCCTCGCCGCGTTCCCCGTCGCCCCCCCCGACCTCCCTAGCAGTTCCGGCCCGCGTGCCGATGACAACACAATCTGATAGGATTAGGCCTAAAAACCAAACTTTCCCTAATCGTTGATGTCTCATCCTCTCTGTGGCCGTCCTGAGCCGAGGTTCATAACCCGTTAGTGGGTTGCCCTCAGCGTGGTCTCTTAATTCAAAGGGTTGCTAGCGCCTTCTGCGTTCACCTTAAAGACCGGTGTGGCCAGAAAATCCGACTCGCGTCAGGCTACTGGCAGTAGGGCCATTAAAAAGAAAAAAAACCTGTCACTGCAAGTCTTTTTTGCATAGATGACTGTTCTACCACTGTGGAGTCGGCTCATTTATGCTGTAAAAAAATGTATCTAACGTTTTTATATAGTTTTACGTTCCCTTACTTATATTACCTAAGATTTCCAGTTATTTTTGGTCGGCCAAAAATGGAAGAGGTTCTCAATTCGCGTGCATGTTTCTTTTTTTGCAAAAATAGTTAATGTAGAGACATGACAAATCTTTGAATGTAGTATATTATGTATGGATTATTAGCTATTGCCAATGCAATCAAAATCAAATAATCAAAATATTACTGACATTCACATAATTTTGCGACTTGATATTATAATATGTACACAGTACAACAGGCACTTTAGTTACATCCACATGGTCAGGCCGACATTTTGTTGCAACCTTCGAGGGACACGACGTCTCATCCGTCGTTATGACACGTCTTGTAATTCACTAGACTTGCTAACAGGTCTCGTGTAGTCCTCCTTCCCGTGCAAAGTAATAAACAGGGATCAGGGAACCCTATAAAGGTGTACCCGAAGTGATGAAAGGCTAATTACAATACCAAAAAACATATATACAGCCACATGGCCTGATGTTTGTGTAACACGCACATGTTTGTGAACAAAGAGCGTGTCATCGACACTGGGGCGTTGGCGGCGCGTGACGTCACGTCCGGCGGACGCGGCCCACGCTCGCCGGGATGCGCGCGCGCACCGCGAACTCTTCACGAGTTGATTTACTGTAATGAAATTGTTTCAGGTGATTATGTTGTGATTTATTATGCCGTTGTATGGATAAAATATAATTTCACTAAATGAAATATAGGGTTTGTTATTTGATGATCTATTTATTGCTATTTTTTAAGTAGAAGCATACGTTAATGATACTTCAGTTTATTTGAAGGTATAATTTATGCATGTGGTAATGCTCTCTAGAAGTTATTGTCTGCAGATAATATTTGCACTAGAAATTATTGAGTACGTAGGACCAGCTTTTCTTAACCATAAGTAATCTGCGAAATGTATTTGCGTAGACGAAATTTTAACGCATTTCATAAATACTGGCAAATGTCTCTGTGTTATAGAATGCAAGTCTTTCGTAATTCCGGTCATCCATTGATGTAGGGTTTTTTAATACATCAATGAGGTAGGCCCACTATTACTAGAGAAGTCTTTACAGTCGCAGGATACGAAAAAAATCATCACCCAATTCCCGAGACTTCCCGAGATTTCGACACTTCGTAATAAAATTAGAATTTAGTTAATTCTGGACGAGATGTACCAATAAAAAGCTATTATAATTATAAATTAACTTGCTCAAACTTTGTTGATATCACTGTAGCGATCCAAAGTGCAATGTATACAACTCCAGCGTAATCCGTTAAGCGTTGTCTGCTTTTACTTCGAACAAACATCCACACGTCCAAATATTTTCACATTTAGAATAATAGTATGAATAAAGGTATGATGACCTTTTGAATATAACATAATTTCAACACCCGTGTCTCGACTCTCGAGTCTCGAGCCGACAGGCCCGGAACCAGTGGTAAATTATTTTAATAAGCCCGTGATTTCGAGACATGAGACGTCCGGGACTTAAGCCTTAAATACTACTCTTATTTTGAATATAGTCTTGGAAAATCACTCGAATCCTTGACTTAATGGGAAAATGTTACATGCACAAAGGAGGTTTTAGGTCTATTGGTCTTTCGTTTTTTGGGGGAAACCAAGATTATCTATACCAATTACCTCGCCGAGCCTCGACCGTTTGCTGTGGTTTCATATCTTTAGTCCTTCTGAACGGGAAATTTGTATCGTATATAACTTTTTATAGTATTGTTTGCTGATTAAAAGTGATAAAAATATAAGCTTAACGATTATAATTTAATTTCTGATAACAAAAATATTATGTTCCCGAAATCAAATTTTGATAGACCAGCGGATGAGACTGTTATTTATTTACATATTTTATTACAATTTATAAATGAAACCCTTCATATGGTGATCTTAACATTAAGCTAGGCTTGTGTCGTGTTGTAGAATTCATATCTAAATAATACTATCTACGTCTACAATAATATCTACTACCTAAACAAGACATAGGAAATAACAATGACTAGAACATTTTTATCGCTTTTCAGTTAATTTGAATATATTGTATAATTTAGGTTTTTTGTTTATTCTTATATTTTAATGTTTCAATATCCACTTTATGAGATTTGTAGAGACGTTATAAGGTACCGTTTCACGCGGATTGGTGAAATGAAACCCTTTTTAATGTGATAGTAGCTTAGAGGAGTAAAAACGAAAAACAAACTACAACAATACTTACGTACATAGTTAAAGTAGATGTTAGGCATTGCCGAAACAACATTTTAAAGTCCAAATTCATCGAATGGTCAATCTTAACACAAAAGAGATGTATAAAAATCTGTATTGTATTTTTTCGGTGAACTTTTTTTAAATCCCTTTACACAAGTTTCTCTTTCAGGACTTTCCTAAACGGTTCTGTTCCTCTCTAGTTTAGGCCCCCTCAAGCCGGATGTCCCTGGCATTTTGCTCGTCATGCAACCATATCGTTAAGTCACTAATAGTAGGTTTCTCGTATACCTACGAGGGTGTATTAAATTGCATTGCCTTGTACCTACCTAGGGCTGCCATCCGTCCGGATTTCCCCGGATTTGCCTTAGTTTGAAGGGCGTCCGGGGGCCGTCCGGCCGGGGTTATAAAAATTGTCCGGGCAAAACCCGGACACTTTTGCTGTCACGGGAAATCCATTTTTTATAGATGAGCGACAAATTGAAATAAATCTTAGTTAAAACTTCATGCATTTCCCCGCATTCAAGAAGGAACGGCAAATATTTTTTCAGAGGTGTCTGGGGAAATACCCATATTTCGCCCAAATGTCCGGGATTTTTGCCGTGTTTATCCGGCGTCGGCAATTTAGATGATGGCAGCCCTATACCTACCTAATTCAGAGTTGGGATCCTATTATTAATTACTAGTAGTGCTCGCGGCTCCGCCCGCGTGAAAAAGTTTTTCCGGGACACAAATATTTTCCCGGGATATAAAGTAGCCTATAGCACTCAGGAGTTATGTAGCTTCCTATTGGTGTAAGAATTTTCAAAATCGGTTCAGTAGTCCCTGAGATTAGCGCGTTGAAACAAACAAACTCTTCAGCTTTATAATATTAGTATAGATACCCATAAACTAGTACCTGCGTATTGATCGTATAGTCCAGTCCATCGTGCCAAGTCGTAATCCTTACCATCAGGAGAGCGGTTTGCTCGCCTCAGCATTCTTTTATGCATAGAACACACAATTCAATCTAATGCAGTTGTGAAATCAAATATTAGCACAATGCCCGGTAAGTGCGCGGCGCCGGCGTCTTGTGATCTCTGACAATGGTGCATGTTTAGCGGACGTGGATGTGACGTCACGGCTCAGGTTACCATTGTTCATATGTGGGTCAGTGGCGCGGGCTCTATGTATTTATATGTCTTCAAATACGCACATATATGATCGAGTGAAGTAATTTTTATGTTATCTATGGCAGGCTTTTTATTCTGTCTGTCATCCGTAAGGCGGTGTAAGGTCGTAGTATCCAGAACGGTAGACTCCTTCCTCATTCGTGCCGAAGTGTTGTAAAAGCGACTGAAGCAGATTGAGATAGAGACGATACAGACATATAACGGTACTGCACTACGCTCTAGCCAGCTAATGAGCTATTTCTAAACATCCCTGTTCATAATAGTGTTTGAATGTTTAAACCTTTTCTAGCTTAATTATGACTATTGCTACTTACGAGAAATAGACAAAACAGGAGTAATTACCTCGACATTTCATCAGCCACCCACGTAGAATGCGTGTGGTTCAGACAATCTAGATGTTATTAATTTAAGGTTTTCTCTTCGTAAATGTATCAAAAGTATGTAATATTCCTTTGTGAAAACCGCAAACCGAGTTCCCCGTTTTGCGTATGAACTATTTTCGTATATAAATGGAAGCGGAGTGACCGCAATCCTTGACGTACTTCAAGGCAAGGTATAAAATCTACGCGTGTTATGACTCTGCAGCTTGTTAATTTATAAAACAAAGCACCTTCGCGTCGTTACGCGAAGGTGCTTACGCGAATTTTAACTGAAAAAGACGTGATATGTATAAAAATTGACATGTTTCGGAAGCCTAAACAGCCTTCCTTTGCTAATCACATAGGCGTATAGGGTCTGTAGGATATCTACAATTCTTTTATTTTGGGCGTAAAGGAGAAATGGAATTCACTGAGGATGAGGTGGCCTGTTTACACGCATGCTGGACGACGCGATGTTTTAAAAATACTTAACTAAGTCATGTGCCAATTTGCTTTGTAAATGTCGTTTGAAAACATTTTCCTAGTTGCTTTGTATTTGCAATCATTGTGCTTAAAATTATAGTTTAAAATGATACTGTGGATGATATTGATAAGTCAGAGAGGGGCTAGTCCGTGCCTACCCCAGAATTGCTTGGTGCCCATCCACAGCATTTTGAAAGAGCCTATTACTACTACAAGGTTTTAAAACAACCACATTTAGTCTAGGATACCCCCCCCCCCCTTCTGGAAAATGACTAGTCACGCCCATGGCGCTGGGGCATTATAGATTGTAGGTAATGACACTGGGTCTGAAGCAGCGACCATATAGCCTGTCTGAAGTAATGAAAGCCGGATATTATTATGTGTTTTGTTAGAAATCGAAATACTTACTAATTAGTAGAAGCGTGCTTTAAGCAAATTTTTATTTACATATTACTTAATTTGTATGTATCTTCGGTAACGACTTGATAAAGATCGCAGGAACGCGCTGGATTCGGGCCGCTTTTGACAGGTCCGTCTGGAAATCTTTGATGGAGGGCTATGTTCAGCAGTGGACGTCGTGTGGCTGATGATGATGATGATCTTCGGTACCTATACAGTAAGCTACCCCACTGGATTTTTTAATAGGACGAATTTTTACAAAGTTTATTATCAACAAGCTTAATGCATGAACGACTATAATCAAATATCTTTCCCCTAAAAAGGTTTCAGTTACAGAAGTCGTCATAGCCTTCAGGCAGTATTCAAAGTTCGTACCTATTAATTATAAAAGATTCAAGTGAGTAATGTATTAGAACGTATTAAATCTATTTGCATATTTGTAAAAGTGTGTCTGAAGTTCGGAGGTCGCGCGGGCTTAGGTCTCAGATAATTAAAAGATGGACTACATTTGAATCCGATTAAAACTTTCCTCTACGATTGAGAGTTGTTATGAACTCGAAGGTAAATTCCTATAAAAGGTATAAAATAGCAATAAAAAAATATTTCATAAATATCCTTACCCGGACTAACAGACAACGCGTAGTTAAAACCGATAGTTCTCGAAACATGAAATTTGGCACACGCTCCTTTTATAATGTACAGGAAAATTGTGTGCTTGGCTAAAAAAATATATAGGGTCTCTGTATTGATTTTTTTTCCCTATATAGCTCGCCTCTTATGCACTTTGCACTTCTGCCTACCACTTTTAACGATAAAAGGCGGGAGTGTACACACTATACTCAATTAATTTCCAACAATTTAGAAATCTATTTAGAACGTAAGTCTTCGGAACGCCAGGACAAAATATAAATGATAAAACCGCGATAAAATCCGTAAAATAGTTTTATTTCAATCAGCACACGTTTGTCAAACGATTCTCTTGTCAACCAAACATGATTATCATACAGTCAACGAACCCCCGGGGCAATTAGAGGCGCGCGACAGAATGACCCCAGAATTAGTGTGGAACGGTAACACGCGGCCGAATTAGTGCAATGGCCCGGCGGTCGACGCGCCACGTAGTACATTATGTATTCATTTATTTCAACACTTATGTATCATATTTTTTTTTATTGCATCGAATGATGAGAGGAGCATGCCGTTCACCTGATGGTAAGTGATACGACCACTCTTAAACAGTAGAAACACCATCCAGAACCTTGAGTTACAAAGTACTGTGAGGCATTCCACTGCGCTCGTCATCCTGAGACATAAGATGTTAAGTCTCATTATGTCCTGTATTACACTGGCTACAATGTCCTTGAAACTGAAACACAACAGTGCATGGACACTGCTGCTTGGCGGTAGAAATGACATTGCGGTGGTACCCACCCAGACGGACTCTTACATATGAGAAACCTACCACCAGTATACGTATGTTATGTTACAGAAATCAACAATACAAAGAGATATAGATAGAGAATTAAGTCAGCGACAAATGTTAGAGTGGGAAATGAGATGATGCTCTCCAAAGGCGAAGCTAAACGATTACCTATCTCTAAAGCTGATAGGGTCACTGCCGTGTATTGTATATATCGTTCTATAGAATTATGTTACATTACCTGCCGAAAACTGTAATCGTATATTGTACAAAATGGTTGAAATCGAGGTGACAGCGGCATTTGGTGTCATAAAAATACAAAAAGCTAAAGATCTATTAGCAAAAGCACATAGACTACATCATCATCACATGAACTCCACTGCAAAACATAGGCCTCTAAAGATTTCCAGACAGACTACATACATGATGTCTTTATTTCATACCTGCAGTAGAGTAGGGAGCGAACTTATCGCCACATGAGAAACTAAATTCAATCCCAAATAATTTAGGTCTCTTTGTCGAATTGAAAGCACACACAATTTTATATTCATTCGATGAGATACTGAAGTGTGAAATATTTACATTAAAAACGTAGTACGTTTTTTCACAGCAATGACTAATATATCCTATCTACATCGTGCGCGTATATCTTACTAAGCATATTTTGCGAATATCCGCGGGGATTTTTCCGCAGTGCGGGCTTACTCGGGCACAAAGTAAAACCATAACCTTCAGTGTGAATATAAAGGCGCACAACCGCGTTTGCATTGCTAAAATAACCGCATCATGACAGGAATGCCGGGTTCTTTGGTTTTTCATTTACTGTAGCTTCGAACGATTGGCTGTCCTAGAAATGAAGGACGCTTATCATTTGGCTTTGATACGAAGAAATTAGTATAGATTGGTAGTGTGATGCTTCATCTTACTAATTAATATTATAAATTCGAATGATTCCGATAACGTTTGGATGTTCGTTAAAGTTTACTCAAAAGTAGCTAAACGGATTTGTATGGAACTTAGCACACGGATACACCATATCTCGGATTAAGATATACACTTTTTATCCCGGTAATTTGCACCCGGGTAATAATTGAACTTTTTATGTATTTTTTAAATACGTGGCGTCCTACACAAGGCCTAATGAATCGCTTCGTGATTTAGAACTTTTTGTAGCGGGAAATACTCTTGTCTTCTCGTTATATTTTCTAACACGAATTCATACTGACTGCATCCTTCAGATCGAGATGAGTTTAAGCTGTCGGCTGGTCGTATCTAAAACAAAGCCGAATCTTTCATGCAACATGTTTGGAAAAGTATGTTGCGTCGACCCCAGATTGTAGTGAGGTATAGGTGATAGAACAATATCAATTTTATATTGGCATTGTATACAAAATCCGTTTGACTCGCTACATTACATAGCTCTTTCATTTCATCAACCAAATGACTTTTAACGATAAGAGATCCCGTATAGCATGGTAGGAAACGACGGCGAATGACGTGGGTTAATTAATTTAACCTGTGATGAATGTGTACCTTACATGTAAAACATAGAATTCTTTGTCAGTATTTATTTCTTTCATAAATGATGTTTATGAGTAAAATAATTAGAATATGAAACTATTCTTCATTATATGATTCCACCACTATTTGATATTATTATATGACTACTTCATGTCAGTATGACGTTGAACGCTCTGGACTATTTATGGCTAGGAATGTGCTTTCTTTTATACATTCTGAACACATAGTTTGCTTTCCTAACAAATTGCTAGGATACATTGCTTCCGCGTACATTTTACGGTTTGTATACAAGTTTTTGGAATTTGAATGTTACTTTATATTCAAAATTAAAAAAATATATACAGTGAAATTGGGTGAATCAGGATGAAGAGGTGATCAGGGATAAAACTGATAAAAACAACATTAAGTAATACTGATCTTTGTGATTATTGCAAGGGTGGAGCGACCGAAATGCTACTTTCAACTTGATTATTGCCTTTATTTCTTTTTAATTTTATTTATCAATTCATAATCATTATTAGCCATAGAATTTCAATGAACGTAGACCTCCGTAAAAACATTCATACTGACCTTTATCAATTAAATGAGTAAAATTGTCACTGTCCCTTAACATTCCTTCATCCCTATTTATACATGTTAACGGCACCAAATAATGAAATTACTAAGCTATTACCCAATCGCTTCATTGGGCTAGTCCTAAAGTAATTCTGCTGTGAACTATGCAGGATTATGGGCTTAAAAGCAATTAAAGTTGTGTAACGTTTTCCTTAATAAACAATCTATTCATCTGCCATTGGTAGTTACATGACACGACAGCATATTGGCAAACCGTCGTTTTAAATAAATGATCGCAGTAGCTTTTGCCGATCCATTGCTGAAATTTACCAATCAGAAGAAAGTTTTGTTTGACATACTTATAAATGACGTATTTTGATTGGTGTATACGGATCCCAAAGAAGATTAAGATTGGGATTATTTATTGAAAAAGGCCGTTAGGGTACAGTCGTACAACCTGGGAAAAATAGTTGTCCAACACCGGGATATTATAGCTTAGTAAAATAGTGATATGTAATAGCATTGCAGGGGTTCTGGCCGCCTTAAGGCACCAAAGAAAGATAATTTCAACATTTACACATTAACAAAGATAAGTCACGCGTGCAAAGAATTTGATGCATACTTGCTTTGTCTGTCTATTGTGTCTTGTTTCTTAAGGGAGAACGTGTTCCTTTTTGTGCAAAAATATAGTACATACTAGATAAAAGTCTGTATTGTGTTTTATTTACCGCTATGGATACAGCGATGATATAGCATGAGAGTAATATAAAAACTTCAAACCGCTACAGGCAGTATGACGCGCTTTTATACCGACCTTAATCCCTCACTAAGCACCTTGCGCCAAGCTAAGCCTTTATTTTTCAATACGTAATTCTTTCACGGCCCATTTTTTCGTCGGTCGTTGTAATTGAAACGTCTTATAATGCTAATAAGCTGTTTTAATTATTAATTTTATTGTTGTCATTTAGTGACAAACTAGCTGTACCAATAAGTTCATCTGCGAGGATTTAGATCTATCTTAGTCTATCTCATATCCTTTCCTGTAACATAGAACACACGCGACGAGTGGCCATCTCCAACTTACCTTATATGTTACACAGAATGAAGCTTCATAATTTTCTGTAATTATATTTGGAATGTAATGAGTGGTTTTGGTGTGATATTAGATAGATTTTTAAAAAAGCTGTTGTATTACGATATTACGTATTCCTCACGCTTACTATTTGTTGCTTAACACCTAATTCTGACCGTACATTTAGATGTAAGTCTTGTGCCATGAGTATTTGGAATAATGGTGGATTTTTGGTCACACTAGTCGGACATGAAAATCAACACTACAAACAATCGCTTCAGTATTGCGCTGTGTATATGACGAAGGGTCCCGATTTTGAGAAGTAAATGTTACTTAATGGTCATTTTAGTATTTATCCATGACATGAATGGTTTATTGAAGCAACATTGTAATGAACCTTTTTAAATGTGTTATATTTTTTTATCCGAAATAGAACATATTCAAGCCGCGTTGAATAATATGGCGTGTAAGTAAGGCGAATCCTCTCATGTAGCGTCTAGTAATATAATTAAATAAATAAATGTATTAACGTCATATTATCACGTTGTGGAAACGGGTGAATATACGGAAACAAGTTAGAAATTGTAAATAGAAGCAGTTTGATTATGGCGGTGAACGAAATTACACATTTAGTACTGACTCCGGTTTGGGTGCGAATTATTGCGGTAATGATCCATGTATTTGTTTTATGGCATTGATTGTCGAAGCTAGCATGCTGTTCGCCTGATAGTGAGCGATACAACCGCCCATAAACAGTAGGAACACCACCCAGCACCTTGAGTTACAAAGTACTGTGTGGCATTCCACTGCGCTCGTCATCCTGAGACACAAGATGTTAAGTCTCACTATGTCCCGTGGTTACACTGGCTACAATGTCCTTCAAACCGAAATTCAACAATGCATGCACACTGCTGCTTGGCGGTAGAAATAGACATTGCGGTGGTACCCACCCAGACGGACTCTTACACATAAGAAACCTACCACCAGTATAACTTTGAGCTCGTGTTTCTAATGTTAAGGTAGTTCACTACGCCAGTTTTCTATTTTTTTTCCAAGGTAGAGTTACCCCATAAGCTAAGTAGTGTAGGGGCTAGATAGAGTCGTCACAATTTTGCCGGCCTGTTTGAAACCGAATACACAGGCTGATTTCGGAACGCGACACCCTTACGAAATTATAGCCGCTGATCTTTTACTCATAAAATATTTGTTGTTCTATTTTATGAATTTTCTGTAATTCTATTAACCTGCCACAGGAGACAAGCACTGCGAAATATTATAATAGTATAAAGTATTCATGGAAATGTAATTTTTGATTTCCGTAATCCCAGCTTAAATAATATTTCAAAGTGTGTATCATCAAAAAGGATGAGATATAAAAACAGCAATGGGTATTTTGGATTATGTAATTACAAAAATAATCTCACTATACGCTTATATATTTGTGAAATAAATTCCTGTAAAAATAAACAAATATAATTTAACGATTCCGCCAATTCTTTATGTGGTAATTACGAAGTCACTTCCATCCTCATTTGGTCTTACAGTATTTATTTGCCTTCTCACAGTAATAAAGTTTTAAAGCGATCAATAAAAACATTTCCAAGTTTGAAAGCATATTCAAAAGTTTCATTCCAAGTTAAAGAACTCTACAAAAATCAATCAAGCTTTGTTGAAAAGCTGAATAAAGTTTACACAAAGAGCCGACATGATGGTATCACAGATTATTATCGTTATAAGCCGCTTAAGGGTATAATTTATTACACTCCAATAAAATGGATTGTAGTATTTTGCTTTTATTAAAAAAATAATCAAAACTTCGCATATTTGTTTTTTTTATGGCATTGATTGACGAGGCGAGTATGCCGTTCGCCTGATGGTGAGCGATACGACCGCCCATAAACCGTAGAAACACCATTCAGCCATTCATTGTTTGGCATTCTACTGCACTCGTCATCCTGAGACATAAGATGTTAAGTCTCTATATGTTCAGTAGTTACACTGGCTACAATGTCCTTCAAACCTAAACACAACAGTGCATGCACACTGCTGCTTGGCGGTAGAAATAGACATTGCGGTGGTAGCCAGACGGACTGTTACATATGAGAGACCTACCACCAGTAAAGAGTTTGGTTGGCGGTCCTTGTGCGGTGTTATCATCAGTATCAGCCACATGAAAGCCATTGCTGATAGCATATGCATAGGCCTCCTCTAGAGATTTCTAGACGGAATAGTCCAAAGCGCCAGCGTGTTCCCGCTACCTTTATCAAGTCGACTGTCCACCTTGCCGGTGTACGTCCAAAAGTATGCTTGTCGGCACGTGGTTTCCACTTGAGAACTTTTTTGCCCCATCTGCCGTTACTTCGACGAACTATGTGCCCTGCCCACTGCCACTTAAGATTGCTAATCCGCTGGGCTATATCGGTGAACTTCGTTCTTCTACGGATCTCATTTCTAAATTGATCGCGATGTGCAACGTTAGTGTTTTGTATCTGTGATATATAATATAGTCACTGTTTATGGATATTCGTGGAGCTTAACATCAGCGGCATTCTTTTTCGTTATTTTAAAATCATTTGTTGTAATGCTATTGATTTTTCTATAACTTTTGTTCTAGAAACCAAACCACAAATCAAAATAATACACATGTTCCGACGTATTCCAAACGGACATATTGTTTTTTTTTTCACTGTTAATTAACTCCTAAAGCATTACGTTATACCCTTGCCTAATCTTTCTGCCAATCATTTGTGTCCTAGTATCCATGTATTTCATTTTGAAGGGCTTTTTTTAGTGTAATTAATGAGCATAATGATATTAAACATGCAATGTCAGGATGACGATCATACATTGTAACTCAAAGTTATTTGTAGCGGAACAAACTTTAAAACAGGTCGTTGTAACAAGAGATTCACCACTTTTACAAATCTAGGTCGTTTGGCAAAGTAGATTTACCTAGGTCCCGTCTATCTGCAATCACGTAGGCATCACACGAGGTGTCGACGCGGCGCGGCAGGCTTCGGCCGGTAACGGAGCAATGTTTCTCGGAATTCGCAATACCGTTAGTTTTTATATTGCACCAGCCGGGCCAATAAACTAGACGCCACGGTTTACATCGGAGCCGCCGAGTAAAGAATTAAATGATTGTTCGGTATATATCGGTGGAGATTATATTTATTTATCATATTCTGTACACAACTACCTTTTGCCCGCGGCTTCGCCCGCATTAAAGAGTTTTTCCTGCATAAAAGTCACTTATATATAATTCTCTACTGTATTATGCACGTATTAAACATATTATAAACCTTCCTCTTAAATCACTCTTATCTATTAAAAAAACCGCATCAAAGCATACGCTCAGATCTTTAAAACTACGCAACTAATCTCGGAGTCTGGAATTTGTGCCCAATATAGCGATAGGCTCGGCCCCTATCACATCATGGGACGGAATACGCACGGCGAAAACTGGGTGCACTAGTTGCGGCCTCTGCCTCCCCTTTTGGGGATAAAAGGCGTGAGTATGCGTATGCGTTGTAATAAAATAGTTCATTTTGTTGAACCATGCCTATGTAGAGTTTATATGTGGCTTTCTTCACAACTAAGACTCAAACTCAAACTCAAACTCAAATAATTTATTATGTAATTAGGCCCCTAGGGGCACTTTTACACGTCATTGTTAACAAATTTTTTTTAAACTATATGATTCTACCAGTGCTTCGGAAAAGCCCACTGACCTGAGAAGAAGCACCAAGAAACTCAGCGTGGTTATTTTTTTTCATCTTATTTTTTTTTTAACACATATTTAAATACAAATGTCATTTAACAATATAAATTCATATTATGGAACATGTGTGAATGCGAGCAACCTAATCCCAAGCATTTGCATCTTCCAAATAATCTCCTATTGTGTAATAGCCTTTTTTGTAAAGTCGTTCTTTGACAGTTGTTTTAAATTTTTTTATTGGAAGATTAACAATATGCATTGGAAGTTTATTGAAGAAGCGTACGCATTGACCAACAAAAGAATTGCTTATTTTATGGAGACGAGTAGCATGTACAACAAGTTTATTTTTATTCCTAGTATTTTTATTTTTGACATGGATAACTATAAATCAGAGGTTCCTAACCTGGGGGTAATTACCCCTGCGGGGGTTAATCAGCTTTTCGCTGGGGGTAACAAAGAGCCTAATAATTGAGATCTAATATATAAATTTTACATAGGTACTTACTATTTAGGTAGATTAACGCCCGAATACTCAAACGCTACTTAAATATTTGAGATGGCCTTACGGATTTAAGCATTCGTTAAGGTTGAAATTGGTATACTGAAACGTTACTTATCTCCTAACCATAAATTTACGGCGACTCAGTTTAAGGTCTGCTTATTGATTCAAACGGTATTCACAAACACTGCTTAAAGTTTGACAGCTATGTAAGGCCTCCTCATATGGCTGTTAATCAAGATTAATTTGAGAGTGCATCGGACTAGTCTCAAATCTTTATGTTCTAATCTTTAATGATTTTATTGCGTAATAACTACTTATTACATTCTCTTTAGATTTAATAAATCGTCTTATTCTTCACTATTATCATTGTCTGAGGAGGAATATAGTAATAGTAAAGGTATCAATGGAAGAAATCGAGAGAAATTAAACGCTTTCGAAGAATACAATTATGATGAATTTAAAAGACGATTCCGACTAATCAAGGAAACTGTTTTTCATTTATGTTCTTTAAATTGGGACATTATCCAGCCGGACACAAAAAGAAATGCAAACAATCCAACCGATAGCCCAAGGTCATCGAGGTTATTTTTCACGGGAAACAATCAACGGTAGTACATCGTATTGTGCGTAATAAGGCGGATGAGTCAGCATTTATAAATATGCCTACTTCTGATGATAAAACTGAAATAAGAATTACGAATATTATTGTTGTTGAGTTGTTTGATTTTTTTTATAAAATGGCTAATGTCAACCCTGACCATACTGCCAAGTGGCAATATAATGCCAATATAAGCTCATCACATCAATGTTAAGAATATAATAATTAATAAATTATTTCTAATAATGAATACGCCATTCCTACATATTAAAAACCTAGGATGGTTTTTTAAACGTACCTACTTACCATTTTTACTATGCAGCATCAGCACAGTACACAAAATACACACGAAAATTAAATATAATAGACATAATATAACATTGGAAATCATTTTTAAGCTGCGCATTGTGTTATTCGATTTATTTATTTTTAACATCTTAAAAATTATACTGCGTGAAACGACACATAAATATCAAATTTATTAAAATTGTAATCGAAAACAAACTTTTTATAATCTGTAGCAAAATGACTGCTCCTCAACTGAGTTTTCCATCAAATCGTTTAAGGTACGTTTGAGAATGCCATTTAAAATAAGAAGCCTGTTAAAATTAAGTAGGCCTCAGATGACTTGGTTGGTTGAGTAGCGTTTGAGTATTCGGGTGTAAGTCTTAATTATTAGGTTCCTTGTTAATATACGTTACGATTTTAAGACTAATATGCAATGTATGATTAATAGAGGTACTTTTATTTGCTTGTATTATAAAATAAAATAAATTAATGGGAGGAACGCGTCACAATCCTCATTTGAGGACCGATCGATTTTATTGTTAACATTTTCAAGTTAGGGAAAGTCAGTTTTCCTAATAGATCACAGGGGTAGTAGTATTGAAAAGGTTAAGAACCACTGCAATAAATCGTATTATTTACTAGTCTCGTGTTTCATGGGATTGAACCTTTAGGGGTTGACTTTCCAAAAATCATGTTTCAGTTTTCATTTTACGGTAAACGGGAAATGAAAAATTTTTGACCTGTCATGTTCATCCGTAAAGTCTGGTTTAAACTACGAAACTGTACACCTTACACTCAGTTTACATACTTGACACTGAGTCTATTTTTAAATACGAGTGTCTCTTATTGTGACATTTAGAGATACAATGTTTTCGAAACACAATTAATTGGTTGTCTTATTTCTAAAAGTAGCGACATAAACACTTTTCTAAGGAATGTTTGTCAGAGTAGATAATAACTTTTCCCTGGAATATAGTATTTAGTACCTACTAGAATTTCTCATTTCGGCCTGTTTTCACGAACAATTCTGAGAAAATACAGTAATAAATACAAAATATTATCCAATTATTACCCTCTACCAGCGATGGAATGTTATTAATCTGGTGGTAGGACTCTCAGATGTATGAGTCCGTCTGGGTGGGTACCACCGCAATGTCTATTTCTACCGCCAAGCAACAGTTTGCATGCACTGTTGTGTTTCGGTTTAAAGTGCCAGTGTAACTACTGAACATAATGAGACTTAACACCTTATGTCTCAGGATGGCGAGCGCAGTGGAATGCCACACAGTAATTGGTAACTCAAGGTGCTGGATGGCGTTTCTATTGTTTATGGGTGGTCGTATCGCTTACCATCAGGTGAACAACATGCTCGTCTCGTCATTCGATGCCATAAAAAAAATATAATTTGTTTTTTTTTTCGTTTTTATATGAGTATGTCATATGCACCAACAGTGACAATAAACTATACTTTCTGTCAATTCCTGATTTTTTTTTTTATATTAGTGTAGATTTAGCGAACAGTCTTCGTCAGAGATGTAATATGGCCGTATCACGTCTTTAATAAAAGTATTTCTTCGCGGATAGGTTTGTTTGCTAACCTTCAAATATTCATACAAAGTTTACGAAATTACATATTTTCGTAGCACTTGTTATTTTCGCTAAAATAAGCACCTAAATCTAAGTTTAAATATCTGGAAGTTGGAACGACTGCTCCGATTCCAAAAATATCTCTGTTAGATATAATGTTTTTGCCGAGTACGACCACGTTTTATCCGGACATAGACACCGTTAGAATAGTTCTTTTTTAAAAAGGTTAGATTACTACAGTTAGATTTTGCCAATTATTTAATTATTGATTTATTTATTAGCACTGCCATGTTGAGTTTATATATTATAACACTGCTACGTTGTACATAGTATTCTATGCATAATAGTAAATAATACGATATAACTGGTTAATAAGTTGGGTAGCAATTCATATTTAAAATGTTGCAATTTTCGCGTAGTAGGGATAGCATGCTCTTTCTTTCGCGCGTATCGTAATTCCTATTGACGTCACTCGACAGTGTTCCGTCCCTTTTTGTTTTTCAACATTTAGCCCTTTATCGAATTTCAAAGGCTTATACCTTGATAATTTTTGCCGAATTTTGATTTTAAACGATGTAAATTATCGATAAACTTAATTAATAAAATATGAGTAAAATAGCCTAATCTAGACCTAATGCTTTTTAAAAATACCTTAACGTTTAATAACATCGGCTACAGCAGAAATATAGGACAAATCAATTTTAATGCTGATGTAGCAACTAATACCCACATGGATATTGCAAAGAAAATAACTAAGCGCATCAGATTACTATTGACGTCAATCTAAATAATGCCTGCAACCAGTGTTGCCAATTCTTCTGTTTTAATAGTATACGGGCACGACAAATTGACCCCAATGCACTTGAAGGTAATTGAAGAGGGATCCAGGTAGAGTGCCGACTGACGAGAGTTGATCATCCCTCGACTGTGGACACAATAGGGTAGCTGACTACTTTTTAAAAATAAAATTATGAAAAATGTATGCTATTCAAAATCTAATAACAGCAATACTAGGCTGTGACGTCACCAAGCGTCGTCGGCCATAACGCTGCGTGCATGCGAAAGAGATAGCGCGATATCCCCGCCACGCCCTCACTTTTGCTCAAAATAATATTTAAAAATTTAATAACTGCTTTCTTTTTTAATCGATTTCGATGCTGATTTCACAGAAGAACTTCTTTTTCGTATTATTTCTGTTACATCTAAAATAATGTACAAAATCAAACATAGGAAACTACCCTATTATGCCGGATATACAGGGATCCCGGAACGCGACACACTTACGTGGGCGTCTATGGTGGGTTATAACACACGGCCTACGTTCAGTAGTGGACGGCGTTTCATGTAACAGTCAAAATAATAATTTTGACCGTTACATGAAATTGAATCAAAGATTACTTAATCCTATGAAAATCTTCAATAATTATTTTTAAAAGTTACAAAAAATTATCAACTTGTTTCAACAATGTGTATTGTAAGCTTGTCTGTACGAAGTTCTTCCGTCCTCCCCAATGTACATAATTATAATTGTTTGATCTAAGTGACTAACCTGTGTTGAATCAGCATAATAATATGTTGATAGTGACTCAAGTCCCTTGCACAATGTAATATTGTGGTTTGAATGCACAGAGTAATACATCGACCGAACTGTTTCAAAAGTTTTTGGCCTTAGGG
The DNA here is from genome assembly GCA_949316025.1 of Lapara coniferarum. Lineage (NCBI taxonomy): Eukaryota > Metazoa > Arthropoda > Insecta > Lepidoptera > Sphingidae > Lapara > Lapara coniferarum. Next base: position 36,120,628 of record OX438924.1, on the reverse strand, counting down.
ATTTTACTTAGGTAAGTAAACGCGCTTAGGTACACGCTTCTGACTTTTCGAAGTTACGTGTGTATTGTTTATCAATATTATTGTTCACTTTAACGGTGAAGGAAAACGTCGTGAGGAAACGTACATACATAAGAATTCTCCATAAGAATCTCGAAGGTCGAACCCGCACTAGGCCAGCGTGGTGGACTTAAGGCCTAACCCCTCTCTCAGTAGTAGAGGAGGCCCGTGCTCAGCAGTGAGTAGTATATAATACAGGGCTGATTGCATTGCATTGCATACGCGCTTGGTTACTAAGGTTTTAAGTTCCAATAATGTAAACTGGAGCCGTAGTCAATATGTTTTTATTATAATCGGAACGTTAACGTTATGTATGACAATGACATATCATAGCGATAGTCTTATCTATTAGATACTAGCTTTTGCCCGCGGCTCCGCCCGCATTAAAAAGTTTTTCCGGTATAAAAGTCCCGGTTTATATTTCCCCGGGATAAAAGTAGCCTATGTGTTAATCCAGGACATGATCTACCCGTGTGCCAAATTTCATCGAAATCCTTTCAGTAGTTTTTGCGTGAAGGAGGAACAAACATTCAGACATTCATACATTCTTACAAACTTTCGCCTTTATAATATTAGTAGGATTGTCGGGGATAGTGTAAAAGCGCGTAAATACCGCTTAAGTGACGAAGAAATTTTTATTGAAATTGATACTTACGGCACTAAACTTATTATTGATAAAACGATACAAATTTCTTTACTTACTCGGTATTTACCAAAGTTATTTACACAGCCTTAGTGGCGTAGTTGTATTACGACTACGACTGCGATACTAAGGTCTCAGGCTCGATCCCCGGGTCGGGCAAAGTGATATTCGATTTTTTTATTGAGTATCAGCCCGGAGTCTGGAATTTGTGCCTGATATGGCAATTGACTTGTCCCCTATCACATCATGGAAGGGAGCGCGCACGGCGAAAAGTGGGTGTATTAATTGCACCTCTGCCCACCCTTTCGGGGATAAAAGGCGTGACTGTGTGTTATTTTATGGTATACATCTAACAAATATGTGTTTGATTTAGTAACCTTCCTAGCAAATATGTATGCGAGTTTTTCTCTGCGGAAGACACTGGTTTTCTCGGACTGAATTTGTATCTAATATGCCAACCCTTATTATATAATTGGTCGGAAATCCGGTGGAGCCGCGGAGCGTGCCCCCGGAACTGTCTAATGGTCGGTGTTTGAAGTCAAAAGTCCTTTTATGTGTTGAACGAAGTAGAAAAACGGTATGAAAATTAGTGTATACTAAGGCAATGCTAACGTCTATTGGCGTTAATTATCGCATTAAATGCATGAATCTGAATCTAAATAATGTGTAACATTTTATGGGTTCGAATAAATTTAATAATAATATAATAATAATACCAGCCCTGTATTATATACTGCCCACTGCTGAGCACGGGCCTCCTCTACTACTGAGAGGGTTTTAGGCCTTAGTCCACCACGCTGGCCTAGTGCGGGTTAGCAGACTTCACATACCCTCGAAATTCTTAGGGAGAATTTTCAGGTGTGCAGGTTTCGTCACGATGTTCACCTTCACCGTTAAAGCGAACGATAATTGATAAGCAATATACACATTACTTCGAAAAGTCAGAGGTGTGTGCCATGGGTTTCGAACCTCCGGACATTACCCGGCAGACCGTTACATTCCTAACTAGGCTATCGTCCACTTGAATAAATTTATTTCATTTCATTTCATAAACGAGACGAAATGTAGGTGTAGCCACAATCACAATGATTTTCGACCGCATCGTTAAGACAATTTTAGACTAGCACGTATTTGCAGTTGGGTTTAGAAGGCATTTAGATCTATGCGTCTAGAAAGCATTTTCTTGGTAATCTAAACCTTGCTTTATGATTTATGGCGACAATATTACATCTTATATCCCGGTTTCTCATTATTTTTATACGGCACGGAAGTGCGACCCTACTGTACCTGATGGTAAGCGGAGAGGAGTCTAGATAGACGAGCTATGATCATACCTCGTTAGTCGACACAATGATGCCGGCCTCTTTGAACCGGATGTACACAGACTGATCCCTGAATGCGGTACGCTTATTAGGGCCACCGTGGCGGGTTTTGACACTTTATGTACCGTGGTCGCTATTCGGGCGGATACCAAATATATCTCACCACCAGCAATTCTCTGTCACGCGATGTTTTGGTGATATTTTTATGTCTTACTAGCTTTTGCCCGCGGCTCCGCCCGCATTAAAAAGTTTTTCCGGAATAAAAGTCCCGGTTTATATTTCCCCGGGATAAAAAGTAGCCAATGTGTTAATCCAGGACATGATCTACCCGTGTGCCAAATTTCATCGAAATCCGATCAAGTAGTTTTTGCGTGAAAGAGGAACAAACATCCAGACATCCATACATTCTTACAAACTTTCGCCTTTATAATATTAGTAGGATGTATTGCGATAATTAATGCTTGCCTTCCACCATAATTTATAAGAACTACATTAAGTAGTACAGTAGGTAGTGCCTATTATCCAGTGCAGTGTACATCCATAGTAGGCAGGTAAAATCTGTCTGCTGAAATACCATTGACTTTTCTATTCAATATGTAATTCGTGGATTCGGCGTCAATATTCGGTGCTTGGAAACCGTATCTGTGTCGAGAAATTGCATTTGTGAACAGTCGGCCACCCCGTTTCTGCCGACAGAGAGACAGATATATCGTACACACTATCTGTGTTATGTCTAAATGGTGAGGTTAAAATTGATATGAATTCTTTATTATTCTCGTGTATTATACATGGTCATTTTGAGATTGTGTTAATGAATGAAACCACATACTCGCCTGTACCTCTGCTAGCATGTACTAAAAATCATCCATGAATAACAAATATTATCACCACAAATTTCAATTTTACTCTTCTGTTGTAATATTATTTTGCAGTTTAGAGCGAATATAGTGTGTGCGTGAGTGTATTTCTGACTGAAAGTGTAGCGTTGCCGCTGTGACGACTACGCCCTTCGAGTAGTATTACTAACATTACGGCATGTAATATTAAAATTACTTTTTATTAATACATATTTATTTTGTTCGAAACTTGCATTTATTAATCCGTCAAGCCCGCTTATATATCATGTAGATGTATGCGGAAACCCTATATACTCGGACGCCGGCGTCCGTCGCGGGGCTTGACGAGTCAATCTTACATCTAGAGTTCGTATAACTTATTGTAAAATGTTATTTTTAAGTAGATACCCGGGTATGTGGGTTCCTTTAGTAAAGCAATGTTAAAGTGCCCGTGTGTAATAATTATTAGCAATTATTGTTGATTTCACTATACGTTTTCTATTATTGTGTCGTATTTTATTTTTAAATTCGTAAGCTGTAAATATATTCAAGAGTACTGTATTTTTCGTATTAATTCCTTAGTGTATTCTGCAGTTTACTAACATGATTTTATGGGATCGGAGCTCCAATAGGTTGTAACAAATAGTGTAAAACTTTATACCCACGTATTACGGAACTCAAGCGTGGAGTATATAAACCACATACGTACGTTTTTATTCAGGTCACCTATAATAATAATGCTTATGTTTGCTTGAACGTAACAGGAGAAGAATGTTTATAAATTATTAATTCCATTGTTAATGATTTGCTGAATTATAATGTCAATTAATCTTATGTATAAAATCTGCCATTACGTCTGTATCTCCTAAAGGGTAGACAATTGTAATGAATATATTTCAATATCTCGCACCTTAAGATGAAAACGACACAATTCAAAAAGATAGAAAATTGGGTTATCGTCATAAAATGACTTAAAACGAAGTACTCAATAAAACAATAGTTCAAACATAGCCATATTCAAACAGGAAAAGGACAAAACTGTTATATAAGTCCCTTTTTCTTATATTTTTATAAATAAGGGACTAGTTTTTAGTCATTTAAAAATGTCAACTCAATTTTCTATATTTTGAATTGTGTCGTTTTCGTCCTAAAGGTGCGATCTGTACTTTCGGTGTTGGGGCGTCTTTTCTGTATAGACAGACAGGGCTCTCATTTTTTAGTTTTTACGTACCCTTTATAACATTATACGAAATTGCGCAGTGTGGCAACCATGATTCTTACTTTCGAATAGTAAAAAACGTCTCAAAAGGGTGCATGGTGTCAATAGTTATAAATTTTTGTCAGATAATATGAGTAGAAGGATTATCATTCTCATAAATCTTAAAAAGCATCCCATTTTTTTTTCACAACAAAATACATGTTTTTCTTATTTACACTATTCTCAATTCAAGTTTATTAAAAATTATTTTCTATTTTTGGTTGGATTTTCTATAAAGCGTGTTTTTTTAGTTTTTTTTTTTAACTATTATTTATTCTATTTAAATTTGCGGACTTATATATAAAAAAATTATCATGTTAAAAGCTGACGAGCTGAGGCGAATAAACATATTGTTACACTTTTATTTATATTTAGGCTACATTTTCGAAGTAGAATAAGTGGGCTATCGCGACCCAAAGTCTCCATATTATATGATTTATATGGATTTCATGTACTCTTCATGAGATGTGTTGCTAGTAAGGCATGCATGGCGTAGCCCATGAGACAAAACATAATAATACCATGTGAGGAAATCCTAACGTATCAGAAATCAACGTAAAATCACTAATCTAACAGCAATACAATAATTAGTCTCATTGCGAATCCATCAGTAATTGTGTATCGCAACGAACACGATACAAAACTAAACATACAATATACAAAGCATACATAGGTGAGTGAGCTCAATCGAATTAGACGCGCGGGGCACAGTGGAGTGTGGACAAGGCACCTAACTTTATAAATAACTCGGTATTCTGTACATAAGCGGTCGCGGCCGGGCGCCACGTGGCCGAATGAGTTAAACGTTAACGCGGCGGTGGCTTATTGTTCTAATACGATTTAAGAAAAGACAAAGAATTTCTAATCTTAAGTCTTCCTAGACAATAGTCTTATCGCTATTCGCTATTGCTTCTAGAATCCTACTAATATTATAAAGGCGAAAGTTTGTAAGAATGTATGGATGTTTGGATGTATGGATGTAAGGATGTTTGTTCCTCTTTCACGCAAAAACTACTGAACGGATTTCGATAAAATTTGGCACACGAGTAGATCATGTCCTGGATTAACACATAGGCTACTTTTTATCCCGGGAAAATATAAACCGGGACTTGTATCCCGGAAAATCTTTTTGATGCGGGCGGAGCCGCGGGCAAAAGCTAGTATTGTATAAAAGTATCGTAAAATAATGTCATACTTACTGTTTTTAGATAAATTATACTTACTAGAACTGGATCGAGTCTTTTGTAATCATTACGATGATCAAGGAAGGGTTAAAAAAGACGTCACTGTTAATTTTGCAAATTAACATAATTTATTATCTTTTTCTAAAAATATAGTCTTACTGTGACGTCAGTAATTATATATGTTGAGTTTGTTATACATTATTGAAAATGCTGTAAAGCCAAAAGATCGTATTTTTATAAAATTGTTGTCGTTAATGTATCAAATTATGATTTGATTAAAAATCATAATTAAATAATTAACAACGCTCTTGATTTTGATCAGTTAAACACATTTTAAATTTCAGCGTGTTTTATTGGTTTTACTATTAGTAATTTATGTGTTTGGCCATATTTGGATACTAAAGACTGTGAACTTAGGTGTATGTATTTACGAGCTCTTTTTTGTTTCGTTTTCTCCTTCTTTTTAAAAGGAGAAGGCAAAGGCTCTCAGCCATGCAGTCTAGTCTGCTTTTTCTTTTCCACGTCCAAGGACTACTTTCAAATTCAAGGGCCGAAGCCATAACTGCAATTTTGTCAAACTATGAGTCCCAAGCTACGTCTGCAATTTTCTCAAGTTATAAAGCCGAAGCCATGTCTGCAATTCTCTCAAGTTATAAGACCGAAGCCTTGTCGAAAATTAGCTTGAATTACTTTTCCATGGTAACAGAAAACATTTACGTGTAAACTTCCTTTATCCTCAAGTCATATTAGTGCCATGCATACACATCAAATATTCATAAACAATTTCCGAACGTTCTACAAGGTTTTAACAACGGTCCTTAACAATAATAATAACTAATTTTAATTATATGGCTATAAAAATATGTACATTAAATATACGAATGTATAATTAGTCACTTTGAAAGTTTGTGGGCCTTTGGAGTTTGGTCACGGGGGCAGCGATCACGTTTCGTACCGTGGTATACCAAGTTATCCGCTAGATGGCGTTACTTGTACTAAAATATCCATCACAAATGGTTTTCAGGTTATTCCACGGCGAATTAGCTTCCAAAGTACTATTATTACTTATTTTAAACATGTTATCAACGTATTCGTTGTTTTTATGATGTAATTTTGCAAATAAATACGGTACTAAGAGTTGTTGCCGATCTAAATGAATTTCTCACACGTGCTATCTAATCTCCCGGCTGGCACCTAAACCGAGATAATATATTATGTATTCAAATAATAAATGCGCAATTACTTGTAAATGTCACGTTTCATTTATGTAATTACGTGGCCAATGTATATATCTATGTACATACACTGCATTATGTAAATGAGTAGACGATTGAAAATCTTATGTTTTATATTGTTTTTAATTTGATTTGTACAATAAAATGCTTTCGACACATGCTCGATGTACGATTTAGGTCTGTCGAGGCACGAGTTATTATTAGACACGAGTGTCACCAAACTAAATTAGACTATTGTGAAATTATTAAGATTAGCATCCATCTCGTGTGATAATAAATTGCATTTATAAATGGGATTCCATGCAATACAGAATTCTGCACTTAAATTACTGTTGACGCAACAAAGGTTCCTAATTTAAATGTGCTGGCAAAAAGGAACGACAAAATGGCCGCCGACCGTCGTCCGCCGTGGCGCGTAGCGTTTCTGAAAGCGTCTACGGCGGGCGCCTGTCCTGCTCGCACGTACTCGCTACGAAGTTGCGAGAAAGGGACTGGCATAGTACCCTGCGGGGCCTCGTGTGTCAAGGTGACGTACCCTTGTGCGCGCGCGCAGCGAACTTGCGTCGATCTTGTAGGATTCGTTGTGTTATTTATTTTATAACATTTTATTGTTTTCAGTTGTTTTACGTATTGAATGCATTGTATTGTGTTTTTCGTTGATTTTGATGTTCGTTTATGTTAACGATAGGTCTATGAACTGATTTCAATGATGAAACATGTCTGTTTTTATTAATCTGATTATATTTCAACTTCTTTGATTATAAAAATCATTACCCTTGTTTTGGACAGATTTACTTAAAGATAGAATTAGTAATTTACTAAGCTGTATTGCTCAATGACGTGACTATTCTAATCATTGGTAGTTACGAAATATGCCAAATCGCTAATTATAGTTTTTAGTACTTAAGTAAGTAATTGAAATTAAGCAATCGCAAAAAAGAAAACTTAGTCTTTCGGTGTGACGAAACTAAATGCTATTTGTAATTGTAATGGCGTGTTTAGTAATTTTAGACGCAGGATTCTATACGTCTAAGTAGATTTAGATAGTGACATCACGAGATGGACTGAGTATGGGTGATAAACGGCTGAATCTACATTATTGTCGGCTGAATGCTCTATTATAAGCGAATGAATGCGACTGCACTTTGAAAAGAAGTCAATTTAGAGTTTATCGACTTTACGTAATATGTTTACAAATAGGATTAGTTTCACGACAACCTAATTTTTATTAAGAATCAATACATTTGTTTTTGTTATCAATACAAAAGATATTCTTAAAGTTAGTAAGTACGCCGAATTTGATAGTTTTTTGGCTTTTGTTATTATTCTGAGGGTCTTTTGTTGAGCTGCTATTGATTGTGTTAAGATTTTTATTTGTAAATATTTTTTTAAGCGGTTATATCACGTGTTGAGTAGTTAGATGTCCGAGAGAAGTTATAGGGTAGATGTTTTTATTCTCGTAAGGGCTTACTAGTAATTATCACAGTATACTTTTGTCATAGTCATACAGTGTTTTGTCCCGCTTCCTCTGACGTTGAATGTCACTCAACAGAGAAAGACAAAACACTGAATGTACACAGCGATTATTATTTAGGCGGTTATTCTTCAATATTTCATAATATCAGACCGTATTATAATATACAATTTCACTACTGCGTGCGGACCTTTCGTAATACTACGAGGATTTAGGCCATGCTAATCACAATAACCTATAGGGGGATGTCAGACGGCACATACCTTCAAAATTATTATGGAGAATTCTTAAGTATGAAGGTTTCCTCACGATTTTTGACGTCGTTAAAGCAAGCAACAATTGATAATGAACACCTTGTTCTTTATCTGTGAATAGTCATCGTGGTCCCTTTAAAATAGTTCCCCGAATAACAAGTACCACATGCTACTCGTCACATAAATGTATAAGGCATAAATTATTCAAATACAAGTCACTCTCTAATCTATATTCAAAAATAAAATGTAATAAAAACGAGTACTATCAAAATCAGCTGTTTAATACGATAACTGACAAAATTTACTTGAAACAGGCACTTACACTTTATACTCTCAATGTACGTGTCGTGTTCAACATTTTAAAGTGAAATAAAAATGTCAGTCAAATTCTTGAATACATGTACACAAGATTGCTATTAATCAACGACTATGCGTTTAAAACATAAAACAGTAAAGAGAACGTTTGGTGGAATGGCGCGCTAGAGTCGAGTACCATCGTGCACGTCGAGGACGCTTCCTAATAGCCAGTTTTCACGCGTGGGCCTCGTGCTAGGTAAAGAGACATCAAGCTTTTTACCCTTTTCAGGGGGAAGGTAACCCATATTTCGACAGCTGTAGTTGGAGTTTGAGGTTCCATGTAATAGAAGGTAATCGCTACGTAAGTCCTGTGTAGTAGAGGATGAGCCATTTAGTAGGCATTTCATGAGAATATTACTCATGTTCCACAAATACAACAAAGAAGTGCTTGGGTATATTGCTTATCTATCGTTATAATATGATATCAAATAAGTTCAGACTCAAATCATACCGAGAAAGTGACCCGAGTTTTATGATTGTTATCTTGAGTGAACTGTACGTTAAATATTGGGAATCAGAATGGCCATTACCTTATTTTTTGCCCTTTTAAACCCCGTCTTTTACTTAGGTTTGTACTGTTAAGACAAAGAAGATAAACATATTTTTTTTCTTCGCCAACTACAGAACAAATGGCGCCTAAAAGAATAACCATCAGTGACAAACAATGAAACACTTCTGATGTATTAAGAATTAAGCTTCAGAAAGCGATTCGCAGCAGTGAGTCACGTTGCCTTCCGTGTTCGCTCGGCTTGCGATTTATATGGAACTAAGGATGTTGGTGTATCACGGTTTTGTGTGGGCTTTGAATTGTGTTTACACCTTTGTTGGGTGTGATGATCAAATTATTTAAATAAAAGACTGTTTATGTTGTACGCCATATGTGTTTTTGACTGATTGCGTAGTATTTATTCGATTTAAAATATTTAATTCGAACTATCGGTGAAAAAACTTTTTAACAAAAAATTTAACCGCCTTCAAAAACGACTAAAAAAACTAAAAACCAAAAAAATATTTAATAGTAAATAAATATACGATATATTACCTACTTATATACTGGTAACCAATTTTGGAGTCAATGCCTATTTAAAATTAAACATTGTTTTCGCATATTTATTAATGTATCTAGCTCAGCTAGTAATTTTAATTAGGCACCGACTCCAAAATTGGTTACCAGTATATAAGTAATGCTATCGTATATTTATTCACTATTAAATTATTTTTTGGTTTTTAGTTTTTTTTGTCGTTTTTGAAGGCTGTTTAATTTTTTTGTTAAAAAGTTTTTATTTGTTGCTCTTTTGTGTTAGTAAGAAATATATCGCCTCGATGGCGTAGTTGTATTGCGCACGCGGTACGACTATCGCGCTGGCGTGTTACGCCTCTGCCTACCCCTAAAAACGTAAAAGGTGTGATGTTATTTACTCGAAAACACTAAAGAATACATTAATTCATAAGATTTGCAAAAAAAAACGATGTGTGGGCCTATAAAATTTGAGGGTTGCCCTCGATTTCTCTAGGATCCAATCATCAGATCCTGACTTGGTGACTATGGGACCACTTTAGAAGTATCTCCTTTCGAACAAAACAAGAATTTTGAAAATCGGTCTACAATTGGCGGAGTAATCGCGTAACATACACAAAAATATTAATAAAAAAAACATACAGTCGAATTGATAACCTCCTCCTTTTTTGAAGTCGGTTAAAAATAAGGTTTAATATTTAGTTTAGAAACGTTAGTTCATACCTATATTGTTCAGTTTCACCCGAAATAATACGAGGTTACATTTGTTTAGACTTTAGAGCTTAAAGTAAACTCCATGACGACTCCATTAAATTATTTGAAAATTATACTATTATAATATCACTGGGATTTGCCTGCGCAATAAACACATTCAGAATCACAAACTTTCGCTTTTATAATATGAGTAGGATTATTCTATTACCCTTACAGTCTAAAGTCTAAACTAAAATCGGTGCATCCCGCTGTTTACGTATTGCACAATGGCTTTAACTTTTAGGCATAACAAAGGCTTAGTTGTTAAAACGGCTTCGTGTTTACAACACGCTAGTGTTACCCCTGCATCATCAGCAAATAACAACATCAATTCATTTATTTCCAACAAAAACCCCATAACAACACAAAATAGAAGTATATGCAGGTAGTAATATTGTGGCTTAATTCCTGTATTTAGTTAGGGATTGCTCTTATATATAAGAGTAATGTAAGTTTTTTGTACAAGCGAAGGCAAAACGGGCGGGTTACTTGGTTTAGTAATTGCTACGCATGCCATGGGCGTATATAAGGCGGGGCAGGGGTGTTGGGGGTTGTTTTATCTATTGGTATATCAGAATTTTAATATTGTTACTGTGGACGAATGCCTAGTTGGGAATGGAACGGTCTGCCGAGACAATGTCCGGAGGTTTAAAAACCCAAGGCACACACCTCTGACTTTTCAAAGTTACATGTTTATTGTTTATCAATTATCGTTCGCTTTAACGGTGAAGGAAAAACATCGTGAGGAAACCTACATACCTGAGAATTCTCCATAAGAATCTTGAGGGTATGTGAAGTCTGCCAACCCGCACTAGGCCAGCGTGGTGGACGAAGGCCTTACCCCTCTCAGTAGTAGAGGAGGCCCGTGTTCAGCAGTGGGCAGTATTTAATACAAGGCTGATTGCAATATTTTCACTAGAGTAGTTTCAATGTAGTATACCAAGAGTCCTGACATGGCCGTAGTGAAATATTGTGAAAGAGATCTTGTACCATCAAACCTTAAAGTTGCCAGCAAAGAGATTTCATACCATATAATCTTTTCCGTATACTTACACAGTATATTCTTCATTTCTACGTTAAAACGTTCATTATTATCATAAAAAGCATTGACAACCATAATATTCAGTAATATCTACAATACAAGTATGTGTACCGTTGCCCTAAAGCGATTGTTGTGAAAATATTATAACGTTGAAGAATTCCGAGAACACGTCTCGAGTGTATTCTAATAACAATAACGTAATGAAACTCGCGAGCTTTCGTATCATACGAATGTTATATGTGTGTTATTTTGTATCTGAATAACAAATAGGCATAATAGGATTTGTGAACGCGCTGAGGTCGCGAGATAAATTCCTAGATTAGTATATTAAAATATTGCACGGCAATAGATTTAATAGGCCTACTTTTAGTCATATGATGTGACTGGAAAAGATTCAGTTTATCAATTTTAGTTGCACGAATTCAGAAAGATACATGATGACATTTATTTCGGGTATGATAAAGATTCTGACACACCCTTCAAAGTTTAGGTTATGAGTGTGTGTGACCGCTGTGCTAACGATATATATACTTAAGCTGCAATTACATTTTCGTTGCGGGGTAAGAAATCTAGAGTTTCCGGTACTTACTTCCTTCAGGGATAAAAGTTGAATTTTTCAATTTTAGTTGTATTTTGTAGTCGTGTTCATGAAATGACACGTCAGCCACATATAACACTGTAGTAGTGTGATTTCGAAAGCCATGATATGTCGATTGAGATACGGGGATAAGATTAGAATCTAAGATCCTCGCTGAGTCATTTGACATATTTAGTGGCGATACGTCTTCACCACTGCTGATGATATTTTTAAAGTACAATTCGTCAGCCTATAATTTTATACCATCGAATTCATGATAGGCTTCCCCAAGTGAGTGTCAACCATCCTGGTATTAAGCAGCCCGCATTGATCCACCGCCCGCCGCCTTTTTCAAGTCATCGGCATATCGTGCAGCATGAGGAGAGGCTTTCGTTTAGCAGTGGACAGCGATAGGCTAATTTAAATGGAAATCGCGTTCATAATAAAAAATCTTGATTTTTGCTACATTCGAGGTCATAATATTATGATACAATTTATTAGAATAGTACCTTTGAGTAAACAGCAGTGACTGTTTCTTAGAACCGCATGCGAAGTCATCTTCTTGAGTCACTTGGGTGACTGTTTAAGAAATTACCATGATATGAGCCATCTACAAGCCGGATTCATGTTTGATTATCTTAAAGGTATGGCGATAGGCTCGCCCCCTGTCACATCATGGGACGGAATAATGGCGAAAAGTGGGTGCACTAGTTGCGCCTCTGCCTACCCTTTCGGGGATAAAAGACGAGAGTGTATATGTATGTATATGTAATACAATCAAGAGATTTTAGGAATATTTTTCTCAATTCAATTCTTAAACTAGTTGAAGACCAAGAACTTAGCGAAGTTAGTTTAGCTTCGATCGTATAGCACCATAAATAACACATAGTACCTACATAGCTTCGGTTACGTAGTATGCGGTCTGCACACAAATATAAATAATTTCCTAAAACCTGTAAACAGTTGAATATTGAGGGATCCCTTTGGTTCGCCTTTTTTTTAAACTATTATTTTTTCGCATAATTGACTTTGCATAATATGTATTGGCATAATAGTACTATCGCATAGTCATATTTTGGTCTACTACTTTTTTGTCATAATAAGCTATTGGAATAATTTTAGCTTGACTAATTTACTAATTAGACTAATACACATTTTGCATAACATGTATTTAGAACAAATAATATTAGCGAGGAGCGAAGCGACGAGCGTGTTAGGTGCATACGCACCACCGCACGAGCCGAGCGAGCGAAGCGAGCGTGCCGCGGCAGCGGCCGGCGAGTGCTAGAACGGACTTTAAGTCGTTTCCAACTCAGACAAAACCAAACATGAATGATGCTTATTTATTTTTATGACTTTTGATATTTATGCTTTTTGACGTTAGTCGTTCTGATGGTTGTGCTTTTTGTATTTATGCTTTTTTATTTTATGCTAAAACAATTATGCGTAATGATTATTATGCACATTGATATTTAGGCTTAAAGCTAAGATGCGTAACAATATTATTACAAAAAAAATTATGCAATCCAATAGGGAACCGAATATTGAACGGTTGCGAGTTCTGCATCAAAAGTAGCAGGACCTCGCCTTCTTTCGACACCTCTATTAAATCACAATATTATTGTTGTCATTAAATTTTAATATCCTCTAATGTAAAATTAAATAATATCTCAGCTGTGCGACCTGCAACTAACTTAGCTAAAATTTCGTTGTGTAACCAGTATTTAACACTGATTTATTTATTTATCAAACACAAAACAGATTTCAATAAACTTTGCTTCAAACATAATATATATAAGAAATTGCTGGACAATAATTATAACCCAAAACATGTTTTCCAGAAAGTAATAAATAAGTAAAGTTACACATTGCTAAGTTGAATAAGTTCATATGTAAATAGGGACCAAGTAACATTGAAATATACAATATTATGACGCTTATGAGGTATGAATCTTTGAGGATATGGTGAATTGGTCGTTCGTAAGAGTTGATATTATCACTACAACATAGTATAAAACAAAGTCGCTTCCCGCTGTCTGTCCCTATGTCCCTATATATGCTTAGATCTTTAAAACTACGCAACGGATTTTGATGCGGTTTTTTTTAATAGGTAGAGTGATTCCAGAGGAAGGTTTATATGTATAATTTATCCCGGGGAAATGTAAAGCGGGACTTTTATCCCGGAAAAACTCATTCACGCGGGCGAAGCCGCGAGCAGAAGTCTAGTTGTTAAATAACTCTAAATTAGGATTACACAGCTAGGCTACTCTCGACGCCAATACCGATCGATTGGATATTGTCCAATTGGATTTGGTATTCTTGAAAATCACACCAGCGCCACATTAGACCAATATTAGGTGGCTATTTAATGAACTAAACTCAATTGGGATTGACATTGGAAAATTCCTTAGCGGTACTCTTGACGTGATTTTGACATTTCAAATTGATATTAGATTGCGGTGTGATTGCGTTGTCAAAGAAAAAATTTCAATCAAAAAATAGTAACTTTACTTTTATTGTATTAAATTTTCATTGGAAATTTTTAAGGATAATGTATTGAAATGGTAACTTTGGTGTTCGCCTATAAGTTATTGCACAATACCCGATTACGGGAATTAAAAAGAAGGAAAAATGAGGGAAGAATGTCGAGGCCTTTCAAAACCTTATTATACCTATATATTTATACCTATAATACCTTATTTTGTCCTTACCAGACGATGAATTTCGAGCAATTTCTCGAATAAAAAAAACCTTTATTTGAAAATTTGTACATAGAGTTGAAACCATATCTACCCGTAACCCAAAAGAAAAAGTGAAATATTTCCTAAATTTAAAACTGGTACTTCTAGATCTATCTTTATCATAATCATTAACGTAACCTAAATATTTCAAATCAATAATCTGAGTAAAAAATGTTTCTCAAGTACCATTTGCTAAATTAAAGTTCGTATTTTAACGTTTAGATATTAGTAGCGTTGTCCTTTTACACCACCGGGAGCTACCAGCGCCTTGTTGGAGGTACTAAGGGGCTCATTGTATCCCAATAGCCGGTATCTCAGTGTATAAAGCAGGTGACGGCACACGCACTTTTTAAAAGCCCTTTTGCCATGCCCGGATGGCTTTCCAAAAAATCTACTTAGGCTTCAATTTGCATGTAAGTTGGTCTAGATAGTTTCATGTACATAAAAAACATTTTTAGGCTATATGGTACCGAATATTGGCCGCCTTTCTAGGTGTAAAAATTCACGCATAACGAATTTTAACAACCAAATACTGCTTTTTCAGTATTTTGCGAATTTATTTACCTATTTTAACTAAATAAAAACAAAATGCACACAGTCAGATTAGTTATATAAGCAAATGCACACACATCACCGTTAAATAAGGATATAATCCAATTGAAGGAACTTTACAAACATAAAACACTATACCTTCATAATAAAATTAGAGACAACATCTTCTACGCTCGAAAATGGTTTTGTTATAAGTGAAAACAGAAACTAATACAACTAATGCCAGTTATGACTTCAAACTCCTGTTACAAGACTCTAAATCTTAACCAAAGCGCCAAATGATGATAACACAACAACGTTGGCGCTTAAGTAAGCATACCTTGATTATTAAGAAACTTTATGTGGAATGTGTGGAATAAATAATGCTAAATAAAATTGGGAGTAAAACAATAAAATCAAATATAACAAATAATTATTTTAGTTCCCGTAAATATTTGACGTTTTAAAAAACAGTCCATGGCAAAGGACAAACAGCATACAGCCTCAATCTTTCAAATACATTCATTTTAATATTTTTTTTTAATGAGACGTGCGTGAAAATATTAAATATTGAAAGAGAAATGAATTTTACTTATGGATAAAGGATTTCAACCGGTAATTGCTAAGATTTTTGTTTTTAATGTTTGTTTTACCGATTTCTTTGAAGCTTCTGACATCTCTAATGTCAGCTAACTTCATTTTTAACGACGAACCCGTTACCCAATGACAATGCAATTCTAATTTTAATCCAATTACAATAAATTGCGTTTCAAGAGTACGAAATCATGTGACGTACAAATTGAGATTGGAATTGGATTGACATTGGTATTAGAATTATCTTGGCGTCAAGAGTAACCCAGCAGGTCTGCGATGAAAAAGTTTTCTAAATAAATTTATCACTACTATGTAGATGTTTATTTATTTCGAAACACCATTAGGTAATACACAGAACATACATTTGTTTAAATTACAGGTATAAACTATAGACAATTGTGTTTTCCTCTTAAAGGTATTTACAACTAAGTCGAGAAAAACAAAATGCTTAGGTATTTAATTGGATACTACAGGCTTATGATAGCAACAATTTAAGGTTCTAAAATATGTTTATTTTTATACATTACTAGATTTTGCCCACGGCTTCGCCCGCGTTAATAAGTTTTTCCGGGCTAAAAGTACATAAAAACCTTCCCGTTGAATCACTCTATGACTATGACGTTGATACAACTCTTAACAAATAATGCATTAATTTCGACCAAATTTGATTACCATAAAAACGGTTCTAGTAAGTTAATCTTAAAAGATAGACATATACTGTTGCGGACATTTTTTTAGATAATTTCAAGAGGAATAATTCTTTCATACATATATTTTTGATATCTTGAACCGTTTACGCAGCGCACGCAATGGAAGCCCTCAAGGATGAATAATTTTCCCCGCTTTTTTCACATTTTCCATTATTTCTTCGCTCCTAATAGTTGCATCGTGATGTTATATAGTCTATAGCCTTCCTCGATAAATGGTCTATTCAACACAAAAAGATTTTTTCATTTCGAACCAGTAGTTCCTGAGATTAGCGCGTTCAAACAAACAAACAAACAAACAAACAAACAAACTCTTCAGCTTTATAATATTAGTATAGATATTGAAAGAAGATATCAAGGCCGTTGGGACGTTAATATGATGGTGAATTATTGCTGCATGATACACAGAGATGAAATAAAAATTCTTAAAAGAAAACTAAAAGAATGCAGCATTTTTTCAAAATAAAACGTTATTATTGTTTTCTTTATGTATACCTTAATATTGTATTTTAATAGCTATGGACTCAATAAAACTTTACAAAATATTCTCAAATGATTCTCATTCATTTTATAAAATTATTGTTTTGTTCTTTTTGTATTTAAATACTATATCATCTAATTCTGATAATTGTGACGTGATATATATCATATGAATCCCGTTTTCTATTACTTTTAAGAGAATTAAAACAAATATTAACGACTTAACAAAAAAACTTTTCAAAAAAAGTAATTCGCAGACCTGTGTTATCGATGCTTAACTCGTATTGCCTACATATACGTATAATGGAATTATAGAAAAAAGTATAATACGATAAACTTTTTTAAGGGAATAAGTAGTATTGGGTATTGTGGCATCTTAGATTAGTATTAATATTTAAATAGGATAGTATAGAAGAAGAATCAATTCTCGATTGCATTATTTTATAGAGATAAAAGAAATAGCTTATTTTCTGTCTCGATTATAATGATAACATATTGAAATGAGTTAATCTATCTTCATAAGATTTTAATTAACGTTGAAGATTGTAACGGAATCATAATATTTTTAAGCAGTTTCGTTGGACACGCTCAACGCAGTCAATATACTATTGATAATAACAAAAAATAAACCGACTTCAAAATCACTACAAACCAAAAAATAATTCAACTTTATATTCGCTTAGTATATACGTATATTTGGAGTCGATGCCTTATTTAAATTGCCATCTAAGCCAAGGAAATACAAGATCAAATATACGAAAACATTGTTGAATTTAAATTAGGCACCGACTCCAAATATACTTGTATACTAAGCCAATATAAAGTTAAATTAATTTTTGGTTTGCAGTGGTTTTGAAGTCGGTTTATTTTTTGTTAAAAAGTTTTTATTTATTGCTTTTTTGTTAGTTAATTAATTATGGAATAGTGTGAACAATACATCATAGATATACGATTGCAGCATTCGCGAGTCATCTGCTGTTAGTTATTGAAGAGTTCCATTGTGTATCTCCATAGATCTTCATCAGATCTTCATAAATTATATACTAAAACCTTCCCTAAAAATATACATTTCAATTTCAAAAACCACATCCAAATCGCATCAGTAGTTTTTGAGAAACACGCGGCCATACAAATTTACATACATATATACAAACATACATACATACAAACAAACATACATACATACATACATACATACATACGGATCGAATACAGAACTTCCTTTTTGAAGTCGGTTAAAAAGGAGACCAAATCACGACGCCCTACTCTAATATAGTTCGAACTAAGGTTTCGAGAAGTAAATAAGACTACGGGGATATCTAAAAGGTTTAGTTATTCGAGCAACAAAACCAAGAATTTGAGAGCCCAGACTAATGATATAGTCACAGTGGTTCCGAATAGATAGAGTGTCATCAAATAAGATGCCAAGGTCTTTAGCAGTAGTTCTGCGATCTAGATTGTGATCCTGTATTTTATAAACAAATTTTACTTGTTTATTTTGCGAGTGCAGGATATACAAAAACATTTATTGACATTTAAAAGCATGTGGTTTGCCAAGCAGTCAGCACCACTCATAGATAAGATCAAGGTCACGTTGCAAAGCAACAGCATCTGGAATACAAGTTATTCCATTAAATACCTTTAAATCGTTAGCATACAATAAAGGACATCGCAGGCGTAAAATGAGGTTATTAAGATAATAAAGAATAAGGGATCTATGTGAGAGCCCTGTACTCCGGAGGTGATGATTACAGGAAATGACACTGCCCCCTTTAGTGAAACAAGTTGGCTTCTCATGTTGAGATATGATTGGACCCACCGTGATAGAGAACCATGTATTCCAAATTCTTTTAATTTAAGGCAGAGAATATAATGATTCACTTTATCCATAGCCTTTGAAAAATCTGTAAACAGAGTCTACTTGCACATTTCTTGCAAAGGCATTATATAGAGAATTTTTATATTCTAAAAGTTTATTTAGCGGACCTATCCTTAATAAAACTATGTTGATTAGGAGACAATTGGGGCTTTACATAATAGTAGATGGCATTGTAAACAGCCGACTCGAAAAGCTTAACGAAACAAGAGAGAATACTTATAGGACTATAATTTTTGCAAAGCGACACATTGTTATTTTAAGAATTGGCACGACATATGCTTTTTTTTCTATAAGAACGTAAAATTCCGAGTCTTAAAGATTGATTGAATATTATGTTTAAGGGATTAGTGAGTTCATTAACGCACTGTTTAACAAAAAAAGGAGGTAGAGCATCCGCACCGGGTCCTTTAGACGATTAAACTAACTGCAATTTATATATTACTAGCTTCTGCCCACGGCTTCGCCCGCGTTAATAAGTTTTTCCGGGCTAAAAGTACATAAAAACCTTCCCGTTGAATCACTCTATCCAACACATTTATTTGGATAAAGATTAATGTTATGACATTGATACAACTCTTAACAAATAATGCATTAATTTCGACCAAATTTGATTACCATAAAACGGTTCTAGTGAGTTAATCTTAAAAGATAGACATATACTGTCCCAGACATTTTTTTAGATCATTTCAAGAGGAATAATTCTTTCATACATATATTTTTGGTATCTTGAACCGTTTTCGCAGCGCACGCAATGGAAACCCTCAAGGATGAATAATTTTCCCCGTTTTCTTCATATTTTCCATTATTTCTTCGCTCCTAATAGTTGCATCGTGATGTTATATAGCCTAAAGCCTTCCTCGATAAATGATCTATTCAACACAAAAAGAATTTTTCAATTCGAACCAGTAGTTCCTGAGATTAGCGCGTTCAAACAAACACACAAACAAACTCTTCAGCTTTATAATATTATAGTATAGATGAATGTATGGTAGTTAGATTGACGGCTTACGCTATAAAAATATTAATCTAGATTTCATGTGATTATTGTCCATTATATTGAAATCGTAATAGTAAAAGGCACGCTAATCAACACTTAATATTATAAAGTGGAAAGATTTGTATGTCTGTAACGATAAAACTCAAAAACTACTAGACCGATTTAAAAAATCCTTTCACCATTAGAATGCTACATTATTCCTGAGTAACGTAGGCTTTTTATCCCGGGAAAATATAAAGGGGACCTTTATCCGGGTAAAACTTAATCACGCGGGCGGAGCCGAGAGCAAAAACTAGCTCATGATACGTTGGTAGTATACCGACACCAAGTCTGTAGCATGAGGGGTTCGATGAATATTAAATGTAGGACAATGGAGATGTATGGAAAGATTTCCCTCCTTTATTGGGCAGCAGTAGCCCCAAACCTGTGAGATTAAATTACAGTCCACCTGTTTAATTTAAACCAATTTACAGCTGAAGTTTAACATGTATACGTGAAGAATAAGTTAAAATAAAAAAATACTTATTAAAATTTCCTGTAAATTTCCGCCCTCCTATTTCGTATAAAGAAATATTGCATTCGTATATAACTACGAACATAGCTAACCCTTTTTGAAGCATACATAAAACCAGTTTTCGTCCTTATTTCGTTGTGATAGGAATTAAATCTGAACACACGGGCTCGCAATGCTGGAGTTTTTTTTCAGCGGCTACATAGGCTTTTGTGATGATCTGTGCACGAGGAACTTTTTGTACGGCGTACCGACTATTGAAGCAGCGCAGACAGACGAGCTGTGCTTTTTACTATAGATGTTTTGGTGGTTAATGTGCGAAATGTTTCTACATACATATACACTCACGCCTGTTATCCCCTAAGGGGTAGGCAGAGGCGCAACTAGTGCACCCACTTTTCGCCGTCATTCCGTCCCATGATGTGATAG
This sequence comes from Lapara coniferarum, assembly GCA_949316025.1. Taxonomy (NCBI): domain Eukaryota; kingdom Metazoa; phylum Arthropoda; class Insecta; order Lepidoptera; family Sphingidae; genus Lapara; species Lapara coniferarum. The sequence continues at coordinate 36,099,749 of OX438924.1, read as the reverse complement.
GGGGCGAGCCTATCGCCATATCGGGCTCAAATTCCAGACTCCGAGCTGATACTGAATAGAAAAACTCAATGTCACTTTGCCCGACCCGGGGATCGAACCCGAGACCTCAGCTTTGCAGGTCGTACTGACCACTACGCCACCGAGGCAGTCGTAGTCGAGGCAGGCGAAATGTTTTTATCAGAAAATAAGAATTGCCTTCATACATTACATTACATTTGTATTTAGTCCATTCAGAATTTTGTAGAAAATCTTGTAAACTTAGAAAACAATATTTGAATTCATCCAATGAATATCGAAGATACATTTAAAGCTTTTTCCATTACTTAGCTTCGTCGCTAAACGTAGTTGAGTTTTCTTACGGTCTTTTTAATAAACGATTCCAATCTTAATCTTCTTTGAGCCAATCCTGAGATTAAACCAATCGAAATAACTCATTTCTAAGCATGTCAACAAAAACATCGTTCAAGGGGGCTAGCTTGGAATAATAACACATATTGTATGGGGGCTAGGTGTGAAAAATAAACACAATGCGTCTCTTCTTCGTTTTATTTCTAAATCAATCACAAACATCAAAATACCAATACGTCAGTCTCTCAACCAATCGCAATAAAACGAAGCGGAGACGCATCGTGTTTTTTTTTCACATCCTAGCCCCACTGGTTGGTCTAGTTTTGAGAAAAAAGCGATTGCGATCGTTTAAAATGATTTTGAATAAAATAATATTAAACGAATTAATTTTTAATGAATTTTGAATATAAATGATTTTTCTTTCTTTCTTTCTTTCTTTAAAATCGATCAATTGACAACATTTTTTTTTTCTATCATCCAGTTAGCGATTAACGACACTACCAAAGAGTATTATATACATTGGGAATCCACTACTCAGATATTACCAATAGATACTCAAAGACGTAAATAGTATGAAACTACTTCATTCGACCGTATATGTGACGTCATCAATCATTTTTCGGTTTTTATTTTTTTTCTCCGAAAATACGTATTAAAAAAAAAATTAAAAATGTAATCATATTCAGAATTGAATAATTAAGAAACGGTATTTTTGTTCTTTTGGGCACGTTTAGATTTAGAAATGTTGCCGTATCAAATGTTATGTATACAGTGGCCCTTTGCAATAAAAACAAATCTAAAAAACGCACAAAAATTGATATGGGAATTAGAAATCCTATTGGAAAAACGGTTGGTCGGTGATCAAATTTACTTAAATGTGCCTTACCTACATTACAATGAGTACTTACCTATATCGGAGTAGGGCCTTTCCCTCCCTCTTAAATACCTATAGGGAATTCATCTATAATTCGACTCGCATTATGTGTCTACGTAGATACTTATTTATCATTACATAAATTGTGTGTTGGCTTTCCCCAATCGTGCTTAATAGCACAGAGGCGGTTCGTTAAAAAAGACCCAAATAAATTATGACATGCGTTTAAAAAAATTAAGATAAGTTAAAAATAAATTTGCCGTTCGATTTGGCTACTGCTAATGCTCAGACAAAAATTCAAACACAGGTTTGTAACACGGAAATCAACTGACTTGTTCAAATACGACTAAATCAATACGCACGGAATTTATAAACATTCCACTGCTTAGTAGAAACGCTTTAGTGTATATGGTTATAGCTGTAGATATTTCATTTTAACCCGGCTCAGTAAGGTAAAGGAATTATAACGCAATTGAATATTGTTTTGCGCGGAACAAATCCAGTACCACTGCGGGCCAGTTTCAGTGGTCGCTGAATGACCATTTTGGACTTAAAGGTGTTAAGATCCATCACCTGCTTGAATCAGTTTCTACGGGATAAAAACAAGTTTATAAAGGGTCTCAGGGTCCTAAACTATCTCCAAGCCAAATTTAATCGAAATCCATTCGGTACTTTTTTGGTTTATCGCATTCAGACATACGGAGAGACGCGGTGGGGGACTTTTATTCCAAGAGCTGGCGACGAATTTTGGGAAGACACTTTAGGCACTTACAAACATTGAAAAAATAGTATTTTATGAATAGGAGAATCTCATACGGCAAAATAGTCTGGCGTGTTTATACCTGGTCTATATATATTCTAAAGTAAAAAATGAAAATGATTCCAAGTTGCCTAAAACAAATTTTAAAGGGTTGATTTTTTTACACCTTCTATATACTGCGCAGTTGTAAAATAACGGCAATTACCCTACCCGACTTACGGTTTGAGATTCTCCTATTCATAAAATACTACTAATTTTAATGTTTGAAAGTACTTTCCTTAAATTCGTCGTTAGCTCTCGGAATATTTGTTTTATAATATCTAAGGATGAAAGCTAGTTATATTATCGTGTGTGCACTAGTTCCGACTGTTCTTCTCCTTCATCATTCGATTATTATGAGTGTACCTCAAGCTGTAAGCAGTCCTGTAATGTCTATCAGCCTGTAAAAGCACATACAACTATACAGTGCTTAGTAATCATAGACCATGGATGTACTATACAATTTAAGTCTATAAAATTGTAAAGAGGTAAAATTTTAACGATGTTTGTAAGTAATCTATGGAACTGCTGAAACGATTCTATTTTTTTTTCAGTAATTAAATCAACATAGTCTATATTTCATTGTGATTTGATTGTTTTATTCCACCAACCTATAATTTCAGTTGAATATATCGGATAATTATTGTATATATCTAGGACATTTTATACGTTATTCTTTAAACAAAATAATGTTATGTAGTCGTCAGTGATTTACACGTTCCTCGGTATTATTTGGTCGCGTCTCGTTACTCGGAATAAAAGTCTCACTGAGCTTTTTTCGGGACAAAAAGTTGCGTAGGTCGAGTCAGTATAATACTATCTTCCGTTTAGTTTTTAACAAACATACAATTTTTTTTACAAAATTTTGCCTTAGATATAATTTATTTTTACAAAATTTCGCCTATATAATATTATATTAGCACCTGCTAAGTACTTGGTGTATTAGCAGGTAAGTTCACTTCAGAGTGGTACTACTGGCTCAGAAAATTATCGCTTGCATTAACTGTTGTTTTTCTTTGGGTCGTGGTCACAAGTTTCAAGTACCTAAATATTATTCGACAGTCATAGTATAAAACTGCTGATGTAGATAGTAGTCATTTTATTACAATTTATTTGAGAGAATGTGACTTTTATATATGTTTCGAGTAGCATTTATCAACAAGCGGTAAAATCGGCCCTCACACTCACTGAGATTGTCGGAGATCCGAACACGTGCGTGTTTATAGGCCGTGGAGCTTACTTAAAATTAAGTGATCCATTAGCCCGTTTCCTTATTATTGAAATGAAACAAAACTCTCGTCTGTTTTTTCTTTAAGTAGAGGGGACGAGGAGCAAATGGTTTTCCTGGAGGAAATTGTCACTACCGCCCATAAACATCCAACAGGAACCATCGATGCGTAGCCGGCAACGTCCGTCGTTTGAGAAATACGGTCTTTTTTAAAAGGTCTGTAAGGCTCGTCTTAAGATTCAACTTAGTTTCGCTCTTAAGTGCGATATCAGTTGAGACGCTTTGAAGTTAAGGTAGACATCCTATGGTCCGTGGGCCAGTGACAGATTTCGATGACCAAGTTTCTCTCAAGCGATAATTGGTGAGACGCATCAGAGACGTGTATCATAAAGTCTCGTGAACGTCAGCTTCGGCTCCGTGGGTGCCATGAGCGGTGGTAGCCTCCCAAACATGTTAAAAAAAAAATATTTTCAGTCATTTTCTCCCAACTCATTTTTATTTTAAATTGTAGTTAACCCAATACCTTGATGAAAAAAAATAATCAGCTGACTGTAGCTCGGGGCATTATGCGTCAGCTGGTCGATCAAACATGAATTTTTTTTTTCTAATTTCAGTGATTTCCTCTCAGCTAAAAATTTACCTGATGATAGTTTATACGCACATATGAATAAATATATATGTCAGCTGGCTGTATGCCGGGGCAAAACTCGTCAGCCGATGCCTTGAAAATTATAACGCAGGAGTTAGGCGAGTGCTTCTATTACATATTTAAATGCATTAGCTGACAATGTTACCCTCGACTTACTGATAGCAGATTATTTTTATTAATTACAGCATTATATTAACAATCAGCTTATACATTTTCATCTGACAGAAAATGATGTATCCTGTTTTTTTCGGCATAACGCTCCGATATGGTATTTTCCCGATGAAATTAATATTTCATATAATTTCTTCCTAACCGATTTCGTCCACGGCGGTCATCTCAACGGAGATAAGCCAGGTACGCAGGAGATATTATAGTGCACAAGTGTGTGCGCAATACACAGGTGCACTCACTATTCCTTCACTCTCATAGTCCAGTGAGACGGCAATCCGACACGACTGGAGAGAGATCAGGCGCAAGACCAATGACTTTACGTACCTTCAGAGGCATAGGGGTGTCACCGCCAACTTCCTGGCTCCGAGGTGCGACTGAGTATTTTTTAAGATAGAAAAACCCAGTCAAAATCTTTTGGCTCGACCGAGGTTCCAACCCAGGCCCTCAGCGCGCTGTAATTGTACTTGTAACGGTTACGCCACAGAGGCAGTGAAATTCCGTAACTCTGTGTAAATACTTTACAACTAATTGGTATATAATTAAATAACTGAATAAAATTTAAAATAAGTAAATTAATCAATTTATATTTTATTATTGTCTACTCTATAAATGATATTAGTTATAAAAAAAGTAATTAAAAATAACAATGTAATTTAATTATTTTCGTTCTCGCTTTGGCTTGTGTCACTCTCATCTCTTTCTGATTCACTGTGAGAGTCGCTGTCAGAGCTGTCTGCTATAATATTTTTATCATCATCATTCATTGTACAACATAAAATAAATATATATATTATTGTGCATAATTAATACAATATAATCAAGGCGCTGAGGGCCTGGGTTGGAACCTCGGTCGAGCCAAAAGATTTTGACTGGGTTTTTCTATCTTAAAAAATACTCAGTCGCACCTCGGAGCTAGGAAGTTGGCGGTGACACCCCTATGCCTCTGAAGGTACGTAAAGTCATTGGTCTTGCGCCTGATCTCTCTCCAGTCGTGTCGGATTGCCGTCTCACTGGACTATTAGAGTAAAGGAATAGTGAGTGCACCTGTGTATTGCGCACACACTTGTGCACTATAATATCTCCTGCGTACCTGGCTTATCTCCGTTGAGATGACCGCCGTGGACGAAATCGGTTAGGAAGAAATTATATGAAATATTAATTTCATCGGGAAATTCATATCGGAGCGTTATGCCGAAAAAAACAGGATACATCATTTTCTGTCAGATGAAAATGTATAAGCTGATTGTTAATATAATGCTGTAATTAATAAAAATAATCTGCTATCAGTAATTCGAGGGTAACATTGTCAGCTAATGCATTTAAATATGTAATAGAAGCACTCGCCTAACACCTGCGTTATAATTTTCAAGGCATCGGCTGACGAGTTTTGCCCCGGCATACAGCCAGCTGACATATATATTTATTCATATGTGCGTATAAACTATCATCAGGTAAATTTTTAGCTGAGAGGAAATCACTGAAATTAGAAAAAAAAATTTCATGTTTGATCGACCAGCTGACGCATAATGCCCCGAGCTACAGTCAGCTGATTATTTTTTTTCGTCAAGGTATTGGGTTAACTACAATTTAAAATAAAAATGAGTTGGGAGAAAATGACTGAAAATATTTTTTTTTTCAACATGTTTGGGAGGCTACCACCGCTCATGGCACCCACGGAGCCGAAGCTGACGTTCACGAGACTTTATGATACACGTCTCTGATGCGTCTCACCAATTATCGTTCGGGAGAAAATGACTGACGAAATTTTGCACTGGCCCACGGTCTACTATGATCGTCGCTAATTAATAAACAGATAACAATAGCTGAAAATGTATTTTAAATCATGGTTCAATCCTATGGATGGGCTCTGACCTCTGACTTTTCTGAAAAGTTGTGTGTATTCTTTGTGAATTATCGTTCGCTTTAACAATGAAGGAAAAACATCGTGAGGAAACCTGCGTACCTGAGAAGTTCGCTATAAGAATTTCGAAGGTATATGAAGCCTGCCAACCCGCACTAGGCCAGCATGGTGAACTAAGGCTTAGACCCTCTCAGTTGTAGAGGAGGCCCGTGCTCAGCAATATATAATACAGGGATGATATGGTATAATATGACTGATTTCGACAAATGAGTTTTATTTATGAAACTGCGCCGAATCACCTTACAACAGGCACTCAGATGACAGCTTAAGTTTCGTTTGTTAAGTAGTTCAATAATTGTCTACTTAAGATTCTACTCAAAGTTGAGATTGATTTATTATAACAATAAATTGTGCGCAAATAGCCGAAATGTATAACTTTGCACGGTTTGATATCGCGTTGGTATTTTTCCGATGTTTCTAAAGAACGGAAATATCTTACCGTTAAATCTACGTTTACTGTTGTACAGCGGTATTCTGGTTAACATGACGTTACTGTACGAGATAATATTACGTATTTTTAAAATTGAGAGATGTTTACGAAAGTTATTTAAAATTACTGTAGTAATAAAACTAGTAATATAGTGATTTTAAGTGGTGTATCTAAAAAAACCTTACAGTTGGGAGATTTTTACAAAAGTAAAGTAAAATTACTGTAATAATATAATTTGTAATAAAATGATTTTATGTGGTGTAACTTAAAAAAAACCTAAGTTACGGACCTTTATATATCGTCGGAGATAATGCAATATCGCTTAAGTGAAAGAAAAAAGTATAGTATTATAAATCACTAGCTTTTGCCCGCGGCTCCGCCCGCATTAAAAAGTTTTTCCGGGATAAAAGTCCCGGTTTATATTTCCTCGGGATAAAAAGTAGATTATGTGTTAATCCAGGACATAATCTACCCGTGTGCCAAATTTCATGGAATTCCGTTCAGTAGTTTTTGCGTGAAAGAGGAACAAACATCCTTACATCCATACATCCAAACATCCAAACATCCATACATTCTTACAAACTTTTGCCTTTATAATATTAGTAGGATAAGTTTAGTGTCATAAGTATCAATTTCAATTAAACTTTTTTCGTTACTTACGCGGTATTTACCAGTGCAAGTTACGCGGTTTGCACTATCCATGACGATATGGACTTATTTGTAATTACGACTTCCTCTATACGAACAGACCTGAATAGCTACAATGTATAAAAGCAGATAATCTTATCGCCAAAAGGAATTTCAGTCGTACATTATTTTATCAAACAAAAATAAAACAATATAAAAAACTGATCTAAATTATTTTGCCTTCACCCCATTTCTGCATGGGGTCGGCTAAACATTTTACGCATGATTAATGTTCAATTTACATGGAAAACGTGTCGATCTCTACTCGCTCTGCGCATGCGCAGCGCGGCCGGTGAAAGCGCACTTTCCACCCTCCCGGACACGCGTGCGAACGCCACATACATACATTCTTCTATGTACTGTTACTGTTACTGTTACTGTTGTGGGGCTCCTTTTTCCGCACTTAGCCCGTATAAAGTCGGGCCGTTGTGCGTGATGTGCCAGCTAGCAGTCTAGCCAGCCCAACTCCTTCCAGAAGCGCAGGATCTTCCTGGTTCCTTCACAGGCTTCTCGGAGTGACCCCGGTGTACCGAGGGTTTCAGCCCGTTGTGCCACTTTCCACCCTCCCGGACACGCGTGCGAACGCCACATACATACATTCTTCTATGTACTGACTGCACTTGGCTTTACAAGGACATTGACAAAATACGCATCGGTTTTATATATTACGTTTCTGTATACGACTGGAAGACTTACAGAATATACGCACTGACATACGGATGACGAAAGTACACGCTCCCTAATTTATACATATAATCAAACAACAGAAGCTGGTGTGTTTGTATTGAAAGAAAAGTAAAGTAATAAATCGTGAGAATAAGGGCCTTGACAAACTTACAACAGAGTGATCCTATAAGGGTTTATTTTTTCTTTTGCAGTACGAAACCCTAAAAAATAAGGGAGTGACTAAAGAAGGGTATTAGAATACAAATGAGCGATTTTAAGTTTTTTTTCTATTTGTTACCGCTTATGTTCGAAATTACTGACCGAAATTGTATATGGTTTTCGCAGGTGGACAGGTTATAATTGGTAGCAGAATATAAGCTTTGTTTCATTAAATCGTACATAAAAAAAGTTATCCACGCGTACGATGTCACGGTTAGTAGCCTAGTAACTCGTTTCTTCACAGCACCAATACGTTCTGAAGCTGTGGTACATTCATAATGATTTAATAGCTTGTATAAAGACCACTTGAAGAGTTGTGCTAAGGGATCATTCGGTGAGCATCTAAGGAAGCTTGGTATACATCTGGTGAATATTTGTACCGTGCAAGTCCCTGTAGTCCTAACTCCATATTTTGGTAGGATAAAGGCAGTTGAACGAAGAACGACATAAATCGGAAAACGTATTTATATTATACATATTGTCCAATTACTTATAACGATTACGGTTAACGAGGTTATCTCGGTTATCGGTTCATTAAATCGGTTCTACGTTTACGAAAAGGAAAATTATAACCGCTATACCATTTTACGTAACACAAAAATGAAGCATTATAATTAAATTATCGTCCTTCTTTCTGTCCTTGTCCTAATACTGCTTAAGGTCGAAATACTCGGAGTTCAAGTCTGATATGTAGGTATGTTGTAAGAAAGATTTGACTGGTTTTATAATCAGAGGTTGCTTGACAACACCGAAATCTTTCCTGAACGAGACCAGATCGAAAGCAAGAACTCCTGATTCAGGAGTTCTCGCGTTATCTAATGGTAGTAGCACTATTAGTGGAGTAAAAAAAATATTTTATTTTGATATGGAAGTATGAATAAATAATACCTATGTACGGGGAACTTTGCAATTTGTTAAGTATATATTTTCACACCCAATATCGGATCACAATTTTACAACTTTATTTTTACGATGTTAGTATAAAAACGTTCTCCTTTTTCATATTTTGTATGTTTGCTGGGAATCGAAATACATTACCCCTGAGTGCTATAGGCTTCTTTGTATCCCGAGAATGGACGTTAGCTCAGGCGGAGTCGCGAACAAAAGCTAGTGTTCAATTAATTTTTAAATGTTGACCTCTCACGCACTCTTTGACAGTTTATAACAATAGTCTACACTTCGACAGGTTTCCATACAAATACATGACACTGCATTGGACTTAGTGGGACAGAATCCTTTTAGGTAAATCCTCTGTCGTAACGAGAAACCTCAGATCTATAATGCTCACATCAACGTAGAACAGTATATTATGGCATCGCCGCATACATGCCTACATACTTACTATGTATATAAAAGTATAAGTAAATATATGTAAGTTGTGGATTTAAATAAATAAATGCATTAAAAAGATATTAAATGCAAACAAAGCGTTTTAAAATTATGCGCCTCTACCCTCTTTATTTCGTTATACATAATACTTGTATTTAGTTGAACAATAGTACATAGTATCTTGTAGTAAAGTCCAAACAATATCGATAAACGAGAAACTTTGCGGTCCCGACAGTCACCAGAATTTGATCTTCCTATTTAGATGTATACTATTTGTCCCAAAACGTGATGCGTCGACACATACCACTTTGCCGTTTTTCATAATGTATACGACAGTTTTTATCGATTAGATCCAATATATATTATTATCAGTTTCGTGACCGAAAGTAAAATAGAGCGATTATCAACGGTTGGAATTGTGATAAACATTTATTCTAATTTGGCAGACCGCATTAGCTATTACTAAGCTTGTTCATATAGTAAATGTAAGACACTCCGCCAATAACACGAGGTCACGCTTTAATGGAGGTAATATATTCAATTCTGAAGTGCTAGAATAATTTTCTTAAATCGCCAAATTGATATATTTCTTTTATAAACTTGTAGAAACACACAAACTTAAATATATACAGAGCATAATTCGATTACCGTACTCTACAACGCTGGTAGAGTCAACTCGTTGAAAAATATGTAGAACAAACGTTTCTTTTGCAATTTTATAATATTTTAATACATAGAGAAACACTTATAAACAGTTGTAAGACCGTGAACTATGTATCAAAAAGCTATTTTACATAGAAAAAACAAAGGACACAGTTGGCTACATTTTCACCTCGCGTACATTTTATCACGTGATGACGTCACGCTCCCGCCAGCCGACAAAGGCCCGGGCGGTTGCGCGCGCGACGTTGCCGCACAGCTGCAGGAATGCGGCCGCAGCGTTGCCAACTCACCGCTCGTCGCCCGATAAAACGCAGAGTGCATTGGGCGGACACACATTTAAAAAAATACCCAAACGTTTTACGTGCAATCACGAACCATTTTCAAATTTTTAGAATTTGTTAGGTCTTGTTTGCGGCCAGTGTTTTGTATAAGAATGAGGTATTACAGTGTTCTCTTTTCAAATCTTATTGCCAGCATGGTCATGTATTTGACTCTGTATCCAAAGACATGACCAACTTTTATCATAATGTTCATGAACTATTATGTATATTTCCATGCCATTTTAATTTTTTTATTAACCAATTAACCATAATCATGTTTAATTTTATTATAAACTTGAATGTATTTAATGACTTTTTAATCTCGCCTATTTTTTGTACGTCGCCAGAGCGTTGCATATCTGTGTCTATTTTTAGCCACTATAAAAGGCAGCGTGGACGCTTCGGTTGAGACTTGAGTCACGTTTTGCATCGCATGCGCAAAGAGAACTTCAAAATGACTGTTTTTTACACAATGATGTTTGCTTTGGGGAAATTTTAGCGCTGTTTACAAGGAAAACGTTGTTTTAAACATGCGCGGTGTTGATTTGCATGTTTTCCCCAAGTTTCAAAGTTTTGTTGGTATTAATCGGGGGTATATATTCGAGTGCAGTTTACACATTTCTTATGAAGCATATTCAATGGAACAACGTCTTAATGGTTTCCGGTCATTCGTTACTAACGAGAGAGTTTTTAATGACTTATAAATTCTTGGCAGTAATGGGTCTGTTAGGGATTTTAGTTATTAACGTTGTTTATTAAATTGACTATAATAGAAGGTTGGTCTATTCGTAGAATATACACTAGTAGTATTTCTAGATGTATTTAAAGTTCATTTATTACGTTTTTCGATGTTTCGGACACTAAAGTAATGATATTGTGTTAACTTTATAGCGTAATTAGTTCATAATCTAACTTTATTCCTGATTCATCCTTTATAAATAAATATAAATAGATGGTACAACAAACATGGCTGAGTGGACTTTACAATATGAACAATCGATAATAGGAAAAAAAAACAAACTTTCTAAAAATTCGTATATCGAACGTCAATTCAAAGATAGAGATGCATTAGCAAAAACAGTGTTCGCTCGATCGGTTATCCGAGCGTTGGGTACACGTCACGCAGTCACGTCGCGAAAATAAGCGTCACCCGACAGATGGCATCACTGCACTCGTTTTATGATAGATAAATAAACCTATTTGCAGAAGAAGTTTCCAATTTCGAACGAATATTATATCTATGCATGGAAGCGCTTTTGAGCACGCAAATTAAACGTTTACTGTATTATTTATACAATATTGTATGACTTTATATTAATTGTTATGTAAATTCGATTTTTAAACAATGATTGTAATATAGAATTAGAACTTGGATACATATTTTACCTGAATGATTGTATTTAGGAAGTTATGGACTACAACTTATGATACGTAGATCATAATATTATAACTTTTGTGATGCGCTACGAATGTTCCGCCAATTGCCTTAATTTTGCCGGGGTCCAATGTTTGCCTAAAATGAATAAGAAGTAACATCTCTTTCAATTTATTTAGTTTGGCAATTGAAACCAGTGTACATTTTGGATTATTTCGCGGGAAACATAATTATTTTTATCTTCTCTTGCGCAGTATCGCATATATCTGGTTCACATGAAAAATGCATTGCAGTCGAAATGCAATGTCGACGAACAAGACATATTGCGCCTCTCGATAGTCGTTAATGTAATTTTCTTGTTGTAGTTAAATACTTTTTCGAAAAACTTTTAAAGTGCTTTCGTTGTTATTTAATTCTTAAATCAAATGTTATACAATGGTATAGAAATAAAGTCTGTGGTAAAAAAAAGAACCCTTCAAATTCCCAAATCTCCAATATGGGGATAAAACTCTATCCTGACATGTATGTTTTTTCGATGCAAAAAATCATATTTCATACACAAGATTCACACCCAAATTAACATTGAACAAGTATCACATTCCTGAAAAAAGAACCATGTGGCCTGTGACCACATAATACACACATTTTAATAATTATTAAATATTTTCGTTTATGTATGTGTCCCGATATACCTAACGGTCTTTTTCTATGATCCTATATTGCAATATTGTAATACGTACTTTTTTTAATTCTTATTTTAAGGAGCTTTGTCGAATGAGTTCGTTGTATGAAACTGTAACCCACAATTTTCTCGTTATTATCTAGTATTACCTGCCTCGGTGGCGTAGTTGTACTACAGTACGACTGCAAAGCTGAGGTCTCGGGTTCGATCCCCGGGTTGGGCAAAGTGATATTGAGTTTTTCTATTCAGTATCAGCCCGGAGTCTGGAATTTGTGCCCGATATGGCGATAGGCTCGCCACCTATCACATAATGGGACGAAATAACGGCGAAAAGTGGGTGCACTAGTTGCGCCTCTGCCTACCCCTTCGGGGATAACAGGCGTGAGTGTATATGTATATGTATATGTATCTAGTATTAGGAGATCACAGGATATTTTTTACCCGGCTGAATCAAATATGGTAACAAATCCTACACACTCTACTGAACTCATTTCGGTGAATTACGTTTCCGGATTACCATGTCAAACAGGCTATGAAAGGTCGAAAAATCTCAGGCGATCTGCATGAGATGCTATTTCTCTTTATATACACTACATACATACATATACATATACACTCACGCCTATTATCCCCGAAGGGGTAGGCAGAGGCGCAACTTGTGCACCCACTTTTCGCCGACATTCCGTCCCATGATGTGAGGGGGCGAGCCTATCGCCATATCGGGCACAAATTCCAGACTCCGGACTGATACTGAATAGAAAAACTCAATATCACTTTGCCCGACCCGGGGATCGAACCCGAGACCTCAGCTTTGCAGTCGTACTGTAATACAACTACGCCACCGAGGCAGTCACATTATACACTAGGTTATATACACTAGATTTAAATTATTACATGTAAAAGTTACCTAATTATTAGTGTGTCCTCGGACTCGGAGATTAAGTGGGCCAGAATACTGGGTTCGCAATTTAGATCGGTATCTTGAATTTTTCTAACATGGTTTGTCCGGGTCTTTATACCCCGAAAGGGGTTGACAGATAGTTCGTCAGGCACACAGGACATAAAAACTGATTTACATTGCTCCTGCAACATGCTTACAATTATTTGCGCTGACCCCACATTTGAGCGGCAAGGGCAGGAGGAACACACTGTTTATTTAATGAATAGGTACACTTATAGACATGTGAATGCAAAATATGTGTCCATAAAGTACTTTAATTGTAGCCGTTGCACTAATTACAAATTCAGAACGACGCATAAATAATGACTTCTGGCCAACATTTAGGCTCTCATTCGACTCACGATTCCAAAAATAAAATCCAGATGAATGAAACATTATCGAGTCCGTGAAAGATCTTCGAATGATTAATTTACGATGTAAAGAACTACATCAACGAGCGGCGTTGTTTGATAATTAGGTACAAAGCCTGGATAAACAAGTGGGTCACCTGTATGCACAGGAGCAACCGCGATGCCAGAGGAATTGGTGCGTAGCAGACGTTGAATGGAGATTTTTTTTTATGGCATCGAAGGACGAGACGAGCATGCCGTTCGCTTGATGGTAAACGATACGACCACCCATAGACAGTAGAAATACCATTCAGCACCTTAACTTACAAAGTACTGTGTGGCATTCTACTGCGCTCGTCAACCTGAGACATAAGATGTTAAGTCTCACTATGTCCTGTAGTTACACTGTCTACAATGCCCTTCAAACTGAAACACAACAGTGCATGCACACTGCTGCTTGGCGGTAAAAATAGACATTGCGGTGGTACCTACCCAGACGGACTTTTACATATGAGAGTCCTACCACCAGATTTGTGCTTTCGATACTTCAATGGTACAGAGAAACTGTTAGCCTCGTTTAGATGAATAAATCATTGCTATAAATATTCGTATTGAATGATTGCTAATAATATTGGTTCGTATATCTGTCAAAAGACTCGTATGTACGTCAAGACGGCGAAAATTGCCTGGCCATTTCGTATGTTCAGACAGGGTAACATCTTTAAGGGCCGCATTAATAGATGCAACTTAATATCACGCTGAAGTGCTGACTGCCTCGGTGGCGTAGTTGTATTATGGTACGACTACAATGCTGAGGTCTCGGGTTCGATTCCCGGGTCGGGCAAAGTGATATTGAGTTTTTCTATTCAGTATCAGCTCGGAGTCTGGAATTTGTGCCCGATATGGCGATAGGCTCGCCCCCTATAACATCATGGGACGGAATAACGGCGAAAAGTGGGTGCACTAGTTGCGCCTCTGCCTACCCCTTCGGGGATAACAGGCGTGAGTGTATATGTATATGTATGTATATATGAAGTGCGTTATCAGCTAAGACGCTGTTAAATTAACGTCGGCATCTTAAGATAATCGCTATTTAAATTCAAATTAACAGCAGCTCAAGTGACATCTTAAGTGACATTATTCAAAGGATTTGACATCAAAGTTTTGTTTATTTAATAGCGCTTACTCAGCTGAGAATAAACTCTCAAATGATAGGTTAAGCTTGGTTTATTAAATAGTTCAATACATTAAATGTTTGTTTGGCATTCGACTCAAACGTGAGATTGATTTATCAACAAGCAATCATTTTGTTAAATTATTGCTAGCAATAATTGACTGCCTCGGTGGCGTAGTTGTATTATGGTACGACTGCAATGCTAAGGTCTCGGGTTCGATTCCCGGGCAAAGTGATATTGAGGTTTTCTATACAGTATCAGCTCGCAGTCTGGAATTTGTGCCCGACATGGCGATAGGCTCGCCCCCTATCACATCATGGGGCGGAATAACGGCTAAAAGTGGGTGCACTAGATAGGTCTCTGCCTACCCCTTCGAGAATAAAAGGCATATGTGTGTGTGTGTTATTGCTAGCAATTACTTGTCGGTCTACATGAGGTTTTACATGTTGGCTTTATGTAAGATTAGGATGTTACCCCAAGAAATCCTGGTTAATTTAAAAGTTTTATAATAATCTGGGGCACGATAGTGCCCCGCCAAGTCGAGACATGCAAAGCGCAAGGGCACTACAAAAAAACGACGAAGCGCTTTGAGAAAAAAAACGCTCCGTCGTTTTTTTTAACCCTCATAACTTGGGTTTACAATATATCAGATAAACTTAATTCTCGGGATATGATATCAATACTAGATATTAAACATACAAAGTTTCAATTGCGTAGCTCTTATACTTTAGATTTTATTGATATCTAAAAAAAAACCGATTTCGTAATTCACTCACTCACTCACTGATGTGATCAAAATTCTTAGGATACTTCCTGTAGTCCTAGAAAGCTGAAATTTGGTATGTAATCTAGTACACAAACAACAAAAAAATCCTAAAGCTTCGAACTTTTACCACCTAACCCCTTAAACTAGGGGATGGGAGTTTGTATAAGACTTTCGCTTAATTTTGTTGCTAAATGTCTGAAAACTGATATAAGGACTCCTTGCTATATAATGTAATAAAATACAATTTTTAGGATTTTTAGTAAATCACCACCCACCCATTGGAAGTTTGATTGAATTTGCCCAGTCAAACTTGATTTCGTGCTAGAGACAGAAGATTATCAGAATAATTATACAAATACACAGACTTCTTATTACAAATAAATAACACACGTGTTTCAGGTTTAGAAAAAAAAGCAATAAAGCAGCTTTCAAAAAGAATTGAAATCCCACCAAAAAAAAATTTCTGTAAAATGTTGCCAAGACGAGATCACAATGTGAAAGAAGAAAGAAGAAAGAAAGAAACATTTATTGCCACAGATGAGAGAACATGTAACTAATAGGTACATAAAATAAAACAAAAAAATGTGCTCGCAATGTCACAAAGTTATCAGATATCATGTAGAGACAAGCTTCTAACTCTACAAGCCCTAACTTCACACACTCTACATCTTAGTCAAAATATGTAGCTTGGCCGTTTCGCTACCGTCACATGGGTGTAAGGTGAAAAATGTATTCACTGTTCATTACTTTTCTGTGATACAATAGTTCTAATAGTAACGAATGGGCAAGTCAGCATATTTTGACGAAAGTGTAGAGTTTGTGAAGTTAGGGCTTTAGAGTTAATTAGAGTATTATATTATACTAGCGAATCCCCCCGGCTTCGCACGTGTAGCACTGATTAATTATCTACAGCCAGTTTACTTCTGGGGGTTCGTTCGCAACCAAACTTAACAGAATCACCAGCTGGTTTAATTTGAGTAGGTACCTAAAAATAACAAGAGCGTTTTGCAGGCCGAGGGAATATACATACCTACATACATTTATTTTTACTAGTGGCATCCTCGACCTCGAAATTCGACCGTCAAATTTAATATATTTGTAAATATATTATACGTAAATTTTATTTTTCTGCACTTTTATATCTGAACTTCAATTATGCCAAATCTCACATTCCTCCGTAGGCGCAATTTGCCTAAAAAGGAGTACAAACTTTTTTCTTCAAGTATTCATGTATAGATGTACATATATTACAATAATTTATTTATATAGTAAAGAGTACGCAGCCTGTTTCATGTAAATATAGTGTTCTTTAGCTTCATACCGGCGTCGCAATATATGCTTCGTAAATCTCTCGCTTTAGACTGCACTCGTGTACTAACTTTTCATTTCACACTCGCTTACAAGGCTTCAGGGCTTTATTTTGTATAGTATCTTGCAGTAACTTGTAGGTTTTATGGTTTCGGTAGTCCATTGTAATAAAAAAAAAGTTGTAAATATTTTTATATGAAAATTATGTTTCCTTATAACCAGTCTTCTGTGTTAAACATACAAGGTTAAGCATTTATTTGCAAAAGTGTATTTTTGTATGTTAGAACTACATGCGTAATGAATGAAAAAATAATGTAAGTCTGCACCACACCAATAAAACAAGTCCTGGAATTAAATTTAAGCAACATTTTCCCGACGAGGTCACTGGATCTGGATCAAAATTATCGCAAGCACCGTGAAATATTACCAATTCCTGGAAAGGACACAAGCCGCGCTTTAGCTAGATTGACTGGTAGAAAACTTTTATGGCATTAAGTTCGCCTGTGCCCTAAACACTACACACGATATACCTATTTCCAGAAAGAACATTCATACAAGCAAAGCCGCCAGATAAGACGAGTTAATAAAACTTGAACAGTGACAATGTGTACGTGTGTTTGTGTTACCATACCAGCCCTGTATTATATACTGCCCACTGCTGAGCACGGGCCTCCTCTACTACTGAGACGGTTAAGGCCTTAGACCACCACACTGGCCTAGTGCGGGTTGGCAGACTTCACATACCTTCGAAATTCAGAGAACTTTTCAGGTATGCAGCTTCACTCACGATGTTTTCCTTCGCCGTTAAAGCAAGCGATAATTCACAAAGAATACACACATAACTTCAGGAAAATCAGAGGTGTGTGGCCTTGTGTTTTGAACCTGCGGCCATTCGTCTCTGCAGTCCGTTCCACTCCCAAATAGGCTATCGCCGCTACGCGTGTTTGTGTTAACATTAATTATTTCCCGTTGTTGATGTAGTCGCCCACACTTGAGTCGGTTTAGCCACGTTGCGTCACCTGAGGTCTTATTTTTCGAATTCATAAACAGTTTATAAACCTTTTTTAGCTATCGAATGTTTTGTCTTCTTCCTTCAAACTCAATTCAATATTCCTTCGAAGAAGACAAAACATTCGATTAGTAAAGTATATTAGTATATTGCAATTGTATACAGGTTCATTTTGAAATTGCGTTACTAAATGAAACCACATACTTATCTTCTTGAAAATAACACTTTACAATAAGTTACTCGAACCGTAGATGTAAAATAAAAAAGTGTAAGTTTTGAACAAAAATCTCATTAAAAAGTAATTTTAATATTACATGCGATTACCTTCCTGAGAGAATTTGTTTCAGCGGCAACATCAGATTTTCAGTCAGAAATGCACTCACGCGCACGCCGTATTCGCACTAAACTACAAAATTACAATAAATCTGAAAGTAAAACTGGGATTTAGGGCATAATATTAGTAGAAGCAATAAAGATTGTGGCTTAATTGAATAACGCTATGTCAAAATGACTGCGTAAGGTATTGAACTCGCATAGTGTTCAGAAACGCAATAGCGGGAAGATTCAACATCTATCTAAATGGCTTAACAAATGCAGCAATCTTGCGATTTTTTTAAAGCCATGAATTAATAGGTTAACCCGTACTCTTTTTTCACTTAAGGCCCTCCACCGAGCAATCGACCTTCAGCATTTGATGCATACATTTTCGGCGCACGAGTTGACGCGGAAATATGCAGTTTTACGAATAATTAAATCATAAGAACAGTCTGGTCTTCACGTTTTCATGTATATTTAGCCGACTCCAAAAAAGAAGGAGGTTTTGAGCTCTACGGGTATGTATTTTTTATGTGTGTAAAAAATAATATACATCGCAGGTATTTTAAAAAGGTAGACAAGTGCGTTCACGCATAGCCTAGATAACGTCTAGTAGATATTTCCGTCCCATGATTACGTAGCAATTGATAAGTCATATAGGTTATTTCTTGAAGCGAAAGATATTTACCGTCTACAATTTACATTTGAATAGGTCATTTCAAAAACCTCATAAGTCACACAATTAGAATTTTTCAGAAAAATATAAAAACTGTTTTATGCAAACAAATGAGTTTCAAAGGACCTTTTTGTGCTTAATTTAGTATTTGAGTGGTAAAACAATTTAAATAGCGAATAACCTTCACTGTCTATAAATAAAAATAACGAATAAAACCTTAAAACCTGTTCTTGACTTATGTTATTTTAGCAAGATATAGGGTTAGTGGTATATAATTTAGCCAAAACAATCATAGTAATCAATTTTTTATTGCTTATTATTGAAAATTACGCTTAATAATTACCTTATTAACATTTTATATGTATTAGTTGGTCACCTTTTAATATCTCTATGGTACATAGTCATTTTCTCCATAATTTTCATCTGGATTATCTATTACATTTGCAGTTGGCCAGCTAAAAATGGTGTTATAAAATGGCATATGCTTTTCCACAATACTATCCTGAACTTGCTAACTGAAAACGTCTATTTTTTTTTCACTTTCACATGGTATTATTTGAAGAGGAAGGAATATATCGACTTACGTGTTTTTACCTAGAACACGCATCTCCCTTTAAGGAACCATTTTCAGTAAAAAATGTGACTTATAAGGTTTTTGAAATGACCGATTCATTTCTATAATTTACATTTAGGTATGTACTAATATGGAAATACTTACGTAGCTTAGTGAAATTCTATATAAAAAAACAAGAGTCCTAAATTTTTACCAATAACACTAGAGAGTAATTTTGGAGATTATTGAAGGGGTATTTTATTGACAAAAGAAAATATTCACAGAAATTCTAAATATCCCATATAGTTAGCATAACATCGCAACATCACTTATAAATTCATCAGGCTATAAAATTATGTATTTGCATAAAAATATCGGTTCCTGAATTAAATCAAAATTTAAATTTACCTTTTTCGTCATCTGCAAACATGAATCTACATTGAACTAAGATAAAAACGTCAAAAAAAAATATGTATTGGTTGTAGGTACGCATTAACTCAATAATGTCATACAAAAAAAAAATTGAGGTTTATTCTACAGCTTGGGATCTTTATTTTAGTTATTTTTAAAATATTGTCCTGAATACCTACTATCGAATAATATTATTTCTATTAATATTTTGGACTTAAAACCTCATCTCTAGGCGTGCTTTACGAATGCATAAAATTTCCAATTATATACTGTTCAGTGCGACGCTGTAACTTTAAATCAACTTAGTTTAATTTAAACGAATTCACAGCCCATTACATTATATTATAGGTAAATGAATATATCTAACTTACATAAGTACATAATCTCATTTATATTTCCTTGAAGAGGTAGTTCGAAACGCAATTAGCGGTCCCGTATTGTGGTGAGCGTATATCTATCCCCTAATGTGATAAATGAATCTCTTAATCGGACACAATTACCTAGAATATTAAAAATAGCAATCGCCTGCAAAACCCCGCCCATGTAATGCTCTTCACGTAAATTTGTCTATCAAAATATAATATAGCGTTTGTTACTAAATGATAATGTAGCTTTTGGACTTTGAAATATTATTAGAATTTATTTTCTACAAATAAAGTATACACACACACTCACGCCCTTATACTATACAGGTAGACAGAGACTATTGACTGCCACATGCTACGATCTTAATACACTCTTTCAAACAAAAAAATACGAATATTAGTACAGACAAGGTACGTTTTTAAGTCTTTAGAAAATGTAACTACTTCTTTCTGCCACCAAGCATTAAAATGCAATCACTGGTTCCAGTTCGAAGAACAGTATCAATATAATTTCTAAGCATTGTGGCACTAAATATCGTCAGAACGACGAGCGTATGTATCAATGTTTTGATTGCTTACAGACAGTTGTATAACTTGTCCTGAAACGAGTTAATTGCTCGGCTCGTGGTTCTGTAAAGTAGGTTAGGCACTGGGCAAAAGCAATGACCCGCTATCGATAAAAGAACTAAGATTATTTTATGTAACTAAGGCAGCGCTATTCTTCAAGCGTAGTTGCAAGACTGCAGATCCAATTGGTATTCCAACGTCATCCTACCTTCGTTGTTATTGGATCTATTTACTTAGTTGTCTTTCCTTATATAGGATGTCCCAGAATTTACGCAAGATTTGAATTTGCCGTCATTAGTGCGGTAAAGTGCTGGCAACGATAAAAAAAATAACAATTTGATAGTTGACAGTTTAGGGTTAGTAAAAATGGGTTAGTAGAACAACGTGTCTTTCTTCTTGAAAATTATTTCAACAACACTCTCACGCACTGCTTCGATATTGACATTTGAACGGCTTGTTTTTTGAAGACCAGTGTGTTTAGTATCTCCAACTGATCCAGTCTCCCTGAATTTTTAAATTAATCTCTTCACAGTTGAAGTTAGAACGCTATTTAGACCATATATTGTATGAAATTTTCGAACTGCGTCCGCCAAACTATTAATTTTCAACAATAAAGACACGTTGTTCTATTGTGTAACGCTCCGTTTTTACTAACCCTAAACTGTCAACTCTCAAATTGTTATTTTTTCATCGTTGCCAGCACCTTACCGCACAAGTGACGGCAAATTCAAATCTTGCGCTAATTCTGGGACATCCTATACAACAGTTCACGCTGAAAGCGACACTAACAGTAATAAATATTGTTATTATTATAAATGTTGTCGAGCAATAGCTATATTAGTGATTCAGATCTGCACAGGATATTTAAGTTTGGCAATAATATAATAATACTGTTCAAAATGCAAATTTAGCTTCCGCTTCAATCTCCGAAGGGATTGGCAGAGGCGCAGTTAGTGCGCCCATATTTAGCGGCCATATACGTCCCATAATGTAATATTGGTCACTAATTCCAGTTCTATGTAATTCAGTGGGCTTATAATGTGGCAAGAAACGCAACCCGTAAGACGATGTCGTTTAATTTTGATGTTTGTGATTGATCGAGAGACCAATACGTCGTCACGTGTTAGTCTCTCAACCAATCACAATAAAACGAAGCGAAGTCGTGTCGTGTTTTTTGACACATTCTAAGCCTACTGATTTATTTCCAAATCGAAAAACTCATTCAAAATATGTATGTTCTTTTGCCTGGGAATCAAATCCTGTATTTTATGATATAGCGCCTATGGTCGCTGCCACTTGCTACTACGCAGTACGCAGATTGTAGCGATACAGACATTAATAAAAAAAAATCGATTCCAAAGCAGTCAAGAGTAAGTCAATTATTTTTTCTATGAGAATTTCGGCTCCTATACAGAATGTTGGTATGGCTAAAATAATGTCTATATGTAATAATTTACAGTCAAATATTGGAAGTAGGCTTTGAAGTAGGTAACTGAGAAGTCTGTATATATTCAAGTGGAATCATGACCGTAATATATAACAACTAGCTTTTGCCCGCGGCTTCGCCCGCGTTAATAAGTTTTTCTGGGCTAAAAGTACATAAAAACATTCCCGTTGAATCACTCTATCTGTTAAAAAAACCGCATCAAAATCCGTTGCGTAGTTTTAAAGATCTAAGCACACATAGGGACAGACAGCGGGAAGCGACTTTGTTTTATACTATGTAGTGATGAGTCAGTTGCTCCTCGCTTTGAAATCGCAGAATTCATCTAGTTTTTATTTATTAAAAATTTCAGCAGGGGATTTTAATTGGTGCTCGGTATGCTTTACGGGGCTGCCAAACTAAATCCAATCCTTATAACCAACCCTAATTCCCATCTTCCTTAAATGTCGGCTTTGCACCATCGGCTCTGTGACTCTTAATTGGAAGTGGGGAGTGATACCATCAAGTGACCTACTTAGTCATTTTCCTCGGTTATCTGCTAAAAATTACTATGGGTGGTATTAATAAATGCAACTCTACTTCGCTTTGAAGTGCGATATCTGCTGAGACGCTGTCAAATTGAGGTCAGCATCTTAAGATAGTCGTTATTTAATAAACCTATACTCCATCTGTTTAGGTATGTAACTAAATGTAAATAAATCATAAAAGTATTTTAGCTGTCCATTTGTCTTTACAAAATACATCATTCCAAATTAAACGTCTTCATAACCTATAAAACACTTAGCACTGTTATTCCCGTTTATTAAAGTTGCTTGGTTATAATAAGTTAATTAATAAGAGCGAACACAATTAATTATCATAAATTACAGTACTTTTATAACGGATCTCGATCTGTCAACTGTAAAAGAGCTAATATGACAGGCATGCTAAACATTTTTCGAATGGATCGTAATAGATAACCCTACAAAATTTAAGAGTACGACTGTCACGTAGCACGTCATCAAAACTGACTGCCATTCAATTTAATCGGTTAACTAGACACCAATTATATATTCATTTCCGCATTGTAGAATGTTTTTTATTAATCATAGTTTTCGAATTGTTTTTGATAATTAGTTGTTGTTCTTTATTTATTTTGTTACTAAAGTGAATTTAATAATTTTAAGTGATTGTTGTACGCCGTAGTTTTATTGACACAACAATCTACGTAAATACTTTCATAAGAAAATGTTGACTACCCGGGATTCATATGTCATTTTTTGTTTAAACTTAGTTAAATACGTAAACCGATGGAGTTATACATTAACGTCAGCTCAAATAACATCTAAAGTTACATACAATATGTGTCGGATTTTGACAGCCAAGTTCTGTTTGTGTAACAGCGCCTCATCAGCTGAGAACGAGCTCTTAAATGGCACATTATACGTCTACTTGAGATTTTACTCAGACGTGAGGTTGAGTTTTTAAATACCGCACTACAATATTTTCATTTCACGAACCTACAATGAATAATTTCCATCTTTCAAGGTATTTAAGTACGATACCTAATGTAATTTTAATCATTTCTCGTATGTAGCACATGCGCTAAATATCGGTGGCATTCGACCGCATCTAAAGTGATAATGGACGCTTTGAATGGGTCTTATCATGATTCCCACGCAGCTACGCCACGCTTGCGGAACCAAGAGCCGCTGCCGGCCCCGTTGCGGGTTCGAATTTGGATTTTTGTGTCATTGTACTTTGGTCTTTGTGTTGTAGAGGGATGGTGATATGTTGAAGCTGAGTTTTATTTTACAAAAAGGTTGTGAATAATTTGGAAACTGTTTTGGAAACTTGAAATTACCTATAGTGTTATTCACGAGTCAGTTCTAAAAATGTAGACAAATATCTGGCTACTTTTCAAGTAATTCACTGGGCAAATTGTATATGTATGTAAAAATGTTACAAAGATTTTATATTTTTATAGAATCCTGAAAAAGAAACAGTCGAAAGCGGGATAAAATCATTATCCAGGCACTACATGGCCATTGACATGTATAAAAAATCATAATATAAAATGTTACAAAGGTTACTAAATAATTCTAGTGTGGTATAGCTTTTTCGTGTGCAAAATTAATGTGGTATTTTAATCCTTACCTATTTTACCAGAAGAATAAATGTTCTCTGGATTCCAGAGGTCTCCATGTTGTATATTTATAACTTAGAAGTAGCTTGATTAGCAGTAAAACTGTTTACATTAAAAAACATAACGTTTCGTAACAAATACATACAGATACAATTGGTTATCCCATCAACCAGTTCACCTTTGGCACTATCTACTTATCTAACATGTCCGTCAAACGAACAAGAGTTGAGCGATAATATCGCCGTATGGGGTTCAACTTCTGGGAAACTCACGGCTTATTTAAATCGAAAAACTAAAAGTGCCCGGCCGATATTAGAGCCACGAGTTGACAGCCTTACTATGTTACAAATAGACCAATGCAGCGAATGTCATGAAAAAGAAAATTTAAAATTTATCAGCTTTTGGTCGCCATTCCGCGCATTTCAAAGTATGCCGTGACATACTAGTAAAAAGTTACCCACAGCAGTAAGGTATAACGTATCTTTATTAATTTTTTTATGCTTGCAAGACATAGCGCTCGCACCGCACCTGATGGAAAGCGCGATGCCGTCCAGATAGAGTATCGAATGGCAACTGATGGCTATCTCATGTCATTCGACACAATCATGCCCGCCTACTGATCTGTTTCTTCACACTACAGCGGAAGGACCCAGGATTATAGTAAGGAGGAAACACGCTCGCCAGCAAACTAATCCAAAGCTTGATGGTGCGGCAAAGAAGAGTGGGCGTACCGATTGGTTCGGGCCGTGATGGTTTTTACCATCAAGCTGTGGCTTCGCATGCCAGCATGCGTGGTTCTGCCGAGGAAAGGAGTCATCCTGTCAGTTTATTTCAAGATCAGAATAGTACTTCGTAGTAGACATTAACGCGTTCAACTCAATAAAATCTTCAGCAATAAAACACATTGAAAATTAACTAAAAGTTTATCTGAAACTGCTCCACGATAGCCGAGTGTGGGCTAACTACATTTATTTTCCGCTTCAATCCGTTCTACTGCTGTCGAGTTTAACGCCGCTAAACTCAATTCACGTTATAAAAGCTTTAGAACAACCGCCGTCAGATTATTGAAAGATCGGGGAAACCCAATTTGTCCGTATCGATGTGGTTTTGCGCATACGCTTTTCCGGGTACGATGCGGTTACCTACCTAATTAACGATATTGTTGGTTGGAACTTGTATGGTTAATGTACGAAGTTTGGTAAAAGAGTGAGTAATTTTAAGGTAGATAAGCACCCATGAGAACCCATAATTTTAATACGTTTAAAATCGAGGTTTCGTTCGTTAAATTAAGCCATTGATTATCGTGCTTCGTATCTTACTAATATCATAAATGCGAAAATAGTGAAAATGTATGTTTGTTAGAACTAAACTCAGAAACAACTTACCGGATTTGAATAAAATTTGGTACACGGATAGATCATATCTAGATTAATACATAAGTTACTCTTTATCCCGGCTCTCATAGTAAATAATTGATATTTTTAATCTGATTTTTTTAGTACATGGCGCTGGCGTCGCCACTATGTTAAGAGACTTTGTTAGCGGGAGGCGAAGCCGCTAGCAAACCCTAGTTAGCCATATTAGAAATGTGATCTGAATCAATTATAGAATATAATTGTATGTTTATTGATTTTCTACCTTGCAAGTGACGATAATGTGTTTTAATAATATTACTCGAGTGTTATATTCTCTTCTGCCGAACCTGTTGCTTATACATGCATATTATGAAACCCTTTGCCTTGTGAGACATAGGCAGAAGTATAATATACATACGTTGTGACTAGAATAGCCTCTTTCACACCATGACGGAGTAAACTTACCATAAGAGAAAATACAAGTTGCGCCTCTGTTTACCCTTTCAGATATAGGCTTAAGTGTGTATGTGTAATATGGACTTTGTATCCCAGTTTGATCATTTAATATATGGAGGTTAAGAAGTTTCCAGAGCAGATTAACCACCAGCGCATCTCATAACCATTTCTCATGGTTATGTTGCTCATTTCCGTGCAAGCTGTTGATTATTTTTCAAGGCAACACCTACCGCTGAAAGGATTTTTTTTATAGCATTGAATGATGAGACAGGCATGCCGTTAGGCTGATGGTAAGCGATACGACTACCCATAAACAGTAGAAACACCATCCAGCACCTTGAGTTTCAAAGTAATGTGTGGCATGCCACTGCGCTCGTCATGCTGAGACATAAGATGATAAGTCTCATTATGTCCTGTAGTTACACTGGCTACAATGTCCTTCAAACCGAAACACAACAGTGCATATTGTATCTGCTGCTTGAGGGTAGAAATAGGCATTGCGGTGGTACCCACCCAGACGGACTCTTACATATGAGAGACCTACCACCAGTAAATTATGCTCTAGGATAATTTGTTACCCCATTTTAAAACTACTGACTACCGTAATGGCACCAGTGTTCGAAACTTTAACGAGGTTGAGGTTGCACGTTTTGAAAAAAAATATGCATTATATTTAGAGTAAAGTTTGAGGTGAAATATTAAAAAATATGCTAATCTTATGATAATGTCTAAACATTAATAAAACGATATAATTATAGGTCCACTATCCATAGTTGGCACGTTCACTGCGCTCACACTAACACACATTTTATACAGCATGTCAAACAAGGGGGATTTTTTTACCGTCTGCATATCTTAATCGGTAAATAAAAATCTTCATAGGAAGACTGTTAAATCAGCCATTTAACTGATAAAACTGACTGGCAAGATTACCATGTCACGGTTTTGGTAAGTCTTTGCAAGCCAGCCATAATTTCTGCAATTAAAGCAGAAAATGTTGACCACTGGTATTTGTCGAAGACTGGTGACCTCGTTAGTCTTATATTGATAAAGCAAAAGAATATGTTTCATCTTTATCCGTCTTTATGAAGTACCTATTCAACTCAATAGATGGAGAGCCTATCGCCGTTTTGGTTATCAATTTAAACTCCAGCGAAACCATTTTTCACAAACTTTACACAATTAGGTACCCATATATAACCTGACCAGCCGTTGGTCGGACCAAGTGACTGCCCTCACTGGATTGTCTGTTACGACTGCTTTAAGAGAAGCCGAAAACCGAACGAAATGGAAAGGTATAGTAGATAAAGCCACGAAGGCCTTTCAGGAACACAACCTTCAGTAATGAAGCACGCGACCAAGAAGAAGAATATAACCTGGAAACATTACTTGAGGTTAAAATGAGCAGAAACAGTTTAATATAAATCATATAATCAAAAACACTTGCTTTAAATGCCTGTAAAACTCATTATAATTAATCATTATTAATTAATATTTAACTAATCACTGTTTTCTCACCCCTTCGGTGTATAAAAGTCAGAGACAAAACCCTGATCAAATTAATCGCTGCTTAAAATCTCTAGGCTGGAAGACACAAAAACCTAAACAACTTTTTGGTGACTTATCAAAGGCCTTGCTGGCCGTGACAATCGATACGTATCCTAAACACAGGTCATCGAGGACGCACGCACGACCTAGATCCGTCTGAAATGGGAGCAAGGTTCCCGACGCTTAGCGGAGGGAATGATTGTAGGTACCTGTCTAGAGCCCTAGATTGGGATACTGGGTTTTGGAAGGCTTCTAGGGATTCTAAATATAAATCTGTGGCAGGGCTATAATTTATGTATATCTTTATATTAATACGTAAAGCAAAAACTTTCTACACTTTTTTAAACACATTGTGCGTAGTTCATAATAAAGGAATGTAGAAAAACAAAATTTATGACTTACGACCAGCGGGCGATCACTAGTAATAATAATAATACTAGCCTGTGCTATACTCACCTACTTCTAGACACGGGCCTCTGCTTCTAAGATGGTTTTAGGCCTTAGTCCACCATGCTAGCCAATGTGTGTTGGTAGTCTTTACATACCTCTGAAATTCTTATGAAGACCTACTCAAGTATGCAGCTTATACCTGAGTAGATACTCGCGATTTTTTCAATCACCGTTAGAGTGAAATTAGGGTATATAGCCTTTTTTATTTATGAATGCTAAGACGTTGTATGGGAGGGCTGGTGGTGAGATATTTGTATCCGTCCGGACGACCATCGCATACAAGGTGGAAAACCCGCATAGTGACACAAGTAAAGGTATCTGTTCTGAGATCAGCCCGTGTATAATGTTTTACCGACTTTAAACAGGCGGACATAATTGTGTCTAATGGTGAGAGACAAACATCTATCGTCAGTCAAGACTATCTGGATCCCACTCTGCATAGTGCTTACCATCAGATTCAGGGGGGTTATTTTACCATGCTCGTATAAAAAAATACGAAGAAGCCATTCGTGTGATGGTAAGCGCTACGACTGATCTTAACAAAAACGCACTCACATCATTTGAATCCGGAACGAGTAGACAGAGGTGAAATCAGGGCACCTTTTCGCTGTGAGTGCTGCATCCTATCATGCACAAATTACAGACTCCGGGCTGATACTAACCAAAATAACTCACTATCTCTTTGCCCGACCAGGGATTCGAACTCGGGGCCCCAGAGCGGTGACGTACAAACATTAGTAAAACGAAAACAAAAAGTTATGGTTACGCTGCGCTCGTCATTCTGAGATGAATCTCATGTTGCTCATTGATTACACTGGCTACATTTACATGAGAGTGAAGGAATAGCGTGTGCACCTGTGTATTGCGCACACACTTGTGCACTATAATATCTCCTGCATACTTGGCTAATCTCCGTTGAGATTGGCCGCCGTGGTCGAAACTGGCTAGGAGAAAATTACATTTGTCAAACCTAGGTTCCTAGACGGACTCCCGCATACACGGGTCCTACCACCTGTCATACATGTTTTTGGTTGTAAAATACTGGTATATATTGTAAAGAGGGATTATAATCATACATTGTCGGATGTAATAACAAAATTGTGTTACATTTCAACGAAGATTTTAAACCGTAATGTTTTCTTTTTCAGACCGATATGCGCCCACCTTTTCATAAAAAAAAAATCTTTTATTTGGCACAACATTAAATTAGCTACAGTATTTTGACACGTTGACATGAATTTGTTAGTGCTTACACATAGATAACCTATTTAACAGTGGTCCTCACACTTGGCACAGCTTGTATCGTGAGGTATCATAGACCTCATGTCTGAATTATAGCTATTACGTTAACTTTAATAACATTAAAAAATATTTTAATGTTTTAGCGGTTAGAATTTAACCCCGTTAGGAAAAGTGTTTTCATATTTTTTTTTTTTGTGTTCACTTATCTTGTATACTATAAGGAACTCGTGTGCATATCTAACTTTTAGAACTATCGGTTTATAGCTGTACGTTTTCTGTTAAATAGTGTTAGTATATTATTAAGTGGAGCATATGGTCACGGCCAATCCAGTAAGAAAATGCCGATATCGTATGTACTAAATTCCGAAATACAAAAATGCTGGAAATTTACGGACATGCAAATATAGAAACTACTTTTTTATTGGTATCTATAGCGATGGAGATTGAACGTTTAGATTAGTTTTTAAGAAAGGCCGCCTGCTTCATGTCAATTCCCTCAGGGGATCCAATCCCATACAAATCTTTGTCTTAGTCAATGTATTGACCCCGGATGAACCACCATAGTCGCTGTACTAGCAGGAATATATCCTTATCTAAATATGTCACAATATTTCCCAATATGGAAAAAGGCTCGCCCCCTATCACATCATGGGGCACACATGGCGAAAAGTAAATGTCCTGGTTGCAACCCAGGGTAGGTAGAACAGCACCACTGCCTACCCCTTAGGCGATACAGGCATGTTTGTGTGTGAGTGTGTCACAACATAAAACAGTATTGAAACACATAATGGCGTCGTGGCGCGCCGGGGCGAGTTCGCAAATTACGTTTACGCAAGATAACCTTGGACTTTATTATCATTATCTAAAGACGGGACGGGACGAGAGCACCGGCGCGTGCGCATCGCGTAGGCGTTCACTGCGAATATTCATCTATTCCTATACGTAATGGAACATTTCTAAATATTATTCCTCTGAAAGCTAAATAGAAATGTGATAATGATATTATATTTATTTCATGTTATA
This sequence comes from Lapara coniferarum, assembly GCA_949316025.1. Taxonomy (NCBI): domain Eukaryota; kingdom Metazoa; phylum Arthropoda; class Insecta; order Lepidoptera; family Sphingidae; genus Lapara; species Lapara coniferarum. The sequence continues at coordinate 36,069,310 of OX438924.1, read as the reverse complement.
AAAAAGGAAAGAAGACTACCGTCAATATAAAAATAATGGGCGTGTGTTTAGGCTTATCATTCTTCCACAACGTGACCAAACTTGCTTTTAGCCTACGAGGTCTTGTTTATTTTTTAATGGCGTCTAAACGAACCAAACACTTTCTTAGAGCCCTATCAGCTTCATTCAAATAATCCTATCAGTATAGGACGGTAGGTACTCAAGCATAAATTACTGGTGGTAGGACTCTCACATGTAAGAGTCCGTCCGGGTGGGTACCACCGCAATATCTATTTCTACCGCCAAGCAACATTGTGCATGCACTGTTGTGTTTCGGTTTGAAGAGCTCTGTAGCCAGTGTAACTACAGGGCATAATGAGACTTAACATCTAATGTCTCAGGATGACGAGCGCAGTGGAATGCCACACAGTAATTGGTAACTCAAGGTGCTGGATGGTGTTTCTACTGTTTATGGGTGATCGTATCGCTTACCATCAGGCGAACGGCATGCTCGTCTCGTTATCCGATGCCATAAAAAATATATATGTAATATAATAGATCTCTATGTTATGGTAACTATTTATTTTAACAATTCGGCGTGGTGTTACAACTTACGGGTACAAATTAAATCAGCATCTAGGCTGAGAAAATAAGAGAACCTCTGAAGAGAAAGCCTTTATTGTTAAACGTTTCAGCAAATTTGTTACGTAAATCTCGCCGTGTATTTCCATTTAGGTAGTTTCAGCTCTTACCGTTTTTTGTACAGCAAACTAATTTATATTTAGAACTACCTGTGGTAGAATCTTCTTACTCAACATATTCGTACATAGTACACTGATTAATATAAAAATGTACAGCTATTGTTTGAAAAGCTAAATTAAATTTATCTATGAATAGTAGCAGTATAAAGTGGGTATTTCTGTATGAACATCAATCATGCTTTAAATCTCACTCGCTTGCCTGACGTGAGTTGGATAGACTTTTTATGGTACCATAAAAAATATTTTCAATTTGTCTCATATGTGAAAAGATACGTCTTTTTACCTGACTCAGCGACAAAGCGAGGCAGCGTAGATAATGATTTTGGCACCCTATGTAAGTATGTATACATATTCATTTTTAGATTCACTCTAGCGTTGCTCCTAGGTGGCCAATTTTGACAAACGAGGTGTTTATCCACTAGTCGTTATTGTGTGATGGTTATAGGCTATTTTTCAACATGTGTTTGTTAAATCTGTTGATATTTTTAAATCACTTATAGTCAACGTCTCCTAGAGAGAGTTGACGTCAGGCGATTGGCGGGTCGTAAATCTTTTCTACAAAATACTTGAAAAACCTCATCGTTACCCCACGTCGGAATAGGAAAATGGCAGGAAAAAAAACAGTAATAAAAACCTCAAACTCTCAGATACGCTCTGAGCGTAAAAACAGAGGGTTATCGCTGTTTATATGTATTTTTTAGGGTTCTGAACCTTAAAAGAAAAGAAAAAACCTTTCAGGATCACTTTGTTGACCGTCTGTCTGTCAAGACAATTTTCTAAGGAACGCGTAGATCAATCAAGTTGAAATTTATATCAAATACTCCGGTCTACTGTCTCTTTTAGCTGTGAAAAAATCAAACTTGTAAGTTTAAAGATATGACCGTTTATGTTGCAAATTTTTGTATATTTCGATTTCGTCAGGGAATCAAAACCTATAGGGTACTTCCTGTTGACCTAGACTCATGATATTTAGCAAGAAGCAAGCTCGTACAGGACGTGTTAAGGAATAATCTGAAAACCGTGTAAATATATAATTTAATAACTAAAAAAAGTCGAAGAGATATTACAAACTTTTTAAATTTGATTTATCTATTAAGTAATTAATTTTAGCGAACTATTGGACTTATAGATACTTATTTAGATACCTTACGTACGAGTTTGTTAGGTGCCCTCGGTACGCGAGTCCAACTAGCACTTGTCCGGTTTTTACCCGATTGCGAAAGAAGGAGGGTTATGTTTTTCGAGTGTATGTATGTATATTTTTTTGGCACGCCCTAGAGCCTAAACGGCCTGTCGTATTTTTATGCGAGTGGTGTCAATAGATTCGTTTTAGTCCTAAGAGTGGCACTGAGTACATCAAAATTAAAAAAAAAAAACAAAATTATTAATATTAAAAGTCTAGACGTGCAAATCTATCTTACATCTAAACAGGCTAGTTTTTCGCCGCCATTAATATTTTTGGTCCTGGTTGGTGTAACGTCACACTTCATTAATTGTAAAGCCCCTTTTCAAATGCACATAATGGCCCAATGCGGGTTGTATTTTGCGGACAGAACAAAAAAACGTTGCTTTAGAACTAGCATTTATATTTTGCTCGCGGCTTGGCATGGTAGTTATTCTTGGAATAAAGCGTGTTAAATAAAATATAGCCTATGTAATGTATGTAGTTTTCCATTAGTATTTCTTTTCCATTCGGTAGTCCACAGATTAATCCCTGCAAATAAAAACTAGTCTAAACTCGTAGAGCTATAATAACTCTCTATATTGATATACAGCATTTAGGAAGAATGTAGCTTTCGATTGATGATTTAAACTTCAGAATCAGACTGTAATTCCAATAATTCGCTTGTTCAAAGAAATAAACATAACTTCAACTTTATAATACGAGTATCTTACTAATATAAATGCGGAAGTTTGTGAAATTGTTTGGATGTTTGTATGTTAGAAGTAAACGCAGAAACTACTAAACGGATTTTCCATGAAATTTTGCACACTAGTAGATCATGTCCTGGGTTACCACATAATCTACTTTCTATCCCGGTAATTTGTTCATATGGGAAATAATGGATATTTTAATCTGATTCTTTAAGTAGATGGCGCTTTCGTCGTACTGTGTTTTATAGACTTTTGTAGCTGGAAAGCTTTTTCACGCAGGCGAAACCGCGTGAACACCTAGTATATTGTGAACCTTATTATATGATTGAAAAGCCAGTAAATATTGCATGTATAGTAAAAATATGTGAATGGTATATCCAATTGCTAAGTCTATCGCAACGATATATCATTTCCGTCATAATATTAGCGTTGAGTATTGAAGAAAGTCACCTTAGTTCCTTAGCTAACTTTCTGCAGGCCTTGGGCCCCAGGCACAAGTTTTGGGTCATGCTTGGGCCCAGTTATAGAAGCTCTCACTGGCCGCATACAAGGGTAGCTACTAGCTACAGCACTATATGCCTGTTGCGTTAGTATTTTTTTCACACAAATATGTGTTACGCAGTCTTGAAATGTACCTAACACCTCACGGCGTACAGTCCAAGTGAATGAATGAATGAAATCCTCCTAGCCAGTTTCGGCCACGGCGGCTAATCTCAACGGAGATCAGCCAGGTACGCAGGAGATATTAAAGTGCCCAAGTGTGTGCGCAATACACAGGTGCACTCTTTTTTTTTTTTTTTGTCCCTGACTAAACTCTTGTTAGCCTGACGAGGGTCGGCTTATACAAGAACACCGGTCTTGTGGGTGAGCGCAGAAGGCGCTCGCAACCCTTAAATTTAAGCGACCACGCTGAGGGCGACCCACTAATGGGTCACGACCTCGGCTCAGGGCGGCCACTGAGAGGATAAGACATCAACGTTTGGGGAATATGGTTTTTAACCTAATCCTATTTTACGTGTTGATTGTAGTCTTCGGCACGCGGGCCGGAACTGCTACGAGAGGGCAGGGTTATGGGGAACGCGACGAGGTCCTCGACGGCGAGGACGGTACAGCGGTCTTGTGGAGTGTATGAGCTTTAAATGCTCGTTCTTTTCGCGTAAAGCTAGAGTGATTTCGTCCTCTGGATCGGTCAGGACTGATCGCGGTCGTCTCCATTTGGCGCGGTCAAATGGAGTATATATAGACGCTTTACGGATAAGCGTGTTCGGGTGGTTTACCGCCCTGTCGAAATAGCGTCTGCTGGCGCACTGCATAAAGTGCCTGATGGTCGGCATATTGGTGTCCACGTGGAGGTTGCGATTGCGAACGTACCACGGGGCACCAAGTGCATGTCGTAAGAATCGATTTTGAAGCACCTGCATTCGCTGAAGGCGACCGGGCGGTAAATGAGCGAATACGGGCGACGCGTATGTCATTATCGGACGGATGCATGTTTTGAAGATCCTAATCTTGTTGCGGATTGACATCTTACTATTTTTGTTTAGGAGCCAGTGAAGCTGGCTCATCGCGAATGCGGCTCGCGCGCGTACCGCATTTACGTGTGGGATGAAGGTCAACCTCTGATCAAGGGTTACTCCTAAATATTTGGCTTGGCCCTTCCAGGGAATAACCTGGTCGGACATGCGGACTGAAAAGTGAGGGACATGGACTTTCCTTTTCCGAGTGAAAAGGATGGCCTGACTTTTGGTGGGATTGACGGTGATTCGCCATTTGCGGAACCACTCACCGAGTTCGTCGGCGGCGGTTTGCAAAGTGCGCACCACTTTGTCGGGGTCTATACGTGAAGCGTATATTGCGGTATCATCCGCGAATAGTGCCAGATGGGCGTTTTGTGGTCTAGGGATGTCGCTTGTGTACAGCGAGAATAGAAAGGGGGACAGGGCGGAGCCTTGCGGGACTCCGGCCGTGATGGTGTGTCGGGAAGAGAGAGTTCCCTCCACGCGATATCTGAAACCGCGATTCGACAGGAAATCTCGTATGATGTGCACGAGTTGTGTGGGCACGTTGAGAGTGTACAGCTTGAAAAGCAAGCCGTTGTGCCACACCCTGTCGAATGCTTTTTCGATATCGAAGAAAATAGCACCGGTAGGCATTCCTTTACGGAATTGTTCGTGGACGTACTCCGTGATGCGGAGCACCTGATTGACACAACTGTGTCTAGGGCGAAAGCCAAACTGTTCTGGAGGGATCAAATTTTGATTAAAAGCTACTATTTTAAGGCGGTCGAGGACGATCCGCTCGTAGATTTTGCCCAGAGTACTGAGCAGAGCAGGTGCACTCGCTATTCCTTCACTCTCATAGTCCGGTGAGACGGCAATCCGACATGACCGGAGAGAGATCAGGCCAATGAGATGAATGAGAATACAGTCCAAGTACACTGACAAAATGTCTTGCTGGTCGACATAATATTATCTGAACTACCACTGTACTGCACACGTAAAGTAACTAATCACCGTGACGTGTCATGAATCACGATTAATAACTTTCAAAATGAGTTTTATGAACGAGTCAGACGTTTAAAAGAGAAATATTAAGGCCCAGTTTAACCAGTTTCTGATATATTTCCAGATAATCATTTAACATATAACGCTTTTTTTACTTTTTCTGCGAGGTATTTCTATTCGAGACATATGAGTCCAAAAGTTGTAGTTTATGTATCGGATAACTTCCGAGTAGACTCTCAGGGACTTTATCAGCATGTGGGGAAATCGGTCCTTTAGTAGTTTTCAATATTCTTCATAATTTTCTGAATTAAATTAAAAATAAATTTGCTGTGAAAATAAACGGTACATTTACTTAATTATTTCACGTGTTTGTTTAAATTTTTGCAAATATCTATGTTTATTTAATGAAGGAAGCACTGAGTATTGCATCGAGTGCTTTATATAATTATAAAACGCAGCGTACAGTAAGAAACGAGACCCATCCGTAACCGATGCTGTTGTGTGCAATTTCATGGTTGTACTTACTACTAAACTACAGCTTGGGTTTTTAAAGTACAACCATGAAATTGCTTTTACGCTATAGGTAAATAATAAAGAATGACGTAATAAGTCACCGTTGAGAAATAGTTTTGATGAAAACTAGCACGGTGGTGGAGCCATACTATTATACTATTTTTCTATTTCTATGGGCACTGCAACGTGACTCAACTGGTGCTGACGGTAAGCAGAGAAGAGACCAGACAGTGTCACTGAAGATAGATGATATCCCTCGCCAGTCGATATAATTATGTCGGTCTGTTCGAAACCATTGTGTCTACAGCATCAACAGAAGCATGACTTCTTCTTATGAGTGTCTCAAAAAACCTATGTGAAGTCACAGGTTGTTGCATTTTGTATGACGAATGGGATTTACTGATGCATAAAGACTCTTGTCTTCCTAATCCCTATTTATATTATCGCTGGCAGCGAAACTATGATTCTATCTATCCCTTTTTGCCGATTTTGGCCCGACTAGATAGGGATATATTATATTGCAGAATGTAGGTGCTGGATGGTGGATATCAATTTACAATAGAACTAGCTATTTTCGGCCAGCATTGTAAAAAAATGATTTACTAAACTCATCATTACTAGTGTTTGACTGTATTTATTATTATACGGCTAACAAAATACACTATCCTACTAATATTATAAACGCGAAAGTTTGTAAGTATGTATGGATGTCTGGATGTATGGATGTTTGTTACTCTTTCTCGCAAAAACTACTGAATGGATTTCGATGAAATTTGACACACGGGTAGATCATGCCCTGAATTAACACATAGGATACATTTTATCCCGGAAAAATAAAAAGCGGAACTGTAACTCGGAAAAACTTCTTAACGCGAGCGGAGCCGCGGGCAAAATCTAGTAATAAACAATAATAATATATTATTATTATTATATTATTATTATTAACAAAATACACTATACCAAGATATTTTACATAGTAGGAGGAAATCGCCAGGAAATAATGTGTGAATCATACGATATACACCTACGTCAATATGATAATGTTGATATTGCTTAGAGGTGACAATGGCGGTATCAATCACATTTTAAGGTCATAAACGCGGATGCCTATAGAACTAAAATATTTTTTTTTTAATTTACTGGTGGTCGGTCTCTCATGTGTAAGAGTCCGTCTGGGTGGGTACCTACCACCGCAATTTTCATTTCTACCGCCAAGTAGCAGTGTCCATGCCCTGTTGGGTTTCGGTTTGAAGGGCATTTAGCCAGTGTAGCTATTGTACATAATGAGACTTAACATCTTATGTCTCAGGGGCGGTTGCGGACGACAACTTAGACGTGAGTCGAAGGAAGCCCGCAGCCGTCCCTAATGCGCCGAAGATGGCTACCGCGGAGTTTTAGTTGGTATGCCGTGCGGCGTACATAGGTTAGGGACTCGGCCCGGCGGTCGCCCGACGTATTCCATCTCTCCGGGCGGCTCAACGTCGGGTCGTAAGGCATGGTGAACCCAACATAACCGCTCAGTCGTTCCCCTTGAACACTGGGCGGTAGTAATAAGTCACTTTCTCCGCGTCAAAAAAAAAAAAAAAACATATGTCTCAGGATGACGAGCGCAGTGGAATACCACACAGTGCTTTGTAATTCAAGGTGCTGTATGGTTTTGCTACTCTTTATGTGTGGTCGTGTAGCTTACCATCAGGCAAACGGCATGCTCGTCTCGTCATTCAATGCCAAAAAAAAATCTTGCTGACGAACATTTTGTAACAAATGTATTATATTATGTTTTAATTTGTACTGGGTGAGAACAAATCTCATCTGATGACAAGCGCCTGTCTATTAACAGTATAAATACTACAATGAGAATACAATAAGTTATCTACTGCATGAGGCCGAATTGCGGTCGGCACCCTAGGAGTTTAGATCCCAGCTTACTGTCTATATATCCTTAAGTCAGAACACTGTATTGCTTGCAAACTGCACTTGTGCACATTGCAAAAGGTAATATAGGTTATATCTATTTAGCGAGACAGACAGGAGTATTTATAGGAATAAAGAGACCAACTAGACTGATCTTAGTTTGAGAAACCTGTAGTAATCATGAACATAATCTTAGATATGGAAATTGGCGTCACGTGGGTTCTTGCCGCTCGGGGCGGAACCAAAATATGCCGCCCCAAGCCACGGGGCGGAAAAAGGTCATCTTGACAAATAAGAGAGATGCAAGTGACTCCTAGCTATATATACATGAGACCAATAAAAAAATATATATCACGCATTTTGGCTCACTCCTAAAGTATATTATAGTGTTATTTATTTGACAGCTATTCTATACGATTTTTACCCGACTGCGAAAGAAGGAGGGTTATGTTTTTCGAGTGTGTGTATGTATGTATATTTCTTCGGCACGCTCTAGAGCCTAAATCCCTTGTCGTATTTTTATGTGAGTGGTGTCAATAGATTCGTCTTAGTTGACAGTGTTCACAAACGCTGTCGGAGGCATAACACGCTCACTTCTCATAATTTGGTTGGTGATATAAGTAGAGCAACAAAATCTCGGATTGAGTAGATGCCTCCGACTGCGTTTGTGAACATTTAAATATTTTTTTTTTGTTGACGCGGAGAAAGTGACTTATTACTACCGCCCAATGTTCAAGGGGAACGACTGAGCGGTTATGTTGGGTTCACCGTGCCTTACGACCCGACGTTGAGCCGCCCGGAGAGATGGAAAACGTCGGGCGACCGCCGGGCCGAGTCCCTAACCTATGTACACCGCACGGCATACCAACTAAAACTCCGCGGTGGCCATCTTCGGCGCATTAGGGACGGCTGCGGGCTTCCTCCGACTCACGTCTTAGTTGTCGTCCGCAACCGCCCCTGCGCGTATCGCTGTTGCGGTCCGTCTCCTGTTGTTGCGGGGGCTCAGAAGCCCCCGTACACCGAAGGACGCCCTTGGCGTCAGAGGCAGCGTGAGGTACGCTGCCGTCCATCACGGGGGTCACAAAAGTTGGCTAGACTAATAGGTGGACGGCCCCTCCCGCCCACCCGTGACCCCCGGAGGCCCCTATTAGTCGCCTTTTACGACAGGCAGGGGATACCGTAGTGGAATTCTCCAAACGCCCCCAATCCACAGGGCGGGGAACACTATCAACTAAGCCTATTCAAAACCAAAATAAATTATTCAAATTAAAATCTTGTTTCTGTCTTTTCAGTTCTTCAATGAATTTAATGTAGATGGCAGATATTGACCATTTAAAAAGTTTGCTTCTGCAGCTGAACTACAGGGCTAAACAGTTTATAGAATTATGACCACCTTATTTGCTATAATTGCGTACGATTCTCATCTCCAAATGGTTGATAAAATTGAGCCGTCTTAATAACACTAATGTCTCCGGGTGACATTAAATGCGATGCAGTGCTTTGCAATTCAAAATTCGTGTGTTGTAGTAGCAACATATATTAATACGTAATACATGTTACTACTGCGACACCGTATTATTTAGCTCCGTATATATTATTAATACGTAGGCCATAAACAGGCGTTTTGCCACTTATCTTCTATATATTATTACGTGAAGGCATTTTTTTACCCCTTTTAAGGACATTGCACCCACGGACGGGTGTGAGATTTGAAAAATTAAAGTTCTATACATGAGTGCTGAAAAATAAAATTTATGTTACAAATACAACATACATTAAACGGAATTAGACTACTGGACGACTACTAGTTTATATGAAAAATATTCCGATTGGTCCATTTTTGCGATTGATCCAGAGATATCAATCGAGGTCGTAAGAAACATAGCCCCTGTAGATAATAAATTAATTAGACATTACATTACTGAGTACTAGCAATCAAAGCACGGATTACCAGATTAACCTTCCTGATAATGTACTATGAATAGTATGGTGAGTGTCGTCACTAATGCAACAGAAGGCTTGTTTTACTTCCCTTCCAAGAGATACACATAAATATTCGCACCCATGTTAATAAAAATCAAGGGTTCGCTCCTTATGAGTACCGAGAACTTTAAATTACAAAGTGCTCCATGGCACTGCGCTCGTAACGTCAAGTAAGGTGTAGCGTCACTTCATAATACTTGTATGCATTGTCTTGCTTAGCAACAAGAATAGACATGCCTCAGGCGAATTCGTATACAACGTATTCTTAAGAAAAACAATTTGCCTCAGTTGGCTGATCGAACCTGAGACCACGAGCAACGTTGTCAACTTCTCTGTCATAACGTTGAGGAGGATGCTTATGTACCGTAATGCAGTGTACATTTCCTTTCCTAAAACGAAGCAACGGCAAAACAAGTCTACAGCTTTTAATATTTAAGCATTCAATTGCGGACTTATATACCTGGAAATTGGAATAGACTTTAACTTTGGCTGAACCCTCAGTAATAGTTAGTTCAAGGAAAATCGGATTGAAAGAACACTGACAATTATACATTCTATTATGATTCATATCGACGTAGGAAATTACTAACAAGTCATCATAACTCAGCGTATTAATTTGCGTTTACTTAGATCGTTATGCTTCTAGATTCGCATTGAAGTCTTAAACATTTAACCTAAGTTCGTGTTACCCTAGGCATAAGGTAATCGATCGGGCGATGACTGCGCTGTTTTGTTTCATTACTTATGCACTACGTTTTGAGCGCAGCTCCGCCCGTGCTCGTGCCTTTCTATCTTTTATTTAATTTTGTAATTGCTTAGCAGTCTCAAATTACCTATTTCTGCCACGAAACTCGAAAATATACAAACCGCAGCTCATTCTTACATTGATGTAGATTTAGGGTCTGTTTCACAAGTTTCGATTTAATTTTATTTGTCAGCTATCGCGTTTAACAGATAATGTAGATTACTCATTTTATTACAATATATTTAGGAGCATACATTAGAGTATCCTACTTTCGGCTGTTTCTTTTTCAATGCTTCCATAAAAATATAAAAAAATCAGAGTATGACTTTTGTATAAGCCGACCATATAGAAGTTATGAAACAGGCCTTAATAACGTTAAGTCGTATACTCGGATAACAATACGCGATAACAAGTACGCGTTCATATTGTTTAGTTTCCAATAATACATTAAAAAAAATAATCAAAATTACTAATGTTTTGCTAGGTTTTATTACCTGTTCAGAAATTGCCTCAGGTTTTTTTAGTTTCGGCAACGCTCTTCCTCTTTGTAGTATTGTTTGTTGGTGTTCTTAGACAAGCCTTCATACGACAGCCAATTTATTATTAAAACCGGTGGAACCTTTAATCCGCCCGGATAGCGATTAGCGAGCACCGTACACGAAGTTTTTTTTTTTTTTTTTTTTGTTAGCGGCCCTACTGCCAGTAACCTGACACGAGTCGGCTTTTCTGGCCACATCGGTCTTTAGGGTGAACACAGAAGCCGCTCGCAACCCTTTGAATTAAGTGACCATGCTGAGGGCAACCCACTAACGGACTACGAACCTCGGCTCAGGACGGCCACTGAGAGAGGATGAGACATCAACGATTAGGGCATACACGAAGTACGAAACTCTCGATAATGACACACGCGAGTCGCGTTCCTGGCATTGTTTCGACTGGCGTGGGCTAATAATCTCTCGGCAGTCAGCAGTTTACCTGAACCCAACTCCACTCACCATCAGATGTAAAAAAAATCTGCTGAAATCCCCTTGCCGATGTTTAGATAAGCGTAAAAATATCTTGAAAAGAAACACCAAGGGTGGATTAATCTTGTTTTCCCCCATAAAAAGGTAGTTAGCGGCTACAGCGGCACGGACATTGATAACGAGGTGTCTTTCCACCACAGATATGCTACGTTGATATGGATGCGTTTGATATCCACCAATCATATTCATTGGTCCATATAGCATAGCAGAGGTTCAACTAAGCTATGTTTTTTATATAGGTGGATGATTGTTACGGATGCATGCTGTGGGTACGTACTATAAATAGTCGTGAGTGGTGTAGCTATGTGCAGAGCATCATCATCATCATCTCGCGACGGCGCATCTTTGTAGCATATCTTACTCGCTCCTCTACGTAGCTTAGCATCAATGGGAACGGTCATATAGTTTCGTAGCATAACTTTCACATCCTCGCATCCAAATTCACAAGAACGTTTTAGATTATTCAATAAGATCTCTAAATAATAGATGCCATAAATTATCTTGAGGGAGTTAGTGACAAAACATCGATTAGTTAATAAACTCATAACACCTAATAGATGTTTGTTAACTTTAACAAGATTTAACAGAATAAAGTGATTTTAGTTTTCTGATCTGTATCAGCCTGGAATTTGTACATCGCGATGTTGCGATCACGTTATGGAACGGAATACACACGGCGTAAAGTGGATGCAGTAGTTGCGCCTCTGTCTTCCCCATTGGGATATAAAAGGTGTGATTGTGAGTTAAAACCAGGCGCAATTAAGGAATTATAGCCCAATTGAGCTAGCGCGCTGCGGTATCGCGAAGCAGTAAACAAACAGCAAAGGCGCGCTCTTATCACCAAATCGTTATCAGTTTCACAACGTCGCGCCGATCTAGATGACCACGAGTCGATGTTTACTATTGTACTTAGTGACAAGTACTTAGCTTTCTATTTCTGGGTCAGTACAATTAGTCGCACTTATTTAGACTTTATATACAGTAATGTGTACAGGAACTATTGCCTGAGGCATTTTCTTCATCACATCAACTAGGTGGCGCCTCTCGTAAACAAAAAGTAGATACTTTAATGACAATTTCTGTTTCAATTGGTAGGGAATTGTAGCCAATGTAATTCACTAGGTATTACTTTTTATTTATTTTTCTAAGAGCACAGCAAAGTATCAGCTGCACCTTACAGTAAGCAGAGAGACATCCTTCTTGAAAGTCGTTACAATTATGCCGGACTGTTTGAACCGGAGATACACAGGCCGATTCCGGAACGCGGCACACTCACGGTCCACTGCAGCGGTTTTAATATCTTTTTTACGATGGTCACTCTCTGGGCAGATAGAACTACCCTACCATCAGCGAGACTTACACCCGTATCGACAAATAATACTATGAGAACGCATAGTGTGCCCAAATGCATAATGTCTGCAATTTATTGTTCTCTTTGGCCTTGTTCAGCATTATTTATCTGACAGCCAACTGAACCAACATTTTATTTCAATATTATCCAATCACAGCGCCGCTTGGCCTATGTACTGCGAAGTCTGTCATCCTGAAAGCACTGAGAACAGACTTATTATAGCATTGGACTGTTCGTAGCTAAGTAACGTGTGTGAATACGTGTGTTAGCACTTATCAGAAAAACAAGGTAATGAGCGTAATGCAGTACCACTTAGAGGGTTTTAGAAGTTTTGGGTAATATAACTACTCTTTTCTCTTGTGCCTATAATCAGACGAAATCTTTCACCCTTTAGTTATTTATAGGAGGGTATATTGAGATGGATTTAATGCTATAGGCATCATGCAATCCCTGCCAACCAACGAGTTGGGTAAAAAATCTTGACTAAAGGTTTCGCTATAAAAATCACATCCATTTTATGTCGACATTACCAGATCCACCGTTCTGTCAATATTACGTGTATGGCTTCCTCGCTGTGCACTCCATTGTCAACACGAGTAAAAATGTGACGGAAAACTTCCGTTGTTGGTTCCGACAGCAGATTCATTCTGATCGTGGATCTGATTGTGGACAAACAAAATAAAATTATAGGAATTTTAGTATTCATCTAATTACGTTTCTAGTCACTCATTTTTGAATCAGCCTACCCCTTCGGGGATAAAGGGCGTGATTGTGTATGTATTTCTGAATCTAAATTTGTCATATAGCTAAGTAACATCCATAAGGTCACGCCCGTATCCCCAAAGGTGAAGCCAGAGGTGCAACTATAGCTGTAGCTTCTATCCTTCGCCGGGCCTCTGTCATACTACATGCTACGTTTGGCGTAATGTAATGTGCAGTGGGACTCTGGGTATATAAGGGGCACAGACTCTTCTTAGTCTACTCAGATGCGTGTCTTTCAATCGAAAAACTCACAGAAATTTAAATTCCTTCATTCTGATAACTAATGAGTAATGATGGACCCCAGGTCACTGATAAGGTGAACGTTATCCCTAAATGAAAAGATTAGTTAACTGAATAAATATGATGGCTATTCGTGATTTCCTTACATTAAAGGGAAATAGATACCGTTCGTGGCTCCACCACTCATATTGGTACTAAGTACGTAGTTAAGTGTATGTGAAGTATTTAGTTTTGTAATTCCCCATAACGAGTACGACATCGAATGGCGCAAATTAGTATGATTTCTACGGGCTTACATTTATTTTTATTACACACATACATAAGATTACGCCTTTTTCAGGGGTAGGCAGAGGTAGGGGGTCGCGGGCGGGCGGCAAGGGGCTGTCCGCCCATAGTCTACATCTATGATTTTGCACACCTTTGCGACCCCCGTGATGGACGGCGGCGTGGCAGGTAGGCCTCACGCTGCCGTTGACGCCGAGGGCGTCCTTCGGTGCGCGGGTTTCTGAGCCCCCCCACAACAGGAGACAGGCCGCCCTAGATGGCACTGCGCAGGGGCGGTTGCGGACAACAACTTAGAAACATCCGTCACAGGAAGCCCACAGCCGTTCCTAATGCGCCGAAGATGGCCAGCGTGGAGTTTTAGTAGGTATGTCGTGCGGTGTACATAGGTTAGGGACTCAGCCCGGCGGTCGCCCGATGGTTCCATCTCTCCGGGTGGTTCAACGTTGAGTCGTAAGGCACGGTGAACCCAACATAACCGCTCAGTCGCCCCCCTGAGGCTGAACAGTAGTAATAAGTCATTTTCTCCGCAAAACAAAAAAAAAATCAAAAGGGGTAGGCAGAGATGTCGAATATGTGGGTGTGTCCCACATTTAGCTAGCGATATTAGGTTCCATGGAAATAAGGGCGGGCCTTTTACCATCAACTGGGGACATTTTCAGGCTCCGGAGTGATACTGAGTACAATTACCCTCACCATCACTTTGCCCGACCCGGCATTAAAACCTGAGACCCAGCGAGTTAGTCGTTCCCGATTGAGTATTAAGTACTATGTAATGTTATGTTACATTGGCGTCCCTTTTGATAACTTTCCTTCTACACCCTTTCTAAGTAATCTGTTTTTCTAGCTTATTTAAACATGATCCAACATTACAAATTCATTGTGTCATGTTTCCTATCGTTTTATTATAAAATATAATGATGATTCATACAAGTCACTTTCTGGTGGATTCGACAATTGCCCAGTGCCCAGCGACAAAACATTGCGATACATTGCAAGTTGCAACACACTATACTGCAAAGGCTTTTATAGTGGCAATTCGCTTGGCTGATTGGAGCAGTAACGTGCAATTTTATACATACATAGCATCTCGCCTTTTTCTCTTTTCAGGGGTAGGCAGAGGTCACACTTATATGATCTCACCCACATTTCGCCGGCTATGTTAAAGTTGTGCAATTTTATGACTCATGTATTGTCCGATCTGATTTCACAATAATGTGTCATGAGCCACATGTAACCTCTTAGGGTTAGGTCTTCTTTCATTTCCGGTAAGAATATGGTGTAGATCACGACACCAGCGCGCGGTAAGTTAAAGATCTTGGTTTGAATCTTTAGGTCTACGAAGATGCGCGTTAAAGAGTAGATGGATACACCATATTAACAAAATGTATGTCGCATGAGCAAATTAAACAAGCCGATATTTTTTTAATAACAATCAAAAATATACCATCATACCAAACCAGCCCTGTATTATATACTGCCCACTGCTGAGCACGGACCTATTCTACAACTGAGAGGGTGAAGGCCTTAGTCCACCATGCTGGCCTAGTGCGGGCCGGCAGACTTCACATACCTTCGATATTCAGATAACTTCTCAGGTATGCAGGTTTCCTCACGATGTTTTCCTTCACCGATAAAGCGAGCGATAATTCACAAAGAATACATACATAACTTTTTACAAAAGTCAGAGGTGTGAGCCCTTGAGTTTTGAACTTACGGACATAGTCTCGGCAGTCTGTTCCACTCCCAACTAAGCTATCGCCGCTGTTATCAAAAATATTAACAACTTATATTACAGAACACAATATTATGAAAACTTTTATTTTTTAATTAGCTTTTACTCGCTGCTTCGCCCGCCTGAAAGAGTTTTCCGCGATAAAGTTCTCGCTATACATTTTACTGGGATAAAAAGTAACCTCAAATTTTCCGAGGGTCTCAAAATATCTCCATTCCAAATTCCATCGATATACGTTTCGCAGTTTTCGAGTTTGTCGCGTACAGACAACGGGCGACTTTGTTTTATTCTATGTAACGAAGAAGAAAAAGATAAAAGTACAAGGACAATTATTATATTAATTCATTAATATCTCGACTAACTGCTAAGGAAACTTTCTGATGTACAAACCTTGATTGAGGTTGAACTGAACTGTACGATGAGGCCATCCAGGCCAGGAGCCATTGTTGTGAAACCATCTTAAATAAACAAATGATTAAAATCCATTTGTACTATCATGTGAATTGATGCATTATTTTGTAATGTTTTACTTTAGTAATTTTACTGGTGGTAGGTCTCTCATATGTAAGAGTCCGTCTGGATGGCTACCATCGCAATGTCTATTTCTACCGCCAAGCAGCAGTGTGCATGCACTGTTGTGTTTCGGTTTAAAGGATATTGTAGCCAGTGTAACTACTGGACATAATGAGACTTAACACCTTATGTCTCAGGATGACGAGCGCAGTGGAATGCCACACAATACTTTGTAACTCAAGGTGCTGGATGATATTTCTACTGTTTATGGGTGGTCGTAGCGTTTACCATTAGGCGAACGGCATGCTCGTCTCGTCAGTTAATGCAATAAAAAAAAATGCACATAAGTAGTGTGCTTGAATATATGCACATATTTGGATGGAGTTGCAACATGTACATCTGTACTGTGTCCCACCTTGCAACGCTATTTGCTTAACATTGAGAGACTCAATACAATAAACTATAAAAAAACATAACAAGTATATTTCTTCCACTTTACAGAAATACTGTAAATTGCTTAACGTTGATTCGCGCCAGCTGCGTTCTCCTAACGTTTAAGCTTGCTTTTTATTTCTATTGAGTTTAAAAAAATACAATATTAGCTACGTTTTGGTCGTATGATACTTGTGATTTCTGCATAGAATACAGACTTAGGCATTCTGTTTTCATCCATGCGCACCAAATGTCCACACTATCGTAGCTGGGCTTTCATCAACATAGACTCAATAACTGAAATGTCTGTTCACATTCGGGCGCACTCCAGAGTATAGCCAGGTGTCGCCGTCTACGGATACGTCGTGGAGGACATCATCACCAATTATGATTTAAGTACATGATAGGTCGTCCAGTGGTCAAAATTCTACCGTTGAATTTAATATTATTGTAACACACATTACACAAAAAAAATCGACACTCACCTATATGAACTGCCAAATATCACTCTGTTCCGTGCGTGCAATGTGCTCAAAAAGGGGTACAAAGTGTTCTAGTCTTCACGTATTATATAGATTATAGATTATGGCGATAGGCTCGCCCCCTATCCCATCATGGGACGGAATGACGGCGAAAAGTGGGCGTACTAGTTGCGCCTCTGCCTACCCCTTCGGGGATAACAGGCGTGAGTGTATGTGTATGTGTGTGTGTGTGTATAGATATAGTGCATTCCTAGGAAAGCCTGTCATATGGCAGTTACTGTTAGGCAAGAGGCATGCGTATCTCATCGCTTATTTATAAATGAAAATTAAAATAAATGGCTACTAAGGTTAAAGAAATAGGACAATTAATGGAAACTAAAAATTCAAATCTATACAAGGTGTGAAATTATTTTATAAACTGTATAAACAACACTACTAGATGAATGTTCCTCGTGTGCAAGAACCCAGCTGTGTTTATTATTAAGATAATAGAGAAATAATAAAGAAGTTTATTATTGGAACAATAAACAGAAAACAAAAACACACATCTTATTATTTTTTACAAAAGCAATACTTGCACCAACAATATGTACCATCTTTATGTCTGTGTCTGCCACCAAGCAACATTCTGCAAGCACTGTTGTATATCAATATGAAGGAAAATTTAGCCAATGTAATTACTGGGTATTATAAGACATGAAATCTATTTTCTCAGTGTGACGAGTGCAGTGGAGTGTCACGCAATACGTTATAATTCCAAATTCTGTATGATGTTGCTATTATTTGTGGTCGTATTGGTCACCATCAGACGAGTAGTATGTTCGTCTCATCATCCCACTGCAAAAAAAACATCTGTTTTCGTGTGAAGGAGATTTTAACCAGCTAATTTATTATGTGACTTAACATCCAATGTCTCAGGGCCACGCAGTGGTATCATTCAAAGATTCTGTGGCTACAATTAGTACGCTATCTTTTCTCTTACCAGACGAGCGGATTGCTCCTTTCTTCCTCTATTTGTGAAAAAAAGGACAATTATCTAATATTATTATTATAAAGATACTAATATTATAAAGCTGAAGAGTTTGTTTGTTTGTTTGAACGCGCTAATCTCAGGAACTACTGGTTCGAATTGAAAAATTCTTTTTGTGTTGAATAGACCATTTATCGAGGAAGGCTTTAGGCTATATAACATCACGATGCAACTATTAGGAGCGAAGAAATAATGGAAAATGTGAAAAAAACGGGGAAAATTATTCATCCTTGAGGGCTTCCATTGCGTGCACTGCGAAAACGGTTCAAGATACCAAAAATATATGTATGAAAGAATTATTCCTCTTGAAATGATCTAAAAAAATATCCGCGACAATATCTGTCTATCTTTTAAGATTAACCCAATAGAACCGTTTTTATGGTAATCAAATTTGGTCGAAATTAATAATATTATAAATGCGAAAGTAACTCTGTCTGTCGCGCTTTCACGCCAAAACTACTGAACCGAATTAAATGAAATTTGGTACACAGATATTTTAGAGCCTGAAAAAGGACATAGGCTACTTTTTATCCCTGTGAAATATAAAACGGGACTTTTATCCCGGAAAAACTCTTTCACGCGGGCGGAGCCGCTGGCAAAAGCTAGTATATACTAAAACTTCCACGCTACTCCAAGCCAACACTGCCTCATACTGTCAATATTGACAGTATTAAAGTAATGCGCATTAGAAAGTGATTGTGCGATGTATAATGTATTACGCGCTCCGTTCTGATTTAGATCCGTTTGGTATTGATTGCGTTTATGGCTAGGTTTGGTGTTAGGGCATGCATGCGGTGCTATGGCCTAACGTAGTTCGTGACGAAATTCGGTCTCAGGTGTTACTATTTGCGTAATGTAAGCTTCTGAGTTATATAAACAACATAGAAATCAGATTATAAATGCCAAATTATAACCATTTCAAATATAACCCTATTATATTCTAATAAATGCCAATAAAAATGGCCGCTAAGACAAATACCTCGTTCTTTATCCAATATTCAAAAAAATTATGTTCCTTCCTAGCCGATTTCGGCCGCGGCGGCCAGTCTCAACGGAGATCAGCCATGTACGCAGGAGATATTATAGTGCACTAATTTGTGCGCAATTCACAAGTGCACTCGGTATTCCTGCACTCTCATAGTCCGGTGAGACGGCAATCCGACATGACCGGAGAGAGATCAGGCGCAGGACCAACGGCTTTACGTGCTTTCCGAGGCACAGGAGTATCACAATGGCAGCTTCATGACACCGAGCTGCGACTGAGTAATTTTTAAGATGAAAAAACCCAGTTACAATTTTTTTGGCTCGACTTGGGATTCGAACCCAGGACCTCAGCGCGGAAATCGTACTCGTAACGCGTACGCAATACAACTACGCCATCGACGCAGTCAGTCAAAAAACTTAACCATGTTTTAACGACCGTGGCGCGTTCGAGAAATTAACTATATAAGAAACATTTTTTTTGCTAATAAATTAATGAATATCTCCACATAATTAATTTACTGCTTAGTTCTTACGAATAGTCCTAGTACATAAACCTGCAAATGACTACTTAATCATTGATCTAAGCCAATTATCTAAAAGCATTGAAAACCATGTTTAAACGGTGTAATAAATTAACATTTTGCATAATCGACCACTTTATTATGAAATGGCGACTATATGACTGCCTTGACGTCGTTTGCATACGCAGTACAATTATGCTGTGTTGAGGTCTCTGGTTCGATCCCCGGGTCGGGCTAAGTAATATTGGATTTTTCTATTCAGTATTCAGCCCGGAGTCTGGACTTTGTGCTCTATATGGCGATAAGCTCGCCCCCTATCACATCAGGGCACGGAATACGCATGGCGAAAATTGCGTACATTAGTTGCGACTCTGCCTACCCCTTCGGGGATAATAGGCGTGAGTGTATATGGGTATGTATATGACAATTCGCCCCTTTTAGGTACATAGGACCTAGCATAACTAGCGGAACGTAGATGTGATACACATCTGCCCCCTGAAAAGGGGAGATGCTGAATGCCGTATGTAAGTAGACGAATCTAATTGGATTTAAAATAACGATACCTATTTTATATTGATAAATGTAACAGGAACACGTTGGATGCAGGCCGTTTTTCACAGGTCCTTGAAATATCTAGTGAAGGCCTTCGTTGTGCATTGAATTTCATATGGCTGATGATGATGATGCTATACTATTTTGTCTTCGTCGTTATAAGTTGCCAGAGTGGGTTGGCGATAAGAAGGCACCCAGACGTAGAATCTAAGCCGTCTTGGCTTACTTAAGTGTAAAAAAATGGGATCCGCCTAACGTCAAATTATTTTCGTGTAATCTATACATATAATAAAAGCAGTAGAACCGGTGTAGGGGCGGTTGCGGACGACAACTTAGACGTGAGTCGGAGGAAGCCCACAGCCGTCCCTAATGCGCCGAAGATGGCCATACAAAAAAAAAAGTAGAACCGGTGTGTCTGTACATTTAAAGAAATGAGATAAAAAAGAAAGAGAGTGCCTAAAGATAGAAAACAAATCGGCGATTTTTATAATTCTTTTCTGTCTGTCCGTTTTTCTGTTTGTTGTTACGGCACATTTCCGAAACTACTGAACAAATTGCGTTGCAAATTTGGCATACGGGTAAATTATGTCCTGAATTAACACATAGACTTATCCCGGGAAAATATAAAGCGGGACTTTTATCCTGGAAATACTTTTTCACGCCGGCGGAGCCGCGACCAAAAACTAGTTTCTCAATACCTTTCTATCTTGTTTGACACAGTTAACAGTTGCAAAACTAACTGTCGATTTAACTTTAACCACGGGAAATTTTACCACAAAATATGCTGTTCATGTTACCGTTTAAGTGTGATTCAGATATTTTATAGAATATCTAGTTTCCTGGTTGTATCTACTTTGTGTTTGTAATGTTTCTTGAACATGTTTTTTTATCAGTGCACAATCTGTTACGTAAATGAACACTTTAAACCTTTTTTAGTTGTCGACTTTGTTACACATAATGATATTGTCACGAATATATATCGGACTAGCTTTTGCCCACGGCTTCGCCCGCGTTAATAAGTTTTTCCGGGCTAAAAGTACATAAAAACCTTCCCGTTAAATCACTCTATCCAACACATTTATTTGGATAAAGATTAATATTATGACGTTGATACAACTCTTAACAAATAATGCATTAATTCCGACCAAATTTTATTACCATAAAAACGGTTCTAGTGAGTTAATCTTAAAAGATAGACATATACTGTCCCGGACATTTTTTTTAGATCATTTCAAGAGGAATAATTCTTTCATACATATATTTTTGGTATCTTGAACCGTTTTCGCAGCGCACGCAATGGAAGCCCTCAAGGATGAATAATTTTCCCCGCTTTTTTCACATTTTCCATTATTTCTTCGCTCCTAATAGTAGCATCGTGATGTTATATAGCCTATAGCCTTCCTCGATAAATGGTCTATTCAACACAAAAAGAAATTTTCAATTCGCACCAGTAGTTCCTGAGATTAGCGCGTTCAAACAAACAAACAAACAGACAAACTCTTCAGCTTTATAATATTAGTATAGATTGGGACACTACCCCAGCTATGTCTACCTTAAAATTATTTGTCTTCATTAGCGTAGAAAATGAAATAGTACCTTTCATATATGTTCTTCTGTTCAAAAGCATATAAATAAATTTAAGAAATTCTTTGTTACGTAAAAAGATCTATTATTTCAAGATAATAAAATAGAGCTATTAGTATTAAACAGTACAAAATGGCCGCCCGACTCGAGTTGTGGTTTAAAGCACAAATTACTCGCTACGTTAGGAGCTATTAACTCAATTAGTCACAGACTATGGATTTACGTCCTCTTTCCTTGAACTTAGACGAATAAAGGTTATATTAGGTCGAAATCCAAAGGTAAAACGTTTATATATTTAATTATTTTTTAAATCTAAAACAGAATCAATTTTACTAATTTATATTTTTAAGTTAGAAGATGTATTGATTTGATGGAAGTAAACGCAATAGCTGAATGGATTTCAATGAAATTTGGCACAAGATTAACATAAGCTAATTAAAGAATACATTCAATACTTTGACGAATTCGGTCAAGTGTACAAAAAAGTAATTAGCTTAAATTTTGGTTAATTGACAATTTTAATTATGTTTATATTGTGTTATTAACGTCCTGGAACCCAATTAATGTTCAAATAATTGTGAGCTCTACCCGCCCTTCTTACAAAGATATGCGCGTCACACATACGTGGCCCTGAATTGACGTAAGTATTGTTAAATACGTATACGTTTTGCAAATACATGTTATTGGTTTCAGGCGGTGGCCCACTTCTGCGAGGCGGTCCTCTCGCGGAAGGAGAGTGCCGAGAGGGATCGCCAGCGCAGTGGTGATCCCTCCCGCCGCCAGACGAGACGTAGGAGGCGTCGGGTGGACGACTGACCGACGTCTCCCGCCCTGTGGATTGGGGGCGTTTGGAGAATTCCACCACGGTATCCCCTGCCTGTCGTAAAAGGCGACTAATAGGGGCCTCCGGGGGTCACGGGTGGGCGGGAGGGGCCGTCCACCTATTAGTCTAGCCAACTTCTGTGACCCCCGTGATGGACGGCAGCGTGTCTCACGCTGCCTCGGACGCCAAGGGCGTCCTTCGGTGTACGGGGGCTTCTGAGCCCCCGCAACAACAGGAGAAGGACCGCAACAGCGGTACGCGCAGGGGCGGTTGCGGACGACAACTTAGACGTGAGTTGGAGGAAGCCCGCAGCCGTCCCTAATGCGCCGAAGATGGCCACCGCGGAGTTTTAGTTGGTATGCCGTGCGGTGTACATAGGTTAGGGACTCGGCCCGGCGGTCGCCCGACGTTTTCCATCTTTCCGGGCGGCTCAACGTTGGGTCGTAAGGCACGGTGAACCCAACATAACCGCTCAGTCATTCCCCTTGAACACTGGGCGGTAGTAATAAGTCACTTTCTCCGCGTAAACAAAAAAAAAAAATATATGTTATTGGTTTCATCCGTTGAACGTTTATTTGTAATTGGCAATTACCATACCAGCCCTGTATTATATACTGCCCACTGCTGAGCACGGGCCTCCTCCTCAACTGAGAGGGTTAAGACCTTAGTCCACCACGCTGGCCTAGTGCGAGCTGGCAGACTTCACATGGGACGTTCTCCTTTTTTATCGACAATTAGACCGCTAAATTTTTATATTTGTTAAAAAAATAAAAATGTGATTTCTTAAGTAAAATGGACTTTAAATTATTGCCTCGTTATTGTAGATTTCAAAAATATATAATGCATCGAAGTATTACTTATGTTTTTTGCTTTACTTCAAATTTTGTAGGAAAGGTAACAAAAACTCAACACCTCGGTCACAAAAATGTTTTATTTTTTAAATTTTTATGCGAAATCAGATCTGTAGTTTCTTATTATTTTCTTATCAAGAATACAAACATTTATGTTTAGCTAGCTCCATGGGACGGAATTCTTAATATGAACATTTAAAAAATGTTTTCCAATACCACTCTGTCACATTTTTGCTTCTTACGACTAAAAACTTTTTAATATTATGAAAGTCTTTCAATAAAGTAACTTCAAAATCTGGTGAACACCTTTATTGTATAGCATGTAATACTAGAAAACGGATTTTTTGTTAACATTACCAATAAACTGGACTATACACTACTTTGAACTTGAATTATAAGGGGGACAAAATTGTGACAGAATGGTTAACGAAGTGACGCAGTGGTAAATAATCATTACCCGCTGAGCAAAGTTGACCTTATAACAGCTTTAATATTTAGAAAAAAATAACAAACTATAATATTTCCTCAAAATGCTACTATAAGTCTTATTTATTGGCATCCATTCTTGGGCAGTCATTAATTTAGACGTATACCTTTTCGCTTACTCTACTTTTCAAATACTTCTATTGGTTTATCGAATTCGTAAAACACGCGTCTTCCTCTTTTAACTACCTTAGGAGGTGGAATAATTTTTAACAAATTTTCGAACATTACATCTGACACATGAGATTCTACCAAATTAAATAATTTCCCAGTATCATCAAATGTTTTATAAAACATCACCCGAACATCTCCATCTTCATCCACTTCATCTTTCACACTTCATCTTCACTTTTTGCTACTCCTAAGTAAGTGTACTCGACTTTTCTTACACTTACCACTTTGACTAAAAGATGTGTACCATTGTTTATTAATAATGGATGGATCTTATCCACTAGTAGGTCATGTGATGAACCTGGTGTTGTGTCCACAGATTTTCTCAATTTAATAAGGGGCTGGTCATCTTCGTCTTCTGAAGTAGAAGTATACACGGTCTTGTAAAATCCTTTTATAGAACCTATTATATTAGTTATATCAGTCAGCGGTTCTTCTACATCTGAGGTTGGAATGTCAACTTCTATCTCACGTTCAAACAATGGGCAATAAGTCTTTAAATTGTAGCAGTTACAAAATTTATCGCAAAAACAACTCAACATTCGGTAGCGCAACATTCCAGGCTGCTGAGCAAGCAATTGGTGGACTTGCATAGTCCCTTTTAATGGAGCAATTCCTTGTGGGATTGTCATCAAAATCTGGGCAATATCGTCTTTGCCAACAAAAAAGACCTTTGTCTTACTGCGATTGCTGACTGCATCGAAGAATTGTGATGCGTCAACAATGTCGTGTCCGCTGGCACATCTTTGTGACAGAGGTGCCTCGTGACAGAGGTGTAAAATAGTAATGTTCGAGATTCTCAGCTTTCGCCTGATTATAATTTAGGCATAAAACTAGGCATATATGATATATTTATCAGGAATCAATAAAATAATATTAAAACACATATATTACAATATTATTTGGAAGTAGTAACTTACGTGACAGAGCGGTCGCTAAATAAAAACACGCACCTCCTTTTACTGTTTCCGAGCGACTGACTGGGAATGCCGGGGTGTAGCGACGTATAGAGTGGGTCCGGAGTAGAGGGGGACTAGGCTGTTTTCTAGTGACCAAGATCAAAATTGCTAACGCACATTATTTTATGCAATGAACTGAGTGACAGAAGGTAGCAACAAAAACCATATACGTCGGGAGACAGCTAAAAAATATTTTTTTTATTTAATAATAGAAACTTTAAAAATTATTTTTTCTTATTAATTTAATAACAAAGGTTAAGTAGTTCAGTAAATGTTTTTGGATAGAAACTTACAATGTGATTTTTTTTACGAAAGCAGTTTGTTTACGTTAGTGGTCACAGAGGGACACGCTTTATCTGTATGTAAAACACCTCCGTTACGGTTTTCGTATACTATGTCACAATAATTACGTAAAAAATATTAATAATCAAAATCTATTTTTTAGGATATTATAATTGTTGCATTGTCAAGTGTATTTTTGTGAAAGAAAAAATAAAAATGTTGTATTTTGGAGCAATAACATTTTTTTTTCCGGAGAGGACAAGTCATTGTCGATAAAAAAGAAGAACGTCCCACATACCTTCGAAATTCAGAGAACTTCTCTGGTATGCAGGTTTCCTCACTATGTTTTCCATCACCGTTAAAGCAAGCGATAATTCACAAAGAATACACTCATATTTTTTTTAGAAAAGTTAAAGGTGTGTGTGTGCTCGTGGGTTTTGAACCTGCGGGCATTCGTCTCAGCAGTCCGCTCCACTCCCAAATAGGCTATCGACGCTTACTTGGCAATTACTGTGATTAATTTCTACAAAAACCTATCGTCTCCCTCTAAGAAATTATCACTTGATATAAAATTTACACAATTTAAGACGTCCGTTTTTGTAAATCGACATTCAAATTTAGGTAGAAATATAGAGGTGGTAGGCACAAGGACGAAAGCTGGTCGAAAAAACAAGACAGTTGTGTCGACTCCACATTCGAGCATGATGGAGACAGGTAGAGAAGAAAAAATCATCTAATTTAATATATGAGCCACTTTTTTATTTGTTTAGAATTAAGCACAAATTCGTCATCTTGAAACAGCCAAATCATCTCACAGAAAACTAAATATAAATATCGAACTGTGTTGTTGCGATTCTTGTCGTTAGTGAGATCGTCGGAGCCCTAAATAGCCCTACCCTTCTTAATTAGTAATACCTTCTGGTGTTAAAGTTCCACAACGCACGTTTTCTCCGACATTAAAATGTTTATAGAAAATGGTGGTCATTTGCTAGGAGACTCACTTGTTCGGTTGTTGGCCTTCGACTTCTAGATACATTTAAGCAATAGGTATGTTCTATGAACCCAATAATTAATTTTGTATTGCTACTGGGCCAGTAGGAAACACACATACATCAACCCTCCCATAATGTATTTTTAGCAAAATTTTAAACATTTGGGGAGGCGTACGAAGGTTAGATATTTATAAATACTCAACATTTGCCTTCGTGGAGAAACTCATTTCTACCTAAAAGTGGGCCAGAAATTCCAGCCTTGCTGTTTAAATAATAGCAGTCGCATCGTAGACATATACACGCACATACACTTTTTAGGTATCGCCGAAGGGGTAGGCACAGGCGCAACTAGTGCACCCACTTTTCACCGTACGTATTCTGTCCCTTGATGTGATTGGGGGTGAGTCTATCGCCAAATCGGGCACAAATTCCAGACTCCAGACTAATATTGAATAGAAAATCCCAATATCATTTTGCCCACTCCGGGATCGAACCCGAGACCTCAGCATTGCAGTTGTACCGTAATACTACTACGCCAGCAAGGCAGGCAGGTTCCCGGTAGGTAACGGCTTGGTTGTGCCTCTGGCATTGCTTTAGTCCATGGGCGGCGGATGCCGCTTACCATCAGGCGGACCGCTTGCTCGTTCGCCTACCAAGGCAATAAAAAAAAAAAAAAGATGGTATCGTCGCATCGTGGACAAAAGTTTATGTACTTTATTATCTATGTTATGATTTGGAGTAGCTCATTTTCATCGACTAAGTCAAATTTTATAGGTTCGACATCACTCTTGAAAAAGTTTGCTGTGCTGACTTCGCATTGGTATGAAATGGGAAAAGGAAGGAAATGGAATCAGAGGATACAGGATAACATAATATTATTGTAATCCAGACTTGATTGATGAATCATAGTAACATACATAAAACAATATAAGGAAGGATAACCCAAACAGTTCATAGTATTTAGACTTGTTGACATGATTCGGTATCGTATTCCGCCTGCAGCCTTTATTTGTATTTGACGTTGCATCCGCGACGCGGGAGCCGGATCTCACGAAATGCAGTTTTAGGTGACGACTGAGATTTAAGTTTTATTACTTATTGTTTTATGTCAGAAACATGACCATCCAATGTTTCAAACAGGTATGAAGTAGAAGATTTGTGACTCAATTTCATGCTCTATGGCCTTCTGAAGCAGACATGGAAATAAACCCTTCTAAAGTGTTTCAGTAGTTATCTTGATGGTAAGTACATATGTAATAATCTGCAATCTAGTTGGTACCTCCTAGCGCTTTGTATATTTAAACCGACAACCAGCAGTGTGCAAGTCAGAAAATCTGCCATAGTCATCAACCCAATTGGTTTTCAAGACATTACAGACAAGTTGTTATACAATGACTTCTGAATGTGACGAGTGCGATGCAGTGAAAGGCAGTTTTATTCTGTACTTTGAAATAAAACTACTTAACAGATGGTCCACCCCGTGACCATGAAGGTTGCAAAGTCTTCGAAACGTCGGGAGTAAAAATTAAACAAATGTATCACACAAAAATCCGTTAAGTAGTGTTTTATTTCGATGTCAAACATTCGCGTACACGTAAAAATCGTTACTCTGTACTATTTAATAAAGAAAACTAGTTTGTTACTCTTTATCGAGAGTCTTGAATTAATTTTAATAGAAAGGTCGATATCCCAATTAAAAAATAAAGTTTATAAAGTTAAAATAGCTTTAATCTTATTGGACCATTTTTACGAACTCAATGTAGCAATTGAGGTCGTTTATTGACATGCCATAAGTTTGAAAAATATGTGTACTACTACATTTCAAATGACATTATTTTCAAGTACTCAGTCTCGTAAACAGGCCTCGGCTCTCTACAACGATCCATATGTATTAGCATAGTATCTCCTTTGTTTGCGTATCCGAGTGCATCATACTAATAACGACGCGCTACATCGAGCGTTACAACACAATATTCGAAGTAGAGTCACGCTCCAACTAGTTTTGTTCATATTCCACCGGAGCGATATCTCTGTCTCTGAAAACAGAGGTCAAGTAATCATTTGATGTTGCCTTGCGTGCTGATGTCAAGCCCTAAATTCTTCAAATCCCATTATTAACTTGTTTCCATCGCAACAATTCTTTTGGTCAGTCAGCTATAATCTCGCAATCGATATACGCTATTTTATCAGAAAATCTATTAGGTACATAATACGGCCGTGCCGCCCATAAACATAGTGTTAAAAACCGAAGGCTCACCTTGATGTTTTGCCAAGGAGTGTTTATTTTTGTGGCGAAAGTGCGCCGGCGCAGCGCGCGGTCGCCAGCCGTTACACGACGGACGGCGGAAACTGCCGATCTCGCTCGATTGGGCCGCGACGCGCGTTCAAAACCACCTATGTAACATAAATTGAATATTCGTGTTTTATCCAAAACTATCGTTTTAAACCGCAACATTTTGTCATATTCGATAAATATAAACATTTTGACGTCACAATCACTGGAAAATAGAGCTGTACAAGCAATAATTCGATCTTAATACTGGTTTAAAACTTGCATACTTGCAAGTAACATAGTGTTTATTGACAGCCGCCATTATCTGTCTGAGAAGCGCTAACCCCTCGCTTGGTGTGTTTTTTCTCTTTATTATTAACTTGGTACGTGGCGTGCCGCGTCGAGGAACACGTATATACATATACATAGTATAGCATGCTGTCTGTTCGTACAGGCATCGGCTGCGCTCGAGTGGGTGCCATGTTCAGTTTTAGAAGTTGACGCACGATGCATATAATATCCAATTTAGCTGCAAACTCTGTGTCGAATGCAATTCTACTTTCTGTGATATATCTTTACAAGTAATGTTTTTTGTTATTGCAGAGAATGGAGTCCTTTGTCTCATCATGTTTGAATCAGTAAAATTACAAGCTTTATACGTAAAAATTTTAAATTATCACGATCAAAGAATAATATGAAGGTTGACTCGTCAAGCCCCGCTACGGACGCCGGCGTCCGAGTATATAGGGTTTCCCCATACATCTATATAAATAAGAGGGGTTTGACGGGTTAAATAGTATTAATTAATTACAATTTACCTACAACTCTGATTAACAATGCATTAAAGTAATACGAAGTATCAATTAAACATTGGTCCCTACGGATCCTACAGATATCAAACAAAGATGGCGTATCGCGTCTCTTCTGGGAAGGTACTTAAATAGAATGAGGGACTTTAGGGTTCAAGGGAGAGGGTACGAAGCCAATAAACAAAAATAGTTCATCAATATAATGTGATATGTAAAATGTATACTATACTGAATGTTATCTCGTGTCGTAATCTTATCAATTTTTTTTGAGATACGTGCTAGATAATGATTTGAGTTTATATTGTATGTTGTTATTCACATTATAAATCTTTTTGTTTATATTCCGCACTAGCTTTTGCCCGCGGCTCCGCCCGCATTAAAAAGTTTTTCCGGGATAAAAGTCCCTGTTTATATTTTCTCGGGATAAGAAGTAGTCTATGTGTTAATCCAGGACATGATCTATCCGTGTGCCAAATTTCATCGAAATGCGTTCAGTAGTTTTTGCGTGAAAGAGGAACAAACATCCTTAAATCCATACATCCAAACATCCATACATTCTTACAAACTTTCGCCTTTATAATATTAGTAGGATTGGTTTAGTGAGGTTTCGGTCGTGATCATCACTTGGCATGATATGTCGAGTAGCGAAAATAAAATGGGTGGTTTCTTTAATCTAAATACACATATCGCTATGACTATATACTTTTTTATTCCCAAAAAAATTTTTGCGACGTAAGTAATAATAATTTTAGTATTTACTGGTGGTGGGTCTCTTCTATGTAAGAGTCCGTCTGGGTGGGTACCACCGCAATGTCTAGTTCTGCCGCCAAGCAGCAGTGTGCATGCACTGTTGTGTTTCGGTTTGAAGGACATTGTAGCCAGTGTAAATACAGGACATAATGAGACTTAACATCTCGTGTCTCAGGATGACGAGCGCAGTGCAATGCCACTCGGTGCTTTGTAACTCAAGGTGCTGGATGGTGTTTCTACTGTTTATAGGTCGTAGCGCTTACCGTCAAGCGAACGGCATGCTCTTCTCGTCATTCAATGCCATAAAAAATATATTCAGTAAATTATTTATTTTTAACAGGATTTGCGCCGGCGTCGTACAGATGGCGCTAAGGATCACTTCAGTGATTAAAGGAATTTTGTAGAGGGAAAGGCTTTTCCGCGGGCGAAACCCTGAGCAGCATCTGGTAACCAATAAATACTACCTTGATTTGTCTGGGATGAGATTTTGCTCCATATGCCGCTTGATCTTTATTAAAACACTAGACTTTTGCTCGCGAATCCGCCCGCGTGATTAAGTTTTTCCAGGATAAAAGTCCCGCTTTATATTTTCCCGGGATAAAAAGTAGCCTATGTTACTCACTGATAATGTAGCTTTATATTGGTGAATTATTTTTTCAAATAGGTCCAGTAGTTTCGTAGTCTATTCAATCCAAACAAACAATCGAATCTTTTCACTTTTTAATATTAGTATAGATACCAAGGAATATTAAAGACATTTGCCTATATTCAGTTGCTATAGGTTCTACTTCAGCTCATTCTTTCAACCAGAAGCGTTGTATTACAGTATTTTACACGGAAAATATGTTCTTTTTATGGCCCTGAAAGCAAATTACAGTTATGCTTATAGTTATATTTTCGCCAGCAAATGCAATGTCGTAAAGTGTGGCAGAAAATGGATGTTGCAGTTTATAATAACGGTATTATGTGACTGATCGCACTGTCAATTACGCAGTTCTTCATTAAATGTTCTACATATACCTGAGATTAGAGTAAGTAGAGCCATATAATTGTAGAGCGTGAATGTGTTTGTACAATTGGTGTTGTACCACTTTCCAGTGTTTTAGGCCGTTAAATGGAAGCAAAAATAAATGTTCCTTATTTCAAAAATTTCATAGCTGAACATGCTATGTTAACCAACAACAACCATCCAGCATCACCAGCATCCAACCATCAGGGTGGTTAACTACCTACTACTAGTTACTACTTAAAAAATATACTCATTTAAGTGACCGCGCGAGCAGGTCTCGGGCAGTTGCCCGGTTCGCCCTCACCCCTCACTCTCTAAGACCACCAGTGTAATTAAATATCAGATTAATAAAATAGTCTTACGTCTGGGAATGCCTAGTTATGGACACACGTAAAACATTATATCCCTTTTCAGTGGTTCATATTCAATTATTTTGCTTCTCGTTCCAAAACCATCTTCAATCATTTGAAAATTTACCTATTTTTTCCTAGAATCGCCGGAACGTAGCAATATATTCCCAGTATTCTAATAGTTATTTATTTATTTGTAAATTACAACATTATCTTTACAGGAATTACACCCAATGCGATGTATATTGTCATACAATTCAAATGAAACATTTACATTACCTTTCATCATCAACTATAAGTACCTACATTACTTAGCATTTCCAAAGTCACCCTTTTATACTATGTTTTTTTTATGTTATGAAACAAAAGCGTCGATAGCCTAGTTGGGAGTGGAACGGACTGTCGAGACGAATGTCCGCAGGTTCAAAACCCACGGGCACACACCTCTGACTTTCCTAAAAAGTTATATTTGTATTCTTTGTGAATTATCGCGCTTTAACGGTGAAGGAAAACATCGTGAGGAAATCTGCATACCTGAGAAGTCTCTGAATTTCGAAGGCATGTAAAGTCTGCCAGTCTGCACTAGGCCAGCGTGGTGGACTATGGCCTGAACCCTCTCAGTTGTTGAGGAGGCCCGTACTCAGCAGTGGGCAGTATATAATATAGGGCTGATTGCATTGGATTGCATTGCATGAAACCAAGTCCGTCGAAACGACTCCTCTAAATGGGGGATTTAAAACTGTAATTGTTTTTATGCATAGATGGCAAACTAGAATCCGAGCTGCGCTGTTACTTATCTTGTTCACCTTAGTATATTGTGAAGCAGAGGTACTACCCCGGGTGAGCCGGCTTACGGCCAATCTCAATAACTTACCAACAAAGAATAATCACTTGAAATACTTACTTTTGGTAGTTATCTGTGTTTCTATAAACGAAGATAGATAAGAATACCTTATCCTTGCCTCCTCGTAACTATCGGAGAGTCGAATATAATTATTGGCATTGGTGAGTTTAATTGTGAACGTTTAGTTTTTGCCAAAGATGAACATGGCGCTATTAATCATTGTTATAATAATATATGCAGTATGTTATTTAAATTGCTTTATATAAAACTAGATTTTGCCCGCGGCTCCGCCCGCATTTTTCCGGGATGAAACTCCCGCTTTTTATTTTCTCGGGATAAAATGTAGCCTATGTGTTAATCCAGGACATGATCTACCCGTGTGCCAAATTTCATTAAAATCCGTTCAGTAGTTTTTGCGTGAAAGAGTAACAAACATCCATACATCCAGACATACATACATCCATACATCCATACATACTTACAAACTTTCGCTTTTATAATATTAGTAGGATAAAATGTAAAATATTTAAAATATTTTTTGTTGAAAACATAGAAAGTACTTAATAACATTGTTTTAAAACATACCATTACTAGTACTTAGTGCAAAAATAAAACGTCTCGGCGGGTGCACTCACTAGAGCTACGTCAAAGTTTTTGATATTGAAACAGCAGTAACAGTTAACGTAACTTTTACTGTCGAGTTAGATATCAAACTCCAGTGAAATGTTAGTAAGTTATTGAGACCGGCCTTAACTCATTCTATTGAAAATATAAACCTTGGCTCTACCACTTTAAAAATGAACTTTGTTGAAACGTTCGGACTTTGTACCAGGCACTAGTTCGTAAAATTTATTAACTTTTATAAGCTATATCTCTTGTTAATACTGAAACAAGTTAAAATAATGCTTTACCATACCATACCAACCCTGTATTATATACTGCCCACTCCTGAGCACGGGCCTCCTCTACAACTGAAAGGGTTAAGGCCTTAGTCCATCACGCTGGCCTTTTGCGGGTTGGCAGACTTCTCATACTTTTGAAATTCAGAGAACTTCTCAGGTATGCGGGTTTCCTCACGATGTTTTCCTTCACCGTTAAAGCGAGCGATAATTCACAAAGAATACACACATAATTTTTTAGAAAACTCTGAGGTGTGTGCCCTTGGGTTTTGAACCTGCGGACATTCATCTCGGCATTCCGTTCCACTCCCA
Organism: Lapara coniferarum; assembly: GCA_949316025.1. NCBI lineage: Eukaryota > Metazoa > Arthropoda > Insecta > Lepidoptera > Sphingidae > Lapara > Lapara coniferarum. The sequence goes on along the minus strand of OX438924.1, from coordinate 36,035,737 downwards.
ACTAGGCTATCGCCGCTTTAAGAACATATATTTTACGAAAGCCTTAAGTTAATCCAAGCTAATATGAACTTTGTAATACCTATCGAGTACACAAGATACAAATGTAAACACAATATTATTATTAGTTAGGTTATAGTATAGAATATTTCGTTATTTATTTATATAATTAAAAGACACAAAACAGAGTAATAAATGTCTCGATCTCAAGGCAGTTAGTATGCATCTCGCGCTGTAATAAAGATTTTGTAAATTCTTTGCACAGCTTGCCAACTTCATTTATTTTTTATAAAAAATAAAGTCGTTGCTTAATATGACATGCTTCAAGGAACCGGTCTCGCATGGGCATCCGGATTAAACTTCGAGGGAGGCTGTTGAGTAAAAGATCGAATTCCTTATAAAATTACGTTTTAATGACATTGTTGTCTCGGTAATTACTCCAAGTTACGAGATTTTACGTCTGAAGTCTCAGAGTGATGTGGACAGTACATATAATACTTTATGGATAAAGATCGGGTAGCGTTGCCGCTGTTTAAAGACGAGTGACAATCACGTCTTATCCTTAAATTGTATATAATCACTACGTATTATGCAAACTGCAAAAAACAGTAGAGACACTACTACAACGGATTAATACGTCGTCACATTTACAAAAGACGTTAAGTAACGTCACAGTGGGATTAAACAAAGGATTTATTTCGTCGAGATATGTGTGTGCATGCACCGTCTCTACAGGCTCGGTGTGTGCAATTAAAATTCCTAACTCGTCGCGTGACACGCGGCCGATTTCATTTTATGAAAACGCTGCGATGTGTGTGCGTACGTGAATGTGCGTGTGTGCGTGTGAGTGATCCCACCAGGGAATTAATTGCGATAGATGGCGCTAGCTATGCGCCTTTGTGAAGTGTTCTAGATTTATGAACAGAACTTGCTTTTTAAAGTTCAGGTTGCGAGAAATAAAATCCGTGTTTTTGTTTCTATTGAGGAACTCCGTATTTCATATAAAGTTAAATTTAATTAATTACACAAACTTAAATGTAATTAATTACGTATAAGTTACCAAGACTTAATTAATTCATGTGAAAATCTATTGTGTACGTGTACATATCTACTTTATTTAAATGGAAGCTACATTTTTATTTACAGAAAAACCCCAGGTTAAGACATTTGCCGAGTACAGATGAATACGAGTGTGTAAACAGATTATTTGGGCGTATTCTTTGATAATAATTCATAGTCATATTTATTCGACAAATCATTTGGCGAAATATTCTCTAATAGTCTAAATAAAGCATTATTAAGATCAGCACGATCAAAAATATCACTGTTATATAAACCCCACTTGAATTGACAGCTATACAGCCATTTATATTGTGACTGTTAGACACAATAAACACTTGCTTTAGCGATCTAGTACGACCTTAAAACGGTTTGCATTAATCTTGCTAGAGAGCTTCTAATAGCTTTCACAGCTTTAGTGCTTTATGGATTTACACTGTGCGAGTTGGCTTGAGTAGTTTAGTTACTTGCATTGTATACTAACATTATGCTAGTTAATGTCATGTTCGAGTTCATACACACACACACACATCTTTCATTCCCGAAGGTGTAGACGGAGGTGCAACTAGTGTGCCCCTTTTCGCCGTGTGTTATACATAATGTGAGTGTTTCCGACATCAATTCTAGACCTCGGACTGCCACTAAGCAGAAGAACCCTATGTCACTATGATATGTTGACTTTAATATGTTCCTGTGGTTTATCTATACATAGAATAAAACGGTGGAACCGTGTTTCACTACATTCAAAGAAATGTGACAAAAAAGAAAGGGGGTCACTAAATAAGAGTAATGGAACACAAATCAGCGATTTTTGTAATTCTTTGTTGTCTATCTGTTTTTCTGTTTGTTTGTTACTGCACATCTCCAAAATTACTTAACGGATTTCGATGAAATTTGTCACACGGGTAGATCATGTCTTAGATTAACATTAGGCTACTTTTATCCCGGGAAAATATAAAGCCGGAAAATCTTTTTCACGCGGGCGGACGCAATAGCGGTACGTGCAGGGGCGGTTGCGGACGACAACTTAGACGTGAGTCGGAGGAAGCCCGCAGCCGTCCCTAATGCGCCGAAGATGGCATTTTAAAAAAAAAAAAAAAACGCGGGCGGAGCCGCGAGCAAAAGCTAGTTAATAAAATAAAAAATTCTTTTGTTTACTGATTTTCCTATTTATTTACCCCTACAGATTTTCTCGGTTTCTCAAAATAATTAATTATTATTGGATGATTTACTATCGGGAATTTCCGAGTTCAAGATGGCAATGGAGTGGTTAGTAAGAACAGAACTCACTTAAGCCGACGCCCATCACGATGTTTCATGAAAATTTCTACAATTTTATTCTAATTTAGATGCCTTTATATTCGTTTTGCTATCTAGGCTCTACGCTCCTGCCATATATGCTTGATTTTAAATTTGTGTAGTGGTTACATTCCCTTTGCCATAAGTCATAACTAAAGGCAAATGTTTTAGCTACATTGCTCTTTGCTACCATTATTTCTTGGTTATCCTCGGGTCGAAAGTTATTCTAAAAAAGTTACGATATTATTTTAACATCTACCAACTTGACATTGGCAAAATCACCGATGAAACGGTGGAGCCATTTTTAAAAAGAAGAAGAAGATATTTCATGAAAAAAAAGTAATTATCAACAATACTCCCAGACATCAGTGCGCTAAAAGGTTAAACAAGGCGTGACGAGAAAGTCATACATTTAGATTACGATAAAAAAAATGAGATCTCGTGTTTTTTCGTAATCTAAATGTATCATCATCATCATCTTCCTGCCCTGGTCCCAAATTACTTGGGGTCGGCGCAACATGTTTTTCTCATCCATTCTTCTCTATCTTTCATCATCAACTCATTCACGCCCTAAATGTAACGTAATCTAAATGTATATATTTTCTAATTCCACTCCAAACAAAAATCAATAACAAGATTAGCGATGCATATGTATGCATATTCTTTCAACCGTTTATTTCATCATTCATCATCATCAGCCACACGAAGTCGTCTGCTGAAAAGAGGCCGCCTCTAAAGATTTCCAGACTGACCTGTAAAAAGCGGCCTGCTGGCAACGTGTTCCTGCTACTTTCATCAAGACGTTACATTACATAATTAGTTGCAAATAATTGATATGCTTTATGTTATGCTTGTGTTATATTATAGAAATCAATATTTTTTTTACATTTTTAATATTTATGGAAACATAAAAGCTATCGTAGTCCGTGAATCCATAATTCCAGGAAAATATAAACCCTACTGCTAATCGCTTAATGCACACTGGAACATAGTATAATTGGCCGATACGAGTGTAGCTACTCAGAGAAGATTTAATAATATGGCATCATTGTCGTAGCTCGTATTATTTTCTAAATTTTATGATTTCATTGAATAAAGCAACAAAATTTAAGGATTCCGTGAGATAGCCATAATTTTGGATGGTATTTTACACTGGCATGGCTTTTTTTAAGGTTATCATTTTTTAATTGCCTTTTTGTATATGAAGAAAACATGTAAGACACCATCTACATAATAATGGTGCACCACGAAAGCTTACAAATGAAGCTTGAATGACTTATGATCTTAGAAGCTCAAACTTAATATAATATCATATACAAAGCGATACAGACTGTAATAAAATATAATATTTATTTACTAAAAATAAACCCAACATTATTGAACCAATTAACGTTCGAGAAACAGAAAAACCCAATTTGATTTGACTTTTTGTAGTCAGGCTTCGAGCTTTATTTATAGAAACGTTTTCGTATATCAGATATTGGTTTTGTTATTCAATAGAATTCATATGTATCTACGAACGATGTTATGAAACAATGAAATATTATGTTTCAACATATTTATTGTTATATTACAGTTTGTACATAGTAGGTTTCATTCGTGGTTTCGCTCGCGTGGGCTACAGTTGTTACAACAAATTAATTAATCGAATTAATATTTCACATCATTAACAAAGAACAAATTCTTAAATATTTGTTAACAAAGAGCGCATTTCTTGACTCTTTGTCAATTAATAACTGCTAAATGAAGTCCTCAGGATACTTCTCTTAGTTATAGTATTTTTCCCCATATCAGTTTATTCAAAATAAAGAAAGGAAATCAGTCTTTAATATTGTAACTTACAAGTATATACATAAGCAATAATACATTTAGCAATTGACTTAAAATATACCCAAACTAACTTTTTGATCGCTTTTACTCTCGATTAAAAGTCCGATTAAGAGATAAAAAGTGATTTAATATATATAGATAATATAGCTTCACTTTAATGAAAGAATTTTCAGAATCAGCTCAGTAATTCCGAAGATTATCTCCAACACCCAAACTTAACTTAACCTCCTTTATTACTAATGGATAAATGGACTACGAGATGAATACAATCCAAACAATATAACTTAGTAACTGGCGCAGCCATCTAGATTGACGAAGAGAAAAACGTCGGAGTATTATTAAGGTTGTCGTTCCCATAACGGCGGGTCATAAAAGTCATTAACCCCGATACCATCCAGCGCTTACGTGGGTGTATTTCACGTATTTTTCTATGTGCAGAATGTATACCATATTGTTAAAGTTGGTTTAATTATTATCTCGCATGATGGAGGTGAGAATGTAACGGAGATTTTTTTGTTTCGGTATATAGGATCTAGTAGTACAGTGTAGTCCGGATATTTAATTATGTAACGACTAGCTTTTGCTCGCGTTCTCGTCGGTTTTTTTGTCGTATTTAAATAATTTAGGAGAAAAAATAGCATATAGTACCTACTCGAGTATAAATTACCAGCCTATTATTAAGAATTTTAGAATCAAATTTTTAGTTTAAAAAATTAATAGGTTAAAAAATAAACAATTTCGGATTTATGAATATTTATATAGCTGAAATTTGAAAATGAGTAATAACATTTTCAATTTCCTTGGTAATTGCATGAAAAAAGGGTACTGCTGTAATTCATTAGCAATGTTAAACGCCTTCTAGTCCATATTTCTGTCTGCTTAAATCAAATGAACAATACCGAGGAAAATAATTATATATTTCATTCCCACAGCTCGTAAAAGCTTCTGTATAATAAGCTTTATATAACACTAACCGGGAAGTTCTTTGGTATATATTGTTCGAAATACTATTAACAACAATGAAATACCTTTATATTGTAGCTTAATATTATACAGATATATATACCTAGACCCTCTCCGCTTACAGTATAAAAAAATATCGTCCTCTACTATTGAGGGCGTTGTCAGAATATCATTATACTTTAATTCTTTTAAAAATACATTCTATATCTATACATCTATACATATTAATAAAATTGGAGTGTCTGTAATATTGAGATAACCGTTTTTACTACATGTATATATACGGTACGTACACCAAATGACATTTTTTAAAATTTTTGTCTGTCTGTCTGTTTGTTCCGGCTAATCTCTGAAATGGCTGGACCGATTTCGACGGGACTTTTATTGGCAGGTAGCTGATTTAATAAGGAGTAACTTAGGCTACGTTTTATCCCGAGAAAATATACAACGGGACTTTTAGCCCGGAAAAACTTTTTAACGCGGGCGGAGCCGCGGGCAACAGCTAGTAAACAATATAAATAATTCACTGATAAAATCAATTATAAAATGACTGGTATAGGAATTTGTGCCATATGGCTATAGGCTCGCTCTTATACTCTAGTCGTTTTTTTTTTGCTGTAGATGCATCTCTGCTTACGCCGTTAAGGTATATAGACATGAGCTAAAGTAAATGTAGTATTCAAACCACTGGAATGGCTTGAAAGAGAAAAAACGAGCCAATAAGCGAATGAAAACCTATTTAGAATGAACCTTTTTCAAAACCGCAATTAACCATATGGATAATGGTGTTGGTTATGTAATTATCATGTTACCTATACCTACTATTGTTATTAGTTTAAGTCTTATTACATAATTGTTTATTATCCCAAATAAAATAAAATAAAATAAAATAAAACCATCATGTACGATGAATTGGTTTGGGATCAACGCTGTTTGTGAATGCTTGCTGTTTAAATTTAAATTTTTGACGCTAGGTGATTAGGTTTTTTTTCTCCTGACTTTTTTGTCACGTAAAATAAGAAACGTGTTACTTGATAAGTCAAAACACGTTTCTGGACCAAAGCTTCTTGTAGAGACAGTAATTTAGATATTACGTTCATTGCAAACTCTACTTAATAATAAAAAGCACTTTATTAAGTTCTTTTTGGGGGGCTATATGTTTTTAGTTTTGTACCTATTTTTTCCTAGATAAAAGTCCTTCTTTATATTTTCCTGGGATAAATGTAGCCTATGTTTTTCGCTAATAATGTAGCTTATATTGAAGAAATATTTCTTTATATCGGTCCAGTAGTTTTGAGTTTATTCATTACAAGAATACGATTTTTTTCCTCTTTATAATATTAGGGGGCGAACGGCGCCAACTTTTTGCGGTGTTGGGCATAAATTTCAATTCTGTTATACTGAAATCGATAAGTTTTATTATGAGTTCAAAAACTATGCTATAAAAATCGCTGCGAGTAGGTACATATGTACGCATGTGAGAAGTTATACTTCATTGGCATCATTAAAAAATAGTTTTTAATTGCATGCAAAAATAAAAAATTAAATACATTATTTTTTTAAATTAAATTTAGAGAATAATTTGTACTAAATATTATAAGATTCTTAATTTTAGATATTTATAATTGATTATTTAATAATCACTTTTCATTTTTATCAAAAAGTTTTCATTAAACAGCTTCAAATTTTTTCGTTATATGATGCGCGCGCATCTTAAAATTTCACTCTCATCATTTTTTCATAACGCGCCTAAAGAAGTACATAACTTCAAAAAGAATTTATAATCCGGAGTCGGCACCGATCGAGGGCTTGTCGCCGACGATGGCTCTGACCGCTCGCCACTTACATTGTATTATTTAATTTCGTCGGGGATAGTGCAGAAGCGCGTATCTAGCACTAGTAAATACCGTTTAAGTGACGAAAAGAGTTTAATTGAAATTGATACTTACTACACTAAACTTATGATTGATATAATACTATACTTTTTTTACTTACGCCGTATTTACCATTGGTGAGTAGTAGGTACGCAGTATTGCACTATCCCCAACGATTTGTAACTTTGTACAGTCACCAGCATAAGTAGGTGAACAAATGCAAAATTTCAAATTGCCTACATACTTTTGTGTTCTTACTAATATATATTTTTCTCTTCACAAAAATAAAATAAAAGAGATTTGCTTTACTTCATACGAAGACTATGTTTTTAGTTTAACTTAACGCGTATATAGGCGATTTGAAATTTTCATTTTGTACAGATATTTATGCTGCTGACTGTACAATTCTTAAATCTAACTTCTAAACACCGACTGTTAACTTTTAATTCATAAAATTTATTATTCACACACATCACATAAACCACATAGTATAAGTCACACATAAAATAATGTGTGTACTCTTAAGAAAACCTGTAAGTGTTACACCATGGCAGGAGACGATTTATGTACTTATCAAATCGCGGAACCTCGCCTTCTGCTGCCAAGTGTTTCTGGAATGTTAGTGTCTAAAATGACTTAATTTGTGAAAACATCAATAAAAAAACGTCATTCTGTTAAAAAAAACTAAAACAAATAAACTGGTAACATATAAAACTAATGCAGAATCCATCTCGGTGGGGCGCGACGTTAATGGATCGAATTCGACCATTTGCTTTGCTGTTATGTTTCGCGCCCGCATGCAGCGCGGGCTGCAACAGCACACCGATGTAGCACTCATTGCGTATAGGCTTTGGATATTTCAGTTTTTGCATAAATATAAATCATGTTTGTGTACCAAGGAAATGTCTATTTCATCCACCAAGCAACAGTGTGCAAGCATTATTTGATGGATATTCTAGCTAATATATTTATAAGGCATTACGAGGTAACATGTCTTAAGATGACAAACGCAGTGCAGTGCTTTGTAAATTTTCTGTAATTTATGTGGTATTCGTCGTCTGTTTATGGGCAGTGTGAGTTCCGGTTGATTGACAAAACTCAATTATTCTGCTTTCGTAGCGAATTTTCCTTTCTTTTTGGTGTCATTTATATGGGGACCATCATTCAGAAATATACTTAATATACACTTAATTATAATTATAATTTTTATTCTTTTTGGTGTCAATTATATGGGGATCGTCATTTAGAAATTATATACTTAATAATAATTATAAGTTTTATGTTCATGCTAATGTTTGACATTGAAATAATACTACTTAAAGAAAATTGCAATAAATTTGTCCACCTCGTGATTTGCAATGGCTTCGAAAGCCGGGTGTAAAAATTAAACAAATTGATCGCAGAGAACTCCGCTAAGAAGTTTTATTTTAATTATTACTAGCTTTTGCCCGCGGCTCCGCGCGCATTAAAAAGTTATTCCGGGATAAAAGTCCCGGTTTATATTTTCCCGGGATAAAAAGTAGCCTATGTGTTTATCCAGGACATGATCTACCCGTGTGCCAAATTCCATCGAAATCCGTTCAGTAGTTTTTGTGCGAAAGAGGAACAAACATCCATACATCCAAACATCCATACATTCTTACAAACTTTCGCCTTTATAATATTAGTAGGATTCTTATTCTGGAAAAAGACTTTCACTCCGGCGGAAAAGTAAAATACAAATTAATAACACTATACATCTCGTTTCAGGAAGTAGAGTCGATTTGCAATGCAGTACATTGCAATCTTTCTCTCATTGTAAACTAAGTACTGCGCATTCGTATGTGCCCCGCCTCTGCCTGAAAAAGGCACTCATTAGCTTTTACTGACATATTCTTAAAGCTTTTCATCGCATGTTGCGTATGGAAATAAATCTGAGTGAATTGTCTATATACTTCTATGAATGGCATTGAGTTTTTTAATACATCAATGATGAATGGTAAAATGGAAATTAGTTTTCAACTGTTTATTGCAATTGTTTATGGGGTTGCTATCATTCGAATAATTGAATGATGTTGATTTTAAGATGTATCAAAAATACTTCCTGCTTTCGAAAGAAAAAGGCTGCGTTGCATTATTTTTAAATTAATTATAATAATGTTGAATATGTATAAATTAAATATTACATTGACGTTAAAAAAAGGTAATAACGCTATTATTGATAATCAATCAATGTTAGTCACTCTCTTCCTTATATAAAACAATTTATTGGTATGAGAGATAACAAGATAAAGTTTCAAAATAATGGCGATAACTCTCTGGTTTAGGTAACTTTATAAATCCGATTCCAAATTGCGTTCCTATGACGCATGCGCGTTTGGTTGCGGCGCGTAGGCGGGCGGGAGTGACTTCATGCGTGACGTCAGCACCTCGCTCCCGGCTCGCTTCATATTTGAAGTTTTTCTGTAATCAAAGTTCGTAATCAAAGTTTCTGATGTTTTGATGCTCTTGGGTAAGGGGAAGATTCCATTTGCTCTGTTCGTGTGTTAAGATATTGAAAAAGTATTTTTGATTAAGCCGTAGTTAGATATTCTCAGAAATAGGACACATTTCTTTGTTCTAGCAACAAAATAGAACCACCATTGCTCATATGATTTTTTTTCTTTCTTATGTACTTAATCGAAAAACTAACAAGCAAATATATTCATTTCAAACAATTCTTGAAAACAATGACAAGTTAATTTAAAAAAAGCAAATTAGTGTTCAACTCTTCTCATTAGATACAACCATTATTTAAATAAAGATGACGAAACATACTCTTTTTATTAAAATATATAACGTCATAAAGACTTACAGATGATACTTTTATACACAAAGATATAGATTCGTATGTTATAAAAAAAACTTTATTCATCACGTAGGCGAACATAGTTGCACTTATGACAAGTCAAGATACATTTAATTAATAATAATTATCATTACAAAAAGTCACTTATACAACTACAGACATTTTAATAGGGAGCAAAATCATTGAAAAATTAATAAACAAGCCAAGGTCGGGCTGGCAGAAAGAGGAGATAAAAAAAAGATTAATAATTATTATTATTAAAAATAATGGGAGGAACGCGTCGCGATACTCACCGGTGAGGACAATACAGTCTACAGACCCTAACCTAGCTAACCAACTATATTATTCCTATGGCCTTTGCCTTTCTCGGAATAAATGAAATCAAAATATTATTCCGTCAAGGAAATAATTCTTAGAATCCGTTCAATAGTTTGGTGTTCCAGAACTCACAAATAAATTAACAAGCTACAGTAATTATACCTGCCTTGTTAGCGTACTTGTGTAGCGTGCGCGGTGCGTCACCGTTCTGAAGTCCTAGGTTTGAATCCCAGGTCGGGCATAGTGATATTGGGTTTTTCTACTCAGTATCGGCCCGTAGTCTAGAATTTGTGCCTGATATAGCGATAGACTCGTCCCCTATCTCATGGGACGGAACACACATAGTGAAAAGTGGGTGCCTCCACCTCTGCGTATCCCTCCGGGGATAAAAGGCGTAAGTGTCTGTGTGTACTACACTAATTATTTTAATATCGAATAATTTTTATGATCTCTATGTTCTGAACATAATTATTTTCCCGTGACTAACCAGTATAGGTATAAGTTCATTAATTTTTCAGTAGACACAAAAGTACAATAATACTGACGGTTTCAATAGTCATCATACAATTATGATGCGACTGAAATCCGCGAGATAACTTGATTACAAAGCAATATGTTCTCGTTGTGGGATGATTCATCGGTGCGGCTCTCGGACAATATGTGAAGTCGACTGTGACTTCTCGGTTTCGTACGATCCGACTGTTATACCTACTACAATTAGAGAAATCTCTTCGTTCGAGCAGTTTTTACCAAAAATGCAGCCAAGGTACAGACATATTCTCTGTATTCATCATCATCATCATCAGCCTTTACCAGTCCACTGCTGGACATAGGCCTCCCCTAATTGTAATTGCTCTCCTCCTCTGTATTGGTAACATGAAAATCGGCATGGATTTTATTTCAGTGCTGGCAGCTTGTTAGTACGTACAGTAGAAGCCGTTTATTATGACTCCGCCTATATTGACCAACCGCCTATTATGACGTAGTTACACAACGAAGTTTCGCTTTCGTATAAAATTATTTGTAAAAAAAGTCGGATATAATGACTTCTTTTACAGTGACATGTCGCTTGTTATGACCCATTTTCAATAAATTATGTACGTTTAATAATATTATTATGTACGTTTATGATGACCAACATGATTCTTTGCACCTTCTGCAATTTTCGTTGGTTTCCGACGACGTTCGGCACGAGACTTGTTTTTGTTTTGAATCTCAGTGAGTAACTGACACTTGAAGGTTGGAAGAATGATATCCTGCGAAAAAAAGGTCACAGCATTTACGATTGAGGAGAAAGGTGCAATAATATGCAGATTAGAAAATTTTGAATCGAAGTTATCTCTCGTAAAGGAATTTGGCGTAGGTCATTCAATAATCTCAATGGTTTTCAAAAACAAGAAAATGTTGATCGAGCATTAAATTACTGCCTTAAAATCACGAGAAACAATGGAATACCTGTCAGCGGCCCTATGCTACAGAAAAAGCCAAAGGTTTTTGCAGCGCGTTTCGGTTTTTTTTGACTTCAATTGTTCTGCAAGCTGGATCACGCGTTTTAAAGTTCGACATAACATTGTGGCGGGCCAAAATGTCGGTGAGTCTTCGTCTATCATATCAACATAGATAATTTTCCGATGATGAGATATTTAATGCTTTTTTTTTTGTTGACGCGGAGAAAGTGACTTATTACTACCGCCCAGTGTTCAAGGGGAACGACTGAGCGGTTATGTTGGGTTCACCGTGCTTTACGACCCGACGTTGAGCTGCCCGGAGAGATGGAAAACGTCGGGCGACCGCCGGGCCGAGTCGCTAACCTATGTACACCGCACGGCATACCAACTAAAACTCCGCGGTGGCCATCTTCGGCGCATTAGGGACGGCTGCGGGCTTCCTCCGACTCAAGTCTAAGTTGTCGTGCGCAACCGCCCCTGCGCGTACCGGTTGCGGTCCGTCTCCTGTTGTTGCGGGGGCTCAGAACCCCCGTACACCGAAGGACGCCCTTGGCGTCCGAGGCAGCGTGAGGCACGCTGCCGTCCATCACGGGGGTCACAGAAGTTGGCTAGACTAATAGGTGGACGGCCCCTCTCGCCCACCCATGACTCCCGGAGGCCCCTATTAGTCGCCTTTTACGACAGGCAGAGGATACCGTGGTGGAATTCTCCAAACGCCCCCAATCCACAGGGCGGGAGACGTCGGTCAGTCGTCCACCCGACGCCTCCTACGTCTCGTCTCGACCTCGTCTCGTGGGATCACCACTGCGCTGGCGATCCCTCTCGGCACTCTCCTTCTGCGAGAGGACCACCTCGCAGAAGTGGGCCACCGCCTACCAGGCCTCCCGGCCGCCGACCATGGAAGCGACCACGGCCGGCAGCGAGAGGTCTTCTCCGACGACTGCTCTGAGAGCGCTGCGTTCTTCATCCCAGGCTGGACAAAACTCCAACGTGTGTTGGGTCGTGTCCATTGGGCAGTTGTCACAATAGTGACACACGGCCGACTCCTCTATCCCCACCACCCGAAACAGGAACTCACCGAAGCAGCCATGCCCGGTGAGCACCTGCGTCAGACGGTATGTTGCCGCTCCGTGGCGCCTGTCCAGCCATTCGGCAAAGACAGGACGCACTGCCTCTACGACCCTGTGCCCCCACGACGGGGCCTCCAGCCTGAGACGCCACTCCTCCACGGCGGCTCGCCGTAAGGAGGCCCTCTTGGCCTCCACCTCCTTCAGGGCCGGACGCTCCCCGCGACTGAACGCCTCCTCCCGCCAATGGAATCCATCGGCAAGGGATTTGGCGTCCAGGTCCCAGGTCAGAAATCCGGCCAATAAGCAAGCCGCCTCGAAAGAGAGAGATATTTAATGCTGATGAACCCAGGTTCAACAGCATTAAATATCTCATCACAGTTTTACAAATTAATGCGGGACAAAACTTGAAATTTTTCAAGGTGAGAATTGTTGACAGTACACTGTCATGATAGCAGCCATGGTGTCATGGTAGTAGCAGCGAATATGAGTGGCACAGAGGAAAAGGAACTTGCTTGTTATTAGAATGTTGCAAAAACTAAGATGTTTTAGCAGTGTCAAATAGTTACCAGCTATCGATTATGCTAACAATCGTAGAGCTTCGATGACGTCGGACCTTTTTGAAAAATGGCTTCGGCATTGGGATCGTGATTTGGGGAAGAAGAAGAAAAATATTTTATTGCTGGTTGATAATTGCCCAGCGCATCCATCCAAAAGTTACCGATTCAAAGTCTATAAACACTTACTTTTCTTCTGCCGAACACAACATCAGTACTAAAGCCAATGAATCAGGGAATAATGCGTTCACTCAAAACAAATTTTAGAAAGACTCTAGTGCTCAAAATGATTAATTGTCTTGATGCTAATAAAACACAACTGTACAAAAATGATGGTGCTAGATGCAATTCTATAGTTAATGATGCCTGGAATGAGATGTCACAAAGTACTATTCACAACTGTTTCAAACATGCAGGATTTACATGTATTTGATGAAGAAGATGACGTCCCTTTATCTTTGTGGTCACGAAACATAAATTCAGATTCTTTAGCAGCACCGGAAATGTGGTAAGATTATGTTGACATCGATGGCGCTCTCCTCACATCCGAAGACCCCAACGATTAAAAAGTATCGTACAGAACATTAATGCTAAGGAACAACTTGAAAGTGATGGGGAAGAGGAAGTCGAAGAAGAAGCATTACTTACCGCAGAAGAGGCATTAAAGGCTACAGAATTATCATCAAAATTTGTTCATAGCAATATTGAAAATATCAAATTGACCATGGCGATGTCTGCTGTATACAATTATATTTTAGACTGTTATAACAATAAAATGAAAAACTAAAAGCAGACAAAAATTACTGATTTCTTAATTAAAAAATGAAAAGTATATGTACATACTTGTATCGTACCTGTTAGGTGCAATTTTTATTTTGATTTAATATCCTATGTTTCTCTATTATAATACATAAGTATTTACATAAATGACAGTTTTTTTTTACAAAACGCTTTGTATGACGTCCGCTTATTATGACGTATTTGTCAATTCCCTTCGATGTCATTATAAACGGATTCCACTGTATTATTTGTATTTCTTACATCAAGTATGTGTATCCAATTTCTCCGGCGACCTATTATTTTCAATACTAAAACTATCTTCTAGTTTCAAGCTGAAAAATACATCTGATTTGCAATAACTCTACACACACACACACTGGTGGTAGGACTCTCATATGTAAGAGTCCGCCTGGGTGGGTACCACAGCAATGTCTATTTCTACTGCCAAGCAGCATTGTGCATGCATTGTTGTGTTTTGGTATGAAGGGCATTGTAGCCAGTGTAACTACAGGACAATATGAGTCTTAACATCTTATGTCTCAGGATGACGAGCGCAGGGGAATGCCACACAGTACTTTCTAAATCAAGGTTCTGGATGGTATTTCTACTGTTTATGGGTGGTCGTATCGCTTACCATCAGGCGAACGGCATGCTCGTCTCGTCATTCAATGCTATAAAAAAAAAAACACACACACACACACACACACACTCACGCCTTTTATCACCGAAGGGGTAGGCAGAGGCGCAACTGGTGCACCCACTTTTCGCCATGCGTATCCCGTTCCATGATGTGATAGAGGGCGAGCCTATCGCCATGTATGGCACAAATTTCAGACCCCGGGCTGATACCTAATAGAAATACTCAATATCACTTTGCCCGACCCGGGGATCGAATCGGAGACCTCAGCATTGCAGTCATACCGTAATACAACCACGCCACCTACGCAGTCAGGCAATAACTCTACATACTGATAAATCTGTATACCTGGTAGCCTCCATTTGACCGCGCGAAATAGAGAAGTCCCCGTTCAGTCCTGACTGACCCAGATGATGCCATCACTCTGGCCATCCAAAGAAAGCACGAGTTATTGAAACTCTTACACTCCTCAAGACCGCTGTACCGTCTTATACTGTGTCACCGAACGGACATACTTTAATCAGTGTGATCGCAAAGACTTCTCGCAATGGCCGGCCTGCATTATGTACCGTTTATGTGCCAGTTTTTTTAGCGAGATTACGTCATCAATATGAAAAAGGTTTTAACATTCTGAAATAAAAACGTTTAACAAAAAAAAAATCCGCTGAAAAAACTAAGCAGCAAAAAATAATAAAAAAAAAATATTTAACCTTAATAACTAATTTATACGTATATTTGGAGTCGGTGCCCAATTTACATTGAACATTGTTTTCGTATATTTAGCTTAGCTTAGCTGGCAATTTAAACGACAAAAAATTTACAGAACAGATTTCGTTTAAAAACTGTTTGTAGGCCATTGATGTATTAACTAATACATCAATGTTTTAGACGCTATTTTTTCAGTATGCTGCGTGAGCGGCAAAGTAAAAATATCGGAAAGAGCACTTTGAAATCTATAAAATCACCAATTTTCTAAACTCCCGGGGAACATTCCGGGCAAAACTAAATGAATATCGCAGTGTAATTTCTGAGCAATATGGGAAATAACATTTCATTTTGTTGTTTTGAAATTGGTTTTAAAGATGTCAACACTAATACCTCTAACGACGGGTGCTGTATTTAAAATATTGGCTTAGATTCAATCATTTTTAAAAAACATTAACTATTTAAATTTACCAGTATTAACGAATAATTTACGAAATTGTTTGATCATATAATATCTATTGTAAGAATTTCCAAATATCGGCTAATAGTATTTAAGAATGCGTGTCGCTCGTCGAGCGGTCTCGGCGGGGTTTACCGTTAGAGACAGCTAAGTTTCAACTTACTCAGACGGTCCACATACGACGATGGCGAATAACTTGCCGTATCAGAATGTTATAGTTGCCAACTTTGTAGGGTATACAAGTATGTAAGTGGTTGACTTGCGAATGTATATATATATATACATATACACTCACGCCTGTTACGCCCGAAGGGGTAGGCAGAGGCGCAAATAGTGCACCCACTTTTCGCCGTTATTCCGTCCCATGATGTGATAGGGGGCGAGCCTATCGCCATATAGGGCACAAATTTCAGACTCCGAGCTGATACTGAATAGAAAAATTCAATATCACTTTGCCCGACCCGGGGATCGAACCCGAGACCGCAGCTTTGCAGTCGTACTGTAATACAACTACGCCACCGAGGCAGTCCGAATGAAAGAGGACTTGCGAATGTTCGGACAAATAATATTGTTATTTATTAGGTTTGTCGTAATGTATTATATCAAAAATTATCAACGAATAACAAATATTTATGGGTGTAAATTAAATCCAATAAATGTATTCTTTATAGAATAAATTTAGATTTACGTAGAAAACATTCATGACCAATTTCACCGGTTCCTGATAAAGTTCTAAATAACTATCTGACATGTAACGTTATCTCACAAATAAATCTGACACATTACTATTGACTTTTTCTGCCAGATTATTCAAGACCTGTGAAAAAGTTGTAGTTTTTATGTCGTATGAGTTCCGAATATGTTAACAGGGACTTTATCAGCATATGAAATCGGCCGCAACTCTCCTTTCACCTTATCTCATTCCATACTTACGTAGTGTATAAAAAACACTATTAAGCGTCGTGACCTGAGTTTCGAACCCAAAACTTTAAGTATATGAGCAAGAAGTTGACAGATAACTTCAATATTAATTGAATATAAATTCACTAACTTAAATCAATTAATAATGTCCTACAATAAATAGTACCACTCCAGTAACTAGTTTTCTAAGGTATCTGAAGTCTGCCTATCCATAGACCAGCGTGGTGGGCTAACTCTCTCAGTATTAGAGGGAACCGTGCTCAGCAGTAAGCTGTTTATAATACAGGGCTGGTAATGTATTATATACTATACAATCTGCAATTCTTCATGTAAAGTAGAAGAGTTTGAATAAACGCCCTTATTTCGGGCACCGCTGCAGCGCTGTCTAGTTGGTTTCTTACAATATATTGGCATTGTGCACTGTGCATTGTCTATTATGCTAAACAACACAACTCCCTTTTCCTATCCTTATGCATTCAACCTTGGAAGTGTCAAGTTTGGATATGGAACGCGCGCTGGCACCAAAAATACAAATATACCAAGGACATAAACAATTTTGTATTGTCCTTGGTCAATTATCTATGTTAATGCTATTTTTGACACTTGCCATCCGCCTGCCGTCGCATCACCACCATTGAAGATCAGAAGAACCGAGATCCCGGGGAAGCTCCTGGAACAGGCAGGTCACCGCGCAGCAGTAAGTCCTTTATTTTCTTCCCGTGTCCCTTGTCTGTTGTTTTCGCATATTATATAGAACACTAACAGTGCACAAAAACCGCCTGTTGATACAGTCCACAACCGTTATATTTTCAAATTGTGGGGTTTAATAACTACCACTGTCTAATTTCGAAAATTATTTCACCGACACAAAGCTGTACAATTCCGTAGGCAAAAAGGAAGCCCTAAACATTATATTTTATATAGATTTAATGATTTTTATGCACATAAAGCTGATCGAAAATTTATTTATTTATAAATAAACAAAATAAAACCACTAACAATTGGGTTATCTGCGTATCGCATCTCACTCTATGATGAATACGACACCTGTTACGTGCAACATTAAAATAAATCACCAAAGAAATTGTAAATATCAAGATATATTAGATGACAAACATTACAGTTCTAGCTAGTTCTAATTATAGCGCTATGTAAAGGACGTCATTAATTGTTACCGCTTACAACGAATGTTCAGTATCAGCACCGAGTCTCGAATTTGTGCCCGATATTCTGATAGGTTAGCCCCTATCACAGCATGGGATGGTACAAACGTAGCCCAAATTGGGCACCCTGGTTCCACATCTGCTTACGCCTTAGAGTATAAAGACGTGATGTATCATGTGTGATGTCAGTTGTACACCCACCGATATCAAATGGATATTGTTAATTGTTGGCCACTTACGACAGGCTTCACCTCAGGGATGATGTAGACCTTCAGGAATCCAATTCACCATATGAAACGCAACAGAAAATGTATTCTGTTTTTTGTGAGATATTGGTGCTAGCCCAGTTGAATCGGCCTATTCGTGCTCTAGACAAATATATCTACGCATGAATACCACTCAAAATAAGTACTTCACGTTATTCTCATAACAACAACATAATACTATGGTATTAGTACAAAACGAGACTATTTATAACTAGAATTTGTAGCAAAGAAATGTATGTCCTACAAATCTTTGTAAATGACCTACTCTTCCCACATTTGCCCCGTGCGTTCCCATTCCCAGAATCGGAAGAATAGAAAAGAGTTCAACGACTTCTTCTAGCTGTCATGTGACGTCATGACTAGAAGAGTACTAATGTACAAGTTTGTATATTACATGTACATTATACATTCTCCAATGTTAAGGTTTATAATGTATGATTTGTGACATTATAACTTACTGGAGCTGTTTTTCACTTCTTACGGATTGAGCAAGATCTAAAATACGAGATTTATGCCGGAATGGCCCATTTTCAGTCTAAATTGAATCACGACGCTCTCATATGATATATTTTACTTTTATAAAATCATAGTCATTTGAAAAACAAACTTATACTCCATATTTCATAAGCCACTTGGACTGTATACCAAAAACGCATTAATCTTTAGGGTTTAAATTTAAATGGTAAGTCACGTTAAAAAATCCCTGTTTTTTTCGCATAGAAAGTGACTTATTACTTCCACCCAGCCTTCAAGGGGGGCGACTGAGCGGTTATGTTGGGTTCACCGTGCCTTACGATCCAGCGTTGAGCCACCGGGTCGAGTCCTTAACCTATGTACACCGCACGACATACCAACTAAAACTCCGAAGTGGCCTTCTTCGGCGCATTAGGGACGGCTGCGGGTTTCCCCGGACTAAAGTGTCTAAGTTGTCGTCCGCAGCCGCACGGACAAAACCTAAATAAAAAATGCTAACTATTTTTCACTTTGTTTCATTTTACGCAAGTTGAATTGATTGAATTAGATATTAATGACTACATAACTGACCATATCTAGTAACAACACCACCGAAAACTGAATTACAAATTACTATGTACAACTACCCCGCGCTCCTCACCCTGAGACACAGATGTCACGTAATGGCCAACAACAACCTGCTAAAAGCTTTTTCGATTCGAATTCTATAGGTAAGTTGCCGAGACTGAAAGATGCGTCCCATATGTTGATTGATCTCTCTCCGGTCATGTCGGATTGCCGTCTCACCGGACTATGAGAGTGAAGGAATAGAAAGTGCACCTGTGTATTGCGCACACGCTTGTGTACTATAATATCTCCTGCGTACCTGGCTGATCTCCGTTGAGATTGGGCGCCGTGATTGAAACTGGCCAGCTAGGCTACTCTCGACGCCAATACCGATCGATTGGATATTGTCCAATTGGATTTGGTATTCTTGAAAATCACACCAGCGCCACATTGGACCAATATTAGGTGGGTATTTAATGAACTAAACTCAATTGGGATTGACATTGGAAAATTCGTTAGCGGTACTCTTGACGTGATTTTGACATTTCAAATTGATATTAGATTGCGGTGTGATTGCGTTGTCAAAGAAAAAATTT
This sequence comes from Lapara coniferarum, assembly GCA_949316025.1. Taxonomy (NCBI): domain Eukaryota; kingdom Metazoa; phylum Arthropoda; class Insecta; order Lepidoptera; family Sphingidae; genus Lapara; species Lapara coniferarum. Next base: position 36,015,950 of record OX438924.1, on the reverse strand, counting down.
CATACATACATATACACTCACGCCTGTTATCCCCGAAGGGGTAGGCAGAGGCGCAACTAGTGCACCCACTTTTCGCCGTTATTCCGTCCCATGATGTGATAGGGGGCGAGCCTATCGCCATAAGAAAAAATTTCAATCAAAAAATAGTAACTTTACTTTTATTGTATTAAATTTTCATTGGAAATTTTTAAGAATAATATATTGAAACGGTAACTTTGGTGTTCGCCTATAAGTTATTGCACAATACCCGATTACGGGAATTAAAAAGAAGGAAAAATGAGGGAAGAATGTCGAGGCCTTTCAAAACCTTATTATACCTATATATTTATACCTATAATACCTTATATTGTCCTTACCAGACGATGAATTTCGAGCAATTTCTCGAATAAAAAAAACCTTTATTTGAAAATTTTTAGGTACATCGAGTTGAAACCATATCTACCCGTCCCCAAAAGAAAAAGTGAAATATTACCTAAATTTAAAACTAGTACTTCTAGATCTATCTTTATCATAATCATTAACGTAACCTAAATATTTCAAATCAATAATCTGAGTAAAAAATGTTTCTCAAGTACCATTTTCTAAATTAAAGTTCGTATTTTAACGTTTAGATATTAGTAGCGTTGTCCTTTTACACCACCGGGAGCTACCAGTGCCTTGTTGGAGGTACTAAGGGGCTCATTGTATCCCAATAGCCGGTATCTCGGTGTATAAAGCAGGTGACGGCATGCGCACTTTTTAAAAGCCCTTTTGCCATGCCCGGGTGGCTTTCCAAAAAATCTACTTAGGCTTCAATTTGCACGTAAGTTGGTCTAGATATTTTCATGTACATAAAAAACATTTTTAGGCTATATGGTACCGAATATCTTCGCCTTTCTAGGTGTAAAAATTCACGCATAACGAATTTTAACAACCAAATACTGCTTTTTCAGTATTTTGCGAATTTATTTACCTATTTTAACTAAATAAGAACAAAATGCACACAGTCAGATTAGTTATATAAGCAAATGCACACACATCACCGGTAATAAGGATATAATCCAATTGAAGGAACTTTCCAAACATAAAACACTATACCTTTCATAATAAAATTAGAGACAACATCTTCTACGCTCGAAAATGGTTTTGTTATAAGTGAAAACAGAAACTAATACAACTAATGCCAGTTATGACCTCAAACTCCTGTTACAAGACTCTAAGTCTTAACCAAAGCGCCAAATGATAACACAATAACGTTGGCGCTTAAATAATTATTTTAGTTCCCGTAAATATTTGACTTCTTAAAAAACAGTCCATGGCAAAGGACAAACAGCATACAGCCTCAATCTTTCAAATACATTCATTTTAATTTATTTATTTAATGAGACGTGCGTGAAAATATTAAATATTGGAAGAGAAATGAATTTTACTTATGGATAAAAGATTTCAACCGGTAATTGCTAAGATTTTTGTCTTTAATGTTTGTTTTACCGATTTCTTTGAAGCTTCTGACATCTCTAATGTCAGCTAACTTCATTTTTAACGACGAACCCGTTACCCAATGACAATGCAATTCTAATTTTAATCCAATTACAATAAAATGCGTTTCAAGAGTACGAAATCATGTGACGTACAAATTGAGATTGGAATTGGATTGACATTGGTATTTGAATTATCTTGGCGTCAAGAGTAACCCAGCAGGAAGATTACGTTATTGTCAAAATATGTAACGTTTTGGTTCTTTGAATAGACGAAATATGAGATAAGTTTTACTTTTTCCTCGTAACATCTATGTCAACTTTAGACTGTAAACGTTGCAGTACTATAAAAATCTATTCGCCAACAAATACCTCGCGTGAGTAAAAAGTATATCATTCTAGCACCAAGGGAATAGAAACTAGGATTTCCGTCTCTGTACATAACCCGGCCTATTTTCACATGTTACTCTCATTATAAAGACAAGAAAAATACGTTTTAAGCTCGCTTTGGTATATTTTGTACACTATAATTTTGTGTCTTACGCCTTAGTACATACTACATACCTACATATTATTAGTTTTTCCCAATATCAATAAAATAGGTTGTTTATTACTTATAATCCAGTTCTCACCATCTTATTTGCATTCTTTTCATTATAAACTGCACTTGTCTTGAAATTATACAGATTCTAAGTAAAAATGAAAATTACCCGTCACAATAAATAATAATGATTCCTTTGGACTTCGGGGTTGTATTTGTCTTCCTTACTAACCAGTAACGTGGCTTATAAATGGTGGCGCTAGCTATATGAGCTCTTTACATAACTTACTAGGTACTTACTAAGAAAGGATTGTTAAAAATTTATCCCACATGTGGATTCAGAAGGCAGAGTGGAAATTTATGTGTAATACGACATATGGCGGAGTGAAATGGCGGCTGTCATATAAAACCATTTGATATCATCATGGGTCATATTATGCCCTTGGGCAACGTAACCATACTACGTAACCCTTTCAGGGAGGTCTTCAAAATACCTCGTTTGGTCACAGGGAGTGGGGTTTAGGTTTTCGTCACGTAGTCAATATTCTCTACAGGAAATTCGCACTTTTTCGAGCTATATTTAAATATGGCGCGTAGCATATAGCCTTTTAAAACTTACAGATGGAAACACTGACGCACATGATAGGTAATATGGAACATTTTTTTTTAGTTTCTGTTTTTAATAAATGATTGAAAACAGTATTTATGAATGACTACGTGAAAACTATGGGGAGGGAAGAGTCTTCTCATTATATACTACGTAAGTCACTAAGGCGAGAGAGGAGAGGGTAAAAATTATTAGAAATGGGTCACGTAATATGGAAATGTTCTCTTATCCAAAATGTATACATATACAACTGAGCTTATTGCTTGCGATATTCATATTGTTCTGGCGGTCTGTTTCACAACGTCTGAGTAAACGCTAATCGTTTAATGAAGACAATGCGACCAAATACAAAAGCCAAGCTCCTAAATAAATGGAAGCAAGAGTGCGTTAGCTATCTTATACGTTACTGGCGGATAACATCTACATGAACCTTGTGAAACAGCCCCTTAGTATTCCAAATCTATTCAGTGGTTCTCCGTTCATTTCTGAAAATTGTCCAAACATCTCAAATTTTCGCATTCAAATTCAAATATCAAATATTTGTTAGTTATAAGTTTATATATGCAAAAATCACTTCGATATGATATTCGTCAACGCATGAGAAAAGGATAAATAGACATTTTCGAATTACTTATAATAAGCTGCAATACTTGGAGTACTATCAATACGCTCTAAATGCGGTACATTCAATGATGACCACGATTTGCAGTCATGAGGGACCGACTACAAGGAGAGCGTAGTATCACTTGATATTGAGTATTTTTGTTCAGTATCTGTCTCAAGCTTGGAAATTTCTCGCCTCTATTTTATGGTACTTACATTACACCTTCCCCTACCCCTTATAAGGGAAAATAGCATAATGTTACGTATATGTATGAATTCTTAATAATTCAAATTGGTAAAATTCTTGTGTGCAAAGAAGCAAAATGATCCTTAGTGCGCGTGGTTGTTTTTCATAAATATCAGATGGTAATTGTAGAGCGGACGTAGGCTTTCCCGTGGGAGTGCTACCTAGGAGTCCTGATTCTCGAATATCTAATCAGAATTTCATTCGGGATTCAATGAACATTAAACATCATCGTTTTAATATTTAGTTACAGATATTTGAAATACACTTTGAAAGGTCAACGAAAATATGCCACATTATTTTGAAATATGATTGTTATTACAAATAATTCTGTTTTTATTAAAACTATGAAATAAATTGGTATTCCAAGATTAATCATAAATAGGTATATATAGGGTACCTAAGTAGTTAACACAGGATTGAGAGCGTTCATAATATTTATATCTTTATAAATCTTCGTCTAGATATAAATCTAGTCCTAATTCGATTTCTTTCCTTATTTCATAGTCATTTATATCTGTGTCTGTAAATCTACCATTGGTTATCTAGTACTACAGCTGATTATAGATGGAAAGATTACCAACAGGTAAACCATATGTTCGCTCACCATTTCCGACTAGAAAAACGACCATATCCGAGTTTAAAGCATATTTTAACTTACAAAAATATTATTTTGAAAAAGCTACAATATTTTTTGAATACTAATTGAACATTACGTAATCATACGACTCTCATTGTATAAGGGGAGTTATAATAGAATTAGTTTAGTAAGAACGGCATGGATCGATCGCGGCGCGCATGCGCGGTGGCCTTACCAGTACATAACTCAAGTATTTACTACTTTGTATGTACTGACGTACTTGACGCATGATTTATATAGAGCGCCGAATTTCTTGGCTTTGGTTATAGCTATTTGAAAGTGTCTGTAAGTATTGAGTAAACCTACTTTATTTTTTTTAATAAACAATTGACTGCTTACAATAAATAGACGTAACCTATTAGTTCTTGGCAGACTTGTTCTTTTAGAGAACTATTCAGGTATGCCGGTTTCCTCACGATGTTTTCTTTCACCGTTAAGGCGAGCGACGATTCACAAAGAACACACATAATTTTTAGAAGTTATTGGTGTGTGCCCTGTGCAGGATGCCCATGCTCAGCAGGTGGGCAGTACATGATACAGGGCTGGTGTGGTATGGTTTTTTTGTTCTTACGAACAATTAAACGCTTTAAAGCCATAATTTTTGACATTTAGTTGTTTATATATTCGTATTCTTTGGTCGATTAACTTGAAGGTTTTATTACGCCTGACATTTCATGAAGAAGGAACTAAGGTCAAAGTTGTATTGAACGACCGTCTCTTTATGAGTTATAAATCAGATATAATAGTTATCTTTTTTATGGCTACTCAAGTTTGACAAGCTTATAGATTGGATTCTTTTCATGTTATCCAATACAACGTTAACAGACCTGTATTAAGACTTGTATGAATAAAACGTCTTAAAAACAATATTCTGTTGTCAATAGACTACATTGGAGCCTAAAGGAAGGTTACATTTGTTACTCTAGTAAATACAAGAACTTCAAATATTAATAATGAAGTATATTTAAGGTAAGATGGAAATGGATTTATGGTCCAGGATTTACATGACCTCTAAATTAAAAATTTATGGTTCACAGTTGAAGTTAAGGCTGGTATTGTATAAATAAAATGTACAATATGAATAGATAAAAATAAAGACAACAGAGCTTAAAGATTTTTCTTGCATTTTGTAAAATTACAATAAAGTTAATACAAACAACAGTTTAATCAATAATCACGTTTACTGCGATATTTGTGTGGCATTTGGAACAATAACACTTCTAGTACTTGACCTGTCTCAAGCACTTTGTTATTTCTAAAGCGATTGGCTTCAGCAGAAATAATATGTTGAGTGCCAATTAAATGGAAGAAAATATATTGTTATGGGTAGGTTCTTTGAAAATATTAAATAAATAATCAATAGTAACGCGCTGATCAAAATAACCTTCAAATAATGATTACAGAATAACCATATAAAAGTACACAAGCCTTCACTTTCAGGGGCCTTTAGCAGTCCACTGTTGGAGATAGGCCTCCTACAATTCTCGCAATCTTTCTGCTAGCAACCTCACGAAAATCGTCAATCTACCTAGCTGCAGGGCGTCCTGCACTGCAGGATTACGCTTGCCGATTGGTGGTGTCCACTCAAGTACTCGTTTTCCCCAGCGGTTGTCGGTTTTTCGACAGATATGACCAGCCCCCTGCCACTTCAGTTTACTAATCCTGTGTGCTATGTCGATGACTTTAGTTCTCTGTCGGATAACCTCGTTACGAATTTTATCTCTCAGTGAAACTCCGAGCATAGCAAGTCCCACACAAACCTTCGTTCATTAATATGACCTAAAGCGTTAAATAAATGTATGGTGTAATTTGTATGCTAAATGGATCGGTACGCTATTAATAGATGAGGCGTCATTAGATTTATCTAAGTTTTGGAATTGTGTTTCTACGAAAATTTATTATAATATCCTACTAATATTATAAAGGCGAAAGTTTGTAAGAATGTATGGATGTTTGGATGTAAGGATGTTTGTTCTTTTGTCACGCAAAGACTACTGAACGGATTTCGATGAAATTTGGCACACAGGTAGATCATGTCCTGGATTAACACATAGACTACTTTTTATCCCGGGAAAATATAAAGCGGGACTTTTATCCCGGAAAAACTTTTTAAAGCGGGCGGAGCCGCGGGCAAAAGCTAGTAAGTATATAAATTGATTTCATCATCAGCCACATGATGTCCACTGCTGGACATTATTTGTTTACTTATTATTGAATTTATTTATTTTCTAAATATATAAATTAAAATTTATACCGAAAAAAACATTACGTATGGATACGACTTAATTACAGCGTCCGGGTCATATGCTCGTTATTACCCGACTGCGAAAGAAGGAGGGTTATGTTTTTCGAGTGTATGTATGTATATATGTATGTATGTATATTTCTTTGGCACGCCCTAGAGCCTAAACGGCTTGTCGTAATTTTATGTGAGTGGTGTCAATAGACTCGTCTTAGCCGTGAGAGTGACATTGGGTACATAAAATTAAAAAAAAAACAAAGTTGAGGATTTTTGGCGCCAAAAAGTAATCTCAAAAATAAAATGTTTTCAAAATACATCGAGTGTGGTATCAAAATAAAGAATTTTTAACGCTGATTACGAATATATATTTAACTTATATGTTTAATTGGAGTTTGAAAACTAAAAAGATGGAAATAAAAAAAAATATCATCTGCTCGCTCCGAGATTTTGTTGCTTTACCTATATCACAAACCAAATTATGAAGAGTGAGCGTGTTATGCCTCCGACAGCGTTTGTGAACATTGTCAACTAAGATTATTCAAAACCAAAATAAAATCTTGTTTCTATCTTTTCAGTTCTTCAATAAATTTTATAGATACCAGATTTTGACGCAGTCGGGTTTTTTGTTTTGTTTTCATATTTTTGTTTTTTATTTTAGTAGGTTTAAAATTATGGAGTAGAGATAAACAAATAAATTGATAAGACTGTGACGTCACTGTCAAATCTGGCACAGGGCCGGCATAATATGCCCTATTTTTGTGTGTGTCTCTTAAAAAATCATATAATATATTTTGTATTTCAAATTATATATAAAATTTTTATCCTAAAAGTAAATAGTAACTAAAAGATGTGAGTTCATCAATATTATTGTAATAAATTATTTTAATTTTACTAAAACGTTTTCATAGAATACCTATCACGAAAAAGTCAGATATCATGATGTTTATAATCGTATCACCAAATCGTTCAATTTGTTGCAAAACATTAACAAATCGAAAAAAAAACTTTCCTAGGATATTCCGTATATATACGTCATTTCAAAGATGACGTACATTTACGTCACATGAGGTCAAAAACCTGTGAGCTGGTAACCGCCGCATTATAAAACGAAAGGTAACAAGTGTACCTACTTTGTTTCCCAATCGATGTTCTCGTAGCTCGTAGCGGTTTCGTAGCGCCATCAGTGCTACGAACTATATATGTCCAACTGGTATATATATACTGTTATGTATATATGTTGTTTATATGTATATAAAGTTTAAATAAGTAAGTTAAAATTGAAAATAATGTGAAAAATAAACATCAAACAAAAATATTTTCTGAAAATTATGTTCATTGTTCAAGATTTTATTGAAAAGGTTTAATGCTCTTTTGTTACTAGATAAGCCTAAACTTAATTTAAGTATTTACATAAGTTTAACATTATTTTCCAATAGTGCCATTACTTCCTTCTTATCGCAAAAAAATCATTACGTACATTTTTTTTATTCGGAACGCTTAATATTTAGGAGTCAATTACATTTTAGTAGATATTTTTTATAGATAATGCTGATTCGAAGAAAATTTTATAAAATAAACAACACGAAATTCGCATTATTAAAATGTCCATTGTGAATTTAAATAAATTAATTTTATTTAAATAAACAAATACATAACTTATTTGTATTTATTCTTCTTTATTTCGTTACTTTCAATAGTTTAAACTTAAATTATTATGAAAACAGCGATATCTCAATATAACGATAAAACAAAACAAAAGTCTAAGTAAAAAAACTGATTTGCAATGAGGTTATCAATCATACCTCCTATTTCAGAAATGGTTGCCGCGATTTCTCATTTCTCAGCCAACTGCGCGAATAGTACCCAGCACAATATACATTTAAATAAAACTACGAAATAGAAAAACGCCATTCACGAACGCGAGCTATAATACACAAATTTTACCTGTATATAAATAATCACGACCCAGTTTTTTCGCTCTGCGGAATCACACTCAAAATGGAAACGATTACTTTATTCAAAAGCCACCGAAGAAAGTCTTAAGCTCTATGATTACGTAAGGAAGACTACTGGAGCTTTGAAATAGCTAAATACCCCATAAAAACTATTAGAAAATGCCTACGAGACTGAGAAAGCACGTGAAGTGTGGCTGGTTCCAAAAATATATAATTCAAGAAATCCACTTTAAAATACACTGATTTTAAAAGTTCATATATACAGGGATAATTTAACATTGTATTAATAAATTAAACGCATATTCGTGTTTGGCTCTGCTAACATTATGCTAAAAATCATCCATGAAAAACGAACATTTCCACCAAAAATCTAATTTTTACTTTTCTAATTTTTTTATCATTTTGTAGTTAGTGCTAATATGCCGTATGCGTGAGTATTTTTCTGACTAAAAGTGGAATGTTGCCGCTGCACTGCGACGAATCCTCTTATAGTACAATGGCAATAGGGCGTGCAAACTTAAAGTTAATTTCTATTTATATTTATTTTGTTGAAATGAAATGAAATCATTTATTCGAATCCATAAAATGTTAAACATTATTTAGATTCAGTAAATTTTTACTCTACCACCAGTTCGGAAAGCAGTTTCCACCAGAGAATAACGAGCAATAAGCTGTAGGGTTGCTCTTTTCAAAATCAGTTTAAAGGTATAAACTAGGTACAGTGTTATAATACATATAATATATATATATATATATATATAATGACGGATTTACGGTAAATGTTGCTCCAGTGTGAAGTTAGAACAAATGTTGATCCACCTATTTCACGTGTTTGCTCAGCTCCGAGTGTCGCAAACTGATATACTTTGATCCGTGTTTGATGCGCGTGTGACGTCGGTGGATCTGCACTTACAGATTTTCAACATACTCGTCGTCGTTTTGACCAACATTTGTGGATCCATTAACGGTCAAAAAAATGATACTGAATGTGATTACTTTGATCCAGAATATATTTAACTTATATGCTACATTTACTACGACTAAGTTGATCCGGAGCCAAAATTGACGAATAGGTACTGAAACACAAAGCGGCAAAATCTGTTTTCTCCTGTTTTTGAAGTTATACTTCTTTAAGCGCGTTATGAAAAATTTATGGGAGTGAAGTTTTACGATGCGCGCGCATGTGTGACACAAAATTTTCTCACGGGAGAATTATCATAAAGGGCAGATTTAATATTAGATTTCAAAAAAATTACCACCATTGTGAATTTCTTTGTTTTAAGGCCAACCGACCTCAAAATCGATATCTGGGCATGGCTTTAGGTACAAAGGGCAGATTTAATGTTAGATTTCAAAAAATTGGCCGCCATTTTGTATTTCTTATTTTTAAGGACAATCGACTTCAAAATCGATATCTGAGCATGGCCTTAGGTACAAAGGGCAGATCCAATGTTATAATTGAAAAAAGTGGCCGCCATTTTGAATTTCTTTGTTTTAAGGACAATTGACGTCAAAATCGATACTTGGGCATGCCATTGATAGTAAAAGACAGATCTAATAATAGACTTAAGAAAAGAGGTCGCTATTTTGAACTTCTTAACATTGAGATTTCAGTCTCTTATAAGGTAAAGTTTAGTATAATACTAGGTAACACATTTATAATTAAGCGTTTTCTGTTTTGCAAAAATGTTTTATGAGCATTTAACACATTTTCAAGTCTAAAGCGGATGGGTATTAAAACAACTTAGTGTGATAGAAAGGGGCGACTTTCGTGGGAGACAAAAATGAAACGTCCCTTCTCATGCAGCAAATTTGTGAGTCCATTTCCACAGAACAATCATCGAGGGCTATCATCCGGTATCGTCATCATCATTATCAGCCGTATGGCGTCCACTGCTAAACATAGGCCGCCCCCAAAGATTTCCAGATGGACCTATCAAAAGTGGCCTGCATCCAGCGCGTTCCTGCAGCCTTTAACAAGTCATCGGCCCATCTTGCAGATGTACGGCTGAAGCTACACTTGCCAGTACGTAGTCTCCACTCTAAAACTTTTTTGTCCCATCTGCCGTCAGTTCTTCGAACTATGTGCCCTGCCCATTGCCACTTTAGCTTGCTTATCCGTTGGGCTATGTCAGTGACTTTCGTTCTTCTACGGATCTCCTCATTTCTGATTCGATCGCGTAGAGAAACACCTAGCAAAGCCCTTTCCATAGCTCGCTGAGTGACCGTGAGCCATCTTAGGCGGCCCATAGTCAGAGGCCACGTCTCAGTGCCGTATGTCATTACTGGTAACACACATTGATTGAAGACTTTTGTCTTCATGCACTGAGGTATTTTGGACGAGAAGACCTTGCTTAGTTTCTCGAACGCTGCCCATCCGAGCTGGATTCGCCGATTGATCTCTTTCTCAAATTTGGACTTACCGAGTTGGACTACTTAACCTAAATAGACGTACTCGTCTACAACTTCGAGAATTGAGCTCCCAACGATAATCGGGGTTGGCACAACATGAACATTCGACATGATCTCGGTCTTGTCCATGTTCATCCTGAGACCCACCAGTTGAGAAACTGGGTTGAGCATTGTGGTCAGACCCTCCAGCGATTCTGCCAGTACACCGATGTCATCAGCAAAACAAAGGTGAGTGATGTATTCGCCATTGATGTTGATGTCGAGTCCTTTCCAGTCCAAGAGCTTGTAAGCATCTTCCAACGCGGCAGTGAACAGTTTCGGAGAGATAACATCTCCGTCTCACGCCTCTGTGTAGTGGAATAGCTTTCGAACTCTGTTCTTGTACTCGGACCTACATGGTGGCGTTTTATACAAGCACCTCAACACTTCGATGTACCGATGATCAATGTGGCTGTAGAGACTGCAGCACAGCCCAGGTCTCGATCGAATCTAAGGCTTTCTCATAGTCCATGAACGCTAAGCAAAGTAGCAAGTTATACTCCCCAATTTTTTGTATAACTTGCCGCAGCGTATGGATGTGGTCTATTGTACTATAATCTTTACGGAATCCGGCTTGTTCGGGAGGCTGGAACTTATCTAGCCAGCGCTTGAGACGATTCGTGATGACTTTTGAGAACAGCTTGTAAAAATGGCTCAAGAAGATGGGTCTGTAATTCTTAAAAAAGGCGTTATCACCGTTTTTTTAAGAACAATACCACCACACTCCTATTCCATGCCTCGGGCGTTGTACCCTGGAGCAGAACGAAGTTGAATAGCTTTTGAAGGAATGTAAGAGTCCTGTATCACAGAGTAAAAAATACAGTAAAAAAATATAGATAAATTATCTCTTTCACATGGAGTATAAAACAATCTACGACACTTTAGATAGCATCACTTTTTTATACTTTGACTCGTTGCGCTCCGCGGTGTTAGTCACGGCTTAAATTCCAGCAGGAATACTTTTCGGAATAAAAGTTAGTCTATGTACTAATTCAGGGTGTCAACTACGGCTATATCAAATTTCATCAAAATTGGTCCAACCGTTTGAGCGTGAAGACGTAACAAACATGTACACACATTTTCTGACAAACTTTCGCCATTATAATATTATAATATTAGTGTGATTACAAATTGGGCACAGTGACACCGTATTAGTAACATGTTGATACTATGAATAAAATAACATTAATTGGATGTGTATAAAACGTCGCGGCTGCTCTCAGCCAATCCTATCTGAATCTGACTGTTTGCTGTGCTCTGATTGGCTCATTCAAATCGGATCAACATTTTCCGTAACTATCGCAAGGTGGATTTGTATATCGGATCAACTTCGGCAAATGTTAGTAAGAAGTCCCGTGAGTGTAGATGTTGATCCGGTTGGAGCCACATTAGTTACCAGAAATGCATATTGGATCAACAAAAGGCGGCGGATCAACATAGATTTTTGGATCAACAAAGTGCTCGCGTGAAGTCGCCTCTGATCAACATTTACCGTCAAGAGATCTCTATATATATATATATGCAGATTTTTATATTTTTAGCAATGCGTTTATTTACTTGCACAATAATAAATTTTCAATTCACATTCGAGTGTACAACCCTCTCATGATTTACGCAATAGTTTGATGATCTATACTTGTCCAATTTGTTATACTTGTACTTGTATTATTAACTATTAGTTTGAAATGGGTAGACCAGTCCACACAAGCAGCACCCGTTCACGAGTATGACGCATGTACCAGCCATCGGCCTCCTCAACCATGTTGCAGGGAAGTGACCGACCCGGCACACAACGCCGCTACAGGCACAGACAGTTAGTGCATGTCATACCCAAGCGGTTTACAACCATACTATATTACTACTACTATTGACTGCCTCGGTGGCGTAGTGGTATTGCGTACGCATTACGAGTACGATTTGCGCGCTGAGGTCCTGGGTCCGATTCCCGGGTCGAGCCAAAAAAAAATTGTGACTGGGTTTTTCCATCTTAAAATTTACTCAGTCGCAGCTCGGAGTCAGGAAGTTGGCGGTGTGATACCCCCGTGCCTCGGAAAGCACGTAAAGCCGTGGGTCCTGCGCCTGATCTCTCTCCGGTCATGTCGGATTGCCGTCTCACCGGACTATGAGAGTGAAGGAATAGCGAGTGCACCTGTGTATTGCGCACACACTTGTGCACTATAATATCTCCTGCGTACCTGGCTGATCTCCGTTGAGATTGGCCGCCGTGGCCGAAACTGGCTAGGAGGAAAATTGATGATATTACTACGAAGAAAGCAAAAATTATATAATTTGTTCGAAAATTACACTTTTTATTTTACATCTGAGGTTAAAAGGACTTAATGGAAAGTGTTATTTTCAGGAGATAAGTATCTGGTTGCATTTAGTAACGGAATGTTAAAATATCCCTGAATATAAAATGATGGTATGCAGTATTTATTAAGATTAATAACAGAAAATAAATAACAAAAATGAACATGAACGGAAAAATCAATGCAACGATTATATTAGGTTCCTAAATCCAAACACTAATCTAAATCTAGAAGGAAATAAAATCAAGTATCCAAATATTTTTACATACGCGCACATTCGTCAAGCTCACGTGGACTGCACAAACGCACCCATGAGGTGACATTCCGACAGCGTGATGCCATCGCACCAACGCCGCGGAATCTGATGACTCGATCATCAAACATTTTCCTTAAAATCACATTCATCGTCATCAAATTAATAAACGTATGATACAGCCAATATAGATGCATACACAGATACAAGATATCCTCTTAAGCATGCGTATTTAAGATTCAAATCCGCTGTTTCGTGCAGTACACTTCTAAGAATTTTCTAGTCGCGGCAATAAATTGGTCAGGCATTAACGTCGCGACATCTTTTTTCCATCTTCAAGTTTTATTTTATATAATACATAACTTTACCTACTCGTTGATGATGGTTTAAAGAGGCATCCCTAGCGACCCACAAAGACCTGGACTGTTGTAGTAAATTTTGGCCCAAACATTAATTAAAGGAAGCTAAGTGCAGTAAATTTTGTCAGCATTAGATACCGTTTTGTAAACCATTTCAGCGACGATAACTTGCATATTGTAAATAACACACATATTCTGAGCTTTTCCATCTATTTCTTGAATTAACGTCAAAGAATTTAAAATTTAAGAAAGAAGCAACGTCACTTCACCAAACTCGTTTGTGAACATCGTTATTTGCGATAATAACGTAAACGCGATACCTCACAGCAAAATAAATAAGTAGCTAAAACAATATAAATAATCCGCAGCACTATCATTTATCTAAACATTTTTATTTTATTCTGACACGACAAAATAACTGCGCCTGATGTTAAATACAGATTAGTCCAAATAATATGGACATACGAGAGGTGTAGCAACATTTAACAATCGCTAATATTATGCTGGCCAATCTTATTGGTTATGAAAACGTCGCGGATGTTACAGAGTGAGCTTCTATAGCAGATTTTTCACTATAACAGTCTTTATCTTCAAGGGTACAAAATACACAGAGGTGCCTATCCTCTTAATAGAAACGACCATTCTTTTAGACTCAAGAGAATTGATCAAATCTTAATAACACTATCGTTACCATCGTATGTATGTGACGTAATTATTATTATGTGTGACTGACTCAATCATCCATTCAACCCATCAAACCCCGCTTATATATATAGATGTATGGGGAAACCCTATATACTTGGACGCCTGCGTCCGTAGCGGGGCTTGACGAGTCAAATTAACGCAGAGAATATTGCGTGTTAGGGTATAATGTATGTGAATACATTTAACCAATATCAAAATTATAGCATAAAACTTTAACGTTTGGCACTAATTCAGTTAATTTGGGACATTTTATGAGTTCTCACGACTATACTAAACGTTTATTAAGGCCAAATCAGTTTGTTGAACGAACAATTGGTTAGAAGTGTTATGGTTTTAAAAAATGTTTATTTTTCGATGAATGTATTTTCAATACACACACAAACATACACACACACTCACGCCTTTTATCCTCGAAGATGTAGGCAGAGGCACAATTAGTGCACCCAATTTCGCCGTGCGTATTCCGTCCCACGATGTGATAGGGGACGAGCCTATCGCCATATGAGGCATAAAATCCAGACTCCGAGCTGATACTAAATAGAAAAACTCAATATCACTTTGCCCGACCCGGGGATCGAACCCGAGACCTCAGCATTACAGTCGTACCGTAATACAACTACGCCACCGAGGCAGTCTTCGTATGTATTTTGAAACTTCTGTATAATAGCAAAAAGTTGATATTTATACAATGTATATATAAATAGATACAGTACCTGTACGTCGGTACACTGCTATATTATTTGAACTAGTGGAAGACAACCGGCAAAATGGTGGGACTAATCAAGCCCGGGGATCGAATCCGAGACATCAGCATTGCAGGCAGACAATCAGTGTATTTTCAATATCTCAACGTAATCCGATATTTCATAATCTGGAAATTTTGTGGCGCCGTTATCGAGATATGGCTAGTACAGGAATTACTACTATGACGGTGTTTACAAAGTGACATAATAGTAGGACTTTTAACATAGGAGGAACGCTATTGATTATAAAATAACCATCATGCATACCAACTATATAAAAACAAAATTATTTCGCAACTAAAACTAAATTCCTTGTCATGAGCTACAAATTACTAAGAGTTTGTTTAGCTCGAAACGTATTGCGCCATAAAGTGTCAACACTAATTAAAACTAAAACTCAAGTGTCTCTATAGACGAAAATCGTTCTATTTCCTTATCTATGACACCACCGACACGTCCCGTAATACGTCAATGATATCTACAAATGTAGCAGTAAATCCTAAGTAATTTTATAATATAATCAATTTTTAATTAGAAATAATTTCGCAGTAAATAATAATTAATTTCAATAAACTATTATAATACCGATCTATCCAACATAAAAACGCGCAACCCAGCAAAGCTTGGATGTCATTTGTCAACTGCACTTAGATGTCGCTAGCGTATGCAAGCGAGGTGCGCGCGCGCAGTGCCCCGTCGCGCCGCGTTTCCGGGAAATGGCGGCCGGCGGCCATTTTGTCATCGTGCCCCCGACGCGACCGAGCGACGCCGCGTCACCGCTTACATAACTCTGTAATCAAATGATTTTGATAAACGGTACGGTCGCTTGTGCCGTCTTGCATTCATTAGAATATATCTTGAGAGTTTTGTTGTTTATGATTGAATATGGCGTGGTTACGTGTTTATTGTACATTGTAAATTCATTTGTTTAGTTCAAGCATATATACCTACCCGTGGCCTTAGATGGTCTTGGTTTGCGATACTAAGTCGGGCAACACACGTGGTTATTTACTAACATTCCATTGTTGATTAGATGCCCTAGATGCAATTGAAGTAAAAGAGAAAGCCAACATTAAATACTAAGACAAATTACTTCTAAAACGGGAATACTTGGCCTTGCTCTTTAACAACGTAGGTCGCAAAAATACTTACTTAAGTAATAATAATAACAACAGAGATTTTGTACATGATAAATATAATGTTTTTATTCAAATCGACTCAGAATAATTTAGTCGCTGACTCTGATCGTGAATATAAGTTTGGTTTGATTGATATTATTAATTTAGTAAAATTTTTAATAGCCTACTTCATTTACCTCCTTTAAGTAAGCCATAACTAGCGATAAGGCCGTCCATTGTACACCATAGATATAAGGAAATAATATCAATGTTTATTTTTCTCTTCAAAATGGTTAAAACAAAGAGTATTATTTTACTAGGTGGTACCTCTTCTATACGAAAGTCCGTCTAGGTACCCACCTACAAGCCATGTCAGTGGTGCCACCGCATTGTCTTTATTTGTGGTTTGAAGGACATTATGCACAATGTAATTGCTGGGAGTTATTAGACTTAGGCCGTTATTGACAGGACCATTTGGAAACCTTTAGAGGAGGCCTATGTTCAGCAGTGACTATGTGGCTGATAATGGAACGACTTATTGTCTCTGGTTGTACAGCGTGGGTCCAGCACGATACTTCGTAATGTTTTAATGTTTTTTATGGAAAATATTGACACTCCCATCAGACAAGTGTAGTTTAAAAGAGATTCGCCAATAAATTTGCAATAATAATCTTCCTAATTCGATACGAAAGACAATGAAATAATAGCCGACATCTTTCTTCTACCGTTTGCTTTTATTCCAGTCAACGTAACGATTTTTTTAAGTCACTTACAAAAAAGGTTTTGCTTAGTTTTTACGACTGACCCGCTTCAACACAATTCCCTCGGGAGCAAGCAGTGTCACGCCAATATGTATTATAGTCATTATTTTGTAAGATCATCAAAGGTGTTTGAAACACTCAAACTTTATTTTGGAATTGGTTTGTATAAGAACTTCCTTATTTAAAGAGTATTTTGATATGCTTGAGCTACAAATCGAAAGTATTAAACTACCTGTAGCACTACAATTATGATGTTACTTGATTTATTTTTATAAGTTTTAAATTTTACTGTTGTCTAATGAATTATGAGCGTGTCATTTGCATACAACGCAACATTGGCGCTTCCCAACGTGTTATACAAAGGATAATCGCAGTACAATACCCATATTTAACAATTGGAATGTTATGAACTTTTAATATTATAGTTGGTTACTAAACGTCGCATTCAGAGCCATCACTTAAATTTAATAATCCTTTTACAGTTTTTGTAATTCGGTATTTTTTTAAGCCAGAGCGAATTAACGCCTAATATTAGTTGGAGTAATACTAGTTGGAAAAATTGTGGCTTTTATTTTTTTTTAATACACTGACGTTTTGGATATTCGATCAAAATCCAAGAAATGGCTAATGATCATTAAAATTAAGTGACGTCTCAAACTGCGGCATTAAGAGTTTGAATATTTTTTGCTATGGATTAAAATATGAATATTTTCAAAATTAACTGTAGCACATTTTCCAAAAGCGACATTTTCAAACTTAAAGTATACTAGAAATGTCACTTTAAATGAAAAATCCATTCCGTCTATACAATGCTGTTCTTTTACAAGGCACTGCTCGCGATAAAACCTTGTTTCGATGAAAAAAAGTAATAAAATTGCATTGCTCTGTTCTTTTATGATTTACCACATTTTTAGAGAGCTAACCGAGCACTAAATGTTTAATTAATCCCATCCTGTTGTCCTAAATATAGTACCAAAATAAAATATAGCCTTTTTGCTACTCGGATGTGTAGTTTTCTATTAGTGAAACTAAGGTGAGAAGTTACCGAGATTTCCCAAAGACAAACCAATATTATAATTTTATGACTCATGCTAAGTGCTGGGCTGTAAATAAACGCGTAGCATCCATAAGGAATACACAAGTAGGTACATACAAGTAATAACAATATATCGACAGATGCACAGATTCCTATTATGCGTTACAAACCTTTGTGAAACTGCGTACCTGCGTCCCCCCGAGGGCTCGCTCGCGACCCTTTTTTATCTCTCATTGTCCTGTGACAGTGCTCTTCGGGTTCTCGATCGTGTTGCAATGAGATGCAATGTATGATCGTGTTTTAGATGTAAATTCTCTCGTCGTTTAGATGGCAGATCACCCGCAAATGTCTGTCTAGGTAGCAATGTCTGTTTCTGCTGTCAGCAACACTAATGTTCCAGCTTGAAGGACGTTGCAGACAGTATACTGGAATTTGTGGGACTAAATGATGTCTCGGAGTGACGAGTGCAGAGACAGTCAGATATCGTTGGAAGAATTAAATCTAATAAAAAAAACAAATGGTGATCTTTTGGTCCATACAAGTTACGTAACGTAGATTACAAACAAAAGCAGGCTAAAAATTTCGATAATAAGGCAATTTTAGTAACTTGAGAGGTCTTAATACAGTGGCTGAAAATCAAAAGGTCATGTAAGCTAAACAGGGCTTCATGGCAACTTCATAAACTTCATTATGGAGTTTCC
Organism: Lapara coniferarum; assembly: GCA_949316025.1. Lineage (NCBI taxonomy): Eukaryota > Metazoa > Arthropoda > Insecta > Lepidoptera > Sphingidae > Lapara > Lapara coniferarum. The sequence continues at coordinate 35,997,225 of OX438924.1, read as the reverse complement.
CGACTTGTACTTTCCCCGTTCTCCAGGCTGAGCGTATCTAATAGCACTAAAGTTTGAGTTACAACTTATAATTTCTCGAGGTAGATACTTAATAGTTTTGCTCGGAGCACGACTTGTTTAATAGACCACTTAGTAATTCCAGTGTGAAATATAGACTAAATTAGTTCTTGAAAAATATGTTGCCAGTGGAAGCATTGTTAAACTTCGTTCAGTCGTGAAAATAATTATGTTTTGTAGGCAAAAATTCTTCATGTAAAAGTTGAATTGAGAAATAGTATCATTGTAAATCGGGTTAACTCAATTAAATCCTTTAAAACTCAAATAATTATGCTAACCAGATAAAACATAAAAAAAAGATTATTTCCCCATAAAATTCTGAACATCAGATTATCACATATAAAGGCAGGTCCCAAAGTTAAAACCTATTTTCAATCATTCTGAATGAAACATAAACGCACAATATCGTTCAAATGTTAACGACGCATCTCCCGGGAGTCGAGTTCGCGTTTGATTGCGTTTTTTTCTGTTGTAGACTCAGGTAAAGTTCATTTCGGACCGGTTTGAACGAAAATTGCCGACGTGCACTCAGCGCGCTCAACCGGCGGGGATAATATTAACGGCTATAAAACTACGGGTCATCGCACACTTAGCGTCCCAGCGAGGAGATACAAAGATATACAAGTCGATAATTTAGATGTTGTAGTTTAAAGGACCGATAGTGTAAGTAGCAAATATGATACGTAATTTTGGGATAGGCGGTGAAGGTAGTCTTTAGTTTTAAGATATAAGAGATACTGCTGATTTACACTATCATCAGATGAACGACTGCCCCCTCAACTAATTATTCAATCAGTATAAAAATAGCACATAATAAGAATGTCTTTGTCAAAATCTCCGGTGAATAAACTGAACTCCCATATTATTATGTACCATTTTCAGTCGGTTATTCCCAGGGCCTTAAGTGTGCGACATCCCTAACACGCCTTACGTTCAGACGTCTTGGGATGCAGATAAATGAGCGAGTTTGAAAGTTCGTTACGCATTCACGGTGTTAAAGCTAAAAGGGATTTGAAAGGCAAATATAAATAGCTCTACTTGAGTACATCTATCTATCGACGTGAAAAATGTATACTCTGGAATAATATATGTATAATATTTAATTTAATGATCAATGTCAAGGAATATTTATATTTCATAAAGCTATGTTATTATATAACGTATAGTTATTTACTTAGCTATTTAAATTTGTTATAGCCTTGCTGACTTGGTTTTATAAACTCTATAAAATATATATAATAATGTCAAAAGTATGGTTAATGGTCAATTATAATAATCGGTTTCTGAAACAGCATAGCAGAGTCAAAGTAGCGTGGTGGAAATTAATATGATAGCTTACTTGTCTCTATGATTAGATCATATAATGACGTTGACTGCCTCAATGGTGTAGTTGTATTACGTACGCTGTACTATTATGACTATTGCCCTTAGATCCCGTGTTTGAATCCCGGGTTGGGCCAAAAACATTGTGACTGGGTTTTTCCATTTTTAAATTACCAACACCAAGTTGGCGATTTGATACACCAGTGCCACTGAAAGCACGTAAAGCCGTTGGTCCTGCGCCTGATCTCTCTCCGGTCATGTCGGATTGCCGTCTCACCGGACTATGAGAGTGAAGGAATAGCGAGTGCACCTGTGTATTGCGCACACACTTGTGCACTATAATCTATCTATAATGGCCGTTGAGATTGGCCGCCGTGGCCGAAATTCAGCTAGGAGGATTTTTTTATAACGACGTAACATACTATCGCAACACTACCAGTATCATAGTATGGAATTTGTATTTTTGTATCCGACAATGGTTATTCACAATTGACTAGCATTATACTATAATAATATAGTAATGTGTAAATGTAACTACATGACATAATGAGACTTAACATCTTATGTCTCAGGATGACGAGCGCAGTGGAATGCCACACAATACTTTGTAACTCAAGGTGCTGGATGGTGTTCCAACTGCTTATGGGTGGTCGTATCGCTTACCATCAGGTGAATGGCATACTCGTCCCATCCTTCGATGCCATAAAAAAAAAAAAAATATCAGTCTCTATATTAAATTATCCTTCTTCTTCTCCAGCTTTTGGAAGTCCACAGCTGAACATAGGCCTCCCCCAAAGATTTCCAGATCAACCTGTTAAAGGCGGCTTGCATCCAAATTTTCCTACTTAGCAAGATAACAATACTAAACATAACTTCAAAAATACTGAGTTGCTATTCTCTACAGTCTCTTCCATTGACTCAGCTTTACAATCTAGTATTATGTAATAGTATAATCCTAAATAAATACATGGAATGCTATTTCATTATAGTCTGGCAGACAGCCTGAATACAAATGATAATTCTTCGTCTAAACAACATGGTGCAATAACATCTGACTGTTTTGTCCATTAAAGTGTAGGTAAAGAACATCTAAAATTGTACATGTTTATCTGAAAAATAGTTAAGTGGTAATTGTGTATAATAAATAAATAACAAAAAATATTAAAAAAAAAACAAAAAACTTTACTGCGTCAATATCTACCATTTTTATTAAATTCATTGAAGAACTGAAAAGATAGTAACAAGATTTTAATTTGAATATTTGGTTTTGGTTTTGAATAATCTTAGTTGACAGTGTTCACAAACGCTGTCGGAGACATAACACGCTCACTGCTCATAATTTGGTTTGTGATATAGGTAAAGCAATAAAATCTCGGAGTGAGCAGATGTATAGAGTATAATGTCAAAGAAGAGCAACACATTATTATATCTTTCGAAATAAACATAAATTTGGTATTTCAATATTTTTAAAATGTAAGTTATACTACACAGCACCACAATCAGACTCGAGCACAACAGGAACATTTATTTTCATTACAGCTGTCTCTAATAGTGACTGAAACAATTAATGCATGGTGCATTTATTGTATATTAAAGTAAAATTTTGTTGACAACCCTAATTTATTAAATTTTGTTGACAACCATAATTTTGACAATTTCGTTGACAACTTCATTAACGTTGTTATTTATCGCATTACAGTGTTTACGCTTATTGAACATATTTGCACGAAACCGTTATGTTTTGCATGTCACAAGTGCGCGAAATTATCTGTTTATCGCGGGTTGAAGTTAAGCGAATGCGATATCACAAACACTTCAATACAAATGATATGTATGATTTAAATCACAAAAATGTTTTGTTTGAATCGCCTTGAAATTTTATGTTTTAAATCATAAAAATGACGCTGTAGTTATTAGAAGAAATGGAAAAAGGAGTTACTGTATTCCCCAATTTTTTAATCCAAGAAGGTACAATGTTTTACTTCAATGATATGACGACAGTACATTGTCTCCAGACTAAAAAGGAGAAATGGTATTCCTAAATTATCTACAGAAACATCAATAAAATTACTGACATATATCTTAGCGTTATAATATGTTACAGTTAGTCATAGTCAATGTTTCCATTAAAACTAAAATCATGTTACAGTTATTTTATTTTTATGGAAACATTGAAAAAAGAAACAGTCGAAAGCAAGATGTTACAACTTATTATTATACTGCCCATCTTATATTCGCATAATTGTAGTGGCGTATATGTTAGTCTAAAGGTGTATACTAAGGTTGTGAAAAACTTGAAGTCCTGGATTCTATTCCCATGTCAAGCTACAAATTACATGAATTGCCCGGAATCAGAATTTTGTATACAATTTGGCAATATATTGTACTTCAACGTCATCAGGATATTGTTTCAATCACAACATCCAAAGAATGTTAAACTTGATCTCGTGAGTCATCTTGATCAGATATCAAACCTTTGTACTGAGCTCGCGACTTTTGATCCTTATTTCACAACTAAGCATTAATTTAATATTTTCTTTGTCAACAGAGTGAAAAATGGCTCGCGTTTGAAAACCTAAAAGAGGAGATATTAGAAAAAATTAGGAAATTAGAGGAAGAGCGGCATACGGTGGACCTCTGGTCGTGTGGCTCCGAATGGGGAAGGAGACGGAGAAAGCGACAGGTTACCGTTTCCCCTCCGTACGTGGTGTACATGCTGCCGGATGCTGACATCATGGAGGACTGGAGGCTGGTGAGGAAGCTCCTGGAGAGGAACGAATGAAGGCTACCATTAGTTGTAAATATCGGTTAAATCTATACTGCCTTTGTATGCGTTTAAGATATCCCATTGAGTTTTGTCTTCAGGTTATTTCATGGTTTAAAGATGAGAATGGTCTTATTACCGACACTGAAATTTTACAAAATCTTGTTGAATACACAGGACCAGAATACACAGCAAAACTTTTAATACACGAAGAAAGATCGGTCAGTTGTGAGAGGTACTACTAACAACTAATGATAAAGCACTAAAATGTATTTTGAAACTTCTGTATATTAGCAAAAAGTTGATATTTATACAATGTATATATAAATAGATACAGTACCTGTACGTCGGTACACTGCTATATTATGTGAACTAGTGGAAGACAACCGGCAAAATGGTGGGACTAATCAAGCCTAGTAGATTATCGGCCAGCCCGAAGTCAGAATTTCTAAGCTGTAAACAGGTGTTGAAAGCTGAGGCTCATCGCTTATCTTATGTACTAAGTGCTCACAAATTACATGTGCTTTGTGCAATTATTTTTTTATAAATGTCATAGAAATGCTGTCAACTTGTGGACAAACACTACTATGAAACTGATATTTGGAGATGCTCAAGTTTCTAAAAGGAAATTTCAGCTTCATAGTATCTTCCGCAACATGTTTATAACGTCTGCGTGGTGCCTTCTGATTCGATTCTGCAGCAACTCGTCATTTGTGTAAATTTTAACTTATTAATGTGTTACATGATTTAGCAACATCGTGATGTTTTTCTAGCTATATGTATAGTTTTTTTACTTGATGCGAAGCTTCAATCCATAGTTAAGGTACCTGATAGAAATCCGCATTAGTAAAAAAATCACAAAGGCAGTGTAGATATACCCTGAAATATTTTTACGAGCTTATTGTTCGTGTTTTATAAATAAATCCACGCGTCCCTTCAACCATCTGTATAGAAATGTCTGTTTTAATTGTTGAAAGATTGATTGCTCAATCATCAGATAAAACTTATTCATAAAAAATACGACATAATAATACAAATTTCAGATGTACAGATATCCGGCGGCTTGCAATAAACTATCTCAATTTTAAACTTCGATCCGATTCCGAGAATAAACCATACAAAATAACTCATTTCCAAGCATGTTTTTTTTTTTTAATGCTAAATGGGCTCTCGTTTGTCCGCTATCCATGAGATGTTAAGCGATGATGCGGCCTAAGATGAAGCACGCTTGCCCAGAAGAAACCGATTGACTAGCAACTTGAAGAGTCTCAAATTGTCTTCTTCTTCTTCGCTTCGCTCTTGACAGAGCGGTCGTGGTCACGATGATTTGTGCCCAGACGATGATGTAGCTCGCCGCACGATATCCCTCCATCTGTCTCTGTTCTGTCTCAAATTGTATCTGTGCGGAAATAGACACGACGGTAGCAAATTCCACAATTTGGATGTCCGCACAATAAAGGGGAGAGCAAACCGCTTAGTGCGAGCCCTTGGAACTTCGACCATGTAATAATGATGTTGCGCCGTATCTCTGCTGATCCTGTGGTGGAATGGGGATGGGGGAATCAAACTGTACAATTCCGTAGCACATTCTCCGAAATGTATCCGGTAAAACGCCGATAGACTACAGTGCGTACGTAGAATTTTTATGATAGAATGATATTTGTTATGGGATAAAGTCCTTTTTGAGCCAATTAATATGTTGAATTACTTTGATACGATAATGAGTGCGCGTGAAGTGATCAATGACCGAATGCGAACTGATTGGACAATATGTTACTGAAGATTTTAAATGGCGTAAAATGCTGTTACAATTCGGTCTACATGCTTGTTTGTACACATGTCAAAAAATCTTTATTCTGTATGATCCATTTTCGCGATGGATTGAAAAAAATCATTTGAATCATTTATTGTCGGCACTTAGTAGGTTCATTGACTTCTCTATTCGCTCCGGTTGTAATTTATAATACAATGAATTACTTTTATCTGACAATTGAAAAATCAGCCATTAATCTTAAATCAAATAGCAAACAGCTTTGGAATGTTATCGTTGAAATAAAAAGCGCAAGAAACTCCCTCAGCGATTGTAACATATAAATATAATATTGTCTTCGTAAGAACATGCTCTGCATAATTTCTTGGCTTTTCCATTCAAATATACTACGATTTTTTTTATAATAAGGGCCGATTACACTGCTCGCTACGCGTCAATACCATAGTCACACTCTAATATATGCTCCCAAATGTGTAATAAAATGAGTGCTATCTACATTTGTTTAATATGATAACTGTCAAATATAAATTTAATCGATACCGGTGAAACTGGCCCCAGGTCCTTTAAAATTACATGGCAGGGCTAAAATAAAGGCTAAATAGAGCAAGGCTGGGAGATTTACATCACGTTAAATGAAATTCTCGGTGGAATATACCAATTTTAAATTTATTTTTATGAATAATATTTGCCTTCAATTCTTTAGCGTTGCCTGCAGAGTACTTTTCTCATGTTTTAATTTTTTTCAGTGAATTTTCGCAAAAATGCGTTGGTGTATGTAAGCATATATTCATATCCGCTGTTTTCCATCAAAAGAAAATGTACTGCAGTAAATTATTTTTTTTCATTTGTGCGCAACACATCCTAATGTTTCACGATATTAATTTTTCAATAATGGTTTATAATAGTTATCTTTTATAAATTTTTGGTAAATTCACAATTCAGTGTTTTATCTGTCACTCCTATCTATTGGCTTACCAGTCACCAGATTTTTATCTTTTAGTTATTTTTTGCTGCTCTAGAATCATGCTCATTTCATATACTTCACTGAAAAAGATAATTGCAATATGTAAATGTTGATACCCGCGACCAACTGCGGGATAAAATAATTAGGCTAAGTTAGATAAGTTAGGAATCAAATTTATTTAAGACCTATTTTTGTAACAAAAGTATGTGAAAACAAATGTCATTGAATGTTTGCTCCAGTTTAATCGAGGCAATAAATGTTTTGAAATGTATTCAGTTGTCTTATTTACTACTTGACACACCCCTGGCTTCCCATGCGTAACACTAATTTTATGTATATCTCTAGCCAGATACCGATAATGACACAAAATGGACAAACAGCCACAAGATCACTCGCTGGACAAATCTCAATATGTTATTAAAATCAATCCGGCCGTTTTGGAGTAACAAATATACAATATAAACTAGGCTAAACAAGAAGAAGTACAAATGGTGGTCTTATCGCAATTGTAAATTTCTTCCAGACAACCTTTGGATGGACTTAGTAAAGTAGGAAATATAGAGTGAGGGGTCATCTACAGGTTGACATATATAGGACATAATGAGACTTGACATTTTATGTCTCAGGATGACGAGCGCAGTGGAATGCCACACAGTAGGTACTTGGTAACTCAATGTGCTGGATGGTAGTTCTACTTTTAGTACAAATCTAGTTATTTCAGTTGACGCAAACAAGTCTCTAGCCTTATTGAAACGCTACAACTGCCCCTAAACGCTCACTTCACTGGTGGTAGGACTCGCATATGTAAGAGTCCGTCCGGGTGGGTATCACTGCAATGTTTATTTCTACCGCTAAGCAGTAGTTTACATGCACTGTTGTGTTTCGGTTTGAAGGACATTGTAGCCAGTGTAACTACAGGACATAATGGGACTTAACATCTTATGTCTCAGGATGACGAGCGCAGTGGAATGCCACACAGTACTTTGTAAATCAAGGTTCTGGATGGTATTTCTACTGGTTATGGGTGGTCGTATCGCTTACCATCAGGCGAATGGCATGCTCGTCTCGTCATTCAATGCTATAAAAAAAAATAAAAAAAAAACAAACACTACCCAAAATTTCCAAGCTTAATTACTATGCACACTTGTCACCCTAAGACATTTTTAGCCTGTTGCACAAGTTTCAATTACAATTTATTTAACAGTTATCGTATCAAGCAGCTTATGTCGATACTCATTTGATTATCATTTATTTTGGAAGAGATTAGAGTGTAACTTTTATTTCAATGTCCTTCAAAACCGAATACAGCAGGGTTTACACAGTGCTGCAGAAGAATCCACGTGATATGCTTGATACCAACAGACGATACCACCTGAGGTAGGCAAGGATCATTTTGATCGCCTATTACAGCACAAAGCTCAAAAAAAATTAAACAATGGCAAGAATATGTTTATAAAATGTGAACAGTGGCGTAATGTCTCGTGAGTCACTGCGTAAGAATGTGATATTGTAATTACGCTTAGCTGCACAGATCGGAACCTATCGATCCACAGGTTTATTCATCAAACGATTATGGACGTCTTTTATAAATATTATGCGCAAACTAAGTATCACAAGCAAATATGTAATTGCCAGTGTATTGATATGTCAATAGTCAATACTTGATTTGATATAATTTTTTTCTATTTATTGTACCGAATTGTCATAAAAGCTGTTAAATTAAGTACATTTGTTTTAAAATTAAGAAACCACATTCTTGCAAAATTCATGTTTTAGTTAATTCTAACAAATAACATTTGTCTTTCAAAATATATGTTGAATAATTTCAGATATCCGGACATCTAACGACCACTTTCTTGTGCCTAATGTATAGAGATTTATAGATACACCGTCCGCGCGCTGCATGACGCCGCTGACACTCATCACTGTCATAACCATCATCGCGTTCATCACCGTGCTTTGGCGAACTGTCGACGAGCGATTTCATCACTCATTGGACTATTCGGTCGTGTAGTGAGAGTGATATGTGCTTAATGCCTATGTTCTGTCGGCTGAGTGTTGGTCGTGTGCGGTCTCTCCACTTTCTGTGTTCTGATATTTCTTAAAAATAATATCGTCAACTAAATTGCCCTCTTTGGGTTGGAATACTAAACATATTTTAATTATATAAAGTAAGAGATGGATGATAGGAGACTGACAAAAAGGATATATAAGGCGAGTGTGGATGGAAGGGCCGGCAGGGGTCGACCGCACCGAACCTTCGAACATCAGATATCTGACATTCTAAGTAGAGGCCAGGTCAAAAGTACCCTGAACCGGCGGGAGTGCATGAAAGGATTGATGAAGGTAGAGGAAGCGAAAGTAGTGTGCCAGAATCGAGCAGTGGCGATCCATAGTCTCTGCCTACCCCTATGGGATAGAGGCGTGATACTATGTATGTATGTATGTAAGAGTTCTAAGATTGTATAGAGCGGACATTGGGAAAATTGTCACACAAAAATTTTGAGCCTGTTCGTCAGTAACTCAATATACCGTGAAATAGCAAAACACCTATGTAAAATGCATTAGAACATACTATTCATGACATGATTCTAATGCGTAAATTGGCGTAATATTTTCTTGTAAAATATGGTTTCCTTTGTTTCTCGTTGTTTGTCTTGTAACACGGACGTGTCAGATAAGACAGCAACCTATTACCAACTTTTGGATGAGAAATTTGATCCTGATGTCCGGTCTATGACTAACAATGCCTTTTAATATCTTTTGCCTGGTGGTTAGCGATATGACCGCTCAGAACCATCACCATACACGATGTTGAATAACAAAGTAATGCCATATCTGTCTAATCTATCTTTAAATCCTTATATTTATGGCAACTTTGTCAGTCTTTAGTTTATATAAAGTACAGATAAATTTATATTTTTAAGTAAAAATTAAAACATTGTCACCACCTGTATTCTGGTAAAAAAATCTTTTAAAGTATAAATTAAAATTAGGTTATACTTTCAAAACCACTTTTGCATATATTGATTTATTTTGATTATAGTTGAACATGGAAATTCATAAGCTTAATATTTCAAAATTGACACACTCTATACATTCCTACCCAACGTTTTTTTTTGAGTCGTGACCCTAAAAGTTATTACAACTACCTGTAGAATCATCCCCATCATCAAACAAAGTTAAATTGAATCAAGTAAGTTAAAATATATAACCGCCGGCCAGTCTAATATAAAATTCAATCAAGTTTCATGAAAATGAAATCATAATTTATAAACTTAGTCATCTTCAGGAAACGAAAAAATAAAATATAAACACATATTTACACACATTTCAGTTTTGTATTCCGTATAATGGACAAATATGGTATTTAGGTTACAATACATTTTTCATGCCGTGGATATGGGCATTTTGGGGGACATCCTAAAGGAAGACAAAACAAAATAATTGGTACATTTACAGAAGCATAAGACTATGAATGCAGTGAAGTCAAGATTTCGATTTCTAGGGAACTTTAAACTTAGGGGCAATCTTGTACAGCTTCTTAGGGCAACAAGATACCCCGGCTCCGCGCCGTGCCGTAGGCGCCGAAGGCCACCGCAGTTTTTGGTTGGTATGCCAGTGTAGGGTGTACATAGTGTTAGGGACTCGGACCACTGCTCGCTCGAATGATGCTATACTCGTGAGTGTCGACATTGGGCCCGTAAGACCGTTGAAACCAACATATCCGTTCCACTCCCAAGTGGTGGTAGCGATACTGTGTTTTCCACGCGTAAAACATCGGTTAACTTGTCACAATTATTGATTTTTTCACGAACATGTTTCACGGAAACTGGATCGGTGGGGTTGTTGTATTACTGTACGACTGCATTGCTGAGGTCTCGGGTTAGATCCCCGGGTCGGACAAAGTGATATTGGGTTTTTCTACTTAGTATCAGCTCGTAGCCAAAAGTTGTGTCCGATATGGCGATAGAGTCACCTATCACATCATGGGATAGAATACGCACAGCGAAACGTGGATGCACTAGTTGCGCCTCTACCTCCTTCGAGGATAAAGGTGTGAATCTATGTATGTATGTTTCACGGAATTGAAACTGGTAGACAAGTAAGTAGACATACTTGCCTACTATCATCACAACATCGGATGGGAGTGACCTTCATATATTGAGGGAGTACTAGTAACTCCGCTGCCTTGAAAACACAGGTGAGTGATTACGTATAATTAACAAAACAAAATTGGTGTCTCGGCAATTTTCGTATTTTCGAAGGTCCAACAAATGCACATTGCTGTTTAAATTGAGTGTTTATGTTCTGCATACCATTGTTTCATAACTCGGGGCGTGTCTTCTTCGTGGATAAAAGTATGTGAGAATAAAATATAACCTTCGTAAATCAGGGATGTAGCTTTCTAGTATTAAAAATATTTTCAAAATTGGTTAACGCCCTACATTGAATTGCGATTCGGTTGGACTATAATGTAAATTTATGTTTATCAAAACGTAAAAGGCGGATTAAAAATATTTAAATGAGTTAAGAAACTTCCAAGTTCCTATAAATAAATTCTTTCATTAGTGGCGGGCTTACAGCGGGATGCTCTACATCCTATATTGCCAGCAGCTACTGATAAGCTTCTTTTTTAGAATGCTTTAGGTATCTGTAACCTTCATTTACGCATACGTTTGCCATTTTGTGTTTGGCACCCAATATATAGACTAAAGGACAATTGTCTGCCACTAACTAACTAATAAAGTGACCCATGTTTAAAAAACGACTAAACTCATGTTCATGATTTGTTACCTAGAGGCCTATATATAAATACAGACAGCCAGACGATGTATATAAGAAAAGGGTTCCATTGGCACTCTTTGAACAACACCCTAAAAATTACTTCATTTAATTCGAGTTGGCACGGATCGTCTTGGCATGAGTTTTACTGAATCGACATTATTCTTAAACTAACCTACTTTGTAAACGAATGAAAGTCAGAATTAGTGTAGGTATATAAGACAATTGTGCGTAACTCACTTACTGCGGTCACATTCTTCTCTACATAGCATGTCCACCACACCTACTTTCAATGGTATTTAAAAATGATTTCGTTTTTATATAAAATTTTACATAAAACACATAATCTTTCTGCCATCTGCAATCTTTCACATAATCATAATCGACTGCCTCGGTGGCGTAGTTGTATTACAGTATGACTGCAAAGCTGAGGTCTCGGGTTCGATCCCCGGGTCGGGCAAAGCGATATTGAGTTTTTCTATTCAGTATCAGCTCGGAGTCTGGAATTTGTGCCCGATATGGCGATAGGCTCGCCCCCTATCACATCATGGGAATAATGGCGAAAAGTGGGTGCACTGGTTGCGCCTCTGCCTACCCCTTCGGGGATAACAGGCGTGAGTGTATATGTATGTATGTACATAATCTTAATACATTAAATCTTAATGTTCACAAAACTAAATAAAGATAGACCGGAATGAACCTAATATTTCTCTACTAGCTCTTGCAAGTCCGCACGGCGTGGCGCACGCATAAAAAATATTTTGAGTTTAAATACTCTTTTAAAAATTAACAGGCTGAAAAAAAACCTTGCGTATCTAGCCTTTTGTGACAAAAACCTTAAAGCTTGAGAAAATCACAAACGGACAATTTAATTTATTTGATCAGATCTTCATTTGTTATGAACTCGCCCAGATTCCACTAGTCACCACACGACATGATTCTGTCACAGTTATTTAGTGAACCACATTTCGGGAAATTTTATATCGTATAAGTTAATTTATCTACGGTACACTCTACCGACGAACAAATGACACAGTTAACCCACTATTTCGCTATTAAGCATGTTGTGTCTAAGCAGTAAGTATTAATAACCCATATCCTTCTATTTAAAAAAAACACCCCTTTTTCCTGCAGTAGGAACAACCATGCCACTGCATTTATATTTTCTTACTTAAAATATTTTGAAATGGAATTTAGTCCAGTATACAAGGTCATTTTTACATTGCGTTACTAAATGAAACCACATATTCGTCTATACCTCTGCTAACATCGTGCTAAAAATCATCAATGAGTAACGAATACTTGCGCCAAAAATCCCGGTTGTAATATTCAAATTTTTTGTTCATTTTGTAGTTTAGTGCGAATATGGTGTGTGCGTAAGTGTATTTCTGACTGAAAGTGTAATGTTGCTGCTGCGAGGAATTATCCTAGAGCAGTCATAATGGCATTAGGGCTTGTTAACTTAAAGTAACTTTTTATTGATATTTATTTTGTTCGAAACTTACTCTTTTTTATTTTACATCCATGGTTAAGGTAACTTAATGGAAAGTGTTATTTTCAACGAGATAAGTATGTATTTCATTTATTAACGCAATGTCAAAATGACCCTGTATAAGTTTTATCAGATGCTGGCTTTAATTCTCAGTCCGGAACAGAAAAGTACAAGTTTTATCAGGTGTTTATTAGTGCGAAGCACCTAATGCCATGTACCTACCTATTTCCAAAGCGTAACTAAGTTGACACCTCTTGTACAAATAATTATAAATAAAATAAAATAAAAAATAAAAAGCCTTTTATTTCTTGCAAGGTGATACAGTAGGTATTGTAGTTTTTTTTATATATAAACTAGCTTTTGCCCGAGGCTCCGACCGCATTAAAAAGTTTTTCCGGGATAAAAGTCCCGGTTTATATTTTCCCGGGATAAAAAGTAGCCTATGTGTTAATCCAGGATATAATCTACCCGTATGCCAAATTTCATCGAAATTCGTTCAGTAGTTTTTGCGTGAAAGAGTAACAAACATCCATACATCCAGACATCCATACATCCATACATACTTACAAACTTTCGCCTTTATAATATTAGTAAGATTACTTTACTATATTATTTGAAAAGAGTAAAAAAAAATAATATCTAAAATTTTTCATGTGCAAGAACCCCACTTCTAGGTGAGTGTGAAGGCCTCCTCTAAAGAAAACCATTTATCTCTATCTTGAGCAATTTGTGTCCAGCAGGGGCCAGCTACTTTTATTAATTCGTCTTCCCATCTCGTGTGAGGCCTGCCTTTGCGTCGCTTCCCGTATGGACTACTACCCTACCCTAATTAACAACCATGAATTTATAATATTGTAAATTATTCTTATTGTTATATCCATGTGTTAAATATAAACGCTTTACATAAACATTTTATCACTTATTATCACTCCTTTTTATAAATAGGCAGAGGTGTTAGATCCCCGCCCTGTGGATTGGGGGCGTTTGGAGAATTCCACCACGGTATCCCCTGCCTGTCGTAAAAGGCGACTAATAGGGGCCACCGGGGGTCGCGGGCGGGCGGCAGGGGGCTGTCCGTCTTTAGTTTTGTGCGTGTTTGTTAGCACAGTGCTGCGACCCCCGTGATGGACGGCAGTGTGGCAGGTAGGCCTCACGCTGCCGTTGACGCCGAGGGCGTCCTTCGGTGCGCGGGGGCTTCTGAGCCCCCCCATACAGGAGACGAGCTGCATTAGGCGGCACCGCGCAGGGGCGGCTGCGGACGACAACTTAGACACTATTAGTCCGGGGAAACCCGCAGCCGTCCCTAATGCGCCGAAGAAGGCCACCGCGGAGTTTTAGTTGGTATGCCGTGCGGTGTACATAGGTTAGGGACTCGGCCCGGCGGCTCAACGCTGGGTCGTAAGGCACGGTGAACCCAACATCACCGCTCAGTCGCCCCCCTTGAAGGCTGGGCGGTAGTAATAAGTTACTTTCTCCGCGAAAACAAAAAAAAAAAAAAAAGAGGTGTTAGATCCGATATTATGCCCGTAATTCTATTGCCACTTAGCAGAAATCAATTCCCAATCTATCTATACATATAATAGAATTGTACGTTATCCAGGCATGTATTTCTATACTTTAATATTAAAGAGAAAAGACTTGATTTTTTGTTTGTTTATAATGGATAAACTTAAAACTACCGCACCGATTTGAAAAACCTTTCATCAATATAAAACATATTCCGGAAAAATGTAAAGCCGAACTTTTATCCCAGAAAAGCTTTTACATGCATAAAAGAAAATATTGAGATACGCGAGGAAAAAGTAATAGAATGTAAAAATCTTTTTTCTTAATCAGTCTGCTCTCATGTTCATTGAAGTCTCAGAGCACTAAAAGTACTCATTGAATTCGAAATTTAAGAACTGAAAATATGAAGCTTTAGTCAGACAGCTGTAGTAACGGGGCGGTATATGAGAAGGCGTATAACATGCTGTGATAGATAAAGGGCATCACTGACCCAGCTTTGAAATAAATATAAAACAACTAATTAACGTTTAAGAGCGACAAAGATGTTTACAAACTAGCGCGAGTCCGCGGCGTCGTCGTTAAACACCGGCTACTGTGTAACATGATATCAACCGCCAAGCGTCGGATTCCGGCCATACCGCTCGCTCAATTACCCGATTTACGAACAGTTTACAGGCAATTCTTCGATAATATCCTTAGTAAATTGTATTTCTAAAGCTAAATGAGGCACGGTGGTCAAAAACGAGCATATTGCTTGTTTTTTTAGCATTATACCAGTTATTTCTATATTGAGAGATTTTTCTAAGGCATGGCTTTTTTTTTATTTATTATAAAGAGGAAAAATTTGTATGTTTGTGACGAATAAACTCAAAAATTACTGGACCGATTTTAGAAGTTCTTTCACCAATACAGAGTTCCATTATAAGCAAGTAACATAGGCTACTTTTATCCCGGAAAAATATAAAGCGGGACTTTTAAGTTAGGGCGTGGCGGGGATATCGCGCTATCTCTTTCGCAAGCCATCAGCGTTATGGCCGGTGATACTCGACGACGTAACAGTCTGATATTACTCCTATTTGACAACTTCCCCTTCCATTTATTATTGCGCTGATTTTAAAATATCTTTTTTCGTTACAATTTGGATGGCATGAATTTTGAAATCGGTTTATTTTTTATTAAAAAGTTTTTATTTGTTCATTTTTTGTTAGTTAATTATAGAATGGTGTAAACAAAACATCATAGATATACGATTGCAGCATTTGCGAGTCATCTGCTGTTAGTTATTGAAGAGATCCATTGTGGATCTTCGGCAGATCTTCATAAATTATATACTAAAACCTTATCTGAAAAATATACATTTCAATATCGAAAACCATATCCAAATCAGATCAGTAGTTTTTGAGAAACACGCGGCCATACAAATTTACATACATACATACGGATCGAATACAGAACCTCCTTTTTGAAGTCGTTAAAAAATAGTCAACTACCTATTTGCACTTCCTTTAAGAACGAAACAAATCAGTGTTCCTTGAGAGCGTAACTAAATATATAATCTAATATTGTTAAGAGTCGATAAAGTCCAAATTGAGTCAAAATTTAAAATAATCATGTCTGGATGTTATTAATATGGGGTGTGCAGGTAGACAACTAGCAATTTACCCACTGCTTGTTGTTTTTATTTTAGGCCCATAATAAAGTAGTGGCCCATAATAAAATTCTTGTGTATACTTCGTTGTGTGTACAACACGTGTATATCGCATTTGAAACCAAATTTCTATAGCCTTGGAGATCGACCCCAGGGCCTTATTGATTTAACAAATTATTTTGCTAAAATTAGTCAGTTATATTTTTACACCTTCCATAAGAAATTCCGACCTCTTAGGACAATAGAGCAAATTTTTCATATCAGCATGTATGTATATCCTATGGGTATACAGTGCCATAGATTTATGAACAGGTACGGATTTTCGCATTCCGTAGTCACATAATAAAACATGAATTACGTCTATTGTTCTTCATGTAATTCCAAAACTTGTGTAATTCTTGTGTAATACGCACAAAACAAACTTGGGGGCCAACTCACCAATAGTACGAATGATACAATCATATAACTATCTCCCACGGTCACTTGATGTAGACATGTTTCACGATAAGCTATATGTATTTAAGAACAAAATTAGGGCTTGTTTTTATTGCCTTATTTTATATTACAAAAATGATTAAAAATTCATTTATATTAAAAAAAACTACCTTAACTAACACATTGGTTATCCTTTGACGTTAGTTTATATTTGTTAGATTAATGTTATTCTGTTTTCACTTTATCACTTTATTGTCATCCATACTATAATGATGTAAGCTATGGCATGTAAGTTGAGGTTGCCTACTTAAGGAGCACGGCATTCAGATATTTCTTCAGATGTTTTATTTCTTGTTTATTTAAAACGTGCATCTTCTATTGGCAATCCTAAAATAAAGTAAATAAATAAATTCCGTAACAATCAGTTAGATGGGCTGGTCTTAAACAAGAATTATCTTACTTTCTACTTGCTAATACTAAGAATAAATGCGATAGGATGTAAGACTAAAGATGCGTGGATGTTTAAAAACAAACTCAGAAACCGCTAAACGAATTTGGATGACACTAACATGGCTACTTTATATCCCGGATAAATACACAGTGGCCTTTTTACCTACAACAAGTGTTTGACGCGGTCGCAGACACGAGCAACAACTAGGTACCAACCTACCTAACCTTACATCTATACCAATAAACGTTAAAACAATCGCAGTTTAATAGCATCAATAGGTAAGGCCGCGCGACCCCAATACGCCCTTTCGATTCCGAGGCCGTGCCGACCCAGATAGCGCCGAACTATCAATTAGTAACTTCAATGGCGCTATTCATATTTGGTGAAAATTATAATTGTAATAAGATAATAATAATTATAGTCACTGACATAGCCCAGGGGATTAGCAAGCTGAAGTAACAATGCCCAGGGCACATAGTTTGAAGAACTGACGGCAGATGGGGCGGAAATTTCTCGAGTGGCGGCCACGGACTGGCAAGCGCAGCGTTAGCCATCCACCTGCAAGGCGGACGGACGACTTGATCCGGCTGGATGCAGGCCGCTTGTGACAAGTCCGTCTGGAAATCATTAGGGGAGGCTGTGTTCAGCAGTGGACGTCGTGTGGCTGATGGTGATGATGATAGTTATTAACTTAGATAGACAACTTTTTTGGCTTACTTAAATAACTCTTACTGTATTATAATTGCAATAGCTTGGGATGATGTCTGGATGTTTTTAGAAGGAATCGCAGCAACTGCTGAACGGTTTGGATAACCTTTGATACAAGGTGGAACCGGAAAGCACATGAAGGGACTTCTATTTCTAGTAGAGAATAATTGAATATGTAAGATATTTTTATTGTTTATGGTAAATGAGCATGTGATCCAATTGACACAAATTAGTTTACCTACAAGCTTTATATCCTCATGATAATAATATATTATTCATAACAATGTTGTAAAAAGGTAAAGTGCAAACGCATGTTTTAGTTTGAATTTTAATGTTTAGTTTTTAGCCGTTCATGTTTTGAATTTGTAATCTTATCTTTAGAAAAACAGTTTGGGTAAATACGTTTAGACATTCCGTTCAAATAATGGTTGAGGATACGAAATCCGCTTAGTTTTTATTAGTAAATTCTTATTTATATCGATTATTCTTATAGCGTTTCCTATAAATAAGCTTGTGGTATTTTTGTGTGTGATATTTATCAATAAATGTTTTCCTTTACTCTATATTTTTTTATTATATTTATTAGGAAAAACAAACACTTATACAATATGTAAGTGCATGAAGCATTATATCTAATAGGAGAATATAAGTAATGTATAACCCACAGCGTTCTTCACACAATACATGCTTAATTACGTTTCAAATGCGAGTGAAATTATGCTAAGAGTATATTTTATTGACATTAAGAGTGAATTTTCTACTTAAATTCCTTATTATCTAATTCTACAAGTGTTAGAAGCAGGTTTTTGTGAAAACCATTTTATGATGAAGCAAAGAAGTCCAAATCAGGTCATTATAGGTTCTAGTGAGACGTCTAAAAGATATGTCAAATGTTTATCAGTAAGTTTGCCTTTTCCGTTTATAGTATTTTTATATCTTTACTTTTTTTAAAGAAAAGTAATTTGTGGACATCGTTGTAAGACGCAGATGTTTAGTTAATGGTCTAAGATTGGATGTAATAAACCAGTTTCAGCTGGGATATTGCCAATTTGGATACTTTCAACTTTATTTATATCAGCCTACATTTATGTACTTGCACGGAAGTTGAACACTGTAGATAATGTATCATCACTGCCAATGACACTCCAAAATCTTATTGTTTGGTATGCTAAGTGTAGTACTCGATGATCTATTTGGGAATGAAAAGGTCTATAGAGTCGAATGTCCGCAGATTCAAAACCCAAGGCACACACCTCTGACTTTTCGAAGTTACGTGTGTATTGTTTATCAATTACCGTTCGCTTAACGAAAAAAAACGTTGCAAGAAAACCTATTTGTTTTTTTATTTCGCTTAGTAATTGATTTATCATCCCCAGCCTTCATGGGAGACGACTGGAGTGTTTTTTGGGTTCGCAAACCTTACGACCCAGCGTTGAGTCGCCGAGAGATGGAAAACGTCGTAGCACCACCCGCGTTACTTCTAAGTTCAACATCCAAATATCTCAACAACCAAATGTCTGCACATTCGCATTTATGCAGTGGCGTAGCGTAGGTTTTTCCAGCTCGGGGATGGACCCAAAATTTGCCACCCCATAGGACCAAAAAAAGGTCTTTTCAACAAATAAGAGTCATGCGGGCACAAGCTTTGACTATGATTAGCTTTGCGAAGGTTCTGTATTAAACAATCATAATCCACACTTTACATTTTTCGTATAGTCACTACGATTGCATAAAGTACTTTAGGAAAATAAAGTAACAATAAAATGAAACAAGTAAGTGCTTACTGCATACGTAATAACATTTCAAGCTTCAGTTAATTCCTCTATTTCATGCTCTACAAAAATACTTAAATTGCTGACCGTTGAAAAAAATATACAAAACGTATTTAACCCGGCTGTATGATTTAAATGAAAAAATAAAAAGTCTGTCGCTCTGTGATGCGATAAGACCAGACGAAGTCTTTTAACAAATCTCTCAATTTTAGTTAACGTTCAACTTTAACTGATATCTTTGTAAAACGAGAAAATATGCAAAATTTCTTAAGACGGAACATACAAATAATATAATATTAAGATAAAAAAAACCTACGCTATTTTGAACAGTATTGCCGAAAGATACACAGACACACACCCTAAACTTAAAACACCCCTCATTTTCTGTCGGGGGTTATAAAGATCTGACCTCGTCGTAATGCAACTGAAGTTCCACTCACGGGAATGTATTTTTTGCTCGTTGTGGCGATAGGCTTGTTGGATTACCATTGGATATAACGTCAAATCAGTATGAGTCAATTATTTACGTTTCTGCTTATCTCTGAGGAAGAGACCGTCTATCTTGGTTCAAATCGAGATAAATCTTAAATCCGAAGTGTCGTATAAATACAAAGCTTAAACGGATAGCAATAAATTAATTCGGTTCCTAATCCTTTGACAATAAAAAATTGCGGTCCATCGCTTAATTACACGGAATAAATCCACTTCATTGCAGTAGAGCGGGTTCAAATCTTTAGAAATTAATCATTTTGGTTTCCAACATCAAAGAGAACATAAAAACCGATAACTCCCAAAAAATACATGGTAATTACATGCAAAAAAAATATATTAATACTCATGACTTTTTTACCCTTGGTCCTCTTGTCCAAAGTTTGATTTACACATGAGGTATGTACTAAAGATATTTTGTTCCATCTTTCCTGGAAATGGAATATGTGTTTCCTATTCTAGAGAGTAGATTTTCCGATTCCTCTTATCATGTGATGGGAATACTCTCAGTACACTATAAACAGTTCTACCTCTACCCACCCTCAGTGTGCAAACTTAGCCTATTACTAAAGGAAGTCTCCAACAGACCTACGCCGTATCGTACAATAGAATTCACCTTATTTACACTATAAATATTCTAGTTCCACTGACTATAGATAGCTCATAACAGGGAAATACAACCAATCCATTTCCAACGAATGAACAATTTAATTTCTATTTTTAAAGTAATGGTCAACTAACAAACTCGGCCATCATCGAAGCTTAATTAAAACTTGCTATCTCACAGCATCTGGTCACACTGAAATGTAACTGCCAACCGTCTGAAAACTGAATATTTATTTACAAGCAATCAAAGCATAGCGCGGGTTACATACCATTTACTAACTCAAAAAAATGAACTTTACACTAAAGGAAAAAAACATTTCCAAATAAAATGTTTAAATGAACATGTAGCAAATTAAAAAGGCAGAAATACAGTGGTTATAATATTGCAATGAAGATAGATTGGTATTCATTCTTAATCTGCCAGAGAATAGTATGTATATGTCACTTGAAGTGCTGACTCTAGGGGTTCCCGGGGGGTTAAACATCTCCTCAGTTGTTAATTCCTATGCCCTTCTTCAAAGCCGTCAGCGTATGATTCTTCTTGTATTGTGGTTGTTTATGGGCGGTGAAGATCACGTTACATTAGATTACCTACTTGTTCATTTGTTGGCCTACGCTATAACAAGAAAATCCTGCCCCTATGAGTGGGCGGCGCGACATAAACACCATTTGTTTAAGTTCTTGATGTTGCTTACGGTATCGCGTGTGGAAAACGCTTTCCCGCTAAAAAAAGGCCCATTCCCATCTATCTCAAAAATCATTGTAGCGGTTAACGACTTTACACCAGCGCCATTTCTTTAAAAATTATTATTAAATCCAAATATTTCCTACCGGAGCAAATTACTGAGATAAGTAGGGATCTATCCCAGATCTTAGTCTATCCGTGTACCAAATTCCGTCCAAATCTGTTCAGCGATTTCTGCGGTTACTTCTGTCAAACATCCAAAATTTTCACAAATATTCGCATTTCTAATAAACAATGGAACTTTACCTTTACTAATACTATAAATGCGAAAGTTATTGGAGATATTCCGATGTTTTTTAAAGCTTAGAAATAAATAAAGAAAGTAATTAACACATTTTTATAAAATTTAGAGATAGAGAGACCAAGTCTGAGTTATAATACTCTTCATTCAGGAAAGCACTTTGGAAATTTTACACTCAGTAGAACATTTATCCCTGGTCTCTATACACCGCGGCGCCACTAACAAAGCGTAGTTTCTTAATACTTTAATTGTTATATGAAAACTAGCTTTTGCCCGCGGCTCCGCCCGCTTTAAAAAGTTTTTCCGAGATAAAAGTCCCGCTTTATATTTTCCCGGGATAAAAAGTAGCCTATGCGTTAATCCAGGACATGATCTACCCGTGTGCCGAATTTCATCGAAATCCGTTCAGTAGTTTTTGCGTGAAAGAGGAACAAACATCCTTACATCCAAACATCCAAACATCCAAACATCCATACATCCATACATTCTTACAAACTTTCGCCTTTATAATATTAGTAGGATATTAGTAGGATGTAAGTCATTCTTTAATTTTCTGTCTTCAACAATTCCTTTTTCAATTTTACTTTTATGAAACTAGGGGCCCGTTTCATAAGTTTTAAATAAATTTTATTTGACAGTTGTTGTATCAAACAGCTCATGTAGATTCTCATTTTGTCAATTTATTTGGCAGCATAGATTAGAGTATTGTTTCGTATTTGGTCGGCTTATCTAGGATTAAGGGCTGTGGATTTTAATAAATAAATAAATATACATTTTTGTGGCGAGTAGCATTTATCAGCAAGCGGTGAAATTGGCCCTGGTAGTTGTAACCTTGAAATAATAATTGAAGTGCCTAAATTATCAGAGTAACGTCCATAATCTACCTAGATACGAGTAGGTACGCTTGTATATCAATCGCCTAATATAGTAAAGATAAGTTGTAGGCCGTAATATTTTTATGTTCGTATTTATAGACATTGTATTTATATATATACTACGGAAAAGCGACCCCATCTGCGTGCGAGTTTTTTCGCATTACTTCATTTTCTCCATCTCTAAGTTTTTTCTAGAATTTTACTGGAGGTTCACTTAGTTTATATAATAAAAACTTCATCACAATTCGTCCAGCTGTCTTTAAGTGATATGTGAACAATTTAGCAGACCATTTAGAGTATAACTTTGTTTTTGGTCCGCTTATACATTTATGTGGTGAAAAGCGTTTACTTAGAAATTGTGAAACAGGCTTTTAATACCTGATGCACTGTTCTTTTATCAATTGTTCGGGAGCTTGACTTGTATTTGGTCGCCTTGTAGTGTATTCAGCGTCGATGATTAATATTTACTCAGACATTATGAAGCAGGCCAAATGCTTTAATTCAGTCCCTTTTTGGTAAAACTATAGCATGTTTAGTAGGTCTACACTATTTTAAAAGCCACCGTAGCGCTGTATGCGGTGAGTGATGACCCGACGTTTGGCTTCGAGTTCGATTCCCACGCTGTTATGTGTAAAAATATTTTGTGTCCGTAAGTGCTTACTGAGATAATTCAGAAAACAAGCCAGAGTCAGGTCAGGCTATTGTTACAATGGTAAATAAAAATTACCATATTCATTTTGGAGTATAAAGAAATAAGTAGCCTATGTTAAATATGCTAATCGAAAATGTGGTCTATTTTTGTGCAAAATACTATCCAAATCATTCTGTAATTTTGACGTTTGCTTCTAAAACTAGGTGACCGCCCGCTTTATTTTTCTTAACTAAGTCCATCCAAAGGTTGTCTGGAAGAAATTGACAATTGCGATAAGACCGCCATTTGTACTTCACACTATTTAGACTAATTTATATCGTATATTTGTTATTTCCATTTTACCTTTGATGTATAAGAAAATGTTTATAAATAAATATATTTTTTTAAACATTAAAATAATTCTTCAAAAATTTTAACATAAATTCGCGTTTACATAATATTAAATTGTATATAATACAACTACATAATAGGCTCACAAATAAATGACCATTTGAATGCAATCGCATCCAATTCCATCATAAAATGAGCAAGTTGTGTAAATGTAGAGCTCTGTATGAAAGGTCCGCTAAGAGCGCGATCGGGGCCGCGCGGGGTCGTCGCCCCGTAATCTGACAGGAAGCGTACGGGACACTGGCCATGACGCGCAGGTAATTACGTAGGTTCGACTCCTGTGATGAGATTTGTAGAAATATTTGTAGCAAATGAAATATAAAGCAGAGTTTAAATTAGCAAGACAACTTGCACAAGTTATCTTCCGCGAGCAATTCTTACCATGTAAACAGTCGCGGCTGACTTTTGCAAATTTTGTAGCTTGCAGGACTTTGCAGGATATTGCCGCTAGTGTAAACGCATCTGGAAGTTCTTGAGTTATTGCTGAGAGAACTTGATAGTCTAAATTTTAGGCATGGATGAGTTGGCAACTTGTTGCCCACAATCTACACCACCACCAGCTTTGGTCATTTTTGAGACGCTACTGTGAAACTCAATGTTATACGATAACTCCTAGATATACGATAACTCCTCTATCGCCTCCACTGCGAAGATCTGTGCTTGGTTGCAACTCTCCAGTTTTTAGACTTTGCAAGCTTTTGAATAGCTACAGTGAGTCTGTCGACATTCATGCAGACTCATTATACAGTTTTCGAAAAGCGTTACGCTCTCGTAGGCTGACTAAGTTTTATAATGTCACTTATCATTTTTTTCCGATTTTTTATTCCGGTTTGTGACAGTTGTGTATTTTAATTACTTTCTTAATGTCAAAATATTTACCAACCTAATATAACTTATATTATGTAACTATAGTGAGTATGTATTATCAGTGAATGCTGTGTCTACTTCTTAACAATCGTGTACATAGACTTAGTTTATTTGATTTCTCTATATGTTTTAGTGGATGTTATAGTTTATGATTGATTGTAGACCTAATAATAAATAAATTTCGATAAATAAATAAATGTTGCGACACCTTGTCAATTAGAGCATAGAGATGTCTTCACCAAGTATCTTTATCAAGGTACATAATACATTATAGTTTATCTAAATGCCTTTTTGACCTCCCCAAAGTAGTGTTGGATTTGTCAATACGCTCTATAGGCCGCGGCCTAAAGGGGCTAACTTTGAATGCGGAATATTTTGTGTATTGGAGTGCCTTAGCTGCCCCTTATTCTCTATGACTCAAGTTATTGTCTCCGGTCGTAACAAGTGCGTAACGTAACACATCGCGTTTATCACTATAGAAATTGACATACAGAATACCATTTAACGCTAATTACACGATGTTAACATTACACGGTCGGGTTACAAGTTAACACTGTTATAGATAATAAAGTGAGGAATGAGTATATTAGAGGGAGTTTGAAAGTGGCACCAGTGACAGAAAAGTTGAAAGGAAATCGTCTGTCTTGGTATGGACATGTGAGGAGAAGGGATGAAAGGCATGTAACCCAACGAGTGATGAATTTGAGTGTTGATGGATGGCGAGGACGAGGACGACCAAGGAAGAGGTGGATGGATTGTGTAAGAGATGATATGAAAGAAAAGGGCGTGAATGACTTGATGACGAAAGATAGAGGAAAATGGATGAGAAAAACATGTTGCGCCGACCCCAAGTAATTTGGGACCAGGGCAGGAAGATGATGATGAGATAATAAGGGGGCTAAGCAGCTTTTTTGGTAACCGATGTTAACCAAAAAAGTAGGCTAGGTACCTACGAACTAAACCTAACACCTCTTTTTGTTTGATCCCGCAACGTGGGTTATGCTTAAAGAAATTATAAAACCGGCACTGCGTCCAGTTAGTTTTCTAAGTGGTGATCACACTTAAGCTGTCAGCAGTGGGACACTTCGGCCAGTACTTTGTGTTGGTTTTCCTGACAACAATTGCTAAATCCTTTGACTGTAGTTTGTCAAATCCTTTTTGATTTTTTTGATAAAGTAATACGCAGGTATTGATAAGTCACCGCGGCTTTGGTTGGGATGCCGGTGTAGGGTGTACATAGTGTTGGGGACTTAGCCCAATGCTCACTCGGAGGTTGCTATACTTCCGTGTGTCGACATTGGATCGTAAACCGGTGAAACCTACATAACAGTTTCATTCACGAGGTACGAGAAAGCATTTTTACCCACGGAAAAAATAGAGACGAAAAGTGAATGCCAGCCCTTTCAAAAAGTAGCCGTAAATTACTTCCTTCTCAATAAATAACATATCGCTTAATTGATGTAGTCGCAGCGTACTTTTTAAGCTGTGAACTGATAGGTCTACAGATTCGATTTCCAGGCAGAGAAGAAGAAAAAAACTATAATTGTTTTTGCAGTTAAATGATGAGATGAGCTTGCCGCTCGCCAGATAATTAGCGATACGACCGCCCATAAACAGGTCCAACACCATACTAAACTTAAGTAAATGGCACAGTGCTAAGGACCAGGAAGCTGTATCAAGGGATTGATATAACGCTAGTAAATTGCAGACACCGGTTGTGTTCATTTCAGACTAATCGGTATGAGCTTACGTACATTATGCTTCAATTTAAATATCTACACTAGCTAACGGATAAAGTAGACTGTACACTTGTACAGTGTGTACGTTATCTACGCGAAGAAATCCCAAGCGAATCCAATTTAGAAAATAAACAGTGTCTAGAAATTGCTATTGCAAAGAGCAGTATGAAACATTGAAGGTGGAATTACACGTGTATGTTGTAATTTATGTCTTAGTACCCTACCTACATGATAATATTACGTATGTAATAAAGTTTTCGACCTGTCAGCCTAAGCGCTCGTTCCCAGTTATTGGATGCCGGGCCCAAAAATATATCGGCTGCTCAAGTGGCAGAACATTTTATATTATGAAACTGTTCACACTTAGATATCCGACACGGTTTTTTTCATACGACTAGAGCATCCGATAGCTGAAGTGACAGTGGTCTGGTAATATCTGTCGTATAAACGACAGCCGCTAGGGTGAGTCCTTGAGTGGAGACTTCGAATCGGTAAGCGTAGTAAGGACGTCCACCAGCTAGGTGGATTGAGATTTGTGAAACGCGCTGGCAGAAAGTGGATGCGTCAGGCCGAAGACCGGGTGAAGTGGCGCGTATTGAAGGAAGCCTATATCCGGCAGTGGACTAAAATATGAGCTGATGATGATGATGAGGACCCGATATATTATCCGGCCCGACATCCGACAAGTAAGAACGAGCCCTAACATTTACACTATTCGAGGCGGTTGCTCGCCCGAGCTCATTGCATTCCAAATTCATAGCACCGTTAGTTCGCATATTCTTATAGATTTGCAAAGAAAACGTTTTACCAAGTAGATGACATGATATTTGTCACCATTATCTAATAAAATGTGAAATTAACATTTAACTGATTTATAATTAAGCTAAAATAAGTTATTTTGGGCCTTTGTGCTTATAAGTTATAGTATAAATACAAAAGTCTGTGAAAATTATTGGACGGTTATTAGAAATAAAGACAGAATCCGCTGAACGGATTTGGATGAAATTTGACACACAGATAGAAACTGTCCTGAATAAAAATATGGGCTACTTATTATCTCGGTAATTTGCTCTCGCGTGTTTGAGATTTATAATTCATTAACCTTTATTCTACATAACGAATAAACACACAAACTTGAATTTACCTTCTACAAACCATAATTCTCATTTTGCTTTAGAGTAAAAACACTAAAATAAATATTCAAAAGACAATAATTTCTGAAGCCAATGACGTCACAACGTAAATGTAATGTTAACGACTCCGTGGTATATTAAAAACTAATTAAGTTTCAATGTCAGGTATAAATAACATGAGAGATTATAGTGAAACATTTGTATAAATGTTTCTTTATACTAAATGGAGAGACAAGCGAACAAGTCTATGGGTGACGGTGACCACTTACCATTAGGTGGGAAATTAGCTAGTCTGCCTTTGGAGGCAATAAAAAAGAGGTACTTATTCATAATGAATTCTGTATGAGTAACAACTATCCATGTAATGGGTTAAGTCATTAACCCACACGCAACTGTTGGTATTTTAACTTTCATATTTCAGCACTTTTACACTTTATACAGTTGGCAGTTCTTGCTATGTTCCCCACCACCACTCTTGTACCCCACCGGTGTGAAATCAGCTAATATCCTAATATCCGATGGCGCCATTGTAGCTCCCAATATAAATTATACACACACACTCACGCCTGTTATCCCTGAAGGGGTAGGCAGAGACGCAACTAGTGCACCCACTTTTCGCCGTTATTCCGTCCCATGATGTGATAGGGGGCGAGCCTATCGCCATATCGGGCACAAATTCCAGACTCCGTGCTGATACTGAATAGAAAAACTGAATATAACTTTGCCCGACCCGGGATCGAACCCGAAACCTCAGCATTGCAATCGTACTGTACTACAACTACGCCACCCAGGCAGTCTTAGTCAGTCACGACTTCATAGTAAGCTTGAAAATCCGTCGAAACATTACAGAAAAGGCATCCGATGGCTCAGTAACTGTTCCAATAAATATAGAGCCACGCAGTAGAGCCAGTTCGAATAGCTGTCATGTTCGTATCATAATAACTGTATGTCAACAAAGTAAAACAGTACAAAGTCTACACTAAACTACAAAGTAGTTTTGTAGTTTAGTGCGAATATGGCGTGTGCGTAAATGTATTTCTGACTGAAAGTGCAATGTTGCTGCTGCGACAAATTCTCCTAGAGCAGTCATAGTGGCATTAGGGCGTGTAAACTTAAAGTTACTTTTTATTGATATTTATTTTGTTCGAAACTTACACTTTTTTATTTTACATCTATGGTTAAAATAACTTAATGGAATACGATATTTTCAATGAGATAAGTATGTGGTTTCATTTATTAACGCAATGTCAAAATTACCCTGTATATAAAATTATAATAATTATTAAAATAACGTTGGAGAATTATGTCAACAATAACAGTGCTGTATATCCGGTACGTCACTCTACAACAAAAATAAATACCAAACGCGGTATACCAAACACTTGAAATATTAAGATTAAGTACAAAACTCCGTATGGCATTGACCTTTTGAGATAAATCATGTTAATGATTCCGCTTAAATACTATTATAAAACCTGAACAAAACAGTGAAGTATCGAGACGTAAGTTTCGAATTACGACAATGATATTTAGCTCCAATCTGTGGCTAATACAGTTTTATAGGATCACTTAACCTCGTTTTTGTTATTTATCACGTATACTTTGTACCTGACTTAGGAAGCTACCATCTTACACAGAAACACACGCCTCTTAGCCCTGAAGGGGCAGGCAGTCCAATACATCCTTTCGCCACAATATGTTTTCCGCCCCATTAAGCGATAAGGCTGAGCCTAGGTACAACGTATACAGGAAATAACCGAAAAATATATACAGGGTCATTTTGACATTGCGTTAATAAATGAAAACACATACTTATCTCGTTGAAAATAACGTTTTCCATTTAGTTTTTATAACCAGAGATGTAAAATAGAAAAGTGTAAGTTTCAAACAAAATAAATATCAATAAAAAGTAACTTTAAGTTTACACGCCTTAATGCCACTATGACTGCTCTAGGTTAATTCCTCGCAGCAGCAATATTACACTTTCAGTCAGAAATACACTTACGCACACACTATATTTGCACTAAACTACAAAATGATCCAAAATTTGGAATACTACAACCGGGATTTTTGGCGAAGTATTAGTAAATTCATTGAACATTTTTGGCACAATGTTAGCAGTGGTATAGACGAATATGTGGTTTCGTTTAGTAACGCAATGTAAAAATGATCCTGTATAAGAAGCTTTGCCTAGGGAGTTGCGTCGAGCTTACACTGGCCGACTAATTTAAAGACAAGCCAGCATAATTCTGAGGAGCGTTGGACCCAGTTCTCTTGTAATATAGTCAGTTAGTATCATGTCCCGTGTGGGCACTTTGCTGTGACAAGGTAAAAAAAACACTTCAAAATACCGTGAAGAAAAGCTACAGTTTTCAATTCATGATTAATACAAAAGTAGGTTCGCTTGCAGAATCAAGGGAGAGGAGCAGTAGCCGCCACCTGCCTACGCCCTTGCGTATTTAAAATATATGAATTTCATATTATTTTATTACACATTAATTTAGTAAGTACTTTTGTCTTTCTTTTTGTCTATATAGTGGACGATAGCCTAGTTGGGAATGGAACGGTCTACCGAGGCAATGTCCGGCGGTTCAAAACCCAAGGCACACACCTCTGATTTTTCGAAGTTACGTGTATATTTTTTATCAATTATCGTTCGCTTTAACGGTGAAGGAAAACATTGTGAGGAAACCTGCATACCTAAGAAGTTCTTTATAAGAATTTTGAAGATATGTGAAGTCTACCAACCCGCACTAGGCAAGGTTGGTGGACTAAGGCCTAAACCGTCTCAGTAGTAAAGGAGGCCCGTGCGCAGCATTGGGACAGTATACCGGGTGGAAGGGAAACGCTCTCGGAAACGAATACAGGTGATAGTATTGGTGATTCCTGACGTGATGGCACTAAAACAATCGCGATCGCATTGTTACAATTTTAGTAGGATTTTCTCAAATTTTTGTACAGCTTCACGTATGGATAGATAAATCAAACTATTATTCTGAAAAACATAGTAAAAAAGGTCAATATTTCAAAAAAATCGTAATGAAACACGTACATCAGCTGACGGGTTAACGACCGCGGGCCGGTCCCGGCGCAGCGCGACGGCCGCCCAGTTCTTTGTACGCTTTACATTGCGCGCGCATGAATTACGGAAATACTAAAATCGTAAGTATTATCGCTTAGCTTTGCAAATGAATATAGTTTTTCGTTAATGTTATGGTTCTTCTCTCTTACCGTTTCGGTATAGAGAGCGTTTCCCTTCCACCCGGTATAATACAGGGCTATTATTATTATACAATTGTTTTTATTTGTCTTTTATGTATTTGCGTATTATATCTAACGCAATATGTTTATAACTAAAAAACAATATTCTGTAAAGTGTCCAAGAGTGCCCTCTCTTTTAAATTTAGGACACTCCACTGCAGTGTTATCAGTAGCTTAACAGCTCTGGCCTCTGACGTCACTTGGATTTACCAAACACTCACCGGACGATGAACTCTTTAGCTAAAGCCTGATAAATCAACACAATTTATATTAATGTCCTTATGAACCCAAAGATTTTAAGTCAAATTAAAGTTATTCGGAAAATAAATATGCGTCAGCTTTTATTTTCGAAATATTTGCCTTTTTTGCCCGTGATTGATTCTTGCTCGATATGGCGATACGCTCGTAAGACTCAGGGGCAGATATAGTTCGACTAAATATGACTTTATATAAGTACCCTTTAGATTATCGCTATGACGTGAATATAATATTGTATTTTTTAAATAAACTACTGATCACCGTTTTATTTCTTGTGTCAAACGTCAAGAACCAATACTTAACATCTAATTATATGCAGTTGCATATTTACATGTACAAATGCAAAAAAAAAACATTATTTTTATAGCGTTATTGCATTAAAAATACATTTTCAGCGGTATCTACCACATAATTAACGCATATGTTGACAAGTTGTTAAAAATGGTTCAACAGAGTAACACCCTTCTGAGTTTACTATCGGAAATAGCCCGTTCCAAGTTAAATGCTTTTTTTATATATTTAAACCATTGATTTATAAACATTCATAAATCAACGAATTTTAAATAAATAAACATGTTAACGCATTTTTCAGCGACACCGACCAAGAGCCAAGCTCTACCTGAAGGCATTTTTGCTGAAATAGGAAACATTTTAAGTCCTGTGCAGCCAGTTGAAATAACGCAGAAATTTTCAGCTTCGAATTAATATTAAGAGCCGATCTTTACAAGTTTGCTGGAGAAAATGTAGAGAAATATTATATTGTAGATTGTCATATCAAATGGGTATTTTAATGTTTTATTATGATCGATAAGTAAAAGGTACTTTAAACTATTATAATTTATTCGGGAAAGATTCCAATAAACATATGAATTCATGCAATTATTTATTTATTTACTAAAATTATATCTTATTCTTATGAACTAATAAATATGACAACCTATTATAATTCTTTACCACCATGTAGTGGGTCTTTACTAAGGGGTCGTCCATTAATCACGTGATGTGTTTCAGCAACTTTTTTACCCCCTCCCACCCCTCTGTTGAAATGTAGTGAGGATTTAGACCACCCGCCCACCCCAAAGATCACGTGTATTTTTTTTGGTACAAAGTATCTTAAAAATGTTAATGTATTATCTTCAAACACAGGTTAAAGTATAGCCACCTAATCTAATTTAATTTGAATCACGCAGGAAAGAAATAAATACACGTGATATATCACTACACCCCCCACCCCCTTGTGATATTTCATGATTTTTACCGAACCCCCTCCCCCCCTTTCAAGCCTCACGTGATTAATGGACGACCCCTAAGTTCCAGAAATTAGGAAGTGGGAGTTTTTCATACCTACAACTCAATGACAAGCGAGCAAGCCGCTCGTCTGATGGTAAGCGATACGACTGCACCAAATCTTCAGGCATAGGGCAGTACGAAACTAATATTTAAAAATACCGAGCAAGTGACAAAAAAAACCGACTGCAGTGCTGAGGTCTCGGGTTAGTTCCCGGGAACAGTTATATTGGGTATTTCTATTCAGTATCAGCTCGGAGTCTGGGATTTGTGCCCGATATGGCGATAGGCTCGCCCCCTATCACATCAAGGGACGTATTATGCACGGCGAAAACTGGGTGCCCTAGTGGCACCTCTTTTTATTTTACCCCTCCGGGGATTAAATGCGTGAGTGACTGACAAAAAAAGTTTTTAGAAAAGAGTCAAAACTTAAAGTGTCGATTATTACTTTGCATTTTATGTATTCGATTTGCCTTTTTTCGTCACTTTCGCGGTATTGCACTATGCTTGACAAAATACACTATCC
The DNA here is from genome assembly GCA_949316025.1 of Lapara coniferarum. Lineage (NCBI taxonomy): Eukaryota > Metazoa > Arthropoda > Insecta > Lepidoptera > Sphingidae > Lapara > Lapara coniferarum. The sequence continues at coordinate 35,964,480 of OX438924.1, read as the reverse complement.
ACAACTTTGAATTACAAAGCTGCTTCTTTACCTAACCTTATTGCTGACAGCTTGAATAAAATCAGGTTCTTCAGCTACACCGGACTTCCGAGTGAAGTTTTAAGCGCTCAACACAATATTGGGTGGAATTCTACGGCGCTCGTTACCTCAGAGATGTCAATGTTTAGCAATTAATACATAGTAATTAGACTGACTATAAGGTCTTACAAGCCGGAACGCAGCAGTAAATGCAGCCTGTAGCAGTTACCTGAAAGTAAAAATGTACACGACAATGTACCCAGAAGAACCTTCGTAAACTGAAAATCTACCACCCAAATAACAAAAAAAAAACTGTTGGAGGAAAATTTTCATAATTGAACCACCAATTGGAAGAAGGAATAAACGCCACTTTTTGACATATTCATTTTTTTACACTTTTACATTCTATAGACTTAGCGATAAATTGTGAGTTCGGAGAAAGGAACAAAAACCATTCGCTTTGTATAGATTCATGTGGCTATAAAAACAGTTAGTTGAAAGAACGGAACAAATATATTACTAAAATACCCGTAAATGAGAAAAACATGAACGACATTAAAAAAATAACCCAAGACATTCCCGAGGACTGCCTCGGTGGCGTAGTTGTATTACAGTACGACTGCAAAGCTGAGGTCTCGGGTTCGATTCCCGGGTCGGGCAAAGTGATATTGAGTTTTCTATTCAGTATCAGCTCGGGGTCTGGAATTTGTGTCCGATATGGCGATAGGCTCGCCCCCTATCACATCATGGGACGGAATGTCGGCGAAAAGTGGGTGCACTAGTTGCGCCTCTGCCTACCCCTTCGGGGATAACAGGCGTGAGTGTATGTATGTACATTCCCGAGGAATTAAAGGTTTTTACGATATTATTCTTTCTTGGCAAACTACAAGTTCCGAGAGTGAAGAAATAGATGTATAACAGAGTGTTCTTAAGGTTTTCTAATAAATAAATCGTTTTTGTTTTCATAATGTCTACTATATATTGTTTTATTTCAAATTATTTTGTATATAGATCTTATAAATTGGAAGAAGGGAATAAATCCAAAGAATTTGCGTATATATTATGTAAATGAGTATTATATATTTCAGCCAGATCTATTGGTAAATAAGTAAGAATTTATATGTTCTTATTCACGTGAGCCTATAAGTTGAAATTAAAAAGGTCATAAAGTTTTTTTTTTATTATCTCCATTCTTGTTTTTTGATTAATTCCCTTTTTCCAATTTGTATTTCAATTACACAATTATTATATATTGACAAATACTAAAGTTTTATGAAATAAAAATATACTTCATAAATATTTCAGCAAGTAAAACCGATGGATAATGTTGCCATCTTAATAAGGAAGTACATTGTAATCCCATATTTTCTTATTTGCGCATTCCTATGCGATGACGTCACGGTTACAATTGTTATGCTTGACAACTCGTCTTGCACCGATAAAGTTCACATTTTACGATTATTTTAAATTCTGTTACAAAAAATACCACTCAGATGGGTTTTTTCCACATCAATGACTCAAATAGAAAAATAATATCCGATACCTAAGTTTGATCTAAAATACCTATTATTAGACCCTTTTTTGAATGTGGAATACGAAAACATGGACTTAACGTAAGGTATGCGCAAACCGCACCTTAACAAAATGAGAAAAAAAACATAAGGTAATTTTCCACTCTTTTTCAATTATGCAATCACAGCTCGGAGTCAGGAAGTTGGCGATGTTATACTTCCGGCCTCGGAAGTTGGTAAGCATGTGAAGCCGTTGATTCTGCGCCTCATCTGTCTCCGGTCATAGCGGATTGCCATCCACCGGACGATTTTTTTTTTGTACGGCCATCTTCGGCGCATTAGGGACGGCTGCGGGCTTCCTCCGACTCACGTCTAAGTTGTCGTCCGCAACCGCTCCTGCGCGTACCGCTGTTGCGGTCCTTTTTCTGTTGTTGCGGGGGCTCAGAAGCCCCCGCACACCGAGGGACGCCCCTAGCGTCCGTGGCAGCGTGACACACGCTGCCGTCCATCACGGGGGTCACAGAAGTTGGCTAGACTAATGGGTGGGCGGCACCTCCCGCCCACCCGTGACCCCCGGAGGCCCCTATTAGTCGCCTTTTACGACAGGCAGGGGATACCGTGGTGGAATTCTCCAAACGCCCCCAATCCACAGGGCGGATCCACCGGACGATGAGAGTGAAGATACAGCGAGAGCATACCTGGCTGATATCCGTTGAGATTGGCCACCGTGACCGAAATTGGGCCAGGCCGGCTGTTTTCATTATGTCATTTTTGTATACTGAGTGATAGCTGTCCCAGTGCTGAGCACGGGCTTGAACTACTGGACAGGTTTCTAGGCCTTAGTCCTCCACGCTAAGCGACTTTACATAGCCATTGTAAGCCACACAAGGTAATAACATATTCTATATTACCTATACTAATCGCTGGTTCACTATTACAAGGTTCTATGTTATATTTTTTGCACAAATTGATTTGTATATATCACATGAGTCTGTGTCTTTTTCAGTAAACATTTCCAACAATCCTGAAAGATAAGTAAAGGAGGAACAGTGCCAGTGGATGATTGTCTTCTATCATTTTTACCAACATGAGAGTTTGAAATCTCATTTTCCGAACGTAATTAAAATTAACATAGGACCTTGAATTGGTGAGCCAGCGAAATATTAAAATTAGGTACGGAGTTTGGAGTCGCCAAATATACGTATATACTAAGCGAATATAAAGTTAAATTATATATTTTTTTTGTTTGTAGTGGTGTTGAAGTCGGTTTTATTTTTTGTTAAAAATATTTATTTACTGATTTTTTATTGGTTAATTATGAAATGGTGTAAACAATACATCATCCATATACGATTGCAGCATTCGGAGGTCATCTGCTGTTAGTTATTAAAGAGTTCCATTGTTTATCTCCGAAGATCTTCATCAGATCCTAATAAATTATATACTTCAATCTTCCCTGAAAAATATACATTTGAATAACGAAAACCTCATCTAAATTGGATCAGTAGTTTTTGAGAAACTCGCGGCCATACAAACTTACAAACATACATACGGATCGAATACAGAACCTACTTTTTTGAAGTCGGATAATAAAGAGGAAAGATTGTAATATTGTATGTTTGTAACGAATAAACTACTGGACTGATTTCAAACATTTTTCAACATTATCCCTCAGTAATATAGGTTATTTTTATCTCGGGAAAATATAAAGCAGTACTTTCATCCGGGAAAAACTTTTACATGCGGACGGGGCCGCGAGCAAAGATCTTATAAAATAACTTATTCAACGTCATATTTAAGTATGTAGATACAAAAACGTATACATATACTTGATGATTTTACTGTTCCTACATATAACCATAAAACCTATGTATATATAATGTGGATACATGGTAACCTCCGGGTTATTAATATCGTTGTGTCTAGACGTCTGTATGTTATCAATATAGAATTGATCGATATACGCACACGTGGGAACCGCCCACTATGGAAAATCAAAAGTAATCTATACTAATATTATAAAGCTGAAGAGTTTGTTTGTTTGTTTGATTGTTTGAACGCGCTAATCTCAGGAACTACTGGTTCGAATTGAAAAATTCTTTTTGTGTTGAATAGACCATTTATCGAGGAAGGCTTTAGGCTATATAACATCACGATGCAACTATTAGGAGCGAAGAAATAATGGAAAATGTGAAAAAAAACGGGGAAAAATTATTCATCCTTGAGGGCATCCATTGCGTGCGCTGCGAAAACGGTTCAAGATACCAAAAATATATGTATGAAAGAATTATTCCTCTTGAAATGATCTAAAAAAATGTCAGCGACAGTATATGTCTATATTTTAAGATTAACTCACTAGAACCGTTTTTGTGGTAATCAAATTTGGTCTAAATTAATGCATTATTTGTTAAGAGTTGTACCTATCAACGTCATAATATTAATCTTTATCCAAATAAATGTGTTGGATAGAGTGATTCAACGGGAAGGTTTTTATGTACTTTTAACCCGGAAAAACTTATTAACGCGGGCGAAGCCGTGGGCAAAAGCTAGTTAATTATAAGTTTATAGATTGTGTTTTATGTTGTCTGGTGCTTGCGCTCGATTTCCCGGTCGGGTAACACTGGTTTTTCCAACTTGTTTTACATGAGATTTTTTCTTATTACTGTTCAATGACGCGACGAGCATTAAGCTCACCTGACAGAACTATAGTGAACTTATCCACCCTTTCTGGGTTCTGAATTCTCCAGTGATGCTGGACGTCAAGCAGGCGACCAGTGCTAAAACTAACAACCTTATACATATGCTGTATAAACCTGTTTTAACTATGGAATGTTTTATCTTCTTCCTTTCATCATCATCATCATCAGCCTTTATCAGTCCACTGCTGGATATAGGCCTCCCCTAATGAGCGCCATAGCGCCCTGTCTTCAGCTTGCCGCATCCAGCATCTACCTGCAGTCTTTCGCAGACCGTCATCCCGCTTCCCATCTTCTTCCTTTATATTTAATAAAAAAAAATCTTTTGTTTAGGAAATACCTTTTTGCAACCAATCGCCGCGGAAATTGGAATAGAGGTGGACATATCAAAAGTTTTGTTGATATTGCCAAATAGATTTTTCTAGTCGTCAATCCGTACTCAGATTCGTCTACTGACTTGTCTTCTAAAGAATTTTTATTCGAATGATACTGTTTGATTCTGCATCACAGACTTCATCATGTAGTTAGGATGTAAATTTTACAACACACTTGGCCATTTTCATCTTAACCTACGATCTGAAATACAGAAATACAGACTAATCATGGGGCGGAACACACGGGCGAAAATTGGGTGCCGCACCTCTGGTTATCCCTTCGGAGATAATGGCGTGATATAACAATATAATAATATCAGGTCTGTATTATATGCAGTCCCACTTGGCACGTGCCTCCTCTACTACTGAGAGGGTTTAGGCCTTAGTCCACCACGCGGGCCTAGTAGATAGACTTCACATACCTTTGAAATTATTATAGGGAACTTCTCAGGTATACAAGCTTTTTCACGATGTTTTCCTTCACCGTTATTTTATTAAGGCAAGCGATAGTCACAAAGAATGTTTTATGTTCACATTACTTTAGATAAGTCAGAAGTGCGTGCCTTTGGCTTCTGCGACTACGAACATTCGTCTCCGCTCTCCGTTCCATACCCAACTACGCTATCACCCCTTAGGGTGTGATGTTGTAAGAATAAGTTAATAAAGAAAAACATCCCGGCAGAACAGGTGAAGAGCCAAAGCGAAACGCGAGGGGGTGGATTCAGTTTCCGGACCGCACATGTAGTAACTACATTGGCTACAGTGCCCTTCTAACTAGCATACAACAGTGCATGCATACTGATGCTTGAAGCAAGCTATTCCTAAATCCTAATTAAAAAAGATGACGTTTAAAACCATAGTTCCTAAGGTGATGTTTTGACGATAAGGAAATAATTATGAACTCACCTGAGGGGCGTACCTACATCGGGCACATGGCTGTCTATAAAACATAATAAAATAAGTTATTTTGGTATAAACTAATTTTACACACACACCCTCATGCCTATTATCCCCGAAGGGGTAGGCAGAGGCGCAACTAGTGCACCCACTTTTCGCCGATATTCCGTCCCATGGTGTGATAGGGGGCGAGCCTATCGCCATGTCGACTAATATTAATACATTAGAATTTTTAATAATAGGTATGGTACATACCATTTCATCCTCACACCGTTTTATATGAAACTTTTATATACTCCTGTGATAAATTACGTGCACAGTGCTGATATTTTGTCATTTATTGATCTCTTGAACTAGTGTTATTATTTATTTTGTTATTGTTATAAAACGTTGTATCATTCCGATCACTGATTATTATAACCATTTAATACTACGAGGGGGAACAGAAATGGCACAAACCCGCAATTAGTTACGGCTCCTAAATGATAAATACATGGGTTGGTATTTCATTGTGCCATTATTTAAACGCTTTCCTCATCTAATATTATAAATATGGAACATAGTTCAGTCCATAGTCAATTGGAAGAGCACCGGCAGGGTACGCCGGAGGTCGTGGGTTCGAGTCCCGCCTTCAACTGTTCTTTTTCAAGTTTCCATAAAAATATAAAATCATAGTTATAATGTTAAAAACAATTAAAAAAATAGTAGTAGTATATTATAAAGTAATTAAAAGAATGCAAAATAGCAGTAGTTTTAGGAAATGCCCACACAAACTCATAGTTTACACGATTCCTCTCACATTATGGGTGTATCTGAGTATGAAAATCCTCCTAGCCAGTTTCGGCCACGGCGGCCAATCTCAACGGAGATCATCCAGGTACGCAGGAGATATTATAGTGCACAAGTGTGTGCGCAATACACAGGTGCACTCGCTATTCCTTCACTCTCATAGTCCGGTGAGACGGCAATCCGACATGACCGGAGAGAGATCAGGCGCAGGACCAACGGCTTCACGTGCTTCCCGAGGCACGGGGGTATCACACCGCCAACTTCCTGACTCCGAGCTGCGACTGAGTAAATTTTAAGATGGTAAATTATTGTCTTCGGCGGGCGTGATCTCACCAAGTGGCTCGGCGGAAAATCACTTACATCAGTGCTGACTTAATTGATTGGAGCTGTTTTGTAGCAAACATAATTTTATTTTTTTGTTTTGCCTGTTTCCTTTTCTATATTGTAAGCACTTGCGTTGTATTAATTTGTGTCAAATAATTATTTTTCATTCTCTTTCTTTTACAATACTAAATGGAATATGATTAGACCTTTATTATATATTTCTGTTTCTAATAGACAGCGGGTTTTTAAGGCCCCAAGAAATTTCACTCACACGAAATGCAACAATATATAACAATACACACACATACACTCAAGCCTTGTATCCCCGTAGGGATAAGCAAATGCGCAACTAGTGCACCCACTTTTTGCTGTGCGTATTCCGCATGACGTCATAGGGGGCGGAGCTATTGCCATATCAGCCACAAATTACAGACACCGGGCTAAGACTGAGTAAAAAAACACAAGACCACTTTGCCCGACTCAACTACGCCACCGAGGCAGTCATGCACCGAGATGTTTCAATTAAAAAGTATTTTTTTTTACTTGGATCTAACGGCCAGTAGCCTGACGTGAGTCGGCTTTTCTGACCACACCGGACTTTAGGGTCAACTGTTAAGGCGCTCGCAACCCTTTAATTTAAGTGACCATGCTGAGGGCAACCCACTAACGGACGTTACGAACCTCGGCTCAGGACGGCTACTGGGAGATCCTCTCCTAGCGGCCGTCAGACATCAACGATTAGTGGGGAAGATTGGTCAACCTAATCCTATTCGTTTATTTCGTCAGCACGCGGGCCGGAACTGTTACGGGCCGGTCGGGGGGGGGGGGGGGGAGCGCGGCGAGGTCCTCCACGGCGAGGACGGGACTGCGGTCTTGTGGAGTTTAAAAAAAAGTCTTATTTATAACAGTGGCATAAGAAAACACCACAAACATATGACGTGCAATCCTGTCCAATGATATCTATTAACATTGATATCGCCTGAATGATGCTATTAATTTAAGTGCATATTGTTAAAATTTTATTATTTTTCCTACGTCATGTGCAATTAATCACCACCGTGACCATGGCAATGAGTAATGGAAATCTTCCGAACTAAAATGATATCATCGAAGTAAACGACATGTCCAAAAACGGGCCTACTTTATAAATGTCTAAATAGACATTACTCCCAAAAACTAGGCCTTTGCAATAAATCGTATATCTAATTTACAAGTTCTCCGGTTTTGAGATTTATGTACTTGATTTTATTTTGCTTAAAAACTACATTTAAAATGAACATTTTTAAAAAAGTTAGTTGTAAATAGAGGGGCCTAAAAATATTTTTTAATGGTTCAAGATCGATGTTTTTGCCCCTTTAATATACATAAAGATTGAGCCGTTTTTTTCTACGCGGAGAGAGTGAATTATTACTACCGCCCAGTGTTCAAGGGGAACGACTGAGCGGTTATGTTGGGTTCAGCGTGCCTTACGACCCGACGTTGAGCCGCCCGGAGAGATGGAAAACGTCGGGTGACCGCCGGGCCGAGTCCCTAACCTATGTACACCGTACGGCATACCAACCAAAACTCCGCGGTGGCCATCTTCGGCGCATTAGGGACGGCTACGGGCTTCCTCCGACTCACGTCTAAGTTGTCGTCCGCAACCGCCCCTGCGCGTAACGCTATTGCGGTCCGTCTCCTGTTGTTGGGGGGCTCAGAAGCCCCCGCAACGGCGTCAACGGCAGCGTGAGGCCTAACCACCACACTGCCGTCCATCACGGGGGTCACAAAAGTTGGCTAGACTAATAGGTGGACGGTCCCTTCCGCCCACCCGTGACCCCCGGTGGCCCCTATTGTCGCCTTTTACGACAGGCAGGGGATACCGTGGTGGAATTCTACAAACGCCCCCAATCCACAGGGCGGATAATTGAGCCTAGTTAGATTTTGAAGCCTAGCGCCCATACAAAAAGCGGACATCTCCTCTACCAAACTTGTCTCTAAGGGAGGGGTGGTAGATTACGTATCGTATATTACGTAATAATGGCAGAACCTGGCCCCCCTCCACCCGGTTAATCGACACTACAAGAAAAGTTGTAAAATAATAAATGTAAACATTGTATAATCATGTGGAAAGAAAAACTTGTCTATAGAAGACTAAAATTTGGTGCTTAATTGTCTTGATCTTTGGGGATAAGTTGAAAGTAATGCATTTCCGGCACTAGCGATACTTGCCGATGATTGTCTTATGTATATAAAAGCCTTTTCCTCGAGGAAAGAAAATATTTGACCTACTAGTTTTAATATCGACTTGCATAACTAAATTTTCCTGTAATACGAATTTAAAAGACTTCCTGTTGATAGCGTCTCCACTCGCGCGATAAATATTCGTCGAAGAAGAAATCTAATTAAAATAAAGCTTATATTACCTCTACGATGTTAGCCTACTTCGTCTTCATGTAGAGCATTGCATCCTTACTCGTTATTGTAATTAATAGTTGAAGCCTCTCCTACACGAGAGCTAATAGAAACGTAAGAACTAGATACAATGTAAGCGTTGCGTATTCCATTTTCCGAAGGCTGTACGAGAGTAACCATTTACGAGTTACATTTTTGAATATGCTCTGCGTCACTTGTCCTACTAAATACCTAAAATCCATTCTAACAATAGCTCTTTGTAAACATAGACTAACGCCTGATTTCTGAAAGACTGATCAAAGTTTTGTTCAACTAACACCTCTGTCAATTAAATAGCGTTGTCATATTAATTTAGATTTCTGAAACATTATTCAAAGAAAAATTTACTAATTAATTTGATCAATGATCAAATTGATTAGTAAATTTTTGTTTGTTCTATCTATCAACATTCTATTAGGTACGTTGGGGCCTCGTTGATTACTTTGTTGGGTTTTTAGTTCATTAGTTCATTCTCAACTGTCAAAATTGATGTCGATATGTTTATATCACGACATTAGCGGTTTTGGCAGGATCCATGACGGTATCGCAGGGAAAACACCGGGAGATTCACAAGGAACAGTCCGGTGAGCCAGTTGAAGTCGAGTACGTTTAGCCGGCTTAAGCCGTTGCCCGGGGTGGACTGCGAGGAGGTAGTTGTGGACTAAATCCCACCCCTGAACTGGTTGAGGCAACTAGACCTAGAAATTTGATCCATACAGGAAAATAAGCCATACGCAATGATGTGCGGTTTTGGCGAACATAACATTTTGCGAATTTCGTATTGTTTATAAAATCTTAGAATAATAACCAAACCAAAGTTTATGTAATAAAATAGGTAGTTGAACCGGTGTAGTAGTTATATTGCGTGCGTGGTACCTACGAGTGTGTATGTTCCGAATTCCAGGTCGAACAAAGTGATTTGGGTTTTTCTGTTGTATATCGTCGCTGCCCCCTATCACATCATGGAAAGGAACACATATAAGATAAGTGGTGCCTTGGTTGCACCTTTGCCTACCCCTTCGGAGATATAATGGCGTGATGTGTTTTTTGTTTGAATACTCGCAAATTTTGATTTCCATGATCACTGCTAGATATTCGAAAGAGAGTTTATTAATGATAACATCTAAGTATCTAGAACAAAAAGAAACAAAATTTCTAGCCCTTATTACATTTTATCAACGCCAAACACTTTTTAAATAAACATTTAATGTATTACAAACATTTAAATTCCATCAATTTATCTCTTTTTAACAGTTAATTTGCCTATGAGCACCAATTAGTTGACAAAGCATTGACATTCTAGAAACTCAATATAATGTTCGACATTCGATTCTGTGATCAATTGTAACAGCTCTGTCAACTGATAGATGATTAAATGAAAGTAGTTAAATAATAATAAATAGTAAAATACTTTATTCATCACGTAGGCGAACATAGTTGCACTTATGATATGTCAAAATACAATCAATTAATAATAATTATTACAAATAGTCACTTATATAACTACAGACATTTTTAAAGGGAGCAAAATTAATGAAAAATAAATATAAAGAAGCCTACCTCGGGCTGGCAGGAAAGAGGTAAAACGAAGAATATTTTTTATTAAAATTAATTGGAGGCACGCGTCGCGATCCTCACCGGTGAGGACAGTACAGATCCTAACCTAGCTAACCTACCAGCCTTTCACTAGCTAATTTCGCTTTTAGAAACTCAAACGGCACTTAGCAATAGATTTGACAGCCTATTAGTTAATTTTTTCGTTGATCAGCTTTTCATAAGCTGGGCGTTAGTCTTGGATTAAAACAGAGGCTAATTTTTACCCCGGAAGAAGCACAATGCGATGACTTACACGCGGGCAAAGCTGCAACAAAAACTTGTTTGTTGAAATAAATATAGTATGGAGTATAGAGCATGAACTACTGTCATACAGATAACATTTTTCGGCGTAAATAGGGCAAACATACGAGAATAATAGAAGAGCTGTTATCGCTCTTTCTCCCAGACAACCTTTATTTATTGCGCTAAATAAAGTAATGAATTGATATGGATATAAAACGAATACATTCGTTATATTCGTATTATCTGGCCGACTATAACCAGAGGGCCATTCATTAATTATAATCAACCTAGCAGGGGCGAAGGGTAAAATGAAAATATTTAAGAGGGAAAACATTTCACTGTGTTGTTTAGTTACTATAAATAGTAAACCACAGGTAGAAACTATTAGAAAGTTTGCAAAGGTAAGTCAATTAGAATCTTTCCATAGGTAAGTACCCACCAACTTATTTCAATACTCCATATCTGGCTGTACTGTTTTGTTTGTTTTGCACGCGCCAAGCTCTGGAACTAATCCGATTCAGAAAACACCTTCACTAATACGAAGGTGACGTTAGTACTTATAGCAATCATGGATAACTCTGATTGCATTTTACCCCAGAAAGACTAGCGCGGGTGGACAACGGGGGCAAAGTATTATCTTTTAAGGATTACATCATCATCTACTACCAGCCCAGTATTATATACTGCCCACTTCTGAGCACGGGCCACCTCTACTACTGAGAGGGTTCAGGCCTTAGTCCACCACGTTGGCCTAGTGCGGGTTGGCAGACTTCACATACCTTCAAAATTCTTATAGAAAACTTCTCAGATATACAGGTTTCCTCACGATGTTTTCCTTCACCGTTAAAGCAAGCGATAATTCACAAAGAATGAATGAAATCCTCCTAGCCAGTTTCAGCCACGGCGGCCAATCTCAACGGAGATCAGCCAGGTACGCAGGAGATATTATAGTGCACAAGTGTGTGCGCAATACACAGGTGCACTCGCTATTCCTTCACTCTCATAGTCCGGTGAGACGGCAATCCGACATGACCAGAGATAGATCAGGCGCAGGACCAACGGCTTTACGTGCTTTCCGAGGCACGGGGGTATCACACCGCCAACTTCCTGACTCCGGGCTGCGACTGAGTAAGTTTTTTAAGATGGAAAAACCCAGTCACAAAGATTTTTTTTTGGCCCGACCCGGGATTCGAACCCAGGACCTCAGCGCGCAAATCGTACTCGTTACGCGTACGCAATACAACGACGCCACCGAGGCAGTCACAAAGAATACACACAGTATAACTTTAGAAAAGTCAGAGGTGTGTGCCCTTGGGTTTTGAACCTGCGGACATTCGTCTCGGCAGTCCGTCCCACTCGCAACTAGGCTATCGCCGTTTCTTTTTCTTCATTAGCCATACCAAATTTGCTGCTGAAAATAGAGCAAAAGTTTTCTAGACGGTCCTATCAAAAGCAGCCTGCATGCAGCGTGTTCTAGCGACCTGCATCATGTATTCTGTCCACCTTGCATGTGGACGTCCAGCGCTCTCTGCTTGCTGTAATTATATTTAAATACTTTCCTCCTTCTTGCGTCGATTCTCCAATGCTGGGGGTCGTGTGTCATCAGGGAATCAACTTTTCGCCCACGATGTTGTGGCAAATACTCCGGCTTTCAGCTACTAAATACTTTACCTATCTTAAAATATAGCTATGGTCAACTTAACCTTTATCTGTACGTTATATACCGCTGTAACAATGTCACTGACCAATAAAAACCATATTGTAATGTGAACAACGAAAGTAAATTACATCTACCTATGTCTGTTACGCTTTCACGAGGAAATCACTGTACCGATATTGACAAAATTTGGTACAGTGGAAGCTTAAACCTCAAGAAAGCACCTTAATTTTCTTAAGTAAGTAACCGTCAAAAACCGAAAGTCATGCGGGCGAGGTCGCCAGCAAAAAATAGTAATAAGTACATAAAAATTGCAATTGAATAACTAAAATAGTATTTATCAACATTATTCAGTCTATAATTTATTATTGAATAATCACTCTTAAGTAAATATTTGTGGATATTAATAATAATAATACTTACCACGTTATATCCACTCTTTTGAGGTTTTCTAACGTCAATTAATCAGGGTCAGGAGCAAAGCGCTGATTAGTTTAATCACTGTTTAAATATGGATAAAGAGCCTCTCCATTGAGCCATAATTCAGAATAGTTCATACTAAATACGCATATAATATTATTATCTTTTATACATACATACATATAAATAAAATTGGAGTGTCTTTAATATTGAAATAACCGTTTTTTAATACATGTATTTGAATATATATACGGTACATACACTAAAATGATTTTTTTTTACAATTTTTGTCTGTCTGTTTGTTCCGACTAATCTCTGAAATGGCTGGACCGATTTTGACGGGACTTTTATTGGCAGGTAGCTGATGTAATTAGGAGTAACTTAGGCTACGCTTTATTCTGGGAAAATATAAAGCGGGACTTTTATCCCGCAAAAACTTTTTAACGCGTCTTTAATAATATCACAAAGAGAAAAGGTCTCATGTTTGTAATCGATAAACTTCGAAACTACTGAAGCTATATTTAAAATTACTTGACTGATAGGTAGCAGCATTATCTTTGAGTGCTATAGGCTTCTTTTTATCTCGAAAATGTACGTTAATGCGGGCGGAATCGCGACCAAAAAGTAGTTGTAATATTGAAGAGGAACATAACGAAATGAATTACTTAGTATTGCGTGATTGCCGCCCTGGACTATCTTACTTCTATTATCTTATCTTACTTCTTTATCATAATATAAATGCGAAAGTTTAGGAAGATGTTTGGATATTACTTAACATATTTTCAGATCTATTTATTATAGATTAAGGTAGATAGATACTGCTCAACGAATTTTGAAGTTTGTGAAAAAGTTAACACGTGCTAGATTATTATACTAAGTACTTTTATGCCGGAAAAGTACAAAATGGGACTTTCGTTCCGAGAAATATCCTTTACGTTGGCTGGGCGCGAGTAAAACTTACATAGTTACTAAATCAATTCTTCGAGGCCATTAATTGTGCTGTAAATAATCTCCAGTGGTTATACTATAGAGAATTTCTGGAGTTTAACATTAAATTAACGAATTACCGAAATAGGATTAATAATACCTAAGTACATGGGTAAGTATATTTAACATTTAGCTGAAAGTAGATCTAAACTAATCATAAAGAGAGCTGATGTGGATAGTATGCTTGTACCTAGTGCATAACTCAAAAACTACAGAACCGATTTTGAAAATTCTTTCACTAATCAGAAGCTAAATTACTCCTAAGTGTTATAAGCTCCTTTTTATCAAGGTCGTGGATGTTAACGCGAGTGGAGCAGCGAGCAAAACGTAGTACTGTATGTACTATCTTTAGTTCGTTGTTATTGTAAAGTATATTTATTAAACCAAACTTATTCAGGAACTACCCTCGTCTAGACGTCAAACACGCTTCTGGCTATCCTATATTACCACCAACCCCGACTGGATCAGCTATCTTGGTGCATATTTATCTCCAAAAATTGGGTCTTCCTTAGCAATGTGCCATGCGCCCCGTAGTGCGACAAAGATATAACGCCGTTGTGCCTGTAAGGGTAAGCAGGAGAATAAGAGTACCTATCTACAATCATATTTAGCTAATAGTAGGTAGATATTTTCATCTAAGTAGGCAATTACAAATTCCATCGACTTAATTCTTTAAAAACTGAATGCGTTCGTATTTTTACATGAATAAGAAAAAGTTTCGTAGAAACTTGAAATAAATAAATAGGAAAGTATTTTTTTTTATCTGGTAAAGAAAAAACGTTTGGTATTCCATATAAATAATAAAACCTAATGAAACAACATGCTTTGAAGTTCCAAAACGAGGCGAATTCTGCTGCTCATAATAAAAAATGGTCGAATTAAAGTAGAGACTTGAACCGACATTAGCTGTGTTTTTATTAATGATCCATAAAATTAAATATCGCTCTATAATTACTTACTTTGTTCAAAGGAAATATAGGCACATAGGCCCTTGAGTAATAAAAATATAGAAAACGACTATAACTTAATTTAATACGCTCGAAGTAGGTAGTTATATTAAAAAAAGACATAAAACAACCCCCGCAATGATTGTATTATTGATTGTTGTGCAATTATCTTGCTACAACGTACACGTGTACACTGAAAGCGCATGGCCTTGAAAATATATGTAGACGTACCTACTGACTTCATAACGCTTGTCATATTACGTAATTGTGCCGTAAACTCACAAACAACCAATATGCATCCGCATACAACTACATACGGCAACTTTATTAAAGTTTCTAATTGTATATTAAACAATTACTAACATACATAAGCCATTTCGCAATTTATCAACAAAGCGGATTCGATTAAAGTAACCTAAAAGTTAATGGTGTGCTATCCGTTCATACGTGAAGGAAAACGTGCCCGTGAAGTTTATAAATCGTGTATATGATACAGAAAAGTTGTTTTTGTAACAAAGAGTGGGATGGAAGTCTAAAATACATATCGGCGAGAGGCCCAGTGCGCGCGGGCGGATGTTATATAGCTACGTAGATAAAACCTTCCGCCGTCGACAGCGCCCCTGGCGGCGGCTGAACAAAACAAACTTCATGCCGCGTACACCCCGCCCAACAGGTTTCGTTTGCTTTTGTGTGCCACAAAAATATTTTATTTTTTTGTGTTTGAAAAGTCAAATCTGCTCATATTATGTTAAAGTCGCAAATAGTGGGACTGAATTAAGATAACAGCTTATCAGAACCCGAAAATTAATAATATCGAAACAAATTTTGACTTCCAATTTAGGAAATAAACAAATTCATATTCCTCATACAAAATAACTTTTAATTACGACCTTATTCATAAGCAGTTTATAAACATATTTTAGCTATAGAATGTTTTGTTTTATTCCTTCAAACTCTATTCAGAATTCGTCCGAAGGAGACAAAACATTCGATAACTAAAATAGGTTTAGAAACTGTTTATGAATAAGGCCGTAATTTTATAGAAGACTTATATGCAATTACTCATTTTTTTTAATATGTTATTGAATTTAATATTCCATCATTTATGTTATAGAATCCTATGTAATTAAATTTTATGATTTTTATTGTCCATTTGATAATTATTATATAATAGGGATTTATTGTTTTCTTGGCAATACTGACATAGTAGTTACATTTAAAATGTATTTTTAACAATGCTATTGTATTTTTTTTTTCAAATATTTGTTTTATATTTTGACTCAAATATGTTTTCTGAGGTAAAGTAATGGTGAATATTATGTTTTGTGTCATGTGTCTATGACTAAGTTACTGAGGTAGAATAAAAAAAACATATTCTAAAGAAATTTATTCAATCTAATCTATACTTATTTTTTAGAAACCTTTAGCCAGTGCCCATTCTTGTATATCGTTCACATAGTCTCCCTTGGTTTCTATGGATCTTGCTACTTCATGGACCCTCGTTTGTACAAATTTGTTATTTTTCATCTTCAAGTAGGCTTTGAGCTCATCATTCATTTTCCAGATATCGCCCTCGATCTTTTTGACTATGGATATTTTACGCATACCCCTGTGTGTTATCTTCAAAAAAATAGGTAAATCGGAGTATTTATTCCTAGGAACGAAATAAGGATTGTTTACCGCCTCTTCTTTCGGCGGAACCCAACCTGATGGATAACTCTCTTTTGGGGTGACTTTGGGTAGCGTGTCAAACGGCAAAAGTCTTTCAACATATTGCCATTCTTCGGGCTTCTTGACAATTTCATAGTCGTACTGGTCCTTTATTCTCGAGACAAATGGAGAATGCGCATAATTTGAGTATTTCTTTGACACCAACACCTGGAACAAAATAAGTAAATAATATTAGACACTTTGTAAATTAATGTTTTTTTTATGAGGAAACTTGCCTACTCTTGCTAAAATATATCTAAATTATTCTTGACATCGTTGAATTATTATAACAAATTAACTAATCTAATTACAAAGCACTTAAATTAAAAGTCATTAATCAATGTCATTCTGAAATATATCAATGACAAAAAATATCGTTCTGAAGGTAACTTGTGCGGAACTGTGTACACCCATAGTACTGTCACATGTCGCGGTCAAAGCAGCATTACAACGCGACGCGAGTTAAAATATATAAAAATAATTACCGATTGTGATCCAAGAGTTAGTTTTGTACCCAAATAAGTTGCGTTGTTCAGGATTTGTCCAGTTTTTCCAGCAAAAAGCCGCGCAAACGCGCACTGTGATCGCCACACGGTCGCCATTTTGAATAGCGAATAGAGCGAATTGCTACAAGAGCAATAAGAACTATATTATTCGTTTCGAAGGAAACATTATGGCGGACGCCTGCAGACATTCGTGCTTTTCAAAAATCGTTTTCTAAGTTTAATCGCGTGTTTATATTGAACTTTTTCGCATATTATGGTGCATTGTGTATCTAAATAACTGTTTATTGTGGTTTTTGGAGGTTCCTTCGGATAAATTGTGAGTATTTTGTGAGGACATTGCAGAGGTGCGCCACGGCTGGGGAAATGATTCGGTGCTTTCGTTCGCTCGACGCATACGCAATCGGTCAGCTGTAGGTGGCGTTTGTGTCACCGCGGCCTCACACCACCAAAACACTGAGTTTTTCATGACTTTTCCGCCGCGATTTTCTATGCAACCAGACAAGTAAACAGTTATTTCGTGTATTGTTTACGTCGACTGTTTACTCGACCTATGATATATGCAGCATATAAATTAATAACAGTTGAAATTTTATGTCAAATTATTGCGCGAACATGTTGATTGCCGCGAACTCGCTTTTGTTTACGATGGTTTGTGGACTTAGTTTATATGTGAATTAGGCCAAAATATGTGATAATTGAGTACAAATTAGCTTAGTTTACTGTTTTAACTTTAAACATGTATGAAAAAGTGTATTGTTTAGTGTAAAGTTTATGAGTTATCCGTCATTAAGTTTTGGCCAATAACTTTTATGAACACGTATATATTATCAGTGTTAGATGATTGTTTAATGCTTTATTGTCACGTTTCAGGTCCAGATGGCAAATCACGAAGGCGTATTATGGCTCAAAGTCGTTCTAGCGCCAAATTCAAAGAGTTATTGAGACAGAAACCAAGCACTGTTGCAAGTAAAGACGACAGCGGTTGTGACACCAGCCCTGAAGACAATTTAGACTACACCGGCACTCAATACCCGGACAGTGACAGCCAATCAGAAGAGAACAAGCAGAAAGCACAGAGCAAGCCTCGGAGCACTTCATCGATCACACTCAGATCGACCAATAGAAACAAGGACACTCAGTTTCTACCTGATGTCGGAGGAACGGGAACATCTCCCACCACACATTCCAACATGAAAACTAAACAAGCTAAAGAGGAGCAAGATAAAACTCTTGATGAGGAAACAGTGATAGAACCCAAGACACGGGCCCGTAAGAAGGCTTCAGACATTGCCAACGATGACAAAACTAAACCCAGCCAAGATGAGCCTAAAACTTCTAAGGATGCTAAGAAAGTTGTAAATAAACCAAAAGCAATAGTTAAAAAGAGGCCTATGGGCATCAGAAAGACGTTGAGAAGTAAAAAAACTGTTGCTGCCAAGGATAAAGTAAAAAATGCTATAAAGAAAACTGTCACCCGAGGCAGGAAAGCGGCCCTCAAGCTTGAACCTGATAATTCTCAAGAAAAGGAAACCGTCCCTCTGATTCCAGCCTCTGAAATCAAAAAGGAACCACTTGATGACACACCTAACTCTAGATCTTCCAGTCCAAAGACGGCTGGCAGAAGACAAAGACTAAGCTCTGATTTAGCCATGATGAAAACCATGCTAAGTGATAGTCAAGGTAGTCTGGTGCTGGGACCTCGTACCAGTCCATACCCCATGCGCTCAGAGAGAAGCAACAGTCCTTCAATGTTTGAAGCCAAGAATCTGCGGAGTGGGAAGTCTAAGAAAGTCAAGAATAACTTATTAAATGAGGTTGTTATGAAAGAACAGAAGAAAAGACGAAGACTGTTATCAGATTCAAAGACATCAGATATAACCGATGCCGGGGATGAATGTAAAAAGCTTAAGAGAGGACGCTCCTGCTCCCGTGATGGCAGTGAGATCTCAAAATGCTCAGATAACACAGAATCTGACATGAGTCTGAGTGAACCGCTTGAGGAGGGTGGCAAGGAGCTCAATAAAAAACTAGATAAAAGTAAGACTGACCTAGATGTAGATATTGAAAATAATGTACAGATCTCGAGTATTGAAAAAGTGCCTTCTGTTAATGATGACAAACACAGCGAACCCAAAGCCAATGCAGAGTCCAGCTGCATTGTTAATGAGAAAAATAAAAAGAAGTTGAGCTTAAAAAGAAGTACTTCTTTAGACTCCGACAACAATAATAGTAATAGGATAAAGTTAGACAATTTAAATTCAACAGAAATAGAAAGCAAACTATTGCTGAAGACTGAAAACGATACGCTTTTGGATGCCCGTAGTAGTATACTGAGTAGTATGTCCAAGACATTTAATACAAAGGAGATTACAAAGAATATAAAGAAAGCGCATCGGGGGAGAAGGGCGGCGGCGGCTGCGAGACCGGATCCTAACAAAGCCTGCATGGTCGCCGCCATCTCTAACTCTGTGGAAGATAAACAAGAAACTATTGAGTCACTCTCGAAAGAAATTGATGATTTAATCAATAATTTAGATGAAAATATTGACCAGGACACTGAGACCAGCACTACAGAAAATACTTCAGAACCCACTCACACAAAACAAGTCTCAAAGTTTTATGGTTTAGGAAAACCATTAAGTAATTCCGATGAGAATAATATTACACCAGCTCCTGATACACCTGTTAAAAACACTGAACTATCCACTTCTGTCACAAATGAAAACACACCATCAAAAATAGATGACAGTGAGACAATCAGACTTCATTATGAAGAGGATTCTGAGGAAAAGACTACAGAACCTACCAAACATGAAATTACATACAACTGCACTTCTGTTGCTAGTATTGATAAATTGATGGACAGGCTCAAAGAGTTTGAAGAGTTTGATAAAAGAAGACAGAGACAAGAGTCTGAATCTAAGGCTAATGACACCAAACCTATGATGGTTACAAGTGATGTTGTTCTGATACCTAAGTCAGGGGCTGATATCAAGCCTTTAAAAGACATACAGTCTGTCAGATCCCCCGAGAGACCTATAGAAAAAGAAAATGTATTGAGTTGCTTTGATAATAACTCTGCTATTTCTATACTGAAAAGAGATCATGCCAGGAAATCTATTGATGTTGACCTCCCCAACTCTGTCACATTGATTAAGAGAAACAGTTTTAGTGCTAGAAAAGAGTCTATAAGTTCAAATCACTCCAGAGAGTCTGATGCTATTAGTATATTCGAGAAGTCTCTAGGCAAGGATGTAACTCTGACAGAAATTAGAAAATCGGTAGATAAATCGGCGCCAGTGCAACAGGTGGAACTACACTTCGCCACGCTTCACCCCAACAACCCAGGACAAAACCTCGTTCCTGGCGTAGTATTGGACTCCAATGAAATTTCCATAACACCTCGCGTCATGACAGATAAATCAAATATAAATGACATTACAATTATTCCCAAACGGAAATCTCGGGAGTCAATATCTAGAAAATCATCTGAGTCGACTAATGAAGAAGACAAGTTAACTATTATAGAAAAAATCAAATCACCGTCGCATCCCAATTTGTCGCCGGCTGTTTCGATCTCTGCGACACCTGTTTCTATCAAATCTCCTGAGTCTACGCCCATGGAAACTGAAGCTTTGCCACCGCCACTAGAGAATATCAAACCTCTGCCTCAAGATGCGTCCCTGACTTCTGAAGTCTCGAAGATATGTAACATCAAACCGATTGAGGCAACAAAACCTGAAATGCCAAGTCCTGCAGAACCAATCAAAACAGAGACTGAATCATCAACTGTAGAAAACAAAACCGTTGAGAACTCTGAAGAAAAAACAGAAGAATCCACAGTTCCTGAAATTCTAGTTGAGGAGAAAAAGGAGGCACGAATTGAGACTGAATTGAAATTGAAACCCTCGGTCGAAACTGAGGTCACAGTTAAAACGGCAGTCGAGAGTGAGTCCAAAGTTAAAGCGCCGATCGAGACAGAGGTCAAAGTTAAGGCGCCGAAAACTAAATCGGCTCGAAATTCGACCGAGACGCAAGCCGGGCCGAGCAACTCAACCATCGAAGTTGCCGACAAGAAGAAACGCAAAGACTTGGTTAGGAAAATTAGTACAACATCGCAAAAAGACGTAAACGATGAAAAGACTGAAAAGGCACAGAATGAAGCAAACTGCGCCGACGGGCTCGTAGCCAACGAGCCAGAGAAAGTTACAGAACTAGTACCCACTGTTGAAGAAAAGCCTATAGTGGCTGAATCAGAAACCAAGCGCGCCAAGAGTCCAAAGACCGCCAAAGTGGAGACACAACCCGGTCCTAGCAACGTATTCAATGAGACGCCAGAAACTAAGAAACACAAGGAGTACGTGCTGCGAACTCTTGGCTTGCTTACCCACAAGGCCGCTAAGGAGGCTAAGATCGAGAAATTGAAAGAAAAGGAGAGAATTTATGGAGGAATGATGTCGAATAAAAGCAAATCCTCTAAGGCTGGGTTAGGGGACTATACTGGTACTCTGAAGACTGTGATAAAGTTGAATAGGGGCGCAGGGGACCGTGATAAGAAGAAGCAGAGGACCTCGTTGAAGATGACGTTTCAGAAGAGCAAGTACCGTTCGGGGAAGCCGACGCCAGAGGTGGGCGACGCCGCCGCGGAAGACGAGTACTACACCATTGAAAGGCGCGAGGTGAGTCCAATTTATTTTAGCGCGCTTTTGCGGACATACTATTTTTTTGGTTTCGTTAGACTGTTCACAAAAAAATATTGATTATTGATAATAAAATATCTTCTGGTTAGATTAAGAAGTTGTTTTAAACAGCTGATGATTTAACAGTTCGGTGTCTAGATAACTGAGTTTTGAAGTTTACAAATGATGAAAATGTATACATAAGTATAGCGCAATCTTTTTATAACGAAGAATTTTTGGCGTCATAATATGTTGGAACAATGACATGTCTAATTTATTAGTTTCAATAGGTACGAGTAAAATAACTGCTTGTAATAAATATTACATAATTGCATTTATTGTTTTTGAAATTTTGTATAATCACAATAATAATAATTTAGTTTTGCCTGAAAAGTCTTTTAGATAACCCTTATTTATTATAGTATTTCTAATGCTATCTTATGATTCTGTTTTATTTAATCATGAGTTATATTGTGAATTACTTAAAATACTAAATTTATCTTCTATTTATTGTTTAATTTCAATATTATGTCTTGTAAGGCATTTACAAAAAAAATATGAACTATATTTCAAATATATTCTGCAAAAGGTAGAACTTTCAGTGTAAACAATATTATATTTTTATGAAAGGACTCTATCTAGTGTCAGTTTTACAATAAATGTACTTTATAATAAAGGCTGTTAAATTCATCCGTTAAGATAGCAACATAAAAGCTCATAATGGTCGTTAATTATTGTTTTTTTAGCAAATTTTACTCTAATCTTTGTAAATACAAAAATAGGGCATTGAGATATATTAAAACATTTTAGCTAAAAATATTTATGAATAATTATTGTTATTTCCTCATATGCCATATTCAGGGGGGAAAATGCCTTCTCAAATAAAGGTTTACTCAAATCTGACCCTACAGTAAAGATAATTTAAAAATCAATATCTATTTTTCTTTTATTTTTTGGTTCTTTTAATAAGGTAAAGTAGTTTATGAGAGGTAATTTAGGGTTTCTGTACAACCTGACCATCAGCTTATTGTAGGAGTAAGGTATATTTAAACCAATCTAGGTGGCAATTCTCTGAGATAAACTGTGTGGATTCCACGAGATATCGAAAGTCATTGGAGATAGGGTCCTGGACTCTAGTTATATGATAACATATAATTATTAGTCATGTAGAATATGTGACTTAATATCTGATATTTCTTATTCTTGTTTGTGTTATAAAAAATCTGTTAATCCAAATTTTCATGGAGAATACATACCTAATTACCTAGATATCATGACTCAATCTAGAATATATCTTACAGTTGGGCACTAATTTAATAATTATTTTTACTGACTGCTCGGTGGCGTAGTTATATTACGGTACGACTGCAATGCTGAGGTCTTGGGTTCGAATCCCAGAACGGGCAATGTGATATTTGATTTTTCTATTCAGTATCAGCCCGGAGTCTGGAATTTGTGCCCGATATGGCGATAGGCTCGCCTCCTATCACATCATGTGTGGGAATACGCACGGCGAAAAGTGAGTGCATTCGTTGCGCCTCTGCCTACCCCTTCAGGGTTAAAAGGCGTTAGTGTATGTGTGTGAATAATTATTTTTACTTACTATACCGAAATGGTGACTTACAATTCATTCAAAATCGTCGAATTTAGTCACTGAACATCATTGATGTAGGGTTTTTTAATACATCAATGCTGAACATACCTAAAAGTTGACTTATAAATCGTTCAAAGGCTTGACTTATAAGTCATCTCAGTCTGTTGACTTTGCTAACGTGCGTGTGTTGTCTACAGGGCGTGGCAGGAGCAGCGACAGACGGTGGGCACAGAAAGTCACATTACAGTAATCGTCTTAACAATCATGGTGTGTGGACACTTTAACTCGCCCGCGGTCACACGCCGAGTGCAAACATACACTCAAACATAATAATTAATATATATTGTTAATAATTAATTTGGTAATGAGGATGCTCCTAAAAAAAATCTGTCCACAGAAAGCCGTATATAACCATTTTTTTATTTAAAATGCTATTGCTCAAAAATGAATTTGATGTCCATGAAAAGTGGCGCTCAAATTCTGAATTTACTAAACTTTTTACTTATTTCAACAATCAGTGTAACCTTGCATTATTTATCATCAAATTCTTTGTTATTTTAGACATTAATAATTATCAAGACGTATTTCAGACAATGCTACAAGGCATGAAATGCGATATAAATTTTGTAGATACAGACAAAACCATATCCTTATAAATAAATAAGGCAATAGTTTTAAAAAACAGGTTATCCTTAAATATATGTTTGCACTCGGTTAGAATTAAGTCGGATTTTTGAAGCATTTTGTTTGGCGCTTTTATTTTTTTGTTTTAAATAATTACAAAATTATTACAATAACTTCGTTAAAATCCGACATCGTACACTCCGCATTTATCCTTTAAAAATTCAACACAAAAGGGTTAAATGTGCTGTGTTATACTAATTATATCGACGTAATATATTAACAGGTTAAGGGTTCCACCACATATTTGTAAAGGGTACTTAGATTTATATGAAAAATAATGAAATAAAAAATCTTTAAAAATATTGAAATCTTTGAAATTTGATAATATTTTTGTTTTTGTGGGCCAAAGAATTACAAAATCTTATAAGTGAATTGTTGGCAACTTATTATTTGTTTTTTTTTTGTTTCTACATATCGCAAATCTAACTTACCCTCTACAAAAAAATTCATGTATTTGTCTAAACGATTTTCACTGTTCGCCAATTCTGAAGACTTTTTCTTTAACAATTTCTCTCCAAGTTTTCAGCAATTTTTATTGGCCGGTAAAAATACTCAACTGTACATTAATTGCTTGGAAAGCCAGTGCTTCCTACAGTGGCTGTGACTTCACATACTGGCCCCAAATTTAGAGTTGATTTTATATTACAAAAATACAGTAATGAACTTTTCCCAGTCTAAAGAAATTCATCTTCAGAATTGCGTTAGTACCAAGCAGGTGATGGGTTATTTGTAAGTTCCATTGAAATTAATTTACCAATAAGTTTTTTTTATTGTCCATAGATTATGGTCATAACCTCTGGTTTAAGCTTTGCTTTTGAAAGATAGGAGTCGCGTAGTAATGCATTACATTTTATGCTTTATGCCCGAAAGTCCAATGTCTGTTTTCATAAAATTAATGAATTATAAACTGTACTAATCAAATATTCATTTATGGGCAATAAAAATCATGCATGATAAACATTTGACTGCTTCTATAGCCAATACTTTATTTAATTAGCCACAAGAAAAAAATCTTAATACCGTCAAATTGATTGAAAATAAGTGTAATAAATTTTGAACATCTTTTTAGTATTTAGAAAAATAAGCTTATGTTGAAATTAATCGTTTGATAAGATTATATCACTTATCCCACTCAATCAGATAAGCTATCGCGTGAACAAAACAATACTCAAGTTCAAAATTAAGTGTAGGTTTCAAACTAATCGGTAAGTTTACGTCACAATTTAACCAAAAGCACTGGTATGCGAAATTTGAAGGCTACTTGTAATACTAAAACCAAAAAATGTAGTTTCTCTGAAATACTTTGTACCAAACATAAAACTTAACCCTTCAAGCCTCGCTTATATAAATAGATGTATGGGGAAACCCTATATATATGGACGCCGGCGTCCGTCGCGGGCTTGAGGAGTCAATGAAGTCTTGGACATTAATTTATTTCATTTATAAAGAATCAACCAGATGTAGCAACAGAGAGTAAGTAGATGTTATCAGTAATAAGTAACAAGCATAGACAAAGAATGAGCATACCTTGGCCAACTGTGAAGTGAGTATTGGCAGAAAATTGAGTGAGATAAAATGATGCGGCCATTACATGTATTTTTCTAGAAATCTGATCGATTCACCTAACAAGCTTGCAAGATATACTTGCACTTGTACAAGTCATAGAAAAGAGACAAGTATTAACTTTAGTGTGGGTATCGCTTTATCTAAAGTCTATGGTAACTAACTTTAAATATCTCCTAAATTGTCACAATTTAACCAACGCCTTTTTAGAAACAGAAGCCGTCCCGGAACCTGCTGAGGCGAAGGAGGGTAACCTGGTGATCCCGGAGAAAGCGTCTTCGTTCAGCATCCACCCCGGGAGGCTGTGCATGGACCAGTGTTTCTACTGCGGCGGCAAGTTTGGCCTCTTCGATACGCCCTGTCATATCGCGCAGATAAAAAGCTCCGAGAGACAGAAGAAGATTCTGGACAGTGAGTGTTTCATTAAATACTGCTTCGAGGCCAAATTGTTTAACGGCGTGTCTTCAGTGCTGAGGTCTCGGATTCGAGTTCGGGTAAAGTGATGAAACATTTTGCGCGGTCAATAGTCGTAGGATTGACATTTCATTTTCATTGCATGGTACCCAATATGATGAATAATTATGTGTGTAATACTCCTCTGACTACCGCTGAAAAGGAAAAAGATGTGATGCTATGTTTTATTATATACGCATTAAATAATTTAAAGCATTCTGTGTTTACATGTTAGTACAGATAGAGGCACAAGTCGTGGGTACACTAGTGATCGGTTGACACCCAACGCGCTGATGTTTCCCATGGCTTGTTGTCTATTAGCCTAAATGCGCCATGGGCCCCGATTTACGTTCGTCCAATTTGTACAGTCAGCATAGAAAAATTTCATATCGCTTATACGTATTAAGTTTAGTAAAAACCATTTTTTTCTTTTTTTTTTTTGTGGTGAGAAAACAGAAAATGGTAAAAACACAAAAGTGTGTGTTTTGAATTTGTTCAGCTACTTACGAGGCTGACTGTACTCACTCGCCCCCACCACTATTCAAGTATTGTGCCGTTTACTGTACATGTGTTGTGCAGACGAGGAGAAGCTGACAATCGACAGTTGTCTATGCGACGCGTGCTACAGACACGTGGACCGTCGGGCCAACTGTCCGTCCTACCGCAAGCGACCGCCCGGCCGGCAGCCGGACGCACCGCCCGGACCAGGGGACAATAACCATGTGTACGTTATATCTACTGGGTGGAATTGAAACGCTCTCTATACCGGAACGCTAAGAGAGAAGAACCATAACATTAACGAAAAACTATATTCATTTGCAAAGCTAAGCGATAATACTTACGATTTTAGTATTTCCGTAATTCATGCGCGCGCAATGTAAAGCCTACAAAAAACTGGGTAGGGTACAAACTACAAAGCAAACGCCGACAAGGCGGCCACGCGGTCGTCAACCCGTCAGCTGATGTACGTGCTTCATTACGAGCTTTTTTTGAAATATTGACCTTTTTTACTATGTTTTTCAGAATAATAGTTTGATTTATCTATCCATACGTGAAGCTGTACAGAAATTTGAGAAAATCCTACTAAAATAGTAACAATGCGATCGCGATTTTTTTAGTGCCATCACGTCAGGAATCACCAATACTATCACCTGTATTCGTTTCCGAGAGCGTTTCCCTTCCACCCGGTATACTAATATTATAAAGATGAAGAGTTTGTTTGTTTGTTTGAACGCGCTAATCTCAGGCACTACTGAACCGATTTTGAAAATTCTTTCACTAATAGGAAGCATGACTCCTGAGTGCTATAGGCTACTTTTTATCCCGGGAAAATATTTTTGTCCCGGAAAAACTTTTTCACGCGGGCGGAGCCGCGAGCACTACTAGTGCATGAATATGAATGTAATATAAATAATAATAATAATAATGTTTATTTCACAAAAATTGTTTGAACAAACACAACAAAAGCAATACAATAGAGAGTAGATACAGATCATGAAATACAAAACGTGTTGTTGAACACCCGGTATCCAAAAAAGATTTAACTTGAGTTATGGACACCGATTGGTCACGTCAAGAAAGTAATGAGATAAGGTCGTAAAAATGCTTCTTATTTATTTATTGTGTAAACATATTAGAGTTTTGTGTGTGTTAAATAATTTAAAATATTTTAAAAGAAAATAATAAAAGGAAAATTTTGGAAAGCGTTAAGATGTAATGTAGATGTAATGCAGCAGAAAAGAACCAATTTTATTGATTACTTATATTTTAATATACTTTGATCTATCAGTAAGCTTGTGTAAGACAGCCCCTTATAACTTCGCATAGTTAGCGATAAATGGTATTGTTTATGCCAATTTCCATAGTGGTAAACGCGATGAGGTACGTTACGCGCTTGTTACGAGCGGTGAAAATAACTTGTCATAGAGAATAAGGGGGCAGATTGCATTTTATAAAGTAAACAGATGATTTTATATAAAAGTAAATAATCAGATATTAACGATTTTTAATGGCTATCAAGTTTAATGATTTTATGGATTGGACCCCTTTTGCTTAGCTACGTCCTTAAATGTCCTAGAGATTAGTCGTAATCGCTATTGGAAGCAATGTTACTTTGAATTGAGAAAATAAAATGTACAGATTGTACCTTAGTTTTCTCCGAATAGATTTCATTATCTTATGTTTTGGTCTCCAGGCAAGCAGAGAAGCCGGTAAGCCCTCCGCTAGAAGAGGAGAGTGAGGAAGAGCCCACCACCCCAGGAGTGACGTCAGGTCGCGTGGCCACCTGCCACACGGAGGGATGTGTCGCCGCTGCTGACTACTCCATACGGAGGAAATGGCTCATTAAGATGAGGAGCAGTGTTAATAAAGTGGTAAGAATCTACAGAACACTATTTAAAGAAAGTTTTTTTTAAATAATGGCAACTGATTCCTCTGAATTAAGGAACATAAAAGACTATAATCGCACATTTAGAATGAAAACGACACAATAAAAAAAACGCGAAAATTGTCACAAAATGACTTAAAACAGATCATTTTTTTATAAAAATATGACAAAAAAGGGACCGATATAATAGTTTCGTCTTGTTCCCGCTCAAATATGGCTGTGTTTTGAACTATTGTTGTATTGAGAATTTTGTTTTAAAGATGACGATAACTCAATTTTCGATTTTTTTGAATTGTGTTGTTTTTGTTTTAAAGGTGCGAATAATTTTGTACTAGGTTTTTCGCGCGGCTTCGCCCACATCAATAGCCTTTCTCGCTACGAAAGTTCCCAAAACACGGTAGTGATGTATAATGCCATCTGTACGACGTCAATATCATCATTTAAAAAATCCTAGTATTCCCCATGGGAGCAAATTATCGAGATAAAAAATAGCCTATGTGTTAATCCAGGACATGATCTACCTATCTGCCAAATTTCATCCAAATCCGTTCAGTAGTTTACCGCTAACAAAAAATTTCACAGACTTTCGCATTCATAATATTAGTAAGATTATTGTAACTAGCCAGTTTAAGAAAACAGGTGAACTAAAATATGATGTCAGTTCTGTATTATGTACCAACCCATTGCTGAGTACATCCTCGTGTACTACTGAACGGGTTAGATCTTAATCCACGATGCTGACCGAAGGCTGATTGACAGAATACCTATCTAAAAATATTATCTGGAATTTTCCAAAGAAATACTTTTTAAAATCTGTTTTTCTAATAAACAGACCTATTAAGTATGGATATACTTTTAAATAATATATCTACTCCAAAAAATTAGTGTGGAAATTTTTATTACAATTATCACCGTGTATGGTAAACTGACGACCTTATTTTTAAACCTTTTTAGTCAATGAATGTTTTGTCTTCTTCGAACGAATTTTGAATTGAGTTTGAAGGAAGAAGACAAAACATTGTATAACTAAAATAGATTTATAAATTGACTGCCTCGGTGGCGTAGTTGTATTGCGTACGCGTTAGGAGTACGATTTGCGCGTTGAGGTCAGGACCTCAGGACCTGAAGTTAGAATCCTGGGTCAGGTCAAAAATATTGTGATTGGGTTTTTTCATCTTACAAATTACTCAGTCGCAGCTCGCAGTCAGGAAGTTGTCGGTGTGATACCCCCGTGCCTCGGAGCACGTAAAGCCGTTGGTCCTGCGCCTGATCTCCGGTCATGTCTGCCGTCTCACCGGACTATGAGAGTGAAGGAATAGTGAGTGCACCTGTGTATTGCGCACACACTTGTGCACTATAATATCTCCTGCGTACGTGGCTGATCTCCGTTGAGATTGGCCGCCGTGGTCGAAATTGGCTAGGAGGATTATATTAGTTTATAAACTGTTTATGAATAAAGTGGTTAATGTTTAACATGTGTGTGTGTGTGCAGCTGAAGCTGAAGTATGACTACCCGGGGCTGCACACACTGCCGCTGTGTGCGGCGCACCACCGCGTGCTGTCCCCCCTCATGGCATGTGTGCTGTGTCGCCGCCGCCTCACCAAGCACCACAACCTGCACTTCATCAACCACGTGCGTACACTCACTGCTCACAAAAAAAAAAACCGAGCGTGTACTTATGTATGCGCGTGAGAAGTTATACTTCTTTGGCATCATTAACCTTTATAGTTTGAGAAAATTGCAGTCTTGGCTTCGGCCTTTGAATTTTGAAAAACTCTTGGATGTGGTAAAACAACAACAGACAAGGCTGCATGGCTAACCGCCTTTGCCTTCTCCTAAAAAATTAAATTATATATAATTATTAAATGTACAATTTAGAGAATAATAAATATATATGACATAATTTGTACTAAATGTTATAAGATTCTTAATTTAAAATATTTATTTTCGATTATTTAATGTTTTAAAAGTAAATAAATAAATTTAATAATTAATTTAAAAAAAAGACAACTAATAATATCACTTAAGATGAGGCTGTATGGGCTTGAACCCTTTGCCTTCCCTATAAGGGGAAAATTATAAAAAAACAACCGTGAGAATTTGTGTCACACATGCGCGCGCATCGTAAAATTTCACTCCCATCAATTTTTCATAAGGCGCCTAAAGAAGCATAACTTAAAAAAAAAATAAGATGGCAAAAGACCTACGCTGAGTTTCTTGGTGCTTCTTCTCAGGTCAGTGGGCTTTTCCGAAGCACTGGTAGAATCTTTTAGTTGATAAAAAAATATTGTAAAAATGACCTGCAAAAGCGCCCTTAGGGGCCTAATTACTCAATAAATGATTTGATTGATTTGACTACACATTACACCACATACTTAACACTCATCGTGTAGGTCTCATACAAAAGTTCTTCGGGATTTATACCAGCGCTTTCATTATTACCTCCAAGCCGTTTTTTTTAATAAACTACAGCAGACCCGTGGTAATCCGGCCCTTAGCTAATCCGGCGACCCTTATATTCCGGCAAGCCTATGTCATGCCATTTTCGTCAATGCACAATTATACAGCCCACATAGATACAATCTAACTTCTTTATAAGTACAACATTTATCGGATTACAAGGTACTCCATTTTTAAAAAGTTCCGGACTACAGGAGGTTGATGGCAGGACCCTGTAGTCCGACAAACTCGATAATCTGACAACGCCTTGCAAAACCTTTGTCGGACTACCGCGGGTCTACTGTATTGACTGGTAAGTATCCCTAACATGTACGCTGTAGATACAAAAGACCAACGATATACGACGGTCAGAAACTTGATTCCGTTGAGTATAACACTAAAACAAAATGTTTGAAAATACATCTGATTTAATAAATACAGATCACATACACATAGACAAAATAATGATATTTAGATATACAGGGTCATTTTGACATTGCTTTAATAAATGAAATCACATACTTATCTCGTTGAAAATAACACTTTCCATTAAGTTATTTTATCCATAGTTGTAAAATAAAAAAGTGTAAGTTTCGAACAAAATAAATATAAATAAAATGTAACTTTAAGTTTACACGCTCTAATGCCACTATAACTGCTCTATAAGAATTCATTGCAACAGCAACATTACACTTTCAGTCAGAAATACTTACGCGCACACCATATTTGCACTAAACTACAAAATGATAAAAAAAATTGGAATACTACAACCGGGATTTTTGGCGATAGTATTCGTTGTTCATTGATAATTTATAGCACGATGTTAACAGAGGTTTAGACAAATATGTGATTACATTTAGTGACGCAATGTAAAAACGACCCTGTATAATTATATCAAAATTCTTATTTAACTGACTGCCTCGGTGGCGTAGTTGTATTATAGTACTACGGCAAAGCTGAGGTCTCGGTTTCGATCCCCGGATCGCGCAAAGTGACATTGAGTTTTTCTATTCAGTATCAGCTCGGAGTTTGGAATTTGTGCCCGATATGGCGATAGGCTCGCTCCCATCACATCATGGGAGGGAATAATGGCGAAAAGTGGGTGCACTAGTTACGCCTCTGCCTACCCCTTTGGGAATAAAAGGCGTGAGTGTATGTGTATGTTATTTAACTCAGGGCTTCCTGGACCTGAACCCCATGCTGACCCGCGAGAGTGTGCCAGTGCAGTTCACCGAGCGGCCCGTACTGTGCAAGGGCTGCCGGTACTACTGCACGCTACTGCAGCGGCCCGGACACAACGACCACTACGCACGAGCGTACCGGAGGAAGTGAGTATGAGATAACTTCAAAATTTCTGTGATAAATCCTTCAGAACCTATTCTATTGCAGTAATGAATACTTCGTTTTTTTTTTTAGACATCAGGGTGCCAATTGATTCTTCATGTATTTGTTTGTTTCCACCTGTATTTTTGATATTAGTGCCACTAGCACCAATGAAATTTTCTTTTAGAATAGCCTTAAAACCAATTGCAGTTTAAATGGATAACAGTCCCGTAAACTTGCACACCTTGTATTCCAGATTACTACAAGTTTACAACATAGAAGTCCCACTGGAACCTGAAAACGAAGGCGAAGAAATGATAACACTAGAAGACCCTAACAACCTAATTAAGCCAGGCAAAAAGAAACAGAGAACCAAGTCCAAACAAAGAAAGTCCACCGAGCCTGAACAGAGTAGTGAATCCTCAGAGAAAACTAATGAAAGCACTCCAGAGAAGGATAAGATGAACGACGACAGCGAACCTTCGAAGGAATCCACAGCTCTCAGAGAAGAGGAGGATATAGAAAGTCTTATTTCGTCTAACAAGATTCTAGTACCAGGCGCAGTGAAGTCGAGCGAGTCGATGGCACAGAGCGACGGGTCCGAGAATGAAAACGTGTGCGAGTTCGACACGCCGTTCCTACACGTAGACAAACAGACAGAGCTACAGTACCTCCTGCAGAAGCAAAACAACCCTGCACAGTTCCTGCCGAAAACTCCAAATTTAACACAAAAACAGAGGAATATTATGAAAATACAGAATGTTTCGGGTATACAAAAACCAGGACAACAACACAGAGTTATTGAAAAGAATGCAAAGAAATTGCATAAAATAGGACCAATTGTTGTGCAAAAAGACAAAATACGTAGAGAAGATGATGACGAGAGATCTCGGGATGGGATACCCATACTCAAAAATATTAACTTGAATGACGAATGTACAATAGAAACAATACCAAACAAGAGAACTGCAGACATAAACACACTCAAAAACAAATGGCAGCAGTCAGAGAGCTTTACACAAGTTAGGAAGAATTTGAGTGAACTATCAAAGAAGTTGACTATAGAGAAAGATCCAAAGAAGCCGTCAGAGGCGAAATATTCGAACCCCGTGAGGAGATTAGAGACGAACCCATCAATATCAGTGCGAGAACTGTTCCCTGGAGAGGAAGAAATGAATTTACAATGTAACATTGAGTTTAATAATGTCAAAGGTGTAACTCCGGAAGGCTGGGAGAAGTGTAACACAATGATCCAGTATGATGTGGAGACGCGGAAGCTCTGGACAGAGCTGCAGAGACCCTACGGCAACCAGTCCAGCTTCCTCCGACACTTGATATTACTGGAAAAGTATTTCCGGAGTGGTGACTTGGTTTTGTCTCATAACGCGTCCCCGCACGCTGCCAATTACAGCGATTCTGTCCAAAGTAGGCTACGGGCGTATGATAACGTTGTCAATGACACGCCAAGACGGAACGAACCAGCAATAAGCTTGATAGAGTTCCGCAAGAAGCCTTCGATGAATGGTAAGAGTTTACTCAAGTCAAATCAAAATGAACCAGAGAAGGATACTAAGAAATTCATGCCCCCGCCACCGATGCTTCCAAAGCCTAAGGCGGTGAAAGAAAAACCGAAATCGAAGCCGTTACCTCCCGAGCTGATTGCAATTAATACTCCCAATGCACAAGGCAGGAAGGCGATACAAAATGTGTTACATAATATTCAACAATTGGTGAAAGGTGTGTCGGCGTCAGACCCTACTGAGGTCGCAGCCGCCCCTCTTCCTCCTCCCAAGTTTGAACCTCCTAAGGAGAAGAAAGAAACTCCGAAAACTGAAACTCCCAAAAAGATAAAAGCTACAAGCAAACCTTGGAGGCCTACGTTGATGCCTATAACGCAGGTTAGTTATTTACATTTTCATAGTTGATAGTGTTAAATTAAATACCTAACTTACGATCTTGTTAAAAAATCCCAGATCCCCTATTGAGTTTTTATGCAAAATTTTAACTCTGACAATTACTTGACTACACAAAGCATTTGATCTAACCAGCGATATCCCTTAGATACCTAATTCCCAATATCTTTCTTTAAATGTAGTCTATCAACTACCTGAGGTTTCAGAAAGCCGGGTATTGCGATTGGCCGTGCCAACATCGTTACGTTTTACGTAGCCATAGAAAAATTATTTTTATTGGATGCATCACTTGTCATGTAATGCTAAACAACTAAGCAAAAGAGATGCGTAAAATGCACTTGAGTCAGAAAGTAATGCAAATACAATTTGAAAGTAACAGGCCTCAATGCTAAAGTACAACTATACAAGGTATAAGATGAATTTCGATAATTTATTAGAATGAAATAATTGTCAAACTATAGTTGACATAAATATAAAAAGTAATGCAAAACCCGAAGTCTGTTTGTTTTCATAACACGACTGTTTTGTGCAAGGGCGATTATAATATTTATTAAATTGATAATGTGGCAGTGTTTATGGCTCACAACTGTGGTTGCAACTGACTTGAAGGTACTGAACAACAAGCTACATCTGGTTTTCTTAGATGTATTTCCCAAAACCGATCGCCTGTTACTTGATGTCTAGAGGCTATATAGTTGCTGAATCAAACATATAAATACAAATTACAGTTTATTTACAATTTCTATCTTTAATTTATTACAATGGCTACAAAAACGATTAAATCCTTTATTTTGTGATTTTCCAGGAAAACTTAGCAAAAATTGCCCGCGAGCCGACGCAAGTCGCAGTGGATGGACGGACCCTACCCAGCCTGGTGCAGGTGATGTCCTCGGGCAAGCGGTACCACATCACTCTCCAGGACTACAACAAGATGTGCATCATGAGGCGGGAGAAACTGCAGCAGCTGCGGGAAGGAGACAAGAAAAGGAACTCCACAGACGAGACCACAGTCGTCACGGAGATACAGCCTTCAACCATGCTCGGCAATGGGGGCACAGTTGTACAAAATATTGTCGAAGAGAGACAGGAAAAGAAAGAAGTTCCAGAACTAGGACAGATCGGAAATGCAGCAGCGATACTGAAGAACGCATGCTTGAAGAACATAACAATAGCCCCCATCCCGCCTAAGACGGCAACTGTGACGTCGATGACGCTGGCTTCCCCGGTGGTGACGTCACCATCCCTCTTGGTCACGTCAACTCCAATCAAAATCCCACAGCTGGGCTCGGCGGTGTCCATCACGAGCGAGACGGTGCTGACTCCGCAGCTGATGATGCCCAAGATCCCCAAATCGCTGACGGTGATCCCGCAGACGATCATGGGCGGCGCGGTGACGACGGTGGCGGGGGGTATGGTGGCGACCGGAGGTGTGGTGGGAGGAGTGGTGACAGACCCGCCGCGTCCATAACGAAGCGTCATCGTCGTGGTGGTGTAGCGACGGAAGACGTCACGCGTCACGTGACCACAGACCATACTGTACATTGTAGATGCAATAGTGAGAAGTGAGCCTTAGTAACTGTGCGCATGTAAATAATAGTGTTAGTGAGGACGAGCTGTGAATATGGAGGCGTTAAATACATTACTCTTAAATTAGGGGTTTTTTTTTCATTATTTCGTTTGTGCAAATGATATGACGGCTGTGTTGTGGCTTTGTACGGATCCCTTTTGTTCATTTTAAACTAGACATGTTAAGGTATCGGGTCCAATAATGGAGCTTACAATAATGTCTAAGGAATCTGACAGATGAATTTAAGTTGAGGTAGTTTGAACTCTATTATAGTCCAATAAGCTCCATTTTAAAGTTTTCTGAATGAACAAAGACATTTTATAAATAAATTTCATAGCCCATTTGTATTCAAATTACAGCTTAGGATGAATAAAATATATTAAATTATTTATAGAGATAATGATTAGTCCTTTTTATGAACAATCTGGAGCATCGTTCTGTTAATATGAGAAAGGTAAATGCCAAATAAATACAAGAATATTTGTATTCAAAACCAAGTTAATGTTTTTAAATTATAACACTTTAATAAAGTTACACTATCGAATAGGTTCTTATCTTAGGTGTCCCTAATTTTTACATAACATTGGAAATTCAACCTTATGTACTTCCTATTTGTCTCATACTAAACACCTGGCGGTTCCCATCGCGTTTTCCCGTTAAATTAATATCGGCCATATGAAAAATAATTTAAGGTTGAGTCTCAATTCATATATATTTCATTTCAGTTCCTTTTCGCCTTCAGTCTTAGCACTGCACCCAAAATTCCATCCCCTGTAATACGTGCGAAAGATAGAAGTAGGGATTCTCATTTCTAGATATAAGAAGAATTAAAAAATACTAACTACCCCCATTTTCATTCATTTCATCGGCCAGTGAATCAGTTTTTCACATTGGTATCAAAATTCTCTAGTCAGGCTCTATTGTGCATTTATAATTTATTTTTCAATCCAAAAGACGCTTCGCCTCGTATCATTTGTATAAAATAATCGTTAACTGTAAAATATAGAATAATTAGTGATTAATTGAAGATATCACTCGATCATATTTTTCCATGGTTATTATATTAAGGTACATCAATAATTGCACTAAAAAGTAGATAAATTATTTTTACAGCTTATAGTAAAGGATTTAACTGATTGATTTGCAACCAATGGTTACAATCGATTAAAGCTAAGTTTATCGATTAACTAATCGATATTGGTCGCAAACCGACGTAGCAAATGAACCGTTATTGTAATTAGGCACAAACGTTAAAAATATTTTTCCATTTGATTTTGCGAATCGTACTCATGTCGAGATATTGAGGGAAAAACATATTTTTTCTGTTAAACATTTACGACATTGTGCGTGTATATAGTTGGATATAGTGTAAACTTTATGTCCGCTTCGAGAAAATTTTAAACAGAAACAATAAACATGAAGTATTTAAAGTAATCGTGATTTTTGTGCCTGACAGATGATATAACGCGACCTGACCGGAGACTATAAAAATTGGCAGTGGAAGTCGCCAGAATAACCAAGAACTGTAATAGTTCTGATACGTAAATCATACACTGTATAAAGCTAGGTACACAAGCGAGTCGAATGACCGCAGACGTACATTTTGTACGATAATTACAGTATATTTAAATAGCAAATTAAACTTTCATTTGACTACTAGCTTATGACGTATCAGTACAATATTAGTTAGATATTACTGTGGCACGTCAATATCACTGACCTATCCACTTGACTCAGAAACTGGCCAAACCAATTTAAACATTTAGGCACGTGACATCATAATTTCAAATTGACGCCATTTGCGTAATGTTAAAATTCGACCCGAAGAGTCCGCAATATGTTTGCCTCGAAAGGGGATATATTTTTTTATAGACTCTGGAGCAGGCGTAACACTGTAAATAATTCATTATAGCGCTAAAAATGAGAAATTCTGACGATTTTTATATATCTCTTGATGCCTCACGGTTGAAATTTTGTCCGTCTGTTTGTTTACTTTGACGTTTGGTTGCTGTGATTGGACATTACTCTTTGCTATAAAGTACTACAATGAGGTCTATAGATCCAATAATATATGATGGTATTACAAATCGAATTTATACACTTTTCATAAGACTTTAGTTTCGTTTTACGCTTGAGATTGCATGCCCAGGAAAAACAGAATCGTAAACGTAATATATAATACACACACACACACACTCATGCCTGTTATCCCCGAAGGGGTAGGCAGAGGCGCAACTAGTGCACCCATTTTTCGCCATTATTCCGTAATTACGTATTGTACAATAAACAATTTACAGCAAAATTTTGTAATTTTCCAATTGCAGTGGTGATTTCCTGTTACCAGACATTACTAATTTACTTAGAATATTGAAATAAGTTTTGGTTTTTTGGTAACAAAACCAGTAATACTAAATACATGTTGCAGATTTTTGGCGCAGACGGTTCAATTTACAAACCGTCCAGTTTTTTTAGAATAAAAAAAAATAATGGGCTTGGACGACGTTCGCATAGATTTAACTTTCAAGGATGTTGTATGTATGGCGCCTAAGGCTTACTGCAAATAATGAACGTTGTATACATCTGTGATAGTTATACAGTGTTTTGTCTTACTTTGTTGAGTGACATTTACCGTCAGAGGAAGTGAGACAAAACATTGTATAACTATGACAGGCGTATACAGCGATTATTAGTAAGGCCCTATGACTCCGCAGTGTGTACACACCTTTAGGCAACAAATTAGATTAAGATAATATTGACTTCCATGTTCAGATATAATTAGTTAGAATTTTTACATGTTCAAAGTGAAACAGCAATATTTATATGTAATACATAACATACCTTAATACAGCAATAAAATGGCGTCCACCATGTTTTATAGTTATTGCCGCCATACGTTTGATTCAAGCTTGTAATGTCCACGTCAAAGTGTACGAACCGACGGACGTATTGTGTTAAAAATATTATATAATCTATATTGTTGAAGAATTAGTATTTTATTTTTGTCCAATAACAGAAATTTAAAGATAATGTACAGTAAACTGCCGATTTGTTAAGGCGATGTTTCTTACCCGACTGCACGAAAAGACGTTTTCATGCTACAGAAGTAGATTTTACCACTTTAATAAAATATTTAAGTATGATTGCAGATTAAGGTTGGCTTGCACAAAAACTCACTAAATATAATAAACGCTAAATAGTGAATTCTAATCATATTGCTGTCTTTGTCATCTAATGGATGAAAGTGACAGTTCGAGGTTTAAACTTTGTTTAAACGCGAAACATATTTAGTAACCATCACTACCCAAGTGACACAAGCTAGCCTTGAAGTAAGAAAAAAAAGGTTGAAACGACGGGGTAACTAGTAACTACCATACAAAGATTTTATCCTATGGTACAATTCTCTTTACCAACAGATCTCAGGAAATAAATAGGGACTTTGCTAATTTTAATTCGGCATGAAGTATCTTGGCGTTAGAATTAAAGCGACAAGTATTACAATCTGCGTTAAGGAGACTCGATACACAATTGATAGTATTTTATGTTAGAAAAAGGCTCTTAATTTTTTTATTTAAAGGGTAAATGTATTATATTTTGGCCGTTACGATGGTTAATGTTTTATCGAGATTGCCAAATTTTTTGTTGAGCATTCTTATTGTTTAGGCAAGGTTTGTTAACTTTTAACGCAGAAAATTTTAGTAGTAATAATGGAATTATCTCATAGAAATGTTTAATTTGTGATGAATTTTAAACAATGTTTGCTATTGTGAACTAACGCAGTGGCGTATCGTGAGTCGTTGTCTCCCCAAGGCTCATGAAAAAGATGCTTTAGACAAATACCTAAGTCATACGTGCTCCCTGGCCACTGATACATGAGAGAAATTTGTAAAGGTTGTTTTACTCATTTTGCCGCCCCCTACGCCCCAACGATGTTACGTCACTGCACCAACGGTCTATTGTTGATTATGCCGTCGGAAATTCTAATTAATTGTTTTAAATATTAGGTTCTTTAACAGTTTCGAAAAAAAAAGGCAACAATTTTCTGTGACAATAAAAGTACTAGAATCAGACCTAAAATGCAAAGGACATCGCTTTAACAAATCACATTCAATGTTATACTTGCTAGTGTTGAGATTCATAAAAAACATTGTTGTATCATTTTTTATATGTTCGTATATATGAATGGCCCGCGTTTGCAAAATAGGCTGCACATAGCCCAGAAGTTTAGTTTATCTCCAAAGATAGCGTGGTAGTATACAATATTATTTAGTTTTTACGTTGGGCACGTTACTTTACACGTGCTAAAGGTATGAATTTGTGTAATAAACATATCCTTATCTCATGATTTGTGTGTTTTATTAATTATACTGCATGTGAGAGTATTACCCAATAATAATACCAGCCTTGTATGCCTGTACTTACTGTCCCACCGCTGAGAACGGGTTTCCTCTGCCACTGCGAGGATCTACCTTAGTCCACGCTGGCCTGGTTGGCAGACCTCACTCTCCTTCCAAATTTTAAAGCAGAATTCTTAGGTATGCAGGTTTCCTCACTATGTCTTCCAGCACGATTAAGCCCTCGCGTGCCGGGAGCGTGGATCCACGCTCAAAAAAAGTGTTCAAACTCTGCCGGGAGCGTGGATCCACGCTCGGGCCGATTTCTGCAAAATGTATGAAAACTGAACATCTACAGGTAGTTTCTTTTAAGCTTATTTTTTGTTTCCATTGGATGCAAATCTTAATCATATATGAGAATTAAGAAAAGTGGCCGCCATTTTGAACTTCTTTGTTTTGAGGCCGATTGACCTCAAAATCGATACCTGGACATGGCTTTAAGTACAAAAGACGGCTCCAATGTTAGAATTGAAAAAGTGGCCGCCATTTTGAATTTCTTTGTTTTAAGGCCAATCGACCTCAAAATCGATATCTGGGCAGGCCTTTAGGTACAGAAGACGGATCCAATGTTAGAATTGAAAAAAGTGGCCGCCATTTTGAATTTCTTTGTTTTAAGGCCAATCGACCTCAAAATCGATATCTGGGCAAGCCTTAAGGTACAGAAGACGGATCCAATGTTAGAATTGAAAAAAGTGGCCGCCATTTTGAATTTCTTTGTTTTAAGGCCAATCGACCTCAAAATCGATATCTGGGCAAGCCTTTAGGTACAGAAGACGGATCCAATGTTAGAATTGAAAAAAGTGGCCGCCATTTTGAATTTCTTTGTTTTAAGACCAATCGACCTCAAAATCGATATCTGGGCAAGCCTTTAGGTACAGAAGACGGATCCAATGTTAGAATTGAAAAAAGTGGCCGCCATTTTGAATTTCTTTGTTTTAAGGCCAATCGACCTCAAAATCGATATCTGGGCAAGCCTTTAGGTACAGAAGACGGATCCAATGTTAGAATTGAAAAAAGTGGCCGCCATTTTGAATTTCTTTGTTTTAAGGCCAATCGACCTCAAAATCGATATCTGGGCAAGCCTTTAGGTACAGAAGACAGATCCAATGTTAGAATTGAAAAAAGTGGCCGCCATTTTGAATTTCTTTGTTTTAAGACCAATCGACCTCAAAATCGATATCTGGGCAAGCCTTTAGGTACAGAAGACGGATCCAATGTTAGAATGGAAAAAGTGGCCGCCATTTTGAATTTCTTTGTTTTAAGGCCAATCGACCTCAAAATCAATATCTGGGCAAGCCATTAAGTACAGAAGATGGTTCCAATGTTAGAATTGAAAAAAGTGGCCGCCATTTTGAATTTCTTTGTTTTAAGGCCAATTGACCTCAAAATCGATACTGGGCATGGCATTGATAGTAAAAGTCATAATGATTTAATGTTAGACTTAAGAAAAGTGGTCGCCATTTTGAACTTCTTTGTTTTAAGACTGATTGTATTTAAGATAGATATTTTTTTTTCCGCGGTGGCCATCTTCGGCGCATTAAGGACGGCTGCGGGCTTCCTCCGACTCACGTCTAAGTTGTCGTCCGCAACCGCCCCTGCGCGTACCGCTGTTGCGGTCCGTCTCCTGTTGTTACGGGGGCTCAGAAGCCCCCGTACACCGAAAGACGCCCTTGGCGTCCGAGGCAGCGTGAGGCACGCTGCCGTCCATCACGGGGGTCACAGAAGTTTGCTAGACTAATAGGTGGACGGCACCTCCCGCCCACCCGTGACCCCGGAGGCCCCTATTAGTCGTCTTTTATGACAGGCAGGGGATACCGTGGTGGAATTCTCCAACGCCCCCAACCCACAGGGCGGGAGATGCCGGTCAGTCGTCCACCCGACGCCTCCTACGTCTCGTCTGGCGGCGGGAGGGATCACCACTGCGCTGGCGATCCCTCTCGGCACACTCCATCCGCGAGAGGAAAGATAGATATTTGGGCTTGTCTTTAGCTAAATATAATAACTCGAGGTTGGAATTTTAAGAACTGCATTCCATGTTAAATGTTCTTGTTTTAAGGGCTATTGGTTTTAAAATCAAAATCCGCTGGACATGGCCACAAACTATAGTAGGTTTTAATTATAGATTTTTTAAATATTATGGGCACTATCAATGCTTATTCAATTCTCTTCAATAATGCAGCTTTGTTATGTCGCAAAATAAAGAATTGAAGAAGAAAAAAGTGGCCCGTGGCAGCGAACAGCAAATAAAGTAAATTCTTCTGTGAAAGCATCAAAATCGCTTAAAAATCAGGGAGTCGTTAACAATTCAACGATTGCTATAAGAATAACTAGCCGCGTAGTAGAAATTATCTTATTATATTTTTCTTCCCCCACATCGTTATGCCCTGTTGGGTGGCCATTAAATTACTGTATCTTTTTATTTATTTACCCCCCATCACCAGACTTAAAAGTTGGTTGATTACCTTATTCATTTTTAAAAGTATTTAATTTTGATGTGATTGCGTATTTAAATTGTTAAATTAGTAAAATTACAACCTCGATTTATTCTGTTTGGCTAAAAACAAGCCCAAATATCTATCTTAAATCCCATTACTGTTAAAACAAAACGATGGCATGCCCAGGTATCGATTTTGAGGTCGATTGGTCTTAAAACAAAGAAATTCAAAATGGCGGCCACTTTTTCAATTCTAACATTGGACCCATCTTTTGTACCTACAGTCCTGCCCAGATATCGATTTTGAGGTCAATTGGCCTTAAAACGAAGAAATTCAAAATGGCAGCCACTTTTTTCAATTCTAACATTGGATCCATCTTTTGTACCTAAAGGCCTGCCCAGATATCGATTTTGAGGTCGATTGGTCTTAAAACAAAGAAATTCAAAATGGCGGCCACTTTTTCAATTCTAACATTGGAACCATCTTCTGTACTTAATGGCTTGCCCAGATATTGATTTTGAGGTCGATTGGCCTTAAAACAAAGAAATTCAAAATGGCGGCCACTTTTTTCCATTCTAACATTGGATCCGTCTTCTGTACCTAAAGGCTTGCCCAGATATCGATTTTGAGGTCGATTGGTCTTAAAACAAAGAAATTCAAAATGGCGGCCACTTTTTTCAATTCTAACATTGGATCCGTCTTCTGTACCTAAAGGCTTGCCCAGATATCGATTTTGAGGTCGATTGGCTTTAAAACAAAGAAATTCAAAATGGCGGCCACTTTTTCAATTCTAACATTGGAACCATCTTCTGTACTTAATGGCTTACCCAGATATTGATTTTGAGGTCGATTGGCCTTAAAACAAAGAAATTCAAAATGGCGGCCACTTTTTTCCATTCTAACATTGGATCCGTCTTC
Organism: Lapara coniferarum; assembly: GCA_949316025.1. Taxonomy (NCBI): domain Eukaryota; kingdom Metazoa; phylum Arthropoda; class Insecta; order Lepidoptera; family Sphingidae; genus Lapara; species Lapara coniferarum. The sequence continues at coordinate 35,921,026 of OX438924.1, read as the reverse complement.
TGTACCTAAAGGCTTGCCCAGATATCGATTTTGAGGTCGATTGGTCTTAAAACAAAGAAATTCAAAATGGCGGCCACTTTTTTCAATTCTAACATTGGATCCGTCTTCTGTACCTAAAGGCCTGCCCAGATATCGATTTTGAGGTCGATTGGCTTTAAAACAAAGAAATTCAAAATGGCGGCCACTTTTTTCAATTCTAACATTGGAACCATCTTCTGTACCTAAAGGCCTGCCCAGATATCGATTTTGAGGTCGATTGGCCTTAAAACAAAGAAATTCAAAATGGCGGCCACTTTTTTCAATTCTAACATTGGATCCGTCTTCTGTACCTAAAGGCCTGCCCAGATATCGATTTTGAAGTCAATTGGCCTTAAAACGAAGAAATTCAAAATGGCGGCTGTCTATGCCAAATCTCACAATGTTTCTAAGTATTTTAGTGACCATTGATCCATAATAAATAAGTAAATAAATAATTTCAAAATTCGTACTAAAAGAATTTTATGGTGTATAAATTAGAACATCCTTTACACCTAAAATCCGATATTTTCAAATGTATGGGCGGCACGCAAGCGTTTTTTACGCAAACTGAGCCCGGCATTCCAGGGGTTAAAGCAAAGTGTAATTGATAACACACACGTAACTTTGAAAAGCAGAGGTGTGTGCCTTGGGCTTTGAACCTGTGGACATTGTCTCGGCAGACTATTCCATTCCCAAGTAGGCTACCGAAAACTCGTTACCTGCTGTTTAGAAATAGCTAATTATAAAACATGGTACTTGTGTATTTTATTATCTGGCTACTTTTTTAGGGAAAGAGAGTTTGTATATTAATGAACTCTTATTCACTTGGCAATATTTGTTGCACAATATGACAAATGCTGCAGTATCCCTTGTGGCCTAGGTAACACGAGGCCTTCGTAGAGCTCCGTGACGTAGTGGTTGTTTTGCCGATAAGACTAAAGGCCGTAGGTTCAATGCGAGACAAATATTTGTTAGATCCATGAAAAACAAGACTTTTTAATTACGCTTTATTATTTTCGATTTTTTATAATTCACAATACCTAAATACATTGTTTTCCCAAGCAGTTAATGTTTACGTGGTACATAGAAATAAATATATTTTAATTCATAATATTGGTCTATGATATTATTACGTAGTAGTGTACTATTCAGTATTCTGTGATAAAATAGCTAAAGATTGTACCATTACGGTGTTTTTTCCTAAGTTAGGATTATATTTTATTAACAGCCTATGGCAACTATGCCACGTAATAAGTTTTACAGTTTTTATGAAGTGGAAATTTTTCAGAATGAAATTATTTTCAAACTTATATAAACTGATTGTGAAACTTATACACTTGCAGAAAACGTAAATAAAATAAATGTAAAATATACAGGTACTTTAGAACTTAACATACCATGTCACTTTTCTTATACAAAAAGAAACGTTTGGATGCTCCATCATTGCAATTTCCTTTCTCTTTATTATATAAACTACAAGAATTCACAAACATACAATTTTACCACGTCTTTACACGACAAAAGTACATATACTTAGATACACTTAACAAAATAAAAGAATGAATAAAATGTTATGATATCTAAGTATTAAATATTATGTATATTTAATAAAATACACGAATATTTAATGCACAGAGGAACCTCAGGCCAAGGCCACCAGAGGCCAAATCCACTTTTACACGTAAATATATGATATATTATTTTGTATAAATTTTAATGATGTTAATTAATTATTCCGTAGCACAATTTTCTTTCCTCTTGTTATGTTTGGAGGCGCCTTTGGTTCGCTTCCATTTCATCCTTCTGTTCTGAAACCACACCTTTACCTGATAAAAGACAATAATTGTTTACATATAAATAACGTAAAATATTCCAAAACAATTATCGGCTCTAATGTTTCACAATTCGCATGACATACATAATATATACCTACACACTCACGCCCTCTATCCCCGAAGGGTAGGCAGAGGCGCAACTAGTGCAGGTCCACTATTCGCCGTGCGTATTCCGTCCCATGACGTAATAGCGGGCGAACCTATGGCCATATCAGGCACAAATTCCAAACTCCAGACTGATACAGAGTAGAGAAACCCAACATGAATGTATCCTAATAATATTATAAACGTGAAAGTTTGTGAATATGGATGTATGCATGTTTGTTACACTTTTATGCAAAAAGTACTGAACGAATTTCGATGAAATTTGGCACACGGGTAGATCATCTCCTGGATTAACACATATGGTACTTTTTATCCCCGGAAAATACACAGTGGGACTTTTATCCCGAAAATTATTCAAGCTGGCGGAGCCGCGGGCAAAAGCTAGTAACTTATAATTGCTCGATAAGTTTTATTACCATGGTTCACGGTACTTACAAGTTACATAGAAGAAATGTGAAAAAATATTAAACAATGTGATTACCTGTCTTTCTGTAAGATGCAACGCCACAGCGATCTCGTATCTCCTAAGCCGTGTCAAGTAGTTAGCGCGCGCGAACTCGGATTCTAGACTCTTAATCTGCGCCTTTGTGAATGCTGTGCGCTCCTTCCGCCCTCCAGATGGTGAACGAACTTCTAAATAAAAGTAATATACATTTTGTTTGGTTAAGAGCCTATGTGAAAAACATATGGAATCGTGATGGGCGTGACTTAGCGTATTTCAAATGCGAGGCGCCGCACGGCCCCGCTGAGATAGATCGCGCGCCTCGGCCCTCGTCGCATCGCGTCGTTGCGACAGGTCGTTGCACTCAAGCCCGCGAAAAGATCGTCATTGCAAATGCATGTCTGTGTTGTAAATATTATAGTTATTATAATTTCTAATAAATTTATAACTTATAAAACATAGAATTTATTTTAATTCGTTTATAGAACCATTATTATGTCACTATTATCTACCTAATTACTTGAACATTATGTAAAACGACATTGTAAGTTATCTAAGCTTATCGAAAGTATTATTCACTTATAGTTGACTTTTGTTGACAAGATAAAATTTGGTGTGGTGGTAGGTTCGAGTCTTACCCCTACGTAGGTCTGTATATAGGTAAAAAGCAAAGCAGTATGAAACTTCTATAATATGTTTTAAATTATATTTTGCTTTGTTTTGATTTATTCTTGTGGACTTTCCTAACTTTGGTGGACATAAAATAAATAATAATACAATAAATGGCGTCACTATTTTTCGGCCCGACTCGGGATTCGAACCCGGGACCTCAGCACAATAGGCGTATCGTGTGTACAACTACGCCTTGGAGGCAGTCAAACATAGCATCACACCTTTTCTCCTCACATTTCGTTAGCTATTTTAGGTCTTATCAAATAGGAGACGAGCTTATTGCCACATACCGGGCCCAATTCAACAGACCGAGCTGATACTGGACAGAAAAAAATAGTATTTGCCCGACGCGGGATTCGAACCCGAGACCTGAGCGTGGAGGCCGTACCGGGCACGTAATACAACTACGAGTTGCGACATCAAGGTAGTTTCGACAAGTCATTCACGATGAAACTTCTTCCCTGGAATGTCAGGTCTATTTTACGTAAATAATGCTTCACTCTAGTGCCACCATGCAATTTAAAAATCGAATTTTGTATGTAAAGGATGTTCGAAATTTATGCAATGCAATAAAATTACATAGCTTGATATGAAGATTGATTACATTATTATGGTTGAATAGTCACTATATAGGATATAAATGTTACAAATGTTGAAGGCGGCTGCTACCTATCTAGATAATTTTTATAATTTTTAATTTGAACTGTATGTAATGTGGGGTAAGAAAAATATAGCAAGGTCATTCTTACTACGCGGGTACTTATGCTTATAGAAAATTTGAAATGTTAATTACTTACAATTTTTTAAATATTTTTGATATTTTGTACAGAAGAATAGACTGATGTTTACTGCAACAGCTACTTCTTCAATTCTAAGGCATTTGTTTTTGTTTTGCAATATAACAAAGCTCCGATATCCTTATTGAACTGAATGAAAAATAATGATGGCCATATTTTAAAAGGAGACGGGAAAAACTTCATAGAACTTTGGGCTTAGTGTTACAGAGATAATTTATGCATTATTTTATAGTTATATTAGAACTATTTCCAAATGAGAAAGAAAAATCTGTCTGTCCAATGGGAGTAAAGAAAGAACCGCTGTAGAGTAGAGCTTCTAAATCATTTTTCGGTGAATAACTTTTTTTTACCTGATGACATAAGATGTTCACAGTACCTAACCATTGGATTGCCCTATTGAATAGTGAACAGAGCTAGCTTAGACAATAACCAGAATTGAACATATCACATGGAATCGACGAGGACTGATATAAATATATAATGGCTCATTTACACTCTCGCGCGAGTGGTACGCCGAACACAATACGAGCCACGACGCGAGGTGTGAAGCTAGAGTGTTAGTGAGTCAATAATGTATTTCAATTTGACATTACGTCGGGAGCGCTGAACAAAGTTGCCAGTAAAATTAAATAATATCGACCAATATAAATATCCCAAAAAGTTAAAATGTCTTTTTAGTTTAATTTCTAAAATACCTATAGTTTTTAATTCTTATTCTTTTTCAGCCTTTAAAAGGCTACTATTGCACATATGTCTCCCCCAAAGAATTATTAATACTATTATGTCAATATTATTCTTGTTATACATGCTTGGTATTCTTTGAGTATGTAACCTACGCTCTAAGTTGGTGCCAGCGCCGTGTGTAATATTACACGAACCACTTGGTGCCACTTTTCACCTTTCTATAACTCAAAACCTATTTAAAGTAAACACATAAAACTGTGTGAGTTTAATTATATCTATAAGGACATCTAGAAGCCCAAATTTCATGAAGCTAGCTCAAACGGTTATAAAGATATGAAGGTCAAAATTGTAAATTTTTGTACTGACTGACAGACTTATAGTATCTAAACCTAACCTACTTCCAGATGACCTAGAAGGATGAAATTTGGAATCCAGCTCGGTAATTATGTGTAAGCGTAAGAAAAAATCTAAAAATAAAAAAAGTTAAAAATACAGGGGTCCACATAAAAAAAATATATTTTTAATGGTAGCGTTGGAATCCCAATATATGTTTTATTATATTTGCTTTATAACAGAAATATAAAGATAAAGTTAAGCCAAAACATTTGTGGTGTCCCCATAAAAAAACACTTGTAATACGCGCTAAACAGCCGGCCAACGGTGTGTCGTCGGCGGCGCGCGGCACCACACAACTCAATACCTACCTAGTTTTCTTTACAAAAAGTAATGATATCCCACCAAAAACATAAATGTAAAAGATATCACATTTGTAAATACCAGCAACTATTATAGGTATTCAATAAAGCAAACAAATAGAATTTAATACTTGTTCATAATGTTATTTTGTTTTGTTAAATACATATTTAGATTTTGCATAAAACTTGGCACACATTTAGATCTCCATTCTTTTTGCGGCGAAGCCCACAGCTAAGCATAATTTTGGTATTGAACTTGGCTATCCTTTTTTACATTTATGTTTTTGGTGGGATATTTTTAAATGGAAGACATAAAAATAGAAGAATATTGATACATGCTTCAAAAGTGTAAGGTCAAGCCCAATTTAGGCCGTCTCCTTTATACCTATTAGAGTTTGTGGCCAGTCATGTCCAGCGGATTTTGATTTTAAAGCCAATAGCCTTTAAAGAAAAATAAATCTAAATGGCGGCCTTTATTTAAAATTCTAACATTACATCTGCCTTTTGTGCACAAAACAATGCCCAGATATCGATTTTGAGTTCGATTGGCCTTAATACAAAAAACATCAAAATGGTGGCTACTTTTTTCAATTCTGACATTGGATCACTCTTTTGTTAATAATGTTACACCCAGATATCGATTTTGCGGTCGATTAACCTTAAAACAAATAAATTCAAAATGGCGGCCACTTTTTTCAGTTCTGACGGTGGATCTGCCTTTAGTAACTAAAGTGGTACTCAGATACCGATTTTGTGGTCAATTGGCTTAAAATAAAGAAATTCAAAATGGCGGCCAATTTTTTCAGATCTGACATTGGATCCGTCTTTTGTACCTACAGGCCTGCCCAGATGTCGATTTTGAGATCGAATGGCCTTAAAACAAAGGAATTCAAAATGGCGGTCATTTTTTTCAATTCTAACATTGGATCCGTCTTTTGTACCTACAGGCTTGCCCAGATATAGATTTTGAGGTCGATAAGCCTTAAAACAAGGAAATTCAAAATGGCGGCCACTTTTTTCAAGTCTAACATTAGATCCGTCTTTTATACCTAAAGGCCTGCCCAGATATCGATTTTGAGGTCGATTGGTCTTAAAACAAAGAAATTCAAAATGGCGGTCACTTTTTTCAATTCTAACATTGGATCCGTCTTTTGTACCTACAGGCTTGCCCAGATATAGATTTTGAGGTCGATTAGCCTTAAAACAACGAAATTCAAAATGGCGGCCACTTTTTTCAAGTCTAACATTGGATCCGTCTTTTATACCTAAAGGCCTGCCCAGATATCGATTTTGAGGTCGAATGGCCTTAAAACAAAGGAATTCAAAATGGCGGTCACTTTTTTTAATTCTAACATTGGATCCGTCTTTTTTACCTAAAGGCCTGCCCAGATATCGATTTTGAGGTCGATTGGTCTTAAAACAAAGAAATTCAAAATGGCCGTCACTTTTTTCAATTCTAACATTGGATCCGTCTTTTGTACCTACAGGCTTGCCCAGATATAGATTTTGAGGTCGATTAGCATTAAAACAACGAAATTAAAAATGGCGGCCACTTTTTTCAAGTCTAACATTGGATCCGTCTTTTATACCTAAAGGCCTGCCCAGATATCGATTTTGAGGTCGAATGGCCTTAAAACAAAGAAATTCTAAATGGCCGCCGTGTATACCAATTCTAACATTGGCTCTTAACATTTTAGTTATTATTGATTCATAATGTATAAATAAATGAGTACTACAAAAAATCATACTAAAATAATTTTATGGTGTAAAAATTTGAACAGCCTTTACATGCAAAATACGATTTTTTTAAATGTATGAGCGGCACGCAAGCGTCATTTACACAAAATTGGGCCGGCATTCCAGGGCGTCCCTAGCCATGAATTACCCAATATAAATAATACATACATATACTCTCACGTCTTTTATCCCCGAAGGGGTAGGCAGAGGCGCAACTAGTGCACTCACTTTCCGTCGTGCGTATTCCGTCCTATGATGTGATAGGGGGCGAGCCTATCACCATTTCGGGCTCAAAATCCAGACTTCGGGCTGAAAAGAAAAAATCCAATATCACACTGCCCGACTCGGGGATCGAACCCGAGACCTCAGCATTGCAGTCATAACGTAATACAACTACACCACTGAGGCAGAATAAATAACAAAAAAAAAGCAGTGACTATTGTTTTTCAATCAGGGATTCGAACCCGGCACCTCAGCGTACCGATCACTAAATATAACTAAAGCAGGTCTCCGACTAGAAACAATTTACCAGCGACTATATAACCCCTAGACTCCTAATAACAGACGATCGGCTTCGGGCAACACATCTGACAAATAGATCCAATGTAGCTTACCGTTCAAAATCTTCAAGTCAGTTGCGACCGCAACTGTGAGCTGTAAATACTTCCGTGTTTGCGAATAAATAACTATTGTAATGAACCCGTGCACAATAAAATGGTGTGGTATAAATAGCCATAATTCAAATTTTCAGAAAAATGGCATTACATTTCACAGGTAAGTCAATAACGACACATAATCACATTTTATTTAAAATTTTACGGAGTTCATCTTAGACTGGCCATGTTGTGTTTACGCGCCATCTTGTTATATTTGCATCTCTTTCCGACGAAAGTACTTTTTACATTTTCTATTTCGTTTTGTTTTTTAACATTAAAAGTAAGTGATACACCAAAAGGATTTGTCGATAGTTTTATCGATAAAATTAAAAGTAAAAGAAACTGTCGCCCGAATTCTCAAACGCTACTCAACTAATCAATTTATCTGAGGCCTATTTAATTTTAACAGGCTTCTTATTTTAAATGGTTAGTTCATTAGTAATAGTTAATTCATTTTAAAAATGATTAGGATATATTTTTGACTAGCGGTATCAGAAATAAATGTTATTAGGATATTTTTTTTATTTTGTTTGTTGATTATAACGATTGTTTTGAGTTATTCTTTGTGCTATTCCTACAAGTCGGCTCAAATATTCTTGTTAATGTCGATGAGACTTACTAAGCGCCATCTGTCATTCGATAACATAAAGATTTTCGTTAAAATATTAATATGTTTAATAAATAATAATGATATTACTATAAAACTTTATTGCATAAAAGTAATATCGATAAAAAAATCGTGTTGTCATTTAACTCGTCCTATCCCTATGCCTATGTTTCCAAGGTTATATAATGCGATAAGGTGTTGGAAGAACCAATCATAATGCAGTACCCCGCTTCCTCAAACCTCAGGTAGTTGACAGAATTAATTTGAAGAGAAATATTGAACATTAGGAGTCTAGGGGTTATATAGTCGTTGCAATTTACAAAGGTGAAAGGATGTAATAATTACGCTTGCTGCCTATCTTATAGATCTAATAGAGCCTATAATTTTATATTGATACACGGACGTGAGCTGGATACACTATAAAACAGAATTTCCAGGGCACCTTCAAATTTGCCGCGCGGTAGCGCGGACCAATCCCTACACTAGACGGCCAATTCGAACTTTGAAGGCGTCCGAAAATTTCGAGCACACGTCCGTCGTCAGTAAAGATTCCGGACGACTGAAGCCGGCACGGGCCACTCCCATAACAGCGATGGCGTATTTGGACGTCGCGGATGAGAGAAAGTGACGGGAGGCGCACGCGTATGCCGAAATGAAATGGCGTAAGCGCCAAAACAATTTTCTTTTAATTGTGATTATACTATTTAATTCGTTTTAATTGTGTATTGATAAAACTTTGAAAAAATTGTTGTATTGTATTTAAATAAAGTTACGAATGTACATATTCCACCATTTAGAGATAAAGCGTGTTTAAAGAAAATATCAGAGGTAACTTTGAATTTTTTTTCGATCGAGAAAATTTATAGCAATTGTGTTTTGGCTTTGACATATCATTGAGTTATATGTTCAATTTACACATATCCAAAAATCTAACTTCTGATCTTAGTAGTTTACGAGAAATTTGAATTTGAAAGTCCTTAAAGTTCCTTACATAGGCTCTTAAATAACAACGCTGCTCTCTTTTTTAAATGTTAATAATTTCTTACTCAGTTTTACATAACAAGAATTGTTAAAAAATAAAGACCGCGGTACTTCAAACTCCTATCAATATAGAGGCACTTAAAGTATCAATAGGATAATTCAAAGAAATTATACCTTTTCATAAAGTAAGAGATCTTTAGGCACACACACACACAGACACACACACACTCACGCCTGTTATCCCCGACGGGGTAGGCAGAGGCGCAACTAGTGCACCCTCTTTTCGCCGTTATTCCGTCCCATGATGTGATAGGGGGCGAGCCTATCGGGCACAAATTCCAGGCTTCGAGCTGATACTGAATAGAAAAACTCAATATCACTTTGCCCGACCCGGGGATCCAACCCGAGACCTCAGCTTTGCAGTAGTACTCCCTCCAGATCTTTAGGCAATAAATTATAATTATCAAAGTAATTATCATTCAAAGACAATAACAGATCGTGAATCTTATAGGCGCATAGAGCAATAAAATTCACGTCAAGTCCAATGAACACGGCAGTTCTAAGGTAGAAAGGTAAACATGAGAGTCATAAACCGCACCTGCATCCAGGATGCCTCGCAAACAACGGCAATAATAAAACTATTGGCGTAAACAAATGTAGCGCCGGCGCCGAGGTCCTACATCTGATGATAATCAGACTGCCAAAGGGAATATTTCCTTATTTTATTTTACTTGTGATTTATTGTCATAGTATAATTTTATTTGTGTGATTTTGAGTCGACTACGTCCACCCATAAATAAATTAGATAAATATGTAGACATTAGATTCGTATTCTACATAGATTTTTATTAATTTCGTCGGTTATTTAAATATCGAATCGAAAATTTTACAGCGATACTTTTGTTGAGTAACTTTAAATGGCGTTTTTAAAACATAACGCATTATTGTAAGTAGGTAGATAATATAGGTATTCTTTCACATGTAGTAGGTTTAATTTCTATTTTTATATATTTTGGTACTATCTAGAGACTAGATCCCATTCCGCCAACCATCAGAAGCAATGGTGTCACTTAACGTGCCAGTAAAAAATTTAGATACATTTGAAACATGACTTACCATCCTCGCTAAAATTCAAGTTTGATGTCCCAGCTTCGTCCGTCTCTTCCTTCACCGTCGCCTGGTTATCTCCCAATTCGCCCCACCATTCCCCACTCTCATCCACTTCATATACGTTTCGATCAACCGACCGATAATCGTAGAAGAACGGCAGGTAATTCTGGGGAAAGTACTCTTGCGCCACTTCCTGGTTGTAATCCACGTATTGTTCTAGATTTTCGGTATATTTTATGTTATTTTCAATTGAAAATGTTTGTTTTATGAAATCCATTGTATATTGATAAGAATCTGGTATTTCATATCATGAAATAGTTTTTGATATCGTAGATCACTGAAATTTCTCTTCATGAGTTGATTAATATTTTTCACTTATTTCTGATAATGAAGATAACGCGTCCATCGTGTGTGAGTTACAGTTGTGTACAAATCCTGAAAGTTTCTGTGCGCCCGCGCAAGGCGAGCAAGGCGGGGCTTCGGAACTGGGCGGGGAACTTGCATTTTGTATGTCCCCTAATTTTGGTATTGTTTTACTTTTATGTTGGTTTATGTGTTGTAAAATAAATATATGTTATGGTAGGAATTGTTTGTTACGTAATTTATATTTTTAGGGACAGTTATATGGGCAATGGATGGCTTATGGATGGACATCAGTTTCAATAGAATCTATTTTTAATAACACTTCAAATTATTGTTGCGCTTTTGATACAGTAACAACAAAAAAGCATGTCTGATTTTATTTGTCAAGAGTAATATGAATTTGAATAAAATATAAACACAGATATGTTCCTTCCTAGCCGATTTCGGCCACGGCGGCCAATCTCAACGGAAATCAGTCAGGTACGCAGTAGATATTATAGTGCACAAGTGTGTGCGCAACATACGAGCACATTCGCTATTCCTTCACTCTCATAGTCCAGTGAAACCGCAATCCGACATGACCGGAGAGGCGAAGGACCAACGGCTTTACGTGCTTTCCGAGGCACGGGAGTATCACACCGCCAACTTTCTAACTCCGAGCTGCGACTGAGTAATTAATGAGATGGAAAATCCCAGTCACAATGTTTTTGGCTCGACTTGGGATTCGAACCGAGGACCTCAGCGCGCAAATCATACTCGTAACGCGTACGCAATACAACTACGCCACCTAGGCAGACATAGATATTTTTTTTATGGCATCGAATGACGAGACGAGCATGCCGTTCGCCTGATGGTAAGCGATACGACCACCCATAAACAGTCCATCCAGCACCTTGAGTTAGAAAGTACTCTATGGCATTCCACTGCGCTCGTCATCCTGAGACATAAGATGTTAAGTCTCATTATGTCCTGTAGTTACACTGGCTACAATGCCCTTCAAATCGAAACACAACAGTGCATGCACACTGCTGCTTGGCGGTAGAAATAGACATTGCGGTGGTACCCACCCAGACGGACTCTTACATACGAGAGTCCAACCACCAGTACTACCAGATCATGTCTACTGTCGTTAAATAAGTCTCTATATATTTCATCGCTGGAAATTGCAAAGATAATAAAAGATTTTTAAGGTTCCTAATCTGACTGACACCCACATATGCCAGGAATTAATTAGCTGATGTTTGTGCTTGCTCTTGGATTACAATAGGTATCAAAGAGCATTGTAACACTACTGAAAATAGTTATTCAACTGTAATGTGCAACAAACTAAACCGTGAGAGATTCTTCACAGCGGAAAGTTGGTGTTTATAAATCAATTAGTAACGTAGTGGTGATTAATATGTTGGTCCGAGCGAGGACGCGTTAACATGGGTGGAGTGTTGGCAAAATACTCTGGGGAATGCCCTCTGCCCTTAGTTTCCCACGGCTGTACAAATTATCCACTATTTATTACTTAATCCAGAATATGAGGGGAGTTTGTTTCCGGGTTCGTCTTGACGTTTTGAAGTCCTCTAAATATGACAAAACATACTTAGTTATCAATAGTCTACGCAAGTATCAAAGAAAAGTTTATGTCGGGTTTTTGTTGGTAATGATAAATGTGCAACGCTGCTACAGTGCATGGCGGCAATGGAATCCTAAGGACGACGTTTGAGGAAAGGATATTATCTAGAGATTGGCCCGCCGGCAAACCGACTGCCCGAAATCAGGACACTGTTAATTACCTAGGTACTTAATTTTATGTCCCACTGTCCAAAACTTACCAGACATACATATACTACCTAAGTACATGTTAAGATTGATACCGACATTTCACAGCAGTTCTAAGTATTGATACAGCGGATACGATAAGTTGTTCGGCTTGTGCTAGTGAAGCGCGAGACGCCAGGGACGTCCGCCCCGATTACACGGCCCATAAGCTCTTCCTAACTACCGCTCTGTATCATACTTGATAATTGATACTTGAGACTAACGGCGACAGATTATTTTTTTGCTACTGAATGACGAGACGAGCATGCCGCTCGTCTGATGGTCAGCAATACAACCGTCCAAAAATACAGACATTAGATGTTGTCTCATAATGGCCAATACAATTTCCTTCAAACCGGAAAACAACAGAGCGTGCACACTGCAGCTTGGCGGTAGAAATAGACATTGCGATGGTACCTACCCAGTCGGCCACGCACATACGTGAGACCAGCTGTACGCCATGCCAGTCTATGAATGTTTTACTGGATATGTGTTTAAGTCTCTGCAACTTAGTAACAAAATCGGTGTTACGTGGTTAATTAACAGACTATTACATTTTAATCTGTGTATTAGGCAGCACGGAAGCGCTGTCACCTGGTTTTCGATAATTACTACGAAACTGATAACTGCTAATCAGTATATAGTCAACAATATTGGCTACAATGAGGACATTGCATGTGTATTTGAAGGATCAAACTTGAACACAATGATGGTGGCACATTGCTGGCGATACATACGTGCCAACCCGCACCCTCTTAGAGGCCCCTGCACAGCAGTGGCAGTTACAGCGCTGGTATTAATTTTTATCTAGTTGGACTCGGGACACAATCTGAAATTTCCATGTTATTTTTGAACAAGTTCCGTAATTCACGACTGAACCTTTTTTTATAACAAACTTATTATCCCATTGCTCTCACGTCGCGTGCCTCCCTTGCCCCGGTTTATTTTGGCAGCTGCGGCTCACGACACCACTTTATTATTTGCTTTTTTATAATGCACCAGTGACGATAGCTGGTTGACTCAGGACTCGGGGCCATTCTTCTGTCAATTGTTTTGTATTTTTTATGAGAGTTGAATTTGGTAAATTGTTGGACGTAATCTAAATTAAATACCTACCCCTTACTGATACAAGTTGTGTCCGTCTGCGATAATGAGGAATTCATTTTGTCTTGCTGATTTAAATGGCATTTACCGTCTGAGACAGACAGCCAAAACGTTGAATAGCTATGACAGGCGTTATCAACGATTTAAATTACACGGCGTTATTATTCTATGACACTAGCCATTTAAATAATACCTAAATGGTTAGTGTATTGTGTATAAAAGGTGCTTAGGTACCAATACGATAGACGTCATAGCATCATAGTATGACACGTCCTTACTAGGCGGTATTTTTGTCCAAACGGAACAGTCATATAACAGAAAACCACTACAAGGCAAAAAATAATTATATTCGCTTAGTCACAGTATATATTATGCTATATAGGTACTTTGGCGTAATATATTAATAATATAATAATATATATAAATTACGTGTAACGTTGTTTGTCCGCGATGGACTCCTAAACTACTTAACTTTGATTGTAGAGGTTTTCAGTCAGTTTTATTTTTTGTTAAAAAGCTTTTATTTATTGCTTTGTTGTTAGTTAATTATGGAAAGTTGTAAACAATACATCATATATATACGATTACAGCATCCGCGGGTCACCTGCTCTTAGTTATTGAAGAGTTCCATTGTGCATCTCTAAAGATCTTAATCAGATCCTAATAAATCATATACCTTTCCTGAAAAATAGACATTTCAATAAGGAAACCCCAGCCAAATCGGATCTGTAATTTTTAAGAAAATCGCGGCCATACAAACTTACATACCTACATACTTACAAGTCGAATGCAGAACCTCCTTTTTTGAAGTGGGTTAATAAATGCATGAATAAGAGTATGTATAAAATGTTATAATTTTTCGTCATTGTATTTAGAGCGTATATTTTCTATTCGTAATGCAATGACTGTACATATCAGTAGGGTTGCCTCGTGTTTGTCATAACAGACTGCTTGACGACTGAATAGGTGTCGAGCAGGAAAAAAAAATATGTATGATTACTAAACTTTAAAGTATAATTATATAAATTTTTTTTATAACCTTGAGCCAATTTTAAAGAATTCAGGTAAAACCATGTTTTATTCCTTCGTATATGTTTTGTACTTACGACTCAATATCAAAGCAAACAGTTCGCTTGATGGTGCCTACCACGGAGGATTGTCTATATCCCTGTTCTGTGGTACCTACTGCCAATAAATACTCACAATACCAGAAGAATCGAGGATATTATAGATTAAAGATATGTCGGGACAGGAAGGAAGTATAAAAAGGAATTATCATTTTTATTAATCACATTGAGGGTGTCTGAATATATTACGTCGGGTAAGACTAAATAAAAATCATGTTGAATTGTCAGAGCGACAGTTGGGTTTATAAAAGGGGTGCCGAATCATTTGAAGAGATAGTCTTAGTCACAGAACACTATTACTCTAAAGAGTCTTAGTTCAGCCGTCGTTGAGTTCGGTTGTGTTGCAACTAGTTCGGTGCAGTTCAATACTAAGTGGTTACTATGGTGGTTTTCATATCGGTCAGTGCTTAGTAAAGTGGTTACTATGTTAGTTCGAGTTGTTACTATGTGAGTGGATTACAATGGAGAAGTTTGGTTAAGTAATTGTCTCAATATGCAGTGTGTTATAACAAACAAAGTTAACAATGCATCCTGACGTGGTATTGTACTCTGCGAATACTCGATTACGTAATAATTGACCAACGAACAATAAATAGCGAGTTGAAGATAATTCATTTGTGACTTTTACTATGTGTGACCACGTATACCTATATCGGCCGCCACACTGTGTCTCCGACAGATATATAGTTAACATTAAAAGGAAGAGGGAAGTTTGGGTCTCCAGAATTCACTAATTTCTCTGTCATACAAACCGAAGATATATGGAAGCATTTAACAACGACTACAATGAAGTGGACGATAGCCTAGTAGGGAATGGAACGGTATGCCGAGATAACGTCCGCAGGATCAAAACACAATGCACACAAATCAGACTTTAGGGGTGTATTGTTTATCAATTATCGTTCATACCTGAGAATTCTCCATAAGAATCTCGACGGGATGTAAAGTCTGCCAACCCGGACTAGGCCAGCGTGGTGGACTAACTCCTCTCAGTAGTGTGCTATATAATATATTACAAGATCCCAGGGCCCCCAGACGTTACTTATTTTCTCAGAAATAAAATGTATAGAATAACGTAGTGTTAGTATATACTATCAGTGTATGCATACCTGCTAGCTTGGCCCGACGGCCAATTTACAGGTACCAGGTGCTAAAGGTAGGTAAAAATAGTACTTACTTTTCTTTAAGTCTCAGTGCTGACTTTTATGTATGTTTTAGAAAATATTACTAAAAATTAATTATTAATACTGCCAGACTCATTTCGACGGCGGTAATTTTTACCAGACGCTTTAAAGCTTCTAAAAAAATTATGCAACTTTACTTATAACCTCAGTCTTGATTTATACATATGATACTCAGGGAACTAATTCAATAAGTTTTGTAAGCAGCCAGACCAGTCGGAGGGGTCTTACATTCTGCCAGACACACACAAAGGCTCGCTATGTGTATGAACGCGAGCGTGTTTGTTAGATAGTTTTATAAAATTTGTTATTAATAATCATATGGGTCTTCACTCTTCAGTAACAATGAAGTAAGATGTTGATTCTTAATCATACCAATAATTACCGGATAATTCAAAATATACATTTGAACACATAATGAAAACTATGAACAAACGGATAAGTTAGAAAAAAGTTTTTTTTTGGATATACTTGGGAAATTTATTATTTAATCAGCAAACAATTTAATGAAATAGTTTATTAATGGTTGCAGGGGCAGGTATTAGAATGTCTAGGTAGAACAGATTACACTGTTGTGGCTTGTGATGGGTCTCATCTGCATCGGCATATTGATCAGTTGAAACGGCGGTTAACGAGTTCATGCTTGTATCCCAAGGCGCCAAGCACTCCTGACCAGGTTGTCGAGTCCGAGAAGTTGCCGCCCGTTGATTACAACGGGCGGCAACTTGGTCTTATCCGCTATTAAGCGGATAAGACCATCCCTGCAGGAGGAATGGCGACTGGAGCGAGTACCGTTACGGCCGACACTTCGGTTGGAACGTCATCTCGAAGACTCTAGTGACCGTACCGAATGTCGGTACGGATGCAGTAGTCGCACCCCCTGAGCCAAGGCCCAATCGCGAGCGTAAGCCTGTTAAACGGCTGGGTGTAGACTAATTTTAAATTAAATGTATGCTGTATTTTTTTAAAGAATATTTGTTTTGGTAATTTTTTTGGAGGTGTGGTCTATAGATTTAATGTAGTTTTCTTTTGTATGTTATACACTGTCTTTTGTCTAGTTTGTCATGTCACTTGATTAAGTGAAAATGCAACAGTAAAATTCTTAAAGATATTTTAAGTAGTAGGAGGGGCTCGTGCTCAGCAGTGGGCAGTATATAATACAGGGCTGATTGCATTGCATTGCACAATGATCGAGGCTCATGAAAGTTGAACCACGTACAACATCAGAAATAAGAACGAACTTCGAAGGCCGAAGGAGTTTTTTTTTATATTTCAATTGAGTAACGAAACGAGCATCTCTCTATCTATCATTCATTTTGTGGTAAGCGATACGAATGACTAAACAGTAGTATCACCCAACAGGTCTTTGAATTACAAAGTAGTGCGTGGCACTCCACTGTACTGTTGCCCTGAAACATTTTTTTTTATTGCATCGAATGACGAGATGAACATGCCGTTCGCCTGATAGTAAGCGATACGACCACCCATAAACAGTAGCAACACCATCTAGCACCATGAGTTACAAAGTACTGTGTGGCATTCCACTGCGCTCGTCATCCTGAGACAGTCAGTTAAGTCTCATTATGTCCTGTAGTTGCACTGGTTATAATGCCCTTCAAACCGAAACACAACAGTGCATGCATGCAATAGACATTGTGGTGGTACCCACCCAGACGAACTTACATATGAGAGTCCTACCACCAGTACCATTTACTTCATAATACTCAGTAATTACGCTGGATATAATGTTGCTATTGCCAGCCCTACGTCCCAAACTCTGCGTTGCCTGGCTGATGAGTTTAGCAGACGCGTTTAAAGTCACTTCGTGTTTATTTATCGGCGGTCACTTCATTATTATTGTATTTGTATTCGAAATTATTTCGGACAATGTCTTATTACTCTTCTATTTATATAACATTATAAAATCCTCTTACAGATCACCAGTAAGCAGATATATAATCGGTCTTTGCATTGCTTGCAACATTACATGCCTACGTAATAATCTAAAAACATTTAAAATGGTCGAGCCAGGCTACGGTTTTATAAACAAAATATCTAAAAACAAGCTTTTATACAAATGTTTTAAAATTAAAAAATAAACTTCAAATTGAATCAAACTTTGTTTCATACTATGTGGAGATAAAAGTTTGTCGCGAAATTTACCTACTTTTGTCAAGACCAAGGTACATAATTATTGTATTATCTACACAAGTATCTAAATAAGAGCTTGTAAAATGGGTTGGAGTGCCCGAGGTGGTATGCCATGGAGTGTGCCATGTCATACCGAAAACCGGAGTAGGTAAAGCTTTGTTAATGTATTTCGAGTGTTTAGATAAAGAAATTACTAATCCTAACTAAATGAATTTAAAGAAGATAATCATTTAACGCTTCCTTTAAAACGTTAATAAGACACTGTAAATATATTATAATCGACAATGTCTAAAGACGTACCAAATGGTGTATAGTGTTTACCCAATTTATTTTCCCCAATTGCCTAATAACTTATGAAATATGTTAGGCTGCTTGGTGGGCAGTGGGGGCTTCAGGACGACTAAGGAAAACATTTAAATGACCTATCATTTTCAAATAATTTATTCATAAGTATTTATAAACTATCGAGCGTGGTCGTGACTCGTAACAAAATGAATGGCACCGAAGACGATACGTATATTGCCAACGCAAGTGCTATAAGTGATTTTATACATGACTTCATATATTATTCGGAAGTAATTTGCAAGATCGACATTTGTTTGTCAATATTGGGAGTGTTACTACAAATATTTCTCTTCGTATTAATATCAAGTATCACAAAATTGAACCTCATGATTCTCACGCACATAACCGTCGCGCGTCTGCTAAATCTGATATCTATGAGTCTCGTATATTTTGTAATGAACCTAAAGTATTCGTCGCGCATTTACTATTCAGAGTATGTGTTTGTAGCCTACATGCAAACCAATATGGTTCAAACCTGCTGGACAAGCGTGTTTACCGCCAATCTTTACTACAGAGTGGTGATAGTGTTTCCGAGAAGAAAGTTTCATTTCATATTGGCATCTGTTTTAATATGGACATTACCGCTGCCCGTCAACGTGATAGTGGTGAAGATTTCAACCAACGATGTCTGCCGTTTTATCTATTTATTCAGCTTGTTCATAATAATGTTTGCAAACCAAATTGTTATAATCAAGATTTTTCAAATGGTATGTAGCAATAGGCACTGTACTGAAAGTAAAAATATAATTAAAAGATGTATAGTAGCAATCATCATCAGTAGCTTTACTATTACCGATATACTAAATATATATTTTGTTCCCAACCTTATAATGATGGAAGTGCCCGACTTAAGTAATATTCATTTAATAGGAATAAGTGTTTTAAACTTATTACAGTCGTTTCATCCAATTGCCCTTACTTTAATATTTTGTATTATAGCGAACAATTATTGTGAAAATTCACTAATGAAAAATGTATGTGTGAAGACGAAACGCCTTTTTGTGTAATAATTATTTGAAAGAAGTGAAATTAAATAGAAATGCACACTAAATTATTGTCATGAAAGTTCACATTGCGTAAATTATTAAATTCTAATAAAAAATTGTTCAAGGGGGCCTAAGCATAATAACTGCGCGTTTTCAACACATTCGTATGAAAGTACCAACATAGTAGGTAATAGGTACCTACTATTTCTGGCTTCCATGCGATTGAAGCGTGTAATTACCTTATTTTAAAAATGTGTGCATAGGCTCTTAGACCTAAACATTATGAAGCTAACTTTCATTAGGTAGGAATCTAAATATTGAAGCAAGTTTATTTGTTACTTCCTACTAATATATTATAAACGCGAAAGTTTGTAGAATGGATGTATGAATGTACTTATGTACCTATGTTTGATACTCTTTCATGCAAAAACTACCGAACGGATTTCGATGAAATTTGGTACCGGGTTAGATCATGTCCAGGATTAACACATAGGCTATTTTTTTTTCCTGGGTAAACATAAAGCGGGACTGTACATAAAAAAAAAAACGGAAAAACTTTTAACGCGGGTGGAGCCGCGGGCAGTAGCTAGTACCTACTGAATAAACTTGTTTGTGACATAATAATTAAATTGACTGGTGGCGTAGTTGTATTATGGTACGACTGCAATGCTGAGGTCTCGGGTTCGATCCCGGGTCGGACAAAGTTATATTCAGTTTTTCTATTCGGTATCAGCTCGGAGTCTGGAATTTGTGCCCGATATGGCATGGGCTCGCCCCTAACACATCATGGGACGGAATAACGGCGAAAAGTGGGTGCACTAGTTGCACCTCTGCCTACCCCTTCGGGGATAAAAGGCGTGTGTGTGTTTGTGTGTGTATAATAATTAAAATAAGCTTTCTCTGCATGGGTTTATTGTCTGTTTAATAATACAATTATCTTTTTTAACAATCTTGTTTTATTTTTAATAGGTTTCCTAAAAACTTAAATGACTATAATAGAGCCACATAAGTAGTTGAATTAATTTCAAATCGCATATACGCGTTAAATTTAATTGATTTTTTTTTTCTTTATATGAAGTAAAAACTTTTTTGTTTATGTATAAAACATGGTAAAAACACAAATATGTACCTATAGGCGATTTAAAGTTTCAATTTGTTCAACTGCTTATACGGCTGACTGTATCCAGATATTGTACTGTATTTACGTTAAGTAGCAGTCAGTGGCGTAAAAGAGGGAGGCATTACGGGCAAAATGCTAAGGACCCTCGGCTTGAGGAAGACTAGACCAGAGAGGCTACTGCGAAAAACGATATCCGTAGTTTCGGGTGACGGATCGCACGTTTTCTTACTACGAAGTGTTACGGATCCTTCTTTATGAAGAGTTGTTGCGTGACGAAAGTGTTGAGCGAAGTCGGAAGCGTCGCAAACTGCGTGAAACCTTCGTTCAACGGTGACGGATCCGAAGTAATTTGGTAGTAAGGTTAAATCCGAAGTTCGTCATTTCTTCGTTTCGGATTTCGTTTTTCGCAGCAGCCTCTCTGGCCTCCTTGACCAGAGATGAAGATTACCCTTCAGGAAAATCTTGAAAGATAAGCTTTTGTGTATTGGGGCGTTAAAAAAAGATAAATCCATATTTTTTATATAGGATTGTTGGATTATATTTGTATGTTAAAAGTAGTCCATTCGAGGAATTTTCCACTGGCCTTTACGTTTGTAGTGATGCCACTGGCAGCAGTTCCATCATTCATCGAATTTGTTAACTATGGTGTCTAATGACATCAGGGCACTAACATTAATTAATTTATCAAAACAATAATCTATACTAATATTATAAAACTGAAGAGTTTGTTTGTTTGAACGCGCTAATCTCAGGAACTACTAAACCGATTTTGAAAATTCTTTCACTAATAGGAAGCTACATAACTCCTGAGTGCTATAGGCTACTTTTTATCCCGGAAAAACTTTTTCACGCGGGCGGAGCCGCGAGCACTACTAGTAAGTAATATTATGTCTGGTTCTATAATTAGATATTAGTAAGAGGTGCAGACAGTTTGCTACATTTTCCTGATACAGTATTGTGTTGGTACTAGTGCCTAGTGGCGTAGCATCGTTGGAGTGAGGGAGTCGCGAAAATCAACGAAGATATTAAGAATAATGTACTTGTTTATTTCTAACTGAAGGTACCTACTGTACATTTAAAATGAGCTTAGATATACATACATATACATATACACTCACGCCTGTTATCCCCTAAGGGGTAGAAAGAGGCGTAACTAGTGCACCCACTTTTCGCCGTTAATCCGTCCCATAATGTGATAGGGGGCGAGCCTATCGCCATATCGGGCACAAATTCCAGACTCCGAGCTGATACTGAATAGAAAAACTCAATATCACCTTGCCCGACCCGGGGATCGAACCCGAGACCTCAGCTTTGCAGTCGAGCTTAGATATTAATGAGAATTATTTATTGAGAAAACTACTTAGGTACATTATACATACCAGAGGAAAGAATATTCATAACAACTAGAAATAAAACAATGAAATGGGTTCTAATAAGTATTATTTTTTATTTAAAATCAAAATTTCACTTAACAGTCTGATATTGATAAAAATAATTATGTCTAAATACATAATAAAAGCCCAAAGTAGAGGTACGTAATTAATTATTACCGAATCAATTTCACTTCATCATATTGAGAATGGCTGAGGGATTTCTTTCTTTCACTACGTTAAATAATATTATACGCATACTCACGCCTTTTATCCCCGGAGGGGAAGGGAGAGGGGCAACTAGTGCACCCACTTTTCGCCGTGCGAATGCCGTATCGGGCACTGATTAGAAAAATACAATATCACTTTGTCCGACTCGGGGATCGAACTAGAAACCTCAGCATTGCAGTCGTACCGTAATACAACTACGCCACAGCGGTAGTAAATAATATTTTATAAGTTATAATGAAAAAATATTTGCTCATAAATATAAAAACATTATTACTTTGTTTATGCACCAAAATACCAATTTTATGCATTGTTGACAAAAGACAAAAAAAGACAAAGTAATTATTACCTACTTAACATAATTAAGGGAAATGTAGAGGTCAGTATCACGGTCTTTTTTAAAAACTCCGAAAGCAATTAATTACTTTAATAAATATGACGTAAAATTAAATTAACGAAATAAATATTTTAAATCTCCCAGCCATATTCAATCCTATTTTTCGCACACACAAAAGGCATTCGTCATAAATGCAACACGGAAAGCACTTTATAGAGAGACGTAAATCTAGTGGATATTCTTATAGAATTAATTACTGAAAACATTTTAGTATAACCTTACGAAAGAAATATTAAATCTTTATTTCAATACTGTTTAAAGTATAAAGCAAAAGCTTTATGGCCAGTCATTTAAATAAAATAATCGTTACGGGACAATTTACAAATTTGAAGCAGCAGGTATATTGCGGAATTTTTATCATAGAATATTTTCTACCATGTCAAATAAAATTTTAGACTTGATTTTGTTCAACAAACTTTTGTTTTCTTATTGTCTGGACTGGAAATATCGTTACATAACATTTTTGGCTACCTGCATATCAATTTTAATTTCATCTAAATAAGTAACAAAAAATAAATAATTTGTGTAAAAATAGACTTATCTTTTAATAGCACTTATTTTCAGGCATATTAAAGAGATCAGAAACAAAATGCGTGCACTTGCTACATAATATTTGTTATATTAGGAAATACTTTATTATATCTCTTCTCTTTTCTAGCTTATAATATACGCTACGAAACGTAACGCAGCACGCTAGACTGATGATCTTTTTGTATTTTTTCATTTTATTTGCAAGCGACTTAGCATGAATTACTTTCATCCTAAATAATATAATTCGTTTCTCCGTTCTTCACCATCAACTGTAAGATAAAATTATTTTACAACTGTGTCGATAAAAATTGCAGTCTCTACAAAAAACATTACGAAGGCCCATTGAATGATATGACATATTATGTATATGTCAGTTTTCCACATTTTATTTCTACTTTACATGTAAAATACACATAAGCGGATATCCCAGTTTTTCTCTATACTGCTTTTAGTTATATCCAAGTTCAGCTCATTCTGACTCCCTAATCATAATACAGAGCCCAATAGTATCTCTATGAGACATATTACGCATACCAGATGTAAAAGTAAGGTAAACTGTAAATTTTTTATCGACACACTGCTTTTTGGTCGCATACGTCTACTGTATTTACGCGTATTGCATACTTTAGTCATGATATGGGATATTTTAGGTACATTTTAATCTGTATTTCATAATCTCCAGGGTTCACATCGTACTGAAGATACACTTCATTCGAAAGCTGAAATGAATTTGACTTCAAAGAATATTGAAGAGTACCTAAAGACTATAAAGGAAAAATAATATATATGTATCAGCATTTCGCTATTTATATACTTTTAAAATTTTAGTTTTGACTTAGTAATAGTCATACAATCACACTAACGACTTGCTCGAAAAACGACACGAAAGGTGTCAAAATGTATCTTCCGTGCGATGCCAACACGTTACGAATGCAACGCTAGTATTCTGACGAATGTGAACGTTGTGTAGGTAATGATTGCTTTTGCTTTGGTCGTCAGCTACCGTTGTTGCACGCGGTGTGTCGGACTGCCAGGCGACGACTTACTGAGCTCGGAGAGGGAGCTTGCGCGCTTCATGCTGTGGGAGAATGGTTGCTATTAATTATAGACAAAGTTTAAAATTCATTGAAGATTGCTTACGAGTTTGTAATTACATAACCAAGGTTGTAAATTATATTTTATTTTTATTTTACACGATCTAAAACAGTGTCAATTAAAGTGCTAATAATTATTGACAAGGAAATTAGTACATAATTTTAAGATACATTTTACAACAAAAATTATCCTACTAATATAAACGCGAAAGTTTGTAAGTATGGATGTCTGGATGTATGAATGTTTGTTACTCTTTCACACAAAAAGTACTGAACGGATTCAGATGTAATTTGGCATACGGGTAGATCATGTCCTGGATTAACACATAGGTTACTTTTTATCCAGGGAAAATATAAAGCGGGACTTTTATCCCGGAAAAACTTTTTAACGCGGGCGGAGCCGCGGGCAAAAGCTAGTTAAGTATAAAAAACATACATTCTTAAGTAGCAACAGTTCTTATAAATAGTGACAATACCCATATCTTTGCATACAAAACAGTATAGTGCAGTAGCAATAATATCTTGAGACCAGTATTATAATTAATTCTTGCAACGAAAATAACACTTGTGCCAGTACAAAATACGTCACATTACTAAAAGATTTTGAACAACTTACCTCTTATTTATAATTATCCCAACTACAAGGCTCGTGCATATGCGCCAGAAGAAGTGCGTCTATTCTAAAATTTAACCTATTCCATAGTCTCTGTCTAACTACCGTGCGACATTCATGTCTTTGAGGTTATGTTGTGAGATAATTAAATAAATTTAAAAATTTAAGTGCTATTAAGTGTTACTTCTACTGGATTAGTTTATTGAGTGTTGTATATGTGTATATAAGTTTAATATATTAAAAGACAAAACTATATATTCATCGTTTTTTGTTTTGTATGGTGGTAAGTTTTGTTTGTGTCTCGTCGAGTGTATTGTCGTGTGTTTGTCACCTTCTGTTAATTGTTTTGTGTTAATTGTGCTTAAAGGATGGAGTTTGATATAACTGATCGTAGACCAGAACCCGACCCTCCACCGGATAGTGATAGAAATTTTGTACTGGCTGCACATAATGTGACTATTGGGAACATAAGTAACCAGAATGTTTTCACACCTTCCCCGTCCCCTTCTCCCTCCACAGCATCATATGTAGCCTCATATATTACTTCAGCAGCCCCTAGTATACCTTATACTAGTTCAAAAAAATTAAACTCTATAAAAATAATTAAAAAAAACAGTCCAATTTCAAAGAAAAAAATAGTATCTAATAATTCATCATCTCAGTTACAAAAGGCTTTATCAAATTCCAATTTGAATATAGATACAGTAATTATAAATCCAGATAAATCTTCTACTGCTTCATCTTTAGGTTCTTCCAATATGGAAACTTCCCCATCTCAGACGGTTGGCCAGGGTCATCCGCTCACAAGGTCACTATACGCCAGTGGTGACTGTGGGCAAGGGCGGATCCAGGGGGGGGGTCATGGGGGTCATGACCCCCCCCTGGACGGAGTCCAGAACCTAGGTGGACCACTAATTAAAATTATTAAACATTATGTTTTATATATTTTTTGTCACAATATAGATTTTATTTAAGTATTTTAAATATTTAATTAATCTATTCATATAAAAGGCTTAGTCCTGACTGACTGACGGATCAACGCACAGCCTAAACCGCTGATCGTAGAGACCTGAAACTTGGAGGGTGTGTTCCTTGTATGACGTAGGCTTCCGTTAAGAAAGGATTTTCCGAAATTCTACCCCTAAAGAGATGAAAAAGAGGGGCAAACTTTGTATGGGGCAACGCGATTCCTTGGTCCAATCTAATTCAAATTTAGTGTAAACTTTTTTAACACTATTGATGGAAGACATGTTTCGTATTTTATTGAAATTTCTTCCCTAATGGGGTTAAACAGTCTAATCAATAAATTCAAAAACGTGAAAAATAGAGATAAAGGGCCTAAAAATATGAGGTATGGCTCATTCGATTCGTAATCACCTCTAGAAAAATGTTTTTGAAGGATTTTGTTGCAGGCTAAAAATTGCAATTGTTATTAACAAAATAAGATGAAAAAAAAATGATATTTCGTTTTTTGTTAATAACTCGAAAAATATTAACATTTAAGCAATTTTGAAAAAAGCTCGTTAAAGAAGAGGAAATTTCCAATAAAAAAGTTCTAACTCCCGGAATTCTATCTCCATTATTTATAATTTTAATTAGACGTTACGGCAGTTACGGCATGCGCGCGCTGCCGCTAAAGAGAGTTCAACAATAAAAATAATTTATTTATAAGATAAAATGTGATTTTAAAAATTTTAAAAATTTCTTGTATCTTCTTAACACTTGAAAGAATCGAGCCCTGAAGAAAAAAAGTTTAATCACCATTTTTCAAAAAGTTATTCAATTGTTAACTAACCAATTTTTTCCCAATCTCCATTGGCATAAACAATGTGATGAAAGGTATAAATAATTGGCCTATAAATCTTAAACTTCGTGGAGCCCTTTTGATATATGTACTTTATAAGATCCTGCGGTAAATTTTCATTAAAGTTTATTAATTTATTAATTATGATTTTTTATAACTATTGAAAAATTACAAAATTTATAAAATTAAGTAGTTATAAAAAATCATAACTAACAAATTAATAAACTTTAATGAAAATTTACCGCAGGATCTGATAAAGTACATATATCAAAAGGGCTCCACGAAGTTTAAAATTTATAGGCCAATAATTTATACCTTTCATCACATTGTTAATGCAAATGGAGATTGGGAAAAAATTGGTTAGTTAACAATTGAATAACTTTTTGAAAAATGGTGATTAAACTTTTTTTCTTCAGGGCTCGATTCTTTCAAGTGTTAAGAAGATACAAGAATTTTTTCAAATTTTTAAAATCACATTTTATGTTATAAATAAATTATTTTTATTGCTGAACTCTCTTTAGCGGCAGCGCGCGCATGCCGTAACTGCCGCGTGGAGCCCTATTTTCAACGTCTATTTAAAATTATAAATAATGGAGATAGAATTCCAGGAGTTAGGACTTTTTTATTGGAAATTTCCTCCTCTTTAACGAGCTTTTTTCAAAATTGCTTAAATGTTAATGTTTTTTGAGTTATTAACAAAAGACGAAATATCATTTTTTTTTCATCGTATTTTGTTAATAACAATTGCAATTTTTAACCTGCACCAAAATCCTTCAAAAACATTTTTCTAGAGGTGATTACGAATCGAATGACCCATCGCTCATATTTTTAGGCCCTTTATTTCTATTTTTCACGTTTTTGTACTTGTTGATTAGACTAAAAAAGGCGTAGAAAGTTATTTTGGCATTGATTTGCTTCGAAGTATCAGTAAGATATCAATACTCCTTATAGGTCGGATAGTGTGTAGGGAAGAGAACAAAAAATCGGTTGCAAGAAATAATCGATTTTTGAATGCAATTGATTTTATATTCAAGGATTTTGTTATCGTATGTAAATAGAGTTAGATTACTATCAAATCTTACACATTACAATCAAGAGGTTTTTTTATTATAATAGTTATTGTTAGTCGTTCATTTTGATTTATCGATAGAATTTCACGATTATCCTTTCATAACATTTAAATTGGTTATTGGACATTACAAAGAAATAATGTGTGTACTGAAACTTAAATCACAAATTTAGTGGTACGGTAAATTATTTACTTTGGAGATCTTCATTTTCAGTCTTCTATATCTAAATTTTATCTAACTATTTGTTCAAATATGTTTGTAAAACATACTTACAACATAATTTTTAAATATACAGCTGTGTTTTATTTGCATCCAAAGTTTAGATTTTTTAAAGTAATCGTTTAGGTACGTTTCGTTACCAAGCGATTTAAAACTTTCGAAACATTACGCTCATAAACTGAAAAATAAAACACTGTAAAAGCGTTGATATAAGAGTCAAGATGTTATTCTTTATTTCAGTATATTTATACAATTTTAAATCAAATATGCTAAATAAATATGATACTATCTCTTATAATGTATAGAAAACATGATAAATATTTGTAATTATGTAGCCGACTTTAGAATTTTTGGTTAGAGGTTCTCACAAAGCTTTCGCGTCGCGAAAAATTTGAATTGTCATACCAGCCAGCTAAGATTGTATAGTACTATACTAAGTGTATTTAATAAAGCAGTAGAATCAGTATGTCCGTACATTTAAAGAAATGTGATAAAAAAGAAAGGCAGTGACTACAGAAGAGTAATGGAACACAAAGCAGTGATTATTGTTATTCTTTTCTGTCTGTCTGTGTGTTTTTCTGTTTTGTACTTACTGCACATCTCCTAAATTACTGAACGCATTTCAATGAAATTTGGCACGTGGGTAGATCATGTCCTGGATTAATACATAGGCTATTTTTTATTCCCTGAAAATATAAAGCGGGACTTTTATACCGGAAAATCTTTTTCACGCGGGCGGTGCTGCGACCAAAAGCTAGTTTAATATAATACTTTGATGGCAAACGTATTATTCGGGAACGAACGCATCGAAAAGAATTTTGTCGCGCCACCGCCACGGCCGCTACCATTCATATTACGTATGTCAAATTTCGTGTGACACTTGTGCGCCCTTTTTTTCGACTAACGCCTAATGTCTAACTAGAACTAACCTCTAATGGAACGTTTAAAAGAACGAACGCATTAAAACAAAGAGCATTATAATAATACGGAAACATTAACGCGTTTTGGGAGAAGACTTAAAAAAAATGTTATTTAAATATAGGAAGGTATTTTTAAGTACCTACAGTAATTACATTTATTAATAGAATACCTACTTTTTACTTTTCAAAATTAAATTATAACTTCTTGTGACTTGACCACGACTATGTGACCCCCCCCTGGCGCCAAAGCTGGATCCGCCCTTGACTGTGGGCCATTTATCGTATATGTGGAGCTAGCTGAGGCCTCTCCAACCAATGGGTCCACCTTACACCCGATCAAATTTGGAGCTTTCCTTTATAAAAATAAACTGTCTTGTATTTTGCAGGATGGAATTAAAAAAATTGGTCGCAATAGACTTTCTATATCTTTTAAATCTGCAAAGGATGCCAACAATTTTATAGATAATCCTATCTTTCCCCAAAATAAATATAAAGTTTATATCCCCTCTCATAACATATCCCGCATTGGATTAGTAAGAGGAATACCGGTTGAGTGGACACATGACGAAATAGTTGAATTAGTTCAACTTCCACCAGAATCAGGTAAGATAATCAAAACTCGTAGGCTTAGTAGAAAAATTTCTTCTCCTGAGGGTCCTAGTTGGCTACCAACCCAGACTGTTGTGTTTACGTTTGACGGTCAAGTGCTGCCCAAAGAAATTTATTGCTGCTACACACTGTTACATGTCGAACAATATGTCTACCCAACAATTCAATGCTACAATTGCTGTAGGTTTGGGCATACTCGTGCACAGTGCAGGTCTAAACCCAGGTGTTACAAATGCACAGAAAATCATGCTGGGGAATCTTGCACGGTGGAAGAGTCTGATGCTGTTTGCGTTTTTTGTGTAGGACATCATTTTTCCACCAATAAAATTTGCTTGGAGCATAGTAGACAAGCAAATATTAAAAAATTTATGTCTTCTCACAACGTTTCTTATCAAGAAGCAATGTCCAAGTTTCCTGTGATTCATAAGTCTTACGCGAATGTATTGTCATCCTCACCAAATCCACCCCCTCCTAAAGTTACTTCCTATTCCATATCTGACAGTCAATCTTTTCCTACTAAGTCCTATCGTAAAACTGTTTTTCTTAAACCCTCTTCAAGACCTTCTTTTCCTAAATCATACGATCAAATGGCACACCGAGAATTGTTAAAATCTTATGAAATCCCCACACCTAGTAATGGCTGTGCTCTTGTTAATAATCAAGATAATCCTAACCCATCAAATGAACATGTATCGAAGGAAGTTTTATCGTCTGATTCAATTCAAAATTTAATATCCTCTTTAATTAAAGTAATTACTGACTCTAATATACCGAACCACGTAGCGTGTAATATTATTCAGACCATAACTCTATCAATCTTTAATCTTTTAAAAAATGGATCAAATTCTTCAGTGGAATTGTAGAAGTTTAAATAAAAATAAAACCGACCTTTATTTTCTTTTAAATAAACACAAACCTTTTATTTGCGCTATTTCCGAAACGTGGTTAAAACCACATTCTACTTATAGGATTCCTGGGTATACACTTCTCCGGGATGATAGAAGTGATGGGTGGGGCGGTGCAGCCCTTTTTATTAAAAATAACCTTAGTTTTAATCAACATTCTGTTGTAAATAATAGCAACCTTATTCAATTTGTATCTCTACGCTTTAATAACATTTCTTTTATCTCAGTCTATATTTCACGACGGGATAATTCGGTTGTCCCCATATTACGTAGCTTTTTGTCCTCTATTCCCCCTCCTATTATTTTAATGGGAGATTTTAATTGCCACAACCAGATCTGGGGAGCTCCCAATAATGACTCTTTTGGTATAAAACTTTTAGATATTTTGGACGAATTTGATTTATGTGTACTAAATGATGGATCCCCTACTCGCCGCACTCCTCCCAACATTCAACCTAGTTTTGTTGACATCTCTTTTTGTTCTCCCTGTTTAGCCAGCTTATTATCGTGGTCTTGTCTTCCTTTCTCTCATGGTTCAGACCATTTTCCTATCCTAATTTCATTTCCTTCTCAAAATATTAATGTTCCTATCCTTCCTCCACTTTTACCTTTTATTATTGATCCCACTAAATGGGGTCTTTATGCTGCTCTACTTGAAGAGAAAATTGATCTACTTCCTGTACCTAACCTAATTAACATTAAAGAGTGTTGTGAGGGAATAAAAGACTCCATACTTACGTCTGCAGAGACTATATTCAATAAAAAGAATATTGTCTTAGGCAGAATTCCTTCCCCCCCCTGGTGGGACTTAGATTGTACTAAAGCTATTAAAAGGCGATACGAGGCAGAGTCAATCTGTACGACTGACATCAACCTTGATTCTTTTCTAAACTATCGTAATGTGTGTGCCGCTACAAAGAGAACTTTAAACAACAAAAAACGACAAGGCTGGCGTTCATTTTGCTCATCTCTATCGCCTGACACCCCCTCGTCTCTGGTTTGGAAAAGAATTAAGCATTACAGATTGTCTCGTAAAGTTCATACTCCGTCTTACTACTCAACAAACTGGGTAGATGATTTTTTAGACCGGTTAGCTCCCCCTTCAGTTCCTAATTTGTCCCAAATCCCCTATTTATATTCATACCAGGCTAATTCTTCTACTTTAGATTCGCCTTTTACGTTTCTCGAGTTAAAATCAGTACTGAGTCATATCAAGGACTCCTCCCCTGGACCTGATGGTATACCCTATTCCTTTCTCTCAAAGTCCAAGGATAGTTTTCTAAATTATTTCTTAAAATTAATAAATTTGATTATTGATAGTGGTGTTATTCCTGAGAACTGGAAACACCAATTAATTATTCCTATTCCAAAACCAGGGAAGGACCCTAGTTTTTCTGAATCTTATCGCCCTATTGCTCTTTCATCTACCATTCCAAAAATAGTGGAACACCTAATAAAAAATAGATTGGAATGGTTCCTGGAGCACCATTCTCTACTAGCTAATACTCAATATGGGTTCAGGAGGGGCCGTAGTATTTCTGATAATCATGCTATTTTCACCACTGATATCCATCTGTCATTCAGTCAAAACAAGTCAGTGGTGGCTGGCTTCCTGGATGTCTCAGCGGCATACGATAATGTTAATCTTTGGGTCCTTAGGAACAAATTAGTTCAGCTAAGGTTTCCTAACAAGATAACAGATTTTATTTTTAACCTTTTATCAGGTAGGACTATATCACTGAGGTATCCGGGAGTTCAGCTTGCCACTAGAACAGTATGGAAGGGTTTACCCCAAGGTTCTGTACTCAGCCCTCTGCTGTATGATGTTTACACTGCCGATATGGATCATAACATACCGGATGTGTGTAATGTCTTACAGTATGCTGATGACCTACTTATTTACTCTGCTAGTTATTCTATCAGCTTAGCAAGGGATAATATTGAAAGTGGTATGACTGTTCTATCCTCTTGGCTTAGTGACAACTATTTGGACCTATCAGCCTCTAAGAGTGTAGTGGTTGTCTTCTCTCGAAAACGCCAGATCCCCCATATAAATATTCAGTGCAATGGGACTCCAATTCCTGTAAGGAAAGAGGTAAAATTTTTAGGTAAAATATTTGACAGTAGAATGAATGGTGTAGCCCACATAGACCATATTGTTAAAAAGTGTGAGAGCAGTATAAATATTATGAGATGTTTAAGAGGTGTCTGGTGGGGAGCTCATCCATACTCTCTTAGATTAATATACAATGCAATTGTAAGGAGTCACTTGGATTTTGCCTCCCATTTACTGTCTCCTTGCAATAAAACAGCATTAAGGAAGTTAGAGTTGACTCAAAATAAAGCTCTAAGGATAGTTGTTGGCGCTATGAAAAGCTCACCAACTAATGCCTTACAGGTTGAGTGTTCTGATCCCCCTCTTAATCTTAGGCGACAATATCTCTCTGACAGATATATTTATAAAATTTGTCATTATTCCTCTCATCCTCTTTTTTCCAAACTTAGAATATTAAATTCATATATTGCTTCTAAACCATACTGGTCCCACAAAATTTTACCTTGTTTAATTGTAAGTCTCAGGAGGCTAGAGAGTATACACTGTCCTATTAAAAAATACCAAATTCATCCAGCTTTTGCAGTTCAGTATAGCTCAAAAATTACACTACCTTTAGTGGAGTTATCACTTAAAATTACTAAACAATCCTCTGATGCTGAAACTAAATTGAATGAAATTATAAAAAGACGCTGGCCTTTGGCTGATATTTTCTTTACGGATGCATCTAAATTAAGCAAACAAGGTTCTGTTGGTGTTGCTTTTTTACATATGAATTCTAATTTATCTTTCTCATATAAACTACCACATTATTCTTCAGTTTTTTCAGGTGAATGTTTAGCTATTCGGGAATGTATCAAATACATTAAACAGAACAATATTGCTTGTTCTGTTATCTTTTCAGACTCAAAAAGTTGTGTCCAGGCTCTCATCAGTAATCCATTTGCCAAAAACTGTGTTCACCCTATTTCTTTGGAAATAATAGATTTAATTAAATTGTGTAATGAGCAACATCTTCAAGTTACAGTGGCTTGGATCCCAAGCCATATAGGTATAATTGGTAATGAGCAGGTTGATCAATTAGCTAAACACGCTATTGATCACGGTAAAGAAGACTACTTTTCAGTTTATGCTTGTGATCTGATTGCCCTGGCCAAACATGATCTGGAAATGGCTTGGAATACATCTTGGAGGAACTCTAGTTCCCAAAAAGGGGGATGGTTATACAATATACAATCGCATATTACTTTTAGACCATGGTTCTCCAAATTGCGCCTCAGTAAACATATTTCGGCCACAATTTCTCGGTTGAGGATTGGTCATTGCTCTTCACCCGTTCACTTATGTAAATTACATGTTAGAGACTCTTCTTTATGTGAGTGTGGCCTTGACGAAGGATCCGTGACCCATATACTATTTAAGTGCCCTCGTTTCTCATCTCCTTCTCTCTTTGACATTTTGGTAGATCGGGGGGCCCCTCTCCCTGTTAATGTTTCATCTCTCCTAAGCCTAGGTAACAAACCATCTTTGAAAGCACTTGTTTCATTCTTAACAATATATACTATAAAATTATAACTGAAATTAACCTTATGTGTTTGCATGCATTATATAATGTCCTTCGTATTAGTAACACCTTTATTTGTTATCTACCGTAATGTCTATAAATTATTTTGATCATTGGTTATCTGTCTTAAATTTTCTCAACTAAAAAAAAAAAATTTTTTCTTTACTAAAAGAGTAAAATTGGTAGGTACACATGAATGCGTCACAATCACTTGACAGCTGACAGTTGACTTGACACTGGCAGTAATATTCCTCAATTTAGAGGAACCAGTTGCCATTTATAAAAAAAAAAAAAAAAAAAAAAACCTATTCCATCTAGGATTGAGACAACTTTGATCTAGCAGTTTCAAGTAATTTGTCAATGAATGGCTTTGTGGGGTTTTAATAATTGCAATTTACTGGTACTTAATAAGATAATGGTATGAGTAAAACTAAAATATTAAAGCATGATAATACATGACATCCTTACTGTTTTGGTAACTTTGAGTTATTTATTTATGAACAAATTAAAATTAACTATTCGACCTACTAAAAAAAGTAAAATTAACCATGACTTAATCGTTCATTAGATTAACAACGACTTAACAGTCCACGAAATGATAAATACTTAATTGTGAACCCTTTTGGTTTATTAGCAACAACTGCAAGCTATTCAACTGTTAAGCTGTGATTCCGCAGGATGCAGCAGACGGCAACAGCATGTACCGCGACGGCAGACGGCACTACTGTGTTCTATTAAATTGTACGAGACCGATTCCGCACACGACGGCAAATGAGTGCTGTCTGCCGTCGCAGCACATGCGGTCTGTCGTCTGCTGCGTTCTGCGGAATCAGAGCTTCATAAGGGATATTAAGCGTTACCTCTCGGGGTCGGTGTAGTCTACATCGGGCAGGTGAGCGGAGTGCCTGCCAGTGAGGCGGACGAGCAGGCGGGCCGACGAGCGACGCAGCGACTCGCGCAGTTTAGAGAAACTGCCGCTGCGCGAAACCGCGCCCCTCTCCTGCCCCCGTGTTATGCAATTTATACTCTGATTGTTTTTGAATTTGGAATTAGGATAAAAATAAAATTTACGAGGTTAGGTTGGGATAGGTTAGGTTTTGAGATATCCCTCTGCGAGGTGGTCCTCTCGCAGAAGGAGAGTGCCGAGAGGGATCGGGAGCGCGAAGATCCCTCCCGCCGCCAGAGGAGACGAAGGAGGCGCTGGGTGGACGACTGACCGGCGTCTCCCGCCCTGTGGATTGGGGGCGTTTGGAGAATTCCACCACGGTATCCCCTGCCTGTCGTAAAAGGCGACTAATAGGGGCCACCGGGGGTCACGGGCGGGCAGCAGGGGGCTGTCCGTCATTATACATTGTTGTGACCCCCGTGATGGACGGCAGCGTGGCTGGTTGGCCTCACGCTGCCGTAGACGCTGAGAGCGTCCTTCGGTGCGCGGGGGCGTCTGAGCCCCCCCATAACAGGAGACGGGCCGCACCAGGCGGCACCGCGCAGGGGCGGTTGCGGACGATAACTTAGACACTTTTCGTCATTGGAAACCCGCAGCCGTCCCTAATGCGCCGAAGAAGGCCACCGCGGAGTTTTAGTTGGTATGCCGTGCGGTTAGGGACTCGGCCCGGCAGTCACTCTACGCCGGGTCGTAAGGAAACAAAAAAATAAATAAAATTTTGAGACATAGAATTCCGAGTACCTACTAATAAAGGTCATTTTTTAGGAGTATAATTCAGAATTAGTTCGGAATTTCGGTTGATCAAGGAATAATGGAATAAATTTTAATTTTGATACAGAAATGTCTACGATGACAATGAGTGTAGTTAACATGTAGGAAAATGTGATAATACAGAACATCCAATGAGTGAGATGCTATCATGCATCTAATGACTAACAGCGAAAGCCGTTTGCTCGTGTATGGATATGTGTGTACACCCTTGCCTTACTGACGAAATTTCGAAATTTCACTGTACGGTCATTTATAAGTGAAACAAGTTTAAAAAGGAAAGCTAAAATTCGTAAAATAATACTTACTATGCCCTTTTAAGTTGTTCAAAACAAAAGTGGGTAATTTATTTACAAGACATAAAATGAAAATTAATTTTTCTTCCAATTTATATTAGTCATTGCCGATTAATACCACCGATGGTATTGCTTGTGTGCCAATATGTATATATAATATATTTTTTTAATATTTTCCCCAAGAATAGGCAAGGATGTGTTCCCTTAACGACTACCAATTTTCAGTGTACTTGAGTTATAAATTGCATAACACTGTAGACTCACCTTCTCAAAAACCAAAATAAAACAAAACCAATAATGTTACATAAATATTTATTAACAATTTAAAATTATCATTCGACGACATTTCGAGCCAATATTAAAACATCCAATTTCAAACCTTGTGACGTAGAATTGCGAATTGCGTGGAGATTCATTGTAAACCGCTAAAACTGTCTCTTTTATTTAAAATCTAGTGTACACAGAGTAAAAAATTGCATTCTCAAGCAGCACCCACATACAAATAAAAAATTCAATTGTATATAAAAAATACTATAATATTTATCACTAGAGACCGGATTTTGTGCATGCATGTCTCGTATACGTTTTGATTAAACTGTTTTTGGTAACATTATCGTTCACCCTCGCACCGAATGTAAGATACTGAAGATTAAGAAAAATGTCTACTACCAAACGTAAAAACAACCTAATAATTATATAAAAGCTAAAGCTTCGATGATCGATTCTTAGTCGATATATATATATATCGACTAAGAATCGATAGACATTTATTTATTTCAATATATACTTGGTGCAAATTAAATATCGCAAAAACAGTGTGCACATGCTGCACACAACCCAGCCTCTATTTATCTCCTAAACTAACATAAAGCTTAGACCGATTACGCTACAACACTGGAATGAAAATTGACGCAAATATAACTGTAGCTACATATATTACATATTATAATGGTAAAAAAAAAACATAAAACAATTCCCATGCATCCTCGGAACATGAAAATCACATCAACAAATAAAAAAAAAACAATATTTAAAATAGTAAGCGAATAAAATAAAATCGTTGTTTTAACATGCGACTATTTATATAAAAATATTGTATATTATAATATCGGGATGATTTATAATGAAATAAATGCAAAAAAATTTCAAATTAGATTCTCAATAATTATAACGCCCCATTTCGTACATCTAACACAGCAATAAGTCGATGATTTATATCGACTATTGGAAGTAGATACTTTATTTTGTACCTCAGTTGCAGAAATGGAGTTCAGCATGATTTTACGCGGTCACCATCATAAAATTACTATAAACGTTCCGCCGTCATATTTACATTGTATTTCAATGTCGGACGGCATGCATGCTTCGATAATAATTTCTCACTATCACACTTTGTAATTTTTTTTTAGATTTTCTTCCATAACATTAACCTACCGCATGCTAATAAATAATACTAAGCTATTAATAACGACACATCGAATTTTGCGATGACCTCCTTGTCATAACAAAATTCAAAATGGCGTGCCATAATGTGTGAACGTACATGATCCTTTAATAGTGAGCGAGAATATAGAATCTCAGACGAGAGTACAACGATGGCTCGTTAAAGTTATTCAAATTGCACACATTATTAAATCGGAAACAATCACTTATCGATAAGCGATATCGATAACACAGCACGGTTTATCGATAGATTTAATATATCAAAACGATTATTTTTTATATATCGTTCAAATTAAAAATAGCACCATCGTCATATGCTTTTCTAAGACGAGTTATAGGACCGTGTACGAGTGAAGCGAGTGAGTACTTAGTATCTAATGCTAGGTCTAAACCTAAGTCTACACTACTGGTGCGGCGCATTGCTCCCCGTGTTGATTCCTAGCGCATTGAACAACTTTGACTTAAGGTTCATGCGTGGCTCGCTTGCTTGGTTCGTACCCTATAATGGAAAAACAAAAAAGGAATACGTCAAAATAAAATAATGCAAATCATAATAGAAGCGTGTGTGTACAATGTGTGAAAATCATACAAAATATGTACAAAATGGATTGATGAGAACATACAGTATGACCAAATGAAATGATATTTCATTAGTAATGCTAAACGAAAAGTTGCTGAAACTATCAAATACGATTTATTAGGACTGAATCCTTTTTGGTCAGTACTCCATAAATCAAAAAAGCCAACCAAATGTACAATTATTGTGCAAGTTATAACATAACAGTGTCTAATAATGGCACCCAAAAACATCTACCTCTTCATTCTATAAAATCCGAGAACCATTCATCAACTACACACCCGTAAAAAATAACAAACCTGGAATATAATTCATGCATTTTTGCAACGCTGCCCTTTAAATGTATGTACACATTATATGATTAGAAAATTGAGAAGGTGGCTGTGAATTAATACACCGAAATGATTAAGATATGGAAGGTTAAACCGGGAAATGTAGGCATAGCATTATCCTATAATGGCCAATTCTGGATTTAAGATGAGCCCAAATCTATTTGAGTGTTTTCAAGTCTATCGACTCATAAAAACTCGACAATCTTTTGACTAATCTTATAAGCTTTAACAAAATGTGCAACCCTAACGGCCCGTGATGGAAGCACTATAAGTGCGACAGACAAGTGCGGTGCTTTATCGACTATCGATACTGCGCAATGTACAATGCAAAACAATAGACGGTACAACACTGATGAGCACATACATGGACGTGACGACGATACAGAAGGCGATACCACGTGACAATTGAGAAACAACCATTCCGTCCCTCGCGTGGGTGAGATGGTCGGGTATTGGAATATGCGTGTTATAAATACACTTGTTAAGGTCGATAATGTTTTTGTTATACGATGATAATATACGTTAATTTGAAACATACTTTCGATCATAGATATATATATTTTTTAAATTATATGCTGAATTTCAAAGAAACTAGTATTTCAAAAGTCATAGATATATTCGAGAATTGTAATATTGTAAAGTAAAATATCGATTGTATTTAAGCCAATATAAAAACTTGTACGATGAAATGAAAATGGCTAATTGATCGACCTCAACATCACACCAGACCAAGTCACACACGCGCCAACAGCCTTTTTCAAAACGATCCCAATCTTATTCGATCCGAATCCGAAAATAAACCAATCAAAACAAGTCGTTCAATGTCAAAAACACTGTGTTCTGATTGGTCCATTTTCGCGACGGATCGAAAAAAGCGATTGAGATGGTTTATTAAAAACGACCGTAAGTGTACAACACAACAGTCTACATTCGCCTAACCTCGTCGTGGTGTTCGTGGTGTTCCATGGAGTCGCGCGAACCTTGCCGGCCGCTACGGGCGCGAGACTGCTTCACGATGTCCAATGCCTAACATGTGTGATCGGGATTTAGATTTTTTTGGTATAATAGCTATAAGAAGTATGTTATCGGGACTACTGAGTGTCTCATTTACTTATTTCTCATCATTTGCTTAAGTTTGTCAAATTAAACCAGCTTGGCGGACTGGTTTCCTCAAAGTGATTGAGCCCCAGTAGTAGTTCCCAAGACTTAAATAGGTGTTTATTAAAGCTAATTTATATTGTTATAAAATTTTAATAATACAACGAAATAATACCATCAGAGTTCATAAAAACAATGTAAAAACACACTTAATAAACATGATTTATCATAAATAATTTTTAATCTTTATCGACATCGATACCATCATGTCGATACATTTCCAATTATGATTCAGTCAGCCACCTGAAATTATCAATAACCTTAGCCAATAATAAATTATAATTTTAGCCTTTCGTGTAACTTACTTGCTGAACGTGCTATGAGGCAGCGTGCAAAATCAATTTCATTATATTAATTTGTGCCACATTTATTAGCATATCTTAAATATTGTGTATTCTGAACAAAAAAAAAGCAATAGTCGTGTGTGTAATGTGTAAAAAGCTGTACTTTCGAACATGTGTATTCATTTATCACACTTTGCCTTCTAAT
The DNA here is from genome assembly GCA_949316025.1 of Lapara coniferarum. Taxonomy (NCBI): domain Eukaryota; kingdom Metazoa; phylum Arthropoda; class Insecta; order Lepidoptera; family Sphingidae; genus Lapara; species Lapara coniferarum. The sequence goes on along the minus strand of OX438924.1, from coordinate 35,881,115 downwards.
GGGAAGTGTAAAATATAAATATTATTCAAAAAAACTCATGTTTATCAATAACTCGATTTATTGTGAATTAATTACTCGATACTTTCATGAATTGTGCTTTAAAATTATCGATAAAACACACGTGATGTAGTGCCAAAACGAAGTTTATTCTCCAAATGTAATTACCTTGTTTCCGCAGCTTGTCTTATGTCAAAATAATGTAACTAAAACTCGACATTACTACGAAGAGTGCGTAAGAGAAATCGACTTCTAAAATGTATCACAGCAAAAGACCAGAGGATCGATCGGATAGCTTTTGTTGGTGATATTTTTCATGCAGCTAAAAGTGATGCAGATTAGAATTTGACGGCAGAAAACTGCATGGCTCGTAACTGCTTATGTCACTTTGAGATACTACATTCTAAATATCGTAGCGTTCAGTAATTTTAATGAATTCATCTCATATTCATCATCCGAATTCATTAATCCAACCGGTACCAGTAATTAAAGATGGCACACTGGATTCGTCACAGAAAAATAATAGTTTTGATAAGAACATGACAACAAAAGCTATCTCAAACGAGCCGGTTGTGTGTGACAAGTGAGGTCATCATGGAAGGGTTTTTACCTCCTTTCGGCTGCGGAGGGCGCAGTCCTCGAGGGTCTCAGCGGCTTCGTACTTGCCCTGACGTCGGTACAGGGCTCCCAGGTTCTTTAAAGTGGTGGTCACTGTCGGCGAGTCCACCTGAAGAAAAAAAAATAGTATTATTATTGTGAAGTAAAATGTAGAAAAAGCTATAATTAACATCCCATGAAAGAATCGATGTACTTGAATTTGATTAAAGGATCTCAATCGGTTTTTCAATCGATCACAAAAATGGACCAATAAGAATAAAGATTTTATAACATGTTTTCAAAAGACTTATTTTGATTGGTTAATTTTCGGGATCGGATCGAAGATTAAGAAAAGGATCGTTTATTGAAAACGGCCGATAGAAAGGAGCTGAAATTTACTTTAATGTTCCAATATTAAAAACTAAAAATAACTTCATTACTATTGAAATCAATTGAATAAAAATCATTTATTAGTTGTTGTTTAGGAAAGTAATTCATTTCAATCTTTCTTTTTGATCCTGATTGAAATATAAAAATAAAAGTCGAGCTATTTTTATACTTCTGTATATTCTACACCGCCTAAGAGATATCGCTACTTACCTTGGCAGCTTTGTGCCAACCGCCATACTCGCCATAGGGCGCGTTCTCCTTCTGTAGGTGTTTGTTCTCCTCGCGTTCCTCTGCCACCTGCCAGATCGGCTTGTTGTCGCCTGGTAACACAACAACACGGTCAACAATCTGGCACACAACATTAACAACACAACAGCTGACTTTGTAGCGTCACCAAATAACGTCAATTGCCTTTGAGAGCAAAGATAACTTTCATACATGGTAGGTGAAGAAAGTTGTTTTCCTTCCGTACATAATATGATATAATTATTGTAAAAATACTTATAATTATTATATTTTTAATAATAATAAGGTTGTAACTATAATTTCAGCTTTCGCTTCGCCGTTCCATCGCAAAACTAAAAATTACTAATTCAATACCAATTCATGCAATATTAAAACAGAAGAACCGTTCAACTATTAACCAAACAAAATAATAGCACCGCAAAAAAAAGAACAGAATTTGGTAACACTACAATAAAAGCAACAGGAGGGCGTTTGAATATTACGTTATCGTAACTTTAAAAAGGAATCTATAGACAAAAATCTATGTAAATAAATTATTCTTTTTTGCATTTTTTATTTGTTTTTCACTTCGTCATTGAGCATGAAAACATGGAACCCTTCTCAAACGCCCCCCCATTTTCCAACACCATAAATGTGACACAAGTCGGGAAGGTGTGACACAAACGGCATAAAATCTGACTTTTACAATGAAACTGTTCAAGATATAAGCATTAACATCATTTGCCTTTCCTACCTGTGCCACACACGGGTAATCCAAACTTGTGTCACTCACCTATTGAATAACTCAGTCCACCCCACAAAGCACCGACATTCACTCGCTATAGCGGCAGTATCGATTTTTTGTAAAAATACAAAGTCAAAGCGCTACATAATATTGTCTGGACGCAGAAACTAATAGTTTTGTTAATATGTTAAAAATGCAGCAGTAGATTTGAACTATGAGTAACATTAAAGAAATTGCGGTCTCTTGAACTTTCGATTATCCAAGTTTGGCTGTATAGTATACTGCTAAAAATAATAGGAATAGAAATAATTAAATGAGAGCAAAATATATTAAAAAGGTAAACAAATGTAATTCAATATCCTCCAACTGTCTAAGACAGTTGAAGTTCATAGGCAAGACTAAAAAAATTATATCGATAATATTATGGAAAACGGAAACTATAAAAGATATCGATGTTCAAATAAAGTAACAATCTGTTTCTACGTCTCGCAAAAACGGAAACAAAATCGCATAAAATAAATAAACTGAAAGTACTTGACAGGCATCGTTTAATAAATATAATGCACATAAACTAGAAACAATTCTACTTAAAATTCAGCGGCTCATACATATTTGGCATAAATCATAAGCTTCGACATTATTTCGTACATTACTAAATACAATAAGCGTTCGTAAAATATATTTTGTATTACCATGAACATAATTAGGAAAATAAGTCATACAAAAATACTTGTATTTGGCGCTACAATTTAAATCATGTGGTAACATTATCCATTGCATTAGAATAGCTCATTAAAAAAAAGCGAAATTAAATGAGACGTTATTGTACAAAGATACGAATATAATAATAACAAAGGCCCTTCTCTTTACTTTTTTAACCTATCTTGTACCGCGAGTTTGACAGCTGACATTTGTTTTTTTTTTTATTTTGTACTAAAACCTTATTGCGTAGGTAGGAACGACGATTTTCGTTTTTATGACAGGAGCTGTCATGGCCCAAATGGGCCAAGCGGGCCTGAACTATTAAAATGAAATATGAAAATCTGAACGTTGCTATTTTAGGTTAACACGTTAAGTGCGTGCGCGCACGTTTGGTTACGCACGAGTAAAGATCGAAAAAAAAGTGGTTTAAAAGGGAAAATGAATCTAATATCTTAACACCACAGTCAATGCTATTCAATTTCTAACATTAAAAGGAACATGTTCATGGTACAAACTCTATAATTATAAAATATAACTACAATAATATTACATTCGTTGGCTGGAATATGTTCACATGGTAATGTCTTATAATAAATTGAATTACTCATAAAGTACGGGCAACGTAAGGCCATCACAATTGACATCCTACACAACCGTACACATTACCTTTTATGTTAAAAAGGCAATAGAGATTGACCATAATACATAAGACTCTTGATTCTATGAAATGTTCCATTCATAGACAAGATTAAGGCACCGAGGCATTGGTTCTAATTAAGGAGGTTGTCCTTTGGTGTTGTATTTATGGCTAAATATCACAAAAATATAAAAACAATGGACAACTACCTTTACAACAACCCAAAAAGCATAATTTATTCATTATTTTATTAATATAAAAATAATATCATACAATAAACACTAGGAAACATTGGAAAATGCAACAAGAGATCTATAAAAATAAAAAGAAGAATAACCTACTTTCAGCCTCTATTACACAACTATCAAGAATATCACTCGCAATCCCGCACACAAAATATCCAAAACATGTTTTTTCTATGAATTTTAATAATTGCTATCTAGGGAAGTAAAGAATAAAAGAAAAACATATTTTGTGACATAATTTATGTGCGGGTATTACCTACATCCACAACTTCATATACCAGGGATGTTATGGAGCTCCGTAACCGTAACAGACACTAGCGGATATCCTAAATAAAAATATATCCGTAACCGTATCCGTTACAAAAATTTTAGATAGTTTCGGATAAGGGCCTTTCTAAATGAAACATGTTACGATAGGTTTTTGTTTCACCGCTCGCACGCCACGTGAATCTTGTTTTATTACTTTAATATCCGTAACCGAAACTATCCGAAATTAGCTGATAATACGAAATCATTACATATCCGAAGCTGACAATTTTATTCCTATATCCGTATCCAGATCCAAAATTACATATCCATAACATCCCTACCATATACTATCATTGGATAGAATACGAAATTTTTAAATTTCCATGCATATTTACATATCGATGTTTCGTTTTTTGGCATAAAATAAGGAATCTAAATTACAGCACTCGTGTCATGCTTCATCAAAGTTTTTTTTTTAAATCCGGCCAACATCATTTTGTCATAATATGTTTCTGTTATTAATTAATTTTGTATTAAATATAACATGAGCACAATAATGTGTGTCTTTCATTTAAAGATTACCAAAAGAAAAATGTTATTGGATACTATAAGTAATATTCACTGGGATATATTTACGCGTGAATGATATAAATGATTTTGACTGTATTTTTATGAAGAGGAAACTTTTTATCTAAGTATCATGCATGTTTTTGTATTTTGTAATAAGTTTTTAGCCACTATCTAGCTATTTACATACTACTTGTATTTTTTTTTACTAGGTATCTGAAGTCTAATAGGTCACTTACATTCCTAAAAACAGAAAAATATATTTGCTATTATTAAAATTATCGAAATGTCATTAATAATGATGCTTTGGTGATGTTACAAATACTCTAAAAATAACCAAATACAAAAGAAAGTTTTAAAATTATTGGAATGAAACAGTAAATTGAAATATGTATCATAAAAGAAACTTCTTGTTGCTGTTTAAGCACAATATAAAACTCAATACTTTAAATAAGATAAAATACGTGTTCTATTCTAGAGAATGGTACAATTCTGCCGTCCGTTGAGATAAATCACCGCTATCATTGGTCGATATTGAATAGACTACACTGATGTTACTATTCGGTGTGGTCGGCATATATTCCATGTCAAGATAAAAAAAAAATGGGTCAACGTAACTTCATCATATCCAACAATAACGAAATAACCATTTTTTATGGCATCGAATGACGAGACGAGCATGCCGTTCGCCTGATGGTAAGCGATACGACCACCCACAGAGCCGCGCCGTCCATATGTGCGAAGTGTGCGGCGCACACAGGCGCCAAGGCAATAGGGGCGCCGAAATCATGATGACATTTTACATTTGTTATACTACCACTATATTTCTTTATAGGTGAGTAGGTAAGACAGTAGGTACACGTACAAGTCTTACGTATATTATTACAAACGTCTTACAAAAGCTCATTTTCTAAATTAAAACTTATGAAACAGGTTACAGGCGACAAAAATCAAAGGCGCTTCATAGATTTCGCACACAGGCGCTGTCTTGGGTCGGCGCGGCCCTGACCACCCATAAACAGTAGCAACACCATCCAGCACCTTGAGTTACAAAGTACTGTGTGGCATTGCACTGCGCTCGTCATCCCGAGACATAAGATGTTAAGTCTCATTATGTCCAGTAGTTACACTGGCTACAATTTCCTTCAAACCGAAACACAACAGTGCATGCACACTGCTGCCTGACTGTAGAAAGACATTGCGGTGGTACCCGCCCAGACGGACTCTTACTTATGAGAGACCTACCACCAGTAATATCATGTCGTTACATAAAATGAACACCCTGTAGTATAATTGGCAAGTATTTGTGCTTTGGTTATTTTATTTCTCCACCAAACGTTTTTTAACAGTCATTATAATTATTTTTTTTAATCATTATTGCCATGGTTAACGTTTTTTTTATATATCTATCACCATTATTCTAATAAAATATACTTAACACACTCGAGATAATTTGAATGCTGTGTTAAATTATTCCCTTAGGCCTTTGCAATTGACAGTCATCCTTAAAATTAATAACAAGCGTTTTAAAATAAGCTGCCACCATGAAATCTAGACATGATTATACAGAATGTTCCATTTATAGCGCTTATAAGTTCTTCCCTAAATTTATTGGACACTCTGTATATAAACATTGCACTTATTCGCCATAAAAAGGAATAGCCATCTTAAAATCACAGGGCAATATATAAAACTTAACATATTTAATACTATGATATAACCTCTAGAATTATTTTAAACGATATCTCGAATGCGTTAAATAATGGTATTTATAATAAACTTAACAAATTAAACGCTATCTAGGAATGTAGCCGCACAAATAACGTATATCTGCGGTACTAAATTATATTAACTACCCATTATTATGTATACACCGTGCGGGGGACTGTATGTTATTTTTTAGGCTTTTTTAATGATGCTATATACTCTGAAAATGTAAATAAAATTATAATAAATAAACCAGAACAGAAAGTTAAATTAAAAATATGTTAAACAAGAAATCAAACGTTCGTAATGTAATTTTAGTTGCTATACAACATGAAATTAGCAACAGAAAAGAAATTCGTTTTAATCGATAACACTTGTCTGCCAATTTGAACAGTATTAAAAAACTATTTAACCATTATGTTATTGATTAATTAAAATAAAATTAATTAAATTATTATGTCTTGGTGGATACTGATGGAGGACCAAGGAAGAGGTGGATGGATTGTGTAGATGATATTAAAGAAAAGGTCGTGAATGACTTGATGACGAAAGATAGAGGAGAATGGAAGAGAAAAACATGTTGCGCCGACCCCAAGTAATTTGGAACCAGTGCAGGAAGATGATGATGTTATCGATTAATAATCGCGATATTCTTCAGTGATCAAAATTTATGGTTTCAAATCTCAATTCATGCAACAATGACGGGAAAATATTTAGATTTATTCTAATGGTAACTTTACCAATATGTCAAACTCATATAATACTGTTCAATTTAGCTTTCTCCTATATCTTTAACCCTTCAAGGCCCGCTTATATATATAGATGTATGAGAAAACCCCTATTTATATGGACAGCGGTGTCCGTCGCGAGCCTTGACAGATTAAGAACCTTTTGTTCATAATCCTCGTGGAACCACTCCTGTATATAATAGCAAACAAATCGCACCTTTAGGACGAAAACGACACAATAAAAAAAAATAAAAAAATGACATCATCATAAAATGACTTAAAACGGTCTCATAAATCAAATAAAAATGGGCTCGAAATAACAGTTTGGTCCTGTACCCGCTTAAATATGGCTGTGATTAAACTATTGTTGTATTGAGAACTTCGTTTTAAGTCATTTTGTCGATAACTCATTTTTTGTTTTTTTTTAATGTGTCCTTTGTTCTAAAGGTGCGAAATATATGTGATAGAATTCACTTACCGTCGATAGTGCCGAACTCCCTCTCGTGCGCCCGCGTCAGCACCTGCTTGTAAAGTGTCTCAGCCTCCTTGTATTTGCCCTGGAAACAATCGATTATATTTCAAACACTATTATCGATTTTTTCAAATCGATGAAAACTATTAGTATCGATAATTCGAAGCAGTGGTTTGTTCATCGAAACATAAGATATCGAGAAAAAAGTACCTTTAAATGAATGAATCCTACAATTATCGATAGTCAAGTATATCGATATCGATAATATTTCCATCGATACATGTTTTAGTCTGAATATATTCGGACACTTAATAAGTGAAACATGTATTTGTTCTACTTACCTGTTTGAGATAGCAAGAAGCGAGGTTGTTCTTTGTCTTGGCCACGTTGGGGTCGTCGGGGCCGAGTTTGCTCTCATATATCTCCAGCGCACGCTGATAATACTGCTCTACTTCCTCGTATTTGTTCTGTTTGGACAGACAATATACTAATATACATATATTCAAATACACATGATTTACCATTTTCTTTTCATTTTAGACAAACTGTTAGGAGACATTTACCCAGCGGTAAAGCCAGTTAATAATCTAGTAGAAATGTGTATTTTTGAAGTTATACTTCTTTAGGCGCGTTATGAAAAATTGATGGGAGTGAAATTTTACGATGCGCGCATGTGTGACACAAAATTCTCACGGGAGAAGTTGCCCGCTAAACCGCTCATTAATGGCATCATATCATAAAAGGCAGATTTAATGTTAGATTTCAAAAAATTTACCGCCATTTTGAGTTTCTTTGTTTTAAGGCCAACCGACCTCAAAATCGATATCTGAGCATGGCTTTAGGTACAAGGGGCAGATTCAATGTTAGAAATGAAAAAAGTGGCCGCCATTTTGAGTTTCTTTGTTTTAAGGCCAACCGACCTCAAAATCGATATCTGAGCATGGCTTTAGGTAAAAAGGGCAGATCCAATGTTTGAAATGAAAAAAGTGGCCGCCATTTTGAATTTCTTTGTTTTAAGGCCAATCGACCTCAAAATCGATATCTAAGCATGGCTTTTTTTTAATGATGCCAAAGAAGTATAACTTCTCACGCATACGTACACGCACCGATTTTTTTTTTATAATGTTTTGTTTAGAATCAAGGCGTAACATTGTTCGTGTTGTGACGGTTGCGAATTTTTAATGAGACGTTTGGTAGCGACCTGGTTCTGGCAGAGCAGCGCCAGGTTGTTGAGCTGCTTAGCCACGTCGGGGTGGTCGCGGCCCAGCACGGCCTCGCGGATGCACAGCGCACGCTTGCACAGCGGCTCAGCCTCGCGGTACTTGCCTGCAGACAACATCACATACATACATAACCTTAAACCACAGAACAGAGATAGAGATAGAACTATAATGTGGGCGTAACCTTTCACCCTCTAGTTAGCAAGGCAGCACTAACTCCCGTTTGAGCAGTCTCAGTCGTCATTATGCATTGTCAAAGCTTTAATAACTAGAAAAAATAGTTAAAAATATTAAAATGCCCTATTGTGCTATTCTGGAATGCAGAAATCATAGCTATAGCAAAAATGTGTCCCACAGAGGTATTTCATACCGTCGGTAAGTAATATTTTCTGGTTTATTGCTTATTTAGCTGAAAAATGTATATTGATTTTCTATGTCAAATATGGCACAAAAATTACAGTTTAAAGTGTTTCTTATTTCTTTCACCATAAGGTTAATTTTCGAAAACGAAAATCAGTTGTTCTAGAATGATTTGTCACCAATTCACAGTGTCACCGCTACTCAATTAGTGCATGCATGGTCGATAAAATGTTATCGACAATTATCAATTTTTCACTAAAGCGCTATGTTGTAGCATAAAAACTTTCAAACCCCATACTCTAATTATTTTCGTAAAACATGAACGGATTGAAGGCTGTATGGTTGTGTACCTTGGCCTACAAGTGTGTTGTAAAACAAGTGCGAGTAGTGTTGTCAGTTTTCCAACTGCTTGTTTTGTTTGTATACAATAATAAATGCTACATACGTATTAAAACTATGATTGCATGTGCAGTATTTGTAATAAAATTAGTTTTATTTAAAACGTACATTTGAGAATTGTGAGTGGTCTGGTTCTAATTTTGGTTATATCAATTTCAGTTCATCTCTGGTTGGGATTGCAACCCTACCGGTGAACGACATCTCTTCGACCTCTTGAGCGGCAGCACCAAGCGTGTGAGCACGTAATTTCGTCACCGGCTCGTATGTGCCCATAAATTACGAAGGCTTGGCCAAGGGCCCCGCGGAGTGTTCGCTATGATCAGCTGTACCTGTAGCCGCTTAGCCGTCCTATACGTATCAGTGACCCCGTGACGGCGAAGAGCGTTTTGTTCTAGTGCACGATGAACATATCAGGAATCCTTCGCGGAAGTTGACAGGAGAATACTCGCCGGCCTGCCGATTTTGCGGGTTCTCTATTCATTCCCGGGAGTTTTACCTCAGGCACAATTTTCATTCACTTTGTCTATCGCGGGTAGAGTTAAAACTGCCTGCATCACCAGAGAGTAGGATATCTTCCCCAGCTGCATGAAGCCTCAGTGATTCCTGACTCTGCATTAGAGGATCGACGACACACTCTTATAGGTATTTTTCGAAATTAAACAACAAAAGTATTTAAATTACGAAAAAAGTATGTAACAAAACCGGGTTCCGGCTAATAAGGTAAGGTGGGAGAACTTACCTTATTAGCCGGAACCCGGTTCTGGTTCCGGTTCTGTCTTGAGCTAAGTTTAGCCGATAAGTAAATAAATATAATATCAACTTCAAAGGTGTGTATTGTTTTATTTAACCCACTGTTATAGTAGCAGATACATATTATGTAGCTAACGATGTTATACAGAAAAATATCAAAAGTATAACTGAATACAAGTTTAACCTTTGCTCATCCTCACACTTCCTGAGGTGAAGCACGTGCTGACTGCTGGCTTGCTAAACCATTGCTTAGTGTATTCTTCTATCTCAACCCGTAACAAAAGGTTAAGAAGTTCGTAATTGTGCTATTAAACTGTGGAACAAACTTCAATGTCTTTTGTCTGGCCTACTAGGCCGGCATAATTGTGCCAACCGTTAAAAAATATTTTCTTCCCTTACCGGTTGACAGTGGACGATAGCCTAGTTGGGAATGGAACAGTCTACCGAGACAATGTCCGGAGGTTCGAAACCCAAGGCCTCTGACTTTTAAGTTACGTGTGTATTATTTATCAATTATCGTTCACTATAACGGTGAAGGAACACATCGTGAGGAAACCTGTTAACCTGAGAATCCTCCATAAGAATTTCGAGGGTGTGTGAAGTCCGCCAACCCGCACTAGGCTAGCGTGGTGGACTAAGGCCTTAAACCCTTTCAAGAGTAGAGGAGGCCCGTGCTCAGCAGTGAGCATTATATAATACAGGGCTGGTATTATTACCGGTTGACATTTTCCTTAAACTTTACTCTATTTAACTCCGGCAGTGAAATTACTATAATATGTATAAATACTCATTATAATTTACTGCAAACTAGCTATACTGTAATACTGTGTAGGTAATACATTATGTAATTTAACATACATGTTTGCAGTATTGAAATTTTAAATTAAGAATTTAAAATCTATACTAAAAATAAATTTTAATTTACTGAGTGAAAATTTTATTCAAGATATTTTCAACATCTTTTCCGGCGCTTATCAAAATAATATTATATATTATTGTAATAAGTCAATTTCATTAATTAATGTTATTTATAATTTTTAGCCATAAAATAAAAAACATCGATAGGTTTACAAAAAGGTATCATATGGGTGCAACACTATTAACGCATGCTTAGCGTACATGGTGTCAATCAATAACTTTTCTTAAATCGACAGCCATAGAGATCTTATGAATGCCATCACCATTATATGCCATCTAGCGTGGAGTAGCGGAATGAAATCGAATTAAAATCAAAATTCAGGCTGAAGGAATAATATCGTATGAATTTATGTGAATTTTTAAAATATGAAGTTTATGGAATGGCATTAAGGTTAAATTTAATGCAAATGATTTTGTATTATACGTTTTATGTTTATTGCTGATTTTGGCCAATCATAATGAAAAGATGATAGTATGTGAATATACGCATGTGTGAGTTTGGCGACACTGGTTTTCTTAGTAAATTGATGCTAAACTCTATCCATTCTATCTTTAATTCGTGCCTTAAACCATAACCAGCACTGGGGGTCTAGGATGTGAAAAAAAAACACGATGCGTCTCCGCTTCGTTTTATTGTGATTGGTTGAGAGACTGACGTATCGGTCTCTCATATCTAAATACGATTGAAGCAAAATTAGGAGGTTATGTTCCCTTCATTACAGATTTGTTCGTATTGAATTATCTTCGAAACATATTTATTTTTATAAATTACGTAATGAAACATTTCTAAATGTTTTTAGAACTCACAATAAAGTATGTTTTACACCTCTTTTATTATTTTTATCAATGACATACACATACACATAGTACATAGAGTACACACATACATAGAGTACTTAAGTATTATTCTTAGGAGCATAATGTAATTTCACACCATTTGGTTTACTTTTATGTCTTAGAGCATCCAGATACACAGCAATACATTATCAACGAATTAAATATTATGTTTCAACCTTTAAATATTTACATTTTACATCAATGTCAAGTATCGATGTGCTCAAAAGATTCAGATTGCGCCACCAGATAGCAGAGCTTACGAAGTGCACGTTCCCTATAGTTGTATTGCTTTTGTGGTAAGACTACCACGCAGAAGTCGCGGGATATTGAATTATTATGCTCAGTATAATCCCAGATTTTGGAATTGAAGCCGTAGGTAATGGGCTTAGTCCCAATACATGGCACCTTTTATTCTCGTGTATAAACTGTTATGTTGGTTTCACCAATTTTACGGCCCAATGTCGACACTTGGGAGTATGGCATCAAACATAACTTATGAAATGCGGGTGATACACCTCTGTCTACCCCTGAAAAGGGAAATAGACGCGACGCTATATTATACCTATACAGGGTCATTTTGACATTGCGTTAATAAATAAAACCACATACTCCTCTGTACTTTTGCTTACGTTGTGCCAAAAATCATCTATGAGAAGCGAATATTTTCAGCAAAAATCGAAATTGAACTTTCCTAGTTTTCTTATAATTTTATAGTTTAGTGCGAATATGGCGTGAGGGTGAGTGTATTTGTGACTGAAAGTGTAATGATGCTCCTGCGATGAATCCTTCTAGAGTAGTAGTAGTGGCATTAGGGCATGTAAACTTAAAGTTACTTTATTGACATTTATTTTGTTTGAAACTTACACTTTTTTATTTTACATCTATAATTAAAATAACCTAATGGAAAGTGTTCCTTTCAAGGTGATAAGTATGAGGATTCATTTAGTAACGCAATGCCAAAATCATCATGTATATGTTGTTACCTCGTTTGCCGTACAGCACGGCGAGGTTGTTGAGCGTGGCGGCGACGGCGGGGTGGTTCTCGCCGAGAGTCTTCTCGCGGATCGACAGCGCGTCGTTCAACAGGTTGGCAGCCTCCTTGTACTTGTTCTGATCTCTGGAATAAACAACAGGTGGTTGAAATGACTGATTGGCTTTCAGGGAAGCGGGTTTTGATGGGTTAATTGTCCTTGACAAGCGAGAAAAATGTTAATAAACGAGAAAAAAGTGTCGAATTCATCTATGGGTAAGTATAAAGTATTATGGCTGTTATTACCATGTTTAATATCTTATAAAAGTGTTACTTACTTAGACATAGCGAGATTGCTTTCCGGCGACTAGATATTTCAAAACTTTATTTTCGCCCTGTTAATTAGTATCAGATTGCCTCGGTGGCATAGTTGTATTACGGCACGACTGCAATGCTGGGATCTCGGGTTCGATCCCCGGATCGGGCAGTGATATTGGATTTTTCTATTCAGTATCAGCCCGGAGTCTAGAATTTGTGCCCGATATGGCGATAGGCTCCGCCCCCTATCACACCATGGGACGGGAATACGCATGGCGAAAAGTGAGTGCACTAGTTGTGCTTGCCTACCGCTTCGGGATCAAAAGGCGTGATAAGTATGTGTGTGTGTGTGTGTGTGTGCGCGTGTGTGTGTGTGTGCGCGCGCGCGTGTGTGTGTGTGTGCGCGCGCGTGTGTGTGTGTGTGAGTGTGCGTGAGTGTGCGTGTGTGTGTGTGTGCAAGTGTGTGTGTGTGTGCAAGTGCGTGTGTGAGAGCGCGCGCGCGTGTGCGTGTGTGTGTGTGTGTGTACGTGTGTGTGTGTGTGTGTGTGTGTGTGTGTGTGTGTGTGTGTGTGTGTGTGTGTATGTGTGTATGTGTGTATGTGTTTATTAGCATCTAAAGATAGTTTTAAATAATTACTCTAGTTAGTTTACGCTTCCATTACCTGTACACAAGGGCGAGTATGTTCAGCATGGTAGCGACATCAGGATGATCATGTCCGGAGGTCTTCTCGAGATCCTCGAGGGCCTGTTTGCAGAGAGGCACGGCCACCTCGTACCGTCCCTGCGACGCGTACTGTATGACGAGGTTGTGCAGCGTGCGCAGACGAGCTGGTATCTCGTAGCCCGCGTTCACTTGCTGGGCGAAGTGCATCGGCGGTGTGGGCGACATCGCTGTGGGTCAAACGAGGTGTTTTTTAGTGAAAATTTTAGATAATTTTGTACGTAAACGTTTTGTTTTAAAAACAGACGTCAGTATATATCGGGAAGATTGAGAAATAATAATATGCTGCTACAAATATTAGAAATGAGAACGTACCAAAAGCTAGATTCGTATTGAATTAAAACTTTCTAGAAAATAAAGTAGAAATAATGGCCAAGCCGGCGTAAGTCCCTTTTGTTACACCAATAAAAACCGAACAATTGAAGGAACATGACTTCTTTTTACTTATTCTTATCTATAGATATTGGTTTCTTCACTCAACTAAAACCAGACTCCACGCCATGGAGACTATGTAATGTTACTAATCATTGTCACTTACATTTGTTATTCCTGTTGTCCTCATGGTCGTCGTCCGGGAACAGTTCGACCATGGGGTCGTCTCGCTTCTTCTCGCCCTGCCCACTGCGGTTGTTCTCCGACTCTTCGGTCACGTCACTGTCGTACTTGCTGGAAACAACAAAATCTCATAAAAAACCTAATCTTATCTCTTTTATTTAAGTATGTTTATTCCTGTGACAGGGTTGTACTATATACCTTAGTTTTGTTCGCGTGAAAATCTATCAATCGTCGGGTTGATTTAAGAAAGTATACTTTAACTGTGTTTTCGAAAATATGCATAACCTAAGTTACTTGATAACTTAGATTGGTAAACAATCCGCCAGGAGTCGTTACTTCCGTACGACTCTGTGTCACAAACTTGAACACTTAGTTCCGTTCATCACGACGTAACACTAGCAGCTTATGTACTCACCGTATAGAAGCCATAAAGTCCAAGTGCTTGTTCTCCTCCTCGAGCTGGGCGACCCTCTGCTCTGAAGCCTGGAGGTGCTGCTGGGCGGCGGCGAGCTCGTCGCGGAGCCACGCGTTCTCCTGGCACAGCCGGCGCACCTGAGTGCGAAGCTTCTGTTTCTCAGCCTCCACTGATTGTAAGTGGGAAGCCAGGGCCATCATTACCTGAATATAAAACATGAGTTGATAGAACTTGAGTACGAATAAATATTGTGTACAATGAAAAATATGATATGGTTTTCTACATATTCTAGGGTCAACGTCCTGGGTTAAAATAAATTTCTTTGCAATAGAAAAAGTTAGTATTCGGTATTGATTTTTGTGCCAGATATGCAGACAAATCCGCACTCAAGTCTCAATCAAATTGGGCTAGAATTAAGTTCAGCTAAGAGGGCGTACACTAGTTGCTCCTCTAGTCTCTACTTACATTATTGGTTATTTCTAATGTATTGTTTAATCTGAAACCATAATTGCTTAGCTTGAAATAGATGACATTCAAATTGAATTTCAGACTGATCAACTAAAAATCTGCAGGCTGACATCGTGTCACCGTATTAAATTTCGTCACAATACATGAGCATCCTAATCAATTTATATAGGTAACATTACAAGCTTGGTTCCTGTTTTCCAATAAATTATACATAATCGTGTCTATCAAATCCCTTCTCACCAAAATCGCGATTGGAGTGAGCTTAGAATATGTTATTATTAAGAACGTGAATAAATAACGGTTTTCTTAATGACGTTATATTTATATTTTCATCAATCTTGGATAGAATGACATTTACAACCAATTTATTTTATGAACGAGGTTTAATAAAGGCAATTACTATTACGCTTTAATGTGTATCTTTCTTTTTTACCTGAGAATTATAAGCATAATGCAGTAAACACAGAGTTAACCCTTAACTACCCAGTATGCTTTTGTAACGTACCTGACCAGTAGTGTCCGGCGGACACACTACAGAGATAAAATAGAAAAACCGTGTTAAAATCCAAAAACTACTTTTATTTCGATGACTTACATTCGCGTAAATATAAGAAATCATTATTTATTTATTTTACCTTTTTTATTACTTTTTTCAAACAGATATTACACGACATAATATTTTTACCAAGTGTTCAGAGCATACATTTCATACGAGAATACTGTTAAAAAGATTTGTATATTTTCGATGGAAAAATATTATGAAAACGGTTCTTGCTTTTTGCTCAGAAGATTGAGCAGCTCCTTGATCTGTGGTAGCATCAGATGATCCCCTCATGTCTTGGATTATATGAGTACGATTCATCTTTTACACATACAAACCCAATTTATTTTTTAGAAAAGCCGAAGGTATTAGATGCGTCGACACATTGAAAATTTTAAGATATAGAAACCTTATTTTGTCCTCATAGTATTTAACTACTATGAGACCATTTTGCGTCTAGGATTTCCTACTACGAGGCATGTAAAATAATTACCAAAAGTAACTTTTCTGCTACTTCGAACGTACGATTCACATGACTAGTTGACCATATTGTACGCAATATTTTGACCTTCTTTTCCCAGATATTCGTATCAAAAAAAGGGTATAAGTGTTTCCTTTAGTCACAGATCTCCTAAATTTTAAATCGTACATCAGCTGAAAATCGTCCAGGATTTTTGGGCAGATACTGTTTGAGTTATACCGTACTTTCAAAAGATATATGCTCATCGATTGTAACATTTTGCCCATGCAAATAAAACTATTTTAGGTTTAGGCACACATACTTTAACAACTTACTAATGGGTGCCAGTAAATTTCTTGAGTTTTTGAGAGATTTTGTATCAAGGGCACGTTGAATTTCTCCCTATCTCAGTGTTGATTTCTCAGAACAAAAAAGAGTATGACTGGCTTATCACAAAAATATCTAAGCAATGTGACTGTAACCAAATAGTCAAAATTACAAGTACAAAGACTGCTATTATAACACAAAGAATGCACTGTGAGTTGGTTTATTACCTACTTGATACGATATTGTTTTAAATAAACGTAAATAAACAATCTACCTTGGTACTTAAATCAAACAAAATATATTTGTGTCTGTTGGACACTTATGGGTTGATGCGTTACAGTTTTGCATTACTTGTAATAAATATTAAACTATTTATGTTACAGATATTTTAATTGCACAATTAGATTCAGTAAACTTCGGAGGTAGATTAGATAAAGCGGTTTTTCGTTAAAATAAGTACTTTAGGTTTTATGAATAACCGAACACAAAAATGTGTCCGACAGACACTTGTGGGTTGTTTAGGGTTAATAAATAGCAGACATCGCGTCGCACGCTAAGGATTATATCGATTTGCCTTACATTGTGTTCGAGAAATGGAAACCTATGTTTTTGTGGTTCATGAATTCACACTAATTCAGTACTTGGAAATCATTCGTTTACATAGAACTTGACTTCTTGGAATGTTTATTCTAAAATAGAAAATATTGCGCATTGAAAATATAACGTAGTGTACTAGCCCTCATCACATCACATCATGGGACGGAATAATGGCGAAAAGTGGGTGCACTATTTGCGCCTCTGCCTACTCATTCGGAGATAAAAGGCGTGGGTGTATATGTATATATGTATCTATGTGTGGCATTAATAGACCAATCTCACGTTTGAATAAAATCTCAAGTAGACTTTTAATGTATTGAGCTATTTAATAAACCAAGCTTAAGCAGTCATTTAAAATCTCGTTATTAGCTGAGTAAGCGCTGTTCCACAAGTAAAACTTAGGGCGGTATTAATAGTCAAATCTCAAGTTTGAGTTACATCTCAAGTCGACATAATTTATTAAACTATTCATACATTATGTCTACTTGAGATGTAACTCAAACTTGAGATTGATTTATTAATACTGCCCTTAGCTGTCACATATTGTATCTTAACATGTCATTTGAACCGATGTTAAGATGGGTCTATTAAATAGCGACTATCTTAAGATGCAAACCTTAATTTGTTAGCGTCTCAGCTGATTCGCACTTGAGATAGAAATTGAGTTGCATTTATTAAGACGACCCTAAGATTTGGCGTAGGTATATAAGCCCAATAAACAGATATCATTGGATAACTTGTCATTTATGTACGATAACTTAATCGTGAATAATACAGTAGGATTACAGCTGGAAACGATCACTCAATCGTATGTTTACACTTGGGTCAGTGACATATTTAGAACAGACTTTGTGTATTGTTTTAAAAAAAATACCGAATGGTTTTCGATGAAATTTAGTAAGTATAGAAAGCCTGTGAAGATGATAGGCTACATTTTATCCCGGAAAAATATAGCAGGACGTTTATCCCACAAAAAACTATATCACGCGGGCAAGGCCGCGAGAAAAAGTTAGTTAACCCTTCAAGCCCCGCTTATATATATAGATGTATGGGAAAACCCTATATATATGGACACCGGTGTTCGTCGCGGGGCTTGAGGAGTCAAAAAATA
The DNA here is from genome assembly GCA_949316025.1 of Lapara coniferarum. NCBI lineage: Eukaryota > Metazoa > Arthropoda > Insecta > Lepidoptera > Sphingidae > Lapara > Lapara coniferarum. Next base: position 35,862,887 of record OX438924.1, on the reverse strand, counting down.
ATGTAAAGTGAAATGAAGTCAGTTAAAAAAGAAGCATAGCAGTTAATCAGCTTCAAATGAAACAAGACAAGTTATAAAACAAATATAAAGTTACAAACTATCGTCACAAGTTAAATGGAGAAACATCCCGACTCCATGTTTCGAGCACCCTAAACAGAAAATAACACACTCGCAACTCATAAAGTCATTATGTCAGTCACTCGACTAGTGGTAACGCGTGGCATGTATAAATAGCCTTGGTGGGTAGACAGCGCGCCACCCTGAAGGTAGGGTTGCCAGCTACACTCTTAATATTCGCGCTTATAAAAAATGGTTTGCATGAAAATCTAAAATAGGTATATATACTTGCTATTATATGGGGCTTAAAACGGTTTTCAAATTGTGGCTACGTTACATCTGTGTCTACCTTTAAAAACGGAAACGCGTGATAATATAAATTCATAAAATATTGCTGAATTTATATTATTTAATTTATAAATTCATTGTTGTTGTTAGCCACTTTGTAAGGTGTATTTAAGCAGTTACTTAATATTATTTATGCCACTTGTCCTATGCAATAATTACTTTGTATAAAAATCGAATAAGGGCGCCATTGCAAAACGTAATCTAATATGTAACAGATTTCTTTAGTTTTAATATACTTTGCCACAATATATTTGCAGACAATTATGTTTATTCACTGCCAAAATAGCAGTAATTGATATGAACACACTATAAAATAATAAATCACATCTTTCAAATGGGGGTTTCCTATTTTCCACAAAAAGCTGGCAACCCCCACATGTGCAAGGGTTCCTCACATCCACACACTTCTGCTTTCACTAAAAACAAACATTCCCACGTTCATCAGTTCATTTTGTCGAGTCAAGCACTTCCTTTCATGAGAGATGAGACACAAACGATGGGCGGGAGCGATTACAATCATTATTAGATGAGTTATTGAGAGCGATGCATCGTATGACGCATCCTACTACTATAAATGGGAAAGTCTGTGTTTGTTAGTCAATTACGCCTGAAATTGTTGAATGGATTTAATGGAACTTTAGCACTCTGATCATATCCCCATGGAGGTTTATCTATGCTGACAGTTTACTCCTCTAATATTTGTATGTCAGGAAAAGTGTTCTACGCGCGTAGAAGCCGCGTGAATAACAGATCAGGTAACATTTTTTGACAATGTAATAAAATATTGCCCGTCATAGTGTCATATAAGCGTGAATTTGAAGTAATGTATACAATTAATTTATAGGGACAATTATTAGTAATGACACTAATCTTACGTAATCACTTAAAACCTGTAGATTACTTTGCTTACACTGTGTACAATATGTTTAGACAGTGGTTTAGTTGAAATTATGTGTTATTTGACTATAGTAATAAACAACTAATATTATTACAACACAATCAACTTTATTCACATTGCATACTCATTATTCGGAAGAAGAAATGAAAATCATATTAGTTATCACTCTGGCAAATGAAAACCTAACGTTTTAACTATTTTCAAATCAATATGCCATTTTTAGTTTTTAGATAGTATAGTCTAGCAAGTAGACTAGGAGTATGAGAAGGATTAAATCAAACATACTCGCTTGATCTACCACAGAGCTCATCCCAAACCAGTCAGCATCCGATATCTCGCACCGCATGCCGCGTCATCAACCTGAGAAGAGGGTGCATCTTTGTGTCGCCCCGCCGCGCCGCGCCGCGTTACACGGAGTGCCACTACCCCACTGGCGCTATTTTATTTCCACCTCTCAGTGCACTTTACTTGAATGCTTAAAGCAGAAATGTAGTTTGTGATTATTGTTGTAATCATACTTATTACCTACTAATGGATGCTGTGTGTACTATTTAGGGGAAAGTTCTTAGTAAACCAGATACAGGTACGAAAATGTGTACCTACATAAATAAGAAAACTTATCATTTTAATCTGAATAATATTCTTGTATTTCAGTTAAATTTGCATTCCACCTTGGGTTGTCTCTTTCTTTCATTGGTCGCATAGAAAAAACATGTATATTTTTGTAGGGGATCCAAAAAATATTTGTTTATCAGTTTTCCTAATGTTCGTCATTACGTGTGTGTGTTAGTTTATCAATAAATAATAATACATAATGGTCTTCTTTACGTTACATTGTATTGAGTAATGGTAAATATTTGCGTTTGATGTTTGTTTATATTTATACAATCGATCCACCTACGCTATTCCAATAAGAGTTGATAAACATTGTTATAACGTAACACAAAAATAATTACGTGATTCTCTATTGACTTCCTAAAATAACTTAGGTATTATATTGAAATAAAACCATTTATCGGATTTATCGCGGTTTTTTTTTATAGTGTTATATCCATTTATAACATCGCGAAATTTATTACAGTTTGAAAACACACATCACAAGTGTACCAACCATATCTATCTAGATCCCACAAGGGCTTAGAACAGTGGTTCCTAACCTGGGGGTAATTACCCCTGCGGGGGTAAATCAGCTTTTCTCTGGGGTTACCAAAGAGCCTAATAATAGTACTCTATAAAGTTTATATATTATATAGGTACTTATTATCTAGATAGATTAATTAGGTTCTTTGTTGATATACGTTATGATTGTAAGACTAATGTGCAACTATATACATACATACATAGTATCACGCCTCTATCCCATAGGGGTAGGCAAAGACTATGGATCGCCACTGCTCGATTCTGGCACACTACTTTCGGTTCCTCTACTTTCATCAATTTTCTCATGCACTCCAGCCGGTTCAGGGTAGTTTTGACCTGGCCTTTACTTAGAATGTCAGATATCTGACATTCGAAGGTTCGGTGCAGTCGACCCCTGTCGGCCCTTCCATCCACACTCGCCTTATATATCCTCTTTGTCAGTCTCCTATCATCCATCCTTTCCAAATGCCCAAACCACCTTAGCATACCCTTCTCAATTTTGGTCACTACATCCTCTGTCACTCCACACATGTCCAACACCCTAGTATTCCGCACTCTATCACACACAGTCAACAATGTGCAACTAATGATTAATAAAGGTAGGTACTTTTATTTGCTTGTATTATAAAATAAAATAAATTAATGGGAGGAACGCGTCGCGATCCTCATTTGAGGGTCGATCGATTTCAAGTTAGAGAAAGTCAGTTTTCCTAACAGATTACAAGGGTAATAGTAATGTAAAGGTTAGGAACCACTGGCTTAGGATGTAGCAAAAAGCACGACATGACTCAGTTTCGTTTTATCGGGATTGGTTGAGAGACTAACACGTGACGACGTATTGGTCTCTCGATCAATCACATCTCAATAAACAACATCGTCTTATGAGTTGCGTATTTTTGGCACATTCTAAGCTCGCTGACAAGAAAAACAATGATAAAAAAACGAACCTCAAACAACGGCATTGTAAAAACCACTTGCCCCTAAGCGTGTCGTAAACAGCAGTTCTCGGCATGTGTAGACTGTAGGTGACCTAAATGACGCCGTAGTTTGTGGATCTTTCAGCCTTTTAGCAGAACTAGGCCGACCCTCACCGCCAGGGTAGGGTTGCTACACACAAGCTCATGATCTGCTGATCTGGGAATGATTACGAATGGAGTTGTTGGAATTCTTTATTATGGGTGAAAAGATCCAAGTATTCTAGTAAGTTTTTATACAAATTATTGTCGAAAAACATTCAAATGATGAGGATGGATGAGGCTCGCACTGGACCGGAAGAGGGGCGGGATAGAGAAGAGGCCTATTTTACCCAGCAGTTGGTTGATATAAATTAATTTTAAGTACCTAAAATACGTGTACTATATAAAAGCACCTATTTTCAACCTATTGATAAAACCACTAAAATCGCCAAGTCGACTAATTTAAACTTAGTTTAAAAGCCTAGTATTCGGACTTCTGAGATAGTAATATCTGGTTAAGGGACACAAACTTTCGCTCCCGGATTTCCCTGCCACCTGGCAACCTCGCCCCGTTCTGGCGCTAAATAGCCGCCGGTGGAGAGATGGTGATTAAGGAACGTTACCGAGCGTTAAACGAACGACAAACTAAAGAGAAACTGTGCTATAATGAACGTCGGAGGGAAACGCGAGTGTTCACGTTTGAGTAGAAGTGTATTTTTTTTATTGGAACGTGTATAGGCGACGTTTATGAATGGTGGTCGGCGACCATTCCCACGTTTTATATAAATCAAGAGTGTCTTTGAGCTCTTGTGTATTCTCCGGGTTGTTACTTGTCAGTCAAAGTTCTATAAAATTACTGCGTCTATAATCAACTGCGAAAAAGACAGGAGAGAATTTCAAGAGCGAAATGATTCATCAAACTTACATTCTTAATTATTATAAACTGTCACAAACCAGGAAGCACCATTTGATGCAATGCGAAATACTTCCAAATAAGTTTCCATAAAGCTCAAATTAGAAAGAAATATACGAATCATACAGTATTGTCATTGCAACATGAATCGAATCCGGGAACCTTAAACGCCGACTGCTTCATATTTATATCATTACCTCGCAAGTTTAAACACAAACACTATTCACAATCATTATCTAAGATACCATAACACGACAACAAACGTGTTTAAACAATTAGTTATTATAGGTAACACTTCATAAACAAACAAACAAATCAAATACTTGCCTCTTCATCGTATCCAAACATGCAATCCATAATATTTTTCGATACACACTGTCCCATAATGCTTGAAATTCTAGGAGACCTAACCCAATGGCTATTTATAATTAAGAAGCATTTATTCTACATTTGACACGGGTCTGAAGATCTCATTAACCCTCATCTTCAACGTTCCATTTAAAAATCCAATGAAATCAAATCGGTAGGCAAAGTGATAAAGATATTATGATGAAAATCGCTCTAACACATTAACACACACTGTTTGTCAATTTTCAAAAATAGCAAATTTTTCAATGATGTCACTTGAAAAGACTGCCACTTGACTGAACCTTTACTACAAAAACAAACTAATAAAAAACATAACCCTCCTTCTTTCGCAGTCGGGTAAAAAATAAATAAACACAGAAAATTCAAACTTGCCTCTTCATCAAATCCAAACATGCATTCCAATATCATAATTCATCACCAAATGTTTCTATCGCGTCTATGCAAGTCTACACGTGAGACACACCATAAGCAAATCAACATTACAACTGACAACACTGTCGTAAACAACAGACCTCTCATCTGTACCCGAGAATCGAGCGTGCGAGTAATACCATCCAGTCCACTGACAAACCGCAGACCGCAAGGCGACAACGTGTCACGAATTCGAGATTACCACGTGAGACGTGCAATTAAGTTGACTCAAGTTATACGCATACGCATACTCACGCCTTTTATCCCCGAAGGGGTAGGCAGAGGCGCAACTAGTGCACCCACTTCTCGCCGTGCATATTTCGTCCCATGATGTGATAGGGGGCGAGCCTATCGCCATATCGGACACAAATTCCAGACTCCGGGCTGATACTGAATAGAAAAATCCAATATCACTTTGCCCGACCCGGGGATCGAATCCGAGACCTGCTCACCTTACCTCACACTTCATCGGGGAGCAGTCGCACATTCCAATCTCGGACAACTTACGTATATTTTACGACCAACAAATATCTTACTAAAATGCATTACCTCGTAACTGAAGTCAGAACTCCATGGTTCAGAGCGCAAGCACCTACGCTGCTACTGGTACAATGAAGCGGACAGTAGTAACTTTTTACCAAAACAGTGTTTGTGCTAAACAAATTACTTGTATCTCGAGCGTTATTTCATCGGTTAACAGGCACGCGTTAATTGTCACTTAACTTCGGAAAACAAATTGCATTCTTGCATGAAACATACAAACACAAACAAAACTCGTAACGGAATTAACTGTAATTTCAAATTCAAGACATTCTTGCTTTTTTTTATACATCCAAATCCTCGATTCAGCGATCTAATAATATAAGACCTAAGCATCATATATGCCCTATAACAGTAGCAACACGACGTAGCACTGCACGACATTGAATTACAAAAATTACCCTAATGCATTAGATTTTGAGTCTCATAATAGTAATAATACAGACTATACTATCCTTCACAGTACATAATAGTGCATGCACATTGCCATTGTACATAATGCGGTGATAACTACCCAGGCGGACTGTACAAGAGAAAACGAGTAAATCATCTAACAAAGTCATCATGCATAGTTGAATTAACTGAACTTTCAAAACTTCAATGTCGCCTATCTACTATGATAGATTTGCAAATAAGTTGGCAAAGTTTTGTGTTAACTTGTTCGTAGGCGAAACTTTGGCACAAATTATTAGTTTAACCAGAGCGCACAATTCATTTGCCTGTCGGATTTACGAGCCAGCGCGGCGCGGCGTTGCGAGAATCGCTGAACTATCGCTAGTTTGCTCGTATAGTAATCTACTGTTGATAAATTAAGTCATTCATGAGATTCTTTTTAGTACTGGTGAAATTTTAATAGGTAACTGTTCGAGATTACTTCCTATTGCATAAGTACATCGCTATTTAATTTTTTATATTATTCATGAGTGTACCCTTTTTTGAGTTATTAGACCAGGGCTTACTATCCTTACATGACTTACATATTGTACTAGATTTAAAGTTCAAAATTCAAATCACGTTATCGTTAAAGACTTTGGTAATTGTAAATTGATCCAACTATCAATATTAATTCCTGCAAAGCTATCACAAACTCCATACACCCACCTGAGCCTCTCCCAGGCCGAGCTCGATCGCGTCGATGCTCTTCCTCACGAGCGCCGCCTTCTCATGCTCGTGCTCGGTGTTGGCGGCCAGGCCGGCGAGCAGCTGCGCGTGCTCAGCCCGCAGCGCCTCCAGCCCGGCGGCGACCGTGCGCGCGCCGGCCACCATTTCCTCCTGCGTCATCGCCGTCATCCTGCCTAATGACTCGATCTTCTTTCTGAAAAGGAGGAAATTGACTTTTAGACCGTGGCCAACAATGTAGTATTTAAAAAACGTTTTTTCTTCGATTTTTATTTTTCATGTATTTTATTGCGACGCTATTTTAACTCCTCCAAAGGGGGCGTTCATAAAATACGTGAGATGTTTAAGGGCGGGGAGGGGGTCGAGTCAAATCTCATCTAATCTTACGTTGGAGAGAGGGGGGTCCCGGCAAATATCACGCAATTTTTTTTCTTATTGAAACAAAAAAAATTATACTGTTTTGGTCCATTTAATCCAGATTGTACATGGTTATAATTAAACTCTCAGCAATATTGATTACTAGTCTTAACTACTCGTAAATAAGAGCACCAAGCAATTTTTTTTCTTATTACAATAACAATCCAACGCGTTTACGTAAGAAACCCACATTTAGAAAAATATCACGTTTGATTGACGGACGGGGGAGGGGGTTGAATAAAATCTCATGATATCTCACCAGGGAGGGACAGAAAATTTTAAAAAACACCTCACGTAATTTATGGACGCCCCGAAATACTATTTCTATCGAACGATTATTTTGACTTGTTCAAGTGATTAGTACATAAATAAAAATTAAAAGTTACCTAAAGATTAAAAAGCCAGCTCCCGAAAATGCATACATGCTCAATAAACGTTACCTATTCATTTCATCTGGACAACCAATTATAAATCCTCAGAAACAATATAAATAATCGAACAAGATACTCATCGGATTTAGGTCAAGCAAAAAAGACAATTCGCAATAATTGCTAACAATTAAAACCCGTCACAATATAAACAATGCTACAGTCAGTTAGTTGACACGAATCAAACGCCATTCAACATTTGTACGCTTTCTCATTAGCCGATAACATCGACCCGATATCTGTACTAAAGGTAAGCAGAAAGGCAAGTATTCCCTTCGATCAAATTAGATGAAATTATTTATTTGTATAGGGGAACAGAAAATAAAGAAAATAAGGTGTCAGCGTTTTATGTTAATCATTCTGACCGACATATCGAAGTCGGTAGAGCTTCCGACATATCGTTACGGGTATCGGATAGTGTAAAAGTGTTATTCGTGAAAGTGTGATTGGTCCATTGTTAAGACACCGATACCACAAATGATAAATAAATATGTGACAACTTCGTTTATCTTTATGTTTTCTAGAAAGTTCTTATATGTGTAATTAAATGACAACGATTGATGTCTGATGATAATGTCTATTGTCATAAATTATAATTGGTTCCACAGTATTTTGCACGAATGTGGGATGTCTTTTAGGTTTCCGATAATGTAATAATACGATTAATAGTTTAATATTACTTTACACATACATATAACATACGAAATATACACACATAATAGTATAAGTACACTCAGACGCATTTGCTTTTTAGTAGTTATTATATTTTTTGTTATTTATATAATGTAAATCGAATTATACCAATAATTATTAATATGCCGAATTATGTACGATGTAATAACTACTGAAGTTAGTATGTAAAAGGAATAAGGAATGGGGAAACTAAGATTCCAAGCTCAATTGATTTTGGCGAAACATTTGAGTCATTCCAAGCTCAATTGATTTTGGCGAAACATTTGAGTCATCAAAGAGGAAGATAAGAGAATAAGGAAGAAATCTCTTATTAGATAGTCTATTACTAATACGGTAGAATCTTTTAGTTTAAAAAAAAAAACATTGTTAAAAATGACGTGTAAAAGTGCCCTTAGGGACCTAATTACTGAATAAATGATTTGAATTTGAACTATTCATAATCTTGGAATGCGCCTCAGTAAAGTTTCAGCGGGATCTGCCAAACTGTCAAATCTACCGACAAGACATCCACTGTGCTATCGAGATAATTGACGCTGATAAGTTATGACAGAATTGAACATAAACCAACAATAGACGAGCTCAATTAATGTTTGGAGAAATTGTATTGCAGTCTATTTATGTTACAACTCCTAACGGCGTTCTCGATGAGATAGTCGCATTTGTAATAGTATAATTTTACCATGATGTCAATCTGTAAACTTTCCTATGTTTGTATTCAAAAAAATATAACAGAAAGGTATTTTCTAAAATAGCTATCAATTTGAAAAGCATTTTATAATATACTGCTCTGTACAAAGTACTTACTGCCAGGCAGTCAATCCATTCTGCGGGAACCGCAACATAACTACCTACAAGTACCAGGGCATCATAATATAACAGAGGAAACACGCACAACACGCTGGATATCAACGAGCTTTCCAATAACAGCACCGTACCCAGTTTCCCGTGGAAGTGACTTGCGAAATGCCAGGGGTGCGCCGATATGGGACACAGTGATGCCGTGTGAAAGCCACTTCGGGTCGGAATTTCGATACATTTCGTGACGTTGGAATACGAGTCCTATTTCAAGTACCATACGAGTGATGTTTTTTTGATAAAGATAATTGAATAGGGAAGTTACACATGATCGTTTTTGTTATGGTATCCTGGTAGTCGTGTTTTTGTTTGATCGTTCCGAGTTCAGTTTGTTTTTGTTTTAGTCCTATCGTATTTCACGGTACAAGAAGAGTGATAAAACGTCAAACATCGTCAATACACAAAGTTGTTCACTTACTATTTAGTAAGATAGACTTAAGCGATTCAAATAGTAATTGGCAACAAACAATTAGCATAGCATTATTATTGTTATGAAATTCAAAAATCTACGGAAAAGAAAACATTATCCATGAAACCTTAGAAAATCTTGTTTATAGATAATATTGTTACACTTTTAGGGTATTTAAGCCAATACAGTGTGTTTGCAACTGACATGATCATCTATATGGAAGACCAAGTTTTTAAAACCTTAAGTCAATTAGTACATGAATGATCATATTTACTTTTTACCTTTCGTGCCAAATAATGTTACACTAAAAGAAACTAAAGAGCAAAAGAAAGCAATTTGAGTTCATTAAAATTTAGATTATATTACAATTATTGTAATGTGTATTTCCATGTAGGTAAATGAGAAACACGCAAAAGCTCTCTGATGAGATCTCCAAAAGAACCAATTTAGAGTAGCTGCCGGTGCCTTGGGTTTAGCTAGATCACATCGCAAACTAATATTCATGTTCTTGATAACTTTTAGCATCGCTAAAAAGTTAAAGTTCTCATATTTCTTATTTATTTTACCTACACTGTTCTTTTTGTTATTCAAAATATCAATAAGCTTTGAAGATAAGTTCCAAAATAATGTGAACAACGACATTATGAGTAAAAAATATCTGAATTGGGCCAAAGAATACAATTTTTTATCTAAATTATTCAGAAGCACCAACTTTCGAAATACTAAACAGTTATCAGATGCACTAATATCGATTGGGTGTATAGATAAGGAACATAATAACCAAAGCTCTCTGTAGTTCGAAGCAAATGGATAAATAGTTTTCGATGAAATTTTCCACAGATACACAGTCTTGGGCCAGTTGTTGATTCGTAAAAAATCCTAATGGGAATTTATGTTAAATCAGGACGTGCGGACGGAACGGCAAACAAACCCTTATATCTTTGCCATATTTGAAGATACTACCGCAGTTTGTTTTTACATTTTCTCAATTGAGCTATAACACTCAATAGGTAAATACTATATTTCTTGAATTGATACGTCATTATCAGATCTCTCTTTTGCGTGTATTCTAACACCTTTATTGATAATACTTTGCTTACTCAGTTTATTCACTTCGAACCGACCACCCGGTTGCATGCTGACAATAGTTCACTAAGCGTCTCAGTTTCTCTACAACTTACTGAACCGTTTAAGTAAGACAATAAGTCCGTTCTACGGTGTTTAAACACATTTATAGGACTGAAATGATCTAGGAAGTAATAAGAAAGTCAGTTATTATAGCGCGTGATTTAGATATTTCAATTGGGGAAGTTCGGTCGATTTTTCTGTGGTATTAATGTTTTTACTACTGTTTACTATAAGAGCTATATTATAATTACCTATGTGATCAATAAACTTATTTCAATTTTAATTAATTTTATTTCATTTACCAAAGGAAGAGCGATGGTCATATTTGTCATTTCTCAATTTTTCAGACAAATAACTGAAGAATCTCAACAGCCTGTTCTATTAATCTGGATTCGGGTACAAATTATTATGTTTCCTCTTTACTTTAATCCAATAGCAAATCTAAATATAGTTTACGTACGTGACAAGATTTATACGGATGTTAATTAGAGATGTAGGTCTGTAGCACTTCCGTCATTAGAACGTGATTGTAATCCAGGATGTCACTAACTGTTTGCGACGAAAGTATGGGTGGCTAGGAAGTCCTAATTGACACCTGTTACACAGCGCCAGTCACCTTGACATTGACGTGGTCATGGATATGATTGATATAACTTGGTGAATTAAAAATATCATTGGAAAGTATTTGCTTTATTTTTTTTATCGCAGGGAAAAACGCGTTATCGCTACCACCACTGTGGGGTAAGTGGAATGGTTATGTTGGTTTCACCGATCTTACGGCCCAATGTCGACGCTCGGGAGTATAGCGTCATCCGAGCGAGCATTGGACCGAGTCCCTAACACTATGTACACCCTACACCGGCATACCAACCAAAACCCGCGGTGGCCTTCTTCGGCACATACGGGACGGCCCCGGGGTATCTTATTGCACTAAGATAGTTGCACAGAACCGCCACTGAAGTATTTGCTTTACTGTATCACGGTGTGTCTTCTATTATAAAAGGCTAAAAGTCTTTTTAAATCGGCACTTGCTTATAATACCAAGCTCATACGAACTAATTTATAATACATAATTATACACCTCAACCTCACCTCTAGATGGTTCAAATACAATGGAGGGTCTATTCGTTCTTGAAACATAAAAATGTAAAACATAGAACTAAAGTAACTAATATTATTTTCCTGAAGATCCCCGTGCGATGAGTGAAAGAGGGGCTACGGCGGGCTATGGCGTCTCTACGATGGTTATTAAATTGACCACCCCACCGCCCACAAAATTAATTCCGACATGCCCCTGTCCTTCAGCAGCTTTTAGAAGCAGAATAACTTATGCCGAGAAAAGCTCCGTATAACAAAGGTACGAAGCAGTATACTGTAAAATATTATTTTTAATGTTCAATAAAATATTTCAATTACTACAGTAATGGAAATTTAAGCTATAATAAAGATTTCTACAGCGAAATAGTATAAATCAATACACAAATACCCCAGCAAATATTTATATTACAAAACTAACTTCTAATTCCTAAATAAATATCGCTCAAACAGCGACAAGAAATGATTTCGTATCTAACACTGAATCATTCTCGGAACTCGACGAAAACAAACTGTTTCGTTTTTCTTTGCTTTATCATTGAATAAGGAGTCACATATTGGAAGAGACATGTTAGATAGTACCTGTATGATATCATAGATGCCCAAAAAACGCTAGAGGCAAATAAGTTACAGTAAAATATAGTATACATGCGTGACGTTCCTGCACTAGAGATCCATCAGACATTCATGTCCATAGTAACTGGTCATATTTTCACAAATTAAGTCATTCTAAAATCACCGTTCTGCTTAAAAAGGTTCTGAAATTATTGCAAACTGAAAAAAAATGGCAATGGAAACATATAGTAAGTTAAATAAGAGATCAAATGAGACAGGTGTCCATTCTAGTAACGTAGAACTAAAACTTCAACGTTTGCTACCAGTAATAAAACTGCAATGAGGCAAAATAGTTAGGAATTGTATTCCAATGCACAAAAACTTGAAAAACTTAAATAATAATAGAATCTAATAGCACAATCAACGAGGAGTTAATACTATTTGAAAAAGCAAAAACGTACGTAAATACTTCAAAGTTAGATGTGTACAAAAAATTCTTACGTTTCTGTTTGCAACTCATTTCGTGGAATTTTGAACCGTGAAACTGGATCAGTTACAAGTGTTATGTGACTTTGAAAGTACTGTTTTATTCTGTAGAATATACTAGGAATATGCAAATCATTTTTATTTACCTGTAGTGCAGTAGGTATGTAAATAGCACACAACTTTGTTTTTATTTAAAAGAAGATGTCAGCTTTTTGTATGGGTGTTGGGCCTGAAAATCTAACCAGGCTCAAACTTTAGGGATATTAAAGGAACAAAATATGGATCTTAGATCAATTTTATCTGAGGCAGATGTCAGAACAAAAATACAATGCAGAGCAATGATAATTAAAGACATAAAATGAATACATCCTAATCCCAAGACATTGAAAGATTAATACCAGAATAATAATGCTATTGTATCAAGGTAATAACATAATTTTCCCGCGATATATTATTAACACTAGAGTTGCCTCAAAAAAGCATCAGTGAGCTTAGAATGTGGCAAAAGACACAACTCGTAAGACGATGTCGTTTATTTTTTTTTTTTTTTTTTTTTTATAAATGGCAACTGGTTCCTCTAAATTGAGGAATATTACTGCCAGTGTCAAGTCAACTGTCAGCTGTCAAGTGATTGTGACGCATTCATGTGTACCAATTTTACTCTTTCAGTAAAGAAAACATTTTTTTTTTAGTTCAGAAAATTTAAGACAGATAACCAATGATCAAAATAATTTATAGACATTACGGTAGATAACAAATAAAGGTGTTACTAATACGAAGGACATTATATAATGCATGCAAACACATAAGGTTAATTTCAGTTATAATTTTATAGTATATATTGTTAAGAATGAAACAAGTGCTTTCAAAGATGGTTTGTTACCTAGGCTAAGGAGAGATGAAACATTAACAGGGAGAGGGGCCCCCCGATCTACCAAAATGTCAAAGAGAGAAGGAGATGAGAAACGAGGGCACTTAAATAGTATATGGGTCACGGATCCTTCGTCAAGGCCACACTCACATAAAGAAGAGTCTCTAACATGTAATTTACATAAGTGAACGGGTGAAGAGCAATGACCAATCCTCAACCGAGAAATTGTGGCCGAAATATGTTTACTGAGGCGCAATTTGGAGAACCATGGTCTAAAAGTAATGTGCGATTGTATATTGTATAACCATCCCCCTTTTTGGGAACTAGAGTTCCTCCAAGATGTATTCCAAGCCATTTCCAGATCATGTTTGGCCAGGGCAATCAGATCACAAGCATAAACTGAAAAGTAGTCTTCTTTACCGTGATCAATAGCGTGTTTAGCTAATTGATCAACCTGCTCATTACCAATTATACCTATATGGCTTGGGATCCAAGCCACTGTAACTTGAAGATGTTGCTCATTACATAATTTAATTAAATCTATTATTTCCAAAGAAATAGGGTGAACACAGTTTTTGGCAAATGGATTACTGATGAGAGCCTGGACACAACTTTTTGAGTCTGAAAAGATAACAGAACAAGCAATATTGTTCTGTTTAATGTATTTGATACATTCCCGAATAGCTAAACATTCACCTGAAAAAACTGAAGAATAATGTGGTAGTTTATATGAGAAAGATAAATTAGAATTCATATGTAAAAAAGCAACACCAACAGAACCTTGTTTGCTTAATTTAGATGCATCCGTAAAGAAAATATCAGCCAAAGGCCAGCGTCTTTTTATAATTTCATTCAATTTAGTTTCAGCATCAGAGGATTGTTTAGTAATTTTAAGTGATAACTCAACTAAAGGTAGTGTAATTTTTGAGCTATACTGAACTGCAAAAGCTGGATGAATTTGGTATTTTTTAATAGGACAGTGTATACTCTCTAGCCTCCTGAGACTTACAATTAAACAAGGTAAAATTTTGTGGGACCAGTATGGTTTAGAAGCAATATATGAATTTAATATTCTAAGTTTGGAAAAAAGAGGATGATAGGAATAATGACAAATTTTATAAATATATCTGTCAGAGAGATATTGTCGCCTAAGATTAAGAGGGGGATCAGAACACTCAACCTGTAAGGCATTAGTTGGTGAGCTTTTCATAGCGCCAACAACTATCCTTAGAGCTTTATTTTGAGTCAACTCTAACTTCCTTAATGCTGTTTTATTGCAAGGAGACAGTAAATGGGAGGCAAAATCCAAGTGACTCCTTACAATTGCATTGTATATTAATCTAAGAGAGTATGGATGAGCTCCCCACCAGACACCTCTTAAACATCTCATAATATTTATACTGCTCTCACACTTTTTAACAATATGGTCTATGTGGGCTACACCATTCATTCTACTGTCAAATATTTTACCTAAAAATTTTACCTCTTTCCTTACAGGAATTGGAGTCCCATTGCACTGAATATTTATATAGGGGATCTGGCGTTTTCGAGAGAAGACAACCACTACACTCTTAGAGGCTGATAGGTCCAAATAGTTGTCACTAAGCCAAGAGGATAGAACAGTCATACCACTTTCAATATTATCCCTTGCTAAGCTGATAGAATAACTAGCAGAGTAAATAAGTAGGTCATCAGCATACTGTAAGACATTACACACATCCGGTATGTTATGATCCATATCGGCAGTGTAAACATCATACAGCAGAGGGCTGAGTACAGAACCTTGGGGTAAACCCTTCCATACTGTTCTAGTGGCAAGCTGAACTCCCGGATACCTCAGTGATATAGTCCTACCTGATAAAAGGTTAAAAATAAAATCTGTTATCTTGTTAGGAAACCTTAGCTGAACTAATTTGTTCCTAAGGACCCAAAGATTAACATTATCATATGCCGCTGAGACATCCAGGAAGCCAGCCACCACTGACTTGTTTTGACTGAATGACAGATGAATATCAGTGGTGAAAATAGCATGATTATCAGAAATACTACGGCCTCTCCTGAAACCATATTGAGTATTAGCTAGTAGAGAATGGTGCTCCAGGAACCATTCCAATCTATTTTTTATTAGGTGTTCCACTATTTTTGGAATGGTAGATGAAAGAGCAATAGGGCGATAAGATTCAGAAAAACTAGGGTCCTTCCCTGGTTTTGGAATAGGAATAATTAATTGGTGTTTCCAGTTCTCAGGAATAACACCACTATCAATAATCAGATTTATTAATTTTAAGAAATAATTTAGAAAACTATCCTTGGACTTTGAGAGAAAGGAATAGGGTATACCATCAGGTCCAGGGGAGGAGTCCTTGATATGACTCAGTACTGATTTTAACTCGAGAAACGTAAAAGGCGAATCTAAAGTAGAAGAATTAGCCTGGTATGAATATAAATAGGGGATTTGGGACAAATTAGGAACTGAAGGGGGAGCTAACCGGTCTAAAAAATCATCTACCCAGTTTGTTGAGTAGTAAGACGGAGTATGAACTTTACGAGACAATCTGTAATGCTTAATTCTTTTCCAAACCAGAGACGAGGGGGTGTCAGGCGATAGAGATGAGCAAAATGAACGCCAGCCTTGTCGTTTTTTGTTGTTTAAAGTTCTCTTTGTAGCGGCACACACATTACGATAGTTTAGAAAAGAATCAAGGTTGATGTCAGTCGTACAGATTGACTCTGCCTCGTATCGCCTTTTAATAGCTTTAGTACAATCTGAGTCCCACCAGGGGGGGGAAGGAATTCTGCCTAAGACAATATTCTTTTTATTGAATATAGTCTCTGCAGACGTAAGTATGGAGTCTTTTATTCCCTCACAACACTCTTTAATGTTAATTAGGTTAGGTACAGGAAGTAGATCAATTTTCTCTTCAAGTAGAGCAGCATAAAGACCCCATTTAGTGGGATCAATAATAAAAGGTAAAAGTGGAGGAAGGATAGGAACATTAATATTTTGAGAAGGAAATGAAATTAGGATAGGAAAATGGTCTGAACCATGAGAGAAAGGAAGACAAGACCACGATAATAAGCTGGCTAAACAGGGAGAACAAAAAGAGATGTCAACAAAACTAGGTTGAATGTTGGGAGGAGTGCGGCGAGTAGGGGATCCATCATTTAGTACACATAAATCAAATTCGTCCAAAATATCTAAAAGTTTTATACCAAAAGAGTCATTATTGGGAGCTCCCCAGATCTGGTTGTGGCAATTAAAATCTCCCATTAAAATAATAGGAGGGGGAATAGAGGACAAAAAGCTACGTAATATGGGGACAACCGAATTATCCCGTCGTGAAATATAGACTGAGATAAAAGAAATGTTATTAAAGCGTAGAGATACAAATTGAATAAGGTTGCTATTATTTACAACAGAATGTTGATTAAAACTAAGGTTATTTTTAATAAAAAGGGCTGCACCGCCCCACCCATCACTTCTATCATCCCGGAGAAGTGTATACCCAGGAATCCTATAAGTAGAATGTGGTTTTAACCACGTTTCGGAAATAGCGCAAATAAAAGGTTTGTGTTTATTTAAAAGAAAATAGAGGTCGGTTTTATTTTTATTTAAACTTCTACAATTCCACTGAAGAATTTGATCCATTTTTTAAAAGATTAAAGATTGATAGAGTTATGGTCTGAATAATATTACACGCTACGTGGTTCGGTATATTAGAGTCAGTAATTACTTTAATTAAAGAGGATATTAAATTTTGAATTGAATCAGACGATAAAACTTCCTTCGATACATGTTCATTTGATGGGTTAGGATTTTCTTGATTATTAACAAGAGCACAGCCATTACTAGGTGTGGGGATTTCATAAGATTTTAACAATTCTCGGTGTGCCATTTGATCGTATAATTTAGGAAAAGAAGGTCTTGAAGAGGGTTTAAGAAAAACAGTTTTACGATAGGACTTAGTAGGAAAAGATTGACTGTCAGATATGGAATAGGAAGTAACTTTAGGAGGGGGTGGATTTGGTGAGGATGACAATACATTCGCGTAAGACTTATGAATCACAGGAAACTTGGACATTGCTTCTTGATAAGAAACGTTGTGAGAAGACATAAATTTTTTAATATTTGCTTGTCTACTATGCTCCAAGCAAATTTTATTGGTGGAAAAATGATGTCCTACACAAAAAACGCAAACAGCATCAGACTCTTCCACCGTGCAAGATTCCCCAGCATGATTTTCTGTGCATTTGTAACACCTGGGTTTAGACCTGCACTGTGCACGAGTATGCCCAAACCTACAGCAATTGTAGCATTGAATTGTTGGGTAGACATATTGTTCGACATGTAACAGTGTGTAGCAGCAATAAATTTCTTTGGGCAGCACTTGACCGTCAAACGTAAACACAACAGTCTGGGTTGGTAGCCAACTAGGACCCTCAGGAGAAGAAATTTTTCTACTAAGCCTACGAGTTTTGATTATCTTACCTGATTCTGGTGGAAGTTGAACTAATTCAACTATTTCGTCATGTGTCCACTCAACCGGTATTCCTCTTACTAATCCAATGCGGGATATGTTATGAGAGGGGATATAAACTTTATATTTATTTTGGGGAAAGATAGGATTATCTATAAAATTGTTGGCATCCTTTGCAGATTTAAAAGATATAGAAAGTCTATTGCGACCAATTTTTTTAATTCCATCCTGCAAAATACAAGACAGTTTATTTTTATAAAGGAAAGCTCCAAATTTGATCGGGTGTAAGGTGGACCCATTAGTTGGAGAGGCCTCAGCTAGCTCCACATATACGATAAATGGCCCACAGTCACCACTGGCGTATAGTGACCTTGTGAGCGGATGACCCTGGCCAACCGTCTGAGATGGGGAAGTTTCCATATTGGAAGAACCTAAAGATGAAGCATTAGAAGATTTATCTGGATTTATAATTACTGTATCTATATTCAAATTGGAATTTGATAAAGCCTTTTGTAACTGAGATGATGAATTATTAGATACAATTTTTTTCTTTGAAATTGGACTGTTTTTTTTAATTATTTTTATAGTGTTTAATTTTTTTGAACTAGTATAAGGTATACTAGGGGCTGCTGAAGTAATATATGAGGCTACATATGATGCTGTGGAGGGAGAAGGGGACGGGGAAGGTGTGAAAACATTCTGGTTACTTATGTTCCCAATAGTCACATTATGTGCAGCCAGTACAAAATTTCTATCACTATCCGGTGGAGGGTCGGGTTCTGGTCTACGATCAGTTATGTCAAACTCCATCCTTTAAGCACAATTAGCACAAAACAATTAACAGAAGGTGACAAACACACGACAATACACTCGACGAGACACAAACAAAACTTACCACCATACAAAACAAAAAACGATGAATATATAGTTTTGTCTTTTAATATATTAAACTTATATACACATATACAACACTCAATAAACTAATCCAGTAGAAGTAACACTTAATAGCACTTAAATTTTTAAATTTATTTAATTATCTCACAACATAACCTCAAAGACATGAATGTCGCACGGTAGTTAGACAGAGACCTCCGATGTCGTTTAATTTTGATGTTTGTGATTGATCGAGAGACCAATACGTCATCACGTGTTTAGTCTCTCAACCAATCCCAATAAAACGAAAATGAGTCGTATCGAATTTTTTTGTCACATTCGAAGCCCACTGATTTGGAAGTGACATTGAACCAGACGAATATCGGGCGACCCCCTTATTCGCTTGCGATCCGCTAAGAAATACTAACAGAACTCACACAAACGAGTAGCTCAAACTTACAAGCATCTCACATTTTGGAAGCTACACAAGTTATTGCCACCACATTTCAGAATGTATGTATTCCTCATTTCGTGAATTCCATTTTCCTGGCAACAAAACCTTATCAGCTGGAATCACGGCGTGCCGTCCTCGCTAGTAAAGTGGTGCGACGTGTTGCGTAAGACAGTATAGTATATCAACTTGATACAATGCACGGGCTACAAGCTGTGTTAACTTCGTAATTTGACAGTTAACGATATCCGTAGACGGAGGCTGAGACAAATTTAGAGATTTATATGGACTTAGGTTTACTCATAAAGGTTTAACGCCAAATGCTGTAATAATGCTTGATATGAGATTTAGTTTTATGATACTGTAGACTTAGCTGTTGCCAATAGCGGCTTCACTTCAAGTTTAGGTACCTACGAGTATGGTACGTCGCTTTAAATATGTATATTTAAAAACATACATTGTATTTTATATTAGCGAAAAAGAATACTGATATTCTATTGTCTAACTTTAGAACTCAATGATCCTTGAAACATACTTATACACTAACAGATTTACATAAGTAAACGTAAGCAAATCACAGCATTCACAGCACTGCGTAAATAGAGGCTGTGCTAATCACATGTGTGACGGACCCATTAGAAGGTCACACCACACTGTTGACAAAGTGAGCATCGCTTGAATAACCAATGCGGAAGCACACACTTAGAACGATGCCGCTAAAACAATCATGTTGTTCACGCGATTGCCTATTAGGGTAATATCGTGCTTGTATAATCAAATGTTTCTGCACTGTCTGTTCTGCTAGACGAGCAAAAACAATGTTTATGTTGTTTTTGTCGACACAATTTTTTATAGGAAATTTAGAGTCTTAAATGAATAAATAAGTAACTGAATATTTTACTTGCTTTTAGCTTTAATTTTAAGACCCACACATCCACACGTTCTATCCCCGATGAGACAGGTAGAGGCGCAACTAGTACACCCACTATTCGCCGTGCGTATTCTGTCCCATGATGTGATAGTCTATCGCTATATCGGGCACAAATTCCAGACTCTCAGCTATGATAATGATTAGAAAAAAACAATATCCCGAGAGCTCAGCATTGCAGTCGTGCCGTGGTACAACTGCGCAACCGAGGCAGTCGATTTTAATTTTAAATTTTAGTGACAAGTTGTGTGTTATATAGTAAGATGATTCTAATTAAATGAATAGGACCCGATCTCCAATCACGAAATTTCGGAATATTACAAACTAAGAAAGAATTCAGGAAATCCCCTAAAGTTAACACTTGTCCACATTCACCGAAAATTAACTAACATAAAATCCGGTGCTTAACCCCGCCGCAAGATGGGGAATCCCTGAAACTTAATAGTCTGTCCGTACAAATAACTAAATAATTACGGGACTAAATACTTCCCACCTCTATCCAACAATGCAGTGTTTAAGTCTGCTATTCCGACCTGACTGCGAGGCGACCACCAAAACCCCCGAGTCAGGGGTGGCACGGGCGACGTGGGACGAATAAAATAACCCGGTTACCATGGTAACCAAGGACGACAACCCTCCGCCGGCGAGGCACGCGTGTTTGGAGAGAAAATTAGAAAATTTTATAGACCGTTCCGTCAGATGAAGTGGGTTACGCGGCGAACGAAGACACTTATTTGTGTGACATGAGTGATATTTTAGATAAGAAATTTAGCCACTACTTTTTGTTCCGTTTTAACATAGAAATTATGCTACTAAAAATTAAACGTGCAAGGCTCTAGATTGTTGCCTGATGAGCGGTACGCTTGCCAATAAACTGTATGAACAGTTCACGTTGCTAAATTAGAAAATAAACTACAATGACACCTAGATATTAAGGGTCATAACGCCCTGTAATTACACTGAAAACCTTCAAATTGAAACACAGCAGTGCTTCACATTGTTGTATAACAACAGAAATAGACATAACGATGGTATCTCTCAAAACATGCTTTCGCTTTCGAGACACCTTCCACCTACTACATATTAAAATAGGGAAGAAAAGCCGTCGGTATTTTCTCTTTACATAATTATACATCTATAAACTAGAGCGTACTTACCTGACAGTGAGACGTTTTAATTGGCCTTTTGTCACAATTATAATCTTAGATATCATTTATGCTGAATCTACAAACAATAAAATAATACTTTCCATAATATCGATTTATTAATAGACTGTCCCTTTTATCTACTTTTATTAATAAAACGTTATTGATACTTTATTGGTTAAAGAGAAACTAAAGTTGTTTACCCTTTATGCTACACCATTGATTCAAACAATATAATTGTATAATAATATAGTGGAAAGATAATATCCTTGTATATTATATCAAAATTCTATTAATATAACTGCATCGCTGGCGTAGTTGTATTAGGTACGGTACGACTGCAAACCCGAGGTCTCGGGTTCGATCCCCGGGTCGGGCAGTTATATTGGGTTTTTCTATTCAGTATCAGCACGGAGCCTGGAATTTGTGCCCGGAAATTTGAGACGGAATATGCACGGCTAAAAGTGGATGCACTATGCACTCGGGGATAATAGGTGTGAGTGTGTGTGTGTCTATACTAATAAGATTTGTATTTCATTCCATAAAAGTCTAGTATATTATAATACATTATAAATGGTGGTTTATGCATATTGAAGTCAAAAGAAGAGCTCTATCCAGAGATCTGATTTGGGAACAGTATAGTTTATACTGGGTTTCAAGAACATCTTATAGAGTCACATGTTTGAAGTTACCTATTTGCATCAGTATTATGAGTGTTTAAGATGATGGCCTTAAAGGGAGATTGATTTATCCTTACTTCAATATACCAACTATAATAGCTTATAAACGTCAGGAACACGTACGTCAATTTCTAAAGAGCCACGGTAGAAAACAACGAAAAATTAAATTAACCAGTTTCATACTTATTCTTTAGATGAGATACGGTAGACAGATACCTAAAGGAGGAGAACGCTACATACATTATATAAAATCCCGTGAACATAGATTAGCAAGACCGCTATAAAACTCCATCGCAACGTGAAACTTTTAAGTCGGGAGCCAGTGGGCCAGACGTCATAAATCCTGGCGCGATATAAACTGTACGAGAGGGAGATGGTGGGGGATGTTCCCGGGAAACGCGTGAAAAGCAGGGAAGGTGCGGTTTCTTGGCCACGCGCCAGTGGCGGTCTGGGCTTAACACTGTCGCGCAGTGAGTACTGTCGTATGCAATGGTTGACGACATATGCAATTATGTACTCGTTACTGCTCGGAGCAGTGCAAATGAGGGAAAGGGGAAGCTCAACAATTAATATTTGCTGAAAAATTTGCGTCAATACAGTTTTTTTCCTTAGTTTATTTTTGTGCAATCTTTGCTATGAATACAATAATCTTGTGGTTAATCAAGTATTTGAAATAGACATTAAAACTAGTTTTGCATGCACAACCCTGTTGACAAACCTCGAAGTTACAACCCTAACACAAAACAAGCTATTCTGCGGAAGCCAACCTTAGTTCAACGGACACAAGAGCTATTTTTCCGTTGTTCCAAAGTGAAGTAATGCATTATACACATTAATGGCGACTATAAGCCGGCTGGTGCCAGGTCTGTAGGCGCCGAGGGACAAGGCGCATTGCACTGTGACTAGGGGGCGGGTTTACAGTTTCATGTTTAAGTTAAAGCAAATTATGTTCTATACATATGTTACAAGAGTGATTATCCTGTAAATGTGCAGTTTTTATTGCTAAAATATCAACTATGCGCCAAATAATTACGTGATAAGAAGCATATTTAAATAGAAGGCTGTATCTGAGTCATTCCCTGGCTATTTTTGTAGGAATACCAATACGGGTTGTAACATTATTAAAGTTCTCTTTATAAACTTGCCTTAAGTATGCAATACATACACCTTTTAATGAGAATTTCTAATTATAAAAACCCTGATATTTTTTATTGTATTCTTTAGATCCCTTTTGAAACCCGGAGGGTTGTATCTGTGATCCCTTTGATGTAGGGGTTTCTACCCCAACGGTGTTTAAAATAATAAAAAGGTTAAGATTACCCTTCCTAGAATATACATCAATGCAATACTCTATAATAAAGAGACTAGTAGACAATAACTAAGGCATTAAGTATGGCGGTATAGACAATACGTTTAATATACGTTAATAAATAAATAATATATACGTACATTCACGCCCTTATCCCACAGCTGTAGGCAGAGACTATTGAGCGCCAAATCCTACGATACTACTATCTTGACACACCTCTTAAAAAAAATCATCTATAATGTAAACTGTAAAGTACTGAAAACACTACACTCCACAAGAAATCAAATAATCTTGTAACATCTACTTAGATAATAGTAGTTTACATATCCAATTGAACTAGGTTATAACTTGATGAGTAACAATATTTTGTCTTCGCAGTTTACCCATTTATATCCTACTTCTGGCATGAATACATTCAAATTAGTTGTCCTTCTATTGTAGTTTTTATACTTAAAGAATTTAGAATGCCAAATAAATATGTAACAGATACTACGTGTGCGTCTGTGTAATGCGTTGTAACGCAACACTGCGGTGTTGGACCGTGAATACCGCGAACGAAAGGAGAACGGCGAGTTCGCGCATAGGCAAAACGTATCGCCAATAATTATAGTTATGCAGTTTATGTTTACTTGGTGGCAGAATCGGGATTAACACCGTAACATAACACAGTGCTATTAACGATTGAAGTACATCCACAATTATATATGTGTATTTAAGATTAGCTTACGCCTGCATCCTGAGGCCTTCAGCTCGCCAAACCAAACAAGCCGGCATAGTTGTGTCGAGGAGTAACCATCCCTCATCAGCCGACTCTTATCTGGACCCAACTCCGCTTACCACCAGGTCCAATGGGGTCACATGGCTTGCCCGTATATAAAACATGCCCAAGTCCTACTGCCCACACTGGGCAATCCATATCTTTTAGTGATAGAATACGATCACCTCTTAGACCATGGAAAACCGTATTAGTATAAATATTATAAAGAAAACTTAAATTACTGCTTTAATATCCTATGAGGCATAGTGCTCACTGAGGATAAAATATGTCCTGTCTGAGCATAAAATTTTAATATGGAATTTGTAATGCTCATACATATTCCACGTTCTGAGAACCTTCTGGGAATCTTATCTGACTTCCAGTATTCGTATGGAAAGGTCAAAGACGTTTTCAAGTTTTATGAATTAGAAAATGTGTTCCTTTTTGTACAGACACTTTTTGTTACGTCTTGACACGCATTTTGATGAATGTAAAAATAATAAAATTTTAAAGATTCAAACTTT
Organism: Lapara coniferarum; assembly: GCA_949316025.1. Classification (NCBI taxonomy): domain Eukaryota; kingdom Metazoa; phylum Arthropoda; class Insecta; order Lepidoptera; family Sphingidae; genus Lapara; species Lapara coniferarum. The sequence goes on along the minus strand of OX438924.1, from coordinate 35,838,054 downwards.
TAAAGCCTCAAATGTTGTCATTAACAAATGATAAATAACCTTAGTAAGAAATTAAAATAAGTAACAGCAAAAAAAGCAATAGAATTTCTAATATCCCATATTGGTGAACAAATACAAATGCGTTTTGTCCACAATTTGATCTAAAGTGTTCACAACAACAAAACTAAACAAGCAAAACAAAGCAGAATTTACTTAACGGCTCAACGATCAACAATTTATAGGCAATCACTGTATACGTCAACTTTCGCAAGGACGACAAAGGAATTAAAAGAAGTATAAGCCGGAACAGAACCCAGCATCATCCGTTTACTACAAATCGTCACCAACCGTCACCAAATGAAACAAGCATATTGTCTGTTAGGGCACATGCTCTACCCCTATGTGGACATACATGTCTATATACTCCAAATTCATAACTGCAAAATGCCCACAAACCATAATTTGGAAATGATCAGCTAATGGTTGGTGAAACAAAGGGCTGACTAATTCAATTAATTATCCGCAAGCACAACAAAGGGCGGTCCCAATCGATGTGTCTAGACGCGGCGGCTCTGATTCTGCTTTGTCGATGCATCGGCTTTCAAGCGATGTCGGTTATGCTAATTGGTTATCGCCTCATTACTCTTTTGGGAAGATATTTAGGTTGATGAGGTTCTTGAATCCGTCTTCAGTATTCGACTTGTTTGATATCATGTTTTATGATTTGAAAATAAAACTTTCAAGGGAATTGCTCGGTATAACAATAGTCCCGACCTCTAGTGGGTGCAATTAGTTCAAATATGTTAACGCCTTAGGGAATTGAGGCGTGAACTTATGTTGTAGTATAAATAGTTTTTTAAGCCCTACGTATACTACGTAATAATTAACGTCTAAACTGATAATAACTTTGAAGGGTTCGTCGTGGTTCCAGTTAGTCTACTACAGCTTCCTAGTCATCCGGTAGTTTCGAATCCCGATTAAGCATAAAAACCCGATCAAGTGTTATATAATATATAAGGGACTAGTTTTTAGTCATTAAAAAATTCAACTCAATTTTCAATTTTTTAATTGTGTCGTTTTAGGTCTAAAGGTGCGTTATATCAATACACGCAACAGAAATATACTTTGGCCCATACTAAAATCTAAGTCTACGTGCTACGTGAAACGGCACCCCGACGCTGAATTATTGCGGATTACAAAGACATTTTCAGCACAATCGCACTCGTGCCCTGTGGTCCGGGGGTATCTAAAGAATTTTGCCACGGCATCCCCTGCCTGTCGTAAGAGGCGACTAAATGGGGTAAGCGAGAGGCGCGGGGCGAGCAGTGGAGGTCTGCTCGCTCAACTACTCTAACGTAAGCGACTATGAGGTGGACGACAATGCGGGTGGTCGGTCTCCTGCAGTCGTAGATGCAAAAGCGTGCTCTAGAGTTCGGAGGCTTCTCAGCCTCTTCATTGAGAGAGGGCCACAATGCGGCATCACGCAGGGGCGGTTCCGTGCAACAAGATACCCCGGGGCCGTCCCGTAGGCGCCGAAGAAGGCCACCGTGGTATTTGGTTGGTATGCCGGTGTAGGGTGTATAGTGTTAGGGACTCGGTCCAATGCTCGCTCGGATGAAGCTATACTCCCGAGCGTCGAGATTGGGCCGTAAGACTGTGTGAAACCAACATAACCGTTCCACTCACGCCCAGTGGTGGTGGCGATAACGAGTTTTTCCCCGCGATAAAAAAAAAACAGTCGCACTCCAAATCTCATGTTTCCGAGCCAATATCCCGCTACGCTACAAGAGCAGCCTGTTACATAATTACAAGAAAGTATACTTAATATTGTTTTAGCCGAAACATAATACTAAGTTGTTTGTGTTTTAAAGTTCCCTGGACTAATTAATTATTAAAGTGAGACCTATTTGCTTGTTAAAAATTGTATCACAACATAAATTAGGACACGTTGTACTGAACCTAGAGTTTGAAACCAAAACTTTTGAGATTGGAAAATGTTACGCATAACTAGGTTTTATCTGCTCTACAAGTATGGAGTAGCGCAAATGTAATCAACTTTATTGTAACACTTGAAAGTAAATGATTCACAAAGAAAAATATTGTATCAGTGATCTCTCTTTACAGTTTTACTATTCCCGCACTGGATGAAACTCAAATCTAAATCGCGAATCATGATTTTATAATACCATTTCGTTACAAAGGCACTAAACTCCAAAACCTGCCATATATTTTAAAAGTACAAAGAACAAGGCTTTACAATTTTTTGAAACATCAGGATTCGCATTCATAGCTCTCAAAGCATTTTAATTAAACTCGTCCCTGCAAAAATAACAACATCGCGACTCGGCAGGATAATTGAAAAACATTTTGCACAAACATTGCGATTTCAGTTTCCAAAGATCTCAGCGACTATATGAAATGAAATGTTATTTGCTTCTAACAAACAACTGTAAACTCTCGAGTCTCTTCGGTATATTCGTCTGTTGAAGACTTATTGATGTAAAGGTCAAGGACGCGCGACCTTTCCCGAAGGACAGAGCGAACCCCGCAGGCACTCGAGGTCTAATAAAAGGAGCTAAGAGTACGCTAACATCGAATCAATGTATAGAAATATTACGCTTATATTCTTGTTAAGTTAATAATGATTTCGGCGTAGAAGAAAGGCCAAAGTTAATTACTGAAATATATTTTTCTAATGAACTTCTTTTAAGGCTTAATTAATACTTATCCAGTTCGCAGGAACAAAAGCCAATTGCTGAACCTAGTTAATATAGTTCTATTAAACGTTTTAATCCTAAATTTTAATAATGAAGCTGTCCAAAATAATTCACAACCAAACCTTCGCTGCTACAGAGTTTTAAAGCTCTATTTCAAACAAATAAGTAAAGGGAACATAAACAATTCCAGTCGAAACAATCGTTTTAATCCGAATATCAAGAGTCGACACAACGTGTGTGAGCAGCTAAATTGTCAATTTCCCTCGCTCCTCAGCGTCGGGAGCGTGGATGTTACCGCGAGAGCTTAAAGCTCCGTTGTACAAACACACGCAAGCCTCTCAAAGCTCCGGCTTCGGTACGAGTGCAATTTGGGGATTTGCAATTAGCGGTATAAATACGAAATGGTGGAACTTTTGCTTTCAGTATGTGCGAATGACTGAACAGCAGCATTTTGTGACAGAATCTGAATATAGATATTGATTTTAGATATCGATTAAAGCCTTCTATTAAGCATAAAGTCTAACACGCACAAGCCATCATTACGCATGTCTTTGATATGATTAAGTATGAGACTCAAAGTAATTATTCAATGTTTTTTTCCACCCCCAGTTTAATTCATTGTCTATGATAATACTATACAAAATAAACATTTTATAAAAGGACAGTCTCCTGAACCCTATTTTGCTAGTATTGAAATAAAGACCACCTACTATAGAAACAATTAAAAACTACGCTAATACGTGGCAACAATTTTAATGAAGTAACAATACTCGACACACGTAACGTTGTTACGACAGCCTCAAGTGGTGCCAACAGAGTAGTGACGGGAATATGAGTTGTTGAATGTGACAACATATAGTAGTAATATTAAAAATGCCAAATTTGGTGGATTTTAGATGTTTATTATGTTATAAATAAACGCAGTAACCTTTGAACTTTGATACAGACTGACAGGACACAGATTGACAAGTTGTGAATTAAAATATTATATAACTTATTATACCGGAAGGCCAACATTGAAACTTTTATACCAGGAACAAAATTACACGCGGTCGGACTTGCGAGCAAACCTAGTTGCGGTGTTTCAAACCAACGTACAACGTCTACATAACACACTACACAATCCGATAGGTAAAGCCTAAGATTACTAGGATAAGAAAATATTTATGCAATTCTTCGGAATGCTTTTTCGGGAATAAATAGCATAGTACGACGGTAAAAATCATGATGAATGCCACGAAAATTTAAACAAACAGCCTATATATTAACCAATCACAGCATTTCACAATTCACCGGCGCGGCGCGGCGTCGAAACGAACACAAATTTAAATTTATTAGAATGGAAATAAGCCGTTACACGTTTACAAGACTTTTTCAGATGTATATTTTTTTTTTTTTCATTTTGTGTATGGATATATTATTTTTTGGTTATCCATATTATTTCCGCGATAGTCGGGAAATATAAAAAACCCGATAGTTTACCTATATTCTCCTCATTGGTTTAGTGGCAGCGTGTTTCAGCTGTGATCTGTGAGATTGGAATTATTCTCCCAGACTGGGGAGTTTTAGAAGTTATTTCTTGGAAAAATCACCCCGAACGTCGATACGGCAATACTCATTCATCATCACACCACGGTACGGATATATTCAACCCGGTAAAGATGCACTGCTTCATCTTCTTAACTGGAATAAAGGCGTAAACCTACGTGCTGACATACCGCTTTACTAATTCGTTTTCAATCGACAACAGCGGCGATTACCTTGTATAAACAAGGCTTAATTTCAATAATAACGCAGCGCTGAAACAAGCCGGGCGTTAATAACACCACTCATAATGGACATCGTAAATTTCATCATAAACTGGCCGTGGATTTATGTAGAGCCCTCCATGTGATTAATTACTATACTTAATGGATGGACGGTAAAATTAGGATCGCTTTTTGATGTCACGGATTACATGAAGGAGTCGCCAATCGAATTAATGGAATTCGTGTAGCTTTTTATAACTATTGATTGCTTGGTTTTATTTGCGTACCATTGTCCTTTTATCGGTGATCTGCTCGAGTTTATGGAATGGTTTTAAGTATCTATAATAATACTGTCATAGGATAGTTAGTTTGGTAAAAAATATGTTTAGAGATAGACAATTTGTCGATATATTGATGCACCTTAAGAGCTCTTTTAAAATCGCATCTGCCTTATTTAAGCTACAGAAGATTTCTTATACCGTGCAAGCTTTTAGTCGTAAAGTATTTCCTTTCTTACTAAAATATCAACATTTTACAGAAAATATTTACGCTCTTATACTAAATTGTCTCTATTATCTCTACAAAATAAATAAACATATCGATTATCACGAAATATCATCATACATGCTATTGTCTATCTATACTAATATTATAAAGCTGAAGAGTTTGTTTGTTTGAACGCGCTAATCTCAGGAACTACTGAACCGATTTTGAAAATTCTTTCACTAATAAGAAGCTACATAACTCCCGAGTGCTATAGGCTATAGGCTTTTGCTATAGGCTTTTTATCTCGGGAAAATATTCTTATCTCGGAAAAACATTTTCACGATGGTGGAGCCATTGCTCGCGGCTCGCTCCCGCTCCTGATATTACGTCGATATATTATGAATCTATTTGAATACTAAAATAGTAGAATTCTAACACGCTTAGCACATTACCACTATTTCGCTTATTGGAAACTTGTCTATTTTACTACATATATTCAAAGATTCTCTAGATGTTATTGGCTGCTTTACACGCTTAAAAGGTTTTTCTCCGAATAAGTATCCTATGTTAATTTCCAAGTATAAAAGCTCTCTGAAACATTAACTATTTCTATGAAAAATAATCTCTATTCTAAAGCCCTATTGCTACTTACAACTTATTCACTTTTACATCCGGTCTGAAGTTAAAGAAATGCGTCGCAGTTATTGTTGTTACCAATTAGAAGGTGAAAGGAGGCGTAGAAGCGGCTACGTTCAGGCCGGCCGTAAAGACAGGCATCAGTTGTTACTGATTACCGTACTGAAAGTTGGTTAGACCAACTGTGCGCCCATCTCATATTTTCAGTCATAAAACTTGTCAAAACAAACGTAGACCTTCCCGATGATGCACAGATAACTTAACTTTCCAAAATTGAGTAGTATACTTACATTCTGTACGCGTTTAAAGTCTTCGACATTATAAATGAGGTTAACAATCGTGGCTCATTTCACTTCACTGTTCACTGCACTACGGTAAGCACTATAAAAATGTGTGTAAAAATAATTTTCAATACCAAAAGTCCACTGCTAACTGGTGAGAATTAGATTTTGTCACGACACACTAGTCGACCTTCGGAGTTGTATCGATGTTGGGGTAAACGGATGACGTCATTCTGTTATACGTAGTAACTTTAAAATCGAATTTGTGACGTCAAAGTTATTATAGTATAAGAATTAATCGATTTTAGTGGTATCACTTTTTTGCTGCATATTTAAGTATACCTACCATTTGTAGAAATTCAACACTTTACACGTGTACGACTCGTTCCAAAAAAAATATGTTATGTTTAGAAATGCAACACGTGTATTTAAATGAATTAGAATTTCATACAATAATTTGAAACACAATTCATCGGCTTTCTGATCAAAGCGGACACACAATATAAAGGTAACGTAGGAGTTACAAAAGCACTCCATTACAGAAGCTAGATATCTGAGGGCATGACCGTTGTCAACGGTCGTATACGTGTGTCGGTTTGATCAGATTAAGACTGCGGTGGAACTGTAATAGACTCGTCCGGATCTCCCACAACGCGACACGGATTTTATCAGGTCAATAGAAACTAACTAGAGTACTAAAAATAGTCAGCAGGCGACAGTACTATGAAAGCGTCCCAGACTATTCATTTAGGCCTCGTTTTTTCAACTGTAGTTATCTTTTGGTCGGGGTGTTAAGCTGGACTCGCTCGAAGCACCTGGAGCACTCGAAGCGAGCGCGAGCACGTCCAGTAATAAACCCTGACAAAAAGCTAACTACAGTTGAAAAAATCCAGTCTTAATAGACAACAATAAACATTACTTTCAAGGCAGGAGCGTAGATTCATTTAAAATTTGAACTAATCGTGAATTTGAAAATATAAAAACATTTATGATTTATCTGTGTAAACATAATCAAAACAGTGGAAACCTCAAAGGCGAAAGATAACAAGATCGATAGATAAACGGGGCGGTTAATACATTTAGCAGTCCAGGCGCATCCACGTGTGGTTTTGGCACGCATGCCGGGCGAAAAAATAAATAGCTTGCCAATTGTTGCACAACAACTGAGTGAAAGAGACAGCGATATATAACAGACTCGTGATAGAGAGAGACGAAGATATAAACTAACGCTTCCTAAATAGACAACACTCCTACGCAACTCTTCAGCTGGGGACCTGTGTCGTTGATCCGGTTCGTCCGTTAGTTTCTTTGTTTGTTTTTATTTTTGACTTGCACGGTTCGTTAGCTATCAAAACATAATAATGTTATCTTTATGGCGATAACTTTTTATACGCCACAGACTTTGTGAGCAGACCAATAAGTACTAATTTAACACTATAATGAGTCATCGTTATAATAACTATGTATTGTGTTATGAATTCTATTACACGAAACCACTAAAACGTACCGGGTTACTACAAACTACGTACTTTATTTTGTGGTATCTTTTAATTAGCTCATATGGGGCACTGAAATATTTGCCGGTTGAAACCGGGTATTGATATACCCAGTTGGGTCATACATTTTCGAAACAGAGTTTTTTTTATTGCATTGAATGACGAGACGAGCATGCCGTTCGCCTGATGGTAAGAGATACGACCACCCATAACTGCCGTACTCACTGCTGCTTGGCGGTAGATATAGACATGGCGGTGGTAGATACCCACAGGAACTCTTACACATGAGAGACCTACCACCAGTTCCTAATATATTTGTTTATGAGCGTTTTGTAAATGTTAGTAATCAGAGGGGACATGCGTAGACCTGTAAGCTTTATTGGTACTTGATTAATACATACAAATTGTTTGTTCAATTGATTGACTGCCTCGGTGGGTAGTTGTATTACGGTACGACTGTAATGCTGAGGTCTTGATCCCTGGCAAAGTGATATTGGATTTTTCTATTCAGTATCAGCCCGGAGCCTGGAATTTGTGCCAGATATGGCTATAGGCTCACCCCCTATCACATCATGGGACGGAATACGCACGGCGAAAATTGGGTGCATTAGTTGCGCGTCTGCCTACTTCTTCGGAGATAAAAGGCGTGAATGTATGTGTAGAGTTTGGTAGGCTGTTGATCCTGTCTACAAAAGCTCCAAACACAAGGAACTCTACGTTACACCAAATCTATACTAATAGTATAAAGCTGAAGAGTTTGTTTGTTTGAACGCGCTAATGTCAGGAACTACTGGTCCGAATTGAAAAATTCTTTTTGTGTTGAATAGACCATTTATCGAGGAAGGCTTTAGGCTATATAACATCACGATGCAACTATTAGGAGCGAAGAAATAATGGTAAATGTGAAAAAAACGGGGAAAATTATTCATCCTTGAGGGCTTCCATTGCGTGCGCTGCGAAAACGGTTCAAGATACCAAAAATATATGTATGAAAGAATTATTCCTCTTGAAAACTGTCCGCGACAGTATTTTTTGTCTATCTTTTAAGATTAACTCACTAGAACCGTTTTTATGATAATCAAATTTGGTCGAAATTAATGCATTATTTGTTAAGAATTGTATCAACGTCATAATATTAATCTTTATCCAAATAAATGTGTTGGATAGAGTGATTCAACGGGAAGGTTTTTATGTACTTTTAGCCCGGAAAAACTTATTAACGCGGGCGAAGCCGTGGGCAAAAGTTAGTACATAATAAAGCGCCACTTACTCTCCATAAACAACAGCAGCAACAGAATTAAAAATTACTACAATGCACTGAACTGCGGCGATTGCAACCCCGGCGTTTGAATCTCATAAAGTCCAATAATTACACCAACTACAAGATCTTTGAAACCGGAACCCAAAATGCTTAGCGACGCGACGGATATGGTTATAGCGATAGTACCTATCCAGATTCCTGCATGATATGACAGACCTACCATCATACATTCTGATCAACCCACACGAGTGTGTATGTATGCATATTGCATACATGTATTCGCTCTTGAATCCTGATCAAATTTCTTTTTAGTACTGACCGACATCATAAGACAGCTCTCCATGTCAGACATCTTTTCAACTCCGAAACCATATGAAATCATGCGTCTGAGCAATCTGACTGGTTGATTTATGAAGCGATTGTCCAAAGAATTCGGTAGCGCAGGACGCATGACTAGCTGTAAGTGACGCGTTGCGCAGTGAATGTGCACAATGCACATGCGACGCGGCGCGGTACCAAACCGGAACAATGAGGTTTCACTAAACACTCAGTTGGTAATTGCATCTGATGCAATGTCACAAAGAGCTACTTGTGACGCTTAATTAGCTCATCTTTGAATAATTAATGAAATGTTGGAACGTGTGACGAAAAAAATATGTTAGTGTTTTCAATTATGAAAAATACACTTTAATTTCCACAAAATAGCTCACCTGCTCGTGGTATAAAAACCTTAACACTATTCATAACATTCGCGCTAAACTAAACTATAACAGTTGCAAATGTTCTAGACCAAATAAACACACCCAGGGCCCTCGTACGAAAGAGTTACGCAGTCCTTAAAGAGCTTAGTGGAAACCTCGCGGGAAATCTCAAGCATGCTAAAGGAAGGGACTCAAAAGGTGCTGTCCACGGAACACTTTGATGAGTCGAATTTAAATCGCTGCGAGGTGATCAATTACACTTGAAGAAGGAATATTTTTTATCGAACTATAAATATTTTATGCAAGATGTACGATATATTTGAGATGGATGATTTAGAATTTTACTTTCATATTGATTTCGTCTTTACATTTCAACGGGATTGTTCAGGGGCGCAATGCGAGAAAATTAGTCGCCTAATAGCAAGTAATTACTGTCACCATTAACACCACTATTATCAGGGTAATTGGGAGTTCGATGTTGACCTTGTTATTTACTTACCACAAAAACTACAAAAAGCTATTCTTTTTTTTATCATTTCCGCAACGAATTCTAGTATCTACGTTTCTAACCTAAATATAAATATGTATGAGTATGTGTGTATATTTTTTTTAATGTAAATTTGTCTTTTACCACCCAACTAGTGGCCAATAAAGGTTTACTTTCTTTACTATAATTTAATCCTAAAATTAAACACCAACAGTACAAGTCGCAAGAATCAAACTGGTACCCTAGCACAGCGGGCTTCTAAGCCGATGTCAAGGAGAACGCAATAACGGTCTGCTATAAATCTTACAGAAACGATTTTAGTACGTCCTTTGCTGAAATGGGTCAGCCGTTGCGAATACGAATCGTTTGAAGCCTGGTTGGTGGTATGAATCGTGACTATGAACTTATTGCTCGTTCCAGATAAAGGACCTATATTCCGAGCAAATCACTTTAAAATGAGGGTAATGTGAATTTACCCCTTTCCTCTCATCTTGAGGAGAATTAGGTCTATTTTACATAGAGTTAAACTTTGTGATAAAATACGAAATATGATGGTTTCTATAAAGTGGAAAAGGTAATGAATTAAAGAAAAAACATTTATTGGCCACTAGTTAGGTGGGGAGTGGTGAATAACACAGTAAATAATTTTTTTCTTAACGAGTATCTGAGTAATTATACTCAGATACTCACTCCATGTGGATAGTATACGTCTCGTCGCAACAGTGTCAATAAAATCTAGATCAGGATATGCCAACCAGCAATGGCTGGCGCTGAATTTCATCTAGACCCTAGAGCAACGTCAACCAAAAATTTACTAATAGTAAAAGAATTTCCAAGGATACTTGAATGTATCGCATTAAAAGTATACGTTTGGAAAGCAATTTTTCACCATTTCAGAACTGAAAAAATCATGGTATTTACAATTGCGAATGCTAGTTATCACAACAATTCTAAAGAAATATTAACGTCTTTTGTAAAATAGACAATACTGCATAGAAGCCACATAAATAAAAGCAAGTCCACGTTGATTCCATAACGCCTAGCAGATACCTTAAATGTTTAACAAATATTTATAATTGAATTCAATTGCTTGACTCAAATAGATTTCTATTAACACTTGTACAAACAAGAAAGCTTTAAAAAGCACGACAGGAGTAACGTGTGGACAGGAATTCGAAGCCGTGTATGGCTTCTCAAAACACAATTTAACGATTGTTTATAACTGAAAATACCTTCTTAATGACGACTTGAGGGATCTTATGTCACGGTTTTTTATTTCAGAGTATATCGTGTCGTAGATATCACATTTATTCAAACATTTTTTTAATCGATTTTTTTTTCACGTATCGTAAGTAATAATACTTAGCACTTCGATAACGAAGTGCAGCCCAAATCTGAGAATTGGAATTTGTGAATCCAAATCAAATGGGTTCGTAAGATCGATTTTTGAAGTGCCTCTTTCCATAAAGGCTATTTTTAGGGTTCCGTATCTCGAAAGGAAAACCGGAACCCTTATAGAATCACTTTCTTGTCCGTGCGTTCGTCCCTCTGTCAAGAGCCTTTTTCTCAGGAACGCGTGGAGGTATTAAGTTGAAATTTATATAAAATACTGAGGTCTACTGTCCCATGGAGCTGTGAAAAAATCAAACTTCTAAGCCAACGCAATCAAAGATACAGCCGTTTATGCCGCAAATTTTCGAAACTCAAGGGAATCAAAACCTACAGAGTACTTCCCGTGAACTCAGAATCTTGAAATTTGGTACGAAGCAACGCCTTATAGCACCGATAAAGAAAAAATTGCGGAAACCGTCAATTTTACGGAACCCTCGGTGCGCGAGTCCGACTCGCACTTGGCCGGTTTATTTTACTCCATCTCAATCCCAAAATTCAAGGTAATCCTTGAAATTACTTGAGAACTCGGCTCCAGTCTTCTAAATCTTAAAGCGTTCCGAACATTCCTTAAAAAGTTAGACGAATAAAATACCCGTTTCCAATAGCCGCAGCCAGGATTAAACTAAAGACCGAAGGCGTGCTCAGAACGCTCCTGACGGCACTTTTATACGATTTTTTGTTCACCTGTGCGACATCGACGGAAAATGACTTTTAAGGTTAGAAGATAAGATAGATTTTGATAATTTCAATGAAATGAAACGAAGCGCATTGAATGGCTTTAATGGAACTGGTTAAAATGTACATTCATTGCACCTTACGCAGCAAATAGATAAAATGAATTTAATAACCGAATGCATGGCTCTCATTGAAAACTTTACAAGTCATTTTTGTTGATCGATATCTAGTAGTTGGAACTGCAAATTAAGTACCACATGAACATTTTAAATAATAACCGTGGAATTAATGTTACATTCAGAGGCTGATGATACAGTCAGTCAGTCAGACGCTATTAAAACACAAAAGAGTGAATCATATTAAGCAACGTGTGACAATATTTCTCATCTCCGGAAAAGATTACTCAAATACGCGACGCTGTTTGAACGAGACAATTTCAGTGCAATTTATTTCCAACATTGTAGTTATTGTGCTATTAGTGAAGAGCACGCTATAAATGCCATTTAAGACATTGATGACTTTAAGTGTAATTTCAATCATAAGTAGGTATACAGATTCAGAAAACATTTATACATTTTACAGAAGTTTCATCGAGATTCGTAGCCTGAATAAAGGAAATAATTAATTTAACAATTTTCCGAGGTGGAATATTAGTAAACAATAGTGCAGGAATGCGAATGAAAGACAATGAATGGTTATGGATAAACACTTTATCAAAATGTGGTCCTCTGTATGAACAAAATTAGGATGGCAATATCATTCTGAAAAAGTGATAAACGATATTGTTTAGGGATTTTTATAACACTTACTGCTGCTTGGACATCCATTCGCTACTATTTATTGGTCAAAATTACTTACTGACCAATGAAAATCTCTAAATATCCAATTTTGGCCACAGCCCAAACTCATAGTCGAAATTAGTTTTTTAATAATTCAATAACTTACAAGTACCTACATAAATGCATTCTAATTATATATCGATAATATGCTATACCGATAAGAGGGTGTAATTTCGCGTGTTTTCCACATGATGACTACAGATAAAAATGGCGATAAGGAAAACAATATGAAAGTTAATATTAGTGTACAATATGCGCTTATTCAAGGCCGGTTTCTGTGATTAATCGGCGTATTGAAGAATATCACGCCGTTGTGGACAGTAAGTAATTTAGATAGATCGAAAGAATTTTCAAAAGACGTCCAAAAACGGGCTTTAAAATTTTAACAAGATACTTTATATAATATATACCATCCAAATCCTACTAATATTATAAAGGCGAAAGTTTGTAAGAATGTATGGATGTATGGATGTCTGGATGTTTGTTCTTCTTTCACGCAAAAACTACTGAACGGATTTCGATGAAATTTGGCATACGGGTATATCATGTCCTGGATTAACACATAGGCTACTTTTTATCCCGGGAAAATATAAAGCGGGACTTTTTTTTTTTTATTTATTTATTTATTTGCACTTTATACATCTAATGTACAGGCGGACTTAATGCCGTAAGCGGACTTTATCCCGGAAAAATTCATTAACGCGGGCGGAGCTGCGGGCAAAAGCTAGTATATTATATTTTGATGGTACCCTAAAAAACTAGGCTTTTGCAATAAATCGTATAATTTTAAAGTTCTTCGATTTTAAGATTTATGCAAATTAATTTTGCTTAAAACTATACGTTAAATGAATGTTTTTAAAAAGTTTGTTATGAATGGAGGGTCTAAAAATATTTCTTTAATGGATCCAAGATCCATATTTTTGCCCCTTCAATATCCATAAAGTTTGAGCCTGGTTAGATTTCGAGGCACAGAACCCGTACAAAAAGCTGACATATCCTTTTATATTCTCTTTAAAATATACATATTATAGCTATTTCAGAGTTTTTGGAAGTATCAAAGGTCTTATTGGGATTACAGTTAAACAAATAACATTTTGTATATAAGAAATATATTGCTTGTTCTCAAGCTACCTCGTTTGATATTGAACTTTGAGCTTTCCAGAAGGTTGGGATATTTATAATTGACGTTTCTCCTATTGTTCCGTGTTCCCAGCGGTGGGTAATCGTAAAAGTGATTGTTAGAAAGCATCGTCGATCGGAACACCGGCCAGCGGAGGCGACGATAAGAATTTTAATTACCAAGTCGGTGAAAACTGATTAACATTGTGATAAGTTGTCTGTCTCGGATCATGATTTATACGAACGAGTCTACGGTATTCTAATTAAGAAAAGATTATAATATTATATATAGTTTGAAATAGGCATATAGCGAGTTTAAGGTACCTACTTGCAGACGCCGATGAAAGCCAAAAGGCTCTGATATTAGGATGAAATATGGTTCCCTTTAATTTTTATTTCCTTGTAATAAAAAAGTAGTATTCTTTTAGTATTTTTAAATGTAAGATTTGTCTGAATTGATCAAATTTGTTTTATGAAGAAGTGAACACTAAAACTAATGAAATGAAACTATAACATAACATGCTTGTTTTCGTATGTATCATATTACATAAGGAGCTACAGCAATTATTAAACTATGCAGACTTACAATCTCTTATTTACAGCGCTATCACTGATTCAAAATACAATTAGATTAAGAAAAACGAAAAGATGTTTCGCTCCCTAAAGTAAATATTTTCTACGAAACAGGAGTTGTTTTTGTTTTAATTAACGGTAAGTAGGAGAGTTTGCGTAATTCGTTAGGATAATTGGATTCAAGTCTGAATGTAATTAGCTTTTGAGCTTTTTCAGAAGTGCTTAATTTTTCAGTAAGATATTTGTTTTGTTCTAAGAGAAGAATATATGACGTCTGATATAATTATTAATGAATTGTAATTAAAGCTACAGACATCGATAATTTATGTTGTGTGTTTTGTTATTGTTTGATACATTTAGATTAACTGATCAAGATAAGATTATGTAATTCAATCGCATCCTCAACAAGGTTGGTTTTAAACGCTACATAATAATTTGGTCCTTCGAGTTAATATTTCATTCCTATAGTAAGAATTGAAAGAAGCCTCATACAATCTTTTCATAATGCACAAGCTATAAACACGGAGGCATTTCATTCCAATCAGTTTTCATTATGTGAGTAACAACAGACACCCATTTTGCATGATCAACTCGTGTCAAATAAAATAATAAGTGGGGTGTTTGGACACAATAAGGAAAATGAGGACGCAATATCCAGGATCGTTGCGATAACCAAATCGTACAGCGTACTGTTTAGCGCTCAGTCGATCAATAAAACGTAACATTTACAAACACGCGATACTAAATAGTACACATTAAAAGCGATAATTTAAAATAAATCACTGCAAAATACTTTTAACTACCAATTGTTTCCAAAACCCCATCGATACACTTCAGAGGTAACAAACACTGGCACAATACTGTTTAAAAAGGACGGTTATGTTGGACGCGTTTTTTTCTCTTTATGTGAAGCCGGTACGTGGTACGGAGCGACGGAGACGTCCTCCCCTCACGATTGCCCGATGCGTACTAAACAAAATCGACTGGAGGGCTAGTGTGGCGCACGCAGCCGGCCGACACTCGATTAGCATTATCGAGTCGATAGATATAAGTGGATGGTACAGATAATTTCGTGTGGCTAACATAGTTATCGGTCAACTGGCTTAACAAAATAACATATTTAGCCGAGATTGAATGAAAACGGGTCGCGGTGGTGGCAGTATCGCAAGACATATACGTTAAACGCTTTAACAGTGTTATAATTACTAACTAAGATTGTATTTAAAATAGATGAATTGTAACTTTAAGAACGGGTTCTTTCAACTCACGCGAGCTGGTGCTGCGAGCGCGTCCAGCTTAATAACACCCTGACAAAAAGATAACTATAGTTGAAAAACGAGGCCTAAATCAAACTCATTTTATATTTAACATATTTTTGTAACTGATAAACATTATTAAACAGTTTAGATGATTCACAATCGATCATGTACACGAACGAGAGATCGGGATATTGCGCCAAGTACACTAATACAACAAGAAACACACCCAAACAACCCGTTAACGTGAAATTGCAACCATTTGTTTTTACAGACCAAAAACAATAATAAAAATCATCCCGTTATTCGGGTTGTTGCACCGCCCTAGAGTTTCCCGATCGCGTTAACGTACTCCGCCCCTATGTTCACCCCTTAGGGTTGTTTCATCCCCCCCCCCTTCTCACATACGCAATGCGGGGGTCACTGTGAATCACCCATTGATAGATCTTATTAATTTAGTTATACAATATAGATCGATATTTGTCTATGAAGAAGGGTGAATTGTGTTAGATGGTTTTCAAATTATTAAAAAAAATTGCAATAGTTGTTTGTGTAGTCGTGGCGTACTTGCGCTGTGAATAAGTTTTAGTTCGAATTCCAGCCCTGCAATGAAGAATTGTATTGTAAAAAAGTGAGTTTTGGTCTCGTTTTTGTTAACCCCATCCTTGGAGTTGACAAAAAAGACGTGAGCTTCCGCATATCGTTTTAAGTAGTTGTTTTTGATGCCCATCGCGAAACTTTTTCTCTAAAGTTCGTATGAAAAGGAGCATATCATGTATAGATCTGTTTATGTTCCCGCCATTGTGTTGCACGATCTTTACCCATTCACCCTTATTAATTACCCCGAAGGGATAATTACGGGGGGTGTATAGTGCATGGCCACCATCTGCCCGAATTAAGGTATAACTCCAAGGGAAAATTCTTTATACCAAAACATGTTTACTAAGCCCAGCTACTGATATTGCAACTTTGGAATTACAGACATCATTTTAAATACCTACATTAGCATTTTATTTTAGAGTATCATCAGCTGACATAAGCACGGAAAGATAAAAGTCTCAATACTCCCCACTGATTATTTAAGAAAACATAGTTTTTACGAACTCCCAATCTTTTTTGACGTTAGCCAATCTATGTGTTAAAAGCTCATTGTAGCTTTAAATATGCTAATTTAAATTACCTTACGTAACTGACTCAGGGGGACAGTCACGATAAATATGTATATTTAAGTGGGCTACTATATTCAGCTGGTAGGGTATTATAATCAAATTAATCAGATAGCCACTCAAAATAACTCGCATCTTATGACACCCCAGAGAACATGCATTTTCGTAAGCCTATTACCATTAGACCTAGAGGCCGAGCACCTACCCGATGGTCTGACACTATCAGAGAAGTCATGGGAGTCCCAGTCACGGAGGCTCTGCGACAGGCACAGGATAGAGTGGAGTGGAAGCGGCTCGTCACCGCCACCACCAAGGCTTATCAAAGCGGGCACGACCTTCAGTAATGAAGAATACGACAAAGAAGATTACCATTAACACACCCCATAACATTAAACATTAGTGAAGACTGTTAGAAGCTCGTTTTATTTTTATTTGCGTATAAAGGGCATAATGCAGAATTCAATCGAACCCAAATAATACATAGACATTTTAATAATTATAATCTAGATTGACTTCCTTAGTTATATGCCCTAATTGAGTTTACTGCGGAAAAAAAAATTATAGGTACTGACAATTAAGTTACAAAAGAGTACTTAATATTTGGTTTTGTGATTTTACTAATTCGAATTCGTTTTTTTTATTATTATTATTTAAACCAAACACTACGAAAAAAACACTTCAACATGTATAAATAAACTCTACATAACTGTAGAGGAAGAGGAACTTATGCCCGATACTAAAATTTATTCGCCCCCTACCACGGAAACATGCACAGAATTTGGCGCCCATTAGTTGCGTATCTACCTACCCCATCGAAGAAAAAGGCATACACTTTTTTGTTTATAAGTGAATTATTTAAATATTTCTGCAACTATATTTTAAACCTAGAACTCCTACTAGATGCCACCATTACAGTAAAATTAAGATTTGCGTGTTATTTTTATCAAGTACACACGTAATACCGTGAGAATGAAACGTAACCGTGGCCCTATTCAGCACAATTGAATTACAGTATACCATTCCGAGAAATCAAATGCACGGCGTGTGATATCATGTTCATAAAACAAGCAAAACAGAATAGAATGCTGTATGGTCAAAAGATAAGCCCGGTCGCATATAGAAGTCATTCAGTCGAAGTTAAAGATTACATAAACATTGACGAGAATTCTTTAGGAAAGATATTTTGCACAAGAAGTCCTTGTGCACGTTGGAAAGATTTTGAAAATTTATCAGATACACCGCTATAACTGTTATGGTATAAACAAGCAAGCCACCCCAGTTTCGCGCGGGTAGCAGAGCATAAATAATACGCAAATAATAAATTTTTCGTACAATATTAATGAATTATACACATAAACCTTCCTCTTGAATCACTCCGTCCATTGGTGAAAACCGTATGAAAATTCGTTTGGTAGTTTTTGATTTTTATCGCATTCACACAGATTCGCCACATGCCCTTTTTTCATACAAGAGAATGACAACAAACGGGGCACTTAATAACATTGGGGTATATTACACAGTCAATAATATACACGATACTCGTATTATCACGATAATATTGATGCAATATTGATTTTTTTTTTTTTTGTTGGCGCGGAGAAAGTGACTTATTACTACCGCCCAGTGTTCAAGGGGAACGACTGAGCGGTTATGTTGGGTTCACCGTGCCTTACGACCCGACGTTGAGCCGCCCGGAGAAATGGAAAACGTCAGGCGACCGCCGGGCCGAGTCCCTAACCTATGTACACCGCACGGCATACCGACTAAAACTCCGCGGTGGCCATCTTCGGCGCATTAGGGACGGCTGCGGGCTTCCTCCGACTCGAGTCTAAGTTGTCGTCCGCAACCGCCCCTGCGCGTACTGCTGTTGCGGTCCGTCTCCTGTTGTTGCGGGGGCTCAGAAGCCCCCGTACACCGAAGGACGCCCTTGGCGTCAGAGGCAGCGTGAGGCACGCTGCCGTCCATCACGGGGGTCACAAAAGTTGGCTAGACTAATAGGTGGACGGCCCCTCCCGCCCACCCGTGACCCCCGGAGGCCCCTATTAGTCGCCTTTTACGACAGGCAGGGGATACCGTGGTGGAATTCTCCAAACGCCCCCAATCCACAGGGCGGATGCAATATTGATGCGTATCGCAGTATCGTGATAATATTGCGGTTCCAAGATCACGATATTATTGACTGTGTAATATACGCCATTGAGTTCTAGGATATGAACTATACTGTTGAATGTCTGCTTAATATCATCAATCTTGGCCCATTTATGGCACAAAAAAGGCTGTCACCGGTGCCTAATAGAAAAATGTATTAAATTAGAAAGTCGGTTAATTCATTAGGTAACGCCTTTTACCTTTTATTATGCAAGCGCCTCTACAAAAGTTTTTTCTTTAAGAGCAATTCGTAAACATCAATTAAATCGTATGAACTTTGATAATTTTTCGCTCAATTTTTTTCTTATAGGCCGCAATTTCTTTTATAGGCTGTAACTACATGCAAATCGGTAGAGATTGTTTGTGTACTTATCACGAAAAAATTACTGCATGGATTTTGGTGCTAACACGATTATTGTAAAAACTGGAAATGTAGGCTACAAAAATCCTATTATAGACAGTAAATAATATCCATATCAAAAATTCATGTCACTGACACGAACAGTACTGCTGAATGATTCTATTAAAACGAATTCGAAGAATCCATTTCAAAGACACACGAAGGACGCGGGATGAGCACAGCTTACATAAGCAAGGTCGAAGGAATCGATAGCGCGGACGCCGCCAAGTCTGCTGATCAGCGGTACGTACTGCGGTGCAACTTACTGCATAAGACTTGGCGTTACTTGGTAACCTACAGGTATTTTTGAATAACACACACTCACGCCTTTCATCCCCGAATGGGGTAGATAGAGGTACAACTAATGCACCCAATTTTCGCCATGCGTATTCCGTCCCATGATACGATAGGGGGCGACCCTATCGCTATATCGGGCACGAATTCTAGACACCGGGCTGATATTAATTAGAAAAACCCTATATCATTCTGCCCGACCCGGGGATCGAACCCGAGACATCAGCATTGCAGTTGTACCGTGGTACAACTACGCCACCGAGGCAGTCAGCAGTGTATAAATATCAAGACCAGTTAATGCCAGATGATAGGTCATGGCATAATTCTCTCATGACTACTATTAATTAGTGACAGGGCCTTGTTGAAACCAATTTTAAAGCATGAATTGTTTTAACTGGGATGGTAGTACCACAAGAAACCCATGAGAAGTGTAGTTACTATTGCGTATCGACGAACTATTAGAATCTACCATTCGCTTGTCAAAAATGTTCTATACTTATTATTAAGAAAATCGATGGATCTCAAAATGCGGTACTTAACTATGTATCAAACTATTTATATCGCTGTACCGACCACAATTCAGAAGAACCTAGACCTACACCAACATTTTATAAACAAGCATTTAAATCGTCCATATAGGGCACACAACATCAGTCAATATTGACACGTAATTACCGAGGTGACAAACTCCAACTCTACCAGAAATTTTTCAACCAACACTTTCTGAATTTTTTTTCTAACCGTAAAGCATCTAGGCGTTTGCACACATTTATTTGCAGATTCTAATAGAATTCAACTAACATCGTCGCGCATTGGTAAAATGCATGACCTATAACTGGCTGAAACTAGGAAAATATTGAAATGAATTGAAATTGAACCGAAAATTTAAAATTCGAACGTATTCAAATAACGCAATCTGTTACTACTAGTGTCAGTTGATACGTAGGTACATGCAATGGAAAATGTAAATCTCACGCTAAGGCTACAGTGACACTGACAGGAAACATAATCTGTGGAGTTTTGAGGTCGAAGCGCGTGCGGATGATCACCTTGACCTCCACATAGAGTGACTACGAGGCCGTACGATTATCTGTTTACTTTGCCTTATATTTTAATGGGGTTTTTGGCAAATATTTAACAATAGTAGCGTCTATTTCATTCATAAGATCATGTACTATTATAATAATGTTGCAGATTAATACGTGCCTTAGAGAGCAAGATCGATTGCAGACTACAGTTTACATACTAATTGGCTCCCCGCACGCACTTATGTAGCAGTTCAGGATTTTGTGTATGAGCGTAAATTTGAACCTACTTCATATAATTGACGCAATTATAAATTATAATTCGAGGATTTTAAAGATTTTTAAGAACTACGTATACACAAAAAATGCTACAGCGCGGTGGTCAGAAGCCGTAAACAATTTGGCGGTCTGCCAGTGAACGTACGTGCGACCACAGATCCCTTAGTAAATCGGGTCCGAGGTTTCATCCCCACAAATTAATATCTAAACTAGTCTAGTCTGAGACTTACAAATATACATTCCAGAATTTCCTTGTGAATGTAGGGAATTGAATATTACATAATTATCTCCTAAAAATATATTAGAAAGATAATATAATCAGTATTACAGTTATGCCCCGAACTCGGCGACAAAACGGCGCGGCGCCTGAATACAAACATAGAATTGAAAAATAAAATACGCCAGACATATTGCTCGACACAATCGCATAATGAAACAGTATAGCGGTTATTTAGAACAGAAATATAATAAAACTAGCGGCCCGCCCTGGCTTCGCTCAGGTAGCAAAGCATATTAGATGCTGAAATTAGTTTTTTGTCATACAAAATATTTATGTAATATAAAGCCTTCCTCTTGAATCACTCCATCCATTGGTGAAGTTTTTCCGAGATAAAAATTAGTCTAGGTCCTTCCCAGGGTCTTAAGCTATGTCCCTTTCAAATTTCATCGCAATCAGTTCAGTGGCGTGACAGTGACGGCTCCACTCGCGAGAAAAAAAAACAGAGATAAAATTACCGGTTTATGTTCTTCCGGGATAAAGTAGCCTATGTCCTCCTCTGGATCTCAAACTATCGTCATACTTATTTTCTTGCGGTTCTACTCTCAGAAAAAGATTTTCCGGAGTGAGTCTCGGTTTATTTTTTTCCGGAATAAGATATAGCCTAGGTCCGTCCCAGGATCTTGACTTGTCAAGCCCCGCGACGGATGCGGGCGTCCTAGTATATAGGGTTTCCGCATACATCTATATATATAAGCGGGGCTTGACGGGTTAAACTATCTCCCTACCACATTTCATCGAAATCGGTTCAGTGGTTAGACCGTGACGGCCCCACTCGCGAGAAATAAAAACCGGTATAAAATTCCCGGGTTATGTTCTTCAGGGATAAAAGTAGCCTATGTCCTCCTCAGGATCTCAAACTATCTCCATACTTTCTCATTTATAGACACGCGCCGCCGGCCCCCCGGCCGGTACTGCCGCGACCGCTATGTCCCTGCATTTTAAATCTGTAATATCTTCGAAAATATTTATTTAAATTACATGTTGTAAAGGGCCATATTGATCTATATTAAATGCACAATGTATTTATGGTACTTAATTGGATAAGTATTAATGCTGTATTGCTTAAAATCGCTTCGTAAATAAACCATTATTTCTCGTCAAAAGTAAACGATAAAAACTGGTTATTGTGGGTTATCCCTAAGAGATAGACATATACCATCGGGGACTTTTTTGTAGATCTTTTTAAGGTGTACAAAAGTGTAGTACATTATTTTGATCTATCTCGTAGAGTTTAGCCAGCGTCTGCAATGTAAGCGCAAAAAAATGTGTTTATCTACGACATCACATTAGAAACCTTTTAAATTATCAATGTTCCTCTACTATATTATGCATGTATTATACATATAAACTTTCCTCTCGAATCACTCTATCTATAAAAAAAAAATGCATCAAAATCCGTTGCGTAGTTTTAAAGATTTAAGCATACATAGGGACATGAGGACATAGGGACAGACAGCGGGAAGCGACTTTGTTTTATACTATGTAGTGCTGATAACATATATGCAGTGAAGAAAGTTGCAAAGTGGCATAACGTTTCACGAGTTATTATGCCGGTGTGCAAGTCAGTGTCGTGAAAGAATGACCATTGCGTTTGAACGAACAGACTTCCACTGAATGGGCCTTCCGGTGGCTGCCTATTGGTGGGTCGGAACTAGGGATGTTACGGAAGGGGGGCTACCGGAACCGGAAGCTTTAAATCTGACTTATCGAAATCGGAGTCGGAGGTGAAAACGAAGTATTACATTTTGCTATATTCGCGTCAACTAGGTACACTAAGGCAATTCCATATAACGCTTGATTTTGAATTATCACGAAGATAATGTGCAACTAAATAAGTACTATCTAAATTAGCTATTTAATACGATACCTGTTGAATAAATTTTATTTGAATATTGTTAAACAGGCCCTTGTTTAAACAATTCGTGTGTTTTCTTCATCTTTACCTTTAACTACGTACTATTGCAACGTTGAGGAAGTTTTGGTACAACAAACATATTGACTATTGACGTATAAAAATGTTCACTGCACTGAAAGTAGTGACAATTACGAAAACATTTCATGGCACAGCAGTAATTAAATTGGTAAATTCATTTGATTACAATCATTCAAATAGATTCAATTTAGTCGAGTAAGATAACAAACACCTACTAAGGAATCCATTACATCTATGTATCTATTTTATATAAGTAGACGATAGCCTATTTGGGAATGGAACGGTCTGCCGAGGCAATGTCCGGAGGTTCAAGCCCAAGGCACACGCCTCTGACTTTTCGAAGTTACGTGAATACTGTTTATCAATTATCGTTCACTTTAACGGTGAAGTTAAACATCGTGAGGAAACCTATATACCTGAGAATTCTCCACAAGAATTTCGAAGGTGTGTGAAGTCTGCCAACCTGCATTAGGCCAGCGTAGTGGACTAAGGCCTAAACCCCTCGGAGGCCCGTGCTCAGCAGTGGGCAGTATATAATACAGGGCTGATTGCATTGCATTGCAAATATTTTAATTTTTAAGCCATTCACAGATAATTTGACTTGTATTCGATTAATTAGAATAGTCTACACTGAAAGCACACAATTGAAAGATTGCGGTACTAAAACGGTCCCGCAGAAAGATTTCCTTGAAATAACTGAAGCAATAACCACGTATAGTAGAAAATTGTAGTACACAAGTGTAAATCTATTATAGTAGGTACAACGATTTTTAAAGACATAAATAACAATTATATCCATGTATTACTAAACACAATATTTACAGTGAACCTTGAAAATTCGCTTCAACAATTTCAATAATTAAACTTTAATCTGATTAAAACTCCTCCTCTAGCATTCGTTGCTATGAAGCATATTTAATGAAAAACAAAACTGCCCTAGTATAACATGTTAAAATATATCAAAAATAACCTCTTAGATATTGTTATCTAAGAGGTTATTTTTTGATATATTTATATAACCTTTGTAGGTTATATAAACAAAACGAAAATAGTTAATCGGTTAAACAAATAACCCGCCACAGAGTATCAGAAATACGGTAAAAACATTTTCAGAAACTATAACAAAAGAATGATAACAATGTAAGAAGTAAGATTCCGAACAAACAGGATCCGGGCAGCCGTTTCTATATACGAACCATAAAGGCATCGCCTGGAGTAAGTTCCACTGGACCTTGGAAAACTTGTTCCTTCCAACCAACTGGAACACTAGGTGCAAGTTCTGGGAACTTCGAACTTCAAAGTTACCAATGTGGCTAAATATATGCGAAGACCTCTCTAGGTAAATATATCTAGAGTGTACTTAAGATTGGTGTATAATAATTACATTAGTTTATTATCAAGTTCAATTGTTGTATCAAGTATTTTTTGATATGAAAAGTTTGAACGTAATGTTTGCAGCTATTTATTCCCGAAAGCGTAGTTAACAAGTACCTACGTAAGTAAAGCTACTCGTCACATAAATGCATAAGCCAACCACATAATAAGTCGCACTCTAATGTATGCTCCCAAATTAATGGTTATAAAATGAGTAGTCTCTACATTAGATGTTTTACTACGATAACTGTCAAATAAAATTTACATGAAATTTGTGAAACAAGCTCTTATGCCTAATATCACCATGCTCTATTAGTTACTTCAACAGCCTGTAAACCAGGGTTCGATGATATATATCAGCGGATAATTATCTTGATATATATCACGATATATATCAATTGATTTTTATCTTGATATATATCAATTGATTTTTTCCTGTCTAGTGAACTAAAAAATCTAAGGATTAAAGTTTGCTCTGGCAACACGTAGCGAAAAACTACAATTCAGCATAATTTTGATTGTTTCCAAAAATGGCAACCTCATTTAAAGTTCGGGAAATTCCCTTTAACTAAACCAGCACGGATAGCTTTTTATTGAAATTCAAACCTTAACTTCATATAATATAAGGTTTATTTTACGAGGTAACAAAAATGGAGATTCCCTGGTGCTCCTAGCGTTAATAATTCTCACTTTCTAGGGAATCCCCGCAAGGGTGAAAATCGAAAGATTTTATAAACGTTGGCTCATTATTGTTTTTCTAATTATTATATTATTAAAATTAGTTGATTTATACAAAAAATACCCACAAACAAATTAAGATTATTAAAAGAATAGGTACTTGCTTTTCTAAGTGTTAATTAAAAAATATTTCCCAATTAAACACTAATTCTTTTATTACTATTTTTAATTAAACATGTGGTAATTTGACAGTTACTTACTACTACTTAAGGACTTATGTTGTTTTAAAAATTCGTCTCACATTTTTAAGTGTTTAATCCAATTACAGAATGAAATTAGCTTCTTTTCTTAGCCTGGATATATATCCGATATATATCGGATATATATCAAAAAATCGGATTTTTGATTTGTATCATAAAAATCGGATTTTTTCGAACCCTGCTGTAAACTATCTTACCGGGCTGTTTATGTTTTTGAGTGTCCCACCATGCCCTAACAGGTATTTATCTTCCTTAACTAGGTGATCTTACATGGGACGAGCGATACTGCAACATAAGCGTTAATGTTAATGCCCGTTAAAAAACAATTGGTGAAATTGGACATTAGTCTGATAGAGTAAACAAAAACATCCTTGTTAGAAATCTATCCGTGGACTAATAACAAAATTATGAAATACACCCATCACAATTAAACGCGAAAGCACTCCCATGCACCTAAAACTCCAAACAACCAACTGCATCAGAAAAAATGCAGACCAATTATCATAAATACGTGATTATAACGGTAAAGCAGACCACAGCTAATGACGGGTGGCAGGCGGCACATGCAGGGAAACTAAACACGTTCCGAAGCGCTTGAACAGTACACTCACCTTCGACGCAACGCATGCGAGCGTAGAACTAGTGGACCTTCAAAGGTTTATACGCCTTTATATCGAAATGACTGAATTGAGATGTGAACTTATTACGTTGTTCCTA
The DNA here is from genome assembly GCA_949316025.1 of Lapara coniferarum. Lineage (NCBI taxonomy): Eukaryota > Metazoa > Arthropoda > Insecta > Lepidoptera > Sphingidae > Lapara > Lapara coniferarum. The sequence goes on along the minus strand of OX438924.1, from coordinate 35,811,854 downwards.
TTTATATCATTTTAATAGTATAATAATATGAACCCCGTGTTGAAATTGTCTAAGTTTGACGTGAAAATTGCAAAAGATAATAATTCGGCAATGAATAAAGTGGGAGTGGCCCTACAAAACATGATGTTAACTTTGTTTGTTGGTACGATCAACAACCGTATCGTAGAGCTAATTGTGCAGAAGACTGACAAGTAACTGAAGGCAATTTAACCATCATTTAATTACAAAGGAAAATGATATAATAAACAATAGTAGCCAGATTGTATGAAAACACTGCAAATTATCTAACGTTTTTGATAAGCATTCTGTAATATCTACTTAAAAATACTTACAACAATATTTCATAACACATTTTAAAATACACAAACTCTTATTACTTTCTTTACTATTATTTCTAGACGGTACAGTCATTTCTTTTTCTTTGTCCACGTTGATAGTAACTTGTCTTTGGAAATAAAGCGCGTTCAGCAAAGCAAACAAAGTGGATATAAAAGTAGGAAACTGAAATTAAATGAAAAACGACTACCGGGCGCTTTTCCTGAAAGCACCAGCGGCGTCCAGATGATCAATAATGAAAATCCAATTGCATTCCAAGCCAGTGGGAATGGAACTAATCAAACTACCAATTGCAGGGCAAGAAAGTAGATGCAATAACTTATGAATTGAGCGATAAATGTTCAGATACTATAACAAATCGACCACAACTTTAATAGTAGAGGAAATGAAACTAGATAGTCACAGTCAGTATTCAATATGCACCACCACCAGTTCTATGCACGTGAATTTGAGAACTTACGATTCGACACAAAAATCCGTAGATTTACGAACATTCGTCTCACATCACAGCCTCCCGTTTCAAAGCCGGTTATAAGCCCCTTGCTTCACAGAGGCCTTCAAATGGTTCTATGCTTTTTGTTACTTGACTAGTTTCCTAGTCTAATCCACAAAACCGATACAGTAATGTACAGGCGAACTAAATGCCGTAGGCATTCTCTACCAATCAACCTTGAGGTGGTGCAGAGATAATCATGATAGGTGCATTAAAGGTATAATATATTTTAAAAAAGTGTTCACAACTTCATAGACAACATACATAAACATAAAACACAACAAATAACATAAATATTACAATAAATAGGACATAATATTTGGACGACACATTAGGTGTCACCAGATCTAGTGCAACTTTGCCGTGACACGAAAAACGATACGATTCTAATATTAGAATGAACAAGGGTACGTGGTGCAATGATGCAGAAACATGGAGGAAGCTATTTGCAGAGAGTATGCAGTGAATACACAATGTGAGTGCATATCCGACACAGCCTCCCAAATACGAGCACGTAAGTGCAATACCGTGCATGCTAGTGAAGACTGAAGCGTTCCGCGAAGGTTTTCTTTTTTGGCAAAACGTGGGTTAGGTTTGAATTGAATCGTGAAGATATTTTTTGTTTTTAGTGGTTTCATTTATGTAACTCTTCTAGGAACAAAATTTGTTATTATTTAGATAGTGTAGTGAATATGAATTCAGACTATTTGATTTGTATAGTATAAGTTGGTACTTATATCGTTGGTATTGCCCGCGGCTCCTCCCGCGTGGAAAAGTTTTTCCGGGATAAAAATATTTTCCCGTGACAAAAATATAGCACTCAGGAGTATTGTAGCGTTCTATTAGTGAAATAATTATGAAAATCGATTAAGTAGTTTCTGAGATTAGCGCGTTCAACCAAACAAGGTATAGATTTTTATTTAGTGCCCAAACGTGAAACGAAAATTTTTTGTGTCGTCTAAAGAATATGGTAATGACTGAATACAATTTGATTTGTACTCAATCTACCCTACAAGTGTACAGTCCAGGTCTACCCTCTTGCAGGTCAACTGATCAAATACAATGTCTAGAGCCGGCAGAAATCCATAAAACGCAGTCATAACTGTGACCGTTGGTGACCACAGTACTGAAATGGGCCCGGCAGGCCAGTGACCCGCAATCCATATGCAAACATATCACTCCTCCAACTATAAAAGGGTATCATAAAATATTCACATTACGGAGGACGTGTCCTCAATGCAACACTTATTTTTCTTTACAAGTAGGTCTTTTAATTTTTCTTGATGTGAATGCAGGTGTGCCTGATTTATTGGTTTAAAAATGGAAAGTGACAAAAACGAGAACTGATTTCACACATAGATCTATTTTTAAAAACTAAAAAAAAATATCTCAATGATTAACTTACAGCTTTTTAATCTTTACACGACATTTACTATAAATTCGAAATTACAAATCAAAACCAAGCACCAACAAGGAAACGACAAGTCACCTAATGAGCTTTCCTTCAGTAGCACCCCATTACTAAGAATTCGGAAATGTAATCCAACTTCAAATGACCACCCAATCTAGCTCTAACTCTAAGCTACAATGTAACTGGGTGCAACCAGCGCAAATTCCGCGTCCGCAATCGATCGGTTTCGGCGTGAGTCATGCCAACAGCAAAGTCTCAGACGTTCGGTCATGGCCGTTGTCCCGATAATAATTATTTATTTATAAACACTCGAACGTGAACGGGGAATTATTTCGTTTTTTTACAATCCCAATAAAGGAGTCTATGTGTCTGCCATAACAATATCGAAGCTTGAAAAGTAGGATGCGATTCGATTGTTATACTTTTTAGAGTCCCGTACCTCAAAGAAAAAGAAAGGAACCCTCATTAGATCACTTTTTGTTCGCCTGTCTGACTGTATGTCTCTCTGTCAAGATCCTTTTTTCTCAGGAACGCGTAGAGACATCAAGTTGAAGTTGTAGGCAAAGAGATAAATAGGGAACTTAAAATTGACTAGGCGAAAGAAGGTCGAAATAGCAGTTGGGAGAGCACTGATACGGTACGCCGGAGGTCGCGGGTTCAAGTCCTGCTTTCGACTGTTCTTTTTCAATGTTTCCATAAAAATAGAAACATTGTCCAGGCACTACATTGCCCTTAACATGTATAAAAATCGTAATATATCATATACATTATTGTATATCACAGTTTTATCAGATAGTATTAGGGTATCGACCGTTGTCCAGAAAGGTAATTTGATAGATTTCCAAAAGTATTCAAACAAGAAATCGCAAACAGTTCGATGAAATTTTGGATCCAGAACCTTATTTCTTTGATAATGTTATACATAGTTTAAACATAGCGCGGTAAAATCGTTACAACATATTATAGAGAATCTAAATTATCATAGAGGCAGTTTTATACCTAGGGCACACAATTCCATCACGACTCTTGAGACAATAGTCGAAATATCACAGTTACAACCATTACGTTTATTGAGTAACAAAACGTCAAAACTTTCAAATTTATGATCCGTGATATTTATTCATAGCAATCAAAGTGTCTGTCGCTTGGCGGCAATTCGACACAGTGGTATTGTACTTCACAGTCGAGTTCCATAATCATCTGAGTCATCAGACATCGATGGCATCTCTTGCCACCTGTCTGTATAATTTGATGATTTTAATCTAAATCTTAGGCGTAGTCGAATGAGATACTTTTCCGGTTCGCTATCTTCGTGGATTTATTAGCGATTTTCAAAGCGTGGCATGAATAGACTTCTTTTAATATTAATTCGTCACACATGGTAAAATCTATAGGCACTGGTGACATGCAGACATTTTCGATAAATAAGTAAATTACCAAAGAATAGAATCTGCAGCTAATATGGAGTAGATTCAATTCCTAGTAGATCACGAAAAGGGAATAATATCAGCAAAGTACGGATGCACTAGTTTGGCGTTAGGCTTTCGCAAATACCAACATGAACTTTTATATTACATATAATTTTAAACAAATAATGGTGTAATTAATCCAAAATTTAGACTCCTGAGTAATTATATTTTCTTCATAATTAAAAAAAGCACTTAAAGTCACGCTTATAGATTTTATTGCACCAAACAACCTTAATAACTTAATCAACGGGAGAGAGCGGACTTCGAACAACAAAAATGCCACAATCACGACTCAATCAAGTAGGTAATAACAAAATCTATAGTTAATAACACTGTAGCTAATAATATATTATTTTACAATGGACGATAGTGAAGAAGCAATAAAACCAGATAAATGTCTTGGAACTTAATAAGCCTTTACTCTTAACAGTTTACTTTTACTTAACAAAGTATTTGAAATAAAAGGTACGTATGTAAATAATAGACATAGAAGAAAGTTCGACGTATTTTAAATTCAGCATTTGTTTTTTAATTCGCATTCATATTCAATAAATAATTATAATATATACTACTAATATTATAAAGACGAAAGATTTGATTGTTTGTTTGCATTGAAGAGGCTCCGAAACTACTGGACCGATTTGGAAAAATCTTTCACCCTACATTATCTGCAAGTAACATGGGCTACTTTTTATCCCGGGGATTTCTAAAGCGGGACTTATATGCCGGAAAAAGTCATTCACGCAGGCGGAGCAGCGAGCATGTTGAATATATGTCCAAATGAGAAGCATAAAAATATGTCAATAAAGAAGAGATCTAAATAAAAAATCTGCACTCTAAATCATAAAACTATTTAATTAATTCCATTGTTTTACTTTTTCCAAACTTACAAATTAGTAAAATACGAAGTTATTGCGTAATTGAAGCATTCAGTATAATTTCTGTACTAAATAGAAAACCCTCAGCTTTAGTACGTAGATTACATCATGTCTCGATATGATTCACAGCAGTCAGATGATGCATGCACCAGGCACCTTTTTAATATGTTTGTCACGATCGTATTCAAAGTTAACCTTTTTATAGAAATAAAACTTATAATAATAATACTACAATGTTATTTACTTTTTTATAGTCAATGCCTGAGGAAACCAAAAAAGGCACTGAATTGACTAAAATATTATAAGCTAGATTTTGTGTATAGTGGTCGTGCATTAATTACGTGATGACGTTTTATAGCTACTTTTGTACCCCCTCCTTCGTGATATGTCGTGACGTTTTAGACTACCGTATACCTAATCTAATTTGAATCGCCCGCGAAAAATTAAATACACGCCATATATCACTACAACTTTGTGATATTTCGTGATTTTTCCGAACCCCCTCGCCCCCTTTCTAGCCTCACGTTATTAATGGACGACCCCTATAATATAGGGAGCGAGGCATTCCCTTATTACATCAGGGAACCAGAGGACGGAATTATAAAGTTGGTAAAATATCGGTACACAATTTGCGCTTCTGCCTAACTCTTCTCGGAGAAAGAATTGAGCTTATGTTAATATGCTTATTATGTTATGTCAGGACAAGCGAATGACATTTACCTTTCTATTGACTTTAACCCAATATAGCCCAGTAAGATAACCATTAGGAATTTTACAGAACATTTTCTCTTTCACATCAAAATTAATTGGATTTTAATGAAACCAAACAACCGTGTAATTTGCATTGCGGTCTAGTATATGGCTAAAATCTCTATCTCTCGACATGGCTTGTAGTTCCGTCGTAAACAAGTCGATGCAGTTAACCGAGATGTAAGATAATGTGCAAAGCAAAGGTTGAAAGCGTCTGTGGAGGTAAAAATAAGTGTATTCAAAAATTTTACACAAAGTGCAGTGCAATCAGCCCTGTATTATACTGCCCACTGCTGAGCACGAACCTCCTCTACTACTGAGAGGGTTTAGGTCTTAAGTCCACCACGCTGGCCTAGTGCGGGTTGGCAGACTTCACATACCCTCGAGATTCTTGTGGGGAATCCTCAGATATGTAGGTTCCCTCACATTAATAAACAGTACACGCGTCTTATCAATTTACAGGCCTCTTCTGCATCTCGGGAATAACTTAAAACCTAATTAACTGATGTACTCCCACGTAACCCATCTAATAACAAGCCATATGCTTTGCCACACAATCAACTTGTACCTACTTCTAGTAAAACAATTATTAAATTTTACATTATTTTCTTAGTAAACACATCAGTATATTCAGCTCGCCGCATTATAGCCACGAGCGGCCTCAATAAGCGCAATAATTGAATTAGAAGCCTTCTAGAGAAATTGGGCCAAAAGCCTGCGAGCCTTTCTATTCTAAAAATTGACTTTCTTGTACGCATGCATTTGTTCTTTGTTCATTATCTTTTCAACTCATTTTGTCGTACTTTTAGCATCAACATTCTATAGTGTTTCAGCTTTCATGTAATCGACTTGTCATAATTTTAAGATTATAAATTATAGTCAACGTTTTCGGAATGTTTTCGAGACAGTCGAAGCTTTATGCTATTGTAATTTTTATTTTAAGTGCTAAAGACAATAGAACTGGACAAAGAACATAACCGACGTCTTCACTTTTAGAGCTGAATAAAAAAAACAAATGTGAAACTTGTTTCTTCCTGTTAGAAGTAAGAATGCTTTCAACATCAACCTCAAAGGCGTATTCTTTCTCGCGAATAGCCGGCAGTGTGGGAATTAAACAACGCTAAATCGAGAACAGTCAGTCGTCAAGCCCGTGAGATTCTCCTCGGTCAAGGTCGAGGTCAACACACCGCAAGTGCTAAAACTACGGAACGACATTCAATATATCGCAAGGACGCGTAAATTACGTTTAAAAACATGCTAATCATACACATAATGATTTATTTCAGTCCGCGAAACGATAATTCATTCTATACTAGACCGAAGAATTTACATTGAAAGACCTCTAACGTCAAGGACAAAGAACGGCTTTGCAAATGCCAGAACATTTCTCTTTGTCAATATAGCCTAGCTTACATCAAATCTAAACATCCTTGTAATCTGAAAAAAATTAATAATTGAAAATCCCTCGAGGCTGCGAGCACAGTCCCAGGAAGGTCAAGGTGCCAGCTGAAACTGGAAGCGAGTGACATTCCGCGCCCAAGGACGGCAAAATTAACTTAAATAGCCTCGTGAATGTCGCAGGCGAAGAGTACGTGCTCCGTTTTTAGACACGGCTGGTTACTTATTACATTCTCGTGTATGGAATCCAGCTCGAGTTATGATACAAGTTATTCCAAAAAAGACTATTAAATTAACTGGCTGTATATTCGCGCCTGAGATTTCCATTTATAGAAGTAGATGATGGTAAGATCTGTCGATATGTAAATTATTAGATAGAAGGCGTATCTTCCCTGGATATAAGTTTTATGCAGAGCGGTAAGGCTAAAATTACTGCTTTGTGACAAACTTAACTATGTCATCACTATCCAAGAGCGTAAGGAGAGAGAAAGACGATTCCCTCAGCCCAGAGAAATTACAATATCTGTATTGAAAAAAAGGGACATGGCTTGTAGAGGTAGACGAGCCAAACGAGGTCTATAGGCTTAGAGATATTAACTAAAATTTTTGTCCATTATGCATATTCCATGAAATATTCTGCATTAACTGCCATTATCACAGTCATTGCTGTAACATCACAGTATAATATTTCTTTGTGTATCCTGGATAGTTAGTATACATTATAGAAATGTATGACATAAAAACACAGGAGTAATTGTAATTACAATTTTTTTGTGTAAGTTTCTGAGTTTGGAACTACTGAACTGAATTCAAAACCTTTCGCCAATAAATTCTATACTGGGTACTGACCCTACAAGACAAACTATATTTCATATTGATTTGGTTACTTTTATTTTCGGATGATTTTCAGGTGGACGGTGCCGCAGGCAAAAATGGTCTATCCAATATAACTTCTGGTAAAATTATTGAAAACAGTAGATCATTACTTGTCTATAAAAAATGAATCTCAAGATAACTAAAGGCACAAGACAGCTTTTTGCACTAGACCAGCAAATTAAGAACAACGCACAAAACCCTTGCCCATCAGAAAACAGACATTAAAATGCAGTTAATGCCCTGTGATATCCGAAGCTGTAAGACTCTAAACAAAAAACCAACAGGCGCACATAAATAAAAAAGAATGTTTTGCCAGTTAGCAAATGCACGCCGAACGACGACCGTCGGCCGTCCGTGGCGGGTCGAAATGCAATTTATTTGTATCGGATTACCATACATTGGAGACGACAGCTTTTGATTCATAATTTTTGTTGAAAATATTTTTTGTTTGGTCTGATGCGAGGGATTGCCAACAAATGGGAATTTGGGAATGCTATTCTGTATCGTTTAAAATCAAAGGTACTTTAGGTGTTTAAAAAAAGTTTTTTTACGGTAGGCAGCGGCTTAGCTGTGCCCTTGGCATTGCTAACGTCCATGGGCGGCGGTAACCATTTACCATCAGCTGGGACGTCAGCTCGTCTGCCTTCGAAGGTAATAAAAAAGGTGTTATATTAACATATTGTATTTGATATTATTTACCTGAAATATTCATTGTATCGACGTCATCAAATTTAGAAACAATATCCAAAGAACGATTGCATATCAAACACTTTACTGGTTCACTACTGTTTTTAAGGACCCGTTCGTTCAGCGTTATCTAAGACCTATAATTAGGACGCGCAAATGCATGCGCCAACCGGACCATGGTCCAGCCACATTCACCGCGATTATTTTAACGGTAATTATATTTATGTACTTACATTATAACTAGCAACTTGCGCAAGGCACAAGTTGAACATGAAATTAAGGAATGAATGTACGGAGGAACTAATAATGAATGCACGGATACACGGGCGTAGCTAGAGCTTGCACATAGGGGGGTCCGGGGATACTACCCCCCCCCCCCCCTTCACCAAATTCAGTGCTATTTTTGCGTTGGGTTTTGTTGGGTATATTTCATCTTCTTATAAACTAGCTTTTGCCCGCGGCTCCGCCCGCATTAAAAAGTTTTTCCGGGATAAAAGTCCCGTTTTATATTTTCCCGAAATAAAAAGTAGCCTATGTGTTAATCCAGAACATGATCTACCCGTGTGCCAAATTTCATCGAAATCCGTTCAGTAGTTTTTGCGTGAAAGAGGAACGAACAAACATCCATACATCCATACATTCTTACAAACTTTCGCCTGTATAATATTAGTAGGATACGAAAGTTTGTGAAAATGTTTGGATGTTTGTAGACTTCTGTACATGTTTTGTGGCCCGGATAAAAGCTAAGGTCGTCCGGACCCCCCCCTCCCTTATATAAGCCTGTGCACGGATGTGACAGTGATGGGTTCCGTGATTCGTCATGCTGAGTGGAATATGAGTGAGTGAACTACTTTCGACATTAAATTTTACTTAAATCTGGCGAATCTTAAAAACCTCTGTCCTACAATGGCAGATCTTCCAAGCCGGACTATTTTTTGTAATTTTCGCAATGAGAAAGTACTATATATATACACTCATTTGCAAAAAAAACGGGCGGTTTGGATTTTAATTCTTTTAAAAAAAAATACGGTACCAAAATTATTTCAATCATTTGTACATGTTACTGGCCGGTTTTAAAAATGCCGTGGTGTTTAAAACAGTACGTTCTAAATTAAAATTTTCGTTTGATGCTCGTTTTTACAGAAAACCACTTTTTATCCTACATTTTTGGTGCGAAGTTCCAAAAGATAATATCGGTTTTCATAACTTTTAGTCAATTTTTATGTATTTATTTCATATTCTTAATTGTCAAAGCTTCATTTATTGCTGTTTAGCTGTCTCAATAATGTTAGAGAAAGTGGTAAAAGCTACCAAAATTATTGCGCTGCTCGAAGCGGGCTGCAGCCAATGCTTCGTGGCTCAGAGGCTAAGTGTGAGTCGCTCGACGGTTCAAAGGACCTGGCAGCGGTATCAAGACACCGGTTCCGTCGAGAGAAGGCCTGGTTCTGGAAGAAAACCATGTACCCAACCACGGGATGATCGTTTTCTTGTGAGTCGCGCATTGAGAAATCGCAAGTCTTCGTATGTGGACCTTAAGAACAACCTCGAAGAAGTAAGAAATGTGCATATTAGTCTATGGACGGTCAGGAGGAGGCTGCTCGCGGCCAATATACGCAGTCATCGCCCGGCCCGCGGCCCTAAGTTACTCCGTGAGCACAGAGTTGCCAGGCTTAGGTTTGCTCGAAATTGTGAGTCATGGACTCAAGAAGACTGGAATAGGGTATTGTTCTCCGATGAAGCCAGGATATCTCTGTTCGGTGAAGATCGACGTCGGCGAGTGCTACGAAGACGAGGAGAACGCTTTGCAGAGGCTTGTTTTGAAGAAATCACACCTTATGGTGGGGGCTCTATTATGTTTTGGGCAGGAATAAATTCAATGGATCGTACAGAGTTAGTCTTCATTGAAAACGGCTCACTGACTGGACATCGATACATAACGGAAGTTCTTATTCCTCATGCACAACCCGCATTGGCCGCTTTAGGCGAAGACTCAATTTTTATGGACGACAACGCTCGCGCCCACCGGTCTGGCGATGTGGAAGCGTATGTGCAAGAGGTCGGCATTCGTCGTTTGGATTGGCCAGCTCGAAGTCCCGACCTCAATCCTATAGAGCATGTCTGGGACGTTCTGAAACGACGCGTGAGATCAGTACAACCGGCTCCGCAAACCATCAGAGAGCTGAAGAATGTGATTACCGCGGAGTGGGAACGTATTCCGCAAGCAAGTATCCGGGATATCCTCGCTAGCATACCCAGACGAATTCAAGCTGTGATTTCAGCTAGAGGGGGTCACACTCGATACTAAACATTTATCTGCTTTTACTTTATTAAAGAAAAAACAAACAAAAATCTTTGTTAACTTTTACTTCACTAGCATATGCACTACTAGCGAGCATACACTACTAGTGAACTTTAGCATTAAAACCCATAAATTTTATCAAAATTTTATGATAATACTGACGAAAACGATTATTTGCTTATTAATTTACAAAATTGTGAAAGTAAAACTACCTATAATTATCAAACAAACCAATAGTAACATTTGAAATGGTTCATTGCTTAGGTGCCCGTTTTTTTTGCAAATGAGTTTATATATCATCAGCGCTTACTGTAGATACATCAGACAGGATTTTAATGATATGTAAAAGCCAACACAAAAAAACAATTTGAAATAGGAGAGCGCAGATTCATTCCCTGCTCGGAAATAAAACAAAAATTCCTTTAAAAACCAAGAAACAAAATCGGTTACAAATGGATTACATTATTCAATTCTATATCAAACAATTTTAAACTTTGTTTCTTTTTTACACAACAAATGGTTCGTCAACTCACGATTCAAAGATAGCAATGATAAAACAGCGGATCGTATTCGAACAAGCGGCTCAACGGTGTCCGAGGAGGCAGTCATCGGCCGGCCGTGAACCTGTCACATTGTAGACCCTGGCGGCGCCCAGCGGTTGGACACATTGTGCGACCGCTCCAATGGATCGCATCCACAATATCCGTCTGCTGTACTAGGCTAGCAATATGAATAGTATCGTCTGTGTATAAAGTAGGTCATAGGTTAAGACCAAAAGAAACCGTCAATTAGAGGCAATGCTGTGCGAAACCGCGTAGATTCTACGAAGTTAAGAAACAAGTAATCACTAATAAGTCAAATATGATTAAGGTCTACTCAAACTGCTCTGCCCCCTTATTCTCTATGACACGCGTTATTTTCACCGCTCGTAACAAGCGCGTAACGTAACTCATCGCGTTTATTACTATGGAAATTGGCATACAGAATACCATTTTACGCCCATTACACGAAGTGAACGTGACGCGGCCGCGTTACGAGTTAACAATGTCATAGAGAATCATGCCTCTGAACGTATTGATATCTTATTAACGATAATTTTATGACTTATACCTGTATTCTTTACAATTACAAGTTTACAGACATTCAACATTGTCAGTCTGTAAAGCTCTACGTATTCATATTGAATTACGGCCAAAACCCTTGGCATTTTTTTAGCAATTCTTAGTTACGAAACCTCGAGGAAACTTGTTACAAAGACTTCTGTTTTTAGCGTGGCAAAGCTTTTGCATTACAAAATTGAGACGAGGTGATTTATTTGATTTCGATAACCTCTATTTCCCATATCTATACTATAATATTATAAAGCTGAAGAGTTTGTTTGTTTGAACGCGCTAATCTCAGGAATTACTGGTTCGAATTGAAAAATTATTTTTGTGTTGAATAGACCATTTATCGAGGAAGGCTTTAGGCTATATAACATCACGATGCAACTATTAGGAGCGAAGAAATAATGGAAAATGTGAAACAAACGGGGAAAATTATTCATCCTTGAGGGTTTCCATTGCGTGCGCTGCGAAAACGGTTCAAGATACCTAAAATATATGTATGAAAGAATTATTCCTCTTGAAATGATCTAAAAAAATGTCCGCGACAGTATGTGTCTATCTTTTAAGATTAAATCACTAGAACCGTTTTTATGGTAATCAAATTTGGTCGAAATTAATGCATTATTTGTTAAGAGTTGTATCAACGTCATAGTCATAGAGTGATTCGACGGGAAGGTTATTATGTACTTTTAGCCCGGAAAAACTTATTAACGCGGACGAAGCCGTGGGCAAAAGCTAGTAAGAAATATATGGCAGTAGGTTTTAACATATTATTAACATATTCGAGAAGTCAATGAAGAATATATTAAGTTGCGAAGATTAAAGGCAATATAGCATATACTTTACCTTAATAATATGTGAAAAGGCAAATACATAATACACACACACTCACGCCTTTTATCCCCGAAGGGGTAGGTAGAGGCGCAACTAGTGCGCCCACTTTTCGTTGTTATTCCGTCCCAAGATGTAATAGGGGGCGAGCCTATCGCCATATCGGGCACAAATTCCGGACTTCGTGCTGATACTGAATAGAAAAACTCACTTTGCTCGACCCGGGGATCGAACCCGAGACCTCGGTATTGGAGTCGTACCATAACGCAACTACGCCACCGAGGCAGTCAGCAGATGAAAAATATCAGTAAAATATGCAGAGATATTTTTTTATAAAAAGGATACTACTATACTGATGGGTGATGCCTGATGGGTATTTAATAATAGACTTCCATTCCACTCGCTTAAGGAAGTATATTGGAAATCTTGGTAATCATAACGTAGCTGATGGACATGGAGATTTAACCAATAGATTAATTTCTTTTATACAGCTGACCAAACAATGAAGCACCAGTGAAAAGATTACCAGCAAGGTGGTCAAAGTATGCAGTCAAGAGTTTCAGCCTTTGCTGACAAAATTGAATTGTTTGCAGCAAAATAATTAGACTATACCTTGTCCGCATATACTAGACTTAAAAAATATTTAATAAGCAATGCTAATCAGCCGTAACGTTAGAGCTTCATTAAAATGAACATTAACCTACTTGGATACTAACACTGGCACTAGTCATGCAAAATAGACACACTATATCCCAATAATTTGTGATTCATTGCACCAAAATACACATTCAAATAGTGTAACAATAGTTAGGAAGAAAACTTTAATAGATAGGAAAGTGTAGTCAGGAAAGAGTGTGCAGTAAGACAATTTAGTATGATTAATTTGTCTGTATATAATTTTTGTCATATGGCTGCAGTGCTTTTACCTTAACAGCAGGTGTATACTGTTTTTCTATTCAGTATCAGAATGCGACGGAATAGCTGCAAAAAGTGGGTGCACTAGTTGCCCTTCTGCCTACCCCTTTTGGAATAAAAGGCGTGAGTGTGTGTGTACGTAATATATTGCGTAACTTCATCACAAAGAATAATTATTACGTAAATTATAATATTTGCATAGAAATTACCTATTTTATCATGTTTTTGTACGTAAATGGTTCTGAATATATTAATGTTATTCATGAATTCCGTAGATATTTCCTTAACATACAAAATAATATACAAGATTTGACAGAGGCACATAAATACATATTTAAAAATTTCAAGGCCCTAAAAACACTAAAATTAAAATTTCATATCATACTGTACATTTACTGTATGATCTTAACAGGATGACTCAGAAATGTGTATATCTTCAGACAATATAATGTGGCACAAAAATATTGGCTCTCATCCAAGTAGCATATTTGAATTGTGTAACAAGTCATGTCAATGTTGCTATTGTTTACATATTGATGTTATTGTAACATAACTTCATATTATATTTGACTGCACATTATTTATGTTATACCTTCTTGGCATGTTGGTAAATAACTGGTTTCGTAAGATATGGTTCAATTTGTAGCAAGATAAGTGAGTCACTAAATATTTCTGAACATATTTTTATGACTTAACCCATGAAGCCCCACTAATATATATAGATGTATGGGGAACCCTATATATATGGACGCCGGCGTCCGTCGCGGGGCTTGACGAGTCAATGTAAACAAAAGTTAGTTGTTTCCTTTACATAGTTAAATATTGCTTCTAATTTTGTTAAGTAGCTTGTTTCGTGAATTAGTCAAACAATATAAATAAATGATGATAAAACTGTTCCAATGATCTGAACTCTAATACAGAAGAAATTAAACAAAATATAGTAGCAATATGCCAAATCACATTACCATTTCTCCTAAGACTCTGTCATGATCCAAATGCTTGTGTTTAGAGAAGTTCTGGGTGTTTATCATCTACACCTCAGCATAAACAATGTGAAAACTGTTGGTAGACCTAATAAAATATATAAATAAATCTATAGATAATTGTAAACTGCCTCGATGGAATAGTTGTATTACGGTACAATTGCAATAATGAGGTCTTGGTTCAATCCCCAGGTCGGGCAGTGATTTTGAGTTTTTCTATTCAGTACCAGCCCGGAGTCTGGAATTTGTGCCCAATATGGCACGATAAGCTTGCCCCCTATTACATCATGGGACAGAATAATGGCAAAAAGGGGTGTAAATAGTTACGCCTCTGCCTACCCCTTCGTGGTTAAAAGGTGAGTGTGTGTGTGTGTGTGTGTGTGTGTGTGTGTGTGAATAAATAAACCTATATACCCAAAAGTGACAAAACACCAAGCATTATTGTAACTTTCATAATCATCTGTGTTTCATTATAACATATTATTCTGTGTTCTATTCAACAGATGTCTTCAACTATGTTTCTTAATATAGTCCAAACACACCCTGCATGACATCATGTCACAAATTATTTTACAGGGTTATAACTAGTTAATTAAATAATGGTGCTAATTATTTCACAAAATTATTAACTTTATGTAATATATTTTGTCTTTTAACATATTACATAAACTTTATAATACTACTAACCAGCCCTGTATTATATACTGCCCACTGTGGAGCATGGGCTTCCTCTACAACTGACAGGGTTTACTAAAATAATACATATAACCCTTAAATAAAACTCATAAGTACTTAATAATGTTGCACCCTGATATTGTCAAACTAATAGTATGGATGTTATCACATCAGGAGTTGTTTTATTATAAAAAAAAACTTTTAAATGAGCATAGTGGGATAGTCTATTCAAATATGATTAAAAATGAGATAATAATAATACTAATACCAGCCCTGTATACATACTGTACAGTATATAAAAATAAGAACCTATATAGAAATGTACAATTTATAGTATTTATCTTAACAAAAGATAGGCATGTATGTGGAAAATCATTTTATATCTATATAGGGATATAGATAAGGATTTTATGTTTATTATCTACTGTAGAAACCAACCAGCAAGAATAACATAGACTTCAAACATAATATAACATGCTAATGTGTACAGTGTAAGGTCAGGAACAACGGATAGTATCTTCTTATGATTATCACAAGAAAAATCAAATAAGTATGTACCTACTGGAGTGGTAGTAACCGCTTAGCTAAAAAACTTTATATCAACTTTCTTGCTGTAAAAATAACGTAAAACAATATTGAACTTATTCAACAATAGGGTCAATAATTTCGTAACAATAAAATGCATATTGTCGTTTTGTTCTTTTTGCAAATTAGACCTTGTTAGTCGTGATTAGTCATCGAACGTGTACTACCGCTGCAACATAATAATTACTTTCATATGCTCCTATTAGAAAACAATACACAGTCTGGTAATTCCGACAAAGATATACTCTACGAACACCTCAGTTACAGTGACGCATGATAAAACAAAAAAATATTGAGAATTGGTCTACGGAGCGTAAAATGGCGTTACAAATTTACGGTTATATTTACGATTTAAACGTAAAAAATATAGAAAAACCATTAAAACTCTTTTACAATAAGGCAAGTATTTGATTTGGTAAGAGTAAAGCCCTTATTATATGTAAAAAATTAAAAAATAACTCACCTTTCTAAATTGATTGACAGCAACACAGCACTTGAAAATTCACTGTTCACGATACTGCCAGTGTCACCAACATTTCAAATTTGAACTCCCTAAAAGCAACTCAAGTAACCCTAAATCCCCCTAAAAAAAGAAAAAGTATTCATGGCATTGTCAACTTGCTCTTTGCCAGTTAACTTGCTTTAACGTTCGTTACGTGTCCGGTTGATGTTAAATCTACGGGATCTAATTCAAAATCCACTTCTTTAAAGGACTTATCCAAAAATGGGCTTAAAAAGCAAGCGTAGCTTCTTTAAGTAATCTGTGGTCAGAGCTGAGCAGCTGTATGTTATGGAGACAGAACACAAATTATACACTAGAAGTAGAGAGTATAGTGTACATATTGAATCATTTATATATCGATGGCTTAATTATCAAAGTTCGTAACTCCATTTTTTGTCAAAATCATGTTTTAATGCCATTTGGTGTAAAATACTGCGAATACTGCGATGCATCGAATGGAATTATGCCCAAATCCATAAATGCCATAAAAAAATTGTTATTCACTTATTTTCCGAATGCGTAATTCCACGACGCTATTTTTAGTGATGCAATATTCGTAAGTCCCCCATTTAGTACCGGGCTAGCCGTCAGATTTATGGTCGTATTATTTCCTGCGTTTTTTTAGCATCTCGGCGCTTTTTCATCCTTTCTTATGATTGAAGTGAATAAATGGTAAGTAAATTGAACTATATTTATATATTTTGTGACATAATTGAATAAATTGAATTGAAACTAGTCTTATTTTCGAATGTGTTGGAGATACGTGTATTCATAAAATATCCGAGAGGAGTTACGTCAAGTATGTTTGAAAAGTAACGTCATATTGTTAAGATCTTGAACTGTATAGAACTTCTGTTTAATAATTTCACACGATATTAACGTTTCCCATAAATTTCTATATTAGAAACATTTTTGTATGATGCATTTTTAACCTGACATCATTTATTATGAGGAGTTACGTATTTTTCTAGTGTGTTTTGACTGAAAGGTGTACCAACTTAATGTTGAAAACTACATATCTCCAAAAGCTTAAAGTTTTGTTGTCCCCAAAATTATTTTACGCCATTTAAATTGTTGAAGTTATTTATTTTTATGAAATTTAATAAGTTATATATTGTATTTATTTAGTGATAAGTTATGAAATTTAATACCTACCCGTACAATTAAGTTATCTGTGTATTTTAATTTTTTTAAGTTTCAGAATGAAACACAGGGCATCTTTAAACTTGCACTGTGGCTCACAATCATTGAAGTGTCAAAAATATTTGTAAGGCCATTAAATCCACGTACTTTGAAAATAATAAATAGCGTCTTGAGCTCTGAATCTCCATCTGAATGATTAGCACAACGTACTTTACGTTACTTTACATTGAACAAACTGATGGATGCTTGGTACTCAAAATGGTAAAGAAAACACCATAAATGATATAAGTGGGACTCCCAAAGATATTATACTCTTAAAATATGAGAGTTCTTATCCAAGATGTAATTTTTTTCTTTTGAGTATTGTATTAATCCAAACATCGCAATGTTAATGATTGATGATGTGATTGTTATGAATGTCCCCCAGAGACTACGATATCAGCCAACATTTAATCAGTTTACTTGACGTTAGTTCTATTTCTAAAATAAATATTCATAATGCAGCAAATTGAGTAAGACAGGAACTTACTACACTTATTAATTTTGTTACCCTAAATACAATTGCAATTAAAATTATTGTGCCAAATGATCTAACTATAATTACTCAGACTACTAAAGAACGCATAGTTGATATAGTTTAACACCATCTCAGTCATGACTGACACAGCAACGCAAGAAACAATAATTACAGCAACCACTGAGACTGTAGCTTTGTTGTGCGAAGAAGTACGACAGAAAATAACTAAAAAAGACCAAATACATGGAGCATAAAAATTTATTAAAAAGAAAACAAAGGAAAAGGAGATCTTATTTTGGGAAAAAGAAAATAGATAATAATTGGAAATACCGTAATATGTCCAACAGAAACCATAAAGAATTATAAAAGGAAGGTGCAATTTCAATCGTAGTTTAAAAGAAGGAAGAAAGCTAAAATGTAACAAATGATCACAAGAAAAAAGGAGGAAGATATTTGAATAACTTGTGAATCTTGATTGGAAAGAATTTTTAAGTCTTAATACGTTTACTTATAACATAAATAATACGTCAATATCTTCTCGTTATTCTGATTTTAGTAAGTAATTTGAAATATGTTAATTTTATTTTACTTTAATGAGCCTGATAACATGAATAAATGATAATGAATAATTTTCTAATATTTAATCGAATTTGGATTAAAATTATTATTTGAATACATTGCATTTGAAAGACAATCCTAAAGAAAACTACGTACAGCTTGGCAAAAAAGAGTGTGGATTTAATGAGGGCGCCTAAGTCTAATATAACACTAATATGGCAACCCAGTATACTACGACGTAAAGTGTTTAGATACTTGTTATTTTTCAATGAGTATCACGTGGCACATTGTGTTTGGCCCAAGGAGATTATAGTGGGTATAAGGTTCTTGGTTTGGCCAGAACACAGGAATCACAATTAAGAAAAAAAAGCAACTTGTTGATGAAAAATATTTCTTACGAAAACCTCTTGTTTGATGTAACTCACAGTTTTGTTCATTTATTGTTGTTTACCTACTGAGTCTTTAGGGATGCTTTCCAATCGTCAGGTAAATATTATTTGTATAAAATAACAAAGATATTTATAATACATGCAAAATAAAGAGGTTTATTTTTTGCACTAGGTCTTTGATAAGTTGTATTTGTAAGTAGTATTGAGTCCATTGAATTATGAATAATATTACATGGAAGTATCTGCTCACTCACGGAATTATTTGTTATCAAATAATTTAGTAGCCCTTCTTATTCTCGCGAGATTCGAGCTGGTGTAATCATCATTAGAAAATACTATTGTAGTATAAATATCCGTTCATCGTATCATTATTTCACATTTAGGAAAATTAAACATTTTTATATCTTCATAATTTATTTAAATAATACAAAACTTCTATTAAAATTAATCCGATTCTAAAACACTTTCATCTAAGTATTCTACCCCAGAAAACTATATTGTGTCTTGGCTAGCTGTTCCTGCAACAACAAAATCATCTGATTCTGAAGCAGTGTCGCTGCTGCTGTCTTCTCTGTGGTTAATAACCAATTATTCAATATCATGCTACATAGTCATACCCCTATCATTATATTCCTTTTCAATTTTCATAATATGATGGCAGGAATTCTTACAATCTTCAGCAGTAATAGCTAGAAGTGCTTGTTCAGCTGCCATCTGTTGGAGTAAAATATTACTATGAGTTCAAGTTAATAACATTAAGAAAAAATTATTATGTACTAGATCTCTACCTTTATGTCAATGGACCCTACATTGGAGTGTATATAGCTTTCATCCAAATAAATAACATGGTTTTGTAATTCTGTAGAGCAGATTTCTATTATGCATTATTATATTGCTCTCTCTTTGGAACCTTTACCCCGCAAAAGCGTTTTACCATGGCCAGATCCGGGACAAAAATCTAATATCAAATATATTACATACATGCTTTTTTACGGTGTAGAAGAAATGAACCCTTTGTCTAATTGCGCATAAGTCAAAATTATCGAGATCTTTCTTTGGTCGACCTTTCGGATGTTTCCCAGGTGTAGAAAATATGCCATTATTTTATTCACCTTCTTCAACAAATTTTCTTATAGCATTGATTAATTTACCTAAAATAAATACCAAATATGCATGAATTTTCAAAACATTCATATTTTTTTTCATGTCTCAAGTATCAAAAAATTAAGTCAGTGTATAAGTGGTTTGTAAACATAACCTTTGTCAACAAAACACTAAAATATCGTAAATTTTATGTTACTCATGTTATAAACCAGTGCAAAATGTATGGTTCGATTTGTAGAATGTAAATAATTTGCATAAATACCTGTCATATCAGCAACTCTCTGGTAAACATTGTCAATTTGAGACAAAATTTGTCCCGCTTGAGATTCAGCCAAACATCGAAAAAAACTTGGTATATTACTGCTCTACCACTACTACGAATCGTTTTATTCATTTTAATTAATAAAACAAGCAACGATCGTAGAAGAATTTACAGAATTCCGTCGAAAATAACTTAGCGTAAACAACGATGACACAGAATCTGCTAAAAATTTGACACAAATGACAAGTCTAACAGTGTTGCAACAAGTAATTAGTTTTAGTTCTTATTTTCACCGCGTCATACTCTTTTTTGCCAAGCTGTATATCCATGCAAACTTCCTAAATTGTGAAAGGCTTGGAATTTCCAAGTGCGCAAGTCCATTTTAAATACTAGATCAAACGATTTATTGCATTATTTGATTGAAAATGAGTACATGAACAATTAAAATACTATACTGAATAAAAAAAAAATATACATTTCCTTAAATTTTTTACAATAGACAGTTTTTTTATCCTCCTGTAAAATTTGATTGAATGGAGTTACGATGTTTGATAATTAAGCCATCGATATGCATTTTCCAATATCGACAGTCATAGAAAAATATTACATACATGCATACATATACACTCACGCCCTTTATTCCCGAAGAGGTAGGCAGAGCCTATCACCATATCGGGCACAAAGTCCAGACTCCGAACTGATACTGAATAGAAAAACTCAATATCACTTTGCCCGACCCGGGGATCGAACCCGAGACCTCAGCATTGCAGTCGTACCATAATATAACTACGTCATACGAAAAATATTATACTTAGATATTATTTTATTGTCATTTAACGACATTTTAAAACCCATAAAAATACCCTAAATATTTTCCCTCCTAAAAAACCTCCTAGCCAATGTTTTTCCCCCTAAATTTGGGGGCACATCCTCTAAGTTGGCTATACTTGATACTGCCAACCTAAAGACAGGGCCATGTAAAATCGGTTTGTTGTGTAATGTGTTGCAACCTGCAAGTTAGTTTTAATTCTAACTACGAATTATTTATTCTATTAAATTATTTAGTAATGCTGCTAGGGCTAGTTGTATTTTATATGTAGACTATTTAAAATTCTGAATATTGTTTAAAAAAGTATATCGATAGTATACATAGAAGCGAAATAACTACCTATATTTCATTTTTGTAAGTTGTTTTCATCGTTTTGTAAGTTGTAACACCATAGTAATTGTTTACCTATACAGATTTGCCAAGCAACTTATATCCAAATAGAACGCTCGAAGGACCTTGCTATCTCTTTCTAGTAGTGTAGCCATTATATTGTTGTCAGGTCATTTTAATTTATTACTATGGCTACGTTCCACTAAGCACTCACGACGATCACGCTCACGACCACGAGTTTTCCCGTTCCACTAAGTCCTGAGAAGGTCCTGAGCGTTGTTATCGTAAACCCAAGTGGAATGGATTGTGGAGCGTTTTGGGCGTTGAGGAAATAATACAAATGGCGAGCTAGAAAAAATAAAGCAATAGCTTTAATAGTTTAGGCTACCATTATTAAGTTTTAAGTGTAAATTTTAATAATTATAAGTGAAGTTGGTTTATGTCGAAAAATAAATATATAATTCAATTTTTATATGTAATTTCAATTAAGTATTCAATTATTTTACATTCAAATAGATTCAAAATGTCTTTAGCGACAACACTAGGTTATTTGATGATGCGTGCAAGCAATAATACTGTCGAAAGTACTAGTTCATCCAGTTAAGATGAAGAATGGAATACAATTTTAGAAAATTATAATCGTGAAAACAGAAATCTTCGACCTTTTAGTTTTGACAACTTTGCTATTTTTCTCAACGCTCACTTCGACCCACCTCCAGAGATGGGTCGTTGTGGGCTTCTCGTGAGCTTGAGTTATGACGTCATTAATGACGTTTTCGCCGCGACCACAACGATCGTAGTCGCCATGTGGAACAGCCAAAAGAGTATTTTGGGCGTTGTGAACGCTTAGTGGAACGCACCCTATATCGCACCTTTATAACGAAAACGTCACAATTCAGAAAAATCGGAAATTGAGTTATCGTCATAAAATGACTTGAAACTGGTCGTTTTTTCATAAAAATATAATATAAAAGGCCCGAGATAACAGTTTAGCACTTTTCCCGCTTGAATGTGGTTGTGTTTGAGCTATTGTTGTATGGAGAACTTTATTTTAAGTCATTTTATAACAATAACACAATTTTCGTTTTTTTAATTGTATCGTTTTCGTTCTAAAGATGCGATATATTGCACGTACTATTCGTATTTGTGAATAATAATTTATGTGTATATGGCCCATACTTAACTTTTGCATAAAATTTTAATCTGTAGGTATATTAAATATGTTGCTGTTTATTTTATGGTTTAAAAAGTAGTGTGGACGTATTGTTTTTAGCGACTAAAATTGAGAATGGTATGCTAAGGTGGTTTGGGCATTTGGAAAGGATGGATGATAGGAGACTGACAAAGAGAATATATAAGGTGAGTATGGATGGAAGGGCCGGCAGGGGTCGACGGCACCGAACCTTCGAATGTCAAATATGTGACTCTCTAAGTAAAGGTCAGGTCAAAAGTACCCTGAACCAGCGGGAATGCATGAAAAGATTGATGAAGGTAGAGGAAGCGAAAATAGTGTGCCAGAATCGAGAAAAAGGGCAATCCATAGTCTCTGCCTACCCCTATGGGATAGAGGCGTGATACTATGTATGTATGTAAAATAATAACATCATGTAAAGTTATTCTACAATAAAATGCTGAACTAGTAATTAATATGTTATTTTTTAATAATAATATAAAAAATAAATATTGGACCATCCAATTCTACAAAGAAAGCATGGTTACCGCACATAAAAACATTCACAAAAGATGGACAGAGCTCCCTTTAGAAGCTCTCTCGCTCGGAACGGAATTTTAACTACGTGTAATGTACTTAAATGCAAATCCTAACACTCTAGGAATAAGGTTGAATTTCTATTGTATCGGAATCATTCGCATTAAATCCATTTTGGATATAAGATCCTTGGTCATTCGACCAATCAGGCTAACTCTGTCAAGCTTAAGCAGGGTGACCACATTTGGCAGAATTCTACGATTTTAGCAGATTAGATCTTAGATTTGGGCTTAGCAGATTGTGCAGCAGTATAAAAAGTAAGCAGTGTTTGACAGAATCTTATGAAACCCCCGCAGAAAGTTATCATGATTAGACATTTACAAATTAACAGAGATTTTTCGGGCAATTTTGCAGAGAAAATTGCGCAAAATTAGACTTTTAAAATATGCTATAAACATATCCTTGGGACCTAAAAAAAAATAATTTGGGTGAATTTATTAGCGGTATTTTGGCATTTATAACAAAAAAATAAAGGAGACGGGCGAAGTTGGGCTTGGTCTTACACCTATGAAAAATGTATCAATATTCTTCTTCTATTTTTACGTCGTCCATTTTAAAATATTAGATATTATTACAATGGGAATAAAAATCAATCATTTTATGAATTATAACGGACTTCCTGTATCGGGATTGTGGCGTCACCACACCACTAGGAAACGAAACAGTTTACATTCCACGTACAAGACGCCGGCCGTGGGAAACTTAAGAGCTCGGAAACAACTCACCACTCAACGTACAAGTTACCTGAGAGCTTCGATGGCAGCCCCATTACAATCTACAATCTACAATCAACTCTTGTATTTAAATATAAGCTTTACGCATTTCATTTTACTCTCACACAAACTGTCTTCATATCCACTCGCATACTCTGTACTCGGTTCGATACATCACCTTGAATCCGTCACTGAATATAATTTAGTTTTTTATATAATTTAGATTTAGTAGGACACATACCCTACAGGATCATCAGGCTGTCCTCTACAATGTTACTAGTTATTAACACGAATTTAGTTGTATCGATTTAAAAATTATTTCGGCTAGGAATTTTTATTGCATTAATATTTATCTTATCATCGATTATGTGATATACCAACTTAGAGAATTGGTTAAATACGCAAAGTATACCAAGAATAATATTAACATATTATAGCGGTATCTGATCGCAAACTCCCCGTCCGCTTAGGTCGCGGTAAGGTGCCTGCATGATACACCTCGTAACGACGAATATCCGAGATGCACACTCGTGCAGGCGCCTCACGTGACATGTCGCCGACCAATCGGGTACGCCAGCGCGCGTACCGTGGGAGTCACGTAGACACCACAAGTATGGCGCCAATTGTTCTAGCACTAAGTTTACTTTTAGATATTAAAGTTTATGCTGCATTTAAAAGGACTCATCATTGGAACCGACCCACCCCGACTATAATATTAATTAATCTTTGAGAGAAGCCTATGTTTAGTAGTGGACTTTTAAAGGCTGAAGAAGAAGAAGAATTAACAACTATAGGTATTTTAGAAATAAAACTAAAAAGACATTTTCACTTTTTGGGTTATTCAATACTACTCGATATTATTTCATTTTACTGGAACCCTGCACAGTGCTGTCGACGTAATGTCAAATTGAAATACATTATTGGCTGATTGGCTCATTTACACTTCCGTTTCGCACTTCGCCTCGTCGCGTCGCGTCGCTCATATCATGTTCGAATCACCACTCGCGCGAGAGTGTAAATGAGCCATTATATTATATTTATATCAGTCCTCGTGGATTCCATGTGATAAGTTCAATTCTGGTTATTATCTAAGCTAGCTGCTCACTATTTAATATGGCAATCCCATCGGCAATGATTAGGTGCTATGAGCATCTTGTGGTATCAGGTAAATAAGAAGTTATTCACCGAAAAATATTTTATACGCTATACTCTGTAGCGATTATTTCGTTGCTGCCATTGCACAGCCCGATTTGGGAACGAAGTTCCTTATCGCGCGTTGTGAAAGGGAGCTAGACGGAAAAAATTCTCACGAAATTTTAACGACACTTTTATACTTGCCCTGTGAAACCAGCCAGTAACAATAAAGAACTGGCCGTAAAAGTGACATTCGAAATTTAAATAAAAAAAGACAATTTAAATGCTTTTTAGAGTACTTTTGGAACGAATAAAATATTTATGAAATTTAAATAAAAAAAGACAATTTAAATGATTTTTAGAGTAGTTTTTTTTTCGTTAGTTGTATGTTAATTTTAATGTCAATGTTTGCTTAGGTGATGATCGTGATTCGATGACATATCTATTGTGTAGGTAGAAGTAAATGTTTTCATTGATGTGGTAACGTTTTAATGAATTATACAATTATTATTAAAACTTAAAAGATATAAAATTTTATTACAATATCTTCACACAAAGAACTTCGTTCCATCCGGGTGTCCCTTGACACCTCTCAAGTTTTTTTCTTTCTCTTTTGGAATTGGTTCTATTATACCTATAAAATAATACATAAATTATCTCTATAACACTAAGCCCAAAGTTCTATGAAGTTTCGTCCGTCTCGTTTAGCAGATTTAGCCGTATTTTGGCGAGCATTACAGTTAATCTTCAATTTAAATCTGGTCACACTGAGCTCAAATGTCAGTGACATTCTGTGAAATGTGTTGTGCGAGTGGTTCAGAAGTTGTGATTTTATTTTGAATAGAAGGTTTTATCACATTTTAT
This sequence comes from Lapara coniferarum, assembly GCA_949316025.1. NCBI lineage: Eukaryota > Metazoa > Arthropoda > Insecta > Lepidoptera > Sphingidae > Lapara > Lapara coniferarum. Next base: position 35,786,049 of record OX438924.1, on the reverse strand, counting down.
CAGTGTAAAAGGGAGAAATAACCGTTT